>JAZAYU010000030.1:0-1277368 GCA_038501625.1 Corbicula japonica | reverse complement strand
ACTTGCTTATATGGTTATTTTTGTATTTGGAAACATTTGACAATGTACTTTTACTTATTTTTGTTCCAAGTTTTTCACAAATATTCCTATTCTTTTCCCCTATTTTTTTGTCTGGAAGCTCCTAGTGTTTTTTCCTAGTTTTTTAAATGCCCTGCTGGACGGCCTGTAGATTATTTGGGCCAATATGTCATTTTATATACCATCATGTGTTTTTGAAGTGTTGCAATATAGTATGTTTTTTTGTTTGGTTTTGTTTTCTGAAACTTGCAAGAAGCTTGACTTTGTAATATAAAATTAAATTGCTTATTAATGCTTTGAGCATAAATCACAAACATGCATGCAAAAAAAACTGTTACCATAATCATTCTAATAGACGCACATGCCCTTTCAACACTCCCCTACTAAATTTTTGAAATCCCGAACCTTTATATGATCTTAAACATAAGAACTCATTCCTCGACTTGTTTTGATTTCCGCCATCTTGAAAAGTGTTCTGATAGCGGCCTTTCAAAATGGGTCATTAAAACAGCTATTAATGGCCATTCAACAATCATTGAGTACAATCAGGTTCTTTTTTTGAATTAGCGTACCTGTATTTCTATTGAGAATATCTTTAGTTTGGTATTTAATTATTTGCATGGAGAAAACACTATCATTGATTGAATTGCTTATACTCAGTTTTATAGCTCTTTGGTAAAAGGGGAACCTTTTATATATTCTTGGATTTGACATTTTTATGATCCTATTAGATGTGCACCTTTTGGAAAATGATCGCTCCGCGGCTCATCTAATAGAATGAATACGGTGTAAGGTAGTATATGTGTATTGTGTGAATCCACAACAGGAAGTTGTACTATCTTTTTGTACTTGTTGTTTTAATCATATTTTGCAAGCTAACATATGTTTAAAATAATTTAAGTTTGCCGTAAAATCCACTTTGTCATTTCTTATAGTATATTTGTTTGTCCGATTAATTCCAGGCTTGGGTAACGTTGTTAAAGAGAATTTTTGTAATTTAAGTTTTAAATTGAATTTAGAAAATTCTTTGGAGATAATAGCTAATCATGTTTGTCAAGTCCACTGAAGTCACTGTCTTATTTGTATAATTCTATTTCTATTTCGAATTATTTAAAACAGACGTAAAAATGTAAATATTTTTGCTAGATGAAACTTTTGAATTTTTATGCCCCCACAAAGTGGGAGGCCTATAGAGTTGAACTCGTCCGTCCGTCCGTCCGTCCGTACATCCGTCCGTCCGTGTTTACGAGAAGGTATTTATGTGGCCATAGATACGTACACAGGATACTTATGTGGCTAAAATCTGATGTGTGGCTAGCCACATAAAAGATGTTTTTGGACATTTTTTTCGTGACATATGTGGCTTAATATCCTTCTTTAATCAAAAAGTCACTTAAACTACGGACTATATTTGTCCACTCCACGGACTTCCGTAATTCATCCTAAATGAGTTGTCTCTCTTGCATTATAATATAATTCATAGTCGCAAAATTGGGCCGTGTGCAAAGCGAAGAGCGACGGAATTATCCGGGAAGTCACGAATCGTGCGTGTCGTGCGCAATGACATGCGCAGTTGTGCTCATTTCTACACGAGGTCTAGTGATCCCTAGTTAAACATCAGAACATGGGAAGAAAACGCAAAACAAAAAAGGAATCGTAAGTGTGGAAGGTTTTATTTTATGTCGCTATTTTATGTTTTGTCGATGGATTGTTGTCGTGGTATGGTGTTCTTCAACTGCTTGGCGCTAAAATAGAAGTCTGAATTTTCGCTTCACCGGAAGGGGGTGGGGAAAGGCATTATACTAGTTATACCTATTACTGCGAATAAGGGGTTATGAAGAAACAATAGAATTGTCATATGTGAAAAGTCATTTAACTGTTTGCAATAACTCAAATACATCATTGTTCATTAAAAAAAAATCCAAACTTGCTGTGATAAATTCATAAATTATCGCAAAACCTATCATTTTACAAGTTCCGAGTAGGCAGCCATATTTGTTTTGGACATTGGCAGTCACATGTGAAAAGTAGAAATTCGAAGAATAAAAATGTGCAGAGAAAATTATTATCTTCGTAGTTATCCTCAATCAAAATAAATTCTTATATAAGGCTTTTACAATTTAACTACATTAATAATTGAGCAATTAATTAACACACCCTATGCAGGTTCTTCTTTGATATTGTGTGGATTTTTCATAAATTCATAATTTTGTGTTATATATTTAATAAATGTGCCTAAAAATTACCATTTGATGTTGTCTGCAAAAATATAAAACAACAAGATTGAAACCTAGACCTCATCATTTTAATGGCTAATCACAGTGATGGAAAATGGATTTTGGACCCAGCAGGACATTTCGGCTGGTGGGCTGGACAGCTATTATCAGCCCGAATGACTTCCCGTTCAACCCAAAAATAATTCACAAAGAAATAGCACAAAAATGTATTTTAGGTGTCCTTCCTCAAAGAGTTACAGTTAAAATGATGAGACTGCATGGAAACCACAAAACTGATGTCATTTGACTGACATGACACATATAAAAAACGCTGAATTTGTAATTTTATCGTTTTTCTTCTGACTTACACCTAAAGGTTTCATAAGCAGATTTTATTTTTTTCGAAATTTTTAATATTTTAGTTTAAAAATACAGCATTATGTCTGCATGTGAATGTTTGCTTCCATTTGGGAATGTTCATGACTGCTTTGGAAAAAATTAAAGGCTGATGCTTGTCGGCTCTTATTGGCCGGCCATTTTTGAAATTACGTCGGCCCAAAATGCCCCCCGCCGGATATGTCCGGGTCCGACAGTTCTCACCTTGACTATGATCATCATTTCATGTTGGAAAACAGCTATTACTAAGGACAAAATGCCCTCATTGTTCACAACAAATGTTTCATTCCGTGCCTTGCCAAAAACATATGATCATGTTCATAAATATGACAATGGATATTTGTTATGCTACAACGATTGGTCTCTATGTATATGTGCCCAGCTTCTTTTGGAAGAAGAAGAAAATGCTTTCACTGAGTTAATGGACAGATGCCGGCAAGTATATTATAAAAAAACTTTTGTTGATGCGGAAGCACATTCCTTTATTTTACTAATGCATGAATGACTGTCAATAAATTATTTAAGTATAATTACGCTTGCAAAATGATACTAAGACAGTTAATTTCTTTATTTTATATGCCCATCTTAAAAAGGATTATCATTTATGGGATATTCTCAGGGCTTAAAAATTCAGTGTAGCACTCTAAATTTAAAGTAAATGAATTGCAGCCACTGTGTAACCCTAAGTGATTGTAAAATGGGACTAAGTGGGTTTGAACTATGCGAGTCTCTGCATCTCTGAGATTCCAACAAGTGGGTTGGTTTCGACCCCGGGTGTTGCATTTGTAAGTTGTGTAGCACCCGAGGTTAGTCAAAATCATCTTTCCTGTTTGTCGCCATATAACCTTGACAGTGTTGGTGCGATTGAATCCCCAACTCAACTCAGCTATACATCGGTCAGCTTGTGCTATTTATAGAACATGCATTTAAACAATAGTCCTTTCCCAGTAAATGGTAATAATTATGGTCAATCAATAAAAAAAACATCTTTTGCATATTTTGTGTCCAGCGCCAAGCAGTTGAACGACACCAAAACACGACAACAGTCGATCGCTTGAGTGTGCCGTCTTTAGCCAGCTTTTGTTTGAATATCATGCTGAACCAATATCCACCAAAACATGTGTTTATTAGTCCCTGATATGGTGACTTCTTTGTTTGAATATCCATAATCAGTAGACACATAAAACATTGACGACCATTAAATTTGGGTCTACAGTAGGGAAATGATTAAAGATGACACTTGTTTTTGGTTTAAAATATAACTTAATTTTCTTTTTGGCAGGCAGATTCCTGAATTACCTACAAAGAAGACAAAAGATGGTCACCCAAGGTATGAATGTTTCATCTACAAAGAAGTTTTTAAAAATGACACCACTCAATGTAACTTTGAACAGTAACCACTGTAACTTTGGACAGTAGCCATTGTATTTTTGGTCAGTCATGTGACAGGAAGTGACATCTGTTTTTCAAAATGGCAGATCCTTTGCAGATAGTGTGTGCTGTAACTTTGTTCCTTTGCTTAATTGCTCTGGTTGCAATTGTATTCATCCTGTTAAAAATACTAAGAGTTGGGCAACAATTGTTGTCTCTAATCATTTATCACAGTACATAGCTGGAATAAGATTCAGCTTAATCCGGATTGCTTGTAAAGGTTTAATGTTATTTTCTGGAACATGTGCTGCATTACTAAAACCACGTAAGTTTCAGGCCCTTTGGAAGTAATTTCACACAGCTGAGAGGTGGGCTTTAATCATAGAACTTGATTATTGGGTGATGGTTAATCAATTTTTATGCTTACCAAAGGTGACACATATAGTCGCCGCTTTGTTCGTCCATCATCCGTTCTATACATATATAGTGACATTCTTGTCAGCGCTATTTCTCAGAAACTATTGACTGGAATTCAACGATACTTGATGGAAACCTTTATTACCAAGAGGAGATGCGTATAATGTCGGCATGTTGCGGTCTGATGATTTTTCACGGGGTTATGGCCCTTTGATTTGTGGTGTTTATAGAACATAACATGCAAATATAGAGACATTTGTGTCTGCGCTTGTTTTCAAAATTGACTGGCTGAAGTTCAAGGATGCTTGGTCAGAACCTTCATTAGTAAGAGGAGAAGCGCATATTGTCAGCATGTTGCGGTCTGATGATTTTTAGCTCCACTTTTTGAAGAAAAAAGTGAAGCTATAGTCGTGACCCACTCGTCGACGTTGGTTATCCTTTTTGTTAAGGTCCATTTCTCAAAAATAGTCAAAGGTATTGACTTAAAACTTTGTATACATGTTTATCATCATAATGGCAACACAAATCAACAAGGCTGGTAACGCTCTTACTATTAGTTTTGGAGTTATTGCCCATTTTTACTTGTGTTATTGTGCAAATGCAAATGCACATTGATCAATAACTATCAGAGATATTTACTTGAAACTTGAAACACTTACCGGTACTCATAATCAAATGTTCAATACTATTCTTATTACTCAGGGGTGATATTTTTGGACTTTAAGCCCTTGTTTTGACTTTGAAAAATTGTTTTAAGGCATTTTCTCAATAACTATCAAAGATATTGACTTGAAACTTGGAATACTTAATTATTATCAAATGTACAATGCTAATAACCCAGAGGTTATATTTTTGGAGTTATTGCCCTTGTTTTGACTTAAAAAATTGTTTTAAGGCATTTTCTCAATAACTATCTAGTCAGTGAAGACACCTTAAACCTGGACAACCATCCGAATTGTGGCTATTTTGTATGAATAAAGTGGCTTATATGTTTTTCAGGTTCATATGGGCGAAATTAAAAGATGTGCCAGTCTTGTGGCCAGTCGAAATCCTAAATATGGATGTAACAACAGACACCTACAAGGTCTATCTGGAAAGTGATAAGTGTGTGTAAGTATTTTGGTAATTTTGTATTTGTCCCTGTGTTGGTGACACTACAGGGTCAGGTTTCATCCTAGAGGTAGATTTGGGAGAAGTGGTCTCCCTAAAGTGCTGCACTTCTCCCTGTTTCATGTAGAGGGAGAAGTGTTTTTACAATGCATTTATAGGCAGAATGAACCTGTAGACTTAAATTTCTCCCTAAAAAGACAAGAAATGACAAAAAATTCTCCCTGTTTTTGTGACCTAGGATGATCCCTGAGTGTGTCTCATAAAAATGCAACCTAAATTCAAACAGCTACCTATCAATATCTAACCATCCGATTGTGATGATTAAAGTATCATTCCAAAGCTTATTCATTCAAGTTTATGTCTGTGAAATTTGATACTGATTGCTTGTGTCTTCATCAAGATATTTGATAAAATGTAGATGCACCCAATTTTCAGTTTTCTCAGAAATAGGGCTTTGTGTGTAAAATTGCATGACTATAGAATTGGTAATTAACTTCAAATAAAAATTTCTCTACTGTACCGGTCCCGTGGTTTTATATCTCGTTAAAAAGATACAATTGTCATTGATATTTTTATGAAATGATGTTGATAGCTATTGCCTTTATTGGAATTTTGTTGACAACTTTTTTCAACCCAGAGGGAACCCTGCAAGAGAGGTAACTTTAAATGCAATCAGGTCTTATAATGCTGTTTTTCAACCCCCTAATGAGTTTAATTTAAATTGGTAAAATTCCCAATTTCTCTGATTTCACGACTAATTTTTTCCCAATAAAAAGATTTACGACGCGAAAATTTCCCAATTGAAAGGGTAGGGGTACCATTCCCAATGGAGGAAAAAAACGCTGTCATCACTATTGGGCCATGTTTACAAGAGGAGACAACTCTTGCAAGATTTTTTTATGAGTTATGGGCCTTTATTGAACTTCCATCCTCAGTTAAGACTATTTCCAGGGTTCGAATTGCACACGGGTATAAGCAATCATTTTGCAATTTTAATATTTAAGATTAATAAATTGCTTTTTAAATGATATAATATTAATTATTAAGATCTGTTGATTAAGATATGAGAAATTACATTTGCATTTGGGTTGCTTTTTTGTGGGACACCCTGTATACCACAAGATTACTGGTGTGGTCACAATTTTGGTTTAATCTATTAAAATGTTGTTCAAATTCAAAATGAAAAAAGCTCGTCAGACAAGATGTTCTGTACAGAACTGCTTGTTTCATGCAGTAGTACAACTGTGTAGAAATATGAAAGATGTTTTTTGATCATTCCAGCTTGATTGCAAAAGTGAAAGACTGTTTACCATTTCAAAAGGATGATCAGTCCTTTAAGGAGAGGATCATTGGTACATAAAAACAGTTACATAAGCGGCTCTCCTGGCCCTCTCATATTACAGTTATAATGCTATTGATTTAGCCATAAAATTTGAAGGTTTTTCTTTTAAATGTTAATTATTCTCATACAGTTAGTGGAAAGGTGAAATAATAAAAAAAACATGATTTTTTTAGGAAAACCTTCCACTTCTTCTGCTTCGTTATTTAAGTTATAGGGGAGGGTCAGAAGAGCACCTTTAAAAGTTCTGTGTTCACTGTCAGTTACTGTTGCTGTTGCTGTTCTGTAATTTAATTGTTGCTTTTAAATATGTCCATCCATTTTAATAAACTAGTAAAACCTGTTATTATGTAGGGAAGTCAAGTGTTGGGTTATGGTAACTTAGAAATACTTGAATGCGTGCAACTTGAATTCCTTAAATACATTTTGGGCTTAAGGTCATCAACACCAAATTTTATTGTCTAATTATGTTTAATAAACCAGTTTGCATAGAGGTCAAGTGCACGGTCAATTTGGACAGACAATACAAACAGAAAACTTGCAGATATTTTGGTGCCAAAAGAAAGTCACTTTGTAGTGGACAGACAAACACATTATTTTTAGGACATCCATAGAATAATGAGCCTTTAAACAAATACAACGCCACTGTGCAGTGGATAATCAAACACACTGTTTTAGGACATCAACAAGTAAGCTACTTTGAAGTAATTAATAAAACACATTGTTTTTATGACATCCATAGAATAATGAGGCTTTTAACAATCAGAAATTTTGCAGATTTTTAGGTGCAAAAAGCAAGTCACTTTGCTATGGATAATTAAACACATTGTTTTTAGGACATCCATAATATAATGAGGCTTTCAACAAACAGAAAACTTCAGATTTTAAGAGCCAAAAGAAAGTCACTTTGTAGTGGACAGACAAACACATTATTTTTAGGACATCCATAGAATAATGAGCCTTTAAACAAATACAAAGCCACTGTGCAGTGGATAATCAAACACATTGTTTTTAGGACATCAACAAGTAAGCCACTTTAAAGTAATTAATAAAACACATTGTTTTTATGACATCCATAGAATAATGAGGCTTTTAACAATCAGAAAATTTGCAGATTTTTAGGTGCAAAAAGCAAGTCACTTTGCTATGGATAATTAAACACATTGTTTTTAGGACATCCATAATATAATGAGGCTTTCAACAAACAGAAAACTTCAGATTTTAAGAGCCAAAAGAAAGTCACTTTGTAGTGGACAGACAAACACATTATTTTTAGGACATCCATAGAATAATGAGCCTTTAAACAAATACAAAGCCACTGTGCAGTGGATAATCAAACACATTGTTTTTAGGACATCAACAAGTAAGCCACTTTAAAGTAATTAATTAAACACATTGTTTTTATGACATCCATAAAATAATGAGGCTTTTAACAGAAATTTTGCAGATTTTTTAGGTTCAAGCCACTTTGCTATGGATAATTAAACACTTTGCTATGGATAATTAAACACATTGTTATTTTAAGTGCCAAAAGAAAGTCACTTTGTAGTGGACAGACAAACACATTATTTTTAGGACATCCATAGAATAATGAGCCTTTAAACAAATACAAAACATGCTGATTTTTAGGTGCCATAAGCAAGCCACTTTGCAGTGGATAATCAAACACATTGTTTTTTGGACATCTTTGAAGTAGATAAATAAACACAATAATTTTTGGACATCCATAGAATAATGAGGCTTTGAAGGATCAGAAATTTTGCAGATTTTTAGGTGTAAAAAGTAAATTACTTTGCTGTGGATAAATAAACATGTCATTTTTAGGACATCCATAAAATAATGAGGCTTTGAACAAACAGAAAACTTAAAAGATTTTTAAGTGCCGAAAGCAAGCCACTTCACAGTGTTTTGAAAAACAAAAAACAGATTTAAAGGGTAAATGCAGTGAGAAAATAATATTTCATTGCTGTCAGCCCAGTGGTTCCAGAGTCATGTCCCCTTGAACATAGACATTTTGCTGCCATATGTGACAAAAGAAAATATTTCAATCAAAAGTGGTGCATGGAGATATTATTTAGTAAATGTTTTATTTTTTCCAGAAAAACTGAGGAAGAAGAAAATGTGGACAACCCTGGATACCTTCCATGTTGATTATACAAGAGCTTTCCTTGAACATGTTAATTCCAGTCCAGAAAACATTCAAGCTGTTCAAGAGACCCAAAGCGCAGTTTCCCTTGAAATAGATGACACTACACGACCGTGTCAAAGTTCAATTCAGGAGAAGACTCAAGTCATTCAAGAGCCCCAAAGATTGACTATATCTATATGTGAAGGTGATGACACTACACCACTTTCTAGAAGTTCAAGTCCAGAGAACATTCAAGAGACCCAAAGCACAGTTTCACTAGAAAGTGATGTCACTACACTGCTATCTCAAAGTTCAAGTCCGGAGAACATTCAAGAGACTCAAAGCTCAGCTTCACCTGAAATTGATGTCACTACACTGCTATCTCAAAGTTCAAGTCCAGAGAACATTCAAGAGACCCAAAGCACAGTTTCCCTTGAAATAGATGACACTACACGACCGTGTCAAAGTTCAATTCAGGAGAAGACTCAAGTCATTCAAGAGCGCCAAAGATCGACCTCATTTGAAAGTGGTGACACTTTACCATTGTCTCAAAGTTGTCCAGAGACGGCTCAAGCTGTTCAAGAGTGCCAAAGTGATGAAACTACACCATTGTCTGTAAGTTCAAGTCAAGAGAAGACTCAAGTCATTAAAGAGCCCCAAAGATTGACTATATATATATATGAAGGTGATGACACTACACCACTTTCTAGAAGTTCAAGTCCAGAGAACATTCAAGAGACTCAAAGCCCAGCTTCACTAGAAATTGATGTCACTACACTGCTATCTCAAAGTTCAAGTCCAGAGAACATTCAAGAAACCCAAAGCACAGTTTCACTAGAAAGTGATGTCACTACACCGCTATCTCAAAGTTCAAGTCCAGAGAACATTCAAGAGACTCAAAGCTCAGCTTCACCTGAAATTGATGTCACTACACTGCTATCTCAAAGTTCAAGTCCAGAGAACATTCAAGAGACCCAAAGCACAGTTTCACTAGAAAGTGATGACACTACACCGCTAT
Source organism: Corbicula japonica (assembly GCA_038501625.1). Taxonomy (NCBI): domain Eukaryota; kingdom Metazoa; phylum Mollusca; class Bivalvia; order Venerida; family Cyrenidae; genus Corbicula; species Corbicula japonica. The sequence goes on along the minus strand of JAZAYU010000030.1, from coordinate 1,267,355 downwards.
CTCAAAGTTCAAGTCCAGAGAACATTCAAGAGACTCAAAGCTCAGCTTCACTAGAAAGTGATGACACTACACCACTATCTCAAAGTTCAAGTCAAGAGAACAGTCCAGACAAGGCTAAATCCTTTCAAGAGTGTCAAAGCTTTGCTTCACAGAAAAATAACAAACACCCGAAGAGTAAAATAAAAAGAAAAGAAGAGCAGAAAAAGGTAATTGATATTGATGAAAGTTCTTCTGAAGAAACAGACTTTGTTGAGGACTCTGACTTTGAAGAAGAGTGTCAAAGCTTTGCTTCACAGAAAAATAACAAACACCCGAAGAGTAAAATAAAAAGAAAAGAAGAGCAGAAAAAGGTAATTGATATTGATGAAAGTTCTTCTGAAGAAACAGACTTTGTTGAGGACTCTGACTTTGAAGAAGAAGGTACTGATGTTGGACATGTTGAAACACATATCCGAGAAAAACACATGGAGCGGGATATCAACATACCAGGAATATATATAAGGAAGTACAGGAAATCTCGAAAATGTAAGTCAGGACATAGAAAAACCGGTGATAGAGTATACGATAACTATCATGTTTGCTTGTTCTGCCAAGAACCTCGACAACACATTAAAACCCACCTGCAAACACACAAAGATATTCCTGAAGTTAAAAAGCTAATTGATGATCCCAGTACAAATTACACAGCGATAAGAAAGTTGGGTGATCATAAGAACAATGTAAGAGTTCTAAAAAAAGGCTATGGAGAAGTGATCCTAAGTAGAAGACCTAAGGACAGGTTAGATATTAGTCAATTCGGACCATGTCCTGCGTGCAAAGAATGGGTTTTATTGAAGAATATTAAAACCCACTTCAGGAGCTGCTCCGCAGATAAGATAAAGATCACCAAGGGACAACTCATTATACAGAGTCAGGTTATTTCTGGCGTCATAGGTACGAAACCTTCAAAGCTCATGTTAGAAGAAGTTTTCCCACGGATGATGAGAGATGAAATTTCGGAAGTAGCTACAAAGGATGTCCTGATAGTTGCCCTGGGAGAAAGTTGGCTACGCAGATCGGTGGACAACAAGGCAAAACGACGTCACTACGCAAGTGAGCACATGAGGTTAATGGCCAGAATGCTAATAAATCTCAGGAAGCAGGATACAGATGGACAAAAGTCCCTGGACGAGTACCTGTCGACAAGGTACTTTGAGGATCTCATGACTGCAGCTCTTAATTGCTGCATACCAAACATGGATGATGTAGATGAACTTGAGTCCCCCAGTAACGCGATAAAGCTCAAGTACGACATTAGAAGGGTTGTCAATGCTAAGTGGTCATTGTTGGTAAGAGAAGATCCTCATTCTCTGGTAGCGGAAGAAATGCAAACGTTACTTGGCCTGATCACGCTGGAGTGGGGGGAAAGGCTAGTAAAACTAGCTAGGAATGTTCTTGTAAGAAGACGTTTCGTTATGAAGAAGGAATTGCCCTCTCCTGACGATATAGCCGTTTTGACAAGATACATTGTTGAAGAACTGAAAAGCATCGCTCTCACTCCTGAAAACTTCTTCAGAGTAGTACAACTGGCGCAGACCAGGCTCCTTACCTTCAACAAAAGAAGAAGTGGGGAAATCGATGTGATCAGGTACAATATTCACTATTTAACTGTAATTCCATGTAATCACCTGAAATCTGTGGTAGTTTGCAGTTGTTTTACAGACCTACAAAACTTAGGCCTAAAAAAAAATATCTGTGTTTCGGGGAACCCGACCCTACCTAAGTAAAGCCGCCGACCCTATTTCAAAGTGATTTTTTATTCAAAACCGTCCGCGAATACCACTTCTACGTCTTTTCCCCCAATTTATTATAAACAATATTTCTAAAATTATCTTTAACCATTGAAAACCACTAATTCTAATAAAAATTACACTCCAGCTCACATTGTTTTTTGTAAAATCATCTTTAGTTTTCGTATCTTAATAAGTAACAGGGTTTTTTAAAACATGCAGCCAAACTTGGGCTTCAATCCGGAACCTCTCGCTTAAATTTTTTGCCATTTTTATTTTACAGCTTAGACAGTTATGCTGCAAAAACCAAAGATGTTGACGAAATTGACCAGTCTCTGGTTAGTGACTTGACTAAGGTCGAACTTCACTTGTTGAAGTCTCAAGAGATGATGACAGTCAGAGGAAAGGTATAAAATACTTAAGCAGTTTATTGATAATAAACATGTCATTATTATTATACCCCACCTAGGAGGTATACTGGAGTCACTCTGATGTTAGTTAGTGTGTCCAAAATTTCTTGTACCTTCAACTTATTTTACATGTGTCAAAGGATTGATTTAAAATTCAACATACATGTACAGCATCATTATGCAAGACACAAAAAATGTTCCGGTCTGTTGCAACATTACAGAGTTATGGCCCTTGACCAATTAGCTTTATGTACTAAATGAAAATCTTAAATCTTGTTCACTCAACTACTTCAACGTTTCATAAGAGGTAGTTATGAAAAATTACACTAAATATAAAGTAAACTGTGAGTAATACGTTTACTTAATACTTGCAACATCAGGGGCACAGACCAGTACCAGTACTCATCCCAGAAGAGATGAAAGCACATCTTCAATATATTTCATCGCCATCTACAAGAGAAGCTGTAGGTGTTAAAGGGAGTCAGTACCTGTTTCCAAACAAAGGTATAGGCAGCTTTAGTACATTTATACAAGAACCTAGCCAAGTAAACATTTCAATTTCTCTCCTAACATGATGACCTGTGTTTTAGATCACCTGGGTGCATTGTGCAAGGTGACCTTTCAGGATTGTTTTTTGTCCGTCGACCGTCGTTAAGCTTTTCGACGTTAACGCTATAGCAGTAACAAATTTGCTTTGATATTCTATCCAGCAGTAAACAAAGTGGAGTGCGCTATCTTTGGAAAGCTCTTGTTGAGTCTTTGAGACCACAGGACTACCAAACACAAAACTTCTTATTTAACACTCTTGGCAAGCAGTTGTTGTAAAACAAAACAAAGAGACCAAAGTCAGTAAAACCATTCATATTTGTCCCTCCTCAATGAGATCTCTTTGCTTAATGTTACAGTGGGCCAGTACACCAGGGCATACGAAAGCCTAAAGAAAACATGCAGTGAGTGCAATTTGGTTGCCCCAGGAAGAATTACAAGCGTCAGTATGAGAAAATACACAGCAACATTGGCACAGGTAATCTTAAAACAGTTATTACTTACTTAATGGAGCCAGTTGTGTGGGTCTGTTTTCCACCCAGGTGGCCTGCTCTACACAGAACCTCTGTCATGTTTGGTCATTCTTTCCCAACTTACAGAAGCTTAGATAGTCTTGAAATACGATAATTTTAGGGATGCAACAGGTAACTTTTTCATTTACTGGTTAACCGAAAGCATTTACTGGTTAGCAACATTATAGCAAATCACCCCAGTCTGCCAGATCATGATATAGGAATTCCGGTTACCCCACCCACCTGATTACCATGCACATTTTTTAAAACTAAATTCATAACTCGTAATTTCTGTTCTATGCACGAACTAATAAATTTAAAAAAAACTCCTGTTTAATAGAAATATTAAATCATATAGTTATTCTCATAATCAAATAAAGATAGTCGTAATTTGTTTTTTATTTCCGGTTTCTGTCGTAAGCACGTGCGACTAGATATAGCAACAGCGGTTTGCTTTCCTTTTGAACCCTCAAAAATAATACAAATCCATGTAACTTTGTGAAAAAAAAAAGATAAATATAACATAAATCATATCGCAATAGTGTATGTAGCAGACAACATTACTTAGCAGTTGATCGCGGATCAGCAGTGCGTTCAGTAAGCATTTGTGTTCGCGAACGACCCCGAACGTTCGGTAATTTAGCCAATCACAGCTCGCCAATTAGCGAACGTTCGCGGTCGTTCGCAAACAAAACAGCTTACTGAACTCACTGCAGTTATACTGATATTGCATTAACTAGTTTACCGGTATTATGCTTTTGGATGAAATATTCATAGTTTTTTTATTTAGATATTCCTTTTGAACTACGTAAACGATGCAAATTATCCAAAATAAATACCATGCAAAACGACCAATATACCCAACAAAGATGTTTGACTTCACGATTAAAAAATAGCACCTGCTTATGCTTAACCACACGCCGTGGTTCAGTATGTCCTCGTGGCTGCACAAAAATGGTATGTCTTATAGTATCGCTTCTGGAACTATTCTAACAAGGTCAGCACCGGGCGAAACAAAAATGGAAGTTTATTTGCATTTATTTTGGTTAACCATACCGGAAAAAGTTACTGGTTAACCTAGCGTTCAGTAGGTTAACCTCCTGCATCCCTAAATAATTTTCATACTACAATATGAACATAAATCTGGTATTTAAAGAAAAAACACTTAAATTTTCTGTTTATTATATACTATTATCTTAACAGAAAATGTGCATTGTATTTCATTTACATGTATATGATAAATAACTGTATTTTCACTCTTCACCTACATTGTGTACTATTATTTTCTAGAAAATATATAAACTCACGTTGGAAAAAGTGAGAAAATGCCTATTTTGTTGGTCACACCCAACAAATCAGCTGTATTTATCCAACAAAATTTAACACAATGGATCTCGAGCACTCGACACCGATGTTTCTGTTGTGTTTCATAAACGCTGAGGAGAAACTTGTTCATTTATTCTTGCAAGTGACTATAAACAATTCTTTTGCAGGTGTTGAATCTCAACAAGTATCAACTGGACTGGCTCTGCCGGCATCTGGGCCACACAGGCAGTGTACACAAGGTACACTACAGACACATGTCTGGAATGATAGAGCGGGTCCAGATGGCCAAATTGTTCCTGATACAGGATCTCAATCTAACGGGACAATTTAAGGGCAAAAACTTGGAGGAGATAGATGTGTCAGGTAATTATTAAAAGTTACTGAGTATTTAGCTCTGCTTTTTTCAGAGAAAACAAAGAGTTATTGTCATGACTTTGGTGTTGCCGTCCATGTCTGCGTACTGTGCAAAAGGGGATGGATTTGAATCATATTTGCACACATCAACCCTTTTCACAAAGACAAGACATTAAGTTGCTGATCTTGACCTTTATAATACTTGTACATTCAAGAATTGATTTTTTTTGCAAAAAAACCCTCATAACTTCTTAACTAGTTAATTGATTTGAGCCATATGTGCGTGCAACAATCCTTGTGATAATAATTTAAAGTTGGATTATTTATATCTGACCTTGACCTTCAAACAACCATGACCTTTGCATTCAAAAATTGAGCTTTTTTTATAAAAACCTTAAATTTTCTCAAAACTTGTATTAGTGGATGAATTTGAGTCATATTTGCACACAACAACCCTTTAGACAAAGCCTTTTAGTTGGACTATAGATTGATATCGGACCTTGTCTTAGAAATGATTTTGAACTTTACATTCAAAAGTATTATTTGTTTTGCTAAAACCTTCACCTTTAGCGTATCAGGGGTGCTTGTTCTTTGTATAAAACAAACCCATTCACATGTTACACATCCCAGCTGAGCATTGGCACCCACTCAGCGGTGCTCTTGTATATTTGCAGTGTACAGGTTTTTGTAGGGGGCAAGATTGGCCTAGAAAAAAATCTTTATATATTGCTAAATACTGCAACTTATTTTGTCAAAAAACAATGTCTCCAGATTTCAAAAATGTTGACACAAACTCTCAGAAAGTGAAATTTAAAATCTGATCTAAAATTAAAAACATTCAGAAACCATTCCAGTAGTTGTTCATGTACATTTGAAAATGCTTTGTTAATATGGTTTTTAAAATAAAAAAAATGTTATTTTTCCAGACATAGTCTTCCCTGATGGCAATGTGATTGATGGCGAGGATGTTGTCGATACTGATGGGCTTTGTGATGGAGAGAACACTGGAACTAGGTACTGGTCATTATGTTGTTGTTTTGTTCACAATGTTGTCACCAAATCTAATCTTAATAAATCATTGTTAACACTTGACTGCAACAGTGACTAATCCTTTTAATAGATTACATATTCACAATGGAATAACTCAACGTGTAACTGTCCAAACACTAATTGAAATATTGATTACATTAGTATTCAGAGCTGAAAACTAAAGTAGTTATTTACTTTCCTGACGTGAAATTAACACGTAAGCTGTGCTTCGTCGGATCGTGTCTCGATTAAATCTTTAGCTTAGGTATTTTTTTATCTGTAAGTGCTGAACATTGTCACTAAAAATTAAGATTAGAAGTGTGTGCTACAGTCTGCGAATTAGTGTATAAGCCCGAAGCCCCTGTGGAGTAAAAGGCCTGTCGGTCGATTAGAATTGTATGCAAGGTAGCCCGACCGGTCGATTTAAATTTTGAAGTAAAATTCTAAAAAAAGAAACAATTTAACATAAAAACTGATTTTGGAGTTAGTGTTCGTAAGAAAACACCAAAAAGATTAAAATAAGTGCAAGTCAATTCATTTCTAATATGATTTGTATGAATAATGACCACAACAAAAAGTTTGGGCTATTAAAATTTCATTCGGGCTATGGAAAATTTAATTTAAATAGCCCGAAGGGCTATAGTCTAAAAATAATTAACGCGCAGACTGGTGTGCTACGAAAACGGACCAGTAAGCGGGAAAGACCAGTAGCCGTGATTTGTTTGTTATTTCATACACATTTATTGGAAAAATTAACCATTCAGCAAATGTGTCACCTATCAACTGTTACATTTACAGGAAAAGTTTTATGCACAGGCCATGGGGTCAAAATTAGGCCTGTCCTTTTAATCAATCAGGATAGTTACTTGTGCGCTATAATGCCTTTCAAATGACCTTAATGTTCACTTTCAGTTACATCAATGCTGATGTTTTCGACAATATTGAAGAATCAGACGAGGCTGAGAATTCCTCCGAGGACGAAGGACCAGAACACCAAGGAGAGCAGGAGAAAAGGCAACGTAAGCCAAAACAGAAAAAACCAGTACACAGACAAAAGTGGGACGCAGATGAAGTACAGGAAATCCATGTGTACTTTAAGTCATTCTTAGACTTGAAGAAGTGTCCGCGGAAGAAAGCAATAGACCTTGCCAAAAAACAAAGTAAAGCAAAAGGGGGAAAGCTGTGGAAACGCTCAAACGACAAAATAGTTAAAAAAATTAGCAACATGAACAAAAAAATTTAGTCTGGGAAAAGTCAGGGAATTTTTATCACCCAGACTACTGGCAACCCTGCTACAGGTTAACCCTGGGATACAAGTGATACACTGAACCAATTTTTCAAAGCCATATGGGTGATTTCAAAAAAAATGAAGACAGACATGAATTTTTTAGCAAAATTTAGAATCAAGTAAAAATTGTTGAAATTTATATTTTCACAAAGCAGATAGATTGAATTTTATGATATAAGAAGCATTTTTTAGCTACCTTTTTGGTAAACAAACTTTTTTTAATCTTAACTTGTATCAGATAAACATTTTTTTCAATATAGGTGTATATTTTAAAGAAGCATAGAATAATGAACTAATTGAACTTTGAAGTACTTTTTTTATCCTGTGTTATCAAGAACATACAAAATCAACATTTTACGTAGTAAATGGTGATAAACACTGTTAACATTTACTTATTTTTAACTTTTTTTGTATGATTTTATAGTTTATAATTTATAAAGACATCAAAAAGTTTCTCTATGTCAGTGTTTTCAATTAAATAAGGCTAATAAACAGTCATTTTAAAAGGTTTAAGCTGCCACTGATGCATATGCCAATTTTTGTTGTTACCAGTTATGATCTAGGTGACCTTTTTGCAGTATAAAAAAACCAAGCATTCACAGGATAATGTGTTACTTGTTACAGTTAAAACATTAATATTGTAAAATCAGATCCTATAATAATGATGAAGTTTAAATGTGATTAACTAGTAATGATAAGTATTTTCTGACATTTGTGTGCATAAAAACTAAATAGAAGTCATTAAAACAGAAAAAAATATAAAAAAAAATAAAATTTTAAAATGAACAAAGATAAATTACAAATGATGGTAATGGCAACATACTACAATTGGCTTTTGTTTTTGTAAAAGTTTTTGTCAATTCCATTATTTTTTTCATTATGATGACATACTTTTACTATTTAGGCAAAATTAAGAAATTACATTTGACACATGGTGCTATTTCTTCATGTGAAAAAAAACACACAATGTGTTACACTTCTTACAAATTTGAAAAAAAGTACATTATTAGAAAAATAAAGTAATAATACTTACACTTGTTACAAACTGACCAGTATTGCAATAATTGGGTTGTTTCTCTTACCACGTTTCATTAAACTAGTTTTAAAATATTCTTCAGACACATTAATCAACTTTTTTATACATGCAAAGGATAAACAATATTTAGTGAGTTTCTTATATGTAACTATATTTTGCAAAGAATTAACTTTTAAAGATATTTAATGTGCATTTAGTAATTGTTAAGTTAAACTAGAAAACTATTACTGTAGTATGATGTGTAAACGTTTTTAAGCATGTCTGAAAGGCTTATACATTTGTAATACAAACTACATGTAGTGCATGTAGTTTGTGGTTCCCAAATAGGTGTAATCACAATATATAATTCTTATATAAATACATTCCCATATTTTCAAAAATGTTTAACTCTAATTCTGCATTTAACCAACACTCATGTTTTTTTTCTCTTGTTTTCCATAAAAGATGTGCTTGAAAGTGTGTTTCATTCCTGCATATGCTTACCCTCTTCTTTCTTCATGTTTGATGTGTCATTTTTATATTATCCAATCTTGATTTTTTAATCCACATCAGATGGAAGTTAAAAAATCCTCCCTTTTTCCTGTGAACTTTAACAATGTATATTTAATTTTCATAGATTATTTTTTCCAAAAAAATAAATCCTAGGCCAAATAAGGCGTGAAATATGCATACATCAGAATTACAATTTAGATGTAACAAGTGTAACATTTGTAGATACATAAAAATGTGTTCTTTAAACATTTCTCTCATGTTTCTGTTATTTTAACCTTTTATTTAAATGACCAATTGATGCTAAAGCATTACAGAAAACAAACATGTGGCCTATTTGTTATTTTCTAGGAAAAAAACTTCAACAACAAAACAGAAAATTAATACAACTAGGCACATTTTCATGTAGAAAATAGCAATATGGAAGCTCAAAACATTCTTAGGGTAATAAAAGAACATTTATACTAACAAAAATAACAGTACTTAATATTCTGAAACCAGAAAATTCTTCCTGTTATCAGTTTCATTAAATTTCCCAAAATGTGTTACACTTGTTACATCACTTATGACCATGTTATGCAAGTTATACACTTCAATATCTTACCAATATTACTTTTGCTAACTGCCACTGTACATACTTATATGAAAATAAGAAAAAAGTCATAATAACATTACAAGAATTAAAGTTGTGACTTGTTCAAACACAAATGTTACACTTGTTACATTTTCATGTCAGGTTACTGATGTGTATCAAAAATAAAATTAAACAGGTAATTTTGTCTGCAAAAATGTTCTTATTTATGTTGAAACATGCATGTATTAGATGGCGGATTCAAATTCTTTTAAAAATAGTTGTTTAATGTTTATTTTATTGCTTAAACTTGTTACAACAGATTTTTGGGGTATTATTTTTTTCATGGGTGCATTATTTTGAATGGACACAGAAGTGTTCCGCCTAACTCAAGGAATGGTTAATTTCCCATTTCGTGTAAAGAAAAAGACGCAGGTTCATTCTAATATATGGTTTTCACTTATATCTTTAGTAGTTGCAGAGAAAAACAAGTTTGAAAATTGAGTAAATTAAAAAATGTCACACAAAAGTGTTACACTTGTTACATTTTTGACCACATTTCTTGTAATAACTTTAAAACTAATAACAATAAACAAATGAAATTTGGTACCAACATTAACGACACTAGAAGCTAAATTTTAGCACATAAACTGTTATTGTCAAGCTTTCTGTTTCCATTTTATATTGAAATAAAGAAATGTCTTCATTTTTTTTGAAATCACCCATATGGTAATACAATGTATAAATTTGCCAAATTACAATCATACAACCATTTGTCTATTGTTTGTAAATGGAAACGGTATAGTTTTAAATTGATTGCAAACACTTGTATTTTTCATATTGATCTTAAACTTTCATTTTCATGTAGTTGCTCTCAAACAAGCTAGTCTCCATTTGCTACATTTCAATGCAAGTTATTGAGAGCTGTTATTATATGTAACTGAGTTTTTGATTATGATCTATAGTGGGTGAAGACATACCCTTGTTGTTAACAATTAGTTTATACTTGATTTAGTTTATAAAATGCAGGGATCGTAATAAGAAAGAGCTGTGTTTGCTAAGTAAATGAAGTTTTTTTGATAATAGTTAATTATATCTTAAGAAATGGCTATGTTATGATCAAAAAAGTGATATATCAGCGTTTGTTTTCTCAAAAAGCAATGTTAAACTAAGAAAATTAGGGGGGCAGTAGATACTTCAGCTTTAGAAAGCAAAAACGTCGTTGGCACATATTTTTCAGGATTTGTCATTTAGGTCTATTACGATCCCTGAATGAGGGTACCACTTGTTATCATTTTCTTCATACAACATTGTTCTATCTTTGGTAATATAGATATTAGTTAAAATCGAGAATATTTTGAGCTCTGACAATTTTCATGTAGATGCTCTCAGACAAGGCAGTCTCTACGAGGGATGATCCAGAATTAACCGGACTGTGCTTCTGAATCAATTATGACAGGAATCTTAGTATAAAAAAACGCACAAGAAACTTGCACATTTCCCTATTTCCATTGAAAATTAAAAAAAACCAACAAACATATGGGCATGTCCAAAAAATGCAGCAAAAACTGCACAGATGGGTCATTTTTCAAACTGATATTTTACTATGATATTTTGCTTTATTTGATTGAATACAGTTCTTATTTTGAAAAATTATCATTGGTTTAAAATAATCTGATCACAATTTTCTATAAAAAAAAAAAGAATTATGCACAAGTTTGATAAAAACCTGTTATTTAATTAACTTGGATTTTTATCTTCAGATACAATAATGGCCATTCCTTTTGCTTAGTTTTCATAGGTTATACATAAGGAAGCTCTTTCGAGGCTGTAAGTACATAAGTAGTCTTCGAAAAAAAAATTGTGTTCACTTTTTTCTTATAAAAATTATTTAAAAAAATAGGTTCATACCTCAAAAAGTTTCTGTCACCCAAAATATATGAATCTAAATGAGATCAAAAGCAGTTGATTCAAACTTAATATTTTGTCAACAGCTTGTTGATGTTGGTATAATTGCTTTGTTTTTTTATGATATAAATTTAAGTGGGTAAAGACATGCCCTTGTTGTTAACAGTAAGTTTATGCTTTGATTTAGATTATAATATGGTTCCACTTGTTATCATTTTAATTTAGAATGTTTTAAGTTAGCATTAAAATTGGATATGATTATGATGCATTATTTTTACACATTTTTAATAACTGAATTTGTGACAACTTTACAGAAATTTTAGGTTCCTTCAGGTAGACTGGTACAAAAGTCGTTTTTTAACGGGAAAGCGACAACATTTTGACAGACAATAAATCAACATACCATTAATGCAACGCGACTGTAGATCGGCAAGACAATAATGCAAAAAACATATGCAGTTTTGCATAGAGATTTGAACTCTTGACCATACACTTGACCTAGTGACATACTTTCACATTTTTGTAGCTATAGCCTTCATATTTGGGCCACATATGCAGTTTTGCATGAAGATTTGAACTCTGACCTTGAACTTGACTTAGTGACCTACTTCCACATTTTTTGGATAATCGTACTGCATCCATTGATATCAATTTCATTTGTGTGCCATTAAAATAACGCAATTGGCAAGGAATTTGGTGATTAATATTAAGACTACCAAAAAATGCTGGAGGTGGTCTAGTTTGTGATGCCATTAACGCATAATTTGAAATATGAAATACAGATTGATGTCATGTCCGGGATGATTTGAAGTTTCTGTTAATACCAAACTGGAATATGAATTGTGAAATTAAAACTTGTACCATTCATGAGAGTGCTATTCAAAATACATTTGCACAAGTAAGCAAATTTTTTTTTATATGCAAATTTACTGTTGTCCAATTTAGGACTTAAAATATGTTATCCAGCACTGATAATAATTGAGCTCTTGTATTTTGTTATGAAAATCAAAATTGTTTTTAGTTGTTTGAATTAAAGTTTCGTAAATATTCTGCATATCTGTAAGACAGGTTGTTCAAGCATTTTGAAATACATGGAATGCCTAAAGTGCCTAGAGAAGTAAAGACTGGTGTATTTTGAACGAGTCTTGCTCCACTTCTAACTGCCATTCCTATGTTCAATAAATAAAGAAAAAGTGAGTTTTTATTATTTTGTTGAAGATTTATAGCCACACATTTCAAAAAAGCTATTTATGTCACCCATTTGCAGATGTCCACTTTTGTTGTATCACTTTCTTCAGCAGCGGCGTTCAACTTTGCCTGTCTTGGGCCGGTAGTCACAAAGCATCTTTAGTAAAAACTTAACTATTTCCTTAAATTCATTAATTTTCTCAAATCCATATGTCTACCAAAAACGGGTCTACAATTAAAACATACACAAAATTGCAAACTTATGGTGTTAACTTATTTTAAAAGCAAAGTAGGGATATAAAACAATGTTTAAAAATTTGACTTAAGATGTCCTTAGTTAAGATTTTACTTAAGATGCTTTGTGCATACCGGCCCAGAGCATAACTATGTTGTCCTAAAGCGCAGTGACATGAATCTTGGTGTGCATGTTACTTGACATTAGTGCACTGCACAAAAAATGTTTGGCAAGGTCAAGGTCATACATGTTTGTAGAAAAATGGTCAAAATGAGCTTGTCTGGAGCATAACTTTGTTGTGTTTTGGTGGAATGACTTGTAACAAGGTGTGAATGTTACTTGACATGAGGCAAAGTGGAGTGCGCAAAACTGTTTGGCTCGATCAAAGGTCAAGGTCATATGTGGACAATTAGCCAAAATGAGCTTGTCTGGAGCATAACTTTGTTGTCCTTTGGTGAAATGACTTGAAACTTAACTGTGAATGGTACTTGACATGAGGCTAAGTGCAGTGCACAATACCGGCTTGGCTGGGTCATGTGGAAAAATGGGTATCTCGTAGGTTCAGTTTAAAAAGCCACATAATTTAATGAGCCACTTAATTATTATAGCCACACATTTGGTAGCCACATATTTACCCTCTCGTTAATACAAACTCTCGGTCTAGGATTCATGACCCCAATGTGTTTTGAGGAGGTAACTCTTGTCTTTAATTGTTCCTATAATGCCCCTCTGACTTATGTTTTATTTTAACACGTCTAAGATTGTCGAAGTCCATTAAAGATGCTAGGTCTGTATCTTTATACCTCTATAATCGGTCACAAATCTGTCGATATGTTTAGAATACTAAATAAATAAATACTGAAAAAGGAATTGCAAAGTTTTGTGACAAATAAGGTGTTTTTGAACAAAAAGTAAAAACACAACAACAACAATACTAAAATCAAACATAAAAACCCTTGCCGGAGCCGGGAATTGAACCCGGCACCTCTTGCACCGAAAGCTGATGCATTACCACTGCACCACCGAGTCAACTGAGAGCATCGATTGTAGTCCTGCTATTTAACTGTTTCGACGCAATGGGTCGAAACGTAAATAAACAAAGCCAAATTTGCGGGCCACACATTTTCAATAAATACACTTTTTCTGTAATACTCTAACATGCATGAATAACTATATCTGGCACTTTCACATATTTACGGGAGTAGGTGTCACTGCCTAAATATAGTTAATATGTAAGATGTAAACAAATTTGACCTAAAAGATACAGAAATAGCATCTTTAACCTTTTGATTTGTGATTCTTGGCATACTTGTATATTAATTATCATTACCCAAGGATTGTAGAGAAGAGGAGGTAACTACACTTAACGAATGTTATGAGTATCCAATCAATAAATTGCTAATATTTTTCAAACACAGTTAATATAATTACTCCAAAATTAACATATATGATAAAACAATCATGTTTGCATACAAAAATATATAAAATGGTTTTGTAATGTAATCAAATATGAATATAAATCTCTGTTTTCCGAGATCAGTTTCAAAACAAAAGTCACAGAATCAATATCATGGACTGTACTACAAGTGCACTGTTTAGAGAAAGTACATTACCCGATATTGATAGTGTGACTTTTGTTTTGATACTGATACTGGAAAACAATGAATTTCTTCTTTTTTTGGATTACATAGTTTAATGATTTTAATATTAACGTATGTAAATTTGATTAAATACCATACATTTGAAAATTAAAGTAAATAGTTTTATTGACTTTGAATCTATTTGTCTTTTATTGTTGGGGTAATTATAACATTCGTTAACTATATATTTGAATCAACTTTGGCTCGTATTACAATTTGAAATAATGGCCACTTGAGCATGGACAAAATTATGGATAGTTGTTTGGATATAAGCAACATAAAAATGGACAAAAGACTCACAAATACCTTCTAGTTAGTTCATTTTAAAAAGCCACATTATTGAGTAAGCCACTTAATTTTTATAGCCACATAATTGGTAGCCACATATTTACTCTCCCGTTAGTACGTCCGGACGGACGAACGGACAAGGGTAAAACAGTATACCCCCCTCTTCTTCGAAGCGGGGGTATAATGAATGTGTTTGTTATATGTACATATATGTAAATTTATTGAGAAACAGCTGCTAATAAATGATGAAATTATTGAAGTGTTGGTTTTACATTTATGCGAAAAGTGGGACTAGCTGAAATTCTGACCCACCTAGTGACTGGACAGCTAAGCTTAATTTTAAACATATGAATCATTCTGCTGGAATTGAGAAACACAACTGCAACAGCTAACTATAAACACCAGGGTTCTCCCCAGAAATTTTTTAATATTTTCCCTAAACAAATCCCCCCCAAATTACTTCAGGTTTAGTTGTATAATGTATAATGGGTTTGGAACTATTTTTTATGCAGACGTAAATATAGGTTGTTTGTAATGCAAGGGGTCTGATGGTCTTTAATATGCTGCAATATTGGTATCATCAGTTTGGAGTGTTGGATTAAATCGTAAGTAAAATTAGTTTATTTCACACTGAGGGTGGTTATTTGGACGAGACAATTGTTTGTTTCAAAACTAGTTAAAGCCTTGATAAATAAATTTTACTGAAGTCGAGTAACAACTTAAAATAAATAAAACAACCAATTTTGACATATTTTACTATGTTTCACATTTTAAACGATCTTTAAAATTCTTAAAAAAATGTTTTCTAAAGTAAACCTCGATCCTGGACAACACATCAACAGCGACAATTTGTCAACAAAAGAATTAGCTTTAGCCTTGATTATTTGCCTGGTGTTTGATAGATAGGATTGTCACAAACCAGAATAAAATGCAAATTACGGTAAAATTTTCAATAAACAGGAAGGCATAGCGTAAACAGTTTAAGGCATAGCGGGATAATGAAAGAGTAGCGGAAGTACAGTAGTTGATATCAAAGCGTAGCGCTCCCGCTACGCTAAAATGGGCTGGGGAGAACCCTGAACATAAACATGCTCATCACTTAGCAACAGTCTAATTGAAACAAAAATACTCAAGTGAACTTGAAAATGCTCAAGTGAACTCGCTTCACAACCATACTAGAGCAATTAGTGAATCAATTTGTAGTCACCAAATGTTGTCATAAATCAAAAATATTTAAAACATAACAATTCAAAAAGAAAAGAAAGAAAAAGAAAAACATTGGAAACAATGTATAAGAGCTCACACAGTCAATATAAAGTCCAAATACGAATGAAAAAAGTACAAACAACACACTTGGAAATTGTAAATGATGGATGCTCCCCGAATTATATTCTGACCCATTATGACAATGCCCCTGTATCTGTATCTTGTAGGTCTCTGTTATTTTTATTAAATAATACCTTGGGCAAGAACAATAAAAAAAGGGAAATAATTCAAAAGTTGTGAAGCGTTCTACCAAAATCTATATGACTTTCAAATCTGTGCCTTGTATACTTTAAGAGTTGCCAAATGGAAAAAATAAACACAACATATAACAACAAGAAATTAACAAGAGGGCCATGTTGGCCCTTTATCGCTCACCCGAGTACAACAAAGTTGTGTTGTATGTGACCCAACGTCCCAATTTTGTGAACATTTACACCAAGTTATTTTAAATTCCAATAAGAAACAACAAATTTACAGCTTGGAAAAGAAAATGCTATTTTCAGTAACAATGACCTTGACCTTGGACCAACAGGCATGGGTACTGTACGCAACACACCCCCTTGTCATGGTGAACATTTATGTAAAGTTATTTTGAAATCACTCCATTCGTTATGAAGTTACAGCCCAGACAAGAAAATTTTATTTTCAGTAACAGTGACCTTGACCTTGGACAAACAGGCATGGGTATTTTACGCGAAACAACACCTTGTCATGGTTAACATTTGAGCCAAGTTATTTTAAAATCCAATGAGAAATAACAAATTTACAGCCTGGAAAAGATTTTTCTATTTTTAGTAACGGTGACCTAGTTTTTGACTCCAGATGACCAATATTCTAACTCGTCCAATTAATAACTGGGACAGACATCCTGACAAAGTTTCTTTACAATCGAACAATCGGAGCAAAAATGTGACCACTAAAGTGTTAACAAGAAAATTCTATTTTTAGTAACAGTGACCTTGACCCTGGACCAACAAGCATGGGTATTGTACTCTACACACTGCCTTGTCATAGTTAACATTTGTGCCAAGTTATTTTGAAATCCAATGAGAAATAACAATTTTACAGCCAAGGCAAGATTTTTCTATTTTTAGTAACAGTGACCTAGTTTTTGACCCCAGATCACCCATGTTCAAACTCATCCAAGTAATTACTGGGACATACGTCCTGACCAAGTTTCGTGACAATCGGAGCAAAAATGCAACCACTAGAGTTTTTAGGAACAGTGACCTTGACCTTAGACCAACAGGCATTGGTATTGTACTGTACTAGACACAACCCCTGGTCATGGTGAACATTTGTGCCAAGTTATTTTGAAGTCCAATGAGAAATAATAATTTAACAGCCAAGACAAGATAATTCTATTTTTAGTAACAGTGACCTAGTTTTTGGATCAAGATGACCCATAGTCGAACTCGTCCGAGAAATTAGTGGGAGAAACATCCTGACCAAGTTTCATGACAATCGGAGCAAAAATGTGATTGCTAGTGTTAACAAGAAAATTCTATTTTTAGTAACAGTGACCTTGACCTTGGACCAACAGACATGGGTATTGAACTCGACACACCGTCTTGTCATGGTGAACATTTCATGGGTTGAGCGCAACAGGGTTGTAAGTCCCTTTTTTTTGGCAAATGACTTTTTTGCATAATATGGCTCATTTTATATAAATACATAATATAATTAAAGAAAAAAAAGTAAAAACAATTTACTTAATATTGCAAATTTGTCCAAAGGTTGTATCTCATATTGGATAAATTTTGTGTGCAATATGGTTGTAACTCAAGTTACATCCATGTTGCACAAAAAGACATTCACTTAACTGATGAGTTGTAAGTGGAATAGAGATGTAACTCAGTCTTTATATGGACATCATTTATAAAATAATCAAATTCATCAAGATAAGATAGATGAATTCCAATTTATTTTAAAAATATAACTAATCTATTACATATTTAATGTGCATTTTTAGCTTTTCACTTGGAATGTGTTGTTTTTTTCTCGAAATTAGGAGTACACTTTAGTGTATTAGAATTTCAGTGACAAATTTATATTTATCAAGCCTTTTAGATTTAATAAATTCTTTTGCATACCCATCAATTTTGGCAATATAACAAAATATAGGTTATGTTGTGTTATATATTTTATTATCAACTTTTATAAACACAAATGTTATTACCCCGGTATTTATTTTTGTAGACTGTAAACTGTTATGGAAGCTATTGGAGGTCATTGTGTGCAACATCACGTAAATTTTACATTTAGATTTTTACAGCTTTGAAAAAACATATTCTTTTAAAATAATGGATGAAAAAGAAAATTGAAAGCAATCAGAATTATCCCTTTACTACATATATTACAAATTCCTGTCGCTTGATAAGGCTCCTATAGGCTTCTTGGTCAAACATAACCTACTTAATCTAAAAGTGAACAATGTATATCCTGATCAGACAGCATGAATGTACTGGCTGATCTGGATCTACACTGTTTGCCCATGGGATAACAGTGATATCCCATGGAGTTAAAGGTTAATGAGGACTGTATTCCGATCAATAAAATAACTTCTCTTTCTGTTTAAAAGAAAACCTGACATAAAATGACATGTTGGCATTATGATACTCTTAAAATAACCTTAACTCATTCCTTCATAAAACACATGTACATTTTATTACATGTGTTACTATAAATAGTAACAAATAATGACCAAAATGCCCGGGTACTTAGCATGATAAAGGGCGGGCCGAAAACCTGATATCGCGGGCCGAAAACCTGATATCGCGGGCAGAAATCCCGTATCACGAATTATGGCACGTGGTAACCATTGATTCAGGATTTAACTTTTACATTTCAAGATGGCGACGATTGAATCGATCGTGTCCCATTCAAGTTTTAAGGAGCTAGATGCAAGAAGTAGCATATTTTAAAAAAGAACATGCATGCTAACATAAGACATATTCTAAGAGCTACAAATGACAAGAGAAACATGGAGAAATTGTACATACCTGCGGACAACCAAGAACAAAAAGCACTGTATTTCCAGAATCATCAATCATGTTCCTTCATATTTCCTTTAGGCCTATTATTCTTTGAAACAAGATATACCTATTAGATATTTGTTGAATTGAAGCTTACAGCAGCGTTATGAGAATGAAACACTCACAAATAACAGCCTTTACATACCCATACCGCTGTAAAACACTTCCAGAATTCACTTTTTCACAATCTCATTCCTTGCACAATTTTATCAAATCGTTCGCAGACATTATCACTTAAAACAAAATAAAACTAAAAATCAACTGATAGCAACTAGCTGTCAGTGTTACAGTTTGAAAATGTAAACAATCTTTAATTACGTCACAAAACTCTAAATGACGTAGTCTACTTAGCGAAAGCATTCATCGTGACGTAGTTAATTGATAAATAGACGAGTGCTCAGTAAATTTATGAATTACAAAGCATGAAAATGGCAGACATTGATATCAGCCCGGCACATGTAATAAAATGGTTATAAACCGGTGTTCAAGTGCCGGGAGGTGATATCGGCCCGGCAGAGCAACATAGGCCCTCGAGCTAAAGCTCTCGGGCCAATATTGCTCTTCCGGGCCGATATCACCTCCCGGCCCTTGAACACCGGTTAATAACCTCTTAGTATCACATGTATGATAAAAACAAGAAGTTAAGAAAATATTGCCATTATTATATTAAATTTTGTTTATATATGTATTAAGTTGCATCTTGCAAAGAATGTAAATTTATTTATGCAATATAAATTCTTAATATCCTTCAGGCAACAATGCCACAAGTTAAAGAACAAAATGATTTTCTGTTGCAAAAAAAACTAAAAGATATGTAATTTTACATCAGCATCTTTGACACCTTGGAAAGATGCTTACTCTTCCATCTCTTTTTTGTGGGGTTGTGAGTATTTTCCTTTTTTGTTATAATCTTTAGGCATTTAAAAAAAAAAGAAAGATAATTAAATTTCTCTATCATAAAATCATAAAACATAATTTAAGGAAAAATTTGATATCTTTTCAGTTGAGGTGGATTAAGTCACATAATCTTTAATGTTTTAATGAGCTCAAGTTTGCAGAAATTGTAGTTTGAATTCTCAGCATTTTATTTACAAAATAAAACTCCTTTTAAACTATAAAATCTGCGACTCTTTGGCAGAATTTGTCATGTATATTTCTTAAATTAATGGATGTTTATTATTTGCAGAGAAAAGATAAAAAGTAAGAAAATAGCATGATATGTTAAATTCTGTATTCTGATATCTGGTAAACAAACTCCAACTACTCTTCTTTTCCATGTCTGCCCACCAAATCGGTAATAATTAATTGTTGTTTTGAAATTTTGAAATATACTTTTATAACCCTTTTCTGCATATACATGCCTTTGCATGGGGGAACAGTTATCATTGATGCTGTCTGTTTCTAACCAAATAGGGAACTGGCAGATCCTGATCAGACAGCATGAGTGTGCCGACTGTTCGTGATCTACACTGTTTGAAAATGCAGTAAAATTCATACATGATTATGGAATAATGGTTAATCTTTACTCCATAGTTACATCTTTATTGTATGGCAAACATAGATCCAGACGAGCTGGCACATCTGTTACTGTCTGATCAGGATCTACACTATACGCTTTTAGATTCATCAGGTTATTTCTGACCAAAATGTGACCCGTGCAAATCCAGATTAGACAGCGGCTGATTTGGATTTACACTGGTCGACAAAGTGATTAATTCCTTATATGGAGTACGGGGTTAATAACTTAATATGCTCCCTATCTAGAAAAATCCAAGAGTTACAATTCAATCGAAAATATTAACCATATCATATTGATAAAAGTTCATCACATCTGATAAGTGAGCTTCCTAAATATTTAATTAATAACCAATTGGTGGCTTTTAAGAAATAACCCAGAAACAAATGGTACAGTAATGCTCAAATTAAAATTGTCATTACTGGGGTTTCAATTACAGAAGTCATGTGACCCTACCACGAAAAATGAATGGCTTAAAATCAGAATATTATGAGTATAATTATAGTTGTATTCAAATATCTTAATATATACGCCTTTTCACGCATGTGCAACCAGTGTAGATCCAGATCAGCTGGCACATCAGTGCCGTCTGATCAGAATCTGCACTGGTCGCATTATGGTCAGAGATAACCTATAAAATAAAAAAGCGAACAGTTTAGATCCTGATCAGATGGCAAAAATGTGCCAGCTGATCTGGATCTAAACTGCTCACCCTGGCAATAAAGGTGTACATGTATCTATGAAGGAAAGGGTTAAACTTCATTTTTATTTGTGTGCAAGTTGCAATCAGATATTTGTTTCAACTTAATATGCAGCAGACAAAATATTGTCTATTTATCTGCATATCATTTACCTTTTTTTCATAATTTCTCTTGCATCTAAATGACCTCAAGCCAGAATGGGGTGGGATTAGAAGTGGAATAATTAGAATTTGCTTGGAATTTGCTTCAGTTGAAATACCTGATAACACCGTAAATATTTTATGATAAGTTGCATCAGGTCAAAATAAAAATTGATGAAAATTGATTTTAAATATTTTAGCAAATTTAACACATTTGTGAACAAAATGAATGGTGATTTTGTGAATGTTTAATTAAAACCTAATGCATTCACATCTGTCTAATGTTAGCTATATAAATTCCTTTGTTACAAACACACATTTTTCAGTGTACAATACTTTCAGCAAGAAAATGTTAAAATTGAATTTTTGTCCAATATCCTTGTGTTGAAATAATACTTAGTAAATAGAGTTTTGTGAAAGAACAATTATTATTTTTTTGAAGAAAAGAATAAAATATTTATGAAAAGTACAGCAACCATGCAAAGTCACAAATACATAATTACAGTTTAGTTTTAGTAATAGTTTTGTTTATTTAACAAGTGTATTTAAAACGGGTGTCAGACTATTCTCCCCGTTGACAGTTCCTCCCCTGATGTTTCCTCCCTGACTGTTCTCCCCCTATTTTGGGGGAGAACAGTCTGCATATATAAATTTAAAGTATAATAATGATTATTTAAAAAGAAGTACTGATTAAGAAGAAAGTTAAAAGAATAATTCTTACAATTTAAATGAAATTTCTTTGATTCATTTAATTTTAATAAAGAAAAATCATTACTTTGATGTATTGCCTTAAATAGTTTTTGTTTGATTTCTTACTCAGAGATAATAATTATTGCCACTGCATATAATATAAAATGTATAATAATGATTATTTAACAGAAGTAATTATTAAGAAGAAAATTAAAAGAATATTTCTTGGGTGTATTGCATTAAATAGTTTTGTTTGATTTCTTACTTAGAGATGATGATTATTGTTTGGTTTCTTTGATCCTGCATACAAAAGTGTTATCTTTGTTCTTTTTAATAAGGGTTAAGCAATCCATTTTCCTAATGATAATCTAAATATATTAATAGATTGTTTTTTCACATCTTGATTTTGATAAAAAACAACACCATATAGAGCGACTTAGTTTAATGTCGACCCCCTTGGTAATACCGACCCCTTCACACTCAAAGTTATATATTCACAATGTGATAATTTAAATAGTACTAAATAAACCTAACAATACTTACGTCATCGATGACGTCATAAATATGCACCCATTTTCATCGTTTCATATTTGACTACCCGAAGAAGTTTTGCTGGTGATTTTTATTCATCTCTTTAAGGTGAGTATGCCACTTTTCTATTAATAAAATTGTATTAATATGCGTATCGCGTATTTGGATTTGCGAATTCCATTATCAAAATGAATATTGCAGTTTAGATTCAAAGTTATTTAAAGAAAATACTGATGTTGTTAAAAGAATCGAGTGGGTCGATATAACCCCCTATTATTTGAAAAACATCGGGTAATACCGACCCCGTCACTCGCGATTTTTTTTTGGCACGCGGACTGGATAGAAAGCACTTATTAACGACTATTTTTATCGTTGTCATCTCTATTTTATTGTGGTTACAGGTACACGGCGATGGCAGAGCAAATTAATGTCAAGAAAAGGGGTAAATACAGGCCTGAGGCAATGGCGATGGCTATTAAGATGGTAAGGGAAGGGCAGATGTCCAAAAAGTTTGCTGCAAAAACCTATGGAGTGCCCAAAACAACACTTTTAGATAAGCTGGCAGGTCGGACCCCGGAATCGTCTGTTCCTCTAGGTAGAAAACCGGTATTTACTGCTGCGGAGGAGGAAACACTTGTGTCGTATGCTCACTTGATGTGCGAGGTCGGGTTTCCTCTAAGAAAGGCCGACCTACTCAAAGAGGTCCAGAACGTTTTGAAGGCTGATGGCCGTCCTACCCCGTTCAAAAATTATCTTCCGGGAAAAGATTGGTTTGGCGCTTTTATGAAAAGGCACCCTAACCTATCATTTAGAAAACCTATGAGCCTTGGACATGAACGAGCAATTGTTACGATTGAAAAAATTAAACAATGGTATGACGGTGTTCATTCTTACTTAGAGAAAGAGTATCCTGCTGAACATGAATCTATTTTGAAAGATCCCCGTCGCGTGTTTAACGCTGACGAAACTGGGTTTCCCTTAGCTGTAAAACACGGACGTATTTTAGCGCCCACGGGAGCAAGGCATGTCTACCATGTTGTCACTAACACAAAAACCCAAATCACAGTAATGGCCGCGTTTAATGCATTTGGAGAGTACCCGAACCCCATGATTCTTTTTCCAGGTGAGAGAATCCGCGATATTGGGTTAGCAGATTTCCCAGAGGCCATTTACTCAACCACCGCCAATGGATGGATGGACGCAGCAGCGTTTCTCGAGTTTATTAAGGTTATTGACGCCTTTGTTGAGGAGAAAGGGATTAAAAGACCGGTTGTAGTATTTGTAGATGGACACTCTACGCATATGTCCCTGGCTACGTCGAAATATTGCCGTCAGCGGCAAATAATCTTATATTGTTTGCTAGAGAACGCCACACACCTTTTGCAAGCTGCGGACGTCGGTTTGTTCTCGCCACTTAAGGCTTCTTGGTTATCCGCGGTTCGAACTTGGCAAATTGACAATATTGGGGTTCCAATTACCAAGAAGGACTTTCCTGTCAACTTCAAGAAAGCTTGGGGTAACGTGACGACCTTCACCAATGCCGCTAACGCATTTAGGCGATCTGGATTATTTCCCTTTAGCCCTGATGGAGTTGATGTAACAAAGCTTGGGCCCGCAAAACTCACGCTACCTGTCCCTGCTACCACTGATGATCAGGATGATGATGCAACAACAGACAATGGTCATCAACAGGTAGAAGACAGCAGCAACAATGCTGGTCCGTCGACATTAACAATTCCTGTTACAGTCGAAAAGCCGTTAACTGCAGCGTCGACATTGCTTGCAACAATACTGCCGAAACCTTCAGCTTCGATAAACCCCCTCAATACAAGAGACGAAGCTTCAGTGTCTCCCTCATTTGCATTGTTGCGCGTGCCGGAACCAAAACCTAAATGGACTGTTAAGCAGTTGCGCCATAAACTGCCAAAGGCTCTTTCCGGCGAAGAAGCCATCAAAATGATGCAAGAGCGAGAGGATCGTAAAGCTGCTGAAGAAGAGGCGAAGAAACAGCGCAAGATCGAAAGAGAAAGAAAGACAAGAGGGCCATGATGGCCCTTATATCGCTCACCTGAGTACAAAAGTACTCTCAGCTTGTGGTTTCAGACAAGAAGATTTTTAAAGTTTTTCCTATATCAGTCTATATAAAATAAAGTGAACCCTGGGGCAGGGCCAATTTTGACCCCAGGGAAATCATTTGAACAATCTTTGAAGATTTCCACTAGAGGGTGCTAAATGCCAAATATCTAAGCTCTAGGCCTTGTGGTTTCAGACAAGAAGATTTTTAAAGTTTTTCCTATACAAGTCTATATAAAATGAAGTGACCCCTGGGGCGGGCCCAATTTAGACCCCTGGGAAATAATTTGAACAATCTTTGTAGAGTTTCACAAGAGGATGCTTAATGCCAAATATCTAAGCTCTAGGCCTTGTGGTTTCAGACAAGAAGATTTTAAAAGTTTTTCCTATACAAGTCTATATAAAATGAAGTGACCCCTGGGGCGGGCCCAATTTCGACCCCTGGGAAATAATTTGAACAATCTTTGTAGAGTTCCACTAGAGGATGCTAAATGCCATATATCTAAGCTCTAGGCCTTGTGGTTTCAGACAAGAAGATTTTTTAAAGTTTTTCCTATACAAGTCTATATAAAATGAAGTGACCCCTGGGGCGGGGCCAATTTAGACCCCTGGGAAATAATTTGAACAATCTTTGTAGAGTTTCACAAGAGGATGCTTAATGCCAAATATCTAAGCTCTAGGCCTTGTGGTTTCAGACAAGAAAATTTTTAAAGTTTTTCCTATATAAGTCTATATCAAATGATGTGACCCCTGGGGCGGGGCCACTTTAGACCCCAGGGAAATAATTTGAACAATCTTTGTAGAGTTTCACAAGAGGATGTTTAATGCCAAATATCTAAGCTCTAGGCCTTGTGGTTTCAGACAAGAAGATTTTTAAAGTGTTTCCTATATAAGTCTATGTCAAATGAAGTGACCCCTGGGGCAGGGCCAATTTAGACCCCAGGGAAATAATTTGAACAATCTTTGTAAAGTTCCACTTGAGGATGCTAAATGCCAAATATCTAAGCTCTAGGCCTTGTGGTTTCAGACAAGAAGATTTTTAAAGTTTTTCCTATATAAGTCTATGTAAAATGAAGTGACCCCTGGGGCGGGGCCAATTTTGACCCTAGGGAAATAATTTCAACAATCTTTGTAGAGTTCCACTAGAGGATGCTTAATGCCAAATATCTAAGCTCTAGGCCTTGTGGTTTCAGACAAGAAGATTTTTAAAGTTTTTCCTATATAAGTCTATATAAAATGAAGTGACCCCTGGGGCGGGGCCAATTTTGACCCCAGGGAAATAATTTGAACAATCTTTGTAGAGTTCCACTAGAGGGTGCTAAATGCCAAATATCTAAGCTCTAGGCCTTGTGGTTTCAGACAAGAAGATTTTTAAAGTTTTTCCTATATAAGTCTATATAAAATGAAGTGACCCCTGGGGCGGGGCCAATTTTGACCCCAGGGAAATAATTTGAACAATCTTTGTAGAGTTCCACTAGAGGATGCTAAATGCCAAATATCTAAGCTCTAGGCCTTGTGGTTTCAGACAAGAAGATTTTTAAAGTTTTTCCTATACAAGTCTATGTAAAATGAAGTGACCCCTGGGGCGGGGCCAATTTTGACCCTAGGGAAATAATTTGAACAATCTTTGTAGAGTTCCACTAGAGGATGCTAAATGCCAAATATCTAAGCTCTAGGCCTTGTGGTTTCAGACAAGAAGATTTTTAAAGTTTTTCCTATAGAAGTCTATGTAAAATGAAGTGACCCCTGGGGCGGGGCCAATTTTGACCCCAGGGAAATAATTTGAACAATCTTTGTAGAGCTCCACTAGAGGATGCTAAATGCCAAATATCTAAGCTCTAGGCCTTGTGGTTTCAGACAAGAAGATTTTTAAAGTTTTTCCTTTCGGTTGCCATGGCAACCAGAGTTCTGCATGGAATTTATTTCTTTGAACAACTTTGAAAGAGCTTCATGCAAGGAACATACGTGGCAAGTTTCATCAAAATTGGCCAAGCCGTTTCAGAGAAGAAGTCGATTGAAGCAATTGTTGACGACGCACGACGGACGACGCACGACGGACATCAGGCGGTCACAAAAGCTCACCTTGTCACATTGTGACAGGTGAGCTAAAAAAGGAAAGAGAGGAAGAAAAAGAACGTAAGAAACAAGAAAAAGAAGAAGGCAAAGCCAAAAAAGCAGCGTAGAAAGCGCAAGGTATCGTCATCATCCTCGTCTTCAGTGACATCTGATGATGTTCCTTATATGGACAACGACAGTGACGATTTCGAGGAGAGCTTCATTGATGTTTGCCCTGTTTGCAATATGCTGAGAGCTCCAGACGACGATCAAAGTTTATGGTTGCAGTGCCAATCCTGTTGCAAGTGGTGGCATGTTATTTGCGCCGGCTACACACAGTCCGAGATCGATACTGATTTTGTGTTTGTTTGTAATCACTGTGACTGATATGATTGTGCTAGTTTGTCGAAGTTATGAGGACCTTACGTAGCATTTTCATGATGTGAACAGTAACATTTTATTTGTTATCAAATAACAGTATTTATAACAAGTTTAACAATCAAATATTTAATACACGCTGATGAATTGAATTTAATTAAACCTACTTTCAAAATTAACAAACAACGTGATGCATAATATTTAAAGTCCTTTTTTGTATATTATGTATTATTTATCATGGGAATAGGTCAATGTATTTCCGTTGAGACATTTTTTTTTAAAATTGATTTGAGGGTCGATATTACCCGAAGTGGGTCGGTATTAAACGACCAACCTTATAATGTAACGTAGCCTATTGCCTACATGCGCAAAAAGTGTTACTGAATTTGACTGGCCGATAATATCCAATGAAAATATTTGTTACTTTACATTCATTCCAAATATTTTAGCTGTTATGACTATAACGACATGAAGCTTAAAGGGTCGATATTACCCAATTTTGCTCTATATAAACGTAAAACATGATATTTGCACTTACTTTTATCAATCAGATTATTATTTTTTAATTCATTACATTGAATCGAAATTTAATATTAACTAAATCTCAAGTAAATGATCACTATGTTAATGACCACTGCTTCCAGTTTTACTAAAATAATGGATTGTTTCACAAAATTATTTAACAGAAAAAATATATTTAAAATAAGTAAGGAAATGGTGTTAATGTCGAAAATTGATTTTAATTGATATATTGCATTTGTTTCTAAATAATATCTAGCCAGTCAGACGATACAATTTTTATTTAAGGCTTATGTTAAAACCTTTAATTGCTGAGCACAGTATTTGTCACATTTAAATACACATGGCACCTGCAGAGTGTCATACCAATAAACTGATAAGGTGTCATGGTAACACTTAGTAGTATCTGTGATAATGTTGTTTTATGACAGGAAGCACCTAGTCTTAAAACTAGATTCATGCTGTTAGGTAACTGTGTAGTAAGGTTTTGTTTTTTTTAGCCACAAGTTAAAAATCATAAAGAAACAACAAAGATTTCTGTAAGGGTTTGTTTTTATATATATACATCCTCATAGTAAGATCATTGTCCTGCTGCTGACAAATCATTCTATAAAATATAGAAACAGCACTTTGAAGAACCAATGTTTCAGCATGTTACTGACATGAAGACACCCATTTTCTGTTGTCTATAATAACAGTTGTAAAATATATTTCCATTTAATTTTTTTTTTTAATTGTGACTTAAAGAGTCTAGTCATAGAAATCATACAAATCATGAAATACTGATTACATTTCAAATGTTGATATCTGTCAGGCTTGGTTGATATCCTACATTCAAATACTTGTCAAGTTATTTAATAATTTAATAAAACAATAAAATAGCGCTTCTAAACTAAAATTCTAAATGCTGAAATATAATTAAACAAATTGACGAGTGGAACAACACAAATTGGTTGTAAAAAGTGAAATATGCATATCAGGAATGGCCATTTAAATGCAAATGACAGAATTTGTTCTACATTTTAAGAAGGAATTATTGGACTCTGTTGATCTAGTGTTTTAAAACTGCTTGGAAAATTGTGTAGTTGTGTTTTATTTAAATAAAAAATGAATGAAATATTAAAATATAAAGAAATACAATGAAATATATGATGAGTTGTTCATTATTAGTTACCAAGATTTTGATAAGCTTAATACACAATGTTTTTAATTTATATATATATAAATCAGTTACAATCAACAACAATACAGTCAATTATTGAGTTAAAAGTAACAAGACTGTTGATTGACTTACTACCTACAACTGCATTTATCACATACAAGGTGTTGATGAGATTAAAATACATGTGAAAATTATATACAAAATAGCGGGGGTGGGGGGGGGGGGGGGAATCGTCTGCATAATTTCATTTTGGGGGAGAACTGTCAGGGGAGGAAACAGTTTGGGGGAGAACAGTCAGGATGAGGAACTGGTTTGGGGGAGAATAGTCTGGCATTCATTTAAAACAACAGATATAACCCTTACAAAATCATTATTATAAAATTAAATAAGTATAAATTTAGCACTTAAATTTAAGAATTTTTATGAATAATGTTATTTAAAATAAAATATTCTTGTCATTTCAAAAAATGTTCTTCCAATTCAACTTTTATCTGAGTTACATCTCTTTCGCACTAAAACACTGTTCTCATTTCTGTCCAATTTTAAGTGGAAAACGGTTGTAAGTCATATATTTATAAATATCACTTTTGGAAATTATTTTGTAACATTTCTTTTTTTATTAGTTTATTTAGAACATATTTTGTCATGTGAATATAGATAGAAAAGAATTAACTTTCAAATATGATAATCACAAATTAGTTTTTTTGTTAATACTGAAAACTTTTCAAAAAGTGACTTACAACCGTGTTGCGCTCAACCCACGATTTGTGCCAAGTTATTTTGAAAACCTATGAGAAATAACAAATTTACAGCCAAGACAAGATAATTCTATTTTTAGTAACAGTGACCTAGTTTTTGGACCCAGATGACCCATACATATTTGAACTCGTCTGAGAAATTACTGGGACAGACATCCTGACCAGCTTTCATGACAATCGGAGCAAAAGTGTGACAACTTGAGTGTTAACAAGAAAATTCTATTTTCAGTAACAGTGACCTAGTTTTTGGACCGAGATGACCCATATTCAAACAAGAAAATTCTATTTTTAGTAACAGTGACCTAGTTTTTGGACCTAGATGACCCATATTCAAACTTGTCTGAGAAATCATTAAGACAAAAATCCTGACCAAGTTTCATGACAATCGGAGCAAAAATGTGACTGCTAGAGTGTTAACAAGAAAATACTATTTTTAGTAACAGTGACCTAGTTTTTGGACCCAGATGACCCATATTCGAACTCGTCCAAGAAATCATTGGGAAAAACATCCTGACCAAGTTTCAAAACAATTGAGGCAAAAATGTGACTGCTAGTGTTAACAAACTAATGTGGGACGTACTGACAGACGGACGGACAACCTGGCGACTATTTTCTCCCCCGAATTTCTTTGGGGAACATAATAAACCAATGAAGCACTTACACAACGAAAATATGTATTTAATTCATTAAAAACTAGTATAACAAAGTAGTTTAAAGTGTACCATAAAGAATCGCCAAGATCTAATACTCCTTGCAATCTCCCCCGTATAAATTTGTTTTTACTCATGCAAATTCAACCTGGAAGTGCAGAACTACCTCCCAAAGTTTGTATGCACTTTTACCACCCACTTTAGTTACGACAGGCTTCGCGAAACTGCTGAAAACTTTGTCTGACATCCGGTCAGACAAACTTCCAATTCTTGTCTGACCGAAAGAAATTTTGTCTGACCGAATTTTTTTTCAAATACATGTAAACTTTTGTTTGTGTATTAAATTAAAGACACATCATCCTTTAAAGGTTTCTGTAACACTTTTTTTCTCTTACATTAAACATCAGTTTATCCAGATTGATGGACTCTGTCTGGAAATCAAAACATTCATAATAATTATCTAAACAGCCACAAAACATGTCAATAGAGTATGTGGAAAAAAAATTGGATGGTCTGGATTCCACAGGACGTACATCTGAACTGGGTACGATTTCTTCAGTGTCATCAAATACTGTCTCATCAAAACTATTCTCATCGAAAAGTAACAACAGGCGTCCATTTCTCCATTTTTTAAAACCAATTTTCGCTGCGGGCGCTTGGTCTCCTATTCCTTGTTTTGCTTTTCTATTTTCATCAATTTTTTCCGTGTTTTTTTTTTTTTTTTTGCCTGTTGTATCGCCATCGTTATACCGCGAGAACGACATTTTCTTTGTACATGGTCGAAGATCGCATATGGTAAATTAATCTGAATCCTGAATATGAAACTTAAAAAGAAACGGCGAATCACATTTGACATTTTCTTTTATTCAAGGGAGAAAACTCGGTGTTTCTCTTGATCGGACTTGATAAATCCCGGTACTCGTGCCAGACGGATAGACTCTCACTCTGTCGTTATCCGAAAATAAACGACTGAATTGTGCCGGACATAAGGTCCGGAATTCGGAAAAAAATTATCGGACCGGTCTGATTTTTGCCGGACATGTCCGACGGTCCGGCAGCTTTCGCAAAGCCTGTACGAGTCAAATTTATACATTTACTTTACGCAAAAAAAAACAGTATCAAAATTGCCTAAAATGAAGAAAAATAATAGAATAAGAAATATGAAAACAGTAAAACTGCTAGCATATAATTATAGATTAGGCCAGAGAAAATAAATTATTAGATTCTCATCCGGAATTTAATTTTGTGAAAAAAAGGGGCGGGCGGACACTTTTTAATTTTTATTTTTTATTAACAAAATACCTGAGAACAGAAGTAAAAACTAACTAAAAATTTGAGAAAATGGCATTTATAGTTACCAGAACCTTTATTATTATCAGCCATGTTTTTTTTCATATCCGGGATGGTCTAAAACCCGTTCTGCCCGGAACAGAATATGTTCTGATTTTTTTTTTACCAATAAAATCTTTTGGGGCGGGTGGTTTTGGACAGGGGCGACAGGGATGAGAATCTAAAATATTTTTTCTATTGCCTTATTAGACGTTTTACTGTACAATACAGGAATATATTTGGACGAGTACTAATGGCTCGTCCAATATGACTTTTCAAGAAGTGTACTCGTCCAAACGTGGTACAACTAAAGGACGCTAATTGGATGAATTTATTAGATTGTAGAATAATTATATAATATAATGTATTCGACAAATTTCCGAATTGACAAAATATTACTTTGGTTTTCAGGATTAAATAACAATCATTTAAGGTTTGGAAGGTCAATGGAAACAAATGTTGCCCAATTGGCATTCCATCCTACCCTCAACCAGCACAACTTTGTTTTTTTGTCTAAATTGAAATAAAATGTGTCAACACATTTACTTGCACCTGAAACTTTCGGGAAGTTCATTTAAGAACTGTCAGGCATTTAACATACAACAAATTATAAGGTTGCAGGCCAATGATAATGTTGTTTAAATATTTGTATTCAGGTTTTTTTTCCTTAACAAACTGACGCCAATTGTCTGCTTCTTCCCCGGGAAAAAATTCCCCAACGAAAATTTTTTCCCCAACAAAAATCACTTCCCCCTTGTAAGGTGATAAATTTTTAGCAAAATGTTAACAGAAGCTTAATTTATAGTTATGCTTAATCTGTTTCATCTAAAATCTGCACAATTTTCACGAATATTTTTTTGAAATTAGGTTACGTACGCAACCTAGTATTATTTGTCGAATGTTACTAAATTTAGATTCGCTACGTCACAGAAACTGTATCCTCGTCGTCAACTTTAGAATTAATGGTACTGGATTTTCGTCGTGTTGGGAATCAAGGCATTCTACCTGCCAGTTTTAAGTGGATTTTACAACAGTTGAGTACTGTTAGCGAGCGTACGGTGGTAAATTACGGCTAAAATACGACTCGTCCACCGAATTCCTCAATAACATACGTCCCGCGGACTTCCGAAAAAGAAAATCACAACCATCAACGTAGACGTGACATAGTAAATTTAAACCCCGCCAATAATCTTTCAGGTCACACCGTTTACGAGTAGATAGTAAAAAATGTTTTGCTAAAACAATAAGCTCCGCCCACTTTAAAAATACCAACCAGTTAAACACTTGCGCGCGCTGGTCTAATTATCGCAAAGAAATGTTTTCTAACACTGGGCAAAAAAACGAATCTGTTGTTTTGATAATTGACAATTAATTGAAGATTAACTGAGTAAATTGCTTGTTGTCGTATATTTTCTTCGTCGTGCTTTTAAACGGATGCAGAGTGTTTGCACTGTCAGGTAAAACGAACAACGAATAATGCAAAGTACGAACAACAGAATTCGGTGCCATGTTCTGTCACAAAAATACGAATCGTCAGGTGAAACACACATTCAAAACTGTGCAGGGCAATCATTTTTATCCCAAGATTTTTATATCCCTTATCTTTCGGAGTATTCATTGAAGTCCAAATTTACGATATGACTCACAACTACAATAAAAATTAAATATCGCAACATTTAAAAGTCAAAAAGTACCGTTTAATTTTATGATCATTTATCATCGTTCGTTGCTTGTTCTATAAGCATGTGCGTATCAAGGGAGGGGGGTCAGTGGAATTACTTGAACCCTCCTTTTGAGCAGCAATATTTAATTTTCTTGGGGAATTCAGCAATTAAGTTGGAAATAATCAATAACTTCCCAAGTACTGGCCTAAACAAAAGATTTCTGGAAATCTTGCATCCGAAATGATTTTGATTCTAAGCACACAATTAATGGATACATTTTAAGCAGGCTCTGAAAGTGAGCTAGTACAAATAAACTTATTCTTGTACTGTTTAAGAACAGATAACAAAGAGACATGCATCTGTATGCTAAATAGACTAAATAGACTGCTTGGTAATGAAAGCTAAAGTAAAAAAAAACAGAAAGACAGAAGCATAAATTCGAGTATAAACATTCACTGTAGCTAATACAAGTAAGAGTGTATAATAAACTAAATTTTCCCCAATTTGGTATTTTTCACGCATTTTCCCCCTTTTGACCAGCGTCCAGCGTCTTCCCCTCTTTCTTAAAAAAACCCCTGCCTGCATACAGCATAACCTCTGGTTTCAGCACAGAAATCATGAGTAAAATTAAGAAATAATCAATAGCTTCGGGTGAATTATCGCAGGATAATTTACGTGACGGAGTTCAGATGCTTAAGGATATATCACGAGGGGCGTAGCCCAGAGTGATATATATCTACGCAGCTGAACGACGCCCCGTGTATTATCCTGCGATAATTCACCGGAAACTATTGATTATTTCAATTCTAACACAACACATCTGACTGAATAAGCGAAATAATCATCAGACTTCCCGAAAGTTGAAAAAAAGTGTCAGACATTCGGTCAGACAAGATGTGAAAATCTGTCTGACCGAAACAAATTCTGTCTGACCGAAACATTTAAAAATAAAATAAGCAAAACACGGTACATGTATTAAGGGTGTTTTAATTTTTCTTTAAAACCATTTTATGTAGCATATAGAGGATATTTGTTTTACCAGTGTAAGACAGAATATATTTCCATTTTTATTTCACTAAGAAAATCGTTTGATTCGCTGGAGAGCAAAATCACTCCCTACTAAACATGGTCAGATTTTCAAAATTCAAAAGTTCATCTTGGAAGTCAAAGCATTCACGATCTTTTATCCGTATAAAATCTACAAACCAGTCGGTGTTTTTCGTATTTTTTTCTTTTGCAGCTTTTCTTCATTTGTTACTTTTCTCCTTTTACCGGGAATTGCTCCAGTGAAATATTTATTAAACACCATTTTGTGACTCCGAAATTACGAAATGGAAATAGGTGAAAATGGGCGAAATGTAGGAAACGGTAGACTCCTACCCAGTCGCAATCAGTCGTTTTGTGCTGAAGAATGGTCATGCGCAGCAAAACAGTCAAAAGAAACGGCAGTGGTACGAATTGTCATGAAGACGAATACGTAAATTATTGCACTCGGATATCCTCACTCAGTTCCCTCGGAACAGTCTCGAATAAAAACAGCGAGTAAAACTGTAATTTAGCGAATAAAATTGAATATGCAGATCAAATGTTTGCCGGACACTCGGTCCGACAACATAGGAAATCATGTCAGACCGGCCCAAATTTCACCGGACAGGTCCGACGGTCCGGCGACTTTCGGGAAGTCTGAATCATTACTCAATTTTAGCGTGTCTTAATAAACGGAAATTGGTTTTAAGGTCGGCAGTTAGTGTTTACTCCCTAAACATCTCCATAATTCAAAAACTGATAATAATTAAAAGATTAAATGACAAACTTGAATACAGTACACGCAGCGCGGATTCAACAGATTCCGCGCTACCACCGCGGACGGTATTTCGTTTGTGGGGGAAAATCACCGCGGCCAAGCTCTTGGAGGTCATCGCGATTCCACCAGGATTATCATTTTGTCCGCGTATCGGCGCGGACACAGCTTTGCAGGGGGTAATAAAAATTTATCAGCGCGACATCGCGGGGGATTCCCGGTGACGTTCCGCGAACCAACGCGGACGCACATTGATGCACCGATTCATTTAAATTTCTTATTTACGGGAATGAAATCTGACCAAAATGTGCGAGTTTTAAATAAAATTTGAGTCGACCGTGCCATCTCAATATCTTGTCAAACATTCCATAAGAATCTCAAACATGGCATCATGCTTTCAGTTTTCACACCTTAGTCAAGTGACATACCCTCTTTGGCAGGTGAGACCAAGCTGCCAATTAAGGGTGACACTGATTTTACCAAGGGAATCTTAAACATGTCATCTGGCTTTCAGAGTTTTTCACACATTACGGTCGCTGTGATTTTACCGATACACGTTTTTCTTGAAGTACTCAATCTGATATAACGTGTACTTAATAAAACGCAATCGACTTGTGGACCCCACTTTTTCCATTTAACGTAAAACACTGGTAAAAGCCAGTTTGCATGATTTAAATAAGTTAAAATAATTACCTTGATGGTGATGTCGGTTCTTACGAAATCCGCATTTTATTCCATTTATCTTTAATTATTACATTTATAAACCGCATAATTTGAACAACAGCCGTTAACTTATAAAAACCGCATGTATCCCTTACAAAAAACATGACCATGCTGTGTATTTGGTATGGAGGCAAAAAAATCGATACCGCCGAACATCAAACGCGACTTCAAAAGACGTCATCGGCTCGAAACATCCATCCGTGTTTATTTCGGCTTTGCTATAAAAACGTTTGATCTTAAACGTTTGACTTCAAAGACGACGTCGGCTCGAAACAACCATCCGTGTTTATTTCGGCTTTACTATAAAAACGTTTGATCTACCTGGTAGTGTGCGCGTGTCATTTTTAGCTTGTGTGATGCAATAATTACTGGAATCTGATAAAAGGGATAAATTAAAGATTAGGATATATTTTAAATGATGGAATATATCATATCCATAGCGTTCGGTAAATAATAATTATTTTACTTTGTCGTTCGTAAAAATGCAACCACGTTCGCGCGATTTACCTCGGCGGATCCTCCGCGACATCGCGGCGGTAAATGATTGCCTAGAGGCATCCGCTTATCACCGTGATGAATTTACACGATCACGGTGACGAGTGGAAGTCCGCGTATTGCGGGGGACGAAAATTACTCTGTCCGCGATGAAAAAAATCGCGGGGATGAGCGGAAAAAAATTAATCCGCGCTGCGTGTACTGTACATGTCCATCCAACCGCGCATCCAGCACTCTCTAGTCATCGTTCCAACAGTTTTTGTCATTCCAACGGTTTAATACTGCACCAGAAAATAACATGTAAACAACGGAAATGACACAACGTCATTAAAATGGCGCGTTAACGTCACCTTAACGTTGCCGCAAAATAGCGGAAAATAATTATGGTATTTTATCTAAATATATAAAATAAACATTATTCTATAACTGTGGTATCATCATATTACGCCCGGGTAAAAAATTCGCGTATTTTTTTGCTTTCTTAACTGCGCGAAATTAAATCCCAGCAAAAAATACAATTGTCACGTGATAAGTTTATACCGACAGGTAATTAGTAACAGCCGTGAATTATCTTGTAATAATTCAAGGCAAATTCAATGGGAAAAATGTCAAGTCGTGTTAGAATTGATATTAAATTAGTCAAAACAACATGCAATAGAATTCAAAGGTAAAAAAAAGTATGCTCTAGCAATGACAGACTCCTGAACTGGAAATCTTATCAACATGTGGGAAAAAAACTGGTTTCAACCTAGGAGTGTTACACTATTGTCAAGCATGAAGAATACAAGTTGCAAGAACTTGTTTCAGAATGTGTATATATCACACTATAGGATACCTTAACTTTGACTTGCTACTTACTTTTTTCCACATCAACAGCAGGTCATCACAAACAGTGCATCAAGATCTGTGATCTTGCACTATTGTCTGACACTTCTGGTAGCCCATATCTTGGTATATCGAAAGACAGTAGCACCTGTTACACTGACATACTGAAAGATGGTGGCACTTTTGCGATGGCATACTGAAAGACTGTTGCGATGGCACTCTTTACTGGCTAATAAAGGCAGTTCTCTGAAATTACAAATGTAATCAGTAATATTTGTTCAAACATTTGGCAATATAAACCATTTCAATTTGGAAAAGTATCATCATATTGAAAATGTAATCTATTCAAAAACTTCTTGAATTAATCGAACCTGGTTCCCACGAATAAGAGTGATTTGGGAGAACCAAAGTTTCTATTATGGAAAGATATCCTTAAGGTTAATATGAAATTGGACCAAAACAATTCAGTTAAGCAAAAGAGTATTAAAGACACTGCTAGTTCATATTCTAAATTTGTGTTTGTGTCCTATTTAAGCTTATAAAGAAATGATAAGGACAGTGCCAGGGAATGCAAATGACCTGTTGTTCTAACTTTCTTCTGTTAAACTATTTTTACAGTGAATCATTGTGAGTATTCAGGGCTGTTTATGGGCGCCTTCCCCTTTAAAATCATGCTGTTTTTCCCAGAAAGTAACTTTGCATCAGGTTTTTTCATTACCCTTCAGAGAAAAAATCATGCTATTTTCCCCTAAAATTACAGAGCCTGGGCCCCTTCCCCTTGCAGTGAAAAAAGCACTGGTATAACGAGAATATATGTTTAATGCTGGATTGAATTCAGAGTCATATTCTAAGCATTCATTCCGAATTTAATATTTTATTTAAATATCGCATATAAGCATTATTTACAGTATGAATTTATGCAATGAAATGCAAATCATGTTAAGATAACAGGTATGGGAACTAACCATTATAATTATAGTAAAGGTGTGTATTGAAGTTACCTCCCTTTGCTTAAAGCTATTTTGAAGAAAAGACTCTGCTTTGTCCTTAGGCCTAAAAAAAAAAATACTTGTGTTTCTGGTGGCGTAGCCAAAAAAACAGGGTCGGTAGGTAGGCTTTTTTTTTTTAATTTTTTTTAATTAGAGCTAATTGATAAAAGTGTTAAGCTTGTAATTCTTTACATGCTGTATTTATATGTCAATAGCACAAAATAACAACTGATTAGTACATGTTTTTATGTTGTAATGTTTGTAATGAACACAAATACTTGGAAATAAAAATAAAACTTGAAAATTGTTTCCTTTGTTATTTATGTATATTACATCATGTATATTCTCGCTATTGAGCCTGGGGAATATCAAAATTAACACCAAACCATTTCAGTCCATCTGTTTTATTCTTTACATAATTAGAAAACTGTTAAACTTGAATATTTCCAGACAAAACACCAACTACAGCTGACCATGGCTATTAAATAATACATTTGTGAGAGTTTTCAAGTGTCAGACATAATAAAAAAATCCACTATCTGCAATGTGGTTCATAATCATATCAACATTAACAATGGCCATTTTATAATGTGAGATGGAACAAGATTCTGAAATCAAAAATTGTTGAATCAAACACACAAAACATGTATGTGAATAACTTTACTAGACTTTAGAACTTTGTATTTTACTCCACAGATAAGATAAAAAATCATATGGGCAAACAGTGTAGACCTAAAATCAGCCTGCTCAGAGTATTTAAGTATTTTGTGACATCAACTTAAAATATTTATTCAAATTGCAGTTTTATTATAAGTATATCTATTTACTATATCTATAAATAATAGGTATTTTGGGACACCTGCAGTTTACCGGTACGTAAATTTGTTGTTGTCACCTCATAACCCTGCTGGCATTTTGATTCTTTTATTCATTGAAAAGTTTAGTTCAGAAAATAGTGTTTAATGGGGGCTGACGGCCCCACCCCCCGCTTGCATTAATTTTTAATATATAACTATTACGCAAGTTCTATGTAAACATCTGTACCAGTAAACTGCATTCTAGCTGATATTTTAACATATTATTTTCATATATTTTAGATTTTCAAAATAATAACAACTGTAACCATATACCTTGCGTAATGTCATAAGGTTGTTTAATGTATAAATATTGAAGATTTGCTGATGCCCATGTTTGAAAAAAATATTTTTTTTATATAATTTTCTTACCTAGATCTAACACTTCTTAGCCATAAAGCACACCACATTTTCAATGTACCAAAGTCATCTACAGATTTACTTTTATTATATTGTTGCAATTAACACATAATCAAATTTATTCATAACCCTTCAATGATGGTAAAAGTTTTATTACTACCACCAAAGCAGAGTTTAATAATTTGATAAGTGCGTTTTTGTCATGATTTATTTCACCATACAAAAGTCCGAGATCGTTAACTCCTTGCGCCATAATTCAATGATTTTGCATTTATTTTCGTTGTATCAAGTATGCATCTTGAACCGAAACCTTTATCTATTTGCTTCCGTAATTCTTCGGTGAAATCGTCGACAGATCAAATGAATAAATTTTTTTTTTTGGTTTGTCTAAGGCTGACCGCCATGATTGTTTACTACAGCGGTATTGTGATTTTTGCAGACGAATAAAACAAAACGTC
Organism: Corbicula japonica; assembly: GCA_038501625.1. NCBI lineage: Eukaryota > Metazoa > Mollusca > Bivalvia > Venerida > Cyrenidae > Corbicula > Corbicula japonica. Next base: position 1,227,794 of record JAZAYU010000030.1, on the reverse strand, counting down.
GTTGTCGAATTAAATAAAATATCGTCGTCCTTACAAAATATTGTTGTCGTCTTCCGTCAATCGATCCATGAAGAACGGAGATCACAACGATAATTCAATTTTTTTCCGAGTCAAAAAAAAATTACGGTCGGCGGTAAAAAAGTAGGGTCGGTCGGGCCACCAGAAACACAAGTATTTTTTTTTTAGGCCTTAGAGAGAAACATCCTTTCTGTCAACTGGATGTTCAACCAGTTGGGTTAGGTAGACATCCAAATGTCATTAGGGTCTTTTTATCAAAATAGTGTAATTCTATGTCAAATATAGTCAGCCTGTTTACATAAGAATTGAATGTTTTTAGTCAAGTGAAAGTTTGTTATAAATATTATTATGCTGTTTCTGTCATCTAATTATCATTTTCAGGGCCCACAACTGGCAGACTGAATTATAGTTTTGACGGTAATAAGATAAATACATTGGAGTTAGATTATTTCATCATTCATGTCGGCACAAATGATTTTGGAAATGCACATAGTGTACTGTGGTATTATTTTATTTAATGATTGCTTAACTTTCGCGTATTTCACGCTCAGACCGGTGCACGAATTTGAAACCTAAGCTAAAATTTAACAATATAATTCCACATACTTATCTGGTAATGTCAGAATGGACCTACACTTTGTATTTATTTGCCTGTATCGCTTTTTTATATAAATTTGAGGTATTGAGCAATTCTATTCATAAGGAAAATAAAATAAGCTATTACTGTTGAATTTCTTTTAGAATAGTTTTAATGTTACTTCAAAACTGTAACGAGAATTTAGTCCGTGTTTTTATGTCAGAATAAGTCACGTTTTACTCGTTGTCATCTCATTCAGTTTACTTTTGACACGTAAAAACTTTTTAAAATGTGTAAACCCTTTTTAAGTAATTGTTTTACTATTTATTGACACTTTAAACATAAAACGGGTTCACAATTTTCCAATCCATTTATATTATGAAGGGCCCTGACAGATGGATCATACGGGCCCCTTGTCACTTAGCAGCGCCAAATAAACAGCAGTTCAATAATTGACAAACAAAGAAATTAGTAAGTGACAGGGGCAAACTGACACATGATTAGCTTATGTGTTCAAATAAACAATTGGTAACAATAACGGGGCATTCTTTAAAATTTTGGGCATTATTTTAAAATTGTTTTTGCCCGAATTAACATCCCCGCAAATCAAGTCTTTTTCCGTGATTGCACGAAATTTCGCGCCAGCAAAATTAAATTATACCACAGTACGTAACATTCTGTCTGACTTTACAAATCTTGTTGCTACAATCATAAAAATAAAGAGGTCTATTCAGATCATAATATTCTCCATTTTACCAGGGCCTGTTAATCATGGGATAAGAGACCCAATTAGTAAGGAAGTTAAAAACGAGTTATGGACTACGATGTCGAAAAATCTCAATTTTATGTTCATCAGGCAGGTTTTTTCCGTAATAAACTGACACCTCGAAAAAAAATCCCCAACGAAAATCACTTTCCCACTTGTAAAATGACTGTTTTAATTGTTAGATCTGACTTTAGTGATATTGCTTTTGCTAAGAAGTTCAAATTTTGGAGGACAGTACGTACGAATGCAACTCCTTATTTCTCTCTGCGGGGGCTTAAAAATCAATCGATCCAGTATATGGCGTTTCATTAAAATTAAATGGAACTTGTGCACCATACCTGACTTTTTTCACCTAACTGCTTTTTTCTGCAATTTTGTTGACACACTTTCCCGCCACTTGCTTTATAGGCCGGTTTTATTAGTCTGGTAACCTGCTCTTACGTCGGGTACCAGACTACGGTTTTATTTACATGTGACACGAACCAGCTATCGGATACTTTACGGAATTAGACGGAAACGGTGGTAGACTGCAAAGCTGTTGTGTCAGTTCTACGGATCTTTTTTCGTATAGATACATTTGCAGCATGAACATTAGAGTTAACCAGTTTACAATTATAATTAAACATAATGTAATAATCATATACTTTATACTATTTACAAAGTCAAATGTAAAGCATGTTTCTGTCTTAAATCATTTTAACGGCTCAGGCTGCGCCTTCGCCGTTAAAAATATTTGCGACCATTAAAATCTGTGTATACCGTCGCAAACTTCAAAATTACGGCATGGTTATTCCTATAATTCATACCAGACACGTCATTCGACTTAGCATATTGTTTGTGCCGCGTGGCGGCTGTAAAAAGTCTCCCCGTACATTCAATCAGTGCTGTTATCAATTACGTCCTTTGAATCCTTTGAAGGTAGTTTAGCACGATACTTATGTACTATGTTAACAGTACTTCTAAAATTACCTTCACTTTAGTTTGTCAAGCTATCAATGCTGCCTTGTAAAAAAACATGGCTTGTTGCTGAAGTGTAACAATCCAAATGACGTTTTTGTCTTTTTATTTTGGTTTATTTAATCATGGTTCAAGATATTTTAAGTCATTAAGAAGCGGCACTTTCAACGCTTATTGAATAAAAGAGTTTTATACTAGAGCTCGCATTTAGGGAGTGCCGTAGTTCATATTACCATTATCAAAGAACTAAATATCTACATTTATCAGCCGACGAAATATCAGAAAGATCGCCCGAATCGCGATCGACTGGTCTCAACTTTATGTTAGATAATAATCATATCTATATCCCAATATGTAGTGTGCATTCCAACCTTCCTAACTTATTTTTACAGAACGCATCGGGATTATTTACAAATTCAGATTTGTATCAAAATCATAATTATCAATACAGTCAGTAATTTGAAAAAAAAGAAAAAAAAAACAACAGAAAAGTATCACTTACATATCGTAAAATGCTAGTTCACCCTTGTCGAACAAAGGCCGCGTTCTCACGACGATCCCACGGCGTCCAAGAACGCCGACGTGCGCGCAGTAAAATCGTAAACATCATCACAGCAACGCAGAGGCATCGACAGTAGACAAGTTGTGATCGCAGAGAACGCTGACCTACGCCACTTTGAGCATGCACAAACCAAACTCCGTCGCTCGGCGTTTTTTAAGGAACGCAGAGGAGTCGCAGTAAGGTTTCCTTCAACGCCATCAGAGCTCGGCGGGAGCGCACAGACGTGGTATTAGTGTTTGTCAGTGGCGCTCGCGCGAAGATCGTCCGGCGGTCACTGAGATATTGTCTCTACCACCCTTGAACGACATGCCACGGCGCTTAAACATAGTGGTATTTAATTGTTCGCACTCTTACGACGACTGTATGAAGCTGTCACCGCCGGCAATGCGCCTTGAAGACGCTGCTATGGCTTCAGTCCTCATGTGTATGACAGGTGAACAAAATATTATACATTTATAATATATGGTAATAAACATTACTTCCACCAAGACTGATGTTGAACAGCAAGACGAGCTACTACTTGCCTATATGCAGACTGTAGATCTAATGTGCATACCAGTCCTATCTAAGGACAGGAAGGAGACCCCAATGTGTATTTAACTGTTCGAGAACAATAAAATAATTGATGTAGAAGTGAGTATCACTTCGTGTTTTACATCTATTTACATGTAGTTCCATATCAATCTATTGAGTAAATCTATTTAAGAAAACATGCAATGAAAAGAGGTGATGACTGTGAACTTTTCAAAAGAGTTAAGGGACTTGTTGTAAATGAAGTAGGTCTTGAAGGCGGGAGGACAAATATCATTCTTGTAGCGTTTATGTTATGGACCAAGTGAATAAAACTTAAACTCAAAATCTGCAAGAAAAATATCAATAACATTGAAAATGTTTGTAGAAGAGTTAAAGGACTTGGCAAAAGTTATCAGGTGAAATTAAATGTATCTCAAGTTGATATCTTTAGTAGTTTCAATGTTATAGGTTAAGTGAAAAAAACTTCAACATAAAACCGTGAAAAAAGTGAAAAATAAAATAATTGCTAACGTTTTTATAGTGTTGGCTATGATGCAGGTTATGATAGCAAATTACATATTCCAAGTTCAAAAGTTACAGACCAAAAGCTTGCAACACAAAATCTAAGTGCAAAAGGGGCATTATAACTTATATATAGTAGAGTAATGGGTCATGATGGTTATTATTTTGATTATGATGGTGAATATACCATGTTTTCAAGTTTATGCGAGATCCAAAATAACCCGGAATTCTATAACTTTTCCCAAATTTTTAAAGACAAAAATAAGTATTTTATATCGTTATAATGCTCTAAATCTCTACTACTGTGTCCGTAATATTTTTAACATTAGCAGTCATAGACAACATGTTACCTAATTAGGATCAACATTAGCAGTCATAAAAAACATGTTACCAACATTAGCAGTCATAAACAACATGTTACCTACCTAGGATCAACATTAGCAGTCATAAACAAACATGTTACCTACCTAGGATCAACATTAGCAGTCATAGACAACATGTTACCTACCTAGGATCAACATTAGCAGTCATAAACAAACATGTTACCTACCTAGGATCAACATTAGCAGTCATAGACAACGTGTTACCTACCTAGGATCAACATTAGCAGTCATAAACAAACATGTTACCTACATAGGACCAACATTAGCAGTCATAAACAAACATGTTACCTACCAGGATCAACATTAGCAGTCATAAACAAACATGTTACCTACATAGGATCAACATTAGCAGTCATAGACAACATGTTACCTACCTAGGAATATCATTATCAGTCACAGACAACATGTTACCTACCTAGGATCAACATAAGCCAATCAGATCCTTGAGATTTGAGACTGGTTTTCATATGCTCAGTTCTATAACCTTCAGCCCTGAATGAAATGACCGATTGAAATCCTACAAAATATTACATGCCTTGTATGGACTATATGACCTTACCCAAAGAAGGGGTTTCTAAGTTAAGTGCTTCAAAACACTTCTACATGAAAAATAAATTTGGGCAAATTTATTGTAAGTTTTCGAATCATGTCTTTTTACAAATTACAGCGAAGATTTGTTTATATGACAACAAGAATAGAATATATTCTAAAAATATTTTATTTGACAGTAGTATGTAAGTTATTCACATCATACACTGGTAGGCTTCTTCTTCATTTCCAGATCCCTCACGAGTCAAAAACATCTGAAGGATCCAGATTATAAATATATACAACAACAACATGGGATCATTAATCTATGTATAAATCAAATATTACCTTATCATCATTTGAACATAATATATGAAACCTAGTGCATTTCACACAGAAAATACTACAACTAAACATAAAACATGCAAAAACTACAGACTAAAAATATGAAATAAATTATAGCTATAACAAAAGAAACACATAGCACAAAATATAAAAATAACAGATTCAATAAATATAAATAAAATGATTATATTCTTTACCTGAAGGTAATGAATTAAAACTACATAAAATGCAAATTTATCTTTAAATGGAAACTAAAATCCCATATTTAAAATTTAAAAAAAAACTTTGTACGTGAGATACTTTTCTTTTTCTCTTATTTCTGTTGGCATTTATATATAAAGACATTCGTCAAATCACTTTTCCTAGTACCATTATTATATTTTTATAATATGCTCCAAGTTAAAATTTAAATTAACATAATTTACAGCTGTAACACAAATTAAACCTGCCATACCCCCACCCCCACCGCTCCCACTTTGTAAGGTAAATATTCTGTTCCAATTATCAAGAAAATGCCACACTTTACAGAATTATCAAAGCACTTGCACAAACAGTAAACTGCAAGACCCAATAACAGCATTAAAATACTCAGATAACAGTTAATCTTGAATGCAAAATATCTGTTGAATTAGAACAGGGGTTTTTATTCATATACAGTGTGGAAAGGACTTTAATAAAACATGTACCAAAATGAATCCTTCAAAAATAAAGCAGATACTATAGTTGATTTGGATGGGAAAACTCATTACACATTTCTGACCAGTGTAGACACAGATCAACCTGCACTTCCATGCAGTCTGATGAGGGTCTACACTGGCACCTTTTTAGTGAATCTATTCAGTTAATTAACTTTTGTGAAGCATCCATATAAACTATCATTAACAATTAATAGTTAATGAAAGAGCTAAATTTATCAGGACGCTGACTATTCATTGCATAAATTCTCAAAGCTATGGGTCAAGTAAGAGATGAGATTCCATCTATGAATAAAATGCATGTTTTCCTGAAATATCTCCTATAGATATAAAACAACAACACTATCTTATTGACTCATATAAAATCATTAAAATATTTGAGTTCACTAAAACAGTTGAACATAAAAAGACAGAACCATATACATCAATGTTTTATGTTCAATACACCATGCACACTGATATGAGAACCTTAACAATATTAAAGCTTCATGGACGGCAGAGAGAAATGCATAATAACATATTCTGATATGTATATCTAGATCAATAATACAATACTTCGACAGATGAGAGATTGTTTACAGATATGGAAAATGAGATTTTTACCGAGTGAGTCAATCAAAATAAAAAATTCAGTATTATTTCAATGGACGGCAAAAATTCTGAGTAAATCTGATCTTTGTATAATCAAAGATATCTGATAATAAAAATAACTGATTATTACTAAAGTGATATGCATATTTAAATACAGTGTTTTATCATGCTAACAGTTCAAATCTCTAACAATAAAATCTCAACAAGCGCAATAGTCATAAAGATATTCACAAATAGTTCTTTCACAAATTTTAGTGACAATGGTATAAGTTAATTTTTTCAAGACTTCAGAAAGCGAAGAGAAAAATCAGCAGCCATCCCGACTCTATTCAGTAGCCATCCCGACTCTATTCAGTAGCCATGCCGATTTTTCCAGTAGCCATGCCAACCGTATTCAGTAGCCATGCCGACTGTATTCAGTAGCTGTGCCGACTGTATACAGTAGCTGTGCCGACTGTATACAGTAGCCATGCTGACTGTATTCAGTAGCCATGCCGACTGTATTCAGTAGCCGTGCCGACTGTATTCAGTAGCTGTGCCGCCTGTATTCAGTAGCCATGCCGACTGTATTCAGTAGCAGTGCCGACTGTATTCAGTAGCCGTGCCGACTGTATTCAGTAGCCATGCTGACTGTATTCAGTAGCCTTGCCAAGTGTATTCAGTAGCCATGCCGGCTGTATTAAACAGCCATGACAACTATATTCAAGAAATTTTCTGAAGACAATGCACTTATGACAATATAAATAGACTAAATCACAGTATATAAAGCACAAAGTAGTCTGCCATAAAATATGCAGAGAATAGTTCATAATATACATACAATGTATGTAAGCACAGTAGACATTTTTAGGCCGGGAAGAAATAAATGCCCATCAAGTTACAGCAAGAAACAATAGTATTAAGTGGACATAATCATTGTACAATGTTTGTAGGCCTCATATATACAAGTTGCTCAACATTGAATAAAATTAACAAATGACAAATAAGTAAGTCTGCCAAGTTAAAGCCTTTTTTCATTAAAGCACACTTAACAAGAACCACACTTAAACTGTGTAAAGTACAAAAGTGACATAAAAATGTAACATATCACAACTGGACTGTTTTATGTTCAATACAAGCAATATCATGATAAAATCTCAGTAACCAAACAATCATTAACATAGAGACTAACATTTTATAATACATACTGTATGGCAATAAAATCGTAACTTCTAACTAACAAACTTCCTCAACATTTGCTTGCAGCTTCCTGTCAAACAACTGCAACCACATTTATTATATACTTAACAAAATTAAAAGTATCTACTGATATTCTAAATTTATTTCCAATAAGCATTTCCAATTTCCACATCACGTGAAAAGGTGTCTTTGGCAATATTGTTTTGCCATTTTGGTTGTCACAAAATTTGATGAGAACTTGCATTATTTAATTATTTCCACATAACTAATTGACAATTTTGTTAAATATTTAGACTTAACAAAGCTATTTTTACTGCCAAATGAATACAACATCCGCAAGGGGTATGAACCCACAGCGACAAAATTTTGATTGACAGCAAAACCTAATTTGGAAGTAAAATACAGCATCTTTTGATTGAAGCGGCAGTTCTTACAGTAGTTGTATGACAAAAATGTGGTTGGCATTGTTTACAGAGGTTTCTCGCTGGGTCAAAATCTAATTGAAATCAAAATTTGTAGTACTTCCTTAACTATGTCTAAAATACATAGTGATGTACCTTGAACAACTTGTTTTATTTAAAATCTTGTCTTGCATACTTGGTACGGCCTCTTGGTGTAACTGTTCATATTCACAAATATCATCACCAAAGGAAACAGTTCATATATGCCTTTCCCAACTAACTTTGATATTTGTTGAATCCAAGATTCCAAACCAATGAGTCCATGTTTTTTCACACTGATATGAGTTGTCACAGATGGTATAGTCTAAATATTTTCCAGATCCAAGTCCTCGTCATCACTGACATCAGTGACAGAGACAAATGAGTTCCTACTGTTAGACCTCTGAGCACCTGAAAACATACATACAACATTATCACCATGTTCTTTCTTCTACAGTTTGTTCTTTTTTCTAAATAAATCACTGTTACAGCACAATATATGGTTTATTTCAGTCTCATGCAGATATTAAAAACATGCTGATATGCTGATACATGGGAAAATAAACATGAATTCCATTACCACAATCTTTGATAATTCACAGCAAACCATCCTATTTCCAAAGGAAATATTGGCATTCCTATCATATATTTAAAGATAATGCCTCTAATAAATGGTGAAAGCATATCTAACAATCATGTTAGTCATTATTTACCCAACCAACTACAGCAAATAATAATGGCTACTTCTAATTAATAATAGGATTAACAAGGATATTGGCCAAAAACTATCAATTTTATTTAATAGACAAAGCAAAAGTTCTATTTCTATACATAAAGCAGCAATCAGCTAGGTCTATAGAAAACAAACAGAACTCGCAAACCAGTACAAATGGTATGTAAGCCAAGCTAGAACTAAATATGAGATGAAAAACCAGACAGGAAGATTTAAAATGATCATCATCTAGTTGAATCTATATTCCATTCTGTATTTATATTATTATGTAGTTAAGAGTGATTATAGACCAAAAAAAATAAAGTAACATACAAATAAAACATTATATATCTGTATCTAAATGTTTAATATAACTATTCCTTTTAAGTAGACAGATGTAAAGATGAAATTTTGTGTTACCCTCAGATACTTTTGCCAGCTCATCTTAATACAAAAGGGACATAACTCTTGTTAATGTAACCTTGACCTTAGTATTAGATAAATAATGACCCTTCTATCATAAGCAATATAAATTGAAAGTGTGATATAGAAATAATCAGAAATAGCAAGGTTATAAGCAATGTCAAATATTTGTGATAGATGGATAAAGCAGTCCCTATGTATTGCCTTTTCCTCCCCCAAAAAGCGGGACACAGAAACATTCCAAAATGCATTTCTGTTGTTTTTGTTTGAGTATATGAGCAATGCATATGCAATGCATTTAGTTCATTACCAACTAGAGTTCATGCTTTGTAAAAATGAAACAATTAGTAATATTTGGAAAAAAGTAAGGAGATGCATTAAATGTACTTACATTACAGGTCAGATAAAATAGAGTCTGATAAATAAAATGAGAAGATACACTAACATTACTTGTCAAGTCTTTGTTATAAAGTATAAAGATTTCTACACTGAGGACCAAAATTAACCATTGAGATTAAAGGTATGACAATACAAAGAACTTTGACATATTTCTACATTAGCAAAAGCAATTTGTTTGTTTGGGTAACTTGCTGCTACAGTACATTCCACTTATTTGAATAGCGGTTATTTGAATATTTCGCTTAATATAGTAGAATATTAAAACACAAAACCATTTCTATCTATTTCTATGCTAAAAAATCTCTTTATTTGAATAGGTCACCGTATGCATTTCGTTTATTAAGATAACACTTTCCCACCTTACAACGCCTTACGACGCTAATCCTACTTGAAATTCACACGTTTCTGCCCCAAGGCAATGTTCATTATCCGGTAAACTCGATAAATTTATTGTCATTGTTTATCACCTATTTAAAATAATGACTTCCGTTCACTGGCACGCGTGTTTACCGTGTACATTTATAGCAATGACGTCACATAACTGATTTCCCCGCATCGAGAATTTTCATTTGTTTTTGTTCATTAGATGATTACGTTTTATGGAATACGGGAAATTCTCGAATAAAAATTATTTTATTCGTAAAAAAGGAAAGAAACATAAAACAGAAAAATACTTGCTCGGTATCTCGATGAGCAGCTAATGTCAGAACAACAAACTGTTTTGACGTTTCCTGCTCAATGTCTATTATGGTTAGCGGCTTGCATTAATTTTCGCTAATTATCGCTAATTTGCGGTTTGTCTCATGAACGAAATTCTGCCAGTACAGTATCAGCTTGGTGTTTTTCACACCTATTTTTTGGCTATTGTTCGGCACAAAGTGGTTTCATGTCAAATCAGAAGCAACAGAATTGTAAAAAAAACTTTCATTTATTTTCATACGTTTGACGTTAAATTGTATCCGTGGGTAAACTTGTACATTGCCTCTTAAATCCCTGCCTACAAATGTAATAAACAACCTTCGCCGATTATGACGTAATACAACACGAAAAAAGCGTGTGTTTCATGAATTTGTCGGCAACGTTGATTTAATCATTTGATCTTTTTACCTGCCACGAAGAATTAACAAACATATAGATTGTAAATGTACAAAAATGGGATCCACGGACCAAGCGAGATTTATTGGATATCGTGATATAACGGATCGCAGTGTATTTATTTACAATATCTTTTTTATCTTTGATTTCACCACATGTAGTTATTAATGTTACGCTGTAGTTACGGTGTAAGCGAATTTCACAAGTGCGTATTTCTCATGACGCACCGACGAAAAATGGCGGAGATACAAACGAAACCAAAAACTGGATAGAATCTGTAAGCTCCGTATATTATCATACTCCGGTTAATTGAATCAAGGGTTCTGACAAATGGGCTATTCAAATAAGCGAATTCTACTGTACTTCCCAGATTGTTTGTTTTGATTTTTTGTGGTTGTGGTGGGAGAGGGAATAAGCTTTCTTATTATTTTCTTGTAATTGTTTTTATATAACTTATTTTAATTACCCAAAATTCCATTTGTTCACAATGCAGATTTCAATGAACTAGCATTGATAATCTAAACAAACACATTTTCCCTAAAGGCTTAACAGTAAAATATTTGGAAAATCCCTTTAAGTAGCACACTACTATTTTCTTATTAAGGCCTAAAAAAAATTAGGTTTGTTTCTGGTTACATCCTTGAAAAAACAATGGGTCGGTAGGTCGGCTTTCTTTTTTTTTTTTTTTTTTTTTTTTAAGGGGAAGGAACCAAAGTCCAAGTATATACCATCTTGTGTGTTAGTAAGTATATCAAAGATTAAAATTGTTCAATTTGTACAGTAGACTCCGGGAAATCGAATACACAAATTGTCAGCTAAAAATATTCTATTGCCCGGAGTGTTCGATTCGCCGGTAATCGTATACATCATTAAATCTGCATATATTTGTTGACAAGGGAGGTCAGGTAGATCGTGTTCTGGACAATACTCGTGATAAATATGCATCATTTATATGTTTATTAATTGATTAACAGACCCTTCTGTCATGTACTGCTACAAAATCAAAGTTTCAAATTATATTATGTCACCGCGAAATTTACAATGTGAATGTAAAATAAGTATTAAAACAAAGACCTATATAATACCTATATAGGTCTTTGATTAAAACACTAACCAATGTGAACATATTCCATAATAAATTACATCCCAATTTTATCTCAAGTATCATATTTCAGTATTATTGCATCATCAACCAATTTAACTCAGCTAAAAATGACAAATGTCACGTACACACTTCTTGTAGATCAAACGATTTCAAAGCAGAACGATAAAACAACACAGTCTTGATATGAGCCGACAATTTCCTTTGAAGTTGCATTTCATTGACGGTTGGTATCAATGTTTACCTCCATACTGACTGTCAATCAAATTAAGTCTCCGTATGAAATTAACAGGGAAGGCGGATCAAAGAAATGTACATTAATCTACAAGTATTTTTAAAACATTTTTGAGAAAATTTCTTTTTGTTTGTTTTTGAATTGTGCGGATTATGTGATAATTTAATAGAGACAATGGAATTTGAACGTTGATTATTGTAAGTACATGTACCAATAACGTCTCGATAACGGATAGGCCTAGGTTCCTGTGTATTTGTAACAGATTTTTAACGCCTGATTGAATATGCTGTTTGAAAGAGGTGACAGGTTACAGTTTATTTGCCCGGAAATGTATCTATCTTTTTTAGAGGTATCTGTTAAGGTATTGAAGTGTAGAAAAGGGAAAACTCACTGCATTTTATATTTTATTTCCATTGAAACTAATAAACCAGTGTTTACACTTAAAGTTGAATTGTTTTCCTTAACATGTAATATAAATAATTATTCTTTTAATTACAATTAGATGTGTAATGCCGTGGTTTAATGCGTGGATATTGTTGATTTGTTCATGACTATTTTTTGTAAAAAAAAATTTGTTGGATATACTTACCTTAATACCTACCACTTTTTGCAACCACTGTGTCTCACTTTCAACTCGTATTAAGTCGTTTTTAGCTGTATTCGTGATATTGTTGTAAATAACACATAATCAAATATATACATATCCCGTCAAAGATGGTAAAAGTTCTATCACTACCACCAAAGCAGGGTTAATAATTTGATCAGTGCTGTTTCTTTCACTCATTTTACGATACAGATATCAGTACATAATTGTTCACTCATAAAGCCATTATTAAACGATTCTGCATTTACGCCGTATCACTTATGCACTTCGAACAGAAATCTTAATCTATTTGCTTCCTTAATTCTACAATGAAGTCGTCGGTGGATCAAAAAGAATATTTTTACTGGCTCGCCGAACGTTGACATCCATGATTGTTTACCTCGGCGAATTCAATCATGGAATTAGCAACGTTGACCCGAAAGCACACGCAACGGGGTTTACATATGTTACATGGACAAAAATCACGCCGGAGAAGAAAGTGAAAGTAAATTTTCCAAAAATGAAACGGTGCTGGCTGTTATTTTGCACCGGACATTGTGTCCGAAAATAACAGAATTTTTCGTCGGTCAAAATCCCGGTCGGCTTTTCATACAATTTTTTTGGGAGGGCTGAAAAAAAGTTACGGTCGGCGCTATTTGGAGACGGTCGGTCGGGTAACCAGAAACAAACCTATTTTTTTTTTAGGCCTAAAACACAACAAGTATTCCAGCAATATACTAAAAGCATAAATTATGAAAACTCTAGGAATAAAACAGCTCAGCATGATAAAAAAACTTCTATAAAATATTTCTCTAGTCTAGTGCATCATTAACTTACTGGCTTATCACTGAGTATAGGATCCTGGTTATAAGTATAATAATAACATAGATAATCTTGATCCTACAGACAGATACATTCTGTACGTTATCAGATCTTAACTTCTGAAATTCCTGTTTACTCATTCAAGGTTTGAAAACTTCTTGGAAGAATCATATAGTGTTTCACCCCTTTACTCCATATATACACCTTTTATCACGAGGGCGAACAGCGTAGATCCAGATCAGCCAGATCAGTCTGATCAGGATCTGCATTGTTTACATTTAGAGTCATTAGGTCATTTCTATCCAAGAAGTTAGAAGTTAGATCCTGAGGTGTCAGCTTATCTGGATCTACACTGTAAACCCTTGCAATGAAGTTTTCAAAGTCGTTCTTCGAAAAAGCACTTAGAGGCAGTAACATGTCCTTTGTAAAAGCACTGGTCTTCTAACATTGGTTACATTAAGAATAATTTTAATGCTTCAGCTCCTTGTATACTACACATCAAATCCCTCACTTGTTTCTTTTACCTCTCATCATTAAAAGCATTCATTATTAAATTATGGAATTAACCTTATGGAATAATGACAGTTCTGATGAACATATACATGTATAACTTTAGACTGGTTCACAAACCTTTGGAAGAAGATCCCCATAGACTGGTTCCGTACGTGTTCGACGACACTGAGGCATCTACATGGCCGCCCTTAGCTTGACTTTGTGGTCTGTAAACATAACCATACACCAGCTCAAACATTTAAACCCATGTCTTTACAAACTTATCATCTTTTCACTTGTAATTTGGGTTAGTTATTACAGTGTCTCATCTGGGTGTGTACTGACAGTGTGTACTCTTGCTTTGTTATTACACTCTTTATCACTGTCAGTACTATGGCATTCTGCATTAGACTGATAGATAAAGCATCACAATTCAAACACCAGTGGGTGTAGATCTGACATGTATACTGTGGTTTCATTTAACTGCAAGGTTATATTTAAATGGAAAAAAACATAAATGATAAATCTGTGTTGACATGAATTTGCCCCTAATTTTCTATTAAGGCATATTATAACAGTGTTATTTTGCTTTGGTTTAAATTTACCCTAGTGCGAAATACTTGAATTTATATCATCACAAAATATACTAATACCACAGTACTATAAATATTGAACCATAACATAACCTGACAATAATTTTTAAAAGTGTTTCAGCTGTTGGCATTTTTAACTTTAAGGTAAGTATGACCCACCTTTGCTTTGGTTTGACAGCAGCCTCATCATCCTCCACAGGGGACACGTCCCAGTCACTATCCGAGTTAAAGTCCTAGTATAAACAAATACACAAGTTGTCCTATTATAGCATAAAACCAATTGTTTTCTGACAGATCAAAATAGTTTCGATTTTGAAATGTTATGGTCACATAAAATAACCATCTCACTGGTTGCTGCCAAGATTCTAAATCATATACATATAATTGTTATTGTATTATACATGATGCATAATATTTATTGATACATGTCCGTATATTGGCGCAAAAATTAACGTGCAACGTCACACAGGTTAATGACGTTGACGTTAATATGTTTATTATTTCATGACTGTATTTTAAAACGATAACAAACATGTAGAAATTATCTGTAATATAATCTTGAAAAAGGCTTTATGCCGAAACGTTGAAATTCGAGTGTAAAAATAATGTTGTTTCAAATACACATGTACAGTCAACTACATCACTAACTCTAGCACAATAAATAATCTTGTTTTGCATCCTGCTATGTAAATGTTCTCTTTGGGAAGGGATGGGGTCTGAATCTTTCTTTGACTTCATGTTTAGTTTAAGGTCCACTAGAATAAACACAACTGAAACATATTGCCCACATAATAATTATTTGAAATTATAGAATTTGCTTTTACTTGAAGTTTAAGCTTTCCTACTACACAGTTATACTATAGTGTGTTACTATGCACTTACTAAAATATCCTGTACAGATTTCTTCTGATTTCCCATGGTATCTACCCCACCCACTGGCTTTGTTCCACCTTTACGTCCCTGTCAATAAAGCACTAGTATTAAATAAATGTTTAGTTATCAAATGGCTTAAATCAATACACATACTGTTTCAATAGGGGAAACACACTTCATTTTCTCTCATTAACCATTTTCTGGATATAAATACCTTTTTATGTATGTGCGACCAGAGTAGATCCTTATCAGCTGGCACATCCACAGATGTGCCAGCTGATCTGGACATACACTGGTCGCCCATGCAATAAACAATTGTCTATGAAGTAGAGGATTAAGTTATAACAAACAGAAAACATCTTTATATGGATTGAACTTGTCTTGACATCTTCTTACTGATTATACAAGTTGTTCAGACAACGTCTCTTGTTTTGAAACAACCTGATATTGCTGCATCCTGAGCTTTTCTTATGTTGCTTCAATGTTGCCTCTTAGGTTTGTAGTAGGTTGGTAATATAAAAAATGTGAACGTTTAAATCCCTCTATCTAACAGTGGTTTAATACTTTTAGGGTTTTAAATCACATAGCTGTATTCTAGTGTAACTATATAGTGGACTAACCGCAAGTTGCATCTCAATAGACCTAGAAAGTTCAGCCACCTTCTGTCCCTTGGGTTGTGGAACTTTAGTTTCCCCACCTGTTGACTTGCCTGGGGACACATCAAGCTCACTGCAATCACCATAAAGAAACATAAGTAAATCATCGGATAATTCAATTTACCTCTACTTACATCAACTGTGCCTTGTTACAAAACTAATGTACATTCTACATACCGGGCAGTAAGAAGTTATAAAACTGACAGATGTAGGAAATGCTTGCAAATGTGGTTTTCTTTCATTTTTATGTATATAAATAAGCTAATGGAAAACATAACAAATGCTTTTATATTTGTAAAATAAACACCCTACACTATGATACATGGATCACATAATATTGTTATACCTGTCCGAGTCAAGCCAATCATCATCATCATCTACATCATCCAGAGGCTTGGAGATAATTGTCTTCACCTGCTGTCTCGGTGCTGGGGATGGCTGCTGCTGCTGCTGTGGCTGCCGGGACTGAGGGGTTGGGAACCCTGGTCTGGTGGGTGAAGGAGGGACTGCTCCAGGTCTAGCAGGGTTCACAGTGACCGGTCCCCTGGGAGCAAAGGCTGGCTCCTCATCTTCTGATTCACTCTCCTCTTCATCCGAGTCCCACTGTGTACTGGTGTAGTCCACACTGGAGCCGGTCTGCCTTAGAGAGCTCTCCGGCCGCCTAGGGCTAACACCACGCTGTACAGGGCTTTGTGACCTTGCAGGGGTTTTTGTTGCAGACTGGGTCTTGACTGGTGCTGTAGGTCTGGCTGGACTAGGACCTCTGGCTGGAGAGCCACTGCTGCCCAGTCCTGATGTGGGTATGGACTGAGAACTGCCTGCACCAGTAATACCACTCGTTGGTCTACGACCTACAAACACAAAATACAGACCTTTACACACACTTTAAAAAAGTAAATATTAACAGAAACCTGAAAATGGTTGATACCCAGGAAAGGCCTGTGTATGTACCTGTGTAATATTTACTCATATCAATATTTCTGCAAAAAATACAGCAACTCATATTGTGTTTATGATATCAACTTAATTTATTTATCAACCAATGCAGGGCAGACAGTAACCTGGGAATGACAAACTAAGACCATATTTATTAACTTACAGTTTAGCAAAAGACTTGAATGCTAACAACCTATTAAATTTCTTTACACTTCTTCTATTTAGCCTAGTGAAAAGGTTTCCACTATATATTTGGTAAAGAAGGTTTAAGCCTTGAAAACTACTCCCATAACTTGGTAATAGTTCTCTAAGTCAATCCATGATCTAATTAGCCTTTGATTGTCTTTTTTCCAGGTACTGTGCATTCATTTTCATGAGCAGAAACCATCTGTGCTGTTTGATAAAGATCTGCACTGTTCACTTTTTTATTCATTAGGTTATTTCTGCTATTTCTTGATTAGACAGCAAAGAAGTTCTGTCTGATAAGGATCTGCACTGTTCGCACGTGATAAAAGGCTTAAAATGGAGTCAAAAGTTAACCTTCCCCTGAGCTGAAAGTTGCCATGACTGACTGTTACTGGCATTTGTAGCTTGTATGCCACTAACCCCACAAAAACAGTGAAATCAATTTATAGTGATACCACTGACCTGGGGCTATAGGTGGTGACCTCTTTAGTGCACGGAGCCTTTCTCTGGCCTGGGCCGAGGCGAAATTGTCAAACTGCATCCTGAGGTCTGAGAATATGGCTCCATGGTTCTTCTCCAGAGTCTGCCGCCGTGTACGTAGATGAACCAACTTGCTCTGTAGAGTCTCGTTGTTAATACCCTTAGTGCCCTGTACAAAACAAACACCACAATTATCGAGGAAAACATGCCAACAATAAAACAACTACAATAACATTTAGATGGCTTTTAATACCCTGCAAAGTAGAGTGTCCTTTGGAATAGTGATTTTACTTCTGAAAGTAACAACTTGTTAAAGAGGTGAACAAACTAAACAAAATACTAACAGTTAATGATAAAATTTCTGTTGGGTTATTCAGAAAATGATGATGGATAATAACAGATCTAAATAGTGAATCTGGAAAACAAGCCACACATTATTCGTACTGGTTTGTTATTGTGAAGGAAGCACTCAAAAGGCACAAAATCAAAGAATTATGAATGTAAATATTCATTTGGTCACCCATTTTTTATTTAGTACCTAAAGCAACAATGTTTACAGACTCTTATGTATGGAATAAGCAACTGTTGAGTAAATTATCATCCCTGTACAAGTTAAGCCTTTTGCCAACTTGAAATATAATAGAGCTTAACCGTTTCTATTCAGATATGCCTCTTATCTCATGTTTAACAAGTCTAGATCCAAATCAGCCTGCATGTCCATGTTTTCTGATCAGGATCATTCTTGTGGCTTTTAGATTCATCACTTTATTTCAGACCAAGAAACTGGCAGAACTGATCCTAACCGGACCACATGGATGTGCAGGCTGATCTGGATCTACATTGTAGCCCATGGAGTAAAGGTTTCAATTTTAATCAGTAACAATGTCAGGTTAATGATAAACAGCTTACTGGAGGTATTCCGATCTTCTCAAGATGTTCTTGCAGTACAGAGACAAGTTCATCCCTCATGATCTTTAGCGTGGGGTTCTTCCTTAGCTGATCCAGGAACTGCGTGGTTCTCAGCGTCACCTCGCCACTTGCTGTCGTTCTGGTAACATTGAAACATGAACAAATACATTAGTACAAAAAAGTCCTTTGTTAAAAATAATTGAATCAATACCAGTCTTTTGAAACACATGGATATGGCTTTTATCCAGGGGTAAGCAGTGTAGGACCAGATCAGCCTGCAAATCGACAAATCTGATTTGGATCCACTCTTTTTGCTTTAAGATGTATTACATTTCTGATTTATAACCAAAAGCAACTACTTTTAAACCTGATCAGACTGCCTAAACAATTTTATGTGCAGGCTGATCTGGATTAATACTGGTCGCACTGGATAAAAGTTGTATCCATGGCATAAACTATTGTATAATATTGGCAGGCATGTAACAGTTCTGTCCCCTGAACACTGTGTAAACAATTCACAGACACCATCAATATTACTTTCTTCCATAGGTAATAAGCAGAAATCCTCATTCTAGGATTACCAAACTTATAATGTAAATGAGGTTCTCTGATTGTTAAACATTATCGATGTTCATAAGCAGTCTGATCACGTTCTAAAGTAGTTGTAGTAGTAGTGTAATAAATCTTTAAGCCATTCATAAGCTCAATTTTAAATGGTAAGAAAACTGTTTAGCTCGGATTTAAATAAATGTTTCAGTTTAACGGGTATTATTCAAGTAGTTTATAAAGATCTTTAAAGGAAAGTGTCTTTTTTATATGTTAAAAAAGTATGAAATGATCATTCCATTTCACTTGAACTTGAACAGGAAAGGGCCATGAAATATGTCAAAGTATATAAAGCAGTGAGAAGATCGTACAGTAAGATATACAGTCTTCAACTAATCCATATTTTCTAGTTGTACAAAAATAAGACAGCATTCTTTCAGTTAACTCGTATTTCAATGTGCAGCAAATATCTTCAAATAAGCAATACAATTGGTGATTTTGTAGTCCTTCATCAGTTACATGACTGGGAAAAGACAAGAAAGCAACATACCCAATGGTTGCATTAGATCTGGCGGTAGCGTCTTTCTGGTAGCTGGAGAGAGTGCCGCTGCCAGTGCCGAAGTCGGCTGTATCCTCATCATCATCACTCGGCTCCATACTCAGCACCTTTGTCTCCAGCTCCCTTTGCTGCTGTGCCTCCAACTACAGGTATATCATCATTTAAATTTAGCTTTCATTTTGTATTTATTGCATTACATTGTCTATCATTTATTTTCATTTTTTCTTTCTGTAGAAAATATCTATTATGTAATATTAAATTTAAGAGCATACTTTTCCTAACCTGGGTAAAGTAAAAAGATTTACATTAAAAAAACAACATTATACTTTAATAAAGCCCCGCAGTAAGATGCAACAAGATAGCAAACTGAGTTTTACGTGTACATAATCAAGAAATATAATAATCTAAGCTCGTCTGAAGGAAAATGTGACACAAGATAACAAAATGGGGCCTACTGACTTAATAGCAAGTGTACATGCCAATTATTGCAAACTTATATGGGCTAAAAAGGATCTATTCTATTTGAATTGTAAGAACGCTTAGTGTAGACCCTAATAATACTCAGTGGTCAGTCAGGCTTACCCAAGTCAAAAAGGCCCTTTATGTCATGATTTGTCAGAAATGATACTTGTGAATGATTAATAGATAGAAGTAAAGGTAATGTTGCTACAATAATGTAAATCACAGCAACAACCTAAATGATAACCTAGGTACACAAACATATTTTTCATGAAAACTGAAAACCTGGTTGGCCACATTTACTTTAATGTTAAATGAATCACCCAAAATGAAGAAAAAATACCACATTTACTGGTCTGACTGCAAACAAAAAACAATCACTTACAGATCTTTGCATCTCTTCTTGCACAAGTTGTTCTTGCTCTCGGGTTTGCTGAAAAACATAACCATACCTAGGTTTATTTGCTGGTCTAAATGCTTTATTGCTTATTTTCTTTGATCAACTTATGTTTTTGCTCAGTTTTATAAAGAAAGCATCATAATAGTAAACAATAACTGCATTTTATTTGGGGTTTTAAATTGCAGAGTTAGGGTGAGTTAACTGATTGCAAGGTCCAACAACGTTATCAAGTATTTAATGTATTCCTACATTTAGGGTATATGACCTTTATCAGGTCCACAAACATCAGGCCATAAATGATAAATATTAAAGAGAAGCCAATGTATTATGAGTAAACTTAAACAAGGATTGTTACTTGAAAGGGGCTTGAAAAAAAAACAACAGGAAAAACACAACAAACAACAAATCAAGGATTTATATTAAACACACTGAACTCAATACTATGAAAGTTCATTATAACTAACACATGGGATGGCAGAACAATATCCCATTGGTGCAAATTCTGCACATAACAGTGAAACACTTTACACAAACAAAACAATCTAGTTAACCCTACCCTGCGACGTTTCTGAAGTGATCACAACAAAACACATACACTGTGTATTAAATTTTGTCAAAGTGCCCCACACCATGTTTACTATACGAATGAGATGTATACATGTTTGTCTACTCCATTTCTTATTAAAACCAAGGTCCAAGTTCATCAAACTGTGACTAAAGCAGTCTCCATTACAACCAATCATATGCTTTAGATTTGAGACTGGTCTCCAGTGTCAGTTTTAGGATCTTGGGCACAGCCCTATGTCCTCTGGTATAACAACATTTCATGCCAGTGAAGACAGCAAAGAAGTAAGGCATGATAATACAGGCACTGGAGACACGACTAAAATACACTGTTTAATGTGACATGATGTATTATGCTATACCATATGATGTGACATGAATGCACTATGCTATGTACATCACTTTACCTTTCTCTGATCTTGCTTTGGTTCTGATTCCTCAGAAGAGGAAGCAGGTGATGACGAAGGAACAGGGGATGATTTCTACATACGTGTAATTGAAGCAGATCATGAGATGATAAGTAAGGAACAGGGGATGGTTTTTACATACATGTAATATTAGCAGGTGATGAAAAAGGAACAGGGGATGGTTTCTACATACATGTAATATTAGCAGGCAATGAAAAAGGAACAGGGGATGGATTTTACATACATGTAATACTAGCAGGTGATGAAAAAGGAACAGGGGATGGTTTTTACATACATGTAATATTAGCAGGCAATGAAAAAGGAACAGGGGATGAATTTTACATACATGTAATACTAGCAGGTGATGAAAAAGGAACAGGGGATGGTTTTTACATACATGTAATATTAGCAGGTGATGAAAAAGGAACAGGGGATGGTTTTTACATACATGTAATATTAGCAGGCAATGAAAAAGGAACAGGGGATGGTTTTTACATACATGTAATATTAGCAGGCAATGAAAAAGGAACAGGGGATGGTTTTTACATATATGTAATTAAAGCAGATGATGATTAAGGAGCAGGTAATGACGCAAACAGGTAAAGCCATGTTTTTACAAGACCTATACAATAACAATTCCAATTATATTTTTTGTCTTCAATTAAAATAGTCTTACTTATAATTACAAATTTTAGCCTGATTGAAAGATGTGCTCAATTAATATTTGATTAGCTCAGTTATCATTGAAGTTCATGCTAAATCAGCACTTAACCCTTTACTACAAGGATAGGCCTTTTATCAATTGGGCAAAGTGTAACTCTATACCTTGAGCAGTGCCTCCATTTCCTGTTGCTGTTGTTGCAACAGTGCAGAGTTTTCTCCCTTAGCTCTTCGTCCAGCCAAGTCACGATTCTGCTTCTCAAGGGCAGTTGACAACTGCACAAAATTAAACATGTTTGATTATTTTTTCCACAAATTTGACATCCCATTTATCAACAAATTTTAACAGTAAATGTTACAAAACTATTGATTATCCAAAAAGAAACCAATGATGAACCAACAGATATAAACAATTTCTACATTTATATAAATTTGGGATTTTAATTAATTTCTATGTCCACATCAAGCCTGCTAGTTTCATCATTGCTGTTCTATAGATGGGCTATGTAAGCATTGCTCTACGATGTACAGACACCGTGTTACCTTTCTGAGATCCTGTTAACCTGCTGTTGAATAGCAGAGCTATTCATTTCAGCATAGGAACCACTCAGTAACCTCCACAACAAGAAACACCTTGTTTTCAATCCTTAATATGTTGATTTAGTTAATACTTTCAATGCTTGTCAGAGAAAATATCCAGGACAAGATAACAAAACAGGGCATTGCTCTACAATGTACAGACACAGTGTTACCTTTCTGAGATCCTCTGCATGTTGTCTCTTCAGCTCCGTGACCTTCTTCTGCCACTGTCTGTCCTGTTTCTGTATGTGAGAGTTAACCGACGCCTCAACATGCTGCATCTATAACCAACAAAACAACATTAAACAGCTACTGTGCTAACTCTTTGTTTCATGTGAATTTAATGTTTTCATATTTTGGCCTAGAAGTTGAGCCCTAACAAAATTTTAAAATTAACTCCAATGATACATCTTTATTACATTGGTGAACAGTGCAGATACATGTGAAATATAAATTATAATGACACAGCAGTAATACAACTGCACAAAAATCTACCCGATATCTAATAATACCACAGTAATTAATAATTAACAACTCTATGGAAAAAGACCTAACTGTTGACTAGATGCACTAAGAATACATCCATGTCTGAAAAGCCAAAAGTATAGACCCTGATTAGATTTGGCAGATGTGGATGGATCTGGGTCTACACTGGTTGCACATGCTGTACATGTAAGTCTCATTTTATCACAGTACATCACAAATCATTTCAATTTATTACCAATTAATTATATGTAAGCAAAAAGTTTTCCCACCTGATCTTGCAGTTGCTCTTTAAGCATGGCAACCTCTTCACGCTGCTGTCGTAACAAACTCTTCTCCTCCTCATCGTCCTGCAGTTCCCCGAGGTTAGACCGCGTTTTCTGTCCTCGCATCTCGTTCATGGCGCGCTCGGAAGCCTGATATTTCTCGTTGACCTCTTGTAATTCCTTCATAAACATCTCCTTCATCCTCTCCAGCTCCTTCTGATCAACACAACAATATTCACTAACAATGTTTCATAGTACTGTATCATTTTACTGTATCATTGTACTGTATCATGGTGCAGTATCATAGTACTGTATCATTTAACTTTTATCAAAGTACTGTACAACAGTACTGTATCATTGGATTGTACCACAGTACTGTATCATAGTATTGTACCATAGAACTGTATCATAGTAACATATCATAGAACTGCATTATGGTTCTGTATCATGATAAAAATAAACCTGTACAGTGTCTGGTGATTCATGTGATACAATAATGCATGGTTAACCATTTACCCACCATGCCAGCCACACTATACACTGTTCACAGGGGTGTTGTACAAATTTTAAAACTGGATTAATTAACTTAGGAGTGGACATGACATGTCTAACAAGTGCTGTGCTTAGCACTTAAAACTTAGTTAGGGACGGATCCAGAGGGGTTCGGAGGGGTCGCTCAAAACCGCATTTTGGGCAGCAACATTTAATTTTCATGGGAATTTAGGCCAGCATATTGGAAATGATCATATAACTACTCTAAGACTTCCCTAAACAAACCCACTTTCTGGAAATCTTACATCTTACCCTTTAAGGGTTATCAAAAATATCTTCTGAGTAAATGAATCTGGCAAGTTTGTCAGAGTTGGAACTATGCACTTTTTCAAATGCAGGCAAAATAAGTTGATGTTGATTCCACAGTATTTCACTGAAGTCAGCTTGTAACTGAGTGATTCACGGAGGTATTTGTCATCAACTATTTCTTCATGTACTGGGGCCCTGTCTTCAGTTTGTACAGTTAGTCTCACATGACATGTCCAATAAAAACAGTATTGTAAAATCATTTTCTTTTATAGACTATCTTTTGTTTTTTTGTAGCAAAATACTATTGTGTAGATATGCCAAAATGCTATTTTGTTAAAAAAAAAAGACAACAACTAAAGACATTCACAATATAGTGTCAGTCAAAGCAGTCATTTTATGGCAGAGAAGTTGAACAGTTGTAAAACTTACATTTTGTTCTGGAGAAATGTCCTCCCCATGGCGTTCTTCAAACTTTGGTCCATTCTAAAAAACAATATTTCGTAAAAATATCAATGACTTATCTTTCACAGACTTTTAATGTCAGTTTTTATACTTAAATGAGGAAGAAAAAAAACTAGAGGAAGGTTCATGCCATATAATATGGAAGGAAAATAGTGTGATAATAACTCTAAATGGGAGAGAAAATCTCCTGATGTCAAGTAATATTTTAGGGGAAATTGTGCACACGACAATACAGACATTTTGAGATGGAAAAGCACCTGAATATGAACCTTTCTGAAACAGTATAAATGGCCTAACTTAAATGTGAATTTTAATAAATTATTTTATCTTGAGAACACTTTTTTTTATATTTGTATAATATAACTGATAACAGCATGAACAAATAAATAACAATTGTTCTAACCTGTTGTTGTTTTCTTGCTTTGCGTTCATGCTGTAGTTGAGCTTCTGTCTGCCTCAGCCTCTCTTTGATCTCCTGGAACTCCTGCTCCAGGGCTGTGCTCATCTGCACTGGCCCCTGAGGGACCACACCTTGTTCCTGGGAGGGAGATGCCTTACTAGGGGTTGCATAGTCCCCGTGTCGTCTCTGTATATGGGACTGGAGAAACGAGTTGTTCAAAAATGCTTTGGAACAAAACGGGCACTGAAAGCAACAGTAAATAATATGTCAATAGAAATTAGTATTGTTAACAACTTACGCCACCTAGCTTTACATCCGACTTGTTTCAAACAGACAGTACCTCTTGTTCAGCCTCGAAACGATATAACCTTTACCTATTTAAATGAATGGCTTCATTCCTTTGAGATTCTATAAAAAAGATTCCTGGTTATTTTATTCGTTAAAGCTCTCAGGGCAACCAAAAATCAGCAAAACAAAATATTATTGTCCATTATTTCTTGTTGATATGAGAACCTGTTGGGGCAAGTGTGAGGTTGATGCACCCTAGAACCTGGTTAAACCCCCAGTGGCAAATTATTTTACCACTGACCGTTCCAAGGCAGTAACCCCTCGCGGGTTCTCACTTTCGTTAATTGTTTGTGGCGTCCATTTTGAAACTGATTATTGTGCTCTCTTTTCCTTTCTACCTTATGGCTGTGTGGGGAAACTGTGTCTGCTTGATGTAGCCATTCCTGATATGCATATTTCACTTTTTTTAAATAAGGATATATATGGTTAAGAAAAGTGTCCAAGGCAGTTATTTTGTCACCATTACATGATCATCAGAAAACCAAAATATAATACACATTGCAACACTAAATACAAATATTATATTGTAACTGATAGTTTATGAGAAATCAGTAAGAAATATTAAAAGTAAGGGTGATGTTTCCATCAGGAAACTCATTATTCAGTTTAAATAAGCTCTTATAACAACCATTATAAATAATGCCTTTGTTAGATTTCAATGCCATGAGGGATGACATGGTGTACACGTAGTCACTTACCTTGTTGTAGCTGCCGGAGCCAGCATGGATGAGTTGTTGTTGTGCTATCAACAGCTTTTTTCTTTTATGACTTTCTTTTTTCACTGCTGTGAGTTCTTCTTTCAACTTGGCAAGACTTGCTTTAGTTTCTTCATTTTCCTTTATTATAATATTACAAATAATGATAACCAAGAGCATTTGCATTTCTTCCACAAGTAGATTTGCAGAGACTTAATATATTGTCAAAAAACTGCGCAATTTGAAATTTTAAACAGAAAAAATAGAATAATTTTTAATATGAATTTTAACCCTTTCTTCATGGATAAGGCTTAGTGATATTCTTTTGCCAACAGCCTAGATCCAGATCAGCCTGCACATGCTGTCAAATTCTTGGTAAGAATACTTGACTAGTTTTGATCTTCAATGGTTGCACATAGAGTATACGTCAAGGAGAGTACATAATATAAACACATTGGGTAATGAGCTATTTAAGCACCAATATGTAACTACTATAGCCCAAGTTATTTTCAAAGTGAAACAATTATTTTTTCTTTGATTATGATATATCAGACTGTCCTACATAATACAACTGCATACATTTTTTTTTCACAGAATTTCACTAATTTATTTAACAAGTGAGTAAAAGGCAAAGTTGAAACCTGAAACGTCCAATATTATATCTAATGTGAGACGTTACATTGGTAACATTGTTAATCAATGTTTAAACATTTAAATGGCCAAAACCCAGCTCAACATAAACTCAACGTATCACATATTCAAGACTTTGTCCCAAATCATAAGTTCAGTATGGAGACCCAGCATATGATTGATTGATCAGTTTGATGACTGAGCTCAATTTCAACCAACCAGCTACTTGAGATTAATTAATTGTTCATGATCTTGGGCTCTGGTCATTTTTGAAGCTTAAAAAAATGTGTTCTTCCCAATAGTTCTCTGTACTTTTAGCAGACAGATACCTACCTCATTAGATTTCTTTAAACTGCTTTCAAGGCTAGTAAGTTTTGCTGTCAGAAATTCTTGAGAATGCTGAAATCATAAAGATTGGATTATTATGCCAGAACATCTTGATTAATAATCAATACCAGGTACATGATGATACTGGAAACCAATATGTCATTGACTGGGAATGGGAAACAATTTCAGAAAACAACATCAACAACATTAAATTATATCCACTAGTTGTAAAAGATCAAAATTATCAATTCAAAAATCTACTGACAATCCAGTTCTTTACAATCATGTCTGATCATGACGTAAGATTAAACTTAAGGTAAATCTGTCGCAAAATAAACAAGTCTACAATTTGAAAACTGATGATGTTTATCACACCAATATAAACAATTATAAATATTGCATTATGACAGCCCATACCTATTTAATGCTGAAAATGATATATTTTTTTTTAATTAAATCTAATCACTTTTACAAAATCATTCATAATGTTTGGCAGACCTACATATCAATGGTTTACCAAGACCAGTCCAACCTACTTTCAGCAATTTATTTCAGAGATTTAAGTTAATCTTTATTTTGAATATTCAGCTTTCCAACTTTTTATAAGATAATTTGCTTTAATTGGCTTGAAATCATGTGCAAAAAAGATACAATAATCATCTAGAAAAAAAAACAGTGGTTAAATAAAAACTGGCAATATTCTGGTATTGAATCAATTCATGAAACAACTCACCAATAAATACTCTATAGACAACTGTGCTAGCTTGAAAATTTTAATAAAGTTCGGATCCACCATTCGCACATCCTACAAAGAAAATAAACAATGCAAAATATCATACATTAATAACAAATAACACTGAAGTTGTAAAATCTGGAAACATTTTTTTTAATTCCTTAATAATCACCCAACTATTTGCTTGTTCATTCAAAACATAACAGAAGGCTTTTGGCAAAAACTTGCTAAGTTTACCAGTGGTTATAGATCTCTCAATACTTAATACATGTAATTGTTATGATTTTTCTTTTTTTTTGCTTCAAATTTTTCAAAAGTATATTTATATTTTTGTTATTACTGTTGAAAATAAGTTTCACAGCAAACAAATGTCTAATATTACCAGTTCTGCTTCTATGTTGCAGAATGTTATGTTCATAATATTGTCCTGCAGTGCATTAAAATCCAAAGTTCTTGCCACAGAATCAATGTCAATGGATGCAATCCTTCTCCAGTCAATCTTCTCGAAACGTTTCCGAAATGCAAAGTTTCTTCCATTTGTGTCTGTGCTTTGCTGGAAGCTTGGACCAGGATAGGCACTATCATAGAATTGACTGCTCTGATGGTACATGGCAGCGGATGGGGTCATAAACTTTGTAGCCATCTAAAACATAATGGTTGCATAATATTATAAGTTATGTTTTTAAATTATTAAAAAAAATGGTGCATGACAATTCATCGAAAGATACTTGATAGAAAGGACATGTGGTAGAATGCAACAGTTTAAAGAAAGGACAACTGATAAAAATAAATCATCGTCAAATCTTGTCGAAAATTTCAGTGTTTAAAAACTCCCAGAACTGAAAATGAAAGTAAGGGGGTTGCAAAATGTTAAACAATGATAAAAAATATATGGCAAATTTTGGCTCAGATGATAATTAAGTGAAACTCTTTTAACCCAAACCAGTTTGAAGTTGCTAATTTTTCTATCTTCAATGAATTCTAACAGTAAAAAAACATTTGTACTTGACATCAATTTACTTATCATTTTAAGATTTTTTTCTCAAAATTATATCATATTTACAATGATACTCAAATACTGGCAGAGTACGTAATGTTGGCCGGTACGTAAATATTCGGCCACCCGATTAACAGCCTTTTCATGACATTGATCCGTAATCCATCATCACGGTCAGTAAACACGCTTACCTTAGTGTCCGAGTCCAAAAGATTACATCAATTCAGCAAGTATGTATCAAATTTATTGACTGGTTATTCTCCACTATATTGATTGTAAATAAAACAGCATGCGAGGGAAATGACGTCGTACGGCGCACGTGACAAACTTGAGGTTCGCCAAGGGTCCAGTTAATTTTTTTATCAAGTGTCTTTCAGCAGACGTCAAAATGATCTTAATATAAATCGCAAATTTAAATTTGTTAAATATTTTATGCAAGATTTCAAGAATGTGGTTCATTTGGGGCAGTCTAACAGGTAGTAATACGATAATTTCTAACTGTCTGGTTAAATTACCATGAAAATCAAATAATTCTGCAGAAAAGGAGGATTCTAGAAACCATACTGTAGACCCTCTTGGTCCACCCCTGAAACCATATATACATAAGTTTTAGTAACAAGAAAAGTATAACACACATGTCTTATATGTGGACGACATTTATGCTAATGATGTAATGTCCCTGAGCCAAGTTGTGGTTGGATCCATTTAATTGTAGATATGAAGTGAATAGTTATTTGACCTATGATCAAGCCACCACA
Organism: Corbicula japonica; assembly: GCA_038501625.1. Taxonomy (NCBI): domain Eukaryota; kingdom Metazoa; phylum Mollusca; class Bivalvia; order Venerida; family Cyrenidae; genus Corbicula; species Corbicula japonica. Next base: position 1,198,148 of record JAZAYU010000030.1, on the reverse strand, counting down.
CACCATCAGTCTACCAGTCCACATGTCCAATAATGATTTCTAAATCTGCCACACTTCCACAAACTGGGTAATCTTGGCTATTCCAAACCACACCTACAAAAAAGTAACAGTTATTTTCCATTACAAATACACATGATGTTATGCTCATCTGCTTGTCAATAGGTTTGGGATCAGCCGTGCAACACATATGTAATTGGTCAAAAACATAAACACCAGAAGCACACAACAAAAAATAAAGAAATACATGAAAATCAACCAAGAGCTTAATAATTGCCAGGGAATGGCTTAGAGGGAGACTTGGCAGAAATAGTCTCCCAAATTGTCTAAACTTCTCCCTCTTCTGAGCAAACGTAGAAGTTAGATATGTCCCGGGCTGTCGCTAGACCAGCATGATCAAAATATCACTATGACGTGTGTATTACATGCATTATGAGAATGTGTATTCTGATCGTGATTTTCCGTTACTCTACGGCACATACCGAACTCCAAAATAGTTTTGGAAAATCCTATCGCTGTTATTTTTATAACCATTACGATATTCTTACGCCATAGCATGAAACTAATGTTGCTTTTGTTTTTAGTAAACCATGATGTCGACTATTTTTTTCCAGCGTATTCAAATTTATTATGAGCGAGAAGGGTATATAAAAACAGGTATCTAGAACTACATTCCTGATAAAAAGTAACATTGTTGCGTACGTAAGCTGCATCACGCTTGACCCAACCGACAGGAATATGTTAGCACGTGACCGCTATTTATAGAATGCTGTCGACCTTTGAGATAACAAATTTTGACCTAGTTGTGTACTGAATATCGATATAAAACAATAAACAAATATCTCTGGCACTTACCTCATACAATCCACTATGCATTCACAGGAAAAATAACGAATTTATTTCTAAAGCATGCTCATGTCGCACGCCATCTTGAAAGTCCAGAGGGGTCTGCTCAAAGATATCATGCACAATGATGTATTACGCGGAATCCTCACTAAATATACATTCGCTCATCCGAATAAAATTTCCCCGCAAATAAAAATAAAGTTTTATCAAAGAACTCATAAAACATATTTAACAAAAATGAAAAATCCACACAATTTTCCAAATGCAAACAAATTACTTTGAAAATTTCCCTTATCAAACATAACTTTCGTTATTAAAAGGGATGTTCAAAAAGTTCTTCTACCCTGTCAAAATCACTCAACAACTTCACTTCAAAAACTAAGGTTTCTACCCATAAAAACGTTCATTACAATACATTTTATTTCTAAAACAATCATTTTGAATGCATAAGTAACAAAAATCACGTATTTACCAAAACAACATCTTTTCTGAACTTTTTTAGTAACCCTCTTATCTCTCTTGGGTCAAACTAGATGTACATATTAAACATCATCTATTAATAGTTAAATAATAAATATAATACATCACCCATAATTCGTCCAGAAAATAATTCAATCATATATATATATATATAGCATTTTCAAGATGTTACAGCTAGCGTATTTCTTAACTGATCTACAAGTTCTTTCTTTACAGATTAGAAACCGCACGAAATAGTACGGCCGGAACGGTCTGTGCCGAACAGCTGATATTGGGTACCCCATGAAGGGCCTCGTTGTATAAATAAAACAAGCTCTATTTTTAGAACGAATTCCCGGAAAAACTAAAGGTCATTTTGTAGTTCTTTTTTACACATTTCAATCAGGGTCTCTTAATAAAGAGATCCTGTTTCAATGTATTGAATTTCGGTGATCTATTAATCGTCTTCATGGAGAGTGAACGAAATGCTGGGAGCACAACAGAAGGCTTTCCATTTCGTACAATATGCGGAGTGTAAATGGTGTGAAGAAACAATATACTTTAAAATTGTGTTGTTTGTTTATTTATTTTTCATGTGAGATGTTTTTTCGCATTTTCATACGCGTATTCTTGTATAACTCTATTCTAAAGAGTGGCCAAATATTTACATACTCCGCCGCCGGAAAATACTGGATGATCCTAGGTGTATTTAACATTGATATAGTGTCCCAAAATACAAAACAACTAATAAAGTTCGAATAGCTTCTTACGTGAAAGATACCCAGGATCAAACATGCCAAATTTCATAGAGATTCGTAAAAAAATTTAAGAGTAATTAAACAAAAACCGCAAAAAGTGGCCAAAATTACGTACTCTGCCAGTATAATATGTGGAAGTGTAAGGATATTACCTTGTTAATGATTATTCCAATAATGTCTTATTATTGCAATGTTAACTACTACACTGGTCCTGTCAAATCAATCTTATCTGCCTGTGACAAACATGTCTGAACATGTTTTGCACACTTTAGGCACACTTTCAAACATTTTAAAACTTATCAATTTAAAGTCACAATATATTCAAATGCCATCATATCGTGTGGTAAACAATAAAAAGTAAAGGGATTACAGACAATTGGTATGTATTCATAGAAATCACACCTGTGTCTTACCTGAAAAAATTGGCGACCTTAGAAACAAGAAAGATCATTTCAAGATACGCCAAAATAACAGAAAAACATCACAATACAATATTGCAATTTGTTAAGAAAACAAAGTCTGGATGAACTCATATACCTTTTACATTATGTTGTTTAAGGAGCTAGAAAAAACAAGTCTTGTTTACTTCTCATCTCTTGTTTCAACTTGTGACTTCCATATTGGAATTCGATAGACTGGTTTACAATTCAAACCACAACTAATTCCGGTAGTCGGTACAAGATTGCATCCAACGGAGGAGCTAAAAAATTCTCGGTTATTAATACTACTGGAATAAAGATAGTATAATAAGTATCTTGATGAAAAATCTTTTTAAAATGTACATTAATAGATCGTATTAATAAAAGGCACATGTTTAGAAAAGAACAAAAACAAACTAAAAAAGCAACATTTTTGAAATTTATAGACAAATATATTCATTGTATCTATAAAGCAAAATTCAAATGATAAGATAAAAACGATAAACGACGAACATTTCACTTAAAATATTGAAAAGTGCAATTGCTTCTCACGCATGTGTAATGTAGGTCTACATTGTTTTGCATGTGATGCAATGTGCAATGACTATTTTTAAACCTGATTTTTTTCACAAATAAGTGCAATATGCATATAACATGAATTCTCAAAAACACTACCTGTCCACAAAGTTAAAAGGCAGAACATGTGTATACAGAGACATTATACGAAAAAAAGAACCTTTCGGGTTACAACCTTGAAATGATCATTGAAAAAAAAACAACAAAACGATTTTTCGCTGGGTGATTACACCAGTTCTATGGTACAAAAAACCTCACACTTGCCCCAATATGAACAAACAAGTACATGCTTTATTCGTTAATTAGTTCCAACCCACCCATCAACTAGACAATGTTGCGTGCAAAAGCACTCTGGACAACTAATAAAACATATGAAAACTTATGCCAATGTCTAGCAAAATATGTGGGAAAAAAATCCTTTACGACCTGGTTGGCAATATTGACTAGTGCCGAAAGTCTTATTATTTTATCAAACATAATTAAATGCTGCACATAAGAACTCAGCCGTTTGCTCCATGGACGATTTCAATGTACACGTATTTATTATATAAACCAGAATTGCAATAATGCAAGGGACTGGAGTAGTTGGCGTGGGTGCGTTGTGGTATTTTGTAATGCCAGGAACCACCATTTGCAGACATTAATTTTGCAGACTATGTTAAACATAATTCCTTTATTTTCATATTGTTGAAAATTCATTACATTTAAGGTCCACTGATTTTCTATACTGAACAAAAATAAAAAGGATCCACTTTTTATGCTTATATTCTTATCAACATATTTTTATTTTATCAAGAGCGCTTTGAATGGTGTTGTATTAGTTGATCTCATTTGGTTTTTAAGTTGAATTGTTTATGAACGTAATCTTCCACACCAAAACCTGAGCAACTGCTCTTCGAATAACAATTACAAATGGGTTACAAAACATTACGTTTTCAGTTTAAAAGGAGTTAATTGGAAATGGTTGGAATTTCTAGCAATGTTTGTTGAGAACTAGTTGCTTTATTAATGAATATATGTTTTGTGATTTTATCAGACATGGGGAGAATTAAATTTTAAAGCTAATGCATTAATAATGCATTACTTTTTGTCAGTAATGCAAGGTAATGATTAATGCAACAGATTAAGCATTATTTTAATGCTAATTTAATGCATTACCTATATCAAAATGCTGTAATGCTTAGCATTATTTGGCATTAATTGGATTGTATTTACTATTGGATTTTGTTGATTCAGTTTATTAATTAATATTTATATTAACAGTAACTTTTTAACATTATCTTATTTATAGCAAGAGAAAACCATGAATATGACAGTTAAGTATTTTGATATGTGTTCACTATTTAGCAAAACAAGATACTTGTCAAACACTTAAATATTCCTGAAAATGTTTCTTGGAGAAATTTGTAGTACCAAAAATATTGTTCTGAAATAAGATAGCATCGAAATCAACTTAAACGTTCAGACTTGCACAAAACTGTTGAATCACACACAAAAGAAGTTACTTATCTAACCATTTATTCAGTCTTACCCGATTTATTGTCATTGTAAAATTATTAGAGGCTATGTCAGATTTCAGGAAATCAGTACATAATGCAGATGCAAGTGACATAATTATTTAATTAGATAAGTAGGCAGTGTAGTCCCTTGTTAATACCACACTCTAAATGTGTAAAAAGAGCAATAAATCAAAGATAACAAAAGTGTTAAAAAGCTAAACCTGTACTAATATATATGTACTGAGAATAGTTTTGTTGTAAGTGTCTTGAGGTGTCACTTTAGATCTTCACACTTTCAGATTGATACTTTGTATATTAAACTTTGGGGTGATTTTTTTTTTGGAAGATGATCCCTTTTGTACATAAATTGACAATTGACTTTTTATTTATTGTAAGTTCACTTGTGAATAAAATAATGCTTAATTTAATGCATTACTTTTTGAAATAATGCTAATTTAATGCATTACTTTCTCAAAATATAGTAATGCTAATTTAATTTAATGCACAAATTTGGCAAATAATGCTAATTTAATGCATTACTTTTAAAAATAATTCGCCCCATGTCTGGATTTTATTGATATCAATAACTGGAGAAATTGATTAAATCCTAATAAATGTGAATGTTTTTAGAATCACTTACTTATTCCTAAAAACCTATTTATAACAAAGGAAAGGATAACCATGTTGTAATTGCAGATTTCCAAGATAATTTTATTCCTTTGTTATGACTACAGAAATGCAGATTTATTCAAATAGATGAAAAGGGAACTTTGATAGCCTCCGAACACGACAAATATGAAAATATTGCAGGCTGGGTTTGATTGAGCCTGTTCATGGACAGTAATATTTAGAAAGAACTTTAATTTTTCTAATTTTACAAAATTACAGGTCAGTAAGTGGATATTTTTTATTTTTGCGGAGTACATAACTATATTCAATGAAAATGGTATTTGCACTTAATGAAGAGTCTGTTTAATTGCATTGATTGATATGGCACAAAACTTGTTATTATCACAATTATTTTTTCTTTGTATTTGTGAATCGGTAAAATAATGAGAAGAGAGCAGCTGCAGTTTATCTTGGTATATTTATTAGGCTGTTGTTTGAAATAATATTAAGGGTCAGGGTATTAAGCTAAATCCAAAGGAGGATAAGCATTTAGAAACGTTGTAGGTAGTGAAATACAGATTAGTCCTACTGTGATATAGGCTCCCTCTCACAAGGCGTAGGCATGTTAAATTTAAGCGCATAGATCTCAGAAGTTTAAGATTTTCTCCTTTTTTTTCCTCCTTTTAACGTTTTTGGGCGTTTGAAGTTTTGAATCTAATTTACATCTACTTTCACTTTCAATAATTTTACATGCAATGTCGAAGATATATGACACTATACCGAAAGTGACAGTAAGCGCTAATCATCAGGAGAAATTCAAACACCCGTGGTCAATGGATACCGCTTAATTGCGACGTGGATACCGCGCTATAAATTTTTCTTTCGAGAACAAGTCTAAAAAGTTTAACCCGGAAGTAAGTTTCAGCCAATCGAGTAACCCCACGAGTAAATACACGAAAAGCAACCAAAACTTAACAAGTTTCACACCAAAGTTGCTCGTGAATGATTGTGAAGTTTGAAGACAATAATCATGACTTATACAGTATTTCAAACAATAAAATCGCTGGTAGTTTTGGCACTGTCATTGGATTTGTATTTAGATCGTAAGTTGAAACATTTTATGGTTACACTTAAACTGAATTTTTCATACAGTGCTGAGTGAAACCCCTCTATTAAGGACACCTAAATTACTGAGGGAAAGTGTCCTTAATACCGGGGTGTCCTAAATTGTGATTTTAAAAACATTAAGTGATGTTGTAAACTGATGTTTTTGAAAGGGGTAAAAAGTAGAACAAAACCAAATTTTATTATCCGTAACTATGCTTCAGAAATTGATCTTATACTGTGTCCGTTGTCCATAATACCTGAATAGCTGGTGCCTGAATACCAAGTTAAATACTAGTTACAAAAAGAAGAGAAAATGTATGTTTTCAGGGACCGACAAATCCCGTGCCTGGTGACGCAGGCAACCAGCTTTGATCTGCCGGGCCAGTAAAATTTTAAAATAATGTTTTAATTTGGCGATATATGTGCTTGACTGTGTTCTGTAATTAGGATTAGATTTAAGAATGGATCATTTTTTTATATGAACGTCAGTGTTTCACTACTCGTACTTGTACTCATACTTACTCGAGTACCAATTTTCAAGTACTCAGCAGGACTCAGTTCTCATCTTAAATTACGAGTACAAGTACTCGTACTTACTTAAGTACTGACGAAAAATGGTCAGTACTTATGAGTATTTTACGAGTACTGTACAAGTACTTTCACACTTCAATGAAATAAAATGAAATTAATAAAACTTAGCCTAATGAAGTGTATTATATAAATGAATGGTAAGAAATAATTCATTACTATCACATATTGGGCAGGGTAATTGAACAACTTTTGTATATGTTAGGTACAACCTTGTTTTTTTTAATACTATTTCATGCATGATATTAAATCATTAAATAAATCATTATACATTTTTTGTGTAATTGTCAATGGTTGAAATACCTTACTAAAATTTATAGTACATTCAAAAAGATTATAAGATTTAGCATAGGAGTCAACAAAACTGATTATTGCCGTATTATACGCCTTTCCAATAAACAGTTTCGCAGTCCTGTACGAGTTACTTCCCGCGACCGAAAATCAATCCAAAACGAGGCTCTGCAGGATAGCTGAACGATCGGGCTAATGGCTTAAGCATATAATAGGCTAACCTTATCCGCTATATTGCAGGTCTGCGTTCGTCGCCGGCGGTGAAAAAATAAGTTGCTGGTCTGTTATTCTAGTCAGACCTTTTATGTTTACTATTTGTTAGATATTTAGATTTTTAATGATATAAGAACATGTACCATTCTTGTTGATAGTAGGCAGTATGAAACGCAATTTGGACAAACATAAGCATTAATTTTACCAATTATGTACAACAATTTCTTCTTTATATCTTTTATATATTTTAATATATTTTACTGGTGTAAATGTTGCAAATTGCTAAGGCTAGTAATGCGCTATTATCCGGAAATCGTGATATGTCAACATCTGGTTAGATGATCTGTAGACAAAAAAATTTGAAAAAATTATTATGAATTTGTTGATACTTACACATTTAAACAATAGAATTGTCCTAAAAAATGAAGGCGTTTATGGTCAACGTGTAAATAATTTGAATATTTAAAATGTTACGTATACTTCACAACCAAATATGATTGATTCTGTCTTGAAATAAAACAGGATCGGTAATCTAGTTGTTTGTTGTAGAAGTATCATTCGTAGAATAAAATCCAAGGATTTAGATGCCGGCTTCCAAAAAGATGAGAATATTTATATCACAATAAGGTTGCATATCCAATTTAGATTTCTTAGGTTTGACAGATTGTAATTTTGGCATAAAAGCCCAGACTCTTAATTAAACATATATAACATGTTTTGACAAGATTTGTTTCTTATTGACGGCTTTTGTTTCTATACGTGTCATAATGTTGATTAAGAATCCATTTAAGTGCTAAATCAAATATATTTGCTGGCACATCCAGTAGTTAAAGGACTTCGAAATACTTAAGAATTGGGAAGTGTAGATACCTTGCAAATAGAAATTACACGATCTCTATTGGTCAATGATATCTGCCCCTTTAAGTAATTGACAGATGACCCCGTGTGCGAGACAGTTTGACATGTTTATGGCATGCCGTCTTCAAAATCAATCGCCGCCGACATAATCACAACATGATGTCAGTAGTTGAATAGACACGCTAATCCGGAAACGAGACTCAATTAAGCCGTGAAGAGAACACTGCGACTGTCTGTTAGTTCAAGTCGTTTAGTGTCTAATGCGAGGAATAATGAATTGACACTTTTAGTCAGAAACCTGATTGTTTCATAAATTATTTTCAAAAATATCATGACGCTGATGTATTATTACTAATTCAAAGAGAAAATATATTTTTCAAAAAAGAATTTTATGATAAAAAAGAAAGTAGTAGGTACATATTCCCTATTACGTTATTACAGCGAGCATTCATTTATCCTGTAAAGCAGTCACGTGACTGGACAGGGGAGGTAACCAAATAAATTCATCGAATTATTGGAAAGGCGTATAATACAATGGAAGTCAAGATAACATGTTTTCTCACCTTTGCAAATATGATTATGGTGAGACCAGATAGATGTATATGACACTTTTGAAAGGCTTATGATGTTACTATGCAATACCTTTGACTATTGATAGTTGAACTAGTTGTTGATGGTCATTTTTTTCAATAATGGAATACTAATGGTTTCTGTGTCTGTTTGTATATTTTTTGTCCAGATACAATTTCAATAATAAAATTATTATTACTTCATTATAAATAAAATTATAGTAGCATACCACATTTGAATAAGTGTATAGTATGCTATATAATTATAAAAATAATAGTAAAAGTTTTTGTACTCGCAAAATACTTGTGAGTACATTAAGAAGTACTCAGTACTTACTTAAGTACACTCAGAAAAGTGAGTACTCAGTACTTACTCGAGTACATCTTAAGCATTCAGTACTCAGTACTTACTCGAGTACTGAACCTCAGTACTCAGCGAAACCCTGATGAACGTAAATATTAGCTTTGCGATACATGTTGTCTAAGAAAAAAGGGAGATAATGAGATCAATTATTAAATGGATTGAAATACTAAATCTTCGTAAATTATTTCGTATGAGCTAAAAATAACTAAATAAATATGATAAGAACAAAAAAGATGAAAAAAGCAAACTTTTTATACCCCCACAAACGAAGTTTGAGGGGGTATATAGGAGTGAGCTTGTCGGTCTGTCGGTCGGTCGGATTCTTCGTTTCCGGATGATAACTCATGAACGGCTTGACAGATTTAAATAATTTTTGGTACACACGTGTAACATCATAAGATACAGGTCAAGTTCGATTTTGGGGCTGGTGGGGCCAGTGTCAAGGTCACTGTTACTAAAAATAGAAAAATGGTTTCCGGATGATAACTCATGAAACACTTCACAGATTTAATCCTTGTTTGGTAAATAGATGTAACATCACAAGATACAGGTCAAGTTCGACTTTGGGGCTGGTGGGGTCAATGTCAAGGTCAGTATTACTAAAAATAGAAAAAGGGTTTCCAGATGATAACTCATGAAAAACTTCACAGATTAAATCCTTTTTTGGTACATATATGTAATATCAGAAGATACAGGTCGAGTTCGACTTTGGGGCCTGAGGGGTCAGTGTCAAGGTCACTGTAACTTAAAAAAGAAAAATTGTTTCTGGACTATAACTCATGAAATACTTCATAGATTTAATTATTTTTTGGGACACAGATGTAACATAACAAGATATAGGTTAGGTTTGACTTTGGGGCCTGTGGGTTCAAGGTCAAGGTCACTGTTATTTAAACTTCAAAACTTCGTTTCCACTCGGTAACTATAGCTTGTAATGAGATTCTTAAATGAAATTTGGTGTATTGGTGGTTTTTGTGAAGATGACTTTTGGGATTCAAGGCCTGTGGGGTCAAGGTCACTGTTACTAAAAATAGAAAATAAACTGTATGCTCAATAACTTTGGTTCAGAATGAGATATTGGGATGAAAATTGCTATATAGGTAGTGTCTGTGAAGACGAAACTTGGTATTGAAATTGGGCCTGATGGGGTCAAGGTCACTGTTACTAAAAATAGCAAAAATGGTTTGTGGATGATTTCTCATAAACAATTTTTGGCACACAGTTCTTAGATAAAAGTTAGATAAAGGCCACTGTTACTAACATATATTGCTGTATATGTGGCTACTGTGAAGACGACACTTTGGATTGAAAGTGGGGCACATTATGCCATTGTTTCGAAGCATTCCCAGTTCAATTATCAAGCATACATGTGGGGGTATTTAATCACTTTCAGTGATAATTCTAGTTAAAGATTTGTAGTCAGCTATTCCAAAATTAAGAATCATATATATGCGTACAAATCATTATATCATGTCATTGTAAATCACATATCACAAGAACTGAAACATGATATTTATGCGTTCTTGGCATACGGTTCTTGTAACAAAAAACTACAAAAAAAACTTATTTTTTCAAACTTTTTGCATTTTAGACGGATATTGCCATTTATATACACAACAAAAGTAAAAAAAAAAAGTGTCCACTTTCTATCTCAAACTTTATAAAATTTGAAAACAAAAACTCAAAATTCTATATGTGAACAAGTTTGCATTTCTGTTATCATTGCAAAGAGATCAAGTGTTTGATTTTTTGGGCAACCAGATAAAAATTCTACTTGCCCAGAGGGCAACAAGAAAATGTAGGAATTTGTCAGTCCCTGCGTTTTTGTAAAAATCACCCGTTATACCTGGGTGCCCAAAATATCGGAAGAGGCTGTAAAGTGGGGTTTTACTGAAATGCATTTGATATTGAATCAATATAATCTTTGTTAGAAGTTGTGAAACATAAATACAATATTATTTGCCTACATGTTTTTCTCACTTTCATATAAGAGTTATAGCTGAAAAATAATCATAAGTTGTTTGATTAAGAATTTGATTACAAAAACTTTGGTTTTCTATGAAAGATTCAATATATAATTCACATATACGAATCACTCGTACATCTTATCAATGTAAAGTTGAAAATTATACCCTAATACAATTTATTGATTAGTATAACTGATTTTTCCATGATTTCAGTGGTGCTGGCAGGTGCAGAGGATGCTGAAAAGCATTTGGAGACAGGAAAACAGATGTTGGCAACTGGTAATCTTGTCGAGGCACTCTCTCACTTTGATTTAGCTGTTGGTAAGTATCTGATAAACTATTAACTAATATATTGTGGTATGTTGAAGTTATTGAGCTATTGATTGAACCCATTTTAGCAGTTCACATTGGAATAAAAGTACTGAAGTGTTAATTCTCAAATTATTTTAACCTATTACTCCATATTATTATATGCATGTTTTTATACCTGTGTAACTGTCACTAGTGTAGATCCATATTGGCCAGCACATAGATCTGGGTCGCGTTTTGTTGAGAAATAACCTAATGAAAACAAAAAAACAAATGGTGTAGATCTTGGTCAGTTGTCACAGAGTTACAGAGGTACCTGCTGATCTGGATCTACACTGTTTGCCCACACAATAAAGATTTATCTATGGAATAAATGGTTAATGAAACAATGTACTGTGTACATGTGGCAGTATGTTGCTGTGTATTGCAATATAATATAGTGGCCTGCTGTAGTGATATTGTGACAGCTGTACTTTAGAGTAACTATTGGAACTTCTTGTCTTTGAACTTAAATATTAATTTGTGTTTAAGATTCTCAATTCATTATTAATAAGTGTGGATTTCAGTTTTTGAAAATGTTAACAGACATTGGTGTTATAAGATGTTTGCTTCAAAACACTGGGTGAACACTTCTACTACAGTGAATGCTAGTCAACAAACTGTTATTGGTTTTAGTTTAAAGAAATCTCATGTAAATCTTAACCCTTTCCTGTATAGATACGCATTTTTACGCATGTGCGACCAGTGTAGATCCAGATCAGCCGGCACATCCGTGCCGTCTGATCAGGATCTGCACTGGTCGCATTTTGGTCAGAAATAGCCTAATGAATCTAAAAGCGGACAGTTTAGATCCTGATCAGATGGCACGGATGTGCCGGCTGATCTGGATCTAAACTGTTCGCCCTAGCAATTAAGGTGTGTCTGTACAGGAAAGGGTTAATGTAGGAGTATAAATAAGTTGTGAGCCCTAGATCAGTCTCAGATTCAATGCAGGTAATTGGTTGATTTTAAACCCAGTCTCTGACCAATCACAAGATAGACATTGAAGACTGGTATCCAATCTATGTTTTGTCATTGTGAAAAGTGTGCAAAAATTTAAAGTAGATGAGAAAACTGTCAGCACAATGAAAGTATGTTCAGTGTGTAAATGACTCTGCAGGTAGTAGCAATTTGCCAGACATAAGTAACTATTAGTTAAATCTCTGTGTGCTTGGGTGTAGATAATGATAAGCGATTATTATCTTTTTTTTTTAAGAAACTGGATGTTCATATAAATCTGAGTCCACATGTAAAGTATTATTTTATGCTATTACTGGAATCTAAAATGTTTCTTCTTCATGTTTCAAGTGTCTCCTCATTTTAACCCTTTACTTTATCAATACAAGTTTTATCGCAAGTGTGACAAGTGTAGATCCAGATCAGCCTGAAGTAACCTTATGAGTCAAGAAAGCACACAGGGTAGATCTTTATAAGACAGCAGAGATGCATTAGGAAAACAGATGTCTATACATGTACATGAGAAATATTTGTCTCAGTCAGTTACTTACAGTTTGCAGAAACCACACATACATTAAAATTCCATTGTATGTTTTGTCTTTTTCAGAAAAAGATCCTACAAACTATCTGACTTACTTCCGAAGAGCAACTGTTTATTTAGCTTTGGGGAAATCCAAGTCTGCTCTGCCAGATCTAGACAAAAGTATAGAGCTTAGACCCGGCTTTGTGGCTGTAAGTTAAAGTATTAATATAGAATTTTAAGATCAAAAGGATAATTTAAAAATTAGGGAAAATGTACCTAAAACTCTCACAGTATATGCTTTTGCAGTAAAGATGGATAAAATGTTTAACCCTTAATGCCATTTATACACACTTTAACTCATGTGCGACCATTATAGATCCAGATCAGCAGTCACATCTGTGCCATCTAATCTGGATCTGCACTGGTCGCATCTTGGTCAGAAGTAAATAAATGAATCTAAAAGAGAACAGTGAGATCCTGATCAGAGAACACATATGTGCCAGCGTATTGGGATCTACTCTGTTTGCCCACGCATTCAAGGTATATGTATGGAGTAAAGGGTTATCTCATAGGTTCATTTTATTCCAAATTCTCATAATGTGTGTGCTCCCAGTCAAGTTACAGGTCTAATTTACAGCATGTATACCAACACCATCTGGTGCCTTATTGATTGAATCTTCATTCTTATAGTTTATGCTAGGTGAAGATAACATGATTACTTGATATTTGTAGAAAGTGTGGGGTGATGCAGGATAGATGCAAAATTTGCTTAACCCTTTACTCCATATATACACATTTTATCACATGTGAGAACATTGTAGATCCAGATCAGCCTGCAGATTCATGTCCTCTGTTCAGGATCTGCACTATTGTTTTTGGTCAGAAATAAATTAATAAATCAAAAAGCGAATGGTGTAGAAGCTGATCAGATGGTACAAATATGCTGGATGATCTAGATCTACAATGTTCCACCATTTAAGGCGTATATATGGGGTAAAGGGTTAATACATGTTTGCATTCAATCACATTTACATAAGAGTGGGAACTTATTGACAGTTTTAACAAAGATTGTCAGATAGCATCACCTATTTCCTGATAGAAGTTTTATGTGTTAAAGAAAATAAACACAGCAAAAAGTTGAGAAAATGAGTGAAAGATGTTAATCCAAGTGTAGTCCAAATAACAACATTCTCTTGAATCCTGTGATGATCTGAGGAGTCTATGCTTAATACAAAACAATTGTATTTGGAAGAGAAGCAACTTTATATTTGTTGATTAGAGTTGTGGGCCACAGTACAGAGTACTCCAAGCTTTTGCAGGCTTTCTTTGTCCCAAAGCCAGATTGGAATGTTATAGGCATGAATTAGACAGTTCATATTTATGTTGAGTTTCTGTCTGAACTGCTTAGTCTTTGTGACAAGGGCTGAAGGTTATAAAACTGAGATTGTAATCCAGTTCAAATCTCAAGGATCTGATTGGCTGAAATGGCTACTGGTCATTGAGATTTGAGACTGGTTTCCATACTCAGTTTTATAACCTTGGGCAAAGGTCCGAAAAAATGTGCAGTGTTGAAGAGACTGGAAATATAAAGCATAAAGTAAGACACTTCCATGTTGTAGCATCCTTTATGCAACATTCATTGTGTGATAACTGAAGTTACAAATCTTGATTTTCTTTTCAGGCTCTAACTCAGAGAGGGAATGTTTATTTAAAACAAGGTGATTTAGCTGCTGCCAGAAAAGATTTTGAAGAAATAGTAAGTCAAGTTAACAAGTTGTTTTAACTGTTGGCAATAGAGAACATCATGTCAGCAGTAACACTCAAACCCTATCAAATTCTTTAAAGATACTGGTATTTAAACTGATTACTTATTTTGTTGCTGCCCACTTATGTTGTGTCCCCACATGTGACATGGTGGGTGGGGAGACATCTTGAGGTTGTCCTTTCTGCCTCTGTCTGGATGTTTGTTGCATATAATTTTAATGCTTCTTCACTTGCACAACTGGCATGATTTCAGCCATAAATAATATGTACCGAGTCGATGTGCATGTTATCAACAATTTCCATTTAGTTGATTTTTACATGAGTTATGGTCATTTCTTGAAGGCACATAAGGTAGAAGAACTTCTTTTCATGCTGAACCATTATAATTGTTTAGAAAGCTTTCTAGTACATGTGTCAACAGCTTCATTTATCTATTTTAATTTCACAGTCACATTATCCTAATGAATATACCTTAACCTCATTTCCAAGGGGAAAAACTGCAGGATGACAAATACTAAACCTATTTGAATTATCTCCCTTGTTTGGAAAAACTGATCATTGTGGGAATCATTATGCCCCCACAAAGTGGGAGGCATATAGAGTTGCACTTGTCCGTCCGTCCGTACGTACGTACGTCAGTACGTCCGTCCGTCCGTCCGTCCGGTTAACATTTTTCGGCAAGTTGGATATTTCTCAATTTCTACAAAGAGCATTGGCATGAAAGTTTACACACTTACTTAACAGTTCACAGGTCATGACCCTGACAAGTTACATAACTCTGGGTACCTTATTTCTGGTGTTATCTCCCCTTTTTGTACTTAAAAATATGGTTAACCTGTTTCGGCAAGTCGGATATTTTTCCTTTTCTACAAAGATCATTAGCATGAAAGTTTACAAACTTACTATACAGTGCACAGGGTATGACTCTTAACAAGTTACATAACTCTGGCTATCTTTATTCGGGGTTTTCTCCCCAATTTGTGCTTAGAGATAAATGGTTAACATTTTTCGGCAAGTTGGATATTTCTGAATTTCTACAAAGAGCATTGGCATGAAAGTTTACACACTTACTTAACAGTTCACAGGTCATGACCCTGACAAGTTACATAACTCTGGGTACCTTATTTCTGGTGTTATCTCCCCTTTTTGTACTTAGAAAAATGGTTAACCTGTTTCGGCAAGTTGGATATTTTTCCATTTCTACAAAGATCATTAGCATGAAAGTTTACAAACTTAATATACAGTGCACAGGGTATGACTCTTAACAAGTTACATAACTCTGGCTATCTTAATTCGGGGAGAAAACTCGTACTTAACAGTTCACAGGTCATGACCCAGACAAGTTACATAACTCTGGGTACCTTATTTCTGGTGTTATCTCCCCTTTTTGTACTTAGAAAATGGTTAACTTATTTCGGCATGTTGGATATTTCGCAATATCCACAAAGAGATCTGGCATTAAAGTTTACATACATACTTAACAGTGCACAGATGATGATCCTTACAAGTTACGTAAGTCTGGCTACCTTTTTTCTGGGATTATCTCCCCATTTTATACTAGGATATAAATGGTTAACTTGTTTTATTTGATTTTTGCCCTTTTTCGCTTAGAAATTAGAATTAAGACTTAGAAATTTTGGTTAAAGTTTCAATGTTAGTGTTTTTCTAAGGTAATGCTATAGAAAAGGTTTAAAACAGATGTACTTAACTTACTTTGGTGAAAGTGTTGAGTGGTTACTATACTATACTATACTATACTATACCATACCATACCATACCATACCATACCATACCATACCATACCATACCATACCATACCATACCATACCATACCATACCATACCATACCATACCATACCATACCACACCACACCACACCACACCACACCACACCACACCACTCCACTCCACACCACACCACTCCATACCAAACCAAACCACACCACACCACACACCACCACCACACCACCCCCACACCACCACCACCCCCCACCACCCCCACCACACCACCCCATCTCACACCACACCACCACCCCACCACACCACCAACAATAATACCGTCAACAACACCACCAATAACACCGTCAACAACACCACCAACAACTCCGTCAACAACAGCACCAACAACACCGTCAACAACAGCACCAACAACAACACCACCACCAACAACAATAGCATCACCAACAACCAACAACAATAGCATCAACAACACCAACAACTGACAACACCAACAACAACACTGACAACTAGACCAACAACAACAACAACAACACCAACATTACCAACACCAACAACAATACCAACAACAGCAACAACACCCACACCACCACCGACAACAACCAGCATACCATACCTTACTATACTACACCACACCCCACCACATCACTATAGGTGGGCAGGGATAGTGGGTTGATGGGTGTGGGATCAGGGGTGTATGGACTGGGTTGTGTAAACCCTCTAAAAAAAACTACAATAATAAAGTTACTGTAATTTATTGATTTCCTAACTTGGATTAAGAAACTTTTGTTCATGTGTGTGTGTTGGGTGTCATAAACTCCTGAATCACTCCCCAGTTTAAATGAAGCCCAGTTTTAAATGTGTTTCTGACTGGCTCTTGTTATGATAAATTCTTTTCATGTACAGGTCCTGGCACCAGACGGTTATTTTCATTATTTAGAACTAACTTGTCATTTTAGTTGCAGTTTTAACACTGTGCTATCATTTAAAATTTGTATCGTTACAAACTTCGCTACCGGGGGCATATGTGTTTTCCGAACACAGCTTCTTGTTACCAGAGTTTTGGCCCTTTGTTATTACAAATTTTGTTGCAGCAGTGGGGGCATCAGTGTCCAAGGACACATTCTAGTTTGAATTGCCATTTGGTTGTTTTTTTTACACAAGTTATGGAGAATTCTTGGAAGCACATGACTCTTTATGTTTAACTTGACAATTTCTGTACATGTTTTTGCTACTGTCCAAAACCAATAACCTTTTTGAATCAACTTTGATCAGCTCCACTTCTCCCTTTAAAGACATTCACGTTGGTTTTATTTAGATCATCGCAAAACCAACAGCAGCACACCAGACATGATTAACCATTTTTAGCTCGACTATTCGAAGAATAGGGGAGCTATCCTACTCGCCCCGGTGTCGGCGTCGGCGTCCGTTAAACAAAAAATGCACTTTGGTCCATTACTTGAAAACTACTTATGATATCAACTCGAAACTTGGAATATATATTCACCATCAAATTCTACATCATTACTTACAAGACCCATAACTCTGCTTCCAATATTTTTCAAGTTATGCCCCTTTTTCACTTAAATTTTGCGTTAAGGAAAATATGCACTTTGGTCCATAACTTATAAACTACTTGAGATATCAACTTGAAACTTGGAATATATATTCACCATCAAATTCTACATCATTACCAACAAGACCCATAACTCTGCTGTCAATATATTTCAAGTTATGCCCCTTTTTTCTTATATTTTGTGTCAAGCAAAATATGCATTTTGCCTCTAACTTTAAAACTAATAGAGATATTGCCTTGAAACTTGAAATATATTTTCACCATCAAAATCTACATCATAACCAACAAGACCCATAACCCTTCTTCCAATATTTTTCAAATTATGCCCCTTTTTCGCTTACATTTTGTGTTAAGCAAAATATACAGTCGGCCCTTAACTTCGTTATGAATGGAGGGATTTCAAAATAACTTGGCACAAATGTTCACCATGACAAGGCGGTGTGTTGCGTACAATACCCATGCCTGTAGGTCCAAAGTCAAGGTCACTGTTACTAAAAATAGAATTTTCTTGCAAAATCGTATCCGCTCTGTAACTTTGTTATTTCTTATTGGGTTTTTAAATAACTTGGTATAATTGTTCACCATATCAAGACGGTGTGTCACGTACATGCCCAAGCCTGTATGTCAATGGTCAAGGTCACTGTTGCTAAAAATAGAATTTTCTTGTCTAGGCTGTTACTTTGTTATGAATGGAGGGATTTCAAAATATCTTGGCACAAATGTTCACCATGACAAGGCGGTGTGTCCGCACAATACCCATGCCTGTAGATCCAAGGTCAAGGTCACTGTAACTAAAAATAGAATTTTCTTGTCCAGGCTGTAACTTTGTTATGAATGGAAGGATTTCAAAATAATTTGACACAAATGTTCACCATGACAGGGCGGTGTGTCACGTACCATGCCCATGCCTGTAGGTCAAAGGTCAAGGTCACTGTTACTAAAAATAGAATTATCTTGTCCTGGCTGTTACTTTGTTATAAATGGAGGGATTTTAAAATAACTTTGCACAAATGTTCATGAAAAGGCAGTGTGTTCGCACAATACCCAAGCCTGAAGGTCCAAGGTCAAGGTCACTGTTACCAAAAATAGAATTTTCTTGTCCAGGCTGTAACTTCATTATAAATGGAGGGATTTAAAAAAAACTTGACACAAATGTTCACCATGAAAGGGCAGTGTATCGCGTATTATTCCCATCATTGCACTTTAGTGTCTGAAAATGATGCATAGCGGGGCATCCGTGTCCTATGGACACATTTCTAGTTTCACTTATATTTTCACTTAAGTGCACTTCATCGATAACTTTGCAAATACTTAAGGTATCAACTTCAAACTACCATTATATTTTCATTTCAGTTCTTTTTCTGTAACATTACTGAAGTGATTGATATTTGACTAAAAGTAAATGTCTCTAATAAAAAATTACTAACAAGTTTTCTAACAAATTCAGAAATATTTCATAGTTATTCCCCTATTCAGTTTAATATTTATGGTACATTTAGGAATTATTTCTGTTATTTGAAAAGAATTTCTCCCGTACCATTCACTTGTAAATATTTTTCCTGATTGCACATGAATGTATGGCCATAGTTGTTATTGTTTTAATCTTCAAATTGCAAATGATTCGAATAGTCGAGCATGCTGTCTCCTCTGACAGCTCTTGTTATATCCAGCAGCTGGTGGTGTTCTTCTCACATACCATAGTGTTACATTCCTTGCTTTTCAAGGAAATCTGTTGGTATAAATATCTATATTGTTGGTTTTAATATCTGTCCTACTGTTTGTGAGCCTCTCTGAAATCCATCTTCTGGTCACTTCCACCATTGCATGGGATTAAGGATGAGGTGGGGTGCTGCAGGGTTAAGGGGAACATGTTTTCTCAGAAAAACAACATCAAGTTTCAGTTGCTTTCCCACAATA
This sequence comes from Corbicula japonica, assembly GCA_038501625.1. Classification (NCBI taxonomy): domain Eukaryota; kingdom Metazoa; phylum Mollusca; class Bivalvia; order Venerida; family Cyrenidae; genus Corbicula; species Corbicula japonica. Next base: position 1,178,206 of record JAZAYU010000030.1, on the reverse strand, counting down.
TACTGTGGTATCATTATATTTAGCGATGGCCTAATTTTCGCGTATTTCGCGCTCGGGCCAGAGCGCGAATTTAAAACCTAAGCTAAAATTTAACCAAAAAGTTCCAAATACGTATCCGAAACATGCTATGTCTGAATGGACCTACACTTTATATATAGTTGCCCTTATCGCTATTTGATACAAATTTGAAGTATCGAATAATTGTGTTAATAAACAAAATAAAAATTAGTTATAACTGTCGAATTTCATTTGGAATATGTTTAATGTTACTTCAAAACTTGAACGACAATTTAGTCCGCACATTTAGGTCAGGTCACATTTTACCAAACAGTATCGTTGTCATCTTATTTTTAATTTATCGACACTTTTTTTAGTAACTGTCTCGCAATTAATTGACACCTTAGACCATAAATCGGGTACAAAATTTAACATGCCAATTATGATATGAATGGTCAAGATAGATATTCTAAACGGGTCCCGTGTCAATTAGCGGCGCTGAATAAACAGCGGTCCGATAATTGACTAACAAAGGAAGTGGTAATTGACAGGGGGCTAACTGACACATGATAAGCTCGTTTGTTTAAATAAACAATAGGTATTGATAACGGGTCGGTAAAATATCGATAATAATTTTTTTTTTTAAATAGGATTTGCCGAATTTACGTCCACGCGAAACAGTTGTTTTCGGCGATTGCGCGAAATTTCGTGCCAGCGAAATTAAATGATACCACAGTACATGTATCCACAAAACAAATAGCTTATCATAATTTGCTAACAAATATACAATTTTTAAAATCAGGATTGAAAACAAACACTTTTATTAGGCTGACAAAACTTTTTTTATGATCACTGATTTATCATAAAACAGGTAAACCTTGAACATTCCTTAGCTCATATGTCCTCAAGATTTTGAATTTTCAATCAGTGGACGGAGGTGATTGTAATCATGTGCTGGATCAAGTGTATTTCTTTCAGTATATGGGAATAGAATAAAATTATATTCTATAGAATAGTCCTGCTTTATGCTGTATCAGGTATCTATTTATCTGAAAGATTTCAGTCTAAGTGAAATGCACCCAGTCACTTTCGTTTTAATTTGTTTTATGCCATCAATTTGTCTGAATAATATAAACTTGACATCTTGTTTACTTTACAGTATAGGAATGACCATTCTAATGCGGAAGCCCTGAACTATTTACAACAGATAGAACCTCTAGCAGGCGAGATAGAACAAGCAAAGATGTTCTTCAACAATCATGATTACCAGAGTGCCATTATACTGCTGTCTAAAGCTATAGATGTGAGTACACTGCTTTATGTTAACCTTCCATTGGATATGACTGTTATCCCGTGGAGAAAAGTGTAGATCCAGATCAGTCAGCACATCCATGTCATCTGATTAGGATCTACACTGTTCGCTGTGGATTTATTATTATGCCCCCCTTCGAAGAAGCGGGGGTATATTGCTTTGCACATGTCGGTCGGTCGGTATGTCGGTCGGTATGTCGGTCGGTATGTCGGTCCGTAGACCACATCTTGTCCGATCAATAACTAGACAACGCTTTGTGATACAGTCCTTATATTTGGTGTGGAGGTTGGTCATGACCAGTAGAAGACCCCTATTGATTTTGGGGTCAGTAGGTCAAAGGTCAAGGTCACAGTGGCCTTGACCACAAAAACCTTGTCCGATCAATAACTAGACAACGCTTTGTGATACAGTCCTCATATTTGGTGTGGAGGTTGGTCATGACCAGTAGAAGACCCCTATTGATTTTGGGGTCAGTAGGTCAAAGGTCAAGGTCACAGTGGCCTTGACCACAAAAACCTTGTCCGATCAATAACTAGACAACGCTTTGTGATACAGTCCTCATATTTGGTGTGGAGGTTGGTCATGACCAGTAGAAGACCCCTATTGATTTTGGGGTCAGTAGGTCAAAGGTCAAGGTCACAGTGGCCTTGACCACAAAAACCTTGTCCGATCAATAACTAGACAACGCTTTGTGATACAGTCCTCATATTTGGTGTGGAGGTTGGTCATGACCAGTAGAAGACCCCTATTGATTTTGGGGTCAGTAGGTCAAAGGTCAAGGTCACAGTGGCCTTGACCACAAAAACCTTGTCCGATCAATAACTAGACAACGCTTTGTGGTACAGTCCTCATATTTGGTGTGGAGGTTGGTCATGACCAGTAGAAGACCCCTATTGATTTTGGGGTCAGTAGGTCAAAGGTCAAGGTCACAGTGGCCTTGACCACAAAAACCTTGTTCGATCAATAACTAGACAACGCTTTGTGATACAGTCCTCATATTTGGTGTGGAGGTTGGTCATGACCAGTAGAAGACCCCTATTGATTTTGGGGTCAGTAGGTCAAAGGTCAAGGTCACAGTGGCCTTGACCACAAAAACCTTGTCCGATCAATAACTAGACAACGCTTTGTGATACAGTCCTCATATTTGGTGTGGAGGTTGGTCATGACCAGTAGAAGAACCCTATTGATTTTAGGATCAGTAGGTCAAAGGTCAAGGTCACAGTGGCCTTTGCATACAAAAACGTTGTCCGATCAATAACTAGACAACGCTTTGTGATACAGTCCTCATATTTGGTGTGGAGGTTGGTCATGACCAGTAGAAGAACCCTATTGATTTTAGGATCAGTAGGTCAAAGGTCAAGGTCACAGTGGCCTTTGCATACAAAAACGTTGTCCGATCAATAACTAGACAACGCTTTGTGATACAGACCTCATATTTGGTGTGGAAGTTGGTCGTGACCAGTAGAAGACCCCTATTGGTTTTGGGGTCAGTAGGTCAAAGGTCAAGGTCACGGTGGCCTTGACAACAAAAAACCTTGTTCGATCAATAACTAGACAACGTTTTTATGTTTATTTGTATAATAAAATAAAATACTTCTCAGTGTAAAGTTGTGATTATTTTTCCCCATGACAATTTCAAGTAAAGATATATATTAATGATCCATAACATTAATTTTAAACTATTTCAATATATGCCGTGTCATAAATAGGCACTGATTATCACTCACTTGTGTTTATTAAATGCTTTGGTTTCGTATGGATGGTCACTAAAGCCTGCACATTACCGGAATTGACATAACACTAGAGCTACTATATCTCCGCCAATAGCGAATATTTGATTTAAATTACAATAAAATCCTTTGTGTTAGACTAGGTTAATCTACACGCGCTTATGTTTGTCGAGGTAAATGTAATCCTCTCATTGGATGACCTGGTTATTGATATATAGGAGTTCCACCGTCTTGTAAATTGCTTTCATGACTGGTACCCTTCATTGCTAAAGCTTACAAAAGTCTCTAAATTTCCAAAAATTTAAATTCAATGCTAATAGATATCACTTGCACGTCAGGGGGGGGCATTTGTGTTTGACAAACACCTCTTGTTATTTTTGTTTTTGACCATGAAGAAACCGGCAAAAATCTAGATCAGATGGTATCGATGATAACGTAGGGAAAACATTTTCAATAGAGGAAGTAATTCTGAAAATTTCATAACTTTTTGTAAGATAAAGCTTCCGTCTTATTTTGCAAACATTCAATCTACTGAGTGTAAACTTTACCATGTGCTTGGTGTACAAACATAGTTTATTATCAGTCAGCCGTGTTGTGCTTTAAGGGAAATTCAAATGCAAAATCATCTGTTAGACAGATTCATGAATTTTCTTAGTAACCTTTATTATTGACATTCCACTTTAATTTTTGGATGAAATGTATAACAGGCAAACAATGTATTTTGTGAAAAAAATATCAAAAGAACTTTTTCAGTATAATTATACCCCCACAAACGAAGTTTGAGGGGGTATATAGGAGTGAGCTTGTCGGTCTGTCGGTCGGTCGGTCGGTCGGTCGGATTATTCGTTTCCAGATGATAACTCATGAAAGGCTTGACAGAATTAAATAATTTTTGGTACACAGGTATATCGTCATAAGATACAGGTCAAGTTCGATTTTGGGGCTGGTGGGATCAGTGTCAAGGTCACTGTTACTAAAAATAGAAAAATGGTTTCCGGATGATAACTCATGAAACACTTCACAGATTTAATCCTTGTTTGGTAAATAGATGTAACATCACAAGATACAGGTCAAGTTCGACTTTGGGGCTGGTGGGGTCAAAGTCAAGGTCAGTATTACTAAAAATAGAAAAAGGGTTTCCAGATAATAACTCATGAAAAACTTCACAGATTAAATCCTTTTTTGGTACATATATGTAATATCAGAAGATACAGGTCGAGTTCGACTTTGGGGCCTGAGGGGTCAGTGTCAAGGTCACTGTAACTTAAAAAAGAAAAATGGTTTCTGGACTATAACGCATGAAATACTTCATAGATTTCATTATTTTTTGGGACACAGATGTAACATAACAAGATAAAGATTAGGTTTGACTTTGGGGCCTGTGGGTTCAAGGTCAAGGTCACTGTTATTTAAACTTCAAAACTTCGTTTCCACTCAGTAACTATAGCTTGGAATGAGATTCTTAAATGAAATTTGGTGTATTGATGGTTTTTGTGAAGATGCTTTTTGGGATTCAAGGCCTGTGGGGTCAAGGTCACTGTTACTAAAAATAGAAAATAAACTGTATGCTCAATAACTTTGGTTCAGAATGAGATATTGTGATGAAAATTGCTATATAGGTAGTGTCTGTGAAGACGAAACTTGGTATTGAAATTGGGCCTGATGGGGTCAAGGTCACTGTTACTAAAAATAGAAAAAATGGTTTCTGGATGATTTCTCATAAACAATGTTTGGCACATAATTCTTAGATAAAAGTTAGATAAAGGCCACTGTTACTAACATATTTAAACCATTTCTGCTCAATAAATTTAGAAGGAATGAGATATTGTGATGAAACTTGCTGAATATGTGGCTACTGTGAAGACGACACTTTGGACTGAAAGTGGGGCACATTATGCCATTGATTCGAAGCATTCCCAGTTCAATTATCAAGCATACATGTGGGGGTATTTAATCACTTTCAGTGATAATTCTAGTTATTTTTAGTTTTTGAAAAAATGGTACCTTGAATTGTAACATGTATAGAATTATAGAAAAGCTTGCCCCAGCACCATCTGGAGGTTTATGAATACCTTTTGCCTCTAAAACATTTGTACTATTGACCAAACACCTGCACAAACAAAGCTATATTGAACAGCAAGTTTAACTGCTGATCTAATAGTTCGCTTCTCTCTTAAACTAAGTGTGCTTGGTAACAGTATTGCAATCCAACTTTACCATATATTATATACAATAGTCATGTATCTAGTAATAAAACATAGTCCCACATTTCAACTATTGCAAGCAGGTGACAGATGTGTTCCATGGAACACCAAATTCTAGTCATTAGTTCAGACTCGTGCATCAGGATTCAAGTTTTACAATTAAATGTATCGTTGAGTAAATGTAAACATGTGATGTTTTCAGCTGTGTCCATGGGATCCGTATCTGCGAGAAATCCGAGCCGAGTGTTATATTGCTCAGGGAGACTTGGGGAAGGCAGTCAGTGACATAAGACCCACTACAAAGCTGAGAAACGATAACACCCAGGGTTACTTCAAACTCTCAAATCTCTACTACGATATGGGGGACGCTGATGAATCTCTTACGTGAGCTTTATTTTGAGACTTTCTAGAACCAGTATTTAAAGATTTATAGAAGTGATAAATGCTTACATGAAAAATTGCTGTAAAAAACAAAACTTCACTTGAGGAAAGTTTGACTTTGTTTGGTTTTGGTTGAGAAATCTCTCTGTTGAAAGCAACCACCATCTCCAGAAATAGGAGACTTCGGTGCAGAAAAGTATACATTGAAAGCAGCCTTGGTATCCACAAGTTGGAGACTTGTGTGTAGCAAGGTGTCTTTGACAAATAACATTCTCAACAGTGTGTTGAACAATGTAAAGGTCTTTAACACATACTGGTTTGGAAATATTGATATGTACTTCATAGTTGAATTTGCAGATCAGCGTAATTCATGGGGAAATTCAATCCATGATCTTGTCTTGTGCCCTATATGACTGCTATGACATATGGCAGAGCAAAAGGTGAAAAAACTGATTGGAGACCATTCTCAGAACTTTAGCTTATGATTGGTCAGTTTCAAGATGGAGCTTAATTTCAACCAATCAGCTCTTGGAGATACGAGACTGGTTTTCCCTAGCATCCCTGTCCTGTTAGTACATATGGGTGGGCTAAATTTTTGGCTGTAAACAACCATTGTTACAAAGTCATTTGAAACTTGCACAATCCTTAAAGCACACAGTGACTTGCACTTAATGAAGATGGTAGGCATACCAGTCTAGTGATAATTGTAAACAATGTTACAAAGTTTGTATAACACAATATTTTCCAAATGAACCAGTAACTTTATGTTGTTTTGAATTTTAAAACTGAGTTAGAGACATGCCTAAACACTTAAATGTGAAGAGAATTCTGATAAAAATAAATTCCCAAGACATGTATAAAACACCAGTAATACTGAATATTCAGTTTTCCTTCTACCTTTTCAGTCAAATAAAGGAGTGCCTAAAGTTGGATCCAGACCACAAAGAGTGCTTTCCCTTTTATAAGAAAGTGAAGAAGCTTGCGAAACAGTTGAAGGAGGCCCAGGAGTTGTCTAACGGAGAGCACTGGGATGATTGTCTAGCCAAGGCACAACAGATCCTCAAAACCGAACCAAAAGCTTATCCATTTGTACATACTGCCAAGTCACATATATGTCACTGTCTTGCCAAGGTGAGTGTATCTGTCGGTCAGTGGCTACTAGTCAGGTGGTCAAGGTCATTGACTTGTTGTTCTCAGTGGTAACTGGTCAGGTAATCAAGGTCATTGACTTGTTGTTCTCAGTGGTAACTGGTCAGGTAATCAAGGTCATTGACTTGTTGTTCTCAGTGGTAACTGGTCAGGTGGTCAGTGTCATTGACTTTTTGTTCTCAGACTTCTCTGCTAGATTGAAAGTTTTCATTGCCCCAATGATTTGATGAAAGTCCAAGCAGATATACTGGATAAGGAAGCAGGTCATTACTTAACCCTTTATTCCATAGATATACCTATATTGCATGTGCAAACATTGTAGATCCAGAGCAGCCTGCACATCCATGCCATCTGATTAGGATCGACACTGTCCGCTTCATTAGGTTAAGACCAGAGATCTAACTATTGCAGATGCATATCAGATGGCACAAATGTACAAAGGCTAGCAGACAAGTAACATGACAGATGCTGGTACGGGGACATACATAAATGTGTGCAATCTTATTTTTTTTTCTAATAAATGCATTTTGGTTTGGAAAAGAGATATTAATTTTTCCATTCATTCTAGCTGTTGATGGCTCCCAGGTTGTGTACACCATTCACACTTGAAGACAAGAAATCTTGACCTGTTTCACTGTTGTCACACAATTACCATTAATTAGCCTCTGATATTGAAAACATGGTGTTCAGAACTACCTACTAGTATTATTGTGCTTAAATGTCCGAATTCCAAGGACATTTCTGAAATTCATGTTCGTTAGAACAAAAACATTTGTCTGATTCAGATATTAATTAAAGACAATATTTTTAGCAAATAATATTATTTTCATTTATTGCATGAGGTTATATTGCCCAGAAAGAATGGAATACACTGGGTATAATTTAAGAAAGCACTTCATTGTGTTACTATGAATGCTTAAAGCGTGGTAACACATAAACCTTGTATTACAGGGAGGTCATGGTTCTGATGCACTGAAGGCATGTAATGAGGTGTTAGAAATGGATCCTGACAATCTGAACGCACTCTGTGATAAAGCCGAGGCCCATATAGCTAATGAAGACTATGAGGAAGGTAACAACCAGAAAGACTGACTGTGTATATACTTAACCATTTCCTCCATATATACGCATTTTTACGCATGTGCGACCAGTGTAGATCCATATCAGCCGGCACATCTGTGCCATCTGATCAAGATCTGCACCGGTTGCATTTTGGTCAGAAATAACCCTATAATTCAAGTAGCGTACAATGCAGATATCCTGATCAGATGGCTTGGATGTGCAAGCTGATCTGGATCTACACAGTTCGCCCATGCCATAAAGGTGTGTATATGGAGGAAATGGTTAACATGATCTTTAACACTTCACCAACATGTTTGTAATTGACTTGTTGAATCAGGATCATGACATTCATGGTTCAAATGTTTTATTGGGATAACATGATTGTATTTGGATTGTTTGCTGTATGAAGTATCTGCTCCACAGTTGTATTGCTTACTGTAGCTGATTACATGTAATGACATCACATTCCCTCTAGACAGTCCGTACACTGTTCATACTGAAAGAAATACCCAGAGTTTGTTAACCATGATCACATTATGTAGATGCACTGGGTGATTTGGGCCTACACTGGTTACAAATGTGCCTTATGCTGTGCTTAGTAATTAATGGATTAATAGATGTTAATAAATGGAAATAAATGTTAGATTGAGATTCTCACTAGTCAGAAAAATAGGGGAAGTGTTTTGTTGGATTTCCAAACTTAAAAGAGAGAAAATTGTCTGTTTATTGGTTAAAATGGCTGTGTAGAGATTTAAAGAAGCTAAGTAATAGGGTAAGTAAGGGTAAGTAATGGCATTCAATTAAAGGTGACAAACAACACAAACTTTAAGATGAATTTTATGTTTTTTCTGTTTCAGCTATTAAAGAATACCAGCAAGCCATTAATGTGGACAATGAGAATAGAAGAGCCAGGGAGGGAATAGACCGTGCTCAAAAATTGCTCAAAAACTCCCAAAAGAGGGACTACTACAAAATATTAGGTGTCAAAAGGTATGGTATAGGTTTTTGTTAATATTTTATAAGGTGTTATATTGTGAAATTGATATTGATGTCTTCAAGTTACCAAAATAAAAGGTTCTTAAAAAGGTTTTTAAAATGCATTTAAACTAGGGATGGGAACGAGTAACTGAGTACTCGGGTACTCGCTTAACAGCCAAGTACCCAAGTAGTTCATAATGTATTCGAGTAGTCGATTAAAAACTTTAAAAAATCAAAAATTTTTATAACAATTTCTTTATGGAATCTTACAAATTGCCGACCGACAGTTTATTGTGAACACCTACAAATCGCTGACTGACAGTTGTGAACACCTCGCACCTGGTTTGGAATAAACAAGATGACACTTAGGGGCACAAATATCTAATAATTGGCCCATAATTGACGTTATTGTTTTATGCTGTAACACAGACAATTTGCAATCATGAAAATTAGCACCTGAATATTTTAAGCACGATGCTTCTCTCGTCAGCATTTTATTTCATTTTTAGCTCGACTATTTGAAGAATAGGGGAGCTATCCTACTCGCCCCGGTGTCGGCGTCCGTTAAACAAAAAATGCACTTTGCAGGGCTGCCGATTTTCCGCGGATTCGCGGAAATCCGCGGATTTGGGGTCCGCCGGGACCAATTTTGAGATCGATGTAAATCCGAGAAAAAATTTGGGGGGAGGGGGTAGAGAGAGAGACGGCTCGCAAACAGTTCGGATCGGACTTTTTGGAAATACTTTAGTCTTTCCCATCTTCTTCTTCTTCTGTTATCTTCACCTCCAATATTGGAGAACCGTGATGAATTCACGTGAATGAATAAAGTCCACACCACCAGTTTAGGTTAATTCCAAATGCAAACGTATGTTATTTTAAAAATTAAACACAGTTTAAGAATTAGACACAGTTTAAAAAAAAATCATCTATTTACGCTGCAATCTATTTACAAGTGCGGAAATCTTGGATGCTGGAGCTCTGTCTTCTGGTTATTGCATTGAGTAATTTATAACGCTCGCAATGTAGAGCATAGACTAGTCTTCTACAGTGAAATTCTAATTTCTGTAATCTTTGAACATCTTTAATGTCTCTCTTATTGAGAAGATGTGTACAGTCTAATATGATCATTAGTTGTTCATCATAGCTAAGAGTCTTCCATAATTTCAGAGGTTGATATAAGTCGTGTTCAAGTTCAATATCACTTAGAATATTTTTTCTTATGTTATTCAAATTTATACAATGTAAAATAAAGTGTTCCACTGTTTCACTTTCAGTGTTACAATTTTGACACGTTGGATTGACACTGTTTTGATTAAATGATGCTCTATTGCTTTGTAGAGTGTAAGTTCCTGTAGATAACTTCAATTTCGTTGCAATTCGGTTAATGTCTTGAGATGAACTTGTTGAAATCCTCAGTAATGGATGAAGTTTACCTGGCTCATAAAGTTCAACGTTCAAATACCCTAAACTTTTATAATATTTTGACATAGTTTGTATTTCAGACTTCCATTTTTTATTAACGCAATCATTCACTATTTTCTTCCATTTCGATTTCTTAAATGGTGTTTGCAGTAGTGTCTCTATATCTTGGAGTTCATAAAACCAAAATAGTCTCTTTATTTCAATGAACCAACTATTGCTTTTTACACTTTTTATTGTCAATTGTCTTTTTGCTAATGATTTTTCCACTGAATCCTCTTCTTGTAATGCAATGTTGTTAAATAATGTTAATGCTTTTTTGTGGATTTGCGCTTCTATCGGTAGTAATCCCGAGAGTATATATATAGCACAATCAGCAGTGTTGTTTGGCAACGACAAAATCTGTTTGATCAACTTCTTTTGAAATGCTTCTAACCGGTCCAATTGGGTTTTCTTGGGTAAAACAATTTCTATCCCATATGTTAAAACTGGAATTACATAAAGTTGCAACAAATGAATTGAGGTGACAGGATCAAGTCCATTGTGTCCATGGAATCCATTTGACATTAAAGCATAAACTGTTTGTCTGGCTTTTGAAATGTTATTTTCAATATTTTTATCAATCGTTGAGGTAAGGGTATTTGCTCTCTGAATTCCTAGATGAGTTGCACAATCGACGTTTTTAATTTCATTCCCATATATGACATAAGATCCTATATTGAGTATTTTGTCCTTATATTTTGTCGGTTCGACATGAAGTGTTTCAGTTTTCTTCGGTTGTAGAAAGTATCGTTCTTGTGAGGAAAAATGTTCAGCCATACTGATGAGTATTTGAGAATCTTCATGTTTTTGCGCATTTATTGTAATGTCATCAGCACAGGCTGTTGTGTTACATCGGACATTGCCAATTTTACATCCACGATTGGTAGATTGTAATCTGTCTAAAAGTGGATTCACGTAAAGTTTGTATAAATCCGCACTCAGTATGCCACCTTGACGCACTCCCTGGAGTACAGAGAAGGGTTCAGATTGTTCAGATGACCAATTGATAATACTAGTTGCATCTTGATGTAGGCTTTTTATTAATGACCAATGTTTGTCATCTATGCCACAGTGATATATTCGCCTTAAGAGGTGGTTATGATCGACGACATCAAAGGCTGCCTTGGCATCGAGGAAGACAATATCAACAGCTTCTTTCTGATCTTTACACTCTCTTGTAATCTCCTCAAGAATGAGTGCTGCATGTAATGGCGACACATTTTTGGTAAATCCTCTTTGGTATGAATTCTGTTGGTTCCTAATTTTTTCAGAAATTCTGTTTCTAATAATCGATTCTATAATTTTTTCAAATACAGGAAGCACAGTGATTCCTCTGTAGTTCGTGACGTCTCTATTACTGCCCTTGTTCTTGAATACTGGTGTTAAAAGACCTACTTTAAGTATATCTGGAACTTCACCAAGTTCAAATATAAAGTTTACAATCTTAAGAATCTCATTTTTGATGTTATTCCCTCCATATTTTATACTTTCAATAGTTAGTCCGTATGTATCAGCTGCTTTACCACAATTAATTGCATTTATAGCTAAGTCCAATTCAAGTTTAGTTACTTGGTTAACTTCTATTTGAGACACAATATCTTCAATATGTTTTAACTCTAAAATAGTGTCTTGATGGTAATTTTCATCAAAGGTGTCGCTTTGAGTACAGGTTGCCAATGATTCGAAATGTGTACGGAAACCAGCAATAATACCGTCTTTCCCTTGGTAGGTTTTTTCATTCACTGTAATATACTGCATTTCTTCTATATTATGTGATTTCTGTTTATTGACTAACTTATAAAACAGTTTTTTGTCTCTAATTCTTGATTCTATGATCTTTTCGCGTTCTTGTCGATTTCTTAATGCTGTTTCCACCCGACATTTGTTACGAAACTGTTTTTTGATCTGTTTAAGTTCACAGTACAATGGATGTCCTAATTCCCTAGGTTTCCCAGCTTCAAACCATTGTTTATACACAGTTCTTAATTTCTGTAGTTCATTTGCAATTTCTCTGTTCCATACTTTAAGTTTTGGTTTGGATTTCAGTTTACGAGGTTTTTTCCTATATGATTCAACAGTTTTTGTAATGACTTCAATTAACTGAAATATATGTTTGGACACATCTTCCATACTTATGTAATCAATTGTTTTTAGAGTCTTAATATTTTCATTGAGAGTGTTAACATACTCATCCTTGTCAATTCTTTCCCAGTTAATTTTTGGTTTTATAGTTCTTTCTACTGGTTTCTTTTTACTTAATTGTAATGTACATTGGATATGTATAACTATTGGATAATGGTCAGATAGATTAGATGCGATATCTTTAAGAACAATTTTATTGCTATAACTTCTATTTGTTACTGGTTTTAAAAAATAGTCAATTTCTGAGCACTCATCACCATTAGGTTTCACAAAAGTCTTCCCACTAATATCAAAGGAGAGTGAGTGATTTTCAATAAAGTGCTTCACGTGTCTACTTCTTTTGTCGCCACTGGTTTCAATTTTTGACAAGTCAACATTTAAGTCACCACCGAATAACATTTCGTGAGTGTTTTTATATTTTTCACAAATATTGTGTAACTGTTCTATAGTATCATCAAATTCATCATCAGACTGTTTACTTCCTCTGGAAGGCATGTATACTGACGAGATAATACATTTATATGTATCGGAATCAAACTGTATGCACTGGATTCTTTCGTTACCATCAGTCAGCTTTTTAATAAGATGATCAATTTCATTCTGCCATAGTATTGCTACACCTCCATATCCACGGGGCATCTGTATTGGAGTAATTGGATCCAAGTAGTCTGCACCTTTACCAATAAATTTAATATTTTCTGTAATTTGTCCTAATAGATGTTGTTCACATTGAAATAACCAAGTTTCTTGTAATAAAACGATATTATTATCTTTCAATAGTTCACATATAGTTTCAATATTGGTTTTAATATTTTTACAGTTGAATGACACTATTTTCAGTTTAACTGTATCCACGTTTTTCATGTAGTCTAAGTTTGGTTCCGATTTGTCTGATTCACCCCTAAAAAAGGACATCTGCTTTGGTCATGTTGCCTACCCCGTTTATCCAGTTTAACTTTAGGATTAATGTTTGCAGTATCCCTGCTTTGATTCTGTCTTCCGTTCAAGTTGTTACTTGTAGGTTTTTGGGATTTTCCATTGACAGCTGCATTCTGTAAGGGTTCTTCTGGGTTTTTGAAGTAAATGTTAGGTCCTGATAACGCAAGATGGAGATTATTCAACGGTACTTCAATATTTCCAAGTACAGGATGTGGTACTGAAATTCTTTCATTCTGAGTAATCTTAGTTTCATTGTATTTCATATCCGTGGTACTTGAGTTAGTACTTTCAACGTTATGATTAATGGTTTGATCATTTCTTTGAGTATGTGTATCTTTAACTTTAACTGGGTTTTTCTGAGTTTCATATTTATCATCTACATCAAGATTATCCATTTTATCTAATTGTTTATCAATTTGTTTAAGAATATAATTGGTGACCTTGCTGTGTATTGCAGATAAAAGCTCACTATGATCGTTTTTTGGCTGATATGATTGGTTCTCACTTTGCAAGTCATTGTTTGTGTCTTTACCCTTAATTTTGTGTTCCAAAAGCTCGATCTTTTTCAGATAGGTTTTCATGGTTCTTTCAAGTTCTTCGTTCTTGGCTTCTAGTTGTTTGATATAGATTTCCTGTTTCGTGGAGTGTTGAATACTATCTTTCATCTCCTTTTCTTTTAATTTCAATTCATTTTCAAGTTTTCTTAATTGAGATTCTTTTTGTTTCAAGTTTTTAAGAGTCATTTCATTCAGGTTTTCGATGCTGATATCTGTCTGAATACATTTATGCAGATCTCTTTTTGTCTTCTCTGCAATCCTGTCTTTTCCCTGACTGGAGATATCAATTTGATCTTCTATCCCTATACAAGCTACGCACAGTGTGTCTTCTTCTTCATTGGCCAAGCAAGTCTGGTGACACAGGTTGCTACATCTGTCACATACTGTCTCATCATCCTGGCTAATGGCTCGGTCACATACACCGCACGCCAGTATTTCACATTCTTCAGTGAGGATTTCTTTTGCATTCGAGTGCACTGACATCGGATGGCATTTTGGAATAACGAGTGCATTATTGGACAACACGTCAATATGCTTTGGATTAACAACAGTTTTTGTAGGTGGTTCAATTGATTTTACAGTCTTCTTAGGTATCGTCTGTTCAGTATGTTTATCACTCCTATATTGTACTTTCAAGTTTGGACAACTATCACATTTATATTTAAGTGCTTTGTTATCTTCATATTCAGTGATGTCTTTTTCAGTCATTTTGATGCAACGGTAGTGCGCCCATCTATCGCAGTAAGAACACAATATGCTTCTTGTTCTGCAATTCTTTGAACATTTAATGCATTTGATGTTTTCATCTGTTTGTGATTGTGAAACCAAATCCGATGAATAGCTACTTGGATTGCTTTCATTCAGTACTTTTCGGATCTCATTTGCTAGTACATTGTTTATTGAGTTGATATCAATGGGATTACCATCTAGTTTGGCAGAACTAAAGATTTTCTGAATTTCATGTATATCCTTCTGTATGAATTCTTCAGCTCCATTACCGTTTACCATGCATCTGGAAGTTGTTGTGTATATGTTCACTGTGTACTTAGACTCAGTTTTTACAAGATATTGTACTACATTGCGTCCACTTTTGTCCTTAACTTCAGTTATGAGAAAAGTACCCTTATAAAAGTTATTATAATATACAAGTGTTGCCTCTTTCAGTAACTCAAAAGTTGTTGCATCTGCAGTTATAACTATCCCCCCACCTTTGTACACTATGTCTAATGCTTCTGGTCTTTTTGTGGCTTCTAACTTTTTTGCTAGTGCTTTATCAATATTGAGGAAATAATCTACACTGTCTTTCTTGCATGACATATCAATTTGATTTTGCTTGATCTTCCTAGTCAGTGCCATGATTACTTACTTATAGTCACGTGGTCTAGGTAGTACCATAGGGATGCACTAATTTCCCGGCAATTTATCAAGTTTTTCTACATAACATTCATTTTAATAAGATTCACATAAATACTTTGCAAATTGGTGGATTGATTTACAGAACCAGGTTGACAGAGCCCCAGCAATCGAACAATCACTTTCCAGATTTCTATAAAATTCAATATGGCTGCCGCTTTGTGTCCGTCCCGCGCGCACACTTACAGCTATTTTACACAGTAAAATCACTATAAAACGGTCTTAAACCTCCTTAAAACCCATAAAACTTAAGTATCAGATGCTTAAAACTATCTTCTAATGTTAAAATGTTAAAAACACTGTTAAAAACACTTAAAAAAATAAAATCATATCGCCCTTCTCCAGAACACGTCCGCCTTCACCAGTTGACCTTCACCTTCGCCCGACCAATCGTATCGCTCCTGACAGAAAAAATGGCGCACAGCACACTAAACTCGGAAGATTAGAAATTAATATATTAAAATGGAAATCGTTCTTTTAAAAGATGCGGAAAGGATTAAAGAAATTGATAGGGATGTGGTCAATAAATAAAATTTCAAGTGGTTGGAAGTTATAGTGGACATAGAAGTAAATAAGGTGACGAAATCTATTCGTATCGGTGACGATTACGTTGAACTTGCTTCTCCCGGTCTGGCGTTCTGCAAACTATGCAACAAGCAGACAAATTATGGATCAAGGGGTTTGGTTGCCCTTCAAGATCATGTTTTCTAGAAAGAGATTACAAAGGAATAAATATTACTGGTACTGTAAGAATATTTTTCATTTGTGTATAGATCAATAAATAGAAACTATGATACTCTCAATGGGATAAAAACATTGCAGGAGATGGGGTTCTAAGCCCACCAAAACAACTAGAAACCAGGACCCCTTTACCCCCGGCGCATTTTCCTCTGTTTTTACAATTTGCTGTTGGCAGCCCTGACTGGTCCATAACTTGAAAACTACTTATGATATCAACTTGAAACTTAGAATATATATTCACCATCAAATTCTACATCATTACCAACAAACCCATAACTCTGCTACAAATATTTTTCAAGTTATGCCCCCTTTTAACTTAAATTTTGCGTTAAGGAAAATATGCACTTTGGTCCATAACTTATAAACTACTTGAGATATCAACTTGAAACTTGGAATATATATTCACCATCAAATTCTACATCATTACCAACAAGACCCATAACTCTGCTGTCAATATATTTCAAGTTATGCCCATTTTTTCTTATTTTTTTTCTTATTTTTTGTGTTAAGCAAAATATGCATTTTGCCCATAACTTTAAAACTACTTAAGATATTGCCTTGAAACTTGAAATATATTTTCACCATCAAAATCTACATCATAACCAACAAGACCCTTAACCCTGTTTACAATATTTTTCAAATTATGCCCCTTTTTCACTTAAATTTTGCGTTAAGCAAAATATGCACTTGGTCCTTAACTTAAAAACTACTTGAGCTATCCCCTTGAAACCTGGAAAATATATTAACCATCAAAATCTAGCTCATTATCAACAACACCCATAACTCTGCTACCAATATTTTTTAAGTAATGCCCCTTTTTCCCTTTTTTGTTATATTTTGTGTTAAGCAAAATATGCATTTTGCCCATAACTTTACAACTACCTAAGATATTGCCTTGAAACTTGAAATATGTTTTCACCATCAAAATCTACATCATACCCAATGACACCCATAACCCTGCTTCCAATAAATCTACATCATACCCAATGACACCCATAACCCTGCTTCCAATATTTTTTAACTTTTGCCCCTTTTTTCACTTACATTTTGCATTAAGCATATATTACTAACAAGACTTCCAACTCTTCAAAAAATGTTTCATAGTTATTATGTCTCCCCCATCCCCCGCTGAAAACTGTATCCGGTCAATAACTGGAGTACCGCTTGACCCAGAGCATTCAAACTAAATAGGGTAATAGCCCTTATTGAGTAGAAGAACCCTTTTGATTTTGGGATCAGTAGTCAGTAGGTAAAAAGTCAAGGTCACAGGGGGGGGGGGGGTGGAGACATGCATTTTTCACAAAAAAATATCTAGTTCCCTTTTAAATTCACTATTTAAGGTACATTAAGGAATTATTTCAATTTCCTCCCTTACCACTTACTTCTTAACATTAAGGTAATTTTGTTTCTTTTAAATGTGTTGTGTTTCTTCTTGAGTGATCGATAATGACAGGCAGTCTGGCATGATTATACCCGGTACGATCGTTAAAACCTATGGAAGCTGATATCTCCTCTTATGTTAGAGAAAGGTTTCGAGTACTCAAGTACTTGATCGGAACAAGATCCGAGTACCTGATTACCGATTTTGCTACTCGTTCCCATCCCTAATTTAAACTATTTTATCACTAACTTTTAAAAATGACATAACAAATGAGTCATGTTACAAGAAATATTAACAGGAAAATTGATGTTGCATTGCTATTAAGTTATATTGCTGTGTTGGTAAGACATTTAGACCGCGTTTGTCCAGTTCTAAAGGTGGTCTTAATTGTGAAGTTTCAATGTACATGTTTTGCCATCAGTTCTTTAAAAAAGCAAGCAATCATCTGCATTTTTATCTAACAGCAATTGAAAAAAAAATTCCCCTTGTTTTGGGAAGATAGGAAAATACTTATGAGTGCAAAAACTAACCATTAATTCATTATATGCAGCATTTTGCAGGTAAGGAAAAACAAAGGGGATTATTTTTGGATAATCAAGATTTTCTCTTATCCATTGATAAATGTAATGAAATAATGAAGAAAAACTCAAATAATTAGATCTGAATGTTATTACTGATGCAATTTGATTTGTTTTTAGAAATGCCAAGAAAAGAACAATAGAGAAGGCATATCGTAAACTAGCTGCCAAGTGGCACCCAGACAAGCATGAAGGAGATGACAAGAAGAAGGCAGAGAAAATGTTCATGGATATTGCCGCTGCTAAGGAGGTCCTCTCTGATCCAGGTTTGTTTTGTATGAATACAATCACGTCCTACTCACTCCATCACCAAGCTACTGAATGAAACAACAGCTCCATCGCATTTAACACTATCTATTTCTCCATCTCCTCCCACTTCTCACCATTTCACCATTTCCTGTTGACTCCATCACAGAACAGCTTGGTGTCATTGCAGCTCTGTATTTTACTGTGATTCCATTTCTCTTTCTTCTCAGGCTCAAACCATGTTCTTCCAGAGGTCATTTGCACTCTTATTTGCTTGTTGTACGGGGTATGGAATCCTAACGGTTATCAAATCACATTCTACCGTTTCCAAATGCTTGAAACTTTAATAAAAATTGGAAAAAGCTGACTACTTACCTTTTGTGAACAAAATAAACCTTGACTGAAACATTACCTGGACAATATTCATGCTTCACCAATGGTTAGGTTTCCTCCACCAACCACCACCAAACCATTGTAAGTACAGTGTAATCAGTGACAATTCTATATCTGTATGATCATTGGATTTCACGCAGGCATAATTTTAGTGTATTTTATGCTCTCACAAATGCACAGTTGGACCATTTATTCTAAATTTAACAAAACAGAACAGAATTTAACCGCATGTTATGATGTCTTACAAGCAAAATTAAGCTGTATTAATACATGCCTTCTGTATATAAATGACTGGTGAACCATTTGTCTCAGGGATCCAAATAATGTCAAAGTAAGCCTAGTTAAGCACAATTAACAAACGGTTACACCAACCACAGACACCTGTTTAGGGATCCTTTTCTGGCAAGTATGTTAGTACAGCTATATAGGTTTGACAGACATACTGGCCAGAAAAGGACCTCTAAACAGGTGACACCAACAGAATAAAGCAACAGTGTTTCTTCAAATGTGGGAAATTAATCTGTAATTGTTCTGTTGTTTTCAGAGATGCGACAGCGGTATGATGCGGGTGAGGACCCTCTGGACCCCGAGCAGCAGCAGCAAGGAGGTCATGGTCATCCCTTCTTCCACGGCTTCAACCCGTTCGGACACGGTGGTGGTCAGGGATTTAACTTCAAGTTCCACTTTAACTGAGGGGGAGTGCTAACTAGTCTGTGATATCAACATTTATATATTCCAGTCACCTGTAGATCTTATATGAACATGAGTACAGTCATCGTGTACTGTCTACTGTTTTAACAGTAAATCACTGCAACAGTACTGTGGTACCAGATTATGATCTACAGTTGTGGTGACATACAATACAGTATGTTCCAACTCGGTGTATCAGAGAAAATTATTCTCCTTACAAGTGATACTTTTCAATAATTGTAAGGTGTTCTGTATGGAGGTAATACACTGGTTACTATGAAATTTCCATTGGAATTGGGATTGGGTTTTTTTGGCTGTATGAATTTATCTTGCTATTTGGCCATAAATAGTAGGATGTGCTACTGCATAATTATTACATGTATAAGAAACAAATACAAATTTCAGCATTGTTGCTGAGAATGTCATCCATTATTTGGTTTGTAATGAACACACAAAACTTGTGTTGTGACATCAAAGTTCCTATTCTGCTTGACAACTTTTATGCAATTTGGGTGCAAACTAGAAAATTTTTTCAAAAGATCTAATGTTCATTTTTGAAAATATAAATTGCTTCTGGCGATATATCACAGGATTTGTCATGAGGCAGAGTTCAGATGCAGAAGGATCCAGTGTTATATCACCAGAAGCTATTTATTATTTAAATTTTAACAAGAATATGCTTTGTATGGCTTTAAAATTATTTGTATTACTTGACAGACTATGTTCCTCATGTGGTTTATGAAATCACAAGAGGATGTGTGACATCAGAAATAGAAAAGCAGTGATATATTGCGGATTTAAACATCACTGCTTCCATACAATGCATATTGGGAATCTAGGTGATCATGTTAGATAAATGTTAATTGTTGCATGTTACAGATGTTTTGCTCAAAAGTCTCCATTTATAAAATCTCCAATAATGAGAGTTACCCATAATTCCTGTGTCGGGCACGTCACAGGAAGAGTTGTCATCATAAAGGTGATGTCATTAAATATCAGGTATGGGGATTCTTTGAATTATTAGCCAAAATACCCCTAATTTATAGAAAAAATACCCTTCAGCTAATATCATAAGGGTCAAAATGAGAATGTTTTAAAAAGAGTCAAAGAGTCTTCTGCCAGGTCAACCTGTTTGTACCAGTGCTACAATTTCATACCTATTGGTTTCTATTTACATTAATGTATAACCATTCTGTAAAAGTGGTAGCTTTCTGTTGACTATCAGTATCAATTTACCTTTCCCTCGTAGATAAACCTTTATTGCATGGGCGAACAGTTTAGATCCAGATCAGCGGGCACATCCGTGCAGTATGATAAGAATCTGCACTATTCGCTTTTTGATTCATTAGGTTATTTCTGACCAAAATGTGACCAGTGCAGATCCTGATCAGACAGCTCTGATCTTGATCTACACTGGTCGCACATGCATAAAAAGGCGTATATATGGAGGAAAGGGTTAAGTTCTTTTTTCAAATATGGTGACAGCTAAAATGTCAAAATTTGAACACGGAAGACAGCTTTTCCTGTTACGTGCCCAAATTTTAAGTTTGTTTTGAACGCCTGTGAGAAATGCTAGTCTAGTGAAAGATAACTATTGAGATGTGCCTGTCTTGTATATCCCATACTTGTCAGATATGTTCACAATTCAGCCATCGGAGTGTTCTGTTATGCATACAATGCCTTAAATTTATTTATATGGAGAAAGTGTTATAATCTGTATCGTGTAGTTTTGAATGGTGATTGGTGATAAAATTATGTTTTGTTATCATCTGTTGTGTGTGGTTGTGAATGTTTGCTAGGATCTAGGATTGTTTGAAATTCCTAGGATATTCCACTGTATGATTTGTGTGTTGTTTACACATGGGTGATCATATTGATACAAAATTTAATAAGAGTTACATATTTTCAAGCATTTGTTTGATAAAAACTATTATTATCATTATATCTAAATTTGCCTTTTTACATTGGTTTTCTATATGAGGTTTTAAATTCTAATTTCAAATATTTAATTTTTAGACATTTAAACGTTGGAAGGATTCCTGGAAAGTACTTGGAATCAAATCAATTCTTGATAGTTTTATGACAAATTGTTTAACCCTTTCCTGGATATATACGCATTTTTACGCATGTGCGACCAGTGTAGATCCAGATCAGCTGGCACATCCGTGCCGTCTGATCAGGATCTGCACTGGTCGCATTTTGGTCAGAAATAACCTAATGAACAGGGCTTTTTCAGCAAGTCTCACGGGGCCGAAAATGGGCCCCATTCCCAATGCCAAATAGGAGCCATTTTCCCAATTTCAAGAAAAAAATTCCCAATTTTAAGAAAAAAATTCCCATTTCAACAGATATAACTTATTTTGCATACAAAATAGAAACAAACAAGAGAATCTATGTAATCAAGGGACTTTTCAAATTACAAAATTAGTTTGTTTACTTTTGATCAGTGATCTGTTAAATCTACATTCCTTGAATTTATATATGCAACCTGTTTAAAACCACTAGATACCATGTAAAAAATTCCCAATTTGAGCAGGGGCCTTTTTCCCAAATATCCCTGAAAAAGCCCTGATGAATCAAAAAGCGAACAGTTTAGATCCTGATCAGATGGCACGGATGTGCCAGCTGATCTGGATCTAAACTGTTCGCCCTAGCAATAAAGGTGTTTCTGTACAGGAAAGGGTTAATAGGGTCTGCCTTGAAATCCATGAAAATCAATCCCTGGCAAATAATGATGGTATTGTGTGCTGTATTCAGATCAAGTTATAAAACTGAAAATGGAGACCAGACTCAAATCTCAAGGATCAGATTGAATTAAATAGACTTGCCTCCATTTCAGCATATCAGATGCTTGAGTGAGACTGGTCTCGGAACTCATTTTTATTATCTTGGGCACTGATTTTAGTATTTAAAGTCCTAACCTTTCTAACATGTTTATTGTGGTAAAAAATGAGTTCAAAATAACTTAGGATTGGAATAATTTGGTTTGTTGTAGGTCTATTTTGTTGAAACAGGTAGGCAAGCAGTGGCAGTGGGTTGTTCTAGTACATGACTGCTTGTAAAGGCACCTGTAATCTACCTCATCTGATAAATGTAACTAAATGTAGACTTGCTGCATGTCACTTTTAGATGAGTCTCTCTCACTGAATTAACCAAACCTAGCAGATTTATGTGTAATTTCTTCAGTCACTCTCGCTTTTTCCCTATCCTTTTTTGAAAAAACACATCATGTAAAAGCTAAGTCTATGTATTCACTGATCTGTTTTATAGGTTGTTTATTTATTCATACAATTTGATATAAATGTATTATGTGAATGAATTTTGTGTTTGGTTCCTTGGATATCATCATGTTGAAGAGTTTGATCTCATAAATTAAACAGAATCTTTGATATGGAAGAGTAGAAAAGCTTGATCAAGAAATACTGATAATACTGATTACTCTTGCTGACAATTATTTGCTAATTTTGGCGGTTGATTTCTGCACTCAGATGACCAAATATTACAATTATGCATAGCTTTGTTGTTCTAGACTGATTTTGATAATTGGCTTAATGTGTTCAGGGATTCATGTTTCACACATCTTGCACTTTTCTGACTTTCCATTTTGCAATGAAAAACATTTTCTTCTCAATAAGGCTACAATAAAAGCTGAATTTTCATTTTGCAATGAAAAATATTTGCTCCACAAGACGGCTATAATAAAAGCTGTTTGCAAACCATATGATTGTGCTCACTGTTGTACTTGTGATATCAACACACCAGCACGTTTGCTGCAGGTTACTGCAGGTTAGTGTGCTGTCAGTGGCTCTCTGTGAATGTTGCTGGATACAATAGCCAATAAATCGAGCTGTTTTACAAATTCCTGTTAATATTTTTGTTAGAAATAAGGATAAATGAGAAATGTTTAATTTGAACGAGGTTATCATGTTTATAACAGTTAAGCTGAAATACAGTGAAATATATTTAATGAAAGTTTAACATGGTTTACCTGTAGTATGATTTTATCTTGGTGTAACTTTTTTCAACATGCTATTTATTGTGTTAATAAAGATATGAATATAAAGTTAACATGTACACAAGGGGATATAATGATTGAATGTAAAAAATATTATGATTTAAAATCTAATGTGCATTTGGTATGTTTATTTGTTGCATTTTGGTTTGTTGTTGTTTTTTCATGAGAATAAAATCATCAGATAGTAATAAGAAACAAAACTTTAGTGTTGGCCCTTTACTCCATATATACACCTCTTATCACATGAGCGAACAAAGTACATCTGGATCAGCTGGAACATCCATGCTGTCTGATCAGAATCTGCATATTGGTTGCTTTTAGATGTGTGGGGTTATTTCTAACCTAGAAGCAAACAGTGCAGATCCTGATCAGACTGCAGGGATGTTCCAGCTGATCTGGATCTACACTGTTCCCCAGTGCAATAAAGGCTTATCTATGGAAAGAAGGGTTCAATGCTCATTATAATTATTTTCCCTAGCTAATGACATTTTCTTTTGATTTGAATGTTTGTGTGGTTGTTTTATGAATGTTTATGGTGCATATAAGTGTTTGGGTAAACTTTGTAATAGAAATGATATTGTTTAGAGAAAACCAGTTCACTTACATGTATTTATAATGTACAAAACATGTTGTGCAATTTTTGGTTTTTATGTTTGTTACATCACATGTTAAAGATGCTATTATATGGTTTCTAATGAAATAAAATAACAGAAATTATGATCTGATGTGTTTTGTTATGTTAAACCTTGATTCCATGGAAATCACTTCTATCTTGTCTGCAACCAGTGTAGATATAAAATAGAAAAAACTTATCACATGAAAATCCCCAAAAGTCGATCTTTTCACAAAACTTTATATGTAATGCAAGAATTATGCAAGACCTTTTATTTTTGCTAGAGATCTGCAAGGTCTGGTGACTGTTACTAAAAATAAAACTTAATACTTAAGAAACTTGAAAAAAGAAAAAGAAACAAAAAGTAGAAAAAGAGACGGTAATGTAACTTGAAATACAGATAAAAGAGATATCAGATTTACAGAATTTCATTTTATTACCAGAAGTCGAAGGTCATGACGATAACTTTGAATATATCTCAATATAATCTGGCATAAATTATTGATAGGGGTAATCAGCGGTAGGGAACTCTAGCTTTGTGTGAAATACTCTGATAGCCTTGTTAATGTTCTAATTACAATAGTTAAAGGTCACATGTCTTATGCCAGTCTTGACTGGAGAATTATTTTGTCACTTGCAATGGGCTGAGTCCACATGGTCAGAACTTGGTTACAATTGATTACGACTACAATGCAGGCTACTGAACTATTACCAACAGTTACTGCTCTCTAGCATGAAAATCTGTTATCAAATCTTCACTAAATAAACTAGGTCAGAATTCTTAGAGGCAAAAAAAGTTAGATCAAGCCAAACTGTTTAAGTCACCCCAGTGTTGTTGCTGAATTGCTGATTTTTTGACTTGCTTAACACTTTGTGCTGACCAATTTGGAAAACCTTTAACAGGTCTTCATTTAAGTTGGTTGAAATATTTATGGCTAAGTTTGACAACTATCCAGATTGCAGCAGTGGCTCTGTTGTTTTTATCCTTTATTTCAATTATTGCTTCATATTAGAAATATCTGTTTTTTAACTTGAATACCCTTTATTCAGTCATCATCAAAGTTAGATTTTCTTCATAAAAATAACATGTCATCTAAATTTGGCAACAAGTAGCTTATTAGTTAAGGCCCATTAATTGCCAGTATTTGACAAAGTTAGCCATAATCCAACATTAATCCAACTTGAAAGGTCAGTGTCACACCTGGTTGATGTCAAGTATGATCTGGATCAGATGGCACAGATGCACTGGCTGATCTGGATCTACACAGTTGGCCTATAGATAACATCCATATCATGTAAAGTAAAGGGTAAAAACAATCTACACCTGAAGCTGGGTATCCTAGCACTTGAACCAGGATAGCTTGTCAAATGCAGCCTGCCTAGCACCTGAACTAGGGTAGTCTAGCACCTGAATCTGGCTAACATAGCGCCTGAGCCTGGATAACCATGTACATGGATCTCTGTGGCGTTGCTGTGATATCTAGATACCCTTTATTGCTGCACCCATAAATTTATTGTCAAGAAGTAAAAACATACCGGTGCAGCAGTATTGGATATCTGATGAGCTTTTTTATATGCAATATATCAACCTGGATACAGGAATAGGTATTTTTTCCTTATACTCCATTGATACTCCTTTATTGTGTGGGTGGATAGTGTACATGTAGATCTAGATCAACTAACACATCCATGCCAGATCTACACTATTTGCTTTAAGATTTGTTTGGTTATTTCTGACCAAGATACCAGTCCAGATCCAGATCAGAAGGCACAGATGTTGGCAGATCTGGATCTACGCACATGGTATAAGAGGTATATATAAGGAGTAAAGGGAGACAACAACAAATTAGTTTGATATTGATTGTTCCTATGACGATTCTTGGTTTTATAATGATGGATAGATATGAGATTTTGTACAGTCCCCCATCATGGACATACATAGACCATCTCTCCTCTAAGACATAACAAAAGATTTTTAACATGCCTTGTGATTGATGCATCAAAGAAAACATGGTTGGAAATCCAGGATGCGCAACCAGTTCAGGAAACTCCAGAGAAAGCTTGTTAAGTTCAAATATTTCTCTTATTATTGAGATTATTATAGTATTGTAACAAATGCAACATATGTAATGATATCAATCAATTTACTAGGGATGGCAACGAGTATTCGAGTAACCGAGTACTTGATCGATTGTTCGAGTATCTAAATCTACTACTCGAGTACAGTAATAAAAAATAAATTTTCAAATAAAAATGAAATCTATTTTGTTCAAAATTCGTTTGATATAAGATGTTTGAGAAATGGAAAGGTGCCTTCAAGTGACCACAGTTGTCACCACAGCTGATGCGCTTGTCACTTATGTCAATTAGCAATGTTTTGATAGCACATATCTTTTTTTGAGGTTATCAGCACGACTTTTTAAAAATAAGGGCCATCCACTTTAATAAATTGATTAGTTAACATGTACTTAAAAATATATAATCATAACTTTCTTATTTGTGAATGACACAAACAATGTATGAATATCAATGAAAAAAAAACAGTAAAACGGCGTTAATGTTCAGTATAACTTTCCTAAAAAGATACTTGCAAAGTAAACATCGAATTGAAATATCCGTGTAACACAACATCCCTGTGTGAAGTTACTTTAAACGGGCTGCAGATAGATAAAAGTTAAATGTTCACTTTGTACTTCAGAATTAGCCTAGAAGGTGGGAACTACCATGCGAGATTATAATAAGACAACCACGAAAAGCTGATGTTCTAAGAAAAGATGATCAGGTTTATTAAGGCTTTTGTTAAATTCAATGAATTGATTTGATTATTTCACAGCATACTATTTTGTCCACTGTATGCAGTATACTTGTAAAATTTGTCTTGCCAACATGACAGTAACTTGGACAATTTTGTTGATTTCTTTTAAAGATGAAATAAAAAGCAAAACACAAAAAAAAAACTTATTAATTTTCCTTTTCATTAAACTTTTACTTATATGGAGTATGTGATACATAAATACAAAGTAAATACAAAGTAACATGAAGATGAAAGAACATTAACAGAAACTCAACATGCATTTGATCTCATTTTTAATATCGGTTATAATCTTTCGAGTACTTGAGTACTCGATCGAAGATTATCCAAGTATTGAGTACCAGTTTTACTACTCATTACCATCCCTACAACTTACCCTTTCCTACATATATTGGCCTTTATGGCAAATAGTGTAGAGCCAGATCAGCCAGCACATCCTATGTCTGATCAGGATCTGCACAGTTTGCTTTTATTATTTCTGACCAGGATGCAATCAGTGCAGATTCAAACAGCACAGATAAGCCAGTTGATCTGGATCTACACTGCTCGCACATGCTATAAAATGCATATAAACAGACTAAAGGGCTGCATGTGAATAAAAGAGTGGTTATTTACCTTTAAGAATCTATAGAGTGCCTACTTGTTTATATTAGCCCCTTGCTTTACATTTTTCAACTAAAAGTACTTTATATTTTTGCACTTCTAATTAATATATATTTCTTCAATTTAAGAGAGTAATTGATTGTCTTCTACACCTGTGCATTTGGGAAATTTAAAGCTTCCAGATGTTGAAAAAGTGCATGATTTCAGGTGTTTAGTGGTGATTCCTGGAAAATTGTGAGATTTGCAATATAAACCTGAGACTGTGTTTTGCTGGTTTACTGCAGTTGCCAGTACAATTATTTTATCGGAGTGATGTAACTTTTTTAAAAAGATTTTTATTGTATTAACAAAACACTGGTTACATCTGTTGTTTTTTGTTGACAGCCCTTGAAGTGCCTAGGTGTACAATAAGCACACATTTATCACCTGTGCCTAAGATCATAAAACTAAATCTGGAGATCAGTCTCAAATCTCAACATCTGATTGGCTGAAATGGCGACCAGTCGCCATTTCAGCCAATCAGATCCTTGAGATTTGAGATTGATCTCCTGATTTAGTTTTATGATCTTGGGCCCTTTTGTATTTTACAGAGATTGAGGAACAAGTTCCTATCACTCACACTATTCACTTTTCCTGGTTTGAAACCATTATTCCCATAATACATGTATGTGGATTCAAATCTGATCTAAGGATGTATCTTAACCCTTTACTCTTTATATATATATATATATATACACGCCTTTTATGGCATGTAGATCCATATCTGCCAACACATCTTATAAGTATCATGCATGAGTGTGAGGTGAAGATGGAAAAATCTGTCACCGAGGGTTAACTGTTTTGCAGGAACGAGGCTCTGCCGAGTTCCCGCCAAAACAGTTCACCCGAGGTGACAGATTTTTCTATCTTTACCGAATTTCTCATGCAAGATACTTTTTCTTGCATACCTTTTATTATTTATAACATTTTTGTGTAAGTATACAAACTTATTTATTTTCATTATGCTGAAATATTGACGTTAAAGCAATCTTTTTTATTAATGACGTCACTAACTTGAATATATTACGTCAGATATTTGAAGATGTGACGTCACTCACGTGACTCATTCTACATGGGGGGGTGTAGGATTGAAATTTCCTACACGGGTGAAAACACCGGATGACCTGATCTGGTATGCAAGAAAGAGTCATCTAGCCCATCCCTCTATGATGCCAGAAATGGACAGGAAACAGGTTTCTGATCAGTTCAGTATTAATCACTGAAAAAATCTAAATGATTGAGTTTTATCGGATACAATGATCTGTTCAACTATACCTATATCCCAGTCTATGCTCACCCATATCATTAGGGGATCTTCATTAATTTATGATTTATTCATACTGAATATATATAATGTAGACTTCACAATGATGCCTGTGAATTCTGTGCATAGCACAGATAGCAGGCTGATCTAGATCTAACCATAACAAGAACTGGTTGTAACATTTTCTCATTTATTCAAGCATCATCATGTATTAACATTTTGATATAACAATGAATGGCCTCTGAGGAGTAATTACATAGTAGCACTTAAAATATCTACACAAACATCGAAAAACAGAAACCAGTAAAGTCTGCATCTCAGTTAGAAGTACTACAGGACTCACAGTATTATTTCTTGATACCATTCCCAAGAAATCTTTAAGTGATAAACTTGCCTGGTTTAGCTCCAGTTTTGAGCAAATTATTGCTGTATTTCTAAAAGGACGTGAATCTAAAAAGTCATATGGTAAAATTTTGCACAAATTTGTTTTTCGTCTGTTAAGAAACACATCACTAAGATTCCCCTGATTTTGTTAACAAATCAGATAGTCCATACAGAGCATGTGATATTTTGTAGGATATCCATTGGTCATGTAATGCTGCTCTTCCAAAATGTTGTATAGGTCTTTTTAGAATTACAGCAACAAAACAGTTACTGATTTAATTTGATGTTATTTTCTTAATTTTCTATATTATAAATTAAAACTGCTGTCTTATATTTATTTTAATATTTACAATAAAAAACATGCAAGACTTGTGACAATATTACAGACTGTTTTGTTGGAAACTGGTTTGTTAACCATTTCCTCCATAGATACACCTTTATTGCATGGGCCAACAGTTTAGATCCAGATCAGCAGGCACATACGAGCCATCTGATCAAGATCTAAACTGAGATCAGATGCATTTCTGGACTGAAGGTTATAAAGCTGAGATTGGAAACCAGTCTCAAATCTCAAGCATCTGATTGGCTGAAATGGCGACTGTTCATGTATTTCTACACGTGCTTTGCATAGTATTGCTGTTTTCAACCATACAGGTTTAATCACATGTGAGACTGGTGAGGATCAAGATGTGATGATCTACATTGTTTGGCCATGCACATGGATGAATGTTGTTGATCCAGATCAGCCTGCAAATCCTTGCAATCTGATCAGGATATACACTGTTGTCTTTTTGATTCATTAGCTTTTTTCTGACAAAAAAGTGAACAGTAGATCATGAACAGATGGCAGGGATGTGCCAAATGATCTGGATCTAAATTGTGTGCACATGTGATAAACCCATATATATGGAGTAAAGGGTTAAAGTAATCTAAGATTAAGCTGACAACATGTGCTAAGTGTTACTAACATACATGTCCTTATACTAATATGATGAACATAATAAAATTAAAATAAGAAAAGAAAAAACAGATATGGAGATATAAAACAAAATGAAAGACATGATAATTGGAACACTCGTTATTAAGGCATCTTATCACTATCCTACAGCTATCGCTATTCTATTCTCCTCCCTTTCTTTAACAACTCTCAGTTATGCCATTCTAATAAAGAGCTTATATGGAAAATCAGTTGTTCTCCCCACCCATATAAATAACCAGAACTCAAACTGCTTAAAACCAAATGCAAGTTTTGTGGTCATTGTGTGAATTATTAAGTACTGAGATACATTTGGATTGACAGTGAAGGATTTTTCTTTCTGTATAACTGAATGTGTTCCTGTGTCCCTGGGAAGGGATAATAGTTATTGATAAAAGAAATTCTATGTTCCAATTAAAGAGTGGGTCACAAAGATAAAACAACACACATAAATATGATACAGTGCCAAGTCATATTTTCTATCACCGTTTGGAATGCTTCAATAAATTACAACTCAATGTGAGCTTTGTTCTCACTGCAGTTTAGTCTATCATTAATTGTAAAGAGCTGTTGTAACCTGTATATTAGACCCCTCGCTCATGGTTACCGGGTATCACATTTTAATCAGTTACAGAATCAAACTGTACATATTCTACTATTTGAAATACTTGGATGACCTTCAAAAACCTAAAGCAAATCCCTTTAAAAGGACCCAATCCCCCTTACCTGCAAAAACCATAGACAAGAAAAGAAAATGTGAATAATAATATATATTACCTGTTGATGGTATCCATATCTTTGATAAAAACAAAAAACAACTATTCCTATGGGTGCAAATTTGCACAAACACAATAAGCCTTGTTAACCTGATGAATATCCATGAAGAATGTTTATTTTGTGCAAAATATGGAACAGTCAATGGTATGCAAATAAAGTTGATATCAACATTTATTTTTGGAAGCAGATGGAATAACAATAGATATACATATATTTAGTTAATATGACAGACATTACATGGCCAACAACGTAAGATAACTAATGTTTAGGCATAATCTAGTAAACGAATCATGAATTGCTTATACTTAAGCTATTAACCCTTTCCTCCATATATACCCCCTTAATTGTTTGGGTGCACAGTGTAGCTGGTACATCTGTGCCTATGATCAGGATCTACACTGTTCACTGTTTGGTCAGAAAAAAAAACTTCAAAATGTGAACAGTGCAGATTCTAATCAGATGGCACATCTGTGCCTACTGATCTGGATCTACACTGGTTGCAAATATTAGATTTAAAGTGTCTATTGTGGAGGACATAGTTAATGGGCCATTTCTGACTGACGTGTTATATTTAGACTGTTTATTTCAATGCCCTTAGCACTTACAATGTATGTTGATTTCTTGTTGTTTGCCAGTTGTTTTCTTTCACAAATCCTTTCTTATGCTGGTGGCCATCTAACACTCACTCTATTTACAATTATTTTTGTACAAATACTGAATCACATATGTTTTACTTTAATATTAAATACTTAAAAACATTTTGCTGTTCGTGTTAAATCTAGCTAGCACTCATTTACAGCATTACACCAATAAGTTGCTAAGGTATTTGTCATAAATGTAGAACTTTTAATCTGTCCACATAGTATAACTTGACACAAAAAATGAAATAAACTAAGTTTTCTGTTATTTATTGTTTTCTTTTACAGTTTTCAAAATACTATGATACATTTAACACTGAACAAGCAAATTTAAAATAAGCCAATTACAAACACACATGAATCACAGATCTGGCATAGTCCCCAAATAATCATATTACATACATACATACATACACACATACATAATAACATACACTGAAATTTTATTTCAATGTGTTATAGTGAAAACTGCATTGCAGATATTCTCACAATGTAACCCCCCTAGAAAAACCCACTATCCTCTGACAAACCTAGCAATTACACCTCAGCTTTCTACCAGAAATGATGTCACTTGAGGATAAAAAATATTGACTGTCCAATCACTAATTTAATCATCAGTTTGTACAAGGTATGCATATAATGCTGTTCCAATCTGTGCCCAAGGTTATAAACTGAGCATGGAAACCAGTCTCAAATCTCAAGCATCTGATTGGCTGAAATGGCGACCAGTCACCATTTCAGCCAATCAGATTCTTGAGATTTGAGACTGGTTTCCAATCTCAGTTTTATAACCTTCAGTCCTGGTTAGGTTCCCACAATCATATCATTCTGTTCCCTCAATGCTCTGATTTGTGTTAGATACAATTCACTCCATCAAACACAGTTTTCATAATCCCTTTTCTCCATATATCCATGTTTTGTAACATGTGCAAAACAGTGTAGATCCAGATCAGCTGTATCATCCATGCCATCTGATCTGGATACACATTACTCACTTCTTGATCAGAAATAACCTAATAACTCAAAAGCAAACAATGCAGATAATTAGATAGTACCAATCTGCCAGCTGATCTGGATTTACACTGTTCACACATAAAATCTGTATAGATGGAGTAAAGGGTTTAAACAGTTATACAATAAGCATACATGTGGATTGTAATGACAGCACCCCCTGCACACCATCACAGCACTAGAGAATCCTGTGATCTGGTATACATACAGACCTTAGTCAGTCTTTCACTATAACAAAACATTATCACATATATACCAGTAAAATATTTTACAATAACTTACGATGAATACAAATATCAGTACAATATTCAATAGGTGCAGGTTTACCAAACATGATGATTAAGAAAATGCTATTAAAATCTAAACATAACATCCACATTCTTACATTAACCTATTGAAGTCAAATTTTTTATGTTTGGTACTTATTTCAAACTTGTCATCAATATAGACCTTAAACCCTTTTCTCCATAGATCACTGGTAGTCTGTTAGTCACTGGGTGAACAGTGTAGATCCAGATCAGCATATTCATGCCATTTGATCAGGATTTATACTATTCACTTTTTGTTTATATAGGTTATTTATGACCAAGATGCAACCAGAACAGATCCAGATCAGATGGCACAGTTGTGCCAGCTGATCTGGATCTACAATGGTTGCACATGGGTAAAAATGAGTATAAATGGAGAAAAAGGGTTAAGCCACTTTCAGACCTGGATCAACATCTAAACTTATAACTCCTCAGTAAGTGATTTTTCGAGTAGCTCTCAGATGAGTAGTCTGGATTTAATAACACATTCAGTGTGTTAGGTGAATAATACATTATACAGTATATATTTAAGCCACAGAATGTGGCATTTTGATGACTACGATTTATGCAACTGGCCATGAAATGTGTGAGACTTCAGCTCAAGTCTGATCAATCCACACAAATAACACCTGAGCTGTGTTTAGAACTTTAATACAGTTTAAAGATTGTGCAATAAGTTTCATCAACTTGTATAGGCATGTTACCCCTTTCCTCCAAAGACACACCTTTATTACGTGGGCGAACAGTTTAGATCCAGATCAGCCGGCACATCCGTGCCATCTGATCAGGATCTAAACTGTTCGTTTTTTGATTCATTAGGTTATTTCTGACCAAAAT
Source organism: Corbicula japonica (assembly GCA_038501625.1). Lineage (NCBI taxonomy): Eukaryota > Metazoa > Mollusca > Bivalvia > Venerida > Cyrenidae > Corbicula > Corbicula japonica. The sequence goes on along the minus strand of JAZAYU010000030.1, from coordinate 1,144,575 downwards.
GCGACCAGTGTAGATCCTGATCAGACGGCACAAATGCAACCGGCTTAACTGGCTCTACACTGGTGGTTGCACATGCATAAAAATGTGCCGGCTGATCTGGCTCTACACTGGTGGTTGCACATGCATAAAAATGTGCCGGCTGATCTGGCTCTACACTGTTGGTTGCACATGCATAAAAATGTGCCGGCTGATCTGGCTCTACACTGGTGGCACATGCATTACTTCAAAGCCAACATCCCAAAATGTGGCTGAAAACATTTTAGTGCAAAAACAGCAGTATTTTCATGTTATTTTAATTTGGTCAAATTTTTATTAAAGTTTACCATATACCTCACTGAGTTTACAAGAACAATACAGCATACAGATCATGTTAAACCTTTAACTTTGTGTTTTACACATAAGGTTTCATTAAAATATACACCCTGATGTCACCCATTCTATCTTATGTACAAAAATATAACACTCATATATGTACAACCTTAATCCTTTTTAAAATAATTATGCTTTAAAAATATTAAACATTAAAACTTTGAAAATTAATAAAGATATTTGATATCTTAAATTATTCAGTTGAAAGTATTTTTCTACACTGCTTATTTATTTACATAAAAATTTAAAATTAAAAATTAAATTAAAAACTGCTCAAAATTCAATAAACTAAAGTAATAAAATAATTTGTTGACTTTAATAAGATAGTTTTCTATGAAACAATGCCAATGTGTTTATGTTTAAAACTTGGATAAAAACAAAAATCAACTAGAAATAAAGTTTACAAACCCCTTCAATAACATCAAACATCAGGCTCCAAGATTATAAAACTGAGATTGTAAACCAATCTCAAATCTGAAGCATCTGATTGGCTGAAATGGCATCCAGTTGCCATTTCAGCCAATCTGATGTTTAAGATTTGAGACTGGTTTCCATGATCAGTTTTGTAACCTTGGGACCAGGTTTCAGAGTTCAGTTAATTTAATTTAGGCAACTACAATGGCTTCCATCTTGTAGCAATAAAGACTTGTTTATCCATGATTACTTCTTTCATTTCCTGAATATGAGCACAGTAACTCAGATATAAAATTATTATATGCTCTTTGCTTATTCTTACAAACTTTGTTTGCAATTTATTAAGTTAAAACTCATAAAATCTTGCTAAAATCTTGACTATCTGAAATTCCAGTAGAAAGCGAGAAGTGATGCCAGAACCAGTGTAAGTGAGGACACTACATTTGTAGGACTGTTGTTGCCCTTGTTGATTGGCTGCGATTTTGACGGTGGTGCCTGAGTTCTGGGCCGTTCTGGTCCGAGGCTTCCACCCTGATCAACTACATCATACGGGTTTTCTGCAAAAAGCAAAACATTTACCTAAATATCACTGTGAAACAATTTTTTGCAACAACCCTCAAAGGGAAGCTAGTAGGGCTTAAAACAATAGTTGTAAAGCATGCTACAGTTACTCCCCTTGAAATCAACATATTATACAGTTTTATTCTAATACTGCTGTTTGGATCAGTCACCTAGCGGGGAAAGTACACAATGTGCACAGCAACTGTAAATGTAGGAGTGAAGTATTCTCAGGTTGTTCTAGACCACCATGTATTCTCAATCTAGTTTCAAAGAATTGATACATACACAAACATCTGTTTAAACTTTGATGCATATTCCTTCACATTGTGTTTAAACTACATGTATGCTACTCCAAATTTGATAAAGATCACTTAAAACATTCTGTTTATTCCTTACATAAGGTTGAAACAATAAAATATTTGCTGTGATGAGGAAAATTTGTTCATGTGACATCAGCTTTGTGCCAAAGAAGGAATGAGTCGACAAACTGTTGAAGCAGAACAGGGGTTGAAACTTGGTTTGTGCATTAATTCGGGATAAAACGGAAAGTGAAATTTGTTTAGTATATATGTAAATCAGGAACCACTGTCAAAATGTTTGTCTTGGTTCAGCTCTCAGTCTTTTGATTGCATTTGTGACCAATGTTGACATTATTCAGTAAACCCTTTACTGATATGAGCTAGATCACATCTGATCTGGATCTATACTTTTTGCTTATTGGTTAGAAAAACAAACAACTACTTTATCTAAAAGTGAACAGTGTAGATCCTGATCAGATGGAATGGATGTGTGGCTGATCTTGACCTACCATTTACAGGCAATAAGCCATATCCCATGGAGGAAAGGATTTAAAAAATTTGGTAAAACATTGGACTGTCTCAGCATGTTTCCACACCAGAATGGTCCTTATAAACAGAATATCTTACTGTTGTTTGGATTTTCTGGAAACACAACACTTATGCCAGGATCAATGTTTCCTGTGTCAATGGTTGTGTCTACATCATCATCCGTGCCACTACCACTGCCAGACGTCAGCATGTAATCCTCATCATCTCCAAGAGTTGTCCCCCCTCCAATGTTCACATTTCCGACTGCCCCATCCCCGCTGAGGTCATAGATCAATTCTCGTGTTGGATCATCCATCATGAAACTCTTTGGTCTTTTATGATCACCCTTCTTCACATGAGACTGTAGCATCTAAAATTATATTGAACTGTTTAAATAATACTTTTGTATCATTTAATTTCCCGTGGAAAATTTTTTTGCGCAATAGCCCCAAATAATATATACGCGATCATAAATTTGCACAATTTTATTTTACTATTTTGACATATAAATGAATTGTGCATTTTCGCTTGGGTTTAAATTAGCGCATTTTTCTTAGCGCAAAATACACAAAATTAAATCCTGCATGAAAAATAATGATACTACTGTAAATCAAATTTTAAATGTTTACCTGATATAAATTTTAGTGCTGGGTGAAAAACGGTAGATCCAGATCAACTTGCACATCTGAGATCTACACTGTTCTGCTTTTATATACTAGTAAATAAGTTATTTCACACTCAGATCAAATGCATGAATGACTCAAATTTTTTTTGCAAAATATCATTTCTTGTGAACTGTGTTTTGCAATTGGAGCACTTTATCCTAGATTCCTACACTCAGTATTTTATTAGAAATGAAACCTGCAAACTTAAGTTAGATTGTCCTCCATGATGTAGAACTCCAAAAAGAAGTGTACACTCTATTTGTCTTTCAGCATTCTGCCCTAAATTGATACACTTAGCATAAATGAAGGGTCCACAGTAAAATCATGTACTCCTAACCCTAATGTATGTGATGAGGGTTTCAATAAATTCTTGAATCTTTAATTTAAGTTTGAAGTTCCAGTTGTGAATGAAGTCATATATTTTGTTTAAAATCTTGTATTAATATGTTCTAACAGTTTGATTCTTGACACTGATTCGGCATTACCCTTAATTATTTCTATTGACTGTGTAAAACATAATCAAGTCATGTATATGCCTTTTTTCTCTCAACAGTTTTACTAAACAACTCACTTCTTCAGACTCCGTACACATATGGAAACATTATAAACTGGATAAAACATACACCAGGCTAGGTATATGCTGCCGATTACTTAACTTTTGGCACTTAATACATTGTTTTTCTACCAGTAAATTTACAGTGATGGCAGAAATCCAAATAAATTTGATTAAATAATAGCTCTGAAAATGTCAATCACATTATATTTTTATTTGTAAAATTAGACATAATTATACTGACTGTACATTAAAAGCCTGACATGTGCTTGTATGCAGTAAATACACCTTCCCCTTTTTCATGAACAAAATTCAAAATGCATGATATTTTGACAAGGAAACAAACATAAGGAATATTTTGACATTTGTGACCGGTTATTTGAATTTCATTCAACATTTTGGGTTTTAAAAGTAAAAAAGTCACCATCACAAAATAGTTAGTATCAACTCTTTCCCTGAGGCATTTTTTGTTGGCTTCAGCAAAGAACTGTCATTCTGCACGGTAAGAGGGCAAGTCCCTTTGAAGTGTTAAGGTAGTCTGCCAGGAAGACACTCCATATTTACTTGATACTTTTTCTTTCATTTTATATTCTCCATATTACATTCTGCTTGTTTATGTTATGCTGCATTTTTAGAGAAATTTTAACCACCAGGTAAAAGTCTTGCTTTTCTAATCAAGAACTAACATTTTTGTGCGTGAAACTGAAGCCTGATCTTATAACAACAATACATTTACTTACAAGGTTTACAGTAGCCATTTTGTCCTTCAAGTTTCTCAAGTTTGGGTCCAGCACAAGCGTTACTTTAACTTCCGGGTTGTTGCGGGCCTGGCTCAAGATGTCGGCATCCACGGCATCGCTCAGGTAACTGGAAGTATAATGATGGCAATTAATAGTCTACAGAATTTTACAACAAACCACACTTTCATGTCCTGGACTAATTTGTTTCATATAGCCAGGGTCAGGACTTAACCCTTTCCCACACTTTTAATGAAAAGTAATCTTTTTCACATTTGAGGTCAGGACTTAACCATTTACCACATTAAAACCAAGACATTCCAAGCACAAGAAAAACCAGAACAATCCAAGCACAAGGAAAACCAGAACAATCCAAGCACAAGGAAAACCAAAACAATCCAAGCGCCAGGAAAATCAGAAAAAGCCGAGCACCAGGAAAATCAGGACAATCCAAGCACAAGGAAAACCAGATCAAGACAAGCACCATGGAAACCAGAAAAAGCAGAACACCAGAAAAAAACAAGAACATGCTGAGCACAAGAAAAAAAAAACCAACCAAGCACCAAGAAAACCAGAACAAGCCAAGCACCAGGAAAACCAGGACAAGCCAAGCACCAGGAAAATCAGGACAAGCCAAGCACCAGGAAAATCAGGACAAGCCAAGCACCAGGAAAACCAGGACAAGCCAAGCACCAGGAAAACCAGGACAAGCCAAGCACCAGGAAAACCAGAACAAGCCAAGCACCAGGAAAACCAGGACAAGCCAGGCACCAGGAAAACCAGGACAAGCCAAGCACCAGGAAAACCAGAACAAGCCAAGCACCAGGAAAACCAGAACAAGCCAAGCACCAGGAAAACCAGGACAAGCCAAGCACCAGGAAAACCAGGACAAGCCAAGCACCTAGAAAAACGAGGATAATCCAAGAACCAGGAAAACGAGGATAATCCAAGCACCAGGAAAACCAGGATAATCCAAGCACCAGGAAAACCAGGATAATACAAGCACCAGGAAAACCAGGATAATCCAAGCATCAGGAAAATAAGGATAATCCAAGCACCAGGAAAACCAGGATAATACAAGCACCAGGAAAACCAGGATAATCAAAGCAGCAGGAAAACCAGAACAAAGTTTAGCACAAGGAAACCTAGAGCAAGTCGAGCACCAGGAAAACCAGGACAAGCCAAACACCAAGAAAACCAGAACAAGCCAAGCACCAGGAAAACCAGGACATGCCAAGCACCAGGAAAAACCAGGATAATCTAAGCACCAGGAAAACCAGGATAATCCAAGCATCAGGAAAAACCAGGATAATCCAAGCACCAGGAAGACCAGGATAATCCAAGCACCAGGAAAACCAGGATAATCCAAGCACCATGAAAACCAGGATAATCCAAGCACCAGGAAAACCAGGATAATCCAAGCATCAGGAAAAACCAGAATAATCCAAGCATCAGGAAAACTAGGATAATCCAAGCACCAGGAAAACCAGGATAATACAAGCACCTGGAAAACCAGGATAATACAAGCACCAAGAAAACCAGAATAATCAAAGCACCAGGAAAACCAGGATAATACAAGCACCAGGAAAACCAGGATAATACAAGCACCAGGAAAACCAGGATAATCAAAGCACCAGGAAAACTAGAACCAAGTCGAGCACCAGGAAAACCACTAATGATGCCAGAAACAGAACAAACTAGAATTATCACTGAAAGTGATTAAATACCCCCACATGTATGCTTGATAATTGAACTGGGAATGCTTCGAATCAATGGCATAATGTGCCCCACTTTCAATCCAAAGTGTCGTCTTCACAGTAGCCACATATTCAGCAAGTTTCATCACAATATCTCATTTCTTCTAAATTTATTGAGCAGAAATGGTTTAAATATGTTAGTAACAGTGGCCTTTATCTAACTTTTTTCTAAGAACTGTGTGCCAAACATTGTTTATGAGAAATCATCCAGAAACCATTTTTTCTATTTTTAGTAACAGTGACCTTGACCCCATCAGGCCCAATTTCAATACCAAGTTTCGTCTTCACAGACACTACCTATATAGCAATTTTCATCACAATATCTCATTCTGAACCAAAGTTATTGAGCATACAGTTTATTTTCTATTTTTAGTAACAGTGACCTTGACCCCACAGGCCTTGAATCCCAAAAGTCATCTTCACAAAAACCATCAATACACCAAATTTCATTTAAGAATCTCATTCCAAGCTATAGTTACTGAGTGGAAACGAAGTTTTGAAGTTTAAATAACAGTGACCTTGACCTTGAACCCACAGGCCGCAAAGTCAAACCTAATCTTTATCTTGTTATGTTACATCTGTGTCCCAAAAAATAATTAAATCTATGAAGTATTTCATGAGTTATAGTCCAGAAACAATTTTTCTTTTTTAAGTTACAGTGACCTTGACACTGACCCCTCAGGCCCCAAAGTCGAACTCGACCTGTATCTTCTGATATTACATATATGTACCAAAAAAGGATTTAATCTGTGAAGTTTTTCATGAGTTATTATCTGGAAACCTTTTTTCTATTTTTAGTAATACTGACCTTGACATTGACCCCACCAGCCCCAAAGTCGAAATTGACCTGTATCTTGTGATGTTACATCTATTTACCAAACAAGGATTAAATCTGTGAAGTGTTTCATGAGTTATCATCCGGAAACCATTTTTCTATTTTTAGTAACAGTGACCTTGACACTGATCCCACCAGCCCCAAAATCGAACTTGACCTGTATCTTATGACGATATATCTGTGTACCAAAAATTATTTAATTCTGTCAAGCCTTTCATGAGTTATCATCTGGAAACGAAGAATCCGACCCACCGACCGACAGACCAACAGACCGACCGACCGACCGACCGACAAGCTCACTCCTATATATCCCCTCAAACTTCGTTTGTGGGGGTATAACTATACCCTATAATCTCTTAATGTTTTGTATGAGGTACTTAAAAGATACCTTCATTACCTTCATTTTCATACTCAAATAGACAAGAGACCCAGTGTTTACTTACAACAAATCCTCTACACACCAGTTTAATGAAGATACTGTAACATCTAGCCTTATTCAATTTACTTACTTCTTATCAATTGAACACTTACTTCAGAGATAGATGAATAATTCATGCATTTTATTTGTCAGACAAATCAACATAAAAAATGCTTAAGACATGCAACTGAATAAAACATGTCAAGAGCGATACAAACAAACTTGTGCACGTAGAGCAAATAGCAGTAAGGTGTAATATATAATCTATCTTAACTGTGTTTGAACTTGAAGATAAAGTTAACTAACTGTAAATAATTTCAAGAAAATAAAAGGGTCTTTCTGAGTACTTGTACTCTCTGAGTAGTTGTACTCTCTACAGGGCAGTTACTCTTACTAATACTCTATCAAGTGAACAAAATAGAAGCAGTAAATGTTACCTGTACTAACTATTGCTTGGCATATTCTCCAAGGACACAGCTTATATCGCGTGTGGGACCAGTGTAGATCCAGATCAGCCTGCATATCCTCACAGTCTGATCGGGATCTTCATTGTTAGCTTATTGTTTAGAAATTACCCAATAAATCTAAAGCAAACAATGTAGATCCTGATCAGATTGTACATATGTGCAGATTGATCTGGATCTACACTGGCCCCGGCATCAGATATAAGCTATGTAGTAAAGGGTAATTGTAAAGAAACAAGCAGTAACAGCCAGTGTACAATGCTGAGAGGGGCTTACACTCCTTCAGTGCTATCACTCAACAAGTTGCCTGCTGGCTAATGTCTTTTACAGTTCTAATACTTATGCATACTCTGCTGTAAGCATTAACTTGCACAGAAAATTGTTACTGCTACTTCAGCTAGGAATATTTCTACATTTCAGGAAAGTAAAACTAGTGATTTCAGTAATATTTGTTGCACATGAAACATAAAGATAACAGCCTGCCTGCAGACACAACAATTCTTTTATTATTGTGATAAATTAGATATACTTTTATTGAACATCCTTCATAAACTTCTAACACAAACTTTTATGTTTTATAGGTGCATTACCAGCATTCAGTGGTAAATGTTTAACATCTATGAAAACTGGGTTCCATTTTAACATTTTAATTTCTATCAAAATTTGACAAGACTTCAGCCGAGATTTATGAAGACATCATGTTTTTGCTACTCATTGTAGATCCTGATCAGACTGTGTAGTGTGAAGGCTGGTCTGGATCTACACTGGCTGCCAATATGATTAAATGTGAACCTTGCGGGACAGGGGTAAGTCATACTCCATAGATACACTAGTATTGTCTCTGACAAGGACCTACTCTGTTCACTTTTTTATTCATTAAGTTATTTCTGACCAAGATGTGACCAGTTCTATGGCTGTGCCAGCTGATCTGAATCTACTCTGGTTGTACATGTGTTAAAATGCGTATAAGGAGTAAAGAGTTAATTATAAATCGTTGACCACAGGCAGTTGTGAAGATTTCAAACCTACAAACATTGCCCTTGTTAATACTGGTGTCTTTGAACTTGTCAAAGTCAACTTCACTATCTTGAATGTCATTCATGGCCTTTTTTTGAAAGGAAAGGTAACAGAGTCCTGTAAAATGTTTAACTGTCAAAATGCAAGGTGTTAAGTTGTTCTTGTACTGCACACAGACATTATACAGTTCATTTAATTGCAGAAGAGATGTCACAGCGACAAGATACAACTCTTGACAAGCTAAATAGTCTCCTAACAATAGACAATGATATCAAATATGAAACCTGACACTCAAATGGAAGAATTGGGACATGGATTTTTGCATTAACTACCCTATGCACTGATGATTATTGATAACCGTTCTAAAACCAGAAACTGACACGATTACTAGCTGTCAACCTTAACACACAGTTAGTAATACAGCCAAAACTATCATCAAAGACTACTTGACCGGGGATAACCTGAACTTGGTCTTTGAGGGCAGGAAGTCTTTGTTCACAAGTTATTTTGTTCTTTAACCCTTTAATCCCTATATACACCTTTATTGCATGGGCGAACAGTTTAGATCCAGATCAGCTGGCACATCTGTGCCATCTGATCAGGATCTTAAATGTTCGCTTTTTGATTCATTAGGTTATTTCTGATCAAAATGCGACCAGTGCAGATCTTGATTAGATGGCACGGTTATGCTGGCTGATCTGGATCTACACTGGTCGCACATGCGTAAAAATGCATAAAAATGCAAATATGTGGAGGAAAGGGTTAAATTAGACCGGCAATATATCCTCACATACCATGTGAAGAAACCAAGAAATATAATATCCCAGGGCTACTCTTTTGAAATATATCCTAACATATCTGAACATTGCCCTGTGATATATTCTCTGATATATCACCAGAAGATATTTATTATTACTTATTTGTCTGGGAGGTGATTTCTTGGTTTCTCTGAATATAGATTTACATTAGAACACAGCAGGCTAGAGGCAACACAACAGTCAGTAAAACATCTCCTGTATTTAATGTTTACTAATGAAAATTTAAATTTAATTACTTGAAACTTTATCTTTTAAACTCTAAGTTAAGTAGTATATTGGATTTTGAATAATTAAAGTTTTAACAGAATGTGAAAGTAGGTTGGTGAATTGTATGATATATTTTCTTTAAACAATTGATTATCAGGGTAACGGGAGAATACGTTCTGATCATCCCAAGCACTCAGTGCAAAACTCTTGAAAACAAAAAAGAGTTGAGACGTAGGAAACATACCATAAAATTGCTTTTAAACACCCCAACCCTAATAAATGCTCCACATTTTATTTTTTTTGACAAAAAATCAATAAATCCATATTTTTTATTCAATATCCTTCAGAATCTAATATTAAAATAGAAATAATTAATACATTAATAATAAGCCCCCTCTTTCAGAAAATATAACTTCCCCATGGGTGTTTAAAAGGAATTTTACGGTAGCAGCAAATTCTTCAAAGCTACATTTATCATTCTGCACATTTCAACTTGCCAAACTATAATGAACAAAATCAGCTCTTTAATCATTTTTTATGAAATGCAATTTCCTTGTTTCATCTGAAACAATTACTGTCTTACGGAATGTTTTTTCATTATTAAAACATTGGCAGGAGAAAGTTTCCAGGTTAATTAACCCTTTGACTCTACAATTAAGCAAAAGTTTACATCAAACGAGATCTGTATTGTATCTGTCTTACACAATTCAAAGTGCTGCAGGTAAATTGTGCAAATGTAATCACTGTGATTGCTCCATCAATAAACTTCTTGCTTGTAGACAGCCAGCCTACAGTACAGTAAACCTCTTCAGCCATTTAAAATTAATTAGGCATCATGTAGAAAACCTTAGTTACCTGGTTAGAGGCTTGGCTGTCGGTTGTAGGGCAGGTGAATTACAGTTGTACTTACTACACAGTAAGTTTATGGTAATGCATATTTTAAGTGTTTGACTTTGATCACGGGTAAACAGTGTAGATCCAGATCAACCTGTACATCCATATGGATCTAAACCATTCCATTCTTAGTCAGAAACTAGATGGGTGTTCATTTGAACATTTGTGTTGCTCTCGGGTACTATTCAGGATAAACATGTAATTACAGGTACAAAAAGGGGCATAACTCCATCTTGACCTAAAAAACTTGGCCTAATGATGAGTGTGTTGTCATGAGGAATATAATTTAAAAGTTTTAATGAAGAAATATGAAGAAATGGCAACGCAACAGTCAACATTAAGTTTTTGTGTTAAAATACATGTACAAAAGGGGCTTAACTACATTCAAATGTGACTTTGACCTATAAATTGACAATCATCACAACCCTGTTGTCATAAGCAATATTATATTTTGAAGGAGAAATATAAAGAAATGTCAAAGTATAGCAAAGTTAAGTTTTCATTCAAAATCAGAGTACAAAAAGGGGTATAACTCCACCAAATGTGAACCTGACCTAAAGAAATTGGCAAAGTTATAGCCAACATTAACTTTCGTGTCAAAATTAAAGTACTAAAAGGGACATAACTCTATCAAATGAGATCTTGACCTTAAAAGTTTGGCATCATCATGATCGTGTTGTCATAAGCAGTACAATTTAAAAGTTTGATGAAGAAATATACAGAAAGGGAAAAGTTATAGCAAATGATAAGTTTTTGTGATGGACGTCCAGTCGTCTGGACAGACTGACAAAGCAACCCCTATATATTGCCTTTTCCTCGAAAGGGTGACACAATAACAAAGGAATCTAAAAGCAAACAGTATATGAACCCAACATGAAATATATTAACAAATGGGAGCAATAATAGAAAGTGGGTTTAATTATGGGTACAATGTCATATAAAATATGAGTCATCTGGTAACGTATCTAGAATCATTTCATGTGAACTTTTTTACTAAATCTTAAGAGTTATTGTTGAAAGCATTAAAAAGAAAATGGAACAAGCTTTGGTATTAATACACATTAGTTCGTAAGTTGCATTTTTTCAAGTTTATACTGCAAAAATGGAATATCCTCTTAATAATCAATCTGAAATGTAACATGATAAGACACCATGTGTGATATTGTCCACTTTTTTTACATGATTAAGCATCACAGAGTGTGTTTCAGCTTTTAATTTACGATATTTACTTATTTAGTCACAGCAGCAGAATTAGTAATACAATAATACAATAAACAAAACTCGTGATGTGCAGATTTTTATTCACACATGGAACTAGCTAGTTCCGCCTAACAAGACAATAATTTTGTGCCAGATTTCTTTCACAATAACAGTTGGAGGTGGCGCTGCCCTGTCTTTCTTAATGTCTTTTTGAATGATAAGATAAATTTCGTAAACTAGGTAAGCTAAACTTGCAGCTTGTAAATTTTGCCAACAATATAAATATAATGCCAATCTTCTATTGCCAAGTTTGGTATTTTATCTTTGCCAGGTGTTAATACAGTCCATAAAAGAAATGTAGTACTAACTATTCAAATCAGTCAGAATGTTTTCTAAATTCAAATCTCTTCAAATAAACTCTTGTATTACGCAATATAAAATAAAAACATGATTCAGTCATCCCAGGGCAAAGCAATTTCCCAATATTGTCATTTTTGTAAAATCTTAACATCAGAAACCTGTCTAGATCTAATCGATATGCAAGTATTTTCAAATTTAAAACGTCTTATCAGCCTTTTCATTACTGGTTTTTCTGCATGCTTGCAGCTGCCACAGAATTATCGGAGAACGAGAACGCGTTCCAGTGAAAGTCATATAATATTCGCAGACTGCATGTCATAAAATATCTGTCATGATTGAACATGCTCAGTAATGAGCTCTTGCAGACAGGAACTAGTTTTAGTGGAACTTCTTGCTGAACAATTATTGTAAAAAGACCCACTTCAATACAATATACTGAGCTGCTGATAAAACAACAAAACTGGTTAACAACATCATCAGGATGCTGATGGCTGCATAAAGGAACTACATGTCCTTTTTGCCAATCTTGTCATGAACTGATTTGGTAACTTGAGTATTTTTTTTTGGCAGGAGAAAATACTTCAGTCTATTCTGTGGGTATTTAATTGGTTTTGAAGTCACCACTAGTGTAGACTCGGTTCAGCCTGTGTCTTTGCACAGTCAGATCAGGGTCTACAATGTTTGCTGTTCAATCAATGAATTTCTGCAACATACCCTTAAGAGTCATGAATGGAAGAAAAGCAAAGCAACTGTATTATACAAGTTCATCAGGAGATCTTTTCCTTCCATCCAGTATGTCATATGGCTGCTTTTGTTACTAATGGGGGTGAAATCCCCTCATGTTGGGCTGGTATTTTGAAGAGTATTCACTATCAGATGAACAGCAGTAGGACAGGAGTAATCACTACTTGCAGAGTGAACAGTACTAATAGGGGCAAGAGGCAGGAATGGATCCTCAGTTTGGTTCGATGGGGCTGTTGAACCCCTTTTATTGGGCAATATTATTTAATTTTCATTAGAATTTAAGCCAGAAGGTTGAAAAAAAATCTTGTAACAACATGATGACTGCCTCAAACGAACCCAGTTTATGGAAACCATGCATCCTACCCTGGGAGTATTTCCTCCCCTGTTATGATGGACATGGAAGGTTTCAGCCCCTGTTATGGTGAACACAGGGAAAGTTTCAGCCCCTGTTATGGTGAACACAGGGAAAGTTTCAGCTCCTGTTATGGTGAACACAGGGAAAGTTTCAGCCCCTGTTATGGTGAACACAGGGAAAGTTCAGCCCTGTTATGGTGAATGCAGGGAAAGTTTCAGCCCCTATTATGGTGAACACAGGGAAAGTTTCAGCCCCTGTTATGATGGACACAGGAAAAGTTTCAGCCCCTAATGGAAGCTACTAAGTCTAACACATTTGTAAGTATGAAATTTAAATCATAAAACAGACTTACATCACATTTGTACTTTTAAACAAAAAACCAAACATATTATTACAAGTTGATGATGAACTTCTGTAAAAAGCAATACCATACCAATACCTTGGGTTTAGATACTTGACACAGAACATACTTTATTAGTGAAAATAAAATTAACCTTATAACCCCACCCCCACCTTTCACAAGCATGTATGCTTATGTGGTATACTGTGATAAAAACTTCTGTATTAAGTAAAAAAAAGTTATATAATTATGAAGGTACTGTACCCTGTAGCAATATGACATGTACCAGGTGGACAAAATTAAATGCATCATACACAGGAGACAGTTGTATAGGAGATACATGTAAGAAACTTGCATGCTAAATAATTAGCATAATTAGATCATGGCAAACTGTAAATTAATTCTATTTTCTTCAGGAATGACACACTTTCTTTCATAAACAACAAATCTTTTAGAGTTAATGTTCAAGTTTATCTCAGTTATGTGACACATTTTATCAACAACTGCAGCCACTTTGAGATATGAAATATCTTGCATTTCACGTTTAGCTGACAGATATACACGTCAACACGCCAGATAACACTTGCCTCTTTTCTGCTGCTGTAGATTACAGCTGTGTCAGATTTTCACACTTTTTCAAGAAATAATGACAGATTCTTAAATATACATACATTTTCAAAAAGATACAACATGCAGCATCTTGGCAAACATCATGAAAACTCTCTCTTATACCCTTTGATTAATGATACTGCTAAACTCTCAGTGTAATCCTGCTGGCAATTAGCGTCGGTAATTCCTGTTTCTTTGTTCACACAGTGCAGCCTATATGCTACATACTCACTGTTATTATTATTGAACTGACACTACAGTTAACTGCAATTTTATGTTACACAATGAACTGATACTTTATACCACTATTTTAAGTCACATATTAAACTGACATTTTACCACACAGTCACAAGTCAGATATGTTTCTTCTTTATTTTACTACACAGTTTCTATGATACATATATCTGTGTAAATATGGAGTTGTGCTCAATCCCGAGCTTGGCAGAGAGGACAGATATTTGCATTTTCTTTTACTGTCCACAAACAGGCTCATTTATGTTACCTATTCTAACGGACACTCACCTATTTTATGTTACATATTAAACTGACACTCAACTGCTATTGTATGTTACATATTAAACTGACACTCAACTGCTATTGTATGTTACATATTAAACTGACACTCAACTGCTATTGTATGTTACATATTAAACTGACACTCAACTGCTATTGTATGTTACATATTGGACTGACACTCTAATTTTAATTTATTTTTGCATAAAGAAATGACTTTTTTTTTAATGTAACATATTGCATTTCTAGCACTTTTGTTACAAATTGGCCTTAAACTCCACTGCTATTTTATGTAACATACTGGACTGAAACTCTATGGATATTTTATGTAACATACTCAGGACTGAAACTCTATGGATATTTCATGTTACATTTTTGACTAATGCTCTACCACTATTTTATGTTACATATTGGACTGAAACTCCACCACTGTTTAATGTTACATATTGAACTAACACTCTTACACTATTTTATGTTACATATTGAACTAACACTCTTACACTATTTTATGTTACATATTGAACTAACACTCTTACACTATTTTATGATACATATTTAACTAACACTCTTACACTATTTTATGTTACATATTGAACTAACACTCTTACACTATTTTATGTTACATATTGAACTAACACTCTTACACTATTTTATGTTACATATTGGTCTGAAACTCTACCTTTATTTTATATAACATATTGGACAGAAACTCAACCACTATTTTATGTTACATATTGGACAGAAACTCTACCTTTATTTTATGTAACATATTGGACAGAAACTCTACCACTATTTTATGTTACATATTGGTCTGAAACTCTACCTTTATTTTATGTAACATATTGGACAGAAACTCTACCACTATTGTATGTTACATATTGGTCTGAAACTCTACCTTTATTTTATGTAACATATTGGACAGAAACTCTACCACTATTTGTTGTTACATATTGGTCTGAAACTCTACCTTTATTTTATGTAACATATTGGACAGAAACTCTGCCACTATTTTATGTTACATATTGGTCTGAAACTCTACCTTTATTTTATGTAACATATTGGACAGAAACTCTACCACTATTTTATGTTACATATTGGTCTGAAACTCTACCTTTATTTTATGTAACATATATGACAGAAACTCTGCCACTATTTTATGTTACATATTGGTCTGAATCTCTACCTTTATTTTATGTTACATATTGGACAGAAACTCTACCACTATTTTATGTTACATATTGGTCTGAAACTCTACCTTTATTTTATGTTACATATTGGACAGAAACTCTACCACTATTTTATGTTACATATTGGTCTGAAACTCTACCTTCATTTTATGTAAAATATTGGACAGAAACTCTACCACTATTTAATGTTACATATTGGTCTGAAACTCTACCTTTATTTTATGTAACATATTGGACAGAAACTCTACCACTATTTTATGTTACATATTGGTCTGAAACTCTACCTTTATTTTATGTAACATATTGGACAGAAACTCTACCACTATTTTATGTTACATATTGGTCTGAAACTCTACCTTTATTTTATGTAACATATTGGACAGAAACTCTACCACTATTTTATGTTACATATTGGTCTGAAACTCTACCTTTATTTTATGTAACATATTGGACAGAAACTCTACCACTATTTTATGTTACATATTGGTCTGAAACTCTACCTTTATTTTATGTAACATATTGGACAGAAACTCTACCACTATTTTATGTTACATATTGGTCTGAAACTCTACCTTTATTTTATGTAACATATATGACAGAAACTCTGCCACTATTTTATGTTACATATTGGTCTGAATCTCTACCTTTATTTTATGTTACATATTGGACAGAAACTCTACCACTATTTTATGTTACATATTGGTCTGAAACTCTACCTTTATTTTATGTTATATATTGGACAGAAACTCTACCACTATTTTATGTTACATATTGGTCTGAAACTCTACCTTCATTTTATGTAACATATTGGACAGAAACTCTACCACTATTTTATGTTACATATTGGTCTGAAACTCTACCTTTATTTTATGTAACATATTGGACAGAAACTCTACCACTATTTTATGTTACATATTGGTCTGAAACTCTACCTTTATTTTATGTAACATATTGGACAGAAACTCTACCACTATTTTATGTTACATATTGGTCTGAAACTCTACCTTTATTATGTAACATATTGGACAGAAACTCTACCACTATTTTATGTTACATATTGGTCTGAAACCCTACCTTTATTTTATGTAACATATTGGACAGAAACTCTACCACTATTTTATGTAACATATTGGACAGAAACTCTACCTTTATTGGACAGAAACTCTACCACTATTTTATGTTACATGTTGGACAGAAACTCTACCACTATTTTATGTTACATATTAGTCTGAAACTCTACCTTTATTTTATGTAACATATTGGACAGAAACTCTACCACTATTTTATGTTACATATTGGTCTGAAACTCTACCTTTATTTTATGTAACATATTGGACAGAAACTCTACCACTATTTTATGTTACATATTGGTCTGAAACTCTACCACTTTTTTTATGTTAAATATTGGACACAGACTCTACCACTTTTTCATGTTACATATTGCACTGAAACTCTATCCTTATAATATTGCTAGATGATAGTTAAGCCTTCATCACCGAAAGCATACATAACTAGGGGTTGAAGCCAAAAAACATACATAAGTTTTTAAATTTTTCTTTCTTGTAATATTTTGTTTTGCTTTTACAGGAGGGCTGGTGGGGATTGAGGTACACTATTCACATTCATTTTCTTTGGTAAGAAACAGATTACCAGCTGTATGTTAGTCCCTGAAAGACCAGTAACATTTTTGCAGAATTGCAAAGCCAAGAGGTAAAAAAACAAACTGTCAGAAAGAGTTGTTTTTCTTTGACAGGAACGGCTGTTTTAACCAATTTGAAACTTATGACATAAACCCACAAAACAGTGTGAATGTAATTAAATCAAAGTTTTCACAATTATGCTGAATAATACATGGCAGAACTTGGAAGCATTGACTAGGGCAGCTGCAGATTGTTACAGAAAGTTACTCTAGGGGAGCCTTGCAGCTGTTACAGTGTTTCTGTATTCATAAAATATTGCAAAAAACCAAACAGCTTCAGTTGTTACTTCATCAGGTGTGTCAATATGCAAATGCTCAACCCTTTTCTACATAGATATGCGTTTAAATACGTGTGTGACCAGTGCAGATCCAGATTAGCAGCATGTCCGTGCTGTTTGATCTAGATCTACTGTGGTCGCATCTTGGCTAAGAAATAACTTAATAAATCAAAAGCAAACAGTGCAAATCCTGATCAGAGGACATGATTGTGATGGCTGGTCAGGATCTCTCTGTTTACCCTCACCCTTAAAGAGTATATATGGAGGAAAGGGTTAATTTATATATACTGGACATTTGTGATCAATTAGAAATGTTTAATCATGTATACCTCTTAAAAGCAGATATTTTTTACAACAAGGATTCTATTTCTTTTTTTTGGACAAATTATTGTTAAGTTATGATAAACTGCAGTATGATTCCGAGCATACGAAGCATACTGGTCCAAGTTAACATCTCTAGGCTGTGACAAAATTAAATTCTAAAATCTTATTTAAGTCCCTAAATTAATTACAAAACTATCCTGGAGAGGCGTTTGAAGGAAATTTACAGTAAGACTGAAGTCAGGTTATTCTACTTTCAAATCAGTTGAGAAAGCTGCAAGTCCCAGCTATTGGACGATGTTTGGAAATTATATGGTTGTTTATATTGGTTCAATATCTTGTGTAACTCAAAATTGCAGATTTCGAAATTCCAGGAAAAGTTGATAGTTATATAACAGAATGTAATAATATCACAACAAATCTGTGTGAAAATGTGAAAGCATGGGAATAAACAGACATAAGGGATGTTGATGTAACACGTTGTGATGTTCGTGTGTAATCACTGACAATTATAGCATACAAATAGTCATAATAGCATCCCTAACTGACAACGATCCCTATCTCTAGACGCTGCACGAAATCCTCAGACATACTGTCACTACACTGTCACGAATCAAGTGCTTTTACCACACAAGTAATCTTCCAAAGACGGAAGAAACTGGTGGAAAACCTGTAGAAATAGAAATGCTTAGGAAATTAAAAGTTTTCATATTCCATAAGCCCTGATGAATCATAAAAGTTTCTTCAAAATATTTTTAAAAAGATCAATCATCCAGCGCCACCATTTTAATTACTTCTTCTGTATATTGCAAGAGCAACACATCTCCATGTTTTATCCAGATATCAGTCTAGAAGAACACAGAAGGCTGATGCAGTAGTCTTGAAGCAAATCCTACAGAACTGAGCAGGTTAGATCCCTGGCCATTATACTACAGGATTTCTGTGTAGCGTTATTTTACCGAAATGTAGTTCTGGAAAAAGTGTAAATATGGTTCATGATACTCCTTTAACCCCATTACTCCGAAGACACCCATTTAAGGCTTTCCTCCATATAATGATACACCTTTATGGCATGGGCAAACAGTGTAGATGTAGATTAACCAGCACATCCATACCATCTGATCCGAATCTGCACTGTTTGCATATTGATTTATTAGGTTATGTCTAAACAAAAAGAAAACAGTGCAGATCCTGATCAGAGGGCATGGTTGTGCCAGTTGATTTTGATCTACTCTGGTCCCAGAGATAAAATAAAGATAAAATGCATATATATGGCGGGAAGGGCTAACCCATTGATACCTCTTTAATCCCATGTGTGACAATTGTAGATCTAGATCAGCCTGCTGATCTGTGCATTATAGGTGTATCGATGAAGTAAAGAGTTAACTCTGATGTAGGTGAAAAAGGAAAATGCAGAGAGAGATGCTGCAGTATTCAGCCCCTGTTATGATTATGTATTAATTCACATCATACTGGTTGCAAGGTGTCTCCAAATAATTGTCGTGAAAGAAAACCAAAGTCTGCTCTTTAAAGCTGAAATTTACATGACAAGCACTGCCTTTTTTCCTTGATGAAACTATATTTTTTTCTCTCAATTCTACTGATTTTCCTCCCAGACATAATAATTATGCTGATATAATGGGTGTACTCAAGTAGAAGCTATCTATTATGCCTCTATAATCACCAGTGAAAACTTTCAAGTATATAAGAGCTGCATGAAGGTAGCATGCCCCGGAAAATGGATAACCTGCCAACTGCATGTCATATTCTGTCTGGGAGGGAGGAAAAAGCATGTTAATGACTTTTATAGCATAATGGGAATAACATGCAGAATCCTGCTTGTCTTGTATGTCATAGAGGACATTGTGTAATCCTGCTTGTCTTGTATGTCATAGAGGACATTGTGTAATCCTGCTTGTCTTGTATGTCATATAGAACATTGTGTAATCCTGCTTGTCTTGTTTGTCATAGAGGACATTGTGTAATCCCGCTTGTCTTGTATGTCATATAGAACATTGTTTAATCCTGCTTGTCTTGTATGTCATAGAAGACATTGTGTAATTCTGCTTGTCTTGTATGTCATAGAGGACATTGTGTAATCCTGCTTGTCTTGTATGTCATATAGAACATTGTGTAATCCTGCTTGTCTTGTATGTCATAGAGGACATCGTGTAATCCTGCTTGTCTTGTATGTCATAGAGGACATTGTGTAATCCTGCTTGTCTTGTATGTCATAGAGGACATTGTGTAATCCTGCTTGTCTTGTATGTTATAGAGGACATTGTGTAATCCTGCTTGTCTTGTATGTCATAGAGGGCATTGTGTCATCCTGCTTGTCTTGTATGTCATAGAGGACATTGTGTAAACCTGCTGGTCTTGTATGTCATAGTGGACATTGTGTTATCTTGCCTGTCTTGTATGTCATAGAGGGCATTATGTTATCCTGCTTGCCTTGTTTGTCATAGAGGGCATTGTGTAATCTTGCTTGTCTTGTATGTTATAGAGGACATTGTGTAATCCTGCTTGTCTTGTATGTCATAGAGGACATTGTGTAATCCTGCTTGTCTTGTATGTCATAGAGGACATTGTGTAATCCTGCTTGTCGTGTATGTCATAGAGGACATTGTGTAATCCTGCTTGTCTTGTATGTCATAGAGGACATTGTGTAATCCTGCTTGTCTTGTATGTCATTGAGGACATTGTGTAATCCTGCTTGTCTTGTATGTCATGGAGGACATTGTGTAATCCTGCTTGTCTTGTATGTCATAGTGGACATTGTGTTATCCTGCTTGTCTTGTATGACATAGAGGGCATTGTGTAATCCTGCTTGCCTTGTATGTCATAGTGGACATTGTGTTATCCTGCTTGCCATGTATGTCATAGAGGACATTGTGTAATCCTGCTTGTTTTGTATGTCATAGAGGACATTGTGTAATCATGCTTGCCTTGTATGTCATTGAGGGCATTGTGTAATCCTGCTTGACTTGTATGACATAGAGGGCATTGTGTAATCCTGCTTGCCTTGTATGTCATAGAGGACATTGTGTTATCCTGCTTGCCTTGTTTGTCATAGAGGACATTGTGTTATCCTGCTTGTCTTGTATGACATAGAGGACATTGTGCAATCCTGCTTGTCTTGTATGTCATAGAGGGCATTGTGTAATCCTGCTTGTCTTGTATGTCATAGAGGACATTGTGTAATCCTGCTTGTCTTGTATGTCATAGTGGACATTGTGTTATCCTGCTTGTCTTGTATGTCATAGAGGACATTGTGTAATCCTGCTTGTCTTGTATGTCATAGAGGACATTGTGTAATCCTGCTTGTCTTGTATGTCATAGTGGACATTGTGTTATCCTGCTTGTCTTGTATGTCATAGAGGACATTGTGTTATCCTGCTTGCCAGGTATGTCATAGAGGACACTCTGTAACAACCATAGACAATACCATGCAGAATCCTGATCGTCTTGTTTGTCAAAAAGCACATGGTGTAAAAACCTAACCTACTTAAAATGCCGAGTCATGCATGTCTTGTATGTCACAGAGAACATTGTACTACAACTGTAGTCAACAAAGATATAGATCTCAGGATGTATGATGTATTATTTCCTCATTAAGCACAACATGTGGGTGGGGTCATTTATTACTGAGACTTGTGATTAAATAATTTAAGACTTATATATAATAAAGATGATCACATCCATACAGACAGTTCAGATGCTACACTTCTTGCTCTGTGATTTGTTAGATTATTTCTGAAATGGCAATGAAGATCCTTATCAGATTGCATGTGTGTGCAGGCTGATCTGGATCTACATGGTCGCACATGAGCTGTATCTATAGAGTAGAGGGTTGAACTCTGTATACAGGATTAACTGCTATAATGATAGTCAGGGTCTACTACAAGGGTAAAGAAGTATCATCTGTGCCATCTGATCAGGATCTGCACTGTTAGCTTTATGATTCGTTAGGTTATTTCTGACCAAAATGCGACCAGTACAGATCCTGATCAGACGGCACAGATGTGCCAGCTGATCTACACTGGTCGCACATGCGTAAAAATATATGTATATATGGAGGAAAGGGTTAAGTAATAATAATAATATTATATTCTTATCAGGTTTTGTGGCAACACATATAGCAAGGAGTTGATCATGAACTGTTCCTCATCATAATTTACTACCTGTTAGACATTATAAAATTCACAAAAACCTGCAAGTACTTTCTGGATTAACATTAATGTAGAGTTAAAAGAACAAAGTATTTCTCTGTAGAAACATTTACCCTGGGTGTGTAGTATGAAAAGTAATTTTATGAACTGCAGGGGTTTTCAAATTCCTTTGATAAAACTTTCAAACTTTGACTGAAAGTGCATCGAGGAAAATGCATTTAACACAAACCAGATGTTCAGTGTCTAAAAGGTTTTATGAATATTATATAATCTTTATTTGAAATTGATCTGGTGATAATCATGTGAACAGAAAACAGAGCTGAAGAAGCTGTGTGCGATACTCCGCAGTTCTTATCCCACTGTCTGCTGTAACTAACTGGTTTCTAACTAATGTTGTTTTTTTTCATCCATTGGTGTTCCTTTTTAGAATATTTTGATTTTACTTTTGTTTTTATGTGTCTGTAGATTTGAAATAGTTCCATAAAAAAATATAAAAGAAAAAAATAAAAGACATATCCAAGAAAATTGTTTTTGTCAAAATATTTTCGAAACCACCCTTTTTTTAAACTAAAACCAGTAAAAACTTGAATATACAAAACTAAATGAGCTGAGTCATATGAACATTTGCTTTCAGTGATAGTTTTAGCATTTTCAGTTTTTGGAATTTTTAAAAAGAACACTTTATATTTCATTTTTTATAAGACATAATATAATTTTGTTACAAATTTGGACTATACTGTATTTTTTATTCTTCTGAGAAATGCATAATTATCGATGTCGTCCGCTACACTTTTTCACGACAACTTCCTAGAGACACATTTTGTGTGACCCAATTTAAAATCTGTCATTAATTATTGGAATTTTCTAATGATATTTAAAGTGAACAGTGGCTTGCTGATTTTAGAGAAATTTGTACTTAATATTGAGACTTGTGACTGAGTATTAGGCTGATCTGGCTCTACAGTTTTTGTGCATTTAACATATCATTAACAGCAAGTTGCATCAACTTGACACCAGTTGGCTTAGTTCATTAATTACGGAACATTTTTTTTGTTTCTTTTCAATGAATATTCAATGAATATTAATAATCCAATCTTTGCCAAAGTTAGCAACTGTGTTTTATCACTTACATGTGGAATAATTGTATAACCTTCTTCATTTATATACATTATATACATATATTAGAGTTTCGCATAAAAGTAAGAGTTTATTGTCTCTGGAGGGACCTGATGCCAAGGCAAATTTTTCTCAACACTTTACTATTTACATAATTATACACCTTTACTGCATGGGCAACAATGTAGATCCAGATCAGCCGGCACACCGGTGCCATCTGATCAGATTCTATACTGTTGGCTTTGTGATTCATAAGGTTACTTCTTACCAAACAGTGAACAGTGTAGATCCTCATTAAAGGCACAGATGAGCTGGCCGATCTGGATCTACACTAGTAAGCACAAACGAAAAAAGTTTTACTTGGTTGTCAAGAAATCACCATTGATTTGCTTCCATTGTGCAACAAAATAGTATCTATATTTATTCAGCAAAGTCAAGAACAGCAAAAATGTCCTCTCAGATTAAATCAAAGTTGTGCATGATTTCCAGGAAACCAATCTTGAAGTTTATTACATTTTGCATTAATTCAACAATTGTCTGAATCAGATACTGTAATATGTTATTCTGTGTGATTATCAGGAATAAGTATACATTAACCCATTCCTGTACAGATACACCTTCATTGCTAGGGCGAACAGTTTAGATCCAGATCAGCCGGCACATCCGTGCCGTCTGATCAGGATCTAAACTGTTCGTTTTTGGATTCATTAGGTTATTTCTGACCAAAATGCGACCAGTGCAGATCCTGATCAGACGGCACGGATGTGCCGGCTGATCTGGATCTACACTGGTCACACACGCGTAAAAATGCGTATATATCCAGGAAAGGGTTAAAACACAGAAAATTTGTGGTTTCAGATTCGTTTCCTAATTAATCTCGAGATTATTTTTTGGCGTTTAGTAAACATACGCAGAACTGTAACTATTACTTAGCGGTAGTTGTTAGTTGTGACAGTGCCAATTTAATACAGCTAATATGCCCACAACTTGCAATTTCCAGAGGTTAAATATCTCATCACAAATATTATTTTCATACAAAATTGTATAACTTGACATCCCACCTCTCAATTCTGAACAAAAAATTGACAAAAATGTAGAAATTAATTAAACTGACCATGGGTACAGAAATATTGTTGTTTGAATGCTACCGACTAGCAAGCATTACAAGTGAAAAAAGCAAAACACACAGCAACTTTAGGCATCTTCAATGATCTATTTCTATCTGCAGTTTCGTGAGATTTCAACAATGAAAGTACAGAATTAATCATCAGACACTTAGAAAAGCCTACAACAGTTCAAAAACCAACTAAAATTCATTCTGCCAATTCTAAAGTTTTTGTCTGCAAAATGAACATCATGCTGCAGTGCAATTTATAACCACAATTCAGACTAAATTTCATAAAAATTCCATGAAGTCATGAGAGAGTATTTTCTAAATCAGAGTGCATTTCGTACAGTGTTTTCTATCATGCAATGCTGGCAATCTTGTTAAAATTTGTGATTACAACAGTTTCTGGGGATTTACACTGGAGATAATTGGAAAAATCTATGTTCAAACTTATCTAAAATTGTATCTTGATAAAAATATGAGGCACTAGCATCCTATCCTGCTAAGAGGCTGCTATCAGAGTCTCCACGGATTGGCAAACAGTTTGTAAATGCTTGGAAAATCCACTAACATGAATATAAAAATCTCAATGGAATCCTTGGGCTTACACAATTAAACATTTCCTAATCTAAAGGAATTTTAAGATACCAAGGGTTGGGTGCTGCACTGTTGTAAATTCTATAGAATCATTCAGAAGATAAAATGCTATACTGTACTAAGAAACCCCTCAATATTACATAGAATACAATATCAAGATTTTGATGCACTATTAATTATGTATTGTATTTACTAGTGTTTGAACTAAACTATGGCATTTTTGTGGAAAAAGCTGAACTTTATACTATTTCATGTGGAATAAGCTGAACATGATAATATTTCAACAATAAATTCCTACATGTTTTGTATTCATATGACTTAAACAATTTAATTCATGTAGCTAAACAAACAGGATCTTTGAGCAACTGAAATTATGTAAATGAAAAAAGAACAACTCCAAAACTAGCCAAATTCTAACAAATACTTTAAATTATTTATATTTAACAAATTATTTCCATTAAAATATTTTCATTTTCTAATTAATTCTAAACAATTAAGAAAAAATAGAATACACAGCAGCAAAAACACATAGCATTTAAATGATAATTTCTTCTAATATTGAATCCAAACAAATTATTTTAGACGAAGCCGACAACAGTTTTGATTTGTAAAATAAACCCATTAGACAGTACATTAAAATTCTCACTCTGGGTGATCCAGTCAATAGACAATGTATCTTATTACATTATTTTATTGCCCAAATATCTCTAACTAGTTGACAACAGATGCTTTTGCCTGCAGTCACAAAACATGACATACAAGATAAATGCCATTTATTTGTTCAGTATTTCTCAAAATACTTGTCCTTTCAAATAGGACATGAAGGCTGATCCAAATATGTTGTCAAAACATACAGACCACAAAACTGGTGTCTTCCATGACGCTGCCAACATTTCTTATAACCCAGTCAATTTAGCAAAAACTTTCACAGCACTGAAAGACGTCAAGACTTTACAGGATTTTATACAATATTTCAAAGAAACACTGCAAATCGGTACACTTTTAAAAGCGAACTCAACAACAACCAAATCACAACCATCTTGCTTGGACTTCATTTCAATCAGCAACTCCTGTTATATTAGAAACCTACAGTAGCTATTGATACTCTCTCTGTACTGTACCCCACAACTTAAATAGTCTAATAAACAAAGTTGCTTACTTTTCCAAATACAGTTGATTTGTGCCAGGTCCCAATCTCAAAATCAACTGGAGTCATTTACTTATCATGAGTAATCTGTATACCAAGTTTGGTGACCATAGGTCCTATACATGTAATTCTTAAGATATTGATCAGAAATAAATTTTCAAGAAAGGGTCATTCTGACCTTAACCTTTTACCTTTTGACCTCCAGAGTAACAAGGGTCACTCTTAAAGATTATTTTTTCAACCAAGTTTGGTGACTACTTCACAAGTTTATGGTTGGACGGACAGACAGACATACAGACAGACGGACGGACGGCTGGACGGACAGACAGTCAGACAGACAGACAATCTGCACCACAATCAGGGCTGTATCCAGAACAGCAAAAGCATTGAGGCAAAGATTTCTAGGGGAGGGGAAGGGGGTTGTGGGCAATTTTGCTCCCCTAGATTTGGGGTATATTTGTTTTTTATTCATCAAATGCATGCTTCAAAACTTCATAGTTTTTTTAAGACAATTACAGCATATAGGAAACTAGTACTATGAGTGGAGAGTACTTACACAGATATCTCCGAGCCATTCCAGCAGGTTCCACTGAGTGGATCTTGCTCAAACTTTGTGGGTTGGGAACAGATATCTTCAGCCAGATTGTTGAAGAGACCCTTGGAGTCGACAAGATCCAGTGTGACTTGCATCACATCCATAGACAGCGGACCTGTCACCTGTAATCAACAGCAATGTCTTAAAACAGCTATCAAACCTTTAACACTTTCCTCCATATATACTCCTTCAAACAGCGAAGATACAGATCAGCTAGCAAATGCGTGCCATCTGATCTGATCAGGATCTACACTATAGCTTTTTTTTATTAGGTTATTTCTTACCTAAAAGCTAACAGTGAAGACCCTGATCAGATGGCACTGATCTGGATCTATCCTGTTTGCACGGGATAAAATGGATATTTATCGTGTAAAGGGTGAACTATTTTTATACGCAAAATTGCCTTCCAATTACAGTTTTATAATACAATTTTCAAAACTTAAATATACATTATTACAGTGCAGATAGAATGGCTCAGTCAGTCTCCAGATCTTCACAAGGGATACAGTACACTAGATCAAAAGTTTGAAGCTCCATTCGCAGGCATCTACCATCCACCAAGTTCTTTAATGCACATTATTTACTGGGCAAGTTAAGAGTTGCATTTAGAATAGTATTTTTCATAAGTATGTACCTAATCCTATATATGGTGAAATGACATAGAACACTTCCAGAAGGGGTTTCTTTTCTTCAATAATTTATTAATAATACTTATAAAATCTGATTCCAGCACCATAACAGACATCTGGGCCCAAGATCATAAAACTAAATTAGGAAACCAGTCCCAGATCTCAAGCATCTGAGGGCTGAAATGGCGATCAGTTGCCATTTCAGCCAATCAGATGCTTGAGATTTGAGACTGGTCTCCTAATTTAGTTTAATGATCTGGGCCCTGTTGTCCTTCCTCTTCACTGCCGAAAGTCAGCTTTGTTCATTCATTGTTCCAGTCCTGCTTACCTCTGTCTGTACACCAGATGTCCTTGTGAAGGCTGGGGGTTTTACCTCTGCTGTCGAGTTGCTGGAATTCACTGGTATACCACATAACTCGTGCACCTAGAAAGCATAAAATCAGAACAATATGTACACCCACATTGATACAAATATGTATATGACTATGTTATCTGAATTTCTATTCACAATCTATTTTAAATTATGGTCTGTGTTACCCAATTTTCTATTCTAAGCACATGGCCTATGTTCACGCATGGTCTATGTTACCCAATTTTCTATTCTAAGCACATGGTCTATGTTCACTCATGGTCTATGTTACCCAATTTTCTATTCTAAGCACATGGTCTATGTTCACTCATGGTCTATGTTACCCAATTTTCTATTCTAAGCACATGGTCTATGTTCACTCATGGTCTATGTTACCAGATTTTCTATTCTAAGCTCATGGTCTATGTTCACTCATGGTCTATGTTACCCAATTTTCTATTCTAAGCACATGGTCTATGTTCACTCATGGTCTATGTTACCCAATTTTCTATTCTAAGCACATGGTCTATGTTCACTCATGGTCTATGTTACCCAATTTTCTATTCTAAGCACATGGTCTATGTTCACTCATGGTCTATGTTACCCAATTTTCTATTCTAAGCTCATGGTCTATGTTCACTCATGGTCTATGTTACCTGATTTTCTATTCTAAGCACATGGGCTATGTTCACTTATGGTCTATGTTATCAGATCATCCATGTTACAGATGGTCTACATTATAACACAGCTTTTTTTGTGTCACTTCATATTATAAAGGCTTATCTATAGTTGAAAGTGTTTTCTTGGTGGAGAGAGGCTGAGAAACAAAATAACTGATGCACGGTACATGCTCTCATTATGAAATCTGTGGAGCGTTAAAACAACTTCTTGATGCTATCAAAATCATCAAATATTTTCATATGTTCAGATATCATCTAAATCATTTAGAAGTACATTTATTTTATGTAAGAAAAGGAGAATCTGAGAAAAACCATTACGCGTATGGTGAAAATGATAAATCAAAATAAATTTGAATATGTTTATGAAAATTGCACTTAATGGCAATAACAAACATACAGTCTATAGCAAACCATATAAATAAATCAAAGTGATTTTCTGCATGAATCATATCCTACATAATCCCCGATTTAGTTTGGACAATAGTAAGTAGTCTAGCATGGCAGGTAATTCCTTATTAGGACACCGCAATTGATAGCTCAAGTCTCTCAAATGTAACTCAAATAATTAAAGTCTGAATAAGTGAAATTAATCTGGCATTAAGTACAGCAGAAGTGACATAGTTACAGACACCATCGTTCATGTAGAAAATCACCTTACAAGCTCCAATTCACTTTTAACATACAATGTTTATGCTTAATATAATCTTTTATTTAATTTTAAAGTTTAAAATGCAGGATTTATACTTCCACCTACATTAACTGAAAAGTGACAGGTTTTAAAAAATTATTTCCATTTCGAATTATTGTGCCTTACAGATTAGGAAATTTATTGAACATTGCACGCCATTTTCAAATGGATCACTTTGCAAATTGTAAATTCTTTTCC
This sequence comes from Corbicula japonica, assembly GCA_038501625.1. Classification (NCBI taxonomy): domain Eukaryota; kingdom Metazoa; phylum Mollusca; class Bivalvia; order Venerida; family Cyrenidae; genus Corbicula; species Corbicula japonica. Next base: position 1,115,157 of record JAZAYU010000030.1, on the reverse strand, counting down.
AATAAATCACAGGACTCAGTAGAGGGTGTGGGGGAGGTGAGAGAGAGAGAGAGAGAGACAGACAGAGAGACAGAGAGAGACAGAGAGAGAGAGACAGAGACAGAGAGAGAGACAGAGAGAGATTTAACTTAGTGCTGGTTTAACAACACCTGAAAACCATGATCATAAATTCATGATCAAGTCAAAAATTTAATCGGGATAAAACTACTGTGAAAGTTTTAAGGAAATTAAAGACTATGTTGACATCTGCAAAATGTAATTAAGGAAACATCTGAGAAAATCAGCAAACACTTCTTCCCATTTTGTTCAAATTGTGAACACGCACAGTTCACAGCGGTTTTTATCAGGTGACAATTTTGTAGCAATCAAGATAACCAAAATCAAATAAAACCACAGTAGTTTGGTGAACTGTTACGAATCCATACTGTTTTTATCGGCAGGTCACCTTGTAATGCGTAACAAATACGTTACTCATACGGGTCGTACTGTCACTGTGTATTTACGGATTAAATAAATAGCAATAAGGCTGTCAGCCTATCTTATTACTAATGTCCAGTAAAGAACTAAGTCAATATTTGTCTTCCCTGACCTACTACAACTTTCTCTTAAGGCAATACAAAACTATTGAAAATAATCTCTTTAAACATAAGGGTCACAAGTGGCTATAATTTATTTTTGAAGAGTACACTTGTAAAGTTTAGATAAATTTTAAACTTAAAGGTTACTGATAGTGACTGTTTATATAAACATATGGTACCAGAAATTAACATACTTTCAGAAAAAAAAACTGTTAATCCTTGGTTTAACAAATTCTACTCAATTAAATTATTTTCCATGAATTGGAACTCGTTAACCCTTAAATTTACTCCATATAAACGTGTTTCAACACATGTGTGATCAGTGTAGATCCAGATCAGCTACACTGTTCACTTTCTGGTCAGAAATTACCTTATAAATAAAAAAGCAAACAGTGTAGATCCAGATCAGATGACACAATGTACTGGCTGATCTGGATCTACACTGTTCACCTATGCCATAAATGCATATATATGGAAAAGGGTTAAAAGACAACACAGCACTTAGAAGTTAATTAATCTTAAAGAAATTAACATACAGTAACAAAACTTAAAAGATTTTTAAAAAAAAATGACCAACATTTAGAATGTTGTATTTAGCATACCAAGTTTCTCAATGAATTCTCTTTGGAAGTTTGAGGAATGTCATAAACACCCTACTTATATTCACAGCCAATTTATTTTTAATATGGTGCAGATTAGATGGCATATTTCAACTGTAACATTTACTGATGCAGACAATATGCCACGGTTTGATTTATCATATTTTTTGTAGTTTACAGGGTTTGAAAAAATATTTGTAAATCAAATGGTGGCTGATTCATATTTGTTTTGGCTATTTTTTGCATAACTCAATAAATGTATCAATATCTTTTGAGCTCATAATCAATTTCCAACATTCTTTTAGATTTGAAGAGGATAAAGTGAAATGTTTTTTAAACCCAGTCATTTGTAGAAACCCAGTGTTCTCCTTTAACCCTTTCCTCCATAGATACACCTTTATTGCGTGGGCAAACAGTTTAGATCCAAATCAGCCAGCACATCTGTACTGTCTGATCAGGATCTAACCTGTTCGCTTTTTTATTTGTTAAGAAATTTCTGACCGGAATGCGACCAGTGCAGATCCTGACGAGATGACAAATCGAGGGCTGAGTGCCAAACTATTCTATCCTGTATAGAAATATGAAGCTGATAAAATAGTTTCGCACTAAGCCCTGGAAATGTGATCTGGATCTGCACTGGTCGCACATGCATAAAAATGTGGAAAGGGTTAAGATAAAAGACCGACCAACATCAACCATTGTTTTGGTTCCCACAATGCAACCCATTTCATATAATTATTTGAGAATCTTTGTTTAAGGATTGAAGCCAAAATGTTTTTCATATCCTGATGAACATTATAAATTATTGATTCAATCCCCAGTCAGCTCCCAAATATTTTAAATTGTTTATTAATATGAGATGTAACTGGAAAACTGTTTGCTTCTTCACAGCAACTTGTGGCAACACATGCCTGCTAACTGACATCACAAGTCAAAATAAAGTCCAATCAGTTTGCAAGCACCACACCCTGGTGCAGATAACTTGTACAGGAAAATGGGAACAGTCTCAAGAAAAATTTAATCATGAGCGGATCCAGAGCGAATTCAGCTGGGTTGTCAATCCCTGTGACTTCATGGGCAACAGTATTTAATTTTCATAGGTATTTATGCCAGAAAATTGGAAATTGTCATGTATTTAGCACTCCAAGACTGCCCCAAACGAACTCCCTTTCTGGAAATCTGGCATTCGACCCTGTTTATCATAGCAAAGTAAAACCTGAGTTATGGTGACATTTTTAAGACAAATACATTCATGAGTTTTCACTTCTATTCCTTCAAGGAAGTTCTTTATATCTTTGAAATAACTTACAAAACATTTATACAACATAATGACTCAATAATCATAAAAGACTAAGGTTTGTTTTACAAACATTTTTTATCTTGTGGAATTTATATTTTACGAGCTGCAAAAAACCTTCACTCGTGCATGTTTTGCAATATGACATTGATGTCCTAGTTTTGAATAAATCTGTTTAAAATCTGCACACCACACAATGGGATTCCTAATAAATATGTCAAATGGCTTATTTCAACCAAAAAGAACTGCATAACATTAAGCGTTTAAATAGAGCTTAAGCAAACAAAACCAGCAGAAATTGTCGCCAAACACAGCTATAAATCTATCAAAAAAGTCTAAGCGGGACAAGATAATATCTTGCAAGAAATTTTAATATGTTTTTTCAATGGAGAAAATTGAAATGTGTTTTAATAATAACCTAGATAAGAAAATATTAGTGTTCTTATCTTTAAATTTTTGAAATGCAATATGCAAAGAGCAAGATCATTATTGAAATGGAATTAATTTTAGGTCAAATGTTGTTTATTTCTAATTTCTAAAGAATATAAAAGTTTTTAACCCTTTCCTCCATATAATAATATATGCCTTTATGGTGAGGGCGAATTCCAATTCCAGCAATGTAAAATCAATTATGAGCTGCAGATTCGATATTAATGCTATGTTTTTAAAAAATTACTACAAAACTTACATGGCTGAATTAATTAAAATTGTTAAATATATGTCAAAAGGTGGCAAAATAGTTTATAATGTAAAAATATAAACACCAAACTTTGTCGTGTGTTTTGACAAAGTATGACATAAATTCTTCAGAATGTAAATCAAAGAACATACAACAAAAGAAAGTCAGTATAAGCTTTAAATTTATAAATTAGAATTCAATATATTGACCTATCATTAATATAATTTTGGCTGAACACCGATTAAAACTGCCGATTCTGACATGGATTAAAAAACACACTAACCAATATGATGAAAAGCTTTTAGACCTTACTTACTGGACATCCTTTGCGGTACCATTTTAACTGAATTTCAAATTCCTTACTCCAGGATGTGTGAGAAATACTTACGTTTTGATAAAACTGCGGAGCAACAACCAACGCGTTCATTATAGCTTCTGATATCCCGGTAACCAGCTCCTTGAATACCTCATCCAGACTTTTCTCGCTCATTTCACGCACCAGCCCTTCCACAGTTGTTATGATGTTATTCCACTCAGGACCAACTTCTCGAATTTTCGATAAACATCCATGCATCACATTAAGACAAAATCCTTTGCAAGGTTTTACGTCCACAAACCCTCGGCAATGTTTACAGTACTGCATCCGTGTCACCGCATGCTTGCATTCATCTTCGATCAGAATGTTGTCGGTAGCATTTAATGTCTCCGTTACTATTTTCAATGCTTCTAAATATGCTGTAGCTAACCCTAGTCCATCGTGTAATGATTTCGCAACATTTTCTGGGAAATTTCCAAACACAAGTGGACGTATTTCTTGCCGATGCTTTGCCAAGCAATGATGATAATGGTGTGTCCAAGTATCCGCCACACTTTTGTAAATCACATTTTTAAAGATCACAGGAAAAAGAGAATCAAAGAAAGTTGACACACTATTTTTAATTATCACATTTTTTAGATTAATAAGATCTTCAATGTCTGAGAAGAGTTTACTGAGCGACAGTCTATGTTCTGTCCCTGGTATGGAGTACTCGTCTATCAGTTTGGAACTCGTACTGTTTAATGTATGTCTTGCAAGTGCCAGCACTTTGCCTGAAAAGAAAAAATGGTTTATATAAATTACGCATTAATTGCTACAGGACAGTCAAATTATTAAACTTAAGTATTAAGACATTCTGGGTTTCATTGAGAGATTCTTTTATCCGATCTGGATCTTTATCGTTTGCCTTTAAATAGATTTTATTATTTCTGGCAAGAAGGCTTCACTTATGTGCAGGCCGATTAAGATCTTCACTGGTCACACACAAGATAAAAATTGAATTGATAGAGAAAAGGGATTAACAGCTCTTCATGGCCCCAATACAACCATCATTTCAACTGAATACAATATTCATGAAAACATTAAAAATGACTCAAGTACGCATGCATAATGCTCTATCATTTCGACATCCTCAGGGTGTTATATTGGAATGATCTATGAACATTCATGTTACTACGGACAATGCAGAAGGAACAAAAGCAATACAATATGGGAAATTTTGAAAACTTGTTTTATTTGAGAATTGTTCCAGAACAAAAGCTGCTGACTCACAGAAACGATATATATCTTCAACCTAGTGCATAAACGCTGAAAGCAGCACTGCAATATGAAGGATTAAAATGCTATTGCACTAAGACTTATGGATTTTAAGGCAATAACTGAGTAACATTTAAGTTACAGATATTGAAAATAAACACTTGTTTTGCCCTCTGGATACTTTCTCAAAATGTGACCTTGACCTAATGATTGCAGCCTCATCATGAGGCTGTTGTCATAAAGGCAATATTATTTGAAAGTTGGATGAAAAAATATTAAGAAATGGTTAAGTTATAGCCAACGTTAAGTTTTCATGACAAACCAAGGGACAGACGGGCAAAGAGGTCTCTATGTATCACATTTTTTTCAAAAAAGTGCACCCTCAAGTGTGGTATCTTGAACCATCTTGAATCATTATCAATCTTAAACTATGTGAGTTAGGGATACCAATGACCTACTTGTAAACATTAAGTCATAAAATATCACTGAGCAGACAGAATTTATTCAAGTTACAATTTTGTGAAATTTAAGCAAACTGAAATTAAAACAGCATATAACTACATTGTTCAAAATTACATACATCCTGTCAGCAAATATTTTAGCACAGCAGATAAAGTTCTAAAGAATATTCTCCATTACCAAGTGTGATATAATGAAGATGAAACTTTACAGTCACCGGCTTTAATTAGATTTCTGAATAAAACTTAAATCAATGTGTGTGTTTCTTATTTACATTTTTGTATTGGGTTTCATTTTTAATTTGTTTGAATTTTTGCCATCTTTGGTCTTCCATAGCAATGGCTGATGTGACATTATAAAATAATTTACAAGAGCATTATAGCAGGCAAAATTTGTTAACCCTTAATTCCATGGGTATGGCAAGAAATAACCTAATGAATCTTAATATGACTAGTGTAGATCTTGATTTAACTGCACAAGTGCATGCTGATCAGGATCTTTACTGGTCACACAAAGTATAAGACTTGGTGTCATATCAGTGGATGATGATTGTAGTGTCATATCAGTGGATGATGATTGTAGTGTCATATCAGTGGATGATGCTTGTAGTGTCATATCAGTGGATGATGATTGTAGTGTCATATCAGTGGATGATGATTGTAGTGTCATATCAGTGGATGATGATTGTAGTGTCATATCAGTGGATGATGCTTGTAGTGTCATATCAGTGGATGATGATTGTAGTGTCATATCAGTGGATGATGCTTGTAGTGTCATATCGGTGGATGATGATTGTAGTGTCATATCAGTGGATGATGATTGTAGTGTCATATCAGTGGATGATGATTGTAGTGTCATATCAGTGGATGATGATTGTAGTGTCATATCAGTGGATGATGCTTGTAGTGTCATATCAGTGGATGATGATTGTAGTGTCATATCGGTGGATGATGATTGTAGTGTCATATCGGTGGATGATGCTTGTAGTGTCATATCAGTGGATGATGATTGTAGTGTCATATCAGTGGATGATGATTGTAGTGTCATCAGTGGATGATGATTGTAGTGTCATATCGGTGGATGATGATTGTAGTGTCATATCGGTGGATGATGATTGTAGTGTCATATCAGTGGATGATGCTTGTAGTGTCATATCGGTGGATGATGATTGTAGTGTCATATCGGTGGATGATGCTTGTAGTGTCATATCAGTGGATGATAATTGTAGTGTCATATCAGTGGATGATGATTGTAGTGTCATATCAGTGGATGATGATTGTAGTGTCATATCAGTGGATGATGATTGTAGTGTCATATCAGTGGATGATGATTGTAGTGTCATATCAGTGGATGATGCTTGTAGTGTCATATCGGTGGATGATGATTGTAGTGTCATATCAGTGGATGATGATTGTAGTGTCATATCAGTGGATGATGATTGTAGTGTCATATCAGTGGATGATGCTTGTAGTGTCATATCGGTGGATGATGATTGTAGTGTCATATCAGTGGATGATGACTGTAGTGTCATATCAGTGGATGATGATTGTGTTTACAAGGACAACAATTTTATTCACTGGAATTTATTCTAACCTGAATAACTTATCTTACGCAAAATAAGTTTTTGCTGACCTCTAAGTAAGACTCTATAATGATTTACACCAATGGCTGCCTAGTTATTTGAGAAAGACATCTCTGCATATTATAAAGAGCAAACTATTTCATAACCATTTTGATTTTGGCAATGCATCAATAAATCGTAAGCGTTTTTGCCAAATGGATTCAGGTAGGTTCAAATGTGGGTTCCTTTGCCCTTTTTATCTTCTGTGTTACTGTGAAATGTCAATCTGGGAATACTTTAAACTGATCCCTTGTTGTGCCGAAATCATTAATGAAATTCCTTACCACTGATAAATCTTAATCATGAACAAACATTGGGGTTTAAATATTTCAGTAAAAAATAACTTGACATCATAACTGCGTTCTAAAGTTTAAATCGTGTGAACAAGTCCGGATCAGACACATCATTACCATGATATTTCACTTTCCTGGTCATAATTTTATCTAAATGAAATAAAAGACCATTTATCTTTGCTGGCAAATCTATACCCTATTAATGGATTTTGCAGATTGTCATTAATTACAAAAATTGCTATGGAAAGTGCAAATTGTGCATAATGACTGCTGGAGAAACAATCTGGGGAGCATTCTGGAAAACAGAAATATGCAACTTTCCCAAAATTCCCAACAATTTTCCACATTAATGAATACCAGTTATGTTGGATTTTCTTTGAATAGGAACAGTTTTAAATGTGACAAGTCAACAAATTATGCAAGAATGCGCTTTTGTGTAACAGCAGTTGAAACCACTGCTTTCTTCATAAATCATTAACTCTATACAAGTGACAGTTTCAATATTTGTACCATAATGCCTCAAGATTATAAAAACGGAAACTTGAGATCAGTCTTGAAACACTTGCTTATCAGTTCGGTTACTGCTCAAGTTGAACAACCGATCCGCTGCTTGAGATAAGAGACTTATGTCCAGCTCATAAGCCGTGGTGTTTTGCCACAACGTTTCGGAGCTATAACAGCGTTAAGTACCCTAAATAGTATTTTTTGTGATTCTGGATATTGGAGATACAGCATAATGAAAACTAAGTAGAATCTCAAACATGGTATAAATTATGTTGTTTACTGTTGTATTATTACATTACATGCCATTTTATTTCATTTTATTTGACTGGTAAAATGGCAATATTTAGACCCAGTGAAATTAAACTAAAAACTATGAAATAGCTTATCTTATGAAAATAATATAACTGCACACATTTATTATGCATGCAAAGGTGATTTGTAGAATCTGCTAAAAAAATCAACCTGAATAATTAAAAGATATCAATCATCAAGCTTGAGTTAATTTGAAGCACAGTGACAGTCCTAGCATCACCTCAGTCACAACAAGAGCCGTCAGAGACGGGTTATGCTCCCCAACGCCGCTTTGTCACAAATACTTTTTTGTTAGAACAGGAAGAATTTGTAAGAAAGATATTGTATTTGAAAGTTTCCTTTACGATTCAAACAGAAAGCATTTTACAATATTGTACAAAAATAAGACAAAAAAAATGAGAAATTTCAAAGGGCACTAACTCAAAAATGAATAAAGCAAGAGTTATGGTTCTTGTGCATTGCACTGCTCTGCATTGAGATCATTCTACTTATGAAGTTTCAAGTTCAGAAACCTTTATACTTTGTGAGATATGCACCAGATAAAACTAAGTAAGAGAAATTTCAAAGGGAAATAAATAAAAAATCAATAAAGCAAGATTTATGGTTCTTGTGCACTGCACTGCGCCTCATTGAGATCTATCTACTTATGAAGTTTCAACTTCCTAACTCTTATACTTTGTGAGATATGCCCCGGACAAAAAGTAAGTATGGTAAATTTCAAAGGGCATTAACTCTATAATGAATAAAGCAAGAGTTATGGTTCTTGTGTGCTGCACTGCTCCTCAACGAATTCATTCTACTTATGAAGTTTCAAGTTCATAACTCTTATACTTTGTGTGATATGCCCTCGACAAAAAATAAGTAAGAGAAATTTCAAAGGACAATAAATCAAAAATCAATAAAAGCAAGAGTTATGGTTCTTATGCACTGCACTGCTCATCATTGAGATCTATCTACTTATGAAGTTTCAACTTCATAACTCTTATACTTTGTGAGATATGCCCCGGACAAAAAGTAAGTATGAAAAATTTCAAAGGGCAATAACTCAAAAATGAATAAAGCAAGAGTTATGGTTCTTGTGCACTGCACTGCTCCTCCCTGAGATCTATCTAGTTATGAAGGTTCAACTTCATAACTCTTATACTTTGTGAGATATGCCCCAGACAAAAAGTAAGTATGAGAAATTTGAAAGGGCAATAACTCAAAAATGAATAAAGCAAGAGTTATGGTTCTTATGCACTGCACTGCTCCTCATTGAGATCTATCTACTTATGAAGTTTCAACTTCATAACTCTTATACTTTGTGAAATATGCCCCGGACAAAAAGTAAGTATGAGAAATTTCAAAGGGCAATAACTCAAAAATGAATAGAGCAAGAGTTATGGTTCTTGTGCACTGCACTGCTCCTCATTGAGATCTATCTACTTATGAAGTTTCAACTTCATAACTCTTATACTTTGTGAGATATGCCCCGGACAAAAAGTAAGTATGAGAAATTTCAAAGGGCAATAACTCAAAAATGAATAAAGCAAAAGTTATGGTTCTTGTGCACTGCACTGCTCCTCATTGAGATCTATCTACTTATGAAGTTTCAACTTCATAACTCTTAGACTTTGGGAGATATGCCCCGGACAAAAAGTAAGTATGAGAAATTTCAAAGGGCAATAACTCAAAAATGAATAAAGCAAGAGTTATAGTTCTTGTGCACTGCACTGCTCCTCAACGAGATCTAACTACCTATGAAGTTTAGTCTTGATACCTCTCATAGTTTTTGTGTAATTGTCCGGACAATATTATGACGGACGGACGGACGGACGAACGGACGGACGAACGGGACGGACGGACGGACAAAGCGACAACTATATGCTCCCCCGAATTTCGGGGGGAGCATAAAAATGTGCACCAGTCATCAAAAACTGAAAAATAATCCACAGTTGTACCAGGTCTGATAATACATTCCTGACATTTCTGAACGTTCTTGTACCCGGCATTGTGAAGCGTTTTGTCTAGCCAGCCACAGATTCTCTGGAGTCCAGCATCTGATTTAGTTTTATGATGTTGGACATAGGTTCACTGTCATCATGTCATAGTTAAACAAGCAGTAAAACTTAGTGGGAGGGAAATTCAACCAAGCTCAACACTTTGATGTTCATTCAAAGTTGTGGCAAAGTCATACCTCTAGCAGTATAAACTGTCAATCAGTTTTGAAAGAATGGTAATAAATCCATTATCTACCTCAAAGTGTAATGAAAATGCACAAGTGGCAGCTAAACATGCAGTATACAGATCATATGCACTGAAAATGATATGTTCAGTTCATTGGAATGGATATATGTAATGATATCTAACAAAGAATCTGTTCATCATACATTGCTATTTGAACTAAACAATGCAGTACATTAGATTACAGTATCAGATTTAATATGCCCAGCAGGAATGTGGATCACAGTCTAACCAATTCAAACATTTTATAGCTTACCTATGAAAGAAGATTATATAATTATAGTCTATTTCATTTCAACCAGGTTGTGATGAAAAAAAGTTTAAAATTTAAATGTTCACAGGAAGCTGTGGAAGCTAGATAAATGGAACTGATATGGAGGACATTTATTTTCAGTTCTTTATCCATTGTTTTGGTAATATTGAAGTTATAGGCCAAATACATCAACTTTTCATAAAAAAAATGAAAAAAGGGAAGTAACTGTGAAAAAATTTTTGAAAGAGTTATGGGGTTTTTTTTGAAAATTTGTTGGAAATAAAGAAGGTTATGATGGTGGACATCTATTTCAACTACCCGACTGAGTAATTTTAAAGATAAATGTCAAATGAGCACTTTTAAGAAATAGCTAGGATAAATGGGGGGTTTCTTGTTGGGAATGAAGTTGGTCTTGATGGTAAACATTTATTTTAAGTTTGATATCAATCACTTAAGTAATTTTTAAGTAATGGACCAACTGTATTAATAATGTATCACAAAATCTGTGTGACAAAGGGGAATAACTGTAAAAATATTTGTAGAAGAGTTATGATTCTTGTTGGTTAGATGTAGAAATGATGGTAAATATATATTCCAAATTTTAAATTAATATCTTTTAGTAGTTTCAAATTTATGGACCAGGTGCATAAAACCTTTGACAGATGTCGACTCGGGGTTTTTACTCCCTTATTCTTCAAAAAGCCGAGCTAAAAATGATAAGAAATAAAACACTGTATTTATAAAAAACAGTTTTGTTAAATGACCCATCACAGATAAAATATACATATTAAAATATTTGAAGTTTCCTACAATTACAATGCACCTGTTATTAGGTAATTCATTCTATTGATTCACTGATCCGTAAAAACTGTCTTTATACATTTCTATACAATAAGCGAAAAATGACTCGTTTTTAGACAGCTCATGGCATTATGTAAGCATAGCAGGGTTTTTTCTTAATGTAAACTTGTAACAAGTGGGTTGATAACTAAACCAACAACAACTGGCTACACTTCAAATCAAGGGTATTGATCCCCCGTACTTCAACAGCCCAAATATAAAAGCATTTGAAACTTTCAGTAACAAAAAGGTCTATAAGACTTCTTTGACTTAATTTTCCTTGTGAAATGGGCCATCATTCTTGCTGCAGTCTGTACAATACATGCCCAGCCTAATCATGCTTCCATTCAAACTAGACAAAAGAGAAAAAACTGTTAAAGGAGACACAAGTATGATAGCTATGCAGCAAGATATTAGCATATCCGAACTAAATGGGAAACTTCCTTATTGTGCAAATACATAATCAAACATTATGGTCCGCTGGGACAGCCTAGTTCTGATCACATCTCTCTATATGGAACCGACTTCTCACCAATCTATATCCCCTGACAGGTATTGATATGTCTTTTTATGAACAATAAAATCAGCTATTAATTCTTGCAGACATAGTACTGTTGAACACTTTCATTGCTTTGGCACTGAGTAGGAGGGTTTGATCAAATTTATGGAAATGTGTCTAACAGAGCAGGGAATATGGATAGAAAAGATATGAAGCATGTGTTTTCTATCAGACAACTTTCTACAATCAATGTCCTGAATCAATTCAACCATTTGTCTTCCTTTTTCAAAACATTTCTTGTTAAAATCGCTGTCACAATTGGGCCGTGTTCTCACAGCCACCCCATGGCGTCCAAGAACGTTGAGGTGCCCGTAGTAAGATTGCAAGCAATTCCACAACAATGCAGTGGCATTGCCAGAAAATGCATAGAGATCGCCTAGAAGGTTGACCGACAGCAGGCATTTGAGCATGCACAGAACAAAAGCCGTTGCTTGGCGTTCTGAAATGAGCACAGTGGGGTCACTGTAAGGTCGCTGTAGCAACCCAGTAAGGTCTCCTTCAAAGCCACAGGAGCTACGCGAGCATGCAAAATTTAACAAGGCCATGTCAACGCACTGGAAACATGATATGGTGTGTCAGGGGCTTAAGCCCATATCTTGAGTTCTAAGTAACCAACATACATTAGTTATTTATTGATTCTAAAGACTTACATTATCTGAAATTTCTATTTTGTTTCAGATCCTGAATTAACAAGAAAATGGAGAAAGATATTATATGATTCAAACAGTGACTTGTAACTGACTGTTTTTTCAGTTTAAAAGTATATTTTGTATACAGTATGAAATAAATCATGAATAAAGTCAAGACCACTGCAAGAAAATCTGTCTATTAATTAAGATTATCAACTCTGGTATACTGAGTTCCTCATAGCTATTTTTCATAGCAGAAATGTCACATGAGACAAAATGTGGGTCAGACCTGCACTTAAAACCATTTAAAATTTTATAATAATAACAATAATAATAATTTTGTAATTTTGAAAACAAACATTTTGAATAAATATCAAACCTCTAACATTTCAAACAACAAGAACTTAAAATGGCTTGGAATATTTCACAATAAATGTATTTAACATGTGCTTTATAAACAATATATCAAGTTTCAAATAAATCAACAATATTGACTATCTATCATCCTTATCAGGAAAACTAGAACTAACCCAGGTCCCAGCCAACATCATTTCTAACTAGGACACAAACAGTAAACTTGCTATTGCTTGCCTTAATTTAAAACCTCATACAGGGGGTAATAAAAATCCTGAGTGTTTAGTTGCTGTTGTCTGAAATCAATGTTTACAGCCAGAATTTTATGATTGCATGCATTTAGTCAATATTAGGAGACAATTAAAGATTTTATTCTTTGTTTTCTGTACTTGACCATTTTCAATAATTGACAGTGAAAGTAAACTGGCAATATGCAGCATGACACCAGTTGTTTCCAGTCACTAGTGCAAAACCCTAATCCCTTAACCTATGACTTATCCCTATGCAAAATCGTGGATGGAACACCTAGAACCAACACAAAACCTAAATGTTATGCCTAACCTTAAATGTCATGATGGTTATGCAATGCTCTTCACAAGTGTAATTAACAAACAAATTAAGCATGGTGAAGATAGATGGAGTTTTCATTTATATTCATTTAAAGGGAGATGTGCAGGATTGATGAATGGAACAGATTTGCGAAAAGGGTTATTAATCAGTTGAATATCATTATTTGAAGCTCAAATATTGATTTACACCAGAAATATTTCAAACCAATATTTTATAAAAAAGATATATAAATGGTGTTTCCTATCCTATGCGAGGCGCATAGGTTAGCTATTTTTGTATTTCCTGCATAAAGCCGCGGTGGTTTTTGGGACTGTCAAGTGATCAGTTCAACCAAACTACGCATTTGGTGTACCTTGCCGACTATCGACGTCGCCATATGTTTCAAAATGCCTGGGCCACCACGGATAGTAAGCGTGACATTCCCATGATCGCTAAATATAGAATGTATTTTTGTATAGGGATTTCTTCAGCGGATTGTTTTCAGGTCCGGTAAAATTGTAAAATTAACCAAAAACTTCCTCCTGTAGGGTTTGAAATGTAGAGTTTAATGAAAAGTACAGGTAAGTGTTACATAGATTGATCTGTTTACGATTTTACCGAGTACACCTGCTCGACCCTGCACATCTCCCTTTAAGTTCATTCATTTATAGACATTTTTCATTTATAAGAAAACTTTCTTTTATTATTGCTTAAACAGCAGCATTCACGAAAGACTTCATTTCACTCAGATTCCTGTGTCACAAATACACTAACTAAAACTACCATTGCCCCATAGGATATGTCTGTGACAAACAGTGTTGATCCAAATCTGTGAGCACATCCGTGCCATCTGATCAGGATCAACACTGCTGGCTTTAATTCATTAGCTTATTTCTGACCACAAAGCAATCAATACAGAGATCAGATGGCATTGTGCCTGATGATCTGGATCTACACTGTTCTCAAATGTGATAAACCTTGTATACATGGAGTAAAGTGTTAACTAATGACTGACAGTGGCAAAAATGTATAAGTGCATTTTCCCTTAATGAATTATCATGGAATAGGGCTTTTTACAAATCTGGTCAAGTTCCATATACTAGCTAACACATGGGTGTATCAGAGAGTCAGCTGACAAATAACTCAAACATATCAGGCTTTTCATCATTCTGTTACATTACAATATATTCCACAAGGAGTTCAATGGGCTTATCAGCTACCTTATCTATATGATTATCTGCCCCTGACAACTCTCCAATTAAAGTCTTATTTTATCCTCATTTTCAAGCGTTCATTGAGATAAAAGAAGACAAGAAGAAACTACTGGTGTTTTATATTCACAATTAACATGCTGCATCTGTTACTAAAACTGTAAATCACGTCATTTGTCTGGAATACATGAACGATTGAAACCATACCGACTCCTCCTGATCATTTACCCGTTACTCCATAGACACAACTTTATTGCATGGGCCAACAGTGTAAATCTAAATCAGCCAGAACATCTATGTTAGCTTTTTGATTCATTAAGTTATTTCTGACCAAAAAAGTGAACAGTGCAGATCCTGATCAGAAGGCCCAGGATGTGCTGGCTAATCTGGATCTACATTGTTTGCCCGTGCCATAAAGGAGGAAAGGGTTAAACTCATCCATCTTACACAATACTGGATGTGAAACAGCTAGCATTTTACCCTTTTCTCCATTTATTTTGATACTAATTTTATCCCATGAATGAACAGTGTAGAACCAGAACAGGCAGCATGGATGTGCTAGCTGATCTGGATCTACACTCAGGTCACCCATGTTATTAAATGTGTATGAGTTAACATAAAAGTATATGTAAGATCATGGCTGAAGGTTATAAAGCTGCGATTGGAAACCAGTCTCAAATCTCAAGCATCTGATTGTTTCCATGCTCAGTTTTATAACCTTGGGCGCATGTCTTTGGAGTGCATACATTTTAATGACAACAATTAAGTCATAAATGCAGCTAATGTTTCAAGTCTACATTCATCAGAATTTTAATGTGCAGCTACAGTTGCTAATTAATACAGTTTCAACATGTTTGTGCATTTAATGATAATAATGATCGTCTTGCCTGTATTTCAACCTCAAGGCTCAGGTCCTGTTCTCTCCTAACATAACCATTTACCCTATGGAATATGGAACATCCCATGGGCAAACAGTGTAAATGCATTCAGCTGGCACATTTGTGCTATCTGATCAGGATCTGAACTGTGTGCTTTTAATTGCGTTAGGTTATTTCTAACCCCAAAACGGACAGCGTACATCCAGATCAGCTGGCACATCCATGCTGTCTGATTAGAATCTACACTGTTTGCTTTTTGATTCATTAGGTCTGACAAAACATTTGGACCAGTGCAGATTCAGATGTGCCGGCTGTTCAGGTTCTATTCTGTTCACACAGGCATAAAAATGTGTATTTATTGTGTAAATTGTAAACCTCAATGCATGCTGTATTGCTACATTATAACATTTCATAATGCTCATGATGGCATGCTGGCATGCGGTACATAGTGGTGACAAAAAGAGCAATGTAAGTACTCCATCATACCACTGCCTCCTCCATTCATTAAAGGCATATCTGGCAATAATTTATAACACAGAGAATTATTATACTGTTAAAAGTGAACAGTGTAGATCCTGATCAGACAGCATGAATGTGCCAACTGTGCTGGCTGATCTGGATCTACACTGTTTGTCAATGCCATAAATGTGTGTCTTTGGAGTAAAGGACTAAAGCAGCATGGGAGCAGTAAACATGTTGACCACAACAAGGAGTAGTGAATGAATAAAGCAGAAGTCAGAGAAATGGCAGACCAGTAAAAGAAATGAACTTAAGTTCATAGTTCTGTCCTAATGTTGAGCAGAAATTTAAAATACTTTACTTATCACAAGATGGTTGTTTGTGGTTGTACAGCCAGCAACAGAAGAGAAGGAATGAACTAAACAGAGATTATAGCAAAGTATTTAACCACAACATAACCATTCCACTGCACCTTGTCGCTTGACTCATGCCAAATGCACTTTGCATGAGCATGGTAAATTATTATGCTTCAATGAAACAAAAACATATATGTGAAAATAAATTTGTAAATTGAGTTGGATGATCAATTGTCGTTTTAGTTAGTGTAAACTCGTTCTGTCTCATTAACAGGCAACTGTTAACAACACGTAAGGTAAAATTAAAGAGAAGTGAAAATTGATGATCATGGACAGGAATAACAAATAAGCGAAAATTACAATGTTTTTGAATACCTAATCAACAAATTGTTCGTCAGCGAAACACATGTTTGTATTGTTCTTGGTAGGCTACTAGTAAAAAGGTAGCCGCGTAAACATGCACATTCGCAAGCTTCCAAATTCCAATAAAATGTATTTCTGGTAAAATATATCTTACAGTTGTATTGAATACATGCCAATTATTAGAGAGGAATAAAAGCATTTTGATGTACTGTCTTCAAAAATGAAGAATTCTGTTACATTGAGAATTATTGATATATTTAAATCTCTTGTCTAGCCGAGAAGGTAACAGCTGTGTATAGTATCCCGAAATCATGAACCAATTTCATAATACTCCTGGGACATTTTATATTGGGTGTTACAAAAATTATGCATAATTGGTAACATTTGTGTTTAGTTAACACTGATACATTACTGATAATTACTTATTATGTTTTAAAACTTCAGTTTCAGTGTAATGGCCTCAAGCCATGAATT
The DNA here is from genome assembly GCA_038501625.1 of Corbicula japonica. Lineage (NCBI taxonomy): Eukaryota > Metazoa > Mollusca > Bivalvia > Venerida > Cyrenidae > Corbicula > Corbicula japonica. Next base: position 1,098,094 of record JAZAYU010000030.1, on the reverse strand, counting down.
TGATGTCAAGGTCATTTAATGTTAATGTTTTAATCACATGGAAAATAAAGCCTTTGTATTATTAAATTGTAACAGAATTTCACTTTCATTTAACCTGGAGAGCTGGTTGTTGATCCAAAATGACTAAATATTGGATGAAAACTTATATCACAAAATAAACATGGAGACCAAGTTTGATGACAACTGGATCATAGCATGCAGTATCTAATCCAGACCAAGTTTGATGAAAACTTGTCACAAAATAAACATCGAGACCAAGTTTGATAACAACTGGATCATAGCATGCAGTATCTAATCCAGACCAAGTTTGATGAAAACTTGTATCACAAAATAAACATGCAAACCAAGTTTGATGACAACTGCATCATAGCATGCAGTATCTTATTCTCAAATTCAATTAACCATTTCCTCCATAGACACACCTTTATTGCATGGGCAACAAAGTAGATCCAGATCAGCTGGCACATCCGTGCCATATGATCAGGATCTGCACTCATCGCTTAATGATTCGTTAGGTTATTTCTGACCAAAATGCGACCAGTGCAGAACCTGGTCAGACGGCACAGATGTGCCAACTGATCTGGATTTAAACTGGTCGCACGTGCATAAAAAAGTGTATACATGAATATAATAACATAGGAAAGGGTTAACCTGAGAGTTTTATAAAACTATGTGGCAAGGTTTCCTTTTACTGAATAAGTGTCCCAGTGTTGGACCAGTGTTGGTGTTGAATCAAAGATTCAAAACTGACCAAGATAACTTCATCAAAACAAACATCCTACACAAGTTTGATGAAATGAAATGAAACATGTGCCCTATATAAGTGAACTCACTAGAAAACAAAACAAAACAAACATGAAACCATAAAAAGTTTTGGTTGGGGGAAAAGTTAACAAAATTTCTGTCAATTAACCTGTGGTTATCAACATTAAAACTGCAAGACCCTCACAAGCAACTATTTTGTTTGTGCAATCTTATTTTTTATCTCCAGACACAAGTTTTTGTGGTAAGCACATTGTCAGAAAAAAGTTTGCAGAAATAATCCAGAATTTTTGTTTCAGCCAGATTGAAGTACTTCAGTTAGACACTGCAAATAGCTCACAGCATCTATAATTATTAGATAATCTCCTACATATTTCCTAATAGAAAAAGTAACAGCTAGGATCTTCCTTTAACCCTTTGCTCCATGTTTACTGTTTTATAGGATGTGCACCCTCTGTAGGTACAGATCAATCAGCTAATTCATGCCATTTGATCAGGATCTTTTCTGTTCACTCGCTTGGTCAGAAATAACCTAATAAATCAACAAGAGGGTCCAAGGGACCCTGGGTCGCTCACCTGCGAACATCTGTTCAATGGTTCGGACAAAAATTAAGACCACTAGAGTGCGTACAAACTTTTTCTATAATTTGACCTAGTGACCTAGATTTCAAGGTCACATGACCCAGTTTCGAACTTGACCAAGATATCATCGAGATAAACATTCTGACCAAGTTTGAAGAAGATCACATCAAAATTAAGACCGCTAGAGTGCGGACAAGCTTTTTCTACAATTAGACCTAGTGACCTAAATTTCAAGGTTACATGACTCAGTTTCAAACATGACCTAGATATTATTGGAATAAACATTCTGACCAAGTTTGAAGAAGATCTGACAATAATTACTACCACTAGAGTGCTAACAAGCTTTTTCTATAATTTGACCTAGTGACCTAAATTTCAAAGTCACATGACCCAGTTTCGAACTTGACCTAGATATCATTGGGATAAACATTCTGACCAAGTTTGAAGAAGATTAGACTAAAATTACGACCACTTGAGTGCGGACAAGCTTTTTCTATAATTTGACCTAGTGACCTAGATTTCAAGGTCACATGATCCAGTTTCAAACTAGACCTAGATATCATTGGAATAAACATTCTGACCAAGTTTAAAGAAGAACGGACCAAAATTACAACCGTTAGAGTGCAGACTAGCTTTCTTTTCATTAGACCTAGTGACCTAGTTCTAAGGGTCACATGACCCAGTTACGAACTTGACCTAGATATCATTAAGATAAACATTCTGTTCAAGTTTAAAGAAGATTGCACTAAAATTAAGACTGCTAGATTGCGGACAAGCTTTTTCTATAATTTGACCCAGTGACCTAGATTTCAAGGTCATATGACCCAGTTTCGAACTTGACCTAGATATCATTGAGATAAACATTCTGACCAAGTTTGAAGAAGATCGCATCAAAATTTAGACCGCTAGAGTGCAGACAAGCTTTTTCTATAATTTGACCTAGTGACCTAAATTTCAAGGTTACATGACCCAGTTTCGAACATGACCTAGATATTATTGGGATAAACATTCTGACCAAGTTTGAAGAAGATCTGACCAAAATTACGACCACTAGAGTGCGGACAAGCTTTTTCTATAATTTGAACTAGTGACCTAGATATCATTGGGATAAACATTCTGACCAAGTTTGAAGAAGATCGGACCAAAATTACGACCACTAGAGTGCAGACAAGCTTTTTCTATAATTTGACCTAGTGACCTAGATTTCAAGGTCAAATGACCCAGTTTCCAACTTGACCTAGATATCATTGGGATTAACATTCTGACCAAGTTTAAAGAAGAACGGACCAAAATTACAACCGCTAGAGTGCAGACAAGCTTTTCCTTTAATTTGACCTTGTGACCTAGTTTTAAGGGTCACATGACCCAGTAACGAACTTGACCTAGATATCATTAAGATAAACATTCTGACCAAGTTTAAAGAAGATTGCACCAAAATTACGACCACTAGAGTGCGGACAAGCTTTTTCTTTACTTTGACCTAGTGACCTAGTTTTAAGGGTCACATGACCCAGTTTCGAACTTGACCTAGATATCATTGAGATAAACATTCTGACCAAGTTTGAAGAAGATTGGACCAAAATTCTGTCCGCTAGAGTGCCGACAACAATTATTGTGAACGGACGGACGGACGACGGACGACGGACGAACCCCCCTCACAAAAGCTCACCCTGTCACCGTGACAGGTGAGCTAAAAAGTGAACAGTACAGATCCTGATCACAAGGCATAAATGTTTTTATCTAGTGTTTAATTGGTTAATATTTCTTTAACTATTCGCTGTTATTGTCTTGAAGGAATGCCCGATGTCATGTCAACATCTAAACTTAACAATGATGGAAAATTAAAAAGGCAACAATTCAGATATATTGTTATGCACATAAGAAGCAGACAAGAAAAGATAATTGTGACATTAAATGGCGACATTATTTGAGTCAACAGAACAAAGAGCAGGGATAAAATTCCACATTGAAGATGGAACTAGACACTTAAAGAAACACTGAAGATTATGCATCAAAAGGAAGGCAATGTAAATGCTCTCAGAAAAATATTTTAAAATGGCACAAGACAGTATTACAAGAAAGGTTAAGATGATTTTTCAGACAATTCTAAAAGCAAAAGCCCACATGATGAATCATGTATGACTGACAAGATTGAAGAAAGAGTGTAAGATAGATATATATTTTACCAAGTATGTCACTTGTGAAAATAATTATTTCAGGAAATACATTCATTTTCTATCTTGAACAGACTAAAAAAAATTTTCTCTTTATAATCAATGTGCACTTTTAATGCACAGTTTTTGTGGCTTCAACAGAAAAAATTGAATGAAATGGTTCCTAAAGTGTTTGTTTATGATGTTACATCACGACATCATATACTTAACCTGAACCCAGTTTCTAAACATTCCCATTTGAATACTCAATGTGTTTATCCTGGATAACATTGGAGCTGTCTCAGTAATTTAATGACCAGTCAGGAAATATCCATTAAAATAACCCTTTAGTCCATATACAGTCGACACTCGTTGTGTCGAATTCGTCGGGACCGTACATTTTAATTCGAGATATCCGAAGTTCGACACATCCGAATTGGCGCCAATGCACGAATATCATACCTATATGTTTCTAATGCTGACATGATTGTGAGTTCTAGTACTCGTTTATGAACATTTCAATGGATCAATTAGTTTATCAAAACAGAACAGAAAAATATATCAACTTGATCATATTGATTACATGTTAAAAAAACATCATCGTAAAAGTATTGTTGTCTGTGTAACATCGTCGTCGTCTTCGCTCTGAGTGTAAAGTCAGCTTTCGTTATTTTTTTATTACGTAAACTAACTGGCACATGGTGCCAGCTGATCTTGATCTACACTTCTTGCCTGCACGATAAGGGTGTTTGTATGGAGTAAATGGTTAAGGCGCTAAATTCTGGATTTTTTACACTGTACTTAACAAAAGTAATTTTTGAAGAAAGCTGATGCAAATGACAAAAAAGTAATTGCATTTAAAATTATTAATTTGTGCTACTAAGCAAGAAAAACAGTGAAAATGAAAATGATACCTAACTGTTTCGAACAGTAAATAATTATAGTTATTTCACCGAGACAATTCAACAACTGAAAAGCATGACAGAGAAAAGAAAATAGAGAAAGTGGCACAAATCTTTTATGTGTACAATGAAATTAAATTCCTAAGTAAGATTTTTGTCTTTCTTTGGCAAGAATGGACAAAATGTGTGTCATGTGTAAAAATATGCAAAATTTAACAAAATTGATAGAAAACACAATGCAGAATGACAGAAACGGCATTCTAAACAGAATGCGGAGGAAACGCTGTCAAAATCAAACACCTTTAATTAAGCAAAACAATTGCTGGTTTTTATGAAAAAGATCTGCACACCGTGAAACCTTTCTGTCATTTGGACACCAATCTGTTGTCAAATTATGTCATTTTTGCACTCATATGATTTGCAACCTACAATTATCTTAATTGTTTTTCACCGTTAAAGGCAAAACCTGTCATAGTAATGAAATAATGTGGTGAAACTTTTCATTTTACCACAGTTGTAGTCAAATGCAGCAAACCAAAACTCTCAAAGTACAATAGTCATTAATATAATGTGGTGAAGTTTTATTTCATCTCAGAAAAAATTGCACATTTATGCTAGGAAAAAAAGGTAAAAAATCAAACCCTAGTGAAATTTAATTATGAAATAGCTATTAAATTTTAATAATACAAATGCATGATAAAATGCTTGTGCATAAATGTCATTTGAAATTCTTCCCCGTGTAATTATACGACACCACAGTACCAATGATATTTAGAAGTTCTTTTTTCATGAACTGTGTAACTGATCATAAAATGTTTTAATTAAATTTAAAAAAAATAATTGATTCACCATGACAACATGGAGCTTGTTGGCATTGAGATTAGTGTAGACCCAGATTGAATTGTGGTTTTACATCAGGTGAAAAGGATCTAAATTCTTTCTATAACTCTTTACACCAATTATATGCCTTTTATCACACCTGAAAACAGTGTAGATCCAGACTGGCTGGCACATCTGTGCTGTCTGATAAGGTTTCTTCAATATCTGCTTTTAGATTTTTTGTTCTAAACTAAAAGCTAAAAAGTGTAGATCCTGATCAGATGGCACAGATGTGCTGGCAGATCTGGATCTACCTTGGCCACCGATATGGTAAATGACAAATATATAGAGTAAAGAAGTCTTTTACTTACTGAGAGGGTGAAAAAACTTGACATTTGAAACAATCAGAACAGTTCTCGTAACCAGACCCCACTGAATGGTTTTACTGCCCCTGGATCCACCCCTGACAGACCATAAACCCTATATTTGAATAATGCTCCAAAGATCCTTAAATGTTTTATTGGCATAACTCTATACTGTACAAGTTCAATAAAATATTGTATCTCTATAATGTAAGCTTGTTCAGATTTAATCAGGCCTTGTTATATTTGAAGTATTTATAATAATTGAAAAAAATCATCAAGTTTAGGCCTACATCATTCAATGCTGCTGCACATGTGGGTAAAATTTTAAATGCAAGCTTGGAACTTTTTCAAATGTTTCAAATTCTTTTTATTAAACAGTTTGGCAAAACTAAGGAGAATATAAAGCACACATGTGTGGCACAATTCCAGGAAGATGGAGTGCCTGGCAGACAACACGTTTTGTCAAATTGCTACACTACATCAATGAATTAGACAATTTTACACTATTGAATGCAGAATATTTCAATTAATATTTCAAAGAAAATTGGCCACACATCCCTGAAAAAAAACTTTGGTAATAACGAAGAAACACAAAAATGAAGCAAAGTTTTCATAAAAAAGCTAGATGTGGAGTGTCGGTGTACTCTATGGCTTTTCACCATTTCCTCCATATATACGCATTATTATGCATGTGGGACCAGTGTAGATCCAGATCAGCCGGCACATCCATGCCATCTGATCAGGATCTGCACTGGTCGCATTTTGCTCAGAAATAACCTAGTGAATTAAAAAGCAAACAGTGCAGATCCTAATCTGACGGCACGGATGTGCTGGCTGATCTGGATCTACACTGTTTGCCCATGCAATAAAGGTGTGTCTATGGAAGAAAGGGTTTACACATAGGCAACTAGTGTAGATCCAGATCAGCCAGCACATTGTGCTAGTTGATCAGGATCTACAAAGCAGTTTCCTTTTAAAGACATTAGGTTATTTTTTACCAAGAAGTGACCATTGTTGATCCGAATCAGATGGCATTGATGTCAACCATACAAATCTGCCCAAACATATAACACTGAGCATGCAAACCAGAATCTCAAGCATCTGATTGGATGAAATGGCAACCAGTTACCATTTCAGCCAATCAGATGCTTGAGATCTGAAACTGGTTTCCAATCTCAGTTTTATAACCTTCAGCCATGGAGTAAAAGGATAAGACAATCAGAATCATAGTGAAGGACACGTGAAAAAACCTGTATATTAAAAGTGAGTAAACAGATGTGACAATTAAAATTTTAGCTAGGCTACAAGATTCCGATCACTAATGACAGTCTAGCAAACAGTACAGTTACTGTATAGGTTGAAAGAATTTTTCTCTTTAGATGAAGGCACATTTCTTGGAAGAAGGAATCTGATCATCCTATTATTGACTCCATCAGTCTGCAGTAACTGTTATTATTATTATTGACTCAATCAGTCTGCAGTAACTGTTATTATTATTATTATTTCAGTGGAACATGATCATTTCGATCTTTAACTACAATTTAAGTTTTCTGCTTACACATCAGGTTATTTTAAGTGTTGAAACATTTATTATTATTATTATTATTATTATTATTATTATTATTAAAATTAAACTCTTCCACAAAGGCTTGGTTACATTTTATCATTTTGAAATAAGCTCAAAACAAGTTTCCAGTTGCACAAAGACACTCTTGTAATTGGAACTTGAAATGCTGGGTTCTTGGACAGACTGAGTAATAAAACAATATAACATCTACAGAAAACAATAGCTGTGGAAAACTGAGAAATATCAACCTACTTAACAAGGTCTAGACAAATTCATTATATCAGAAAAGCTATTAAGTAAAGACTGATAAGATTTGCTAGGAGTACTTGCAGAACTTGAGATACTAGCTTAACTCCCTAAATACTGTAAAATTCCTATTAAATGTCTCTCCCATAATAAAAGCCCCCCATGTGAGTTTAAACGGAAAAAAGCGGTTAGCCCATATTAATTATCCAATATCCATTGGAATCTAAAGAACAAAAATAATTAATATAAATAATAAGCACTTCTTTAAGAAAATGTAATGCCCCAGGGACGTATAAAGGGGGTTTTACGGTAAATGTCATACATATCAAGTTTTGTGCAATGTTTTTGACATGACTGCATCTTTGTCTTGTAAGGTAATGACATATTTCCTACGTCAGAGACCATTCCATCATTTGCCGTTTTCTAGCCTTCTTGTAATTCAAAGAGAATTATAATATTATATCCGCAATGAGCAACAAAAGAGCCATTCTGTGACAGCAGTCAACCCCCCCCCCCCCCCACCCCACAGGTCTCTTGTGTTTAGCAGCCACTGAATCTAGTCACCCTTCACTATTTGGGTAATCCAAAAGTTAAACTTATAGCCACCATGATCATACCTAAATTTATCACAAAATGAGGCTTTTAAAATGTATAAAGACCTTTCTCAAATTATCTTAGGCACTGAATAACTAAGATTTGGGAACTTCTTGATGCATTAGTCTGTATCTGTAAAAGTCTGAAATATCAAATCTGTAAACACCATTCTCTATGTTGTTTAATTGTATATTTGGAATGATTGACTTTTTTGTAATATGAAATCTGCTAACACCATTCTCAATGTTTTAATTGTATATTTGGAATGATTGACATGTCTGTTGAGAAAATCAATCCTGGAGCATTTCCCTTCATTTGATTTAAATGCTGCATAATGACACCAGGTGCTTAATTAATAACATCTGCAGGAGGTACTGCAGTATACACTAGCTGTGATATATTTACTTAAAGCTACATAATCCTTTCTTCCATATATATGCCTTTATGGCATGGGCAAACAGTGTAGATCCAGATCAGCAGGAACATGTGTATCATCTAATCAGGATCTACACTGGATATGCCTAATACTGCCTACATCACCTAGTACCAACTTTAGCTCAACTCAATATTTACAATAGTAAACAGTAGCATTAAAGTTTGATCCATCCCGAACAATAGTTTGCATCTATTGGTGGTAAACATAGAACCTTCGTTGCAATTTTTTCACATTAACACCATTCCATGATCAGCGGGATATGGGGTATAAGTGCAACATGATCCTGCATTCCAAACCCTGTCTTCCTGCGGTGACCTTGTTCACAAATATGTTTCATAAATAACAGACAAAACCTAAGCAATAAAAAAACTTCCTTTCTCTTTATTCTGATAAAACTCATTAAAGATGAAAGAAATGATGAATCCTATCATCTATATTGTAGATTAATATAAGGCAAAAGTAATTTCCTCTGCCAAGGATGTACTAAGAGCAGTAGCACCAAAGTAGGTTGCTCAATTTACCATCATTACTTGAATATAGGCTGCATAGGGTAAAGATCTACCCCCTTTAAAGCTAGAAAAATAAGAATATTATAACATTATGAAGTCTAACATTTATAAAAAAAAAAACACCTGGAGTTATAAGGTAATTTTTTCAGTGAGTTATACTCGGATCAGTGAGTAATACTTTATTTAAAGGTGGTTACTCAATCTACCATCATTACTGAATATAGGCTGTGATAGAGTATAGGTTGTACCCCCTTCATAGCTTGAGAAAATCATAATATTATCAAATCTAACACATATACAATACTGCAATCAAAGTTTTCCACAACTGAAGTCATAAGTTACTTTTTTCGTGAGTTTATACAAGTTTTCAAGCTCCACTTTGTGTTAGAAGTCTCTGATAAACTAGAGACAATTACTGCCATGATAATCTCCATTCTCAGCAAATCACAGATAATATGGATGGAAAAACATCCCAGTCCCTATATTTATATCAACAAAGACATGTGATTACCATTGAGGAGATTTTTCACCAAACAGTATAATAAAACAAGTGATATCTCAAGTAGTTTCAGAGTTATATAATTACTAAAGTGCACATTTTGTTTAACAGATGCCAACACTGACCAAGACAAAAAGTATAGATCCTGATCAGATGGCATGCATGTGCCACCTGATCTGGATCTACACTGTTCTTACATGCAATAAAACATGTATAATTATTAAGGAGTAAAAAGGGTTAACAACTCTGTGTTGTACATTGAGCAAAATATTAAACACCCTTATGAAAACTTAGGGCAAATTTTCTTTGCAATTCTTCAAACTTACTAAAACAATTCAGACATCAATTTGAAAATTAACAGTTTCATGAATGGCTTGTAAAATTTTAATTTCCTGTGTTTTATCTCCTGTTAAATGAAAACAACAACTTCAAGTAAATTTTTGTTTCCTGGAAGGCTTAACAATTAATTGAGGAAAATATTATATTGTTGAAGTTCATTAATGAAAATAACAAAACTTTAAGTAAAATTTTCTTTCCTGGAAGACTTTTAAAACAATTAATTAAGGAAAATATAGATATTATTAAATTGGCCAACAATGATGTTAACAATAGTGTCTACCACCCCTTTCCACTTTTCTTCCCTCCCCTCCCCCCCACCCTTTAATGAAAATAACAACTTCCAAGCAAAATTTTGATTCCACAAAGACTTAACAATTAATTGTGAAGAATATCATACTATTATAGTTATCAGTATCAAATTTAGCATTAAGGTGTAGATCCAGATCAGGATCTACACTATATGCTTTAAGGATCATTAGGTTATTTCTGACCAAGATACAAACATTGTAGATCCTGATCAGATGGCACAAACAGTCAATCATTTACTCCATAGATGCATCTTTATTGCTTGGACGAACAGTGACATCTGATCAGGATCTAGACTGTTTGCTTTGAGATTTATTAGGCTATTGCTAACCAAGATGCAACCAGTGTACATCCAGATCAGATGACGTGAATGTTCACAGGTGTTGAAACGTGTATATATGGAGAAAAATTGAGAAATAGTTAAGAAAAATAATAATTTTGAGTGCTTCAAGTTTGTTCAAAACACTTCTTTATAACTTGTTGTTTTCCAAAGAAGAGTACATGGTGCCTGGTCGCATATCAGTACAAAAATATGAACTGTTTTCAAATATCAAAATTTATAATATAGAAATTTGTAGTCCAGAAAACAAAGTAAATGTGATGTATTATAAGACACAGTCAACATATGAGTGAATGTATTTGAAGCCTAAGTTGACATAGCGTCATTAACGCAGTAAAATTCTCACCACTGATTCTGCAATATTCTTATTAGTTTAAAATTTCAACAAAATTGTCTCAGTGTTTATATGCATTCAGTAATTTATATACATCAAAACCGCAGTGTTCCCAACAACTGGCAACACACTTAATACTGGTTTAAAGACAAATTAGGATCAATGCCCCGATTCCAAAGATATTTTTACAATTTCCAGTTCAAGCCTTAACAAAAAGTTGGTAAAAATCACTTTGCAGATAATATTTTGTTTACATTACACAAAAAATCACCTGACATGTATGGTTTAATAAAAGATCGGGATTCAATGATTTTTGCAATGGCAAATATTCATACTCGATTTTCTAATATGATTCATGGATATCAGAGTACTCGGGTACTCACCTCAGCTCTATTTAAAATTTCAACAAAATTGTCTCCAGTGATCAGTCATTTAAAATTTCAACAAAATTGTCTCCAGTGATCAGACATTTATAGGGATTATATAGTGGTACAATGAATATTAGTCTCAATCATTCGACTTCAAGCACAGACCCATTATCATACGGACGTTTTCGTTGTCTGTCCTTTACGTCTCAAGCAGTTACGATCAAAACTGTGGTGGAAATCGACCCGATTTAAATTCTTTTTTTTTCACTCCCACATTAAAATTTCAAGACTGGTATGTCAAATATCGTTATAAAACATAAATAATGATAAAAGTAACAATAAAATGACAAATAATCCACAAAATAACTTGTTAAACCTACCACAGCATATCCCGTTTACACGGTGAAAATTCTCGATAAACACGAGTCAGATAAACTTTATGCGGTGTAATCAACATGGGTGGAGGTTTAAAACAGTTTTGCATAAAAAACGAAAACATTACTTATAAATGATTACATATATTGATTCTACTTGAATGTGACTTCTCAGGTATGTAATTTTTTTTTTAAATAAATATGTTTAAGATGCTTTATGAAGCCGGCAAAAGATTGAAAAGTTGCGATTCATTTTCCGATAGGCAACATATAGAAATAGAAGGAAAATTTTCCGCATTGATTTGAATATTAACTGGGTTGTGCGCGAAGAGCGACCATTGTATATATAGAAAAGCTCTTATTGCGCACAAATAGTTGGGCTAAATGAATATTAACCACATCTGAGACAATAAAGTATTCCACCCTGAACCGTGAATAGGCAGCTTTAAAGGTGATACTGCTTGCATGTCTCTCAAACCAATGTCTGGGCTCAGATTGATAATAATCTACTGGCAGAACTACATTCACCAACCACCTGTCATAATTCAATATCATATAATATTTCATATGATGGCTCAAACCCAAGTCCCTAACAATGGTTTTATCTTAATTAAAATCATCATTTTCAAGTTGTGCCTAGGAATAATTTTATTTAGGATTGTGCAACACATGCAAGTATCGACTCTGATAAGGAATGTCACCTGAATGTTGGACTGTTCAGTGTGCCACAGCACTAGTGTTACTTTGAATCTGGGTCAGTAAAGTAGCACTTCTACATCAATGGGAGAAATTTTTGTCTAAAAATGTAAAAGTTTTGTCTGATCCCTGGGCATAGAATGTGTCTGTAATGATAAACACTTTTAGGAAAAGGAATTTTTTAAATGTGTATACTACCTAAATTATATATAGATAACAAACAGACTCTCTCCCCATTAAATTTAAAGCTCTTCAGGTATTATCTAGGTTTAGGTGACCTTACTGGGTCTGGCTGATACAATTTAGAAACAGGTATGCAAGCACAGGACTAACATAACACTTGATCAAATGCAAAATCACTCGCTCATCTAGATTTCTGTAAAAAAAAATCTTTTTTTTGTGTGTGTGTTAATAATTCTAAATTAATTTTGACATGTTCAAAAGACTAGTTTGCATACCTAAAATGCAGAGCAATATCAGCCAGTCCACTGTACCCTAATCTGACAACAAAGCCTGCAGATTCTGTGACAATTTATTCTGTCTGTCATGTGACACAGTGGAACTAGGACAGACAGATCTACATTCCAACTTGACATATCAAGTATCAGATCACAAGATATAACAATTACCTGTGCTTAATTGGCATGCTCTATTGTTATCAATTTAATTATGCCTTATAATGGAACTTTATACTGTTCATTACAAAACCCCTACAGCAGAAAGTAGGCCCTAGGTTATAAAACTGAGAATGGAAGCCAGTCTCAAATCTCAAGCATCATAAAATGGCGACCAGTGGCCATTTCAGCCAATCAGATGCTCAAGATTTGAGACTTGTTTCCAAGCTCAGTTTTATAATCTTGGAGCCAGTAGTTTTGGAAATATATTTCTATACAGTCTGGACTTATCAATCTTGAAATTGTAAGGTGATGGAGGTTAATGCAAGAATGGGGCATATAACTGCTGATCAATATATGATCAATAGGTTTGGTGAAAACTCATCAAGCTTCTGAGAGAATATGGTTTTCTGTCTTTTCTTATTTCTTGATTAAGACAAAAAAAGCATTTTCTGCAAAAAGTTGGCTTTAATTAAGCACATGAATCTTATTGCTAATCTCAGATGACCTATATTATCTCTAACACGACCTACATCATGACCAAGTTTGGTGATACTTGCTATCTGTCCTCGATTGCCTATGCACAACCATGATCATCAGTTCAAATTAGTAATCAATCTGCCATGTCCAAAACCCAAGAGATTTTGCATAAAAAACTAACAAAGGTCAATAACTCTTTAAAAATAGATGAAAAAAAAAACAATCATCACAATCATTTACATTATTATGATGCTTGAACATCTGTAGACAAAAATCAACTTGGTGCTGAATTAGAATTTGAACCTAAATCTGCAAATAATCCACAACAACAACAACAATTGACAAAAAGACCAAAATGGGAGAAAACTGTTCCTGAACAATCATATACACATCACTGATCAAAAGAAACCCACCAAATAGTGAAAAAGGAGTTTAATTATACTGCTTTATACCAAAGGGTCATAACTCTCTTAAAAAGTCTCATGAAGAAAATCTAATATTCTCCATTCTCTACATATTCTGTCTGTTCATGAAAAAAATCAAAGTTGTTAAGTTTGTCAATGGGTGAATGCACATGTTTAATAAATTAGATTATGTAGATAGCTAGCATTCTGTGGTGATATTCAATATAAGTGTATCAATTTATTCTGCATGGTGCAACAGAAAAATTGATACTCGCAAATAATTTGATTTCTTATATCTTAACACGTCACTTCATGGGATACAGCTGATATCCCATGTGTGACCAGATTAGATCTAGATCAGCAAGTACATCTGTTAAGTCTGATCAAGATCTACACTGTTCACTTTTAGATTCATTAGGTTACATCTGACAAAGATCTGGATCTACACTGATCACATCAGACATGCCACCAACACTGTATCCATGCAGTAAAAGACTGAGCAGATAATCGTTGTTGTAAACAATATTTTATTATTATTGTACATGATCCAGTTATATCAGTGAAAGCAACAATATTAAAAGGCTGTTAACATCAATTTAATTTAACTGTAAATTTAATTTTGTTTTTTCGGAAAGTTTGCTTTCACTCACAGTAAGAACAAGTTACTGGGCTTTCTATTTCTTAAATATACAGCAACCATATCATACTGATAAGTTCTCACCTGTTCTTTATTCAACAGTAATAGTTATGTGGTAATATTTTTTAACATATTTGAACCCTAACCCATCAAATCCAGCTTACCAATTTATGACTTAAAAGTGTTTTCATGCATACTACTTAAAGAACATCTTGTCAGTTTCATATCAGATTAGGGATAAAGTTAAGATCCGAGGACTGCAGGAACTTTTTCCTTTCTGGGCTAAAGCTCAGCCAGTCTCCCAGACCAGTGTTCAAGATCATAAAACTGATATTAGAGAGACTGGACATATGCTTGAGATTTTATCATCATGGGTCCTTTTTGGTTTTATTTTGGGAAATTGTCACTCTGTTGCAGATAAGATACCACACCACAGGTTCATAAGGTTAATGTACTTGCACAAGCATTTATCGGAATGTCACTAACTGCAAATGACATTTCAAAAAGGTCACTAAGCACAACTGTTACACATTTTGGGAACTTTGAAAACAAATGGCTTAAGGGAACTTTTTTTAACCTTAAACTGCCAAATATTAAAAAAAAAAACTTCAATGACCTCATTAATTGAAACTAATTTGTTATATTAATCATTACCAATCAATATTTAATATGAAGCAAAGTCTTCTGTCAACCCTAGTTCACTCCTAAGCAAATAACTCATCAGCAAATGTTGTGGACTATTATTATTGTTGAACTCATAATCATTACAAAGCCTGTCTGGTGGAGGGAATATGGAGGTGCATGTCTGTAGAAGACTGTTTAGCAAATGTGCTAATTTTACATATTTACAAATAAATGGTATTATGAACCCTTAATCCATTATACAGGTTTAAATACATGTGCGTTTATTACAGTGTAAATCTAGATCAGCCAGCACATCTTTTCAGTCTGATCAGGATCAGAAATAACCTACTGACTTAAAATAATAACAGTGTTGATACGGATCAGACAGCATGGATGTGTCAACTGATCTGGATCTACACTGTTCGCCAACAGCCATATCCCATATAGTACAGGAGATACAAATCGAAAGTATAGTCTTAAAGGATCAGCAATGACGAGACTTTATTTGGAAAAGAACAACTGTTAGTATTTTTTATAGGCACAAAAGATACTGTCCAGCTGGATACTTTGTAATGGATGACATTTACAATGTATTGTGGTCCTGTGACCCTGTTATCCTGTGACAGAAGCCCACCTGTCAGTTCTCAGGCCATTAAATCACCTCAACCTTTGAAACCTGTGTTATGACCTGGTGTTTAACCACTCCTTCCTATGGTGAAAGTGAACTTAATCTTGTTAATCAATGTGATCATAATGACACATGATTCAAAGCTAACTGTGGGGGTGAGACATTCATCAGTAGGCAGCAACATTACAGCAGCTAAGTACCTAGCAGTCACAACACCACTAACATGTACTGATATCATGCTAAACACTTGCATGACTCCACTATACAAGTTTTATCGTGTGTTGAATAGTGTAGATCCAGATCAGCTGTTACCAATGAAACTACACTGGTCACTTCTTTGTCAGAACTGATCTATAGAATAAAAAAGTAAACAATGTAGATCATGAAAAGATAGCACAGATGTGCAGGCTCATCTGGATCTACAGTGTTCGCCCATGGGTTACACGTCACAGCAGGCATACAGTGTTCGCCCATGGGTTACACTTCACAGCAGGCATACAGTGTTCGCCCATGGGTTACACTTCACAGCAGGCATACAGTGTTTGCCCATGGGTTACACTTCACAGCAGGCATACAGTGTTCGCCCATGGGTTACACTTCACAGCAGGCATACAGTGTTCGCCCATGGGTTACACTTCACAGCAGGCATACTTATTCTTTAAATCTCTATAACATAACGGTATCAAACAGGCAAACAGTGTACATCGAGATCAGCTTGCACATCCATACCATCTGATCAGGGTCTACACTGGTTGCTGTTAGATTTATTGGGTTATTTCTGACCAAGAAGGACATTGGTGTCACACATGATAAAACCTGCTTATATAGAGTAAAAGGTAACAAAAACAATTCATAACCTATTGAATGTCTATTTAATGTTCTGCTTCCAATATTTTATTAGTATCTGATTTATATTAGATATTGCTACTATTCATCATTAGTCATTGCTTTTCATATCTTACTGCAGTATATTATTGACAATCATTAATTTAGATGGTTTACTGAACCACATTGCAGACATTATGCAGGACAGTAAGTGTATCTTATCTGTGTTTGTTGAAGACAGGTAACACACATGTCTGGTCAGTATGAGATATGGAAAGCTGATGGCGACACCAAAACCATAAACAGCTAGCTGTGGAAGACATCTAGCTGGGATCAACAAGTACAACACCAACACTTGCCTCAATATACTCCAGGTCACAAGATCACATGGTACAGATCTCAACATTCACGATCATAAAAAGTCATCTTGGCGACTGAGCTCAATTCAAACCAATCATCTGCGCGAGATTGGTTCTTTGATTAGTGATCTCCACATAAAGTGTGTGTGAGACTTATCTGCATGACTGTATATGTCGAAATATTCAGCAGTATTCCTTAACCCTTTTCCTCCAGAGATACACTTTTATTGCACTTGTGTGCCATCTGATCAGGATCTGCACTTTTTGGTTTTTGATTTACTAGGTTATTTCTGACCAAAAAGCAAACAGTGCAGATCCTGATCACACGACATGGTTGTGCCAGCTGATCTGGATCCACACTGATTGCACATGCAATAAACTGCATATATAACAAGTAAAGGGTTAATACAGAAAGAGTTTTAAGGCATTATGGACAAAACTTGTAGCAGCTGCTTTAATGTTAATGATATAGTTCTCCTTGCATGGTCCCCATCATTTTCTCTGTGGTCAATCTTCACTAAAATGGTCAAAAAATGACCATAAGGGTCAGATGAAGTTTACACCATTTTAATGTGTGATCTCATTTATTAAAATATTTACTCTGCGGGTGACCTCACTGCAATCTTACTCCTGGTATGTGTAACATCAAATCGGGCCAAAATAAACAAGATTAAATACAATATATGAAATTTGATAATCTACGACTGAATTAAATAAATTTAGTTAAATACTGGGCAAATAGAAAGTAAATCTAACATAAACGATCAGTTAATGTGAAAATTTGTGGGCTTATTCGAAACACAAACAACTGTTTAGTTCACAAGCAAATAATGATGACAGAGCACAACAAAAATTGACTGACTGACCAGCAATTTTTTGACATAACAAGTTGATTAATTACACATTGTTCTTGTATTTCAGATCTAGATCTATTGCAATATCAAAACTAAGAACAAAATAAAATGTACAAGTAAAAGAATTTCATACTATAAGTTTATGTTTAGTGTTCCTATCATTGTACACAAATTACCGCCCTTTATTTTTTGTGCAGCATATAATTAACCCATTTACTACACAAATACCAATTAATCACATGCCAACTGTGCAGATCCAGATCAACCAGCATATCTGCGCCATCTGATCAGGATCTACACTGCTTCTTGGTCAGAAATAATCTTTGACTAATCAATTTAGATCCTGATCAGACAAGCAGACTTTTGGTAGTTAAAAACCAGTGATGTTCCAATTGTCGCCAATGATCGAGTAATTGTCGCAGAAGTGTTAAAGTCGGCAACATTGATTCTGACTACAGAGAATCTATTCCACTCGCTAATTCTATTATTAAACAAAATTCCATTTGAAGTAAATTTTCTGATGTCTCCGACTGTTCAGCGTATATCTATTCGCGACTTAAATGTCCTTGGGTTACGTAACTTTGAAAAGCGAACACAATGCATGATCGGTCCGTGACACGAATAAGAAAGTCCCGGAAACACATCGTAAAAGGCATGGGTATATTTTGGCTTTTACATGTAGCCAGGATGTCATTGTTCCGCACCAGTGAAGGAAAACCTTGAAACCCAAAGACTTATATGCAGAATCTTTTTCAGAATAAGCAACAAAGTAACCTCACCCACTTTTTAGAGTTGTAAATGCATTTGTTTTAACAAGCCATTATAAATAATGGTTATTAAACATAATAGTTGATAAAATTAAAAATAAAGATTATTCCAAATAAACCAAATCAAGATCTGCTAGAAATGCATGTACTAATAATTATGTGTCCTGCTTAATTTTTTGTTATTCATGGCATGAAAACAGATCAAACAGCAGTCGTGTCATTAAACTCATCGCCAAAAATAATAAAATCAATCCTATAATAATATGAGAAGTATTGAGAGCAAAGGTTAGCTTTACTTCCATAGTTTTACTCTATAAAAGTCTATTCAGACGTCTGATACCGATTCTACTCGATTAATAGAATTGGACAGATATCAGAATCAGACCGATTAATCGATTCCGCTTCAACCATCCGATTCTCATCACATGATAATTTTCCAACTTTCTATCCAAAATCCCAAGGAATTTAAATACTTACAGGTTTCAAGCAACCATACTCAGAACCCCCATTCGATCCACCACTGACAGCTGTTTTACTATCAGGCTTATTACAGGTTTTGAAAGTATTCAGTAATTTACTTCTCATTTTAAATTCATGTTCAAGGCAGAAATGATAATCATAGTTATTCAGTGCAAAACAATTATTCTGCTTCAAAACATATAGTACTAGATAATTATAATATCTACTGTATCTAGTAATTTAAATGGAATGCATTGCTCGATAATTTCCGAAAAAATACTTTTTGACAAGTGTTGCACTTAGGGTCATAATTCAACAATTACAAGAGTATTATCCTAATCGATGACTTGGTGGGTAACAGATCATTCATAAGCCTTCATTCACAAGCTGTTGGTATGAGGTCAGCTTTCTTTAAATAATTTTCTATAAACAAACCTGATGAAATTTATAGGGGGCGGGCCAACTCATAAATATTTACACTAGATATATTGTGTTCTCATTTTTTGTGACATCAAGAAAACCTGTTAGAAAGATAGTTAAAAAGACTTGCATAACCTGTATTAAGATTTCGTAAAGAAATATCTCTTTCTTTAAATGTTTATTCTGGTACAGTTCTTTCAATATAAGCTACCTCAGTTGTGAAATACCTTTTCTTAATTATTTCAACTGAAAATCTCTTAACATTTCACAACAGTTTGAAATTAAAATTCCAGTAAATATTTATTCAGTGTTAACTGAATAGCATTCCACAGATCAGACGGTAATTTTTTTTATTTGCGAAGATTTCATTGAAAAGACGGAAATAGGACCCTTGAACTGTACAAAGTTGATCAAATCACTGTTTGTTCAACATCTCAACAATTACAAGCATAATTTCTGAAATAGAATAGAAGCCCTTCTAGATGCTTCAAACCCTGAATAATCCAAAAACGGACATTATCAAAAGGTTTACAAAATGAGCAAACACGCTAGCCCTTAAAATGAATCATCGATATCTGCAGCACTAAATCTTTTGTCAAAGTGCAGACTAATTTAGTGAACTGAGCTTGTATGTGTTGGATTGTAGAAATGAAACTGATGATTAGGCAATAGAAAAAAATATTTTAGATTCTTATCCCCGCCAGCCCCTGTCCAAAACCACCCGCCCCAAAAAAATTTATTGGTAAAAATCGAAACATATTCTGTTCCGGACAGAACGGGTCTAAAATATTCTGTTCCAGACAGAATGGGTTTTATACCATCTTGAAATACCTTCTTAAGGTATTTCGTTAATAAAAATTAAAAAGTGCCCACCCGCCCCTTTTTTCCCAAAATCCGGATGAGAATCTAATAATTTTTTTTCTCTGGCCTTACCATAAATATCCTTTTAAATGCCCCTCCCCTAATAAAAGCCCTGAATGTGAGTTTTGAGGGGAAAAAATCAGTTAATCCATAGCTATTTATTATCAAATATTCTTCAGAATTTATTATTAGATTAAAAATAATAAATATATAAATAATAAGTGGCCCACCCCCTGCCTTTCAGAAAAGGTAATGCCCAGGGGTTTCATTTAAAAGGAGTTTTACCGTATTTCCAAGGTAGAAAAAGAAAAGTCCTTTGAGCAAACATCTTCACAAAACAAACAATTAAAGCAGCTGTATCTGCAGTGTTTTCATCAGATCTATCAATTAAGCAGAGCTGTCATTAGATACACACACAGAAATTAAGCTATTTGAACCAAAAAAAATATGTGTTATATAGTCTTTATATAAAAGAGTTAGCTTAACATTTTTTTATTATTAAATTGTAAATCTGGTATGAAGAGAAGCCATTATTAAGTGGAATTGCAAATAATTCAGTGGGATGGATGGGGTGGGGATAAACATTTATTTAGTATGGGGAGAAGCCACCAATCATATGGGAGAAAAAAAAACATAAATCCTATGTGGAAGAAGAATTCTGGTATGAAGAACAGGCATTTAAACATTTTTATTTCAAATTTGCACATTTAATGGCATGTGTGAACAGTGTTGATCCAGATCAGCCAGCACATCTATGCCATCTGATCAGGATCTGCATTGTTCACATCAGAAATAACCTAACCCTACAAAAAGCAAAGAGTGCAGATCCTGATCAGACAGTGCTGAATCTACACTGGTTGCCTATGTGATACAGGCATATCTGCTGAGTAAACGGTTAATGTATTGAGCAGGAGTATAGAATAAAAATACAACAAAACTAATATATATATGCTATAAGTATCAGAATACCCAAGTCAAGAGCTATAGTCAAACAAGTAAGGACATGCAGCATTGTCATTCTTATGTCAAACTGCTGCAACAACTGCTTCTCCCCTGTTTCCGACACATTCCTTCTGTGTCAATGACCAAAACATAGGACTGGTCTAGACAAGCTGTTCTATATAGTCGAGGTGATGATGTTTGCACTTAGCGCCTCCTTAACGGACTGATTCATCCGCTAAATATGGCTGTATTAAGAGCGGCAAGACAAGCATCTCAATACATAAATCTTACAACTTCAAAGCATTCATTCATCCCATTGTAACATTAAAATCCTCATTTCCATAATTTATGCATAACTTCTTCATATTCACTGGTAAAAAGATCGAATATAATTGATAATTACAGATAATTTGTAAATAAAATTCAACACATGCAGGTTAAATTTCTTCTCCATTTTGAGCAAATAAAACATAACATGCTAAGAATATTGTCCCTCTTATAATAGTGAGGCCATACCACATGGTTCTAGGTGTCATTTATGTCAAGAAAAAAAACATCAATTCAAAACATTGTGGTGCAATCTTGCAAGGGCCACTACTCTTATAATTGACTGAGAACCCTTTTAGAAATTATGTGTTTGCCATGGGGCAGGAAAGCCCACAAATACGTTAGCTACTGGTCTTCATTGTTTATTCTCTCTGGATGTGATTACTTCCGGTGATCTTCTCAGAGCAATCTTCATCAATCAATCAAGATTGTTCCATTTACTATTTAGCAATTGCCCATCAGCTGATGAGGATTGTAGTTTGTCGTTTTGTTAGAAAATTACAGGTGAAAGAAAATGATACTTCAAGACATGATTCTACAATAGTACAAGTTATGGGTAGATAACTCTTACCTTGATAATCTCCCATGTGCTCTGTTATTAGAGATTTGAGGTACTCATTTTTCTCACGGACATTTTGTACAATGTATTGCTCGGCCGCCAACAAGTATTTCATTTCGGAGTCCTGTGAGCAGCATGATGCTTGCCTCGCTGACAGAGACCGGGAGCAGATCTGTAACCCCTCATCTGAAAACACACAACAGTAGTTCTACAAACAACTGCAATCAGGCCAGAGAAAATAAATTATTAGATTCTCATCCGGATTTTGGGAAAAAAAGGGGCTAGTGGGCACTTTTTAATTTTTATTTTTTATTAAGGAAATACCTTAAGAAGGTATTTCGGGATGGTCTAAAACCTTTTCTGTCCGGAACAGAATATGTTTCCATTTTTTATACCAATAAATTTTTTGGAGGCGGGTGGTTTTGGACAGGGGCGGGCTGGGATGAGAATCTAAAATATTTTTTTCTATTGCCTAACAAATAAGTTACAAATACAGATGTGCCTTTTGATCTGGATCTACACAGTCTGCATGTGGGATAAAACCTTCATTGAGCAAAAATTACTAATTAAGATAGAATTTTGTCATTTTTCATAGAAAACATGGTTGCAAACCTGGTTTAGAAACCCATAAATTTGAAAGTTGTTGTATGATAGATATTTCATGTTATTCTCAGTATACGAGGGTTGTCCCAATAAATCGTAGACTAATTGAATAGAAAGAAAACAACTGAATACATGTTTATGCAAATTTCACAGTTAGTTGAGACATCATTTGGTAATTTGTATGCAAAATATCAAAGAAAAATATATTACCATAACCAAATCGCAGACATTTTAACATGACAACCTATCGACTAGCGGCGCATGTTGCAACGTCATTACAATGCTCACACAGCATACCGTTACTCTTTTCTGAAGTACTCTTCAGCATGTTCGATACACTCATGGTGTCTGTTCACCAGACTATTAAATACATTAATGTAACACTCTATTGGAAGACTTTTCCTGAAGGTCAAGCCTTCTAATCTCGTCGCAGTTCTCAAATTTGCAACCCATGAGCCCGAAAGTACACAATGTCTAGGGGCGAGTATGGGGGATGACTGATTCTGAGTATTATTTCTGTTTCACTAATAATAAAAGTTTGCGAAAACTTTCAGTGCCATGGCAACTTGTATACCAATGCTCTGGATATGAGGATGCTTCATAACTTGTTTTGATTTCTTAAGCATGTCTTTTGGCGTCAATTCGCTTTTATCATAATATTGGATGATGGAAATGACTGCGCCGCGGATTCTTTAAACGTCGCGATTTTTATAATAAGTTAATGTTTTACCCATTAGCATGAAACAAGCACTACTCTTATACAAATTATGGCAACTTTTTGAAACTTTGCGTATTTATTTCAAAATGATCACCAATTGAGGCATCATTAACAATTGGTGGCTTAAATGGCATTGTGTTATGTATTAATTGTTTGAAGTAAATTATTGAATTCCAAATCATAGCGCTTTTTTATGTGCACCGCCGATCGCTATCATGGTTCAAAAAAGTGTATGTTATTCCATTATTTTAGAAGACTTTTCTTTGAAATTTAGCATACTTGTTACTAAATGATGTCTTAACTAACTGTGAAATTTGCTTAAAGATATGTTAAGAAGTTAAATTTTTGTTCAAATAGTCTATGATTTATTGGGACAACCCTCGTAAGTACATGAATCTCATTAGAAAGGACCTTTGAGTGATTTTAAAACTTAATAAGTGATACCTGTTTGAATAAATAGGAGTGAGCAACTGCATTAAATTTTAATCTTGCAAAAACAACGGTATAATAAAATATAAACCTGAAACAATTTTTCTAACTTTTTAGCAAAACAAGGGTAGACATTGCAAAATCATGATCACTGCTTTCTGTGTTCACTTCCAAGCAGAGCACAAAACCATAAAACTGAGATTGGAGACCAGTTGCCATTTCAGCCAATCAGATGTTTGAGATTTGAGACTGGTCTCCAGATTTAGTTTTATGATCTTGGGCCCAGGACTTAGAACATTATGTGATATAGTTCAGTATTATATTAGAATTCTGAAATTTAGAAATACATTTTTGTTGTTTTATTCTTCTTTGCAATGAATTTTTCCAAACTCAATTTTACTGTGGTATCATTTAATTTCGCTGGCACGAAATTTCGCGCAATCGCCGAAAAAGAATGTTTCGCACGGACGTTAATTCGCGCAAATCCAATTTTTCAAACAAAAAAAAATACTATTATCGATATTTTACCGACCCGTTATCAATACCTATTGCTTATTTGAACACGCGAGGTAATCGTGTGTCAGTTGGCCCCCTGTCAATTACCACTTCCTTTGTTCGTCAATTATTCAACCGCTGTTTATTCCGCGCCGCTAATTGACACGCGACCCGTTTGATCCATCTGTCTGGACCATTCATATCATAATTGGCATGTTAAATTTCGTACCCGTTTTATGGTCTAAAGTGTCAGTTAATTGCGAAACAGTTACTCAAAAAAGTGTTGATAAATTAAAAATGAGATGACAACGATACTGTGCGGTAAAACGTGACCTGACCTAAATGTGCGGACTAAATTGTAGTTCAAATTTTGAAGTAACATTCAACATATTCCAAAAGAAATTCGACAGTTTTAACTAATTTTATTTTCTTTCTTAACAAAATTATTCGATACTTCTAATTTATATCAAATTGCGATACGGGCAACAATATATAAAGTGTAGGTCCATTCGGACATAGCACGTTTCGGATACGTATGTGAAACTTTTTGGTTAAATTTTAGCATAGGTTTTAAATTTGTGCACAGGCCCGAGCGCGAAATACGCGAAAATTAAGCCATCGCTAAATAAAATGATACCACAGTAAACCAAAAGAAATTCATAATTAATATCTAGTGTGTGTGCTCAAGTATATATCTGCCAGCATTATTACTAAAATATGTATCATTTGATACTTTGTAAACCCAAATTAGTTCTGTATTATACATAACCCAGTAATTATAGCCAATTCCAATACGTTGATATATGGCCACATAGCATGCCAGACGGAACCTCTGTTCATACTTAATTAAATATAGGAAACTTAAGAAGCTGAAACTTCCAACACTACAATCATACAACAGTATATTACTGCCTTGAATATAAAACTGGAAATTTCCTGAAGTTTCAATTCAAAGCCCAATAATCGCAACCCCCACCCTTTTTAATAAAAATTAAGTGCAAAACTTTCAATGTTTTCACTTAGTAATACAGTGAAGGAAAATGGTGATCCCTAGCAAATTTTGACAGTCCTTTTAATCCATAAATACACATTTTTACGCATGTGCAACTGTTGGAGATCTGGATCAGCCGGCACATCCATGCAGACTGATCTGGATCTGAACTGGTCGCATCTTGGTCAGAAATAAAAACCTTATGAATCTGAAAGCAAACAGAGTACATAATGAACAGACAGCACAGATGTACCTGCTGATCTGGATCTACACTGTTTGTTCACACAATAAACATGTATTTGTGGAGTAAAGGGCTTAATAGAATAATATAATTACATAGTCATTTGTTTATTCCCTTGTATACATACATTTAATTAGATAAGTATCACAGACATATTATGCAATTATTCATCTGATAACCAAATTGTTTGCGAAATAATATATTTTTATTTTCATTTATTAATAAAAGATTGAAAATCATGAATTTATTTGTTTGCCTGAGGAAATTAGATCTAAAATGACATAAGTAGGAATGTGGTAATAGTCTGACTGTACAAGTGCAACGTAGCAGTACAGGTGTTACACTGGGTGAGGATTTAACCCTGTACAGTCTGCGACATATGACTGTTATTTTAAGGGCAAATAAAGTAGATCCAGATCAAAGCACATCTGTACCATCTAAGCAGGATCTACATTGTTTGTTTTTTTATTCATTAGGTTATTGACCATGATGGGACCAGCTTAGATCCAGATCAGCCGGCAATAAAACCAATATAAATGGAGTGAAGCCTTAAGTATATGCAAAACACCTGTAGAATAAAATTAGCTTCTTTTCTTATTCTTTTATTGAGTATTATAGAGAAGAATCTAAATAGCTTTTCATACACTTAAACCATAACACCCTTATAAGCATTTTCCTTCTATTTTGGAGACTTTATTATTTAGTAAATATTCATCACAAACAATTGTGAATCACTTAGGACTCTAATGGTATATAAATGAAACACAGTATTACATTTACCAATGTTATGTGTCTCAGATCAAATTTATGTCTGGACCCCCAGGGAATCAATAAATGTTTTAGTAACTGTTTGTTATACAGTAACTAAATGAAAATAAATACATCATATACATAATAACATCTGCTGAAATGTTGTTAAAGGGGAAATTAGACATTTATTACTATGGCGAATGCTGCATCAATTCATTTAACTTCTGGACAGTAAATATCTACAATCATACAAGACTATCACCTAAAATGGAAAATATCTACTAGCTCCAAATTAAAGCCCCCAACCATTTGACCTCCAACACGCCTGATTTTCACAAAAGTTAAATGCAAAACTTTTTCAATATTTCGATTTCATAATACAATGGGGAAAGAAAAAATATATTCTTAATAAGCAAAATTTGACTGAAACAGAATACATTATTGTTTATACCCTTTCATACAAACTTTGATAATATTACACGGCAGCTGGAAAACAGGACACACACCATTCCTACAAGGCAAAATGATCCATTTTTTACAAGGCATGTTGTAACTGGTTAACTGGAACTTGTAACCGATTGGTTAACTAAAAGAACAGTACAAAGTTTCAACCAAGAAATGACATCCAAACTCTGTCCATACTCATATTCATAAACTGTTAATAAATGTATTTAGATTTAATTAAAAACAAATGAGACTTAACCGCAGATTTATACAGATTTTAGATGAGCAAAAATCATGAATGGTTAACCGTTCACATCCTTATTTTTTAAGCAGATGACTTCCTGTTAACAGGTGAGAATGCGATCATTTATCTGCGAACCAGATTAGCTGATTTCATCCATCATTGGATAATGTTCATTCTTTGTGTTCGTATCTTTATCAGGTTTTCTTTAAGTTCAAACACCATATAAAGCATTTTCCCTTTCAATGCATTCTGTCTGAGTATATTCTAATCTTATCACCTTACATCGTCAGTCTGATGCTTTTGTTCCATTTGTGAATTCTCTTTTAAAACGAAATGTTCATTATCGGCAGGTATGCAATCTTTCTTCCATCTTTTAAACATTAAACCTGAATGAAATTCTTTTCATTCTATTTTGATAAGAGAAATTTATTGACTTGTGTTCACACTTCCAAAACATTTGGTCTAGAACACAATGAGATAACTAAAATCAATGTGCAGATAACGGGGACCAAGATAAAGGCTACACCAAAATGGTAATTGTTAAAATAAATAACAGAAAAAGTATTGAAAACTACACTAAATAGCACCATTAAAATACATTTACTATTTATTCACATGAGATATGGCTTTTATCTCACGGGTGAACAGTGTAGATCTGTATCATCCAGCACATCTGTGCTGTCTAATGAGGCATAAAGAAACTCTACTGGAATGATAGCAGGCTGCAAGAAGAACACAACTTGACAAGAATGGTCTTGGAGCCTCAGCCATGGTACTCAATGGACTGCTGTATTAGGCCCAGAATAAAGCCCAATATATACACGCCCTAGTTTTACACCGGCATGATAAGACTTGATAGCTCAGATCTAGATCTAAATACGAATGCCCCATTGACCATACACCCAGGCAGTGTGTGTCCAGTGTAAACAAACAGACACAGACTTGCAAGTAGGTTCGTAGGTTCAATCGGTACAAATTGATATCATTCTTATGACTTATTATATTACAGAAACAAACTTTTATTTTACTATTATCAAAACCACTTTACTTTAATGACATATGTGTAAAATTGATATCTTTATAAATAAAACTTAAAAGTGCATAAACTATTATTTTTGTTAAAATTTGTTCACTAATCATTAGACAAAGGCATGTGTAAAGCTGAGTTACTAATCTTGTTGTTGCTACATTTGGAAATATCTGTAGAAATATTTTTAGCTAAACAGTTTTAGATTATACACCTTTATTGCATGGGCGAACTGTTTAGATCCAGATCAGCTGGCTTATCCATGACGTCTGATCAAGATCTAAGCTGTTCGCTTTTTGATTTGTTAGGTTATTTCTGACCGAAATGCGACCAGTGCAGATCCTGATCAGACTGCATGGATGTGCCGGCTGATTTGGATCTACACTGGTCGCACATGCGTAAAAATGCGTATATATGGAGGAAAGGGCTATAAAGTAATAAATTATTCAGCCAAAAGCATTTTTTTATTTTCTTGACATGAGCATCAAGCAGAACTTCCTATAGCTGAAATTCTAAATTAACATGCATGATATAAAAACTGTAATTACTGTCATCTTGTACAGCCTCACTATTGAAATATACAACTTTTCTTGTTATTTACTGCAACATTAAATGGGTACATGTCAGCCTGAATGCAATGATAAATGTGTCCTTGTATAAAATGTATGCCATAAAAAAGCTATTAAGTTATGATAACGTCTGAAGATTTTTTTAACAGTTGTGAGATAAAAATATTAAAGAAAAAACATAAAAACACTAATAATTGACAGAAAGTGGTTATGTAGGAGGACAGGACTAGGCAGACTCACAAATTTTCATAATTTGATTTTATACATGAATTTTATTTCCGCCTTTCAGACTAACTTAAAGTTGAAAAAGTGTCAGACATTTGGTCAGACAAGATGTGAAAATCTGTCTGACAGAAACAAATAGTGACCATTTATCCCAATATGAAGAAAAAATAGAAACAAACAAACAAGAAACCATATAATAAGAGACTTTTTAATTTATGTGAATTGTTTGTTTGCTTTACATAAGTGATCTATGAAAAATACACACCCTCAAAGAGCTCTGTAATATTTTCACAGCAAAGCAAGACAAATTATATGTAATGCAGTATAATAAATGTTTAAATTTCCCAATTGGTTTGATTTTTTGATACCTTTTTCCCCAAATTTGAATATTTACCACATTTAAAATTCCCCTATTCGGACAGATGCCTTTTTTCACAAAATAACCTGAAAAAGCTCTGATTACATAAACATATATGTACATTTACACTTTTTCTTATCAAAATATTACAATAACAATTTTAAATATTAAAACATAACTTAACAAATAGATATGTACTCATGAGTAAATTCTTCATAACAATAATTCTATGTATTAAATAAAAGGGTGAACATTAATTTATATATTGTTTTACAAACTGTAAAATATGACATTATAAAATGTATTCACTATTAATTATTTGTTCGCATATATTTTTACAATGATAAATGCACTTTAGACAATTAAATAAAAAATAATATGTCAACTTGTAATTTTACCTGTTTAGGGATAAAAAATATAATTTATCATTTAATAGTAATTACCACTATCTGTAAAAGTCAAGTAATTATAACATAAATCTTACTTCTGTACACTATAATATACAATATTTAAATTTCTACAGTAGGCTTTGGGCTGAATGTGAAGGAGATGTTTAATTTCGGCATCACACATATCAATGCTTATTAATTTTGACAACTTTAATTAGCGACCCTTTGATCTCGCCCGCCGTCCTCATTTGATCAGCTGATTGACAGGTGCATTGACAGTTGTACATGTTTAATTTACTAGCAATTTATATACTTACCGATAACCGGTAATTCTGGAACCAAATTTTCTTCACTAATTTTTCTAAATTCCTCTTTCACATGCTTACAATCACTTCCATAAGTTCTGGAAATAAAATATCCTGAAAGAGTGAAAATAACATATCCGAACATTACGGGACGACACATCTTCACTTTCGTGTATTTGATATAAAATAGGCACAAAATAATCTTTTCTATCCTCCAACACTCGGAAACAAATATCTACAAATTTATCTTCTATAAAAACACACTTTCACGAATTGTCACATAACTTTGAAACATTTTATTTGATTTATTTTCAATGTAGTAAATTCTGTCCCGCGAGCTGATGTACTGTACGCCTGTTCTCTATGTGTGTAAATGAGTAATAATGAGGGCCGACCAATAAGTAGCATCGATTTACCCTACCATACTGCCTACGCCGTTCCGAATTGGGATTAACGGTATGTCAGTGGTTATTCAAGAGGCACACACATTTATATACAATGATACTGGAAACTGAAAAAAGTAAAAAAAAAGTAAACGACGCAAAGAAATAACGCTCGCCGCGAACTTTTTTGTTCATTCAATTCTGGGATTACCCGGAACACCTTCTACTTTCTAGTGCAAGCGGCTGGCTCCGAGGGCATGCTGCAAGGTTGTCCCCAACACTTCACATAAGAAAAGGACTCCATTTTACTGTGTATAAACTCATATTTTCCCCTAACATATACTATTACATACCAAGATCGCTAAGTATAAAGTAGACGTTTGCAGCTGTGTAATTGCTACGCGTATGGACATCTTATTTAAACGACGTGCACTTGAACAAAAATAAAACAATGTTTGAAAGTTTTGCCAGTTTTTATGCCCTCACTAAGTGGGAGGCATATAGTATTGCAATCGTTCGTCCGTACGTACGTCTGTCCGTACGTCCCCCAAACTTTGTGGCATCAACTCCTCCTAAACTATCAGGCGGATTTCTTTCAAACTTCCACAGATGATTAAGCAGGATGTGTAGATGATCGTAAAAAAGGATTTTTCCTGCGACCATTTTTACCAGTTATGGCCCTTTGTTAATACAAATGTTGTTGCAGCAATAGTTATATCAGTGTCGGAGGACACATTCTAGTTTAATACAAAAAGTAAAGCTTTTTGTACAGGTCTATTATATGTGCTTGCCTGTTTAGGCCGTAGGATGGTCAGTAAATCACTCACCTGCTGCAACACGGGTATTAGTCAAAAGAATCACTTCAAAATATGAAACAAAATTATTTTCTTAACGTATACAAGTACTCCTTCTATATAAAATTAATTATATATGATTGTTATGTTTGGGACCTTGGAGTAAGAAGCAACACCTTTGTGTTTGGTTACTAAATCTATTCTGATTAACAATTTACAACATGGTATGAGAGAGGCAGAGTGGTAGGCGGAGCTTATCAGCAGTGGTCAGGTATTGGCCACAGAGAGTTAATACATTACAATGATAGAGGTATTTTGATTTATTTCCCAATCCAGTTGAAAAAATAGTGCATGCTTTAAAAGTCTGAGGGGATACGTACGTCACCTTTACATTATTTCAACAGTTGGGCTGGTCAAGTACCGGCGCAGGAATCACAGTCAAATGTTCTGTTAAGTTGCATCCATATTTTTCCATTTTACGGTATATTCGCTGTTTTATCTAGGGACCATAAGCTACAGATCATGAAAAGGATTCCAACATAAAGACGGCATTACTAAATTTACTGGTATTCTCTGTGATTTTTATGATCAGTCGGCACGGATGAGCCATATCCCATAGATTACGGGGTTTAATATTGCGGTGTGATTTACAATCAGCCGATTTGCTTCGAATCTTCATCGAGGTTTTGTTTTTCATAGCCACACGTTTCAGAGTATTTTAAATAAGAATGAAGGCGTCATAATACTGAAGAATGAAAGTTTACAGAATACTGTTATCTACGGTAAGTAGTGTTCGCGCTGCAGGGAAACACGAAAGGACAACATGGCGCTACTTTGTCGCGATTTCGTATTGGAAGGTTGGCGACTTGGCAAGGCGGAACACTGCAATTACTACGGATTCTCCGCCAACACGAAGCACACAACAAAGTAGATGTTTTTATCAGTATGCCCGTATCCAACGCTTATGGCTACAGGACCTGTAATTAAATTGTTGTCGCATGCGTACAAATGCTTATTTGTTTTGCTTTCGTTGTCAAATTTTCACTCAGCCAAGGTCAGTCGCCAGATTTCAAAAACGTGCACATGCAAAATAAATCAAGAATCCATACATACATGTAGCAGTTATGAATATTGCACTGGTAATATATGAAAAAAAATGTTGTGGTCTTCGAGCGTTGTGAAAAGTGCACGATCACCCATTTTTTCTACTTGATGGTCTCTAATAAAAGCTTACATTATTTATCAATCTGAACACATTATTTTCTATGAGAGATTTATAATAAACTGAACCAAATGTCCGACGCATTGTCCTGGACATTTCCTTTTATTTCTACATTTCAACATGAATTAATATTAAAACAGTTAAAAACATTCGTATTTACGTCTCTTAATTAATTTACCTCTTTCTAACATTTTGCAAGAACATTTCATTTAAACATGCATGGAATTTTCCTACATTTAATTGCCTTACATTCGAATGTAGCGCGAGTTTTCAAAGAAATATGTTCTCTGCAGATCGCAACATTTAAAAATCACAACATTTTAAACAATATAATACAATGTGAGAAAGAAATGCAATCTTGGTTTGCGAATAACTCTGGGCTATGCGGCATGACGATTAATAATGCATTTCTATAACTGCCCATGATCAGGCTCAATCAGACCGAGCCTGCAATATTTTAGTATTTGTCGTGTTCGGTGGCTTTCATTTATTTATATATTATTTCGATATAATTATTTACATTTTAGACAATATGATTTCTGCCGTGTTGCGTTTGAAGTTTAATTCAGTATATAAATGCATGCTGAGAACTCGGACAGAGGTCCTCCTTGCAATTCACAATGATGAGAACTCGGACAGAGGTCCTCCTCGCAATCCACAATGATGAGAACTCGGACAGTGGTCCTCCTCGCAATCCACAATGATGAGAACTCGGACAGTGGTCCTCCTTGCAATCCACAATGAGAAAACGATATCAATATATTTTCCAGCTTTCAGTTTAAGAAAGACGAATATCATATAAAAAGATACCGGTCTGTTTTCGACCTTTACCTTTTTTAGGTATTCAAGAATGTTTGCACGCTGATAGCACGTACCCTATATTTACAAATATGAATGACACTAAGCTTTATACATGTATAAGATTATGAAAAATACTTAAGGGAAGCAACTCCTATTATTCTGCTGATCGTAACCTCACGAGTTACTTGTCCTTGACTGAATAGGTTTATAGGTTGCAACCAAAATAACGCATTTTCTGTGGTCCGCTTAAGGGAAGCAACTCTGATTATTCTGCTGATCATAACATCACGAGTTATTCGTCCTTGACGGAAGAGGTTAATATGTTGCATTTACACCAAATACCGCAATATACCTTGGTCCATTCGAATGAAGTCCGTTTAAATATGTGATAACTTTTTGTCTTCATCTGGGGGGGGGGGGGGGGGGGGGGGCTCTTCGGCCTGTTTTTGGCCTATTAAGTTGATATGTTAGTTATTTACCGAAATGCAGAAGTAACGAACAAATATTGAGCTGCATTAGAATCATTGATTATTTTAACAAGTACGTCGATAAAACAGCGTTCCATGCTATAACATGTCAGGAAAAGAAACGATATTCTTAATGTAAGAGTCTAAAATAAAATGGGCTTCAAGTTTATCCCCCGCAGATTCGAAAGAGAATTTCACCAGACCTTGGCTGAAGGTTATAAAGCTGAGACTGGTAAAACCAGTCTCAAATGTAAAGGATCTGATTGGCTGAAAAGGCGACCAGTCGCCATTTCAGCGTCGCCATTTCAGCCAATCAGATCGTTGAGATTTCAGACTGGTTTCCATGCTCAGTTTTATAACCTTGTGCACAGATTACTGCGCTCATCTTTAGACTCTCACATTTAGAGTACATAGCAGATTGCTAGCATTTATGATGGTATCAATAGTGTGAAATCACACATCACGGCGCATAACCAGGCAACTCAGAGAGATTATAACAGTAAAAGACTCTACCAAACAAACTGGAACAATTTTGTAACATCAACGGAGCAGATCCAACGTTGTCTTCAGTTCATTTCTGAAAACCTGAAATCTTTACACAGGGAAGACATATCTAAACACAGTGCAAAGTACACTAAAACTAAATGTCGGCAAATGTATTTCACCTAAAAAATAGCAATAATTTAGAAAACAATATCAGCCCTGATTTATAATAAGAGTTGTCAAACCTTACCAAAAAGTTCCAAGGAAAGGAACGGTAGTGCATCTAATGCAGCTCCATCTATTTCAATATCACAGTAGCGTTGTTTGTGCCGTGCGGCGGCTGTAAAAAGCCTCCCCGCAATCAGTGCTGTTATCAGTTACTTCCTGTGAAGGTCGTTGAGCACGATACTCATGAATTATGTTTATTGTATCTCTAAAATTCTTTTTATTTCGGCCAGTTTATAGATGGTGGTTTCAATATCCCAGCCAATATAGATTTGGACATTTTTCAATCATCCCAATGATATACTTCCTGCTTTGACTACGTTTTTTTTTCTGTATACATTTGTATGCATTTGTATTCCAGATTCCTTATCAAAATTCTATTTTATTTCCGCCCATTGTTTTCTCGTTTAGGGCAAACCCATTGTTTTATCTAGGGACCATACGCCGCTGTTATGGAATGGTATGAATCTGGAAATATACCGCATTGAAGGCACGGTCCATGCTTGCCGCCATATGCATTCCACCGTTTGGCAAGGATGGAAATTGTACTGTCTTATTGGTGTAAATATTGAATTGTGCTCAACCCGGGGCTAGGCGACGTGGGCAGTAATATGCATTTCCATTACTTCCATAAACAGGGCTGAAGGTTATAAAGCTGAGATTGAAAACCAGTCTCAAATCTCAAGCATCTGATTGGCTGAAATGGCGACTGGTCGCCATTTCAGCCAATCAGATGCTTTAGATTTGAGACTGGTTTCCATGCTCAGTTTTATAACCTTGGGCACAGGCTCAATCCAACCGAGCCTGCAAAATGTTCAAATTTATCTCGTTCTGTGGCTCTTAAAGTTCCGTTTTCATCTACTCCAACGATCCTGTTAACTGCAGACATTTTTAAACAAATTCATCGTAGGGGACTACCAAATCAGTTGATGTTCACACAATTGGTGACGCATCTGCTAGGAAATTGTGTCACAAGAATCTTAAGGAATATGATAGATTAGTTATATACACAAGAAGTAATGACATTGCCAATAAAGTGCTGCTAAAAGAGTTTAATTCAGAAATGAAGAAGATCTTTGCATTCTGCAAAACACAAATGTAATGCGTTTGAGTGTACCTAATGCCCCGGAGATGATGTAAATGTTGTTCCGATTAACGCATTAATTTACAGCATTTGCCGTGATAACAAGGCGAACAAGATTGACTGCTACCACACGTTTGTTTTTGGAATTGCTGGTAAAGGAAGGCATTTCTTCCCTCGAGATGAGATTAACTTGAGTGCTTTTTGGAACTCGGAAACTGCTGCACAATGCTAAGTGTTATTCCTATTCTCAAATATTCTTCGATGGAACTCCACAGCAGAGCACGCATTTCAGAAAGAAGTCACGAATCTCGAGACAGAAGTATTGCGCACAGAACCGGAAGAAAGCTGAGACACCGGACCAACGGATTGCGGCAAAATGGTATAAGAAATAACGACCAACAAAGACCATGCCGGAATTGTGGCCTTTTCAATTATGTTGCGCGTAATGGCGGACGAAAACTCATCAGGAATTGACTGACAGACACATACTTTCCTTTCCGTGTGTATCACCCTTCTTGAAACCATTCTTGACATAAGCTGTGATAGTAATTTTAGCCCATGTAAATGCTCTGATGTTTTTCTGGTATCAGAAGGTATGAAGGTATGTCATCTGACTTTTAAAACTACAACAGTCATATTTTAAACCTGAAGTCGATTACCCGCGAGTTTCGTAATATTAAATATCTTTTTTTGTGTAATCGGGAGCATTGACGAAACTTAGTGCAATCCCTGTAATAAAATATATTTGCTCGCCAGATCTACCATATTTGCTATCTGTCTCACCTTTTTCGGTAACGGTTTTTTTTTATATTAAAAATTTCTTTGCATAAAAAAGTTGTACACATTTGTAGTTTTGACGGGCAATATTTATTGCCTAAGTTAGATTAAGTTAAATTTTTACTAAATGAAACATTTAATTCACAGATCTATTTAAACTCCTATTTAAAAACTTTCGGCCATTGGCTTTCTTCAGTTGATGATGTCACAACAGGTATACATTTTCTTTCTTATACGTCACATATTACACAGGAACATGATTGTTAAACTTCAATATACATTTACGTATCCATAACTCGCCAACAACATTTGATTAGAAAATGACTTAACTGGCACCAAAATCATTTGCAGGAATAATGCGACGTCAGACGTCAATTGTGACGATGAGACGTCATGCAAAATTATTTATTATTTACGGAATCCTAAACGGGCCACGTTAAATTTCGCGAGTAGATCTACAATGCGATAATTATCGCCCTCCTGTACACTTGTACTAGCGAAATTTAACAACCATCGCGAGTTTTTTTAGCGATAATTATCGCGTAATTTTAGCATGTTGTGTGTAGAAGAGACCAGCGATATTTAGATACTAGCGAAATTTAACGTGGCCCGTTTAGGATTCCGTAATTATTACCTATAATAATGATATAAATGGAATTTGGCAATTTTTACTGTTTTCTGAAATTCTAAACACGTCCACGTTTGCGAACTGTTTACCTGTCAATAGTTTCCCTCGCGGGCTCTGACATCATAGACATCAGTTCACCTATAAACTGGAAAAAAGTGATTTATTCTGCAAATATCATGTGGAACAGTAAAGAAACAAAATTTTATGTGTTGGAAATAACTTGTTTGGAAAGAATTCAATGACTTTATCTCCATAAATAAAATTTGTTGAAGTATACAAGTCTGATAATAAAGTTCTCATTTGGAGAATTGTAGGTGAAGACTGGTTACCAGCGTCTTGCCACCCCACCCACCCCAAGTTTAGTCTGATGGTCTGGGTTGTATCACGCATGAAGGTGTAGGCACTCTAACTGTCGTAGACGGTATCATAAATATCCGAGAAATATATTTAAATATTAGAGGACAACCTGTGGCCCGTTTTTTGCAATTTCCCTGCTGGAGACTTTGTTTTCCAGGACGTACATAGGGCTCGTGTAGTTGCTGAATATAAGGCAATAAACAGTTCAAAGTCCAGACTTAAACATTATTGAAAACTTGTGACAAAAGCTTAAAAGAATCCTCAAAATATACACAGCTAGACTCTAGATAGCACCTTGCGGACGCCATTACTGCTATATGGAAATCAATTCGACCTCCTTATGTTCAGAACTTATATTCTTCTATTCCAAAGCGACTGACAAAGTACCACTTGAAAACGTTGGCTATAACTTTGCCATTTCTTAATATTTCTTCATCAAACTTTCAAATATTGTTGCTTATGACAACATGGTAACAATGATGTCAAATTCTTTAGGTCAAGATCACATTTGATGGAGTTATGCCCCTTTTGTACTTGGATTTTTTATTCTGACAAAGTACAAGAGGGCGACACAAGTGTTCAACTGAACTCCCATCTAGAGTAAATTTGGCACAAAATGCGCCCACAAAGCTAACATATGCTTTCAGGCTTATATGATGCTATACTTTCAGAAATGAACAAAAATAATGTAATATGAAATACATATTATTATAGAGGTTTGGTGCACTATTGATTATAATAGAACTCTGTTAGAAAACATTCTAAACACTAATTTCTCCAAAGACACACCTTTATTGCGTAGGCCAACTGTGTAGATCCAGATCAGCCGGCACATCTGCACTGTTTGGTATTCGATTTATTAGGTTATTTCTGACCAAAATGCGACCAGTGCAGATCCTGATCTGACGGCACACAGATCTACACTGGTTGCACATGCATAAAAATGCGTATATATGGAGGAAAGTGTTAAACACATTTAAAAATGACTATGTTTGAACTGATGTAGCTCTATGATATATCACTGTTTTTACTAATTACCGGTGTCCAAGCTCAAGAAGTAAACTTTGCAAAACTCAGGGGAGAACACTGCTAGTAGTTGTTCTTCATGTACTGGTCATCTTGGTAAAAAATAACATAATGAATCAAACGGCAAGCAGTGCAGATCCTGATTAGGCAGCACAGATAAAGCATTCTGATGATTGACCATATTAAACTTTACTGTCATGTGTCTCATTACAGATCACATACTATATGTGTCTGTGAGTGTTTTTAGTTACACTTTGTCAACATTGCAAGAATGCTTGACTTTTGGCTCCAGAATGGTAATAATGCATAAGGTTATCTTGCTCGTCCTTACTCATTTATTACATTCTTTTATTTATTTTTATTTACAGTTTACTAAAGAGAATTTGTAAATAAACGTTATCTAGTGCCATGCATTACTTCTAATATATGCTTTCTTTTTTATCTTTTCTAAGCAGGGAGAGGAGATGGCGTTACTCTGGGTGAATTTCCCGACTTTCCTACAGTGCCAAAGAAGAGCCAGTTTTGGGATTTGCAACCATGAAAATTCTTCATTTTATCACAGAAGCTTCATATCTGCCATCAACAAATACCAGTGCGAACAGACCTCATATGTAATGGCCAAGTGAAGATTGACCTGTAGCCAGTTCATACAAACTGTTAAAGTTGTTTGATTTCCTTTCATTGAATTTCTTTTCATGAACTCATATTTCTAATAAGTGTAAACAGATGATGGAAGGTTACATTCTGTGTAAGAGACATGAAGATTAAGGCTAAGGAAAGCCTTGCTATTGTTAACTGGTGTCTAATATGTTGTTTGGTGACAAATTCGTGGAGTGGAGTTTTTTACACTTGAATGCAA
Organism: Corbicula japonica; assembly: GCA_038501625.1. NCBI lineage: Eukaryota > Metazoa > Mollusca > Bivalvia > Venerida > Cyrenidae > Corbicula > Corbicula japonica. The sequence goes on along the minus strand of JAZAYU010000030.1, from coordinate 1,059,249 downwards.
AGGAAGAACAGTGCTGCTTGATTTAGCTGTAGAACATTTGAAACTTTAAGCAGCTTTAAGTTTAAAATTAATAAGGTTTTATTTTAACGATGTCTTCAAATTCAACGTGTTCGTTCCTCTGGCGTGTAGAATTCAGAATCAGTGTTGAGCCAAAACAAGACAATAATCCTACTATGTATTGGTTGCCTAAAGTACACAAAACACCAAGTGAAGCAGGATAATTGAAACAAAATTATTTCAGCAAGTAACATTGCTCACAGTTCAAACTGCGTTGTAAAATCTATCTCATTCACAATTAAAATAGATTTTTTGAACTAATCATCAGCGTTAAATTAATGTCTTTAGACCATGTCGGTGGCGAATCAACATTTCTGGCCCAAAGGTTATACAACTGAGCTTGGAAACCAGTCTCAAATCTCAAGCATCTGATTGGCTGAAATGGCGACCAGTCGCCATTTCAGCCAATCAGATGCTTGAGATTTGAGACTGGTTTCCATGCTCAGCTTTATAACCTTCAGCCCAGCTCAGCAAACGGGTTAAGTTTATGTAATGGGATGCCAATAAATAAATCAATTACTATTTTTTGCAAGTTCCACACCATTGCAGACTGGACATTTAATAAAAAAGTGAAATATGCATATCAACAATGACTACATTCAGCAGGCACAGCTTCCCCAAACAGCCAAAACGCAGAGAGGGGAAGAGAGAGCATGGGAAAACTGTAGTCACTCAGGCATCTTTCTTTTTTTGCGAACTATGCCATTTAATTACAAAGCTACAAAGAAAACCAACCAGAACCTGATACGGGTTTTTAAGAAAAAATGTAGATAAAAATTTAAAGTAGCTTTTTGTTTTGTTCCTACTGGTCCTTAGTACCATATTAAGTAGGTTCCGATGATGATGATAGAGGAAGCAATAATGGTTAATCTTCACCAAAAAGGAAGAAGATATGTCATCTCTATTTGTTTACAATTCCTAAACATGCTCGTATGAACTGATCTGTGAGAGTAAAATGTTGGGCTTACCATCCAAGTATGTTCTTATTATGTAAAAGAATGCTTGAAAAAATGAGCCAGGATTTGAAATGTCTCTCGTTCAAGGAATGCATGAGGATGCACGTCGCCGAAAGATGACCGGCGGCCTAGAGATGGCAGCACCGATTTTTGACGAAGAGACCATTTCATGCGCGATCTCGATTTCTGTGACGTTTCGGAAATCCTACTTAAGCTTTTAGTCGCTTAGTTAATTAAAATTTTATTAGCCCGAACTAATGCTGCAAATTTGTGCCTATAGTTTCAAATACATGTTATATTTCATACAAGAGCGGGTTAAATTGAAGTAATGCCGCTTTGAATGTATGTGTATGTGTAACTACTTGTTTTTAAGAAAAAGTGAAATTGGCATATCGGAAATTGCCACTATCAGAAAATACATCCTCTCGACGCAGCCAATAAGTAGAGAGGAAAGAGCATGGTTTTATCAGTATATCAATTTCAAATTGTACACCAAATTACAACGAAAAAGAGAACCCTTGGAACAGTCAGTGGCAAAACAAATGGCCACTGATTTATGCAGTCTTTTTTCGGCTTTAAATATTGCGACATACTCCTTCATGATAAATGCTTTCCAACCAGCACATTCGACCATTTTTTCTGAATCGTACTAAAACTATTTATTGAACAAAATGTCTGCTTTATAAGACCCATCAATAAACGAAAAATTGCATGCCTTGACACAAAATCGGTTTATCATTATCTTCAGCTTAGAACTTCAAAACAGCTAACGATCTCAGTGGAGTTAAGGCGCGGGAAAGTGTACATGTGATACACGTGGTGACAAATATCACAAAAAGCAGACCTGACAAAACACCTTCGGAAACATTCGGGAGAAATATCAGAGCGAATGAACAGTGTGTGAACGGTATATATAAGAACGCGTCAACCTGATCCTGTTACATTTAAAGGAGCAGTCCGGAAAACGATACTCAGTTTTCATTTTTAAAGACAATTCAAAGCTAAGAATAAAACTGAAATAATTTTAAAACAGCTGCATTGGATGCTGAAAAGTGAAATATGATTATCAGGAATGGCCACATCCAGCAGACACAGCCTCCTACCCACAGCCAAAAAGTAAAGAGGAAAGGAGAGCATGGTATTACAATAATCAATTTCAAATTGGACGCCACAAACAATTTACGAAAGTGAGAATCCGAGAGGTAACCGCCTTGGAACGGTCAGCGGCAAAACAAATTTAAACCAGGTTCTAGGGTGCACCAACCTCACACTTACCCCAATAGGTTCTTATATCACATAACAAGCAAAAGTTGTCTTAGTGAAATAACTCCAACCCATCCATAGATATTTTCAGTTTAATAATGGTTCAATTAGAGATGACTGCCATTTTTACGGTCAGTGATATCATTCATTATCTCACAAATCGATTTTTCATTTACAATAGCAATTACGTCATTTAATCATGGTAACAGTTGACAGGCAACACTAAATCCCACACGAACTCCATCTTTTCAACATATTTAATTAAAATGTAAACGGTATGCGAAGATTTTGTTTTTGTATTTGGCCTGTGTCCATCATGGGTCTCACGAAAAAGGAAAATCTAATAAACTCTGGTTAAAAACAGAGACAAAATGTAGCGCATGAAACCAGAAAGGAACATCTTTTCACTGGGTCAACAACAAATGCTCCTGCGTCACTTTAACCAAGATTGAGGTCTCCATTCTTCGACAATTTTTTTTTAATCCTGTGCTAGGACAATCCGAGTCAGATGGTTTTGTTTTGAGTGTCGTTGTTATTATTTTATAGTCTTGTGACTAAAATAAGTTTAACTTATTGTGTTTTCAACTGTAATTTCTGGCTTGACTTAACTTCAAACTTATTTTAAAATTATTATATAAGATAAAACATTTGTAAGATATTGGCGTATTGCAATGTTTACAATTTTAAGGTCCCCTGCATATTAGTTTTATTGGTTATGAACTTAGGTGCCGATTCCATGTGCCTACATGTATAATAAGGTTAAATCAAAGTACTGTGAGTACTTATATCGTGCTGTTGCATAGCTGTATATTATTTTTAGTTGTAGTTACTTAGTGCGTGCGGAAGATTTTGGAGAGTTCTGGATCATCACCGCAATTAATATACACTAAACATTTTTTAAAAATATTTCTTCAAAAATCAATGATATTGTCGGTTGCCAATTACAATTTAAATTTGCCGTGTTGACTACGTAGATCTACCGCGCAAGGGCGTTTCCGTATTTGTAAACATTAAGTGAAGTGAACGCAATCTTTATAAATAGCAAAACGTTTGACACTATCGGAATCACCCGATCCGGAAATATTATCCTGCTACTAGCACAAACGTATTACACATATTACGTAGTATCAGTAACAATGGACAACCGTCGTAACCGTTGTTAGTGGTACAGCGCTAACAAAACATTGCAATTGTTTGCCAGCACTACTATAAGACGAGACCAACACGAACCAATAAAGAACGTCGACTTAGAATTTAAATTGAAGCCATATTGCTTTCTTGCCATTTCGACTTGGGAGAAAAAAAGAGATGAGCGGATCTTCTTTAGTTCCAGCGGTACGTTCAATTCTATTGTTATTGTGTTTTCTGTTAAAAGAGCTGGGCTGTAAACCCATCCTTTCGAATTGTATGTCGAGCATTGGGCCGCGAATCGACGACTTTGGCAACAGCGTGGCAAATGGTCAAGGGAAGTGGGTCACAAAATTGTAAATAAAAATAAAGGAATCTATTTATATTCAGTAACAACACAAACAAAATTGTTACCTTTGTGATAGAAAACTCATTTTAAATCATTGCAACACAAAAACTGTTTTACAAGTAAATTTTTTATTAGGACTTTGTATCTCAAGACATCATCTCAATATGATTCACATTATTTATTACGATGGATACATACAATATGTATATAACGCATACATGTACTTGTCTGTTGTGTTTGTGTCTTTTTTTATGTCAAACCATTTTTCAAATTACAGGATGTATTGTTACTGCATATAATTATAAGTGAATTTAAAACAAATGTGAACCTGTAAGTAATCCTGATGGGTTCCATAAAACGATGTTTAAATGAACTAACATTTTGAGTAGGAATGTCGAGGCGCATGTTATACATCTAATTGCATTTAGACAGAATTCTTTGCTAACATTTGGCCAAGATGAATCTGCATATGGGAAATACTAGGGGTAATGAGACTCACTGGATCGCCCCATACATTCTGTGGTCTAGAAGTTTGTGAAGTTGCACTGCTCTGAGATACATGTATAACATTGTTTTCAGAGGAACATTATAAATAACCATTTTGATAAAACAGAACAGTAATTTGGATAAGCAGTTTAATAGTTTGACCCCCAAAAATGTCATAACCAGATTTTGATGTTTAGTCAATTTTATGAGTTTTTCTTGCAGATCATTAATCATTAATCAAAGGACACCATTCCAAGAATAATATAATTTATCGTTTCCTTTTTATTTTTTTCCCGTGTAAAACAGTCATGAATGAAAGCAACATAGTCGATTTAGAAAAGAAAACACCATTTAATTTTGTCTAATTTATGAAAAAAAACCATACAGAAATGAAGGACCTTTGCATTTGCTGTAACGCAAGTCATACATTCAATTGAAATAAATTCACATATTGTAAAGTTAGGATTATTATTTATGTGCAAAACCAGTGTAAAATCATTATTTAAAGCCAGATAAATGTCCCAAAGATTCAACTCAACAACTCTGTATAAAATATGACACCAGTGTTTATACTTTGCTTATATATTTATGTTTAACAGATCATTTTATTAGAACAGGTTGTGTTTCTTTATATGAAATATCCCGCAGTTGTCTTCCCTTGTTGTTCTATATTAATTTTTTTTTCTTACCATTTGATCAATATTTAAGGAATCTGGTACCGGTCTTATTAAGACTTTGGGATATTCTAGTAGAAATAATAATCATAATAATGCAAGTGATCCACTTTGAATTGACTTTTTGTTTGTTTTATTGCTCAGCTACAGCCGTTGTACTGTCATTAACCTACCTTCTAATTAAAAAGATCATAAACCAATGAGTTTTCATTGATAAAGATAAGTACAGTGGCAACACTAAAATGTTGGAACAAGTTATTTAAACACACAAAAGATGATTTGTAGTCTAACAGTCACTTAATTTAGAAACTGCAAAATATTTCTATTTCTGCATATACAGTAATATTAGCCAAAGAATTTTTCTCTATGTGTAAATGATCTTTTGGAACCATTTTCATTGAAATCAATCAATACTGGGCAGTGAAGACCAGTCAGGCAAATGACTCGTAAAAATCACATTAAACAATAAATAATAAATAAAAACATTCATGAACCTTTGATTCATTTAAGTCAAACAAGTATCATGGAATATGTGAAGTTACAATACTTTTTGCGCCAACAACTATGAAAATGTTCGAAAATTTTTGGTGCAATAAGTATGGTAACTGCACTTACAGCAGTTTTCGCAACAAATAAAAAGCTTTGCAGTTACAGCCTTTTAATTTTTGAAGAAAAAAGGCATGTCTGAGTTGTACAAAAACTTACTGGTGATGGAAATGTATATGTTTGACACAAAAATGTAAAACAGTCAATTTCCCCCCAAAAATGTCAGTTACATGACTTTTTGCGCCAACATGACGATATGACGCGGACCTACAGTATGTTGGTTTTTTAATATGGTTATAAAACAATTATTTATTTTTGACGGTCATTGCAGGGTCTACTTATCAATCAATAAACTCCAGGTTTAATTTTTTTGCCCATGTATCACTGTTTGTAAACCCGTTTCGTTCAAGTGACTACTCGACTTTCTCCGGCAATATTCAAAAAGCTTCGTTGGTAATCATCCCATAATTCCATTCGCCGAGGTAAACAGTCATTACTGTCAAAGTTTGATGAGCCGATAACAAACAATATTCTTTTTGATCTGGCGAAGACTTGTTTGAAGATTTAAAAGGCAAATAGATTAAAGTTCTTGTTCGAAGTGGATACGACATAAATGCAAAAGCGCTGAATTATGTGCAAGGAGTGTGTAACGTAAAACAAGAATAAATGAGAAAAAAGCACTGGTCAAATTATTAAACCCTGCTTTAGTGGTAGTGATCAACCTTTTACCATCATTGAAGGGATATACATTATTTTGATTATGTGTTGATTGCAACAATCAAATGAATATAAAGCGTGTTATATATGACTTGACAAGTTGTCAAAACAACGACCTCAGGTGAAACCTCTACTCACAATGGAAACCTCAAACAATAAATAACTCGCCCTGTGTATTCGAGGTTTTTAAATTTTACCGTACAGTTACCTAACGGATCCAAAAAGGAATAATGTAGAGCCAGTGCAGACTGCATGGATTTTCAGGCTGATCAAATTCACTGGTGGCTGATGTGTGATAATAGGTGAATTGCGATGCAGGTGTCCCCTCGACTGGGCTCAGTTTAGGAGTCCAAGAGTCACCTCTACCGGCTGCTGGTCGAGAAAACTATAAGGATACTATTTCCTCTTCACCGGCTCCAGTTGAGAAATATGTTAATATCATACTATCTGGAGTCTGTTGAGTAGAAATATTGCAAGTGTAGTCTCCTGAACTGGGTCTGGTCGAGAAACACTTTCAATTGCAATATCTTAGGTGGATTCAGTGGTGATGGTAGCTGAGTTTTGAGAGTGTGTGCATAGTACTGTATATAATAGATATGAATTTTGAAAACTGGTCAGCCTACACATTTTTCTCCATTTTGTTTCATAGATGGACAAAGTATTAGGTAATTTAAATTAACATTGGCCAGATTACTGAATCATGGTTGCTTATTGTACATGTAGATTTATAAATGTAGACATGCAGATAAAATAATAAATGGCACTGACTAGTGCTTGTCCTGGTCGAGGCTACACAAGTTACTACAAAATATCCCACTCATTTCAGCAGATAGATTCGCGTTGGAACTTCTATGGGTAAATCATTGGCAGGGGTAGTATGACCTAACTTTGGCAGTCTGTTGTGCCTTGTAAAAAATGAAGAAGTGTCTTTTATTTATATAATAGAGGGACAACTGGTTTTAAATCAGGTAGCTCAACTGCTATACATGTAGCTTCTGAATCTAAGCCAAATATATGAAGTTCGAGTACCAGTCAAGGCTACGCATTTCCAACATATGCTAAGTACTGCATGTTAAAATATTCATCATAAAAAGATTAAGGAGAGATCTACATTATGTTTTGCAGAAAAGACAGAGAGTTGATTTTACTCAGGAAGAAAAGGTTGTGCTGGTAGAGGCCTGGCAGTGTAGGATGATTAAAGCGGGGAAGGACTCAAAGAAGATCGAAGAGACTGCCAAACTTCTTAATTCAAGTAAGGAAATGATTGAGGTTAAGTTTTTGTTGCGTACAGTTTATGTGCAGTTAATAAAAAATATTGAGTGTAATGTAAATTTTGATTTTGACCCTTGTATTAAATCTTAATCAAATTAAATGGCTTTTTATGACTCGTGTTCTGTTAATATTGTTGAAATTCAATTTGTATTACTAGAGTTTCATGGTGAATAATGCTTTTGTCTTTTAATGTTTAACAATTTCCTATCAAGTATTCTTATTGACTAAACTTTTCCTCTCAGCTTATTAAATGTCTGCTCAGTTGTCTATAGGGCATCTTGGAAATATTGTTATAGGCATCAAAGAACAGGTTAATAATGACAAAAATTAGAATACAATGTAATAACCATAATACAGTGTTTGGATTTTGTTAAGGTTTGGATTGGAAATCGGAGGACCAGAGAAAAAGGAGAGACCCTCGGTCCAAATTTTAAATCGGCGAAGAAAACATCATCAAAGAAATACAAGAGTGGCCCGAATGCCTATTCTTATTTTATTAGCTGCCAGAAGAGAGGTAGTGTAATCTATTATGTACACAGATATCATTTATGTTTACAGTTATAAAACTTTTGCAGTGTGTATAACATTTTCAAGAGTATACGTAACCAATTCTATAACTACACCAATTATAATACGTTATCAGCATGGAATTACAGTACTCGCTTCATATTGCAGAGAAATTAAAATTTCATGATCAGTTTAGTTACAATATTGGTTTAGTGTGAATTTTTACAACTGTGCTGTTTGTGGCTCGAGTAAAATTCACAAAAATTGAATGCATGAAAACATGATTCCACAGTATCTGTTAACGTACACATTTGCAATCTGTTAGGAAACTGTTATCAAATGAAAATCAAAAGGCACAACAGATAAAAACAATGGTAAAACATTTTGTTTGCCCGTTACAAATAAGTATAAATGATCGATACATATATGATATATGTCAAACATGATTGTAACTGAAAAAGTATATGTATGAATATATTGCATTCTTAATTGTTCTATTGAAATGTCCTTTCAAATAAATATTTCTTCATCTGCAACCTCAAAGTACATGAATACGTTTATTTCCTTCAACATTAGTTGACAATCAGGACAAGATGGGAAGGCTTTCTTCCAGAAAGGAAGCGAGGTCTGGCGGGCTCTAGAAAGTAATGAAAAGGCAGAATACAAACGAAAGCGATGGATATCAGAAAAGATCCACTGCAGCAATGTGACAGGGATTCTGTATTAGACAGAAACTTAAAATCACAGCAGAAGCGGTACTAAAGTTTCCTTAGTAATTATTCATTAACATTTACTTACTGGATACATATTTTATTCCACATGCTAGTGTAGATCAAGAGAAGTGTGCACGTCTGATCAGGATCTACAATAGTCACTTTTATGTTGAGTTCTGTTACGTCTGAGAAATGAGCCTTATTAATCCTATTAAGACTGCTTATCAACAATTACTGTGTTTTAAAATGGGATATTAACCGTTACATATCCATGAAGTAAAAATTTAAGCAATGGCCAGCATTAAAGGCTCAAGGGCTCCGAACTGGGTGGGATAAGGAAAAGGGAATGGCACTTGAGTTGATAGCTCATTAGGCGGATAGTTCACTGTTTTCATCTTTTCGTTGGGCCACATAAGGTGCCCATGAAAAGAGGGTAGCTTGGGAGAGAGTCTGCGACTCTCTGAACGCGTAAGGATTAAATGACCAAATCATTTTTGTATTAATTAATATATGACCATATAATTTTTTTATGCAATAGCATAATAATAACCTTGTATATAAATTGACACCGAGTTAATTCTTAAGGCTGAATTTTGTCGAATAGTTCTGCCGTACGATGGTGCCGGAAGGAAATCATAAAACATGACAAGCCCGGAAAAAAGACCATGTCAGTCATTATAAAAATACATCCAGCACTAAAGTTTCTAACCGCTCCACAAGCCTACATCCATCCGTTAATGTAATCTGTTCATTTCCATGAAATTAAATGTCACAAAAAAATGAAATCCATGCTTTCTTGTCGTTATTTACTTGCAATACAATATGCTAGAAATGCGAACAACATCGTTGACAATCCAAGGTCGACTGAACTGGATAACATGATGACGTAGTTTATATTGGTGACGCAAAATTGAGTTCACTAAAGTTTACAATGATGTTAATTGAATTATAATTGATACAAATAATAGCAATTATAAAGATAAGCAAGAATCAAACTTGGCGTTGCCATAAAATCTACATACGCAGTGCCTTAGACCCCTGGCCATATTGGCGTTTGCGAAATGAGTTTACAAGGTTTTTATAATTATTAAATAACGCCAGTCAGAAAATACGAACAGTGACGTTAAAAGTCGATGTTTGGCGAAAATATTACAGTCAAACCTGTGCTAAAGACCACCTGTACATAGAGACCATGTTTTATTTGTCCAACTGACTGATTTAAAGAACAAATTCACCTTTGGCCAAATACCATCTGCATTTAAAGACCAGTTTTCGGTTTGCCCCTTCGATAAACACAAATAAACTGCATGTGTATTTCCGGATCAGGTGTAGGAACAATGCTTGATGACCAATGAAATGACCTAATTTGCATTTACCTGCAAATTTTTTGGTTAACGAACACCGTGCAACAACATCTAATGGCAATAGTAACTAAACTAATCAGACACGTTCTAATCGCCATAATATACATATCATCCAATGATTATATATATTGAGTATCTATTTTAAGAAAAAAATGGATTGATTCAGGTATTTATTTTTAGAAATAAATAGCGTACGAGTAAAATATTTCCCTGTGGCCGACTTCTCACAGGGTCAGATATGAACGTCACAGGGTGATAAAGAATGTGCAACCAGACAGGGACTCGAACCCGGGACACCTTGCTTACAGGGTGAGTGCCCTCCCGACTGAGCTGTCCGTCCGCTTACATATCTTCTCCCCAGATAGTGACCAGATTCGTACCGCGACATATTCCCTTCTAAAATTGGAAATTCGTCCTCGAATTCTAGAGGGAATTGCAGGCATCCTAGATTAACCATGCAATGCTGTCATGGTCCCCCGTTGGTCGCAAAATGTCACAGGGTGATAAAAAATGTGCAGCCAGACCGGGACTCGGAACTTACAGGGCGAGTGCTTCCGACTGAGCATTTGTTGGCTTTCTCATCTTCTCCCCAGATAGTGACTAGATTCGTTACCTGACATACGATAGCAAGAATCGCCTCATTAACTTATTTGCATCGCCAGTGAGATCGCAGAGCACGCCGACAGACGATGTGCACTTTGAGCATGCACAAAACGAACTCCGTCGCTTGGCGTGCGTTAAAGAGTGCAAAGCGGTCTCGCTAGCGAAGAAAGGTTCCCTTTAAGCCACAGATATAATTTAGCAAAATCGAGGTGAGACAGCTGAAGTTTATCATCGGGTTTATTTACATTTCGTCAAACACAATTTTCCTACATGCTTTTTTTATATTAACCAGCATGTAAAATCAACAATTTTACACGAATAAAATGTTGTTTTTTTCCAATTAAGTTTCGCCTCATTTCGAACATCTGTAGAGTTTCTTCTCTAGAAATCTGTACTTTCTCTTATTTCTGCTCTACTTGTGATCTTGCTGATTGATGTTTTATGCTTTGTTCCGAGAGACCTAATTGAGAACCTGTCGGCTTTGTTAAACAATTCATTTTCAACTATTATATGTTTACATCTTTGAATGTTATCCCTTTAGCCTAGTGTGGAGGTTAGAATTAAATCATCTATCAACTTGTATTTTATTTTTCTTAAAAAGTGAAATATGCATATCAGGAATGGCCACATCCAGCCGACACAGCCAAATCCCCACATAGCCAAAAAGTAGAGAAAAAAGAGAGCATGGTATTACAATAATCAGCTTCAAAATGGACGCCGCAAACAATTAACGAACGTGAGAACCCGAGGGGTTACCGCCTTGGAACGGTCAGTGGCAAAGCAATTTGCCACTGGGGGTTTAAACCAGGTTCTAGGGTGCACCAACCTCACACTTGCTCCACAGGTTCTCGTATCACAAAACCAGTACAAGTTGTCTTGGTGAAATAACTCCAACCCACCCATCGGCTCAACAATGTTGCATGCAAAAGCACACAGACATATAAAACATAAGAAGATAATAGCATTGAAAACCCAATGATCTTACCGAGACCAGAGCTCCTGGAGTGAAATCAGCAAGAACACGATAGGAGGGATAAAAGAAACAAATCGATGCCGTCTTATCAACGTTCGTTCGATCAGAAAAATCGTAAGATTAACGTACGACAATCTTACGACTTAGTCGGTGTCTTATCAAAAATCGTAGGTTGCGATTTTCGTACGATAATCGTAAGATTTTGGTGAAAACTTACGAGCGCCGAAGGGTACTCGTATGTTACGAGCGTAGAATATAAAAATAGCTGCCGTTATGCTATGTGATGCTCGTCTGAGAAGGAAAGAATTTTTCGTGACAGGGTGACAAGTCTCGAGGCAATGATCGACGCTGAAGTTATATCGAAGTACAGGTTAAACAAACAAGCCATTTTTGATCTGGAAGAACGCTTACGTGACAATTTGTGTCCAAAGACAGACAGATCTCAGGCACTATCATCAATGACAAAGGTACAGTGAGTGAATGATACCTTTAATATACATAGTATTGTGGTGTGAGCACTATGAAATTCACGATATTCAGATAACACGAATAGCCGATAATAAAAAAACAACAACAAAACTAAATTCTTACAAGTTCTTACAAGTCCTGTTCTGGGAAGAGGCTATCATCAGCCTGTTGTACCAGCTCTAATTCTTCTTCATCCGATTTTATGTTGTCCGGTCAGGTGGTGATTGGCTCTCGGTAATTAAATAGCTGTTCTTGGTTTATCCAATGTCTGTCTAATCGTTTTTCAAAAAGTTTATGGCTGTCACTACACTCTCGGGTAATTCATTCCACTTATTTATCACTCTGTGGCAAAATGAATGTTTTCTAATGTTCAATCTACACCTGTATTTAACTAGTTTGTACTGATGCCCGCGTGTTGTTCTTTGAGACTGGTTTTGGATGTGGAGAATATTAGAAACCTCTGGATCATATTTGTCGGTAACAATCTTGTATACTTCAATCATATCACCTCTAGATATTCTATACGACAGACTTGGTAGTTTTAGTTTTCGCGGTCTTTCTTCATAAGTTAGCTCTGACAAACCTGGTATTAACTTTATCGCTCTTCTTTGGACATTCTCAATCATATCAATATGCTTTTTCATGAATGGATTCCAAACTGAGTTGGCATACTCCAGATGAGGTCTAACGAGGCTGACATATAGAAGTCTAAATGTAAATCTAGATATTCAATCTTCGTATAACTCCTAGAATTGAATTCGCCTTATTCACTTTTTCAGGTATATGTTTTTCAAAAGTAAGCTTGTTGTCTATTGTCACACCTACATCATTTTCTGCGTTTGAGTTGTCCATTGGTTTATGACCTGGTTTAAGACTATAACTGTATTGATCTATATTGGAGCGTCCTATTCGCATGGTCTTACATTTGTCAGGGTGAAACTTAAGCAACCATTTTTCTGACCAGTTATACATTTCATGGATACCTTGCTGCAGATCTTCGCAGTCACTGTCTTCACCCAGGCTAACCTGGTACGCTTCGCGAACGGCACTACGCCGCGATCACGGCGTATGCAACGCTTTTAACCGGCATAACCGGTGTCAATGTAGGAGATTTTGTGTGGTAAGGTAAGAAAATCGCAGAGTTTTTGGTAAGTTATTTAAATAGTGCTCAAACCAATAGGTCTATACGGCTGTATACGGCTGCTATTTATAATTCTAATCTTCTGTGTGTCCAGAATACAGAAGTTTGCTCAATCATTCGTGAAAATGGAGCCTTCTGTGCTGCAAAAGTTGTAAATTTCCTGTTCAAATGTATTTTTCTTGAGCTAAACTAAAGTTTAGTGAAGAATTATGACTGTAAAAAAATGTCTGTATTGGAGGACACTGCAGTGTAAAATTCGTGTGTGTTTTATCTATATTTTACTTAATTCTTGCCAAAAAATGACAGGCTACACACCGTACACCGGCACTTGATTTTTGCTACTCTGCGTATCACGGCATTTTATTCGATGCTGGTATAAAACTATACTTTGGTTGTCAAAATCGTTTACTGTTTCTTCACATTTAATTGAGCCGTAGTTTGTTGTGTTGGTGTACAATGCAAAAATATTTTGATATTCTTAAAAATTCCCTTTGGCTTTGCAATGCTATTAAATTCTTATGTTTTATATGTTTGTGTGCTTTTGCATGCAACATTGTTGAGCCAATAAGTGGGTTAGAGTTGTTTCACCAAGACAACTTGTATTTGTTTTGTGATATGAGAACCTGTTGGGGCAAGTGTGAGTTGGTGCACCCTAGAACCTGGTTTAAACCCCCAGTGGCAATTTCATTTGCTACTGACCGTTCCAAGGCGGTAAACCCTCGGGTTCTCATTTTTGTTAATTGTTAGCGGTGTCTCTTTTGAAACTGATCATTTTATTAACCATGCTCTCTCCCTCTCTTCTTCTTGACTGTGTGGGGAGGCTGTTTTTTTCTGAATGTGGCGATTCCTGATATGCATATTTCACCTTTTTTTAAAAATCAACAAGCAGGAGCGAATCCGGAGGGTTTTCTTTGGGGTTGCTCAAGCCCCCTTTTGGCGCATCAATATTTCGTTTTAATGGTGATTATGGCCAGAAAGTTGGAATTATCACACAACTGCCCTGTGACTGACCCAAACGAACTTCTTTTGTGGAAATCTTTGATTCGACCATGAACAAAGTTTGCAGAGTATTTCACGCAATACCCGAGTCCGCTACCGATGAAAACTCCAATCAATAATTTGTGAAAGATAGATTTATCTGACGTTGATTGTTTCAATAAAAGTTAAATTAAATATAATAATCTATCCCTTGTGAAGAAGCAGTAGGGTGTGGGTGGGGCAAATCAACATTAAGCATTGTTTCAAACTTTGTCTATTACATTTAAAATGTAATATATTAATTTTTTAACAAACTTAATGTTTATTGACAAAAATCATGTATAGAAGTGGGATAAAAGACTAGATTTTGAATTGATATTGAAAAGAATGTGGAGTTTTTCAAAAAGAGTTTTTCAAAAAGAAATTGGTTTATGTTATATTTTTGCGTTCAACTTGTCAATATTTTTAAAATACTAATTAAGGGAGTATCCGTGGTCCAATTTTGTCCAATTTTGGATATGTTGTTGTTTATACTAAATGTGATGGGTATTGAACATTTCATTTCTTTTGCAATTTTGCATAGGTTTGACGTATTTTTTCGTAATGTGACTGTTCTAATTATGTTTATTGCAAGTAATTGACTTGACCTTTGACATTTGGTGAAAAATGAAATGTTGTACATTATGCTGTAATCACTTTAATCTGTGTACCAAGTGCATGATATGCAAGGTCATTTTTTGACCAAAGGTCTAAGGCCAGGTACACATAAATAAAAAATACGTTTATAACTTTAGAAGAAGTCAAGATCATTCATTCAAATGGCAATACGAAAATTATGCAAGGCCTTTTATTTTCACCAATGGTCTACGGTAGGTGTATGTTATTAAAATAGAGAAAACTTAATATTTAAATAACTCATAAAGTAAAGTAAACAAGATACAGTTATGACACTTTGTATACATATTTGATGTAAAGTGGTTACAGCATTATGTACATTATTTCATTTTTAACCACAGGCCAAAGGTCAAGTCAGTTATTTAAAATAATCATAAACTATCTTTCACAAATTATTGATTGGGGTTTCACTCCTGTTTTGGGTGCAATACTCTGATAGCCTTGTTCAGAGTTGGATAAAACATTTTCATAAGAAAGGGATTCGATTGGGTCAGTCTTATGTTAGTATTCCAACTCTCTGGCCATAATCCCCATGAAAATATTAATTTAATTGTTTTTTCAGTAAACATAATCACAAATCTTTCACAAATTATTAATGAAATACTCTCAGACTGATTGCTTTATTCAGTTTTGGATTAAAGATTTCCACAAAAGAATTTAGTTTGGGTCAGTCTTAAGGTAGTTATGTGATAATTCCAACTTTCTAGCCATAATTACCATGAAAACTAAATATTGATGCGCCAATAGGGGGTTTGAGCAACACCCCAAAATACCCTCCGGATCCGCTCCTGCTTGTTGATGGAAGAATTTTTAAGTATGTCAGACATTGTTATGTAATGTACACCAACTCAACAATCTACAACTATATTTATGTGAAGAAACAGTTTAATATTTCGACAACTAAAGTATATTTTAATACCAGCATCGAATAAAATGCCGTGATACGCAGCGTAGCAAAAATCAAGTGCCGGTGTACGGTGCGTGGCCTCTCATTTTTTGCAAGAAGCAGGTAAAATAAAGATAAAACACACTCAAATTTTACACTGCAGTGTCCTCCAGTGCAAAACAAAAATTCTTTTAAGTGCCCTGTGTATAGCACCACTACACTGGACTTCGGTTTAACGTCTTTTCCGAAAGTAATTTTAGTTGGAGTAGCGGGTGATCAAACCAGCGATCCCTGGACTCAGAGGCAGACGCGTTAACCACTGAGCTAATGATCCGCTCTCACAACATATAACTGAGCCCTAAATTGGTGCATTTGTTTAGCTAGAAGCAGATTATAGCTTGTTTTATCGCTCATGTCCATTATGTTTTAATTGATAAGTGATAGAAAAAGATAAAAAAGCAACAGTGATTTCTCCCTTTCTTTTTATCTTAAATTTTGCAATGATTGAATAAGAATTCAAAGAGAAATATGGTGCTTAACGACAGCAAGCTCATAAATTTATCCATAAGCCACAAGATATCTGTTACTGGATTAATTATGCCATGCACAACATATGCAGACTCAACAATAAGCTGGTTTAAAAACACCCCTCCAGTTTGGAATATGCCCTCAAATTTCCATCGAGTGTACTGGTTAAAGATTCACTTGAAGTGATCTCAAAGTATTTTAATACCCTTGGCCTGTCTCACATTTGGCACCGTTTGTATGTTTATGAGAAATCCCTACTTGAACCAAGGATTGAAACTGGGACCACTTACATGCTTAAGGCATTTCAGAAGAATAAATTAATGTATAATTCTGTTGTCTAATGCAGAACGCCAGGCCCATGTATCTGGAAATCCAAGTTCAAATCTCGGAAGGACTGAACTTTCAGTTCTTCTTGATCAGTATATGATATTCCTAGAAAACATTTGTAAACATATGCACTAAAAATCATTAAAAACAAGTGATAATACAGATACATCAGGTAATTGTCCAGTGGCTTTTACTCATATTCTTTCAAAGAATGTAAATACTGTTGAACTTTGTATATTATCCTTTGGCAATTATGTAAACAGGGTCATTTAGATTAAACAAAAACTGGGAATAAGTTTAGTTCACGGCAATATTAAAATAAGCAATCAGTTTTAATAAATAATTGAATATTTATAAATGGCCAAAATTTGTATTTAACTCAGACACTTATTGGACTGCGGTATCTGGCCGAAGAAGATTTCCTGTCAGAAGTTTCAGAGATCCATGGGGTTTCAAAGGCAACCGCTGGTAGAGTTTTGTGGCCGTTTATTGACAGTGTCAACATAAGAGTTAACAACATTAGGTTTGAAATTTTAATGCTCCAGTCATTATTTGTTTGATGTGCCATCCGATAACGAAATACACTGTTTGCTTAGTGAAGAACTAGTATTAATATTTACACACATCTTGCAATTTGTAATAATATCTACACACATTTTGCACTTTTCTAGTATGAAATTATTCAGAATTTTTCCATTTTGCATAAGATAACTATTTGTCCGGGGCTTGGCTACATGTAACGTCTTGCATATTGTTGTTATTATTGTTATTTGTTGTTGTTTGATGTCGACAAGTATACACATTTTACCACATTTCTGTGAAAAAGCACTATGTCATTCACTTATTGTGAGTGAGTCTGCTATTTAAGCATTTATATCACAAATTCTAGACAAAATAATTGTAATAAATATGTAACATTACGTAATGTACATACTCGTATATCTGATGTAGACTCACCTTTTACAGATTTCCTACCAGTCGGGATGAGATTAATGCCATAAAACTCAAATTTTACAATACGTGTCGGATACCAAATGTGGTTGGTAAGTATGCTGAACATTCACAAACAAACAATAATTGTTGTATTTAGAACTTTAGAATCACCTTTAAAACAATCACAATCAAGACAGTTATTTCATGAATCATATCATCATTTATTTCTGTAAAGATGTTCAAAACATTTATTTTATATTACCCACGCTGTGAGGTTTATAGTTAAATAAATTAATGAAATGAGCCATAATGATATGTCTCCAACTTCAAATAGACCACTTTCATTATGTTCTCTGGTCTATAAACCATTACATCAAATATAACCTAATTGTATTCTGAATTTTATGTATTATACTTTTATGAACTTAACATACAGTCATTGTTTATTCACAATTGTTAAATCAGGTGCAGTTGATGGGACACTGATCCCAATAATTGCTCCAGCTGAGCACGAAGAAGCGTATGTATGTCGTAAGGGCTTCCATGCCCTTTATGTACAGGCAGTATGCGATGCAGATATGAGGTATTTTTTAAGAAAGCTTTTTACTTACTAGTAATTTTACTATACATGCTGCTTAAAAGTATGGAAGTCATAAATGTGTTCCCAGTAAATATCCTTATTAAAACTCGCATTAAAAACAAACAGAAAAAATGATGTTATTTATGCTTTGTTCATTAAAAGGTAAATAAGAGACGTTGTGCAATTACTGTATTTGAAATTTATCTCACAAGGAAACTGTTAAGAAAAAAATTTATGGTATGGTTAAACATTTTAAATACATAACCGGCGCATGCATTATGTGACATTTCCTTTTGACATTGTTTTAGCATTCCCACATTGCTATGTCATTTGATCAGTCTGTGATTGAGTGGTTCTCATACAGCAGGGCTCTCACTAGAGAGAGACTTGGGAGAAATAGTCTCCCAAAATTGACCAGACTTCTCCCTGCTTTGAGATATGGGAGATATCATTTTGTATCGACTATATAGGGAAAGAATGCTGTTGACTGCTAACTTCTTTGTAATTCAGTAAAATTATGACAAAACTTCTCACTGATTTGCAAGTCTAGTGAGAGCCCTGTAACAGGTGTACTTATTAATTACCAGACACTGACAAACACTGTTTTTTGTCATTCTAGATTCCATCATAACAGATTATTTGTTAATATTACCATTTTGTTTTTTATATGCAGTGTTCAAACGTTTTGTGGTAACTTTATGTTATAGAATCCGTGATGTTGTTGCCATGTGGCCTGGGTCACAACATGATGCTGGCATATTCAGTAACTGCGAATTGAAGGTATCAATATTTAATGTCAGTTGTCCATAAAAGCAACTGAAATAATATTACAGATACTACCGTATGACGGCATTATATGATTCATAAGTACATGAGAAAAAGGTGAAATATGCATATCAGGAATCGCCACATTCAGAAAAAAACAGCCTCCCCACACAGGCAATAAGAAGAGAGGGAGAGAGCATGGTTAATAAAATGATCAGTTTCAAAAGAGACACCACTAACAATTAACAAAAATGAGAACCCGAGGGGTTACCGCATTGGAACGGTCAGTGGCAAATGAAATTGCCACTGGCGGTTTAAACCAGGTTCTAGGGTGCACCAACCTCACACTTGCCCCAACAGGTTCTCATATCACAAAACAAATACACGTTGTCTTGGTGAAACAACTCCAACCCACTTATTGGCTAAACAATGTTGCATGCAAAAGCACACAAACATATAAAACCTAAGAATAGCATTGAAAAGCCAAAGGGCGAGTACTCAATGAGACCAGAGCTCCTGGAGAGAAAGAGATAACATAAAGTCTCTTTCATAACAGTATAAAAACAGATCAGCAACAAGGGGTGCACAATTAGTACCCATTGGGATGCCTATTACCTGTTTATAAATCGAGGTACCGAATCTAACATAAATATTATCCAGTAAAAAAGTTAGCGACTCTATTAGGTCTTGACAAGTCCATAAAGTATAATTATCATAAGAACCATCTGTAAAAAATGCCCTATGTTCATTACAAGCGATGAACGTTTTATTTTCTCTAGCAAACGTTTTTTCAATGAGACTGGTTAGTTTGTCTCTTATTAAATTGTGAGGGAGCGAGGTATATAAAGTTGAGAAATCATAAGTAGACAAACAGAACGCCTGAAAATTATTTGATTTAAGCTTTTTCAAAACGTCATTTGAATTTTTAATCGACCAAAATAAATTTTTGCCAGAAGTTTCAAAAACCTTATCGCAATACCTAATTACATGTTCTTTAATAGCTGTAAGACAAGAAGTTAAGAGCACGGATAATTTAGTAGTAGTGCAA
The DNA here is from genome assembly GCA_038501625.1 of Corbicula japonica. Classification (NCBI taxonomy): domain Eukaryota; kingdom Metazoa; phylum Mollusca; class Bivalvia; order Venerida; family Cyrenidae; genus Corbicula; species Corbicula japonica. The sequence continues at coordinate 1,039,312 of JAZAYU010000030.1, read as the reverse complement.
GAACTAGAGTTAGCAATAAATCTTGCTTTGTACGGTGTTTTATGCATTTTAGGCAACCAATACATAGTAGGTACTTTGTCTTGTTTCGGCTCAATACTGATTCTAAATTTTGTAATTTGTAGAGTGTGTGCAGTAACAATATCACTCTCAGATGAAGAAGTCAATACATAAGCATTAGTGCTGTTCAGTTCTTCAGTTTGAATATTAATATAGTGTACCCGTCACACTATAATTACATTATTAGAAGCCTTATCAGCAGGTGTTAAAACAAATTTGTTATGAAAGTCTTGAATTCCTTTTTTCAAATGACGAAAGTTAAAACGAGGTCGAGGTGGTAATAAAGCAATGTTTCTTTTATAAAATGATATACGAGTGTCTATTATTTTGAATATGTGTTTTTTTCCAGTTAGAAAGTGCATTACGCTCAGCAATTTCTGCACGACATGCATTAAAATCAATTTTGGATGGAATTCTATATTTGGGACCTTTAGAAATTAAATTACGAATTCTAGAGTCTTTGATTACATTAAGATCACCGGTAACAATATGACTGACAGGCTTATTGCAATATTTAGAAGTTAAACACTCTCAAGATTTTGGTGTATTATCAATGATCTGTAAACCAGAGGTAATTTTATTGTAATTAAAAATTGTTTTTCTAGTTGGTTTGTTGTATTTATAACAAACCATAGGCGATTCAGTATTCTTAAAATAATTAGGAACAGCCGATTGAACTGTTTTATCTTTAAATATACTAGGAAGGTCAATAAAATCTATTCTTTTATTTAAAAAAGAAATGTTAAGGAAATGTCTTTTATGGTCAGATTCCAAGTCAATGTGTGGCCTGAGAACATGCCGAGTATAACACTGAATCAGACTAGCAACCTCGTAAAATGGATGGGTTCTTATGACGATGTCGTCGGCTTCCTCATCCAGTTTCTGCAGACTTGATATAGAAAGAGAAGCCAACCTAGATAGCATAGCGTGTCTGCCAGATTGTTTTAAAATAATAAGTAGGTCATTCATAGAACAACGAATAAGTGATTTTCTTTTTATGTTTCCATTAGTTCTGCTTCCGTGCGACCTCGATTTTCTTTTGCGTAATTCAAGCAATTCAAAGACATCATAATCAGGATTTGTAGAAATGTTGCCTTCCTGATAAATATTATCATTTAAACCAAGTGGGTATGGAGATTGTAATTTTTTAATCCATTTTTGTTCCGAAATGAGTCGGGCCCTGATTTTAAATGCTCTTGATGCAGCGCTGTCAAATGTAAGTTTTTCTACTGGTTGAACGGAAATATTTTGTAAACGGTGTCCTGAATGTTTAAAATGCTGGTATAAAAATGTTTTAAATTTGCTGTTGTTTCGAATTTTAGAACAATGTTGTCCAAAACGTGTTTTTAAGGGGCGACGTGTTTGACCTACATATTGAATTCCACAGTTATTAGAATTTCAAGTTAAAACGTAAACAACATTATTAGTTTGTCAGTCTATATCATTATTAATGTTAACAGAAAAAGTTCTGCCGTTAACTGTGGATTTAATGAGAGGGTCATTAAGTCAATTATGTCACAAATGGTATTCAATAGATACCATGTTAAATACAGACACATGAAATTTGTTGATGGCGGATATTTACTCAACAAACCTGTAAAGTATGGATTGAGTTAAATTAAAACTGAATCAGTTCATTCATGTTGAATTCTTCATATTTATCTTGTAGCTATTTTCAGTGCTGTCATTAAACAGGAAGAAAAGTTAGAACTCAGGGCTTACATTTAAGCTTGGGTTATTGTGCACATTTATGCTAACGAGTTATTATCTGAATTTTGCCGAAACCTTTAAAGTTTACAGTGAAGTTAGGAACAGTATTTTGTTAGGTTGAAAATGTTCTAGAGGATCAGTGTTATTGGTTTTCCAGTTGTTACAAGCAGACACTGCAATGTAGTTTTTAAGTTGTGGATAGCAGCACTTCAGACAGGTGATACTTTGAAATGTACAAAATATATAGGTTTCAGGGCTAAGATACTAATCTAACTGCAAAAAGTATGTGATTAAGTGAAAGAGAAAGGATGCAGTGAATACCTGTCAACTATAATTATTTATTATTTTATGTAACAATGTTATTTTATAATCAAAACGTGCATTGTAACATTTGAATTTGCTACATTAATGTAATTATTATAATGTTAATATTTTTTCTAGGCACATCTTGAACAGAATGATATTGGCATTCTGTTGGGTGACAGTGGTTACGCACTTAAAAAGTACTTGCTAACCCCAAAGCTGCGTCCAGCAACAGAACAAGAGGAAAGATTTAACACATGCCATAGCAGGGGCAGAATGGTAATAGAGAGATGTTTTGGACTACTGAAGTCTAGGTTCAGGTAAAATTAGTTGCATACCAGTGAACATGTACCGATTATTATGTGTTAAAAGATTGAATCAATATTTTCTCATTAATCAGGAAATGGAAAACATTTGGGGTTTACATTTTAAACAACCCAAAATTTTGTTCATATCCAAATGAACACAATTAATTATTAAATCAATTTTTATATTTCAACTTCTAGATACTCTCGATTCTCATCGACTTGTTTCGATGAATCGGTAATGTTGCAGCCTTTTGAATGTTTTTTGAATTGTCACCAAGATAATTTATTGACCTAAGTATAAATGAAAAATACATGTCATTCTGCTATTAGGTGTGGTAGGGTTATGGTTATTGTCCTCCGCCCTCGTACTCATCAATGTACAGTGAAACCTGTATTAAGTAGCAACCCAATGGAGCGACACACAGTGGCTGATTAACAGAGGTGTATGTTCAAGGCTGGTAGAAATTAGAACAAAATGTCAGTTGAAGACATATTTAAACTGGCTGTTTAAGACAAGTTGTTGCTAAATGCAGGTGGCTGCTAAAGCAGGTTCAACGGTACATGTTTATCCTAAACAGAGATTGCTGCTAAATTATTAATATTGCTGATATGATTGATGATGATATTGAATAAAAATAATAATACACAGACAGACACACACGCTTTTACTATTACACCTTCTAATCATAATGTTAAAACCATTTTAATTGTTTATAGGTGCCTTCATAAGACAGACGGTGTGCTCCCCTTCACACCTTCAAGATCAACTCAGGTGGTGACAGCATGTGCCCGGCTACACAACCTGTGTCTGGATTATTCTGTACCGGAACCTCATTACCAGGTCATTGATGCCCAGCATCCCATCCAGCAACCGTCATGCCTGATGACCCAGGTTGTAATGTTGTTTACACAACAGATAATAAACATGTTTTAATCGCAATATTTTTGTCTTGTTTCTGGTAAATTAATTTCGTGTAGTGTTTGAATTCTCAACAATTTTCAACTAAACTCATTTTTTGTTAAAATCACACAACACTTACAACAGCAAACTATCTTATCATCATATTGATCAAGTCTAGTAAATAAAAAGATGAAAAACTTTATGTAAGAGATCAGCCATATCAATTCATTCACTATACATATTGACCGAAAATGAAATGCAACAATTGCTTTATTATTAAATCTGAAGTCTATTTAATAACAATAAAGCGATTAAAAATTTGCATCAATTTATTATTTAAAATACATACAAATTATTAAAATTATAAATACAGTATTATGCAAAATTATCTCAAACTAAAATAACTCAACATGTAACAATCACAGGGAAAAAAAGCAAACAATCACAGACCAAGTGTCAGCATAGTTTATACTTTCACAGACAAAATAATAATATGCAACTTATCTCAAGAAAAATGATTTAACCCTTTCTTCCATATATACACATTTTACGCATGTGCAACCAGTGTAGATCAAGATCAGCAAGCACATTGGGATGTGCTGGCTGATCTAGATCTAAACAGTTGGCCCATGCAATAAAGGATCTGCACTGGTCGCATTTTGGTCAGAAATAGCCTTATGAATCATAAAGCGAACAGTTTAGATCCTGATCAGACAGCACAGATGTGCTGGCTGATCTGGATCTAAACTGTTGGCCCAATAAAGGTGTATCTACGGAGGAAAGGGTTAACATATAACTGTCACATTGGAAAAAGAGCAAGCTATCACCGATCAAGTGTCAGTGTAGTTTATAAAATTTAATTCTATACCAATAAACAAGCGCTTTTGGGCCATTTGTTGCAACTTTTCTGTTAAATTCACGCACATTTTGCAATAAAAGCATAAAAGAAAAAGAAAACTTGTTTTTACCAGTGTAAGATAGAAATATATTTCACCCAGTGAGCTCCGGAAATCGTATTTTCACGAGTGGCGAAGCCACGATTGAAAATACATAATTCCGTTCACGAGTGAGTATATGTTTTTATCTATCAATGGTAAAAACAAATTTTCTTTTTCTTTTATTGCAAAATGCGTGTGAATTTAACTGGAAAGGTGCAAGAAATGGCCCAAAAGCACTTGCTTATCACGTGACGTCATGACGTCAAATATACAAATTTCAGCGTGTTTTCTAAACGTTCTCATTTAGTATGTTATGTGCATTTGTTTGCCAACATGAAAAAATCTGTGAAAATAAAAATGATTTTCCACTGTTTGAAAACAGTGAAATACCACTTTATTTCACTGGGAAAATTTGGGGTATAGTAATAGACTTGAAATCTGAAAATTCACAGAACTTCGGGCTTCACACACTTAACAACCCTACTGTTTTCCATACACCCAAATGAAAACCACAATCAGTATGATCAAGTATGACTATACTTTTAAAAATTAAATAACAAGTTCTGTGAATTTTCAGATTTCAAGTCTGCAATTTCACGTGTGAGATTGATGATGGATTCATTTAATTTACAAATGCTTGAATTCAAGTCTTCCAAAAGAATGTTCTGTTTACTGATAATCTCGTAAGCATCTGCTGTACCTGAAATAAAAAAAAGTAATGTGTCCAAATATTGAACTCGGCATGTTTTACTTAAAATGATAATGCCTCTAGATGGGAGCGAACCCGCACCGTCACGGCGACAGCGCCTAGCCCTGCAATTCCTGCGACGCAACCAATTGAGCTAACCGGGACAACCCCCCAAAAAGGTTGATCGGATAGCCCTGATATACGTAACAATCACTGCATGACATCGGTAACGGGTTATTTTACTGATAACGGTACTGACTATGTGTACGGGGAGACGTTTTACGGCCGCCACACTGCACAAATAGCGCTACTGTGAATTTCAAATGATAGTGCCTCTAGCTGGGAGCGAACCCGCACCGTCACGGCGACAGCGCCTAGCCCTGCAATTCCTGCGACGCAACCAATTGAGCTAACCGGGACAACCCCCCAAAAAGGTTGATCGGATAGCCGTGATATACTTAACAATCACTGCATGACATCGGTAACGGGTTATTTTACTGAATACAGTACTGACTATGTGTACGGGGAGACGTTTTACGGCCGCCACACTGCACAAATAGCGCTACTGTGAATTTCAAATGATAGTGCCTCTAGCTGAAATCCCTGAATACTGACAAATTTGCAATACATGCAAGCAGGGGAGGCAATTTTAACCCTTTACTCCTTTTAACGCATGGAGGACCATCTGTGCCATCTGATAAGGATCTGCACTTGTTGCTTTTTGGTCAGAAATAACCAAACGAATTAAACAGTGAATAGTGTAGATCCTGATAAGACACCTGATGTGCAGGCTTATCTGGATCTTCACTGTTAGCCCATGCTGTAAATGCACATATATGAAGGAAGTGGTTAAACAAACAAATAAGTGGACAGACATTGAATTTATTTGCTCACTGTCATCAGTATTAATCTTTATAATAATGACATGAATTTAAATTCATATTTTATTCTTCAGTCCCTGCTCGTTCGTCACAAGTTGTCTTCTTTGTTCAGATGAGAACCCGTTAGAGCAAGTGAGAATTTGTTGTTCCCTAGAACCTGGTTTCAATCTCCAATGGCAAATTGTTTGTTTTCTACCTGGTGGTTCACATAACGTTCTCATTTTTGTTACTTGTTTGTGGTGTCCTTGTTGATCTTGATCAAATTAATAACCAATGCTCTCTTTTCATTTCTCCAAAATTTTGGTCTATGGGGAGGCTGTGTTTGTTATCATGACTTTTTTTTTGCTTTTAAACTCTTTTCTGTCAAGCAAGGCTGCTAAAATAATTTTGCCTATATTAGCTCTTTCTCTTCTCCTCTCTACCTTTTGGCTGTGTTAGAAGGCTCTGTATTCTGGGTGTGGCTGTTCCTAATATGCATATTTCATTTGTATGTTACTTGAATTTCATTTCAATGTCACATATAGCCAAAACTTTACAATTTTGGTGAAGATTTACCTTTTTCTTTTCCGTGAATTAAGCTTCTCCGTTGAGCCACACGAAGTTGACCTAGACTGGGATTTATCAGACCCAGAGGGGGTAGCCTGGGAAATATTAGAGAGGGTAGACCTGGTTGCACCTGCTGGAAAATATAAAAAAAGCAATTTTTATTGGAATTCACCACATTGCATTTGCTTCAAATATGAAAAATAATGATGCTTATACATTGTAAAAATTGATCTGAACATTTATAGGAAACTAATGATTCTGCTGAATAATTGACAGTACCAGTTATCTTGTGGGTTCCAGTTTTTTTTAAGATACAAATTAACATAAATTCATCTACTGATTAACACTGACATTTTTTGAAACAAAAATCCTTTTTTTTAAATACCGATGAAACCAGTTTGTAACCAGACCACCTCATTACTTGAAATATTATTAGATTTGGTGGTTGAGTTTTCATTTCCCCATGCCCATTCATATACACAAACAATTGCCTTACTTACAACTCTGGGATTCTTTGCAGTCCAATCAATACAGATGTTATCTGAAGAATCTGATCCATCATTACCTTAAAAATACAGAATACAAAAACATAGTATATAAATCGTAAAAAATTAATTACAAAATGTTACTAAATTTCCAATTTCCAAAACAACACAAGATGTTTGCATATTGTTACCCTGTATAGTGCACACTAAATAACTATTTAGAATAATAACTCTGGTATCCAAGGACAGTTTACATTGAAAATTCAAAGGCCATCCTTCCATCAACCAACAGACAGCTATTCCAAGCGTTCTTGGAATCACATATTAACATAGTTACAGTCAGACAAAAGAAGCAGATGTAAGGAAACACCTGATGGATAGATATCCCTCCATTCATCAATAAATGAAAGCTATTAGAAGTGATATCCCGCCCATCTAAAAAAAGAAATCTACATAATTATTTCCAAGATGTATTCCATTAAGTGTAAACAGGCAATGATTTCACAGTCCAAAACAACAGATATAAAAGAGACACATCGTGCAAGAAGCCTTAGATACATTATTATTGAAAATCTGTGTGCTTCAGTTTGCAATAGAAATACAAATTGATATTTTGTAAACATAAATTTTTGAAGTTCAGTCATGATACAGATACAATGTACAATACATGACATCGAAATATATATTCAACAATACTATATTAAATCTGCACTGTAAGACTTTAAAGCAGCAATTTGCATGACGTGGAATGAAACACACTGATTAAAACTTGCAACATCTTCTTGTACTTCGATACAAGAGAATGTTACGATTTGCACTTAAATAACTTACTGTTAGTTTCCAGTGGCACTTGTTTAAAGCAAGCATCTTCACATGGCATACCAATTGATCTTGCTGTCTGTGCATTGTTTGCTGTAATAATAAAACATTCAAAACAGTCTCATTATTTTTCTACCAAAATGTAAAATGCACAACATTTATAATCATGTATTTGGAACGACTGATTCCTGTATTACTTTCATGGTAGTTACTTGTAGTCATATATTACAAATTGAATTGGACTTATAGAGCATTAAATCCAAATCAACATACATCCTACAATGACTCATATTATGTCATATATAGAACATACATATAAGTATACATTTTATTTAGTAAACCATATATACAATCCTACAATCCTAAAACACTTACCGAGGAATGTGTCGGTCCCATCTGGAACCCCCATTACAGAACATTCTGGTATACTTTTAAGTATCTGTTAAAATAAAATTATAATTGGAAGATAAATCTAACATAAATACACAAATATAAAGTCATGTTATTAGCATTTTATAAACTTCACAACCATGACATTATTGTTCATAAGTGTCATCTGTTGTTCATTTTTATAACTGTCTTGTACATTCATATTAAACAGAACCATTTTCGAATACCTTTTGTACCTTTGTTACTTGTACATCTAAACACAGCTTAACAATTCGTGTTTTCACAATATTATCTTTTCCACTGAAAACAAAACTGTATAATTAACCATCACACAAATCTCACCAGTCATCTGATTATTCATGTAGTATTTAAAAACAGTTTATAATTGCATTTTGTTAGTAGTGAATTATTAGAATGTTCCAGTACTAGCTTCAACTCCCACTCGCCAAGAGGCAACACTTCTGCTGGCCCCCGCCAGTCTTCCTACACTCTGCAGAATGCTTCTGGTGTTTCTTTTTTGTTATTGACTGTAAAAATCTAATAAGATCTAAATAACAAATAAATAGTTCCAAAGCTCAGCAGACAAAGCAAAGTATTCAACACTCTTGATTATCTATGTCAATGTAGCAGCCATGGTACATAATTAAGATAAGAGTTGTGAGGGAGTGGATAAAAGGAAGACCAAGTATGATATAATAAGTATAAGGTAATGTAGTAATAAGTTATAACACTGCATTAAAAGCTTACACTACATTAAATAAACAAAACAATTGTGAAACAGTCATGTCTTGCCATTTCTTCTTGATTTGGTCTATGGTTCTGATAACTCTGCTGATGCTGTTGATCCTACAATATAAGGAGCAGACAGGTCAATGGCATGATTTTAACATATATAGCTGAGGCAATAGATCACAATCTAATGTATTTAGCTAGTCACTGTCCCGCAATAAAAAATACCTACAATTGATTTTATAATATTCAACAGGAAATAAATGACTACCTCAAAAAAGCCACTTAAAATGTTTGCATACTACTATGTGTTATTTTCATCTTTTGGGTAGAATCTGCTTAAGTAGACCACACAGGTTCAAAACACAAAAAGCCCAGCGGCGTTGGAGCGAGAGAAGCAGGAGTCTGGAGGCAGTAGTCCCCATTTAATCTCTCTATTACTGAAAATTTGTTCTGCCTACGACTTACTTACCAGTTTTTTATTACACGCAATGCTCTTTAGACTTGAAATACTGTAATGTTAGGTTTTAACGATCCCCATCTTTTTTTTAACCGAACTGAACAAACATTACAAATGAACATTCCTTAAAGTCGAAATTTATACACTGAACTCTATCTGTAAGTAGCTTTAATGCTCGTCTTTGTCAAAGGATGAAGAAAGCTAGTTTGATCGTATTCGAACAAAAGTTCCACAAGTTTGATGGGCGTAGGTGAAGAGATATTTGACAAAACATACCGTTGGCACGTATCGATCCAAAATTGGTGTTTGTCGTGTGCCGTTAGACTCTTCGAGAATTTTTTGTTCACATACTTTGACTGGCTACATAGTTCAATTAGGAATTCGGTCTCCTCGTCAGTCCAATTTATTTTCCCCATGTTGTTGTCCTTGATGTGCAGAAGACTAACGTTTGACAGTAGTTCGCGCGTTACCTCCATTGAAGTTTATTTATGCTTACTGCGCATGCATCTTACGCTCAAAAATATTCGTACGATTTTTTTCACACTTACGAGTAGTTCGATAAGACACTCTTAAGATCGATCGTAAGAAATTCGTCAGTCGAAATCGTAAGAAAAAAGTAAGAAAATCGTAAAAACGTTGATAAGACGGCACCCAGATTCGTACCGCGACATATTCCCCCCTAAAATTGGAAATTCGTCCTCGAATTCTAGAGGGAATTGCAGGCACCTAAGATTAACCATGCAATGCTGTCACGGTCCCCCGTTGGGCGCAAAATGTCACAGGGTGATAAAGAATGTGCAGCCAGACCAGAACTCGGAACTTACAGGGCTTCCGACTGAGCATCCGTTGGCTTTCACATCTTCTCCCCAGATAGTGACTAGATTCGTTACTTGACATACGATAGCAAGAATCGCCGCATTAACTTATTTGCATCGCCAGTGAGATCGCCTAGCACGCCGACAGACGGTGTGCACTTTGAGCATGCACAAAACGAACTTCGTCGCTTGGCGTGCGTTAAAGAGTGCAAAGTGGTCTCGCTAGCAAAGAAAGGTTCCCTTTAAGCCACAGATATTATTTAGCAAAATCAAGGTGAGATAGCTGAAGTTTATCATCGGGTTTATTTACATTTCGTCAAACACCATTTTCCTACAGGCTTTTTTTTACATTAACCAGCATGTAAAATCAACAATTTTAAACGATTAAAATGTTGTTTTTTTCCAATGTAGTTTGTACGCCTCATTTCGAACATCTGTAGAGTTCGTTCTCTAGAAATCTGTACTTTCTGTTATTTCTGCTCTAAGACTTGTGATCTTGCTGATTGATGTTTTATGCTTTGTTCCGACAGACATAATTGAGAACCTGTCGGCTTTGCTAAACACTTCATTTTCAACTATTATATGTTTACACCTTTGAATGTTATCCCTTTAGCCTAGTGTGGAGGTTAGAAATAAATCATCTATCAACTTGTATTCTATTTTCCTAAAAAAGTGAAATATGCATATCAGGAATGGCTGCATCCAGCCGACACAGCCAAATCCCCACATAGCCAAAAAGTAAAGAAAAAAAGAGCATGGTATTACAATAATCAGTTTCAAAATGGACGCCACAAACAATTAACGAACGTGAGGGGTTACCGCCTTGGAACGGTCAGTGGTAAAATAATTAGCCACTGGGGGTTTAAACCAGGTTCTAGGGTGCACCAACCTCACTTGCTCCACAGGTTCTCGTATCAAAAAACGAGTACAAGTTGTCTTGGTGAATTAACTCCAACCCAACCATCGGCTCAACAATGTTGCATGCAAAAGCACACAAACATATAAAACATAAGAAGCTAATAGCATTGAAAAGCCAAAGGGTAGGTACTCAATGATCTTACCGAGACCAGAGCTCCTCGAGTGAAATCAGCAAGAACACGATGGCAGGGATAAAAGAAACAAATCGAGCTTCTAGGTTCTTTTAAGAAAAGATTTCCCTATAAACCTTCTGAAACACTTAAACCCCTGCCACCGTCGTGCAACAAAAGAAGTAAGCATAATGATCAACTGTAGATGGGTTAATCACCTGCAGAGAAAACTGGTTTATGTTTATGTGCTGGTTTGTTTGGTGAACCCTTAAAATAAGTTTGAACCCAGAGTAAGGCGCTGTCGCCATACGGTACGGACGGGTTCGTTCCCCAGTAGAAGAAATATCATTTGATATATTGAGAATATTCCAACGTGTAAGATTTTATCATTTGTATTGACGCAGAATAACGCCCCCTGATTACCCGGAAGACGGATTGCCGACAGCAGACGACATGGTCCATGAATCAGCAGATTTCATTCTGAAACTCTTGGACATATTTGGTCAAAATGGAAGTATAAATACCTCACATCTTTGAGACAGTACCATAAGATGTCGGGAAACCATGGCGACACTGTGACGATCGGTGACGTGGTGCATATACATGACAAAAGCTTGCCGAGAAATCGCTTGTTCCTGGGCGATATAGAGGACGTAGTAATATTGGTAGAGACGATCTTATCCGAGCAGCAATCGTCATGTCCAGACAAGGTGTTACTACACTTCCAGACTATCTACTCGAGTTGAGAAACAATATATCCATAATAATATTGACTGAGTGATTACTGTTTATTCAGTAACTTTTTCGTGGTTTTAAGATTCATAAAAAAAAACACCAGAAAAATAATGCCAGTAATAATAATTACAGAGAAACGTTTAACTATCTTATATTGAACAAAAATAAAAACTTACCAGTTCAAACATTTTGTTTAGTGATGCTATATTTTATCTTTCATTTCATTTGTGTTATTTGCACATATCTAAATATTAGATAAAGCGGGAAGATGCTGTTAAGTTATCTCCTCTTTCCTTAATAATGATGAGATCGAGAGTTTTTAACTATTAAGTTTCAAACAGATTATTTGACTGTCAAATTTAGAATCACTTGCCCTTCAAAGCTGCGAGTTCGAGACATACGATCTGTCATGTGAGGAAGCCAAGTTGCCCGCTCGAGCCTGAAATTTGCCCGGAGCGGCACCTGAGGTCTTCCTTCACCATGGAAAGCTGGTATGTCTACACCATAATGTCCTCGTAAAGAGGCATGAGGGACATAAAACTGGGAAGTAACAACAACAACAACATGTTATTTTGTCAAGTTTTCATTTTTACTCGGTATATAGCAGTGACTATGACTTTTTAAATAACTATCGTGCCACCAGAGTGTCACGTAAAGTTACATGAACTATCAAGACGCGCCATTATTGGCGCCACGTAAAGTTTTGACGTCTGTGACGATAAGTATACAGTCAAACAGTTCATCGGCTCCTTTCTCATTTTATTGTCTACCGGACAAATGGCTTTAAAGTTATCTAAACATTTATGAAGTATAAAATATTTGTACTCTACTGTTTTATTGGTATGCAGAGATTTTAGTTTATTTACATAACTTTATCTTACAGAACTTTGCCTGACATGAATATTTCAATTTTTTAAATAATGAAGTGACCAGATTTTGTAAATTATATGAGGGCTATAAGGTGGAAAATTAATAAAAATCTTTAAAAAAAAGTCAAGTCTCAAATCAAAAGCTGGGGAAAGAGAAAGCCTACATAGTTTTTCTTTAGTGTTTTTCGATGATGTACATTTTGCGCAGAATCATTAGTGATAGGTGCTTGAGATTAATAAATCTGTAATATTGCATAATTTATCATAGTTTAATAAAGTGAAACATAATTTCGGTAATTAAAAAGATTAAAAAGAGATGAATCTTTGAAATTCACATGAAATATAGAATAAAGATTTTGTTAGATTAATCCTCTTAAGCCGAGAGCGACAACAAAGTCGCCCCCCCGTAAAACACCGAGCGCGGCTTTAAAGTCGCTTGTTGGAAGAGCCCGAGAGCGACATTTTTGTCGCTGTTGAAGTTTCCAGCTTCAATTCTTAATGAATAAATACATTTTGTGAAAATTATATATGCTGCCATATGTATTGAATTGTACGCAATTTGTATAGAAAGGCGCAACTTTCTGTTGTGTAAACATTATGTCCTGAAACGACGTCACATTACACATTTGCGGCGTCAAACGTTCTATATAAATATGGCGGCCGCGTCAAGACGCCGAAGGCCCTGGCTGCAAGTTTTACCACCCGAATGTTTATCAGTCGCACCAGTGGAGCAGTTCATCTATCGGTTTCCTGTTCCAGATTCTCTACGTGAAGCATTCGAAATTGGCCGGGTTTTAGCAACAGGTTTTGTAAGAAAATGGTCTTTCCGGCATTAGTAGGAGACAAAGAGCGAAAGCTGGTTGTGTTCGACACCTAAATAAGAAAAGTGATGACCCGGGACAGATTTCTTCAATTGTTAAGATTTCTGCATTGTTCCGACAGCACCAACGCCTATTTAAGAGTTCAGCAGGGATATGACCGAATGGTTAAAAGTCCGTAACGTGATTAATCATTTCAATCAATCACTTGCTGGAAACATTTACTCTGAAGGATTTCATTAAGGTTTGGCATCATAGTCGTAAAATGTATTTATTTTCTATATCAAATTAAAAACTGTTACACGCAATTCAAATTGTTAAAAATGAATTCAGCGCGTATTTGTTTTTAAGTTGACAATCTAACATCAACATTTTCCTTTGTGAACGGTTACGAGAGTATTCAATTTATATTTAAAGTGTATTTGTAAATTGCTTTTTTTGTATGTGTTTATATTTTCCTTAATAGATATATCTTTCTTTAAAAACTTGTTTGATAAACATGAATAAGTTTTAAAGAGGGCATCCTCGTCGCGTCTTAGTTTTGCCGTTAGAAAACTTTATTATTGTATTATAAGTATCATGCATGAGTGTGAGGTGAAGACAAATTTTTTTCCCTTATGTTGAGGTATTATTAACGCAAATCTTATTTTATAAATGACGTCGCTAAGTTGAATCGATACGTCAGATACTTGAAGACATGACTCATTCTACATGGAAGGTGTAGGATCGAAATTTCCTACACGGGTGAAAACACAGGATGACCTGATCTGGTATGCAAGAAACAACAATTCCATCTGGTATCCATAGACCATAAAAACCTTATAAAAGGGCATGCACAGAACGAATTCGATAGTATTCGTGCTGCTGTTGAATCAACGAAGAAAACAATTAACATAACCCCACAGTGGGCAGCTACTGTAAGGGTAGCCAGAAGTGGAAACCCGTTAATGTAAGACATTTACACATTTAATGTTCCAATACAAGATAGATTTTCCGACCAATCATGTCGCCTTGTGCCAATGACTAATTGTTTTGCAGTTTAAGGGGTTCCAATAATGTTGAACTGTTTATAATCATTATATTGTGTGTGAAAGCTTGCGTGCGTGCACGAGGGAGTGTGTGACCTTCAACACAAAAACTTTGTCTGATCAATAAATGTTGTTTGTACTCCACATGACTGTGACCATTGTCATGTTGCCTGTGTCTGACATAATTTAAGTTGTACAGATGATAAGTTCAGAGAACATAGGCCACTTCTAAAATAACATATGCACGTGTCTTGAAAGCCACTGCCAAGGTTTAAGGTCTTTGCCAAAGTAACAGGTCAAAGGTCACGTTGTTCGTTTGTCATTACCTCAAATTTTCCTGTTAAGAACATTTTATACATGGTACCACATTATGAATGAATATACTGAGGCACAAAGCAGTGTCATAAACCTCAGTGTGCACGGAGTTACGTTTTTACAACCTTGCGTACAGTTTTAATCTGGTTTTCTCCTAAAATATCATCGCTATTGCTTTAAATCATTTACCTATTTACAATCAACATGGAGGTACTGGGTCCGTCAGGTTACTTAAGTTAAGCTTGAATTTTACAGAATTATAGCCCCTGATTTGTTTTCGGTCTTGGATATTTTGTTTGTGAAATTTTATTTTTGTCACGCCCCCCAACGAGGGGCGTAAAAGCATTTTGCATGGTTAATTCTAAGACGCCTGCAATTGTTTATAAAAAAGTACCCTCTAAAATTCGAGGACGAATTTTTGTGGGGGGTATATGTCGCGGTACAAATCTAGTCACTATCTGGGGAGAAGATGTGTAAGCGAACGGATAGCTCAGTCGGGAGAGCACTCGCCCTGTAAGAGAGGGGTTCCGGGTTCGAGTCCCTGTCTTGCTGCACATTCTTTCCCACCCTGTGACACAAAGAGATCTTACTTGAGTTTTGTGTTTAGGTCCACTTTCTCAATACGATACAGGAATATTTTGTTCGCATTAAACATTTTACCATGCTTATAGCAATGCAAACACAGAGTGAACATGATTAACACTTCCTCATTAGGTATTAAAATAGATGAGCATTCTACAACCTGCAGGCTGGTGCTCTTGTTTCCTTCCAGTCATTATTCTACAGAACAAGTTTGTTTTTCAGATAATAAAAGCAAACAGACCTCAAATACCCCTAAAGATGTAGAATCATGCAACCGAACTACAATAGACCCTGAAGATGAGACAGGAAATCGTGAAATGGATTCTAACAAACAGATTTCAAACCCTTAATATGTAGATGTAAAGACTGCATACGCCTTCAAATAATGGTCGACCTCTATGTGAACGTACAGAAATAGGTACCTTTGCTGTTGGGTAGACCGGTATGTGTGCGTGCGCGTGTGTTTGACTTATTTTTTAATAGATTTATGAATAAATGAACTGTGTGCGCGAGATTTAAAAAAATAGCAGACTGAGTACACGTACATCACTTCAGTTTGAGGAATAAATTATAATAACATTCGACATACTTCTCATTGAATTAGTCAATCTCCATACAGAGTTGTCGTTCCTAGCAGTCTCTTACATCTCTGCCAACGTCTCGGCTCGGATTTGTCAAAAATTTTGACCAAAGTTTATCAGAGCTATTTTATTATCAAAATATTATTATCAAATGAAATTTTTAAAAAGTTTAATATTAATCAAATGAATGTTGCTAGTAGTTATATTAATGACTCATATTTAATTAACATAATGGCACTATTTTCTCTATTATTTTACATCGGCTTAGGCGTAATTTGGTCAACTTGTCAACAATGGACGCCGTAGCAACGGTAGACGCTGTGTCTAAGAAATTGGGGATATTTCTTAAAGAGCACCAACGTGATGCCCTTATCCACCTGTTTGACCAGAAGGGTGAACTTGTGAATCTGGGCCCATTTGACAATATTCACGAGGTAATTAATATTTACCTTTCGTTACATCAGCTGAATATTACTTAGATGACTTAAATATTGGCCGTAGAAACGCTAGAAAGACCTTTATTATGTGACTTGCAATTGAATTTCCTGGTCGCTTCCCGACCCCGTGATTATATAATATTACTTGTTTAAGTTTTTTTTTTGTCTTATTTATGAATTCTGTTTAATCTACTAGACATTGTATGTTTTAGTAAAGAATGAGTTGAGCATGAAAAACATACTCATGTGGGCATATTAAATAATGCTTTGTGTTTAATATTGTTTTTGAATGAATGGAAATGGAATTTTAGGGAATGTTTAGATCTAGTTATTTTTTCTTACCGGTATAACTTCTTTCTTAACATATACAAAATGAAAATATAAAACTAACGATTATTTGTGCAAATTTTGATGCATTTTGTCGTAAGAGAGATTTTGATTTTTTAAAATTGTTCTTACCGGTGACAGTGCAATGACGACTGAAGACGGCCCTTAATAGATGAGTAACGTAAAAGCTACTGGCCAACAAGGTTTTCTTTTTTTCTTAACAGATACCATGTTGCAGTAGAGACAATCGACAGGGAGGATTTAAGGACGTTACTTGAACTAAATTGGTGAAATGATAAAGTATAACACTAATTATTTATGTTGTATATATATCTTACAAGTCAAAACAATTATTTATCAGGTTAGGTTTTTTTTATTAACAACAACGATAGACGTTTGAAACGAAAATTAAGATTTTAGTAAATTTCTTTCACCTGGCCCCCATTCGAATAAGTGTCAGATGCTCCATATAAAGCCAAAATCAAAGTTTCTGGTTTTGCCTACCGGTTAAGGAGAAAAGAATTTCAGTGGTAAAACATAAAAGTTATCAGACAAAACCCAAAATAAACTAGTTGGCAATATGATCTTTATTACCGATCGCACGTCTAAAAGCTTCTTCCGACTGTACTGCTACAAGTATTTATTTTGTAATATAAACGTTATAAATGTAAATATATTCTCAATTTGTTTTTGGTGATCAATGCCTTCCTTTAGCTTACAATGAGAAAACATAATGACACAAAGGAAAAGACGACATATTTACATATTTCATTAATACGTTGGCAGTTTATGGCAGAGAAACATTCCTCCTGCCTTTGTGAATTTATATATATAGATTTTGATGGAATTTTTAAACCTAGTTATTTTTATTCAGTGTTATAAATTTAATCTTCTTTACGTAAACAAAATGAAGATAAGTAATATTGATTACTTGTGCAAATTGTAATGAACTGCATTTTCCCATTAAAGAGATTTGAACATTTTAATATATTGATAAATTCGCTGGTTAGATACATGCGTTTACCTGATGACCTCTACGATAATTTATGCAGTGACAGGTCAATATTTGTGGACAATACTATGTAATCCTTAAAATGGTGGACAAGCTCAAAGGCTACTGGCCGACAAGGTTTTGTAATTTTTTTTAATTCTCAACAGATACCACGTTGCGGCAGAGACCATCGATAGGGGAGATTTGAAGACACTAGAAGAACCAAGTTGGTTAAATGATAAAGTATGTTGTTTAAAAAGACTTGTATTCCGTGATATTCAATTATATGACGGCTTTTCAATTATCACATAATATAGATTGCATGCTTCAATTTTCAAGATTTACAGTCAATTTAACGAAGAAAACAGGGAAACACTCTTTATGTTAAAATAATTATTTGCCAATAATGTGATTTTTGTGACATCCCTAAGCAGGAGTCTAGTAAAAATCGGTGTAAAACGCTTTTTTTACAATGGTGGTAAAGCTAGAACTTTAAACAATGGGCCGGCATATTCACATTTTGTTTTAATTCTCAACAGATATCAGGAAACGGGAGAAACTATTGACCGAGAGGATTTACAAACGCTGCTGGAACCGAATTGGTTGAATGTAAAAGTATGACACTTTTCGGATCTTATAAGTCAAATAGAAAAGGTTACATTTAAAATTAAAAAAATCACCAACAAACAAACGTTCCAAAGGCAAATTAAAATTTTATAAAAAATTCTTTTACGCACATGTCGTCATGCGAATATGTCTCCGAAGCTCCCTGTTATAATCTAAAAGCATTTTTCCTGTTTTGCGGATCGGTTAAGGAGAAAAGAATTTCAGTGGGAAACTTTAAAATTTAAAGAGAAACACAAAACCCCAATTAACTGCAAGTGTCAAACGGTCGTTGAGCACGATACTTATGTACCAAGTCAATAGTACTTCTAAAATTGCCTTTGTTTTAATATTTCGGCCAGTTAATAGATGGGTGGTTTCAATCCCGACCTATACAGATTCGGATATTGTGAAATCACCCCTAGGATATACTTCCTGCTGTTTAAATTTTTGCCTTTGGTCTGTGATATGCAGGATTTAAACTATCCCCGGATAGTTTTTTTTGTTTTTATTTCCGGGGATAGTTTAGATATATCAAAATGTAAAAGCTAATTTAAAAGCGATTTGTTCGATTTGATAAAGGCCGCATGGCCGAAACGTCATGTAAAAAGAGTGAAAACAACTGTGTTTTATATTTATATCCTATATCCCTTCGATATTTTAAACCAAATTGTACTGTTAATTGGTGTTAATATTGAGTTGCGCTCAACCCGGGGCTAGGCGGCGTAGCAGTAATATGCATTTCCAACTTTCTTTCATTACAGCGAAATTAAATGTCATTGATATACACATGTTCATTTACAGCACTTTCAACTGACAATCTACTTTAAAAGCTATGAAAACAGTTTTTATTCAGATTAATGAATTTTAATTTAATCATTTTATGGCTTATGTCGATGTTACAAAAATAGAAAAAAAATCTTGCTAGACATTTCATTTAAGTATCAGCATTCGATATTTTTAATGAATTACATTTCATTACTTCAATAAATGCAATGCGTTAACATGTTTTCGCTTTTTAAACGTTTACTAACATAAAACAAGTATCTAAATACGCATTACGCACATTTACCAGTATAAATCCCCTGGTCGAAATACGATCTCTTCTGTAAACCTGGTTTTATAAAAAGGTGAAATATGCATATCAGGAATCGCCACATTCAGAAAAAACAGCCTCCCCACACAGTCAAGAAGAAGAGAGGGGGAGAGAGCATGGTTAATAAAATAATCAGTTTCAAAAAAGACACCACTAACAATAAACAAAAATGAGAACCCGAGGGGTTACCGCCTTGGAACGGTCAGTGGCAAATCAAATTGCCACTGGGGGTTTAAACCAGGTTCTAGGGTGCACCAACCTCACACTTGCCCCAACAGGTTCTCATATCACAAAACAAGTACAAGTTGTCTTGGTGAAAAGACTCCAACCCACTTATCTGCTTAACAATGTTGCATGCAAAAGCACACAAACATATAAAACATAAGAAGCTAAGAGCATTGCAAAGCCGAAAGGGGTACTCAATGATCTTACCGAGACCAGAGCTCCTGGAGTAAAATCAGCAAGAACACGATGACAGGGATAAAAGAAACAAATCGAGTTTCTAGGTTCTTTTAATAAAAGATTTCCCCAATAACCTTCATAAACTCTTAAACCCCTGCCACCGTCGTGCAACCAAAGAGGTAAGCATAATGATCAACTGTAGAAGGGTTAATCACCAGGCCTGCAGAGCGCTGTAAAATATCATGTTGTTAACCTTTCTTTTTAAATTTACAGATGGTTTTTACGAATAACCGGGAGAAATTAACACTGCCTTTAATCTTTTTAAGTTTATAAATTAAATCTCCATAAAAAAACTGGTTGTGAAATACCTTGTTGCAAAAGTGATTTTAAACTGCATTTGTATTTATGAATAAAATCTGGGTATCGGCGATAAAACTTGCAAAAGGTTTTCCTTAATTTGTGATACCGATAACCTTGTTTTAAGAGTTTTTCTGTAATGCAAAGATTACCCTAACCCTAACCCTATAAGTGATTGCGAAAAGATGGATTTTAGTCAAGTACTTAGGTCTAGCTCTATCATCAACAAAAGTAGACTCGGAAGGAAAACTGGAAGTTTGTACGCGCATGCTCATGATCAAACGTGCTCTAGTTAATGCTACAGTAATGTATATTTTCAATTAACAGGTCAGATAACCATACTGACATAATCCCGACACATGAAAACAGTGTCATGAACCGATCTACGTGCGAATGTATAGTATACTATATTGTATAATAATTGTACCAAATGCACTTGTAGAGCTTCGTCGGCATACTAATTTGGCCTCTAAAAAATTGCTGGCTTGCGTATTTTTCTACCACAATGATTCTTCATATGATTCGACTTAGTGCTTGTAAAAATCGATTAAGGTGCTTTCCTGACAACTGCATGTTTGCAATTTATTTATTTCTTCTTTTTTAAATAAAACAATATAAAGACTGGTGGTATGACTTTCTTATTTCAAGTTGGTTCAATCACTGCTGACTGCACCAAGTATTATGATTATGTTTTGTAATTGTGAACAATTTATTTGTTCAGTGCTACTTTACAAATAAGTCCAGTCAACAAAGGCTCATAGGGTGAAAAGACGTTGTTTTTAGTCTTAACTCCAGCCGTCGAGAAAATTGAACTTCATCAATGAAGCCAGTTGTTTTATTTGGAAAATGCTTTTGCCGTACCTAGGCATAGCGTAATTCATATTATTATAAGTTATTTTTCTGTACACTGTACTTAATGAGCTCTTTAAATCTCAATTGAGATTTTTTTCTGATTTATATTTACTTTCTGAGCCTTATAAATAAATATGAAGGTGCACTTTATTTTCTGCTTTCCCTGTTACGTACCATATTAATAAACATACTACATAAACTCTGAAACAAACGTTATTTTATAACTTTTGAGAATGCCCACGCTTTGTTTACAAGAGCAAGAACTGACCAAAGACGTACTTTTGCAATGCGACTTTTTACAACTGCGGATCTGGTAGGCACAAGGCCAACCCCTCGAGTGCAGAAAATCGGGAAGAAAATCTGTCTGGGTATATTGCGATATATGTGGCAGGTGGCTGCATTTTGTGTGTAATTTGAATGAAATAAGGCCTGGGGAACAACAGGACTGTATCTGCATCATTTGCACAGCCACATATTCATTTAAGGAATAAATTTCGTGTTTGATAAGTTCACCGAGTCTTGAACGTCATTAGGGCTGGTTAAAGCACGCGTGGAGTCCGAAGTCAAGTTACCTATGCTCGGCCAGTCCAATGCTCGGCCAGTTTTGTTTACATCAGTCGTTTCTTCAATAAAAATGTAAAATCGAAAGTAAATTGTTTTTTTTTTTTGTTTAACCCAACATTGCATTGTAGAAAGAAAACATTACATTGTAGAAAGAATGCAAGGTCTGTTTCGTCAAAGCGCTTGAATGCCGACAGCAGACGATAGTGGTCAGGAATGACAGATAAATTGTAAACGAAAAACATATTTCTTTTAAGTCAAACCATAATGTTCATTTGAGCTGGTGTGTATCGCTGTGAAAAATGTGATATTTTTTTCCCTTTAAAAAGTTATGAAAGATTAACACAGCTTTTATAAATGCCGTCTTAACCAACACCCCACCCACTCCCGAATACACTGGGTAAAAATCTGAACCGCACCACGATAATACTAGGACAAAAATTGTTTAATGACAAATGACTCAAAATTTTTTTGTATTAAAGACCGTTTTATCTTTCAAGTTAATCATTTTTACTTTTTTACTGGTTATTTTGACAATGTTTGCACCTTCTTTAAAATCGTACTTTCCGCAGTGGTGAAATAAGAAAACAACAGCATCAGGAAATGTGGGTACATATCTAAAGAGCAAAATAAACAATTATTGTTTTTAAGTTTTTTAATTGTTATATTTTTTTAAATATTTAAGCATAATTCTAATTTTTTATAACATTATATTCCAAAAATAACCATAAATTGGCTGTTAACCTACCTGGCCGAGCATTGGACCAAATCTACTGAAATTTAGTTGTGTTGAACCTGTTAAAAACCGCGCCGATTTTACCCATTAACTGACGTCATCCAGGCGCTTACATGTATGACCTAATTTTGTTAATACATGCTGACTACATAACAACATTAAATATTTAAGGACGATCGGTAAATAAAATATCTTTAAAGGAAACGTTATGAATCTGGCCGAGCATAGGTAACCTGACTAATATTAATCAACATCAATAATAAGAACTCGGGTATGAACTATAAATCATACCAAAATAAATGTTGTTTACAGTATTTGAAGGTCACATAAATGGGAGCACAACTCGGAACAGACTTCATCGTTTTAGGAAAACAGTCAACTTGGATTTTTTTTTGCATAACAACTCCTTTGGACTCTATTAGTATTATACACAAAAACCGAGTGATTTTCGATGAATACGTCGCAGCCTGTTACTTGACTTGAACACGGTTGTAAGATGACTTTTCCTTGTGCAGTGAAAACTCGAATTCGATTCGATGTGGTTTGCAATAATGGAATATCCAAATTGATATCGATATATTGCTACAAAATAAGCCGAATAACGGTGCCCCGGATGAACATAGTCGGCGTAAATGTTACTGATTGACAATAGTTAAATCATTCTATGCTCCGTGTACAAATTTACGTTTTTCGGTAATATTTGGACCTATGATAGAGACTGAATGATGGATGTAATCACCAAGTTTTACCTCACAATGAAAATCGGAATTACGTTAAAAATCAAATGACGTCATGCTGTTTAATGTTTTGCGCGCTTTATTAATAGTAGTGAATAAAGTGAAATAGTGGCGGATAATGACATGAGGACATGTTCTGATTAAATATGTGAATACGTACTTTTTACTGTGCACATATAAAAAGATAGTGCCTCTAGCTGGGAGCGAACCCACAGACACCTGTTTAGAGGTGTCTTTGTCTTTGAAATTGGCGTGCAACTGGGATGATGTTTTTTCCGAGATCTGTTTAGTTATGTTGTTTTCGTAAACGGGAATATTTTGTGTTCTGGGTGATTGAAGTTGCATCTCGTGTTACATATCGCTCATTTAGTATAAGTTATAGTTTATTTTGAGGCTTATATGAAAATTAAACGGTCAGGCCCAGCGCAGCTGGGCGACCGTTTAAAATTTTTCATACAAGCCTCAAAATAAACTATAACGTATATAATGGTCGAAATTATTTTTGTAACTGACAAAACACTCGCCGCCTAAATAACCATATATGGGTATACAAAAATCAATAGTCAAAGTGAAAGTAGTTTTGTCATTCAATGGCCCGTAAACATACTGAGAGAATATTTTAGAAAGTGAATTATGAAATTTCTTTATCTGAAAACACCATATGAACATTACTGATTCTCAGGAAAAAAAACCCTGTGTAGCAGTCTATCATTTCTTTGAGTAACAAGGTTTCAACCATGGAAGTTCCATTTTACCCTTTATTCATTAAGAACAATTTTATAGCATGGTAAAATAGTTTATTTCCGGATCAAAGGGCTCATCCGTGTAGTCTGATCACGACCTACACTTCTCCTTGTTAGATTCACTAGGTTATTTGTGACAAAAAAGTGTAAAATACTGATCAGATGACATTGATTTAATAGGTGATCTAGATCTAAACTGGTCGCCTATGTGAAAACAGACGTATATATGAAATAAAGAGTTAAGAAATTTAAGAAGATTATCATAAGCCAAACAAGTCAAAGCTAAAATATTTATCAGATTTTCTTTTTTCAGACTTTCTAAGTCACGCCTCCTTGAACACTGTAGAAGATCGTCGACGAACTATACATGTTTATCAATAAATGTTTTAACAATATTGTGGAGGAAATCGACCTATAATAAACACATTTCAGACGCGCGACTTTATGAGAATTAAAGTTCGAAATATTTGAAAAATACTGCATTGTCATTCTCTCAAAAATAATTTCAACCATTATAGAGCGATTGTGAATTAGATTCGAATGTTTAAAATCTTAGCCGAACGTTCGAATGTTTACATCCCTTTCATTAATTTTGAAAGTTTACAGAAATTAATGTGACTACACAAAAGAAAAGAATTTATCTTGCCATCTGGTTGAGTGTTGTCAGTTGTACTTACACTCCTGACATTGCCACAGTGTCCCGCCCCAGCACATCCATTACCGCCTCTGTCACTAGAGTTCCTTTGTATTAACAGGACTTCTTCCTTAGAATAGTCTGATAAGTTTACAGTGAAACCTTGCTATTATGAAAACCTTTAGGACCACTAATAGTAGTCTGGTCCTATTTTGGGTTGAAAAACAGTGCAAAACTGTAAAATGGAAACTCAAATTGTACTTTCTTTCATTCCTTTATAATAAATTAATGCTGACTTATGACATATGTAACCAAATCATTGAAGAGTATTATTAACATCAAAAAGTATTTAACATAAGTAAGATAACACCCTGGGACTAAATTTAGTTTTTAATATGAAAGAAACTCATCTGTTAATGACACAGTCCTTACTTAATCACTGAGGACTGCCCTGTGAGTTTGACTTAGGTTGTCCCATTTCTTTTCCAAACGTTCTGCTGTTCTAGGGAAGCTGGCATGGGCGTTAAATTTCTCCGCCACAGACACCCGCCTTCCAAGTTGTTTGTATTCACTAGTGATTCCTATAATACATATCTGATATATACACAAAACCTTTATTACAGTGGCCAATAATTGCAATGCCAATGGCAATAGAAATTATCCTAACCGAATTGTCTGAGGTGAACTAATCAGCAACTACAATTTTCTGTTGATCAATTTATGAATTGGCCAAGTTATTAGAAAGGAGTAAAGTGTTTGAGAT
Organism: Corbicula japonica; assembly: GCA_038501625.1. Lineage (NCBI taxonomy): Eukaryota > Metazoa > Mollusca > Bivalvia > Venerida > Cyrenidae > Corbicula > Corbicula japonica. The sequence continues at coordinate 1,014,087 of JAZAYU010000030.1, read as the reverse complement.
GTTTAAGCATCAAATTTCAGAACCAGAGGTCACTGGCTTAATTTCTCCAAAATCAATAGGAACCATGTGATCACAAACAACTGGTTTGATCATTTTTTCCACGCATTGTCATTGCGGCTTTATACCAAAATTTTACTGGTTTTGATGCAATTTCGTTTACACTGTGTCTTGCATAAAAATAGGAATACCTGTGGTGAATCTATGTTTTACAAACTGATAAACAGTTAGACTAGGAATATCCAGTTTAGGTGCGCCAGCTAAAGGCCGTCTTGCGGTGTGAATTTCACGTTCCTTGACCTGGCGGCCTCTACTATTACTTCTTCAGATACTTTTTCCGCCATTGTTTTGGAAGACAATACTACTGCTGCTGGGTTGTTCCATACTATTTCTAGTAATGTTTTAAATCATGGAAAATCCGGGAATAATTATAATATCTAGGCACAGCAAAGACTGCAATATAAACAGTATGAAATGGTACTTACATTATCAAATCATTTAGTAAATGTGACTTATCTGATTACTACACAACTCACACATTTTTTTATCTTTCCGATTTCTGCACTGTCATTGTGCCATGAGGTCACAAATATATCGGACAATAATGAAATTTCCGGTATTTTTTTCCATTTTCGGCGTATCCATTGTATATTCCAATTTAAGCATCTAATTATATTCCATTATAAAATGCTTCCGTTCGCTTACACCTACCAGTTTTAATTATACAGGGTCGTTCTGTTTCCTCCTGCCCGCCATTTTGTTGTAAATAAGCACCGTTACTATTTTTAGACATAGAAAACCCCGGCATTCCATTTTCGGCTTATCCATTGTATATTCCAATAATTTAAAGCATCTAATTATATTCCATTATAAAATGCTTCCGTTCGCTTACACCTACCAGTTTTACTTATACATGGTCGTTCTGTTTCCTCCTGCCCGCCATTTGGTTGTAAATAAGCACCGTTACTATTTTGAGACGTAGAAAACCCCGGCATTCCTTGGCAACAAGAATAAGACATTTCTTAAACGATATTATTATCGTTAAAATATGTTAAGAATCGTCTTTGCTAAGAGCCACTGACCGTTCAAAGGCGGTCGGGTTCTCACTTTCGTTAATTGTTTGTGGCGTCCATTTCAAATTGATTATTATAATACATGCTCTTTTTTCCTCTCTATTTTTGGGCTGTGTGGGGAGGCTGTGTCTGCTGAATGTGACCATTCCTGAAAAAACAGCCTCCACACACAGTCAGGAAGAAGAGAGGGAGAGAGCATGGTTAATAAAATGATCAGTTTCAAAAGAGACAAAAGATTTTTCTTTAAAAAAAGGTGAAATATGCATAGCAGGAATCTCCACATTCAGAAAAAACAGCCTCCCCACACAGTCAAGAAGAAGAGAGGGGGAGAGAGCATGGTTAATAAAATGATCAGTTTCAAAAAAGACACCACTAACAATAAACAAAAATGAGAACCCGAGGGGTTACCGCCTTGGAACGGTCAGTGGCAAATCGAATTGCCACTGTGGGTTTAAACCAGGTTCTAGGGTGCACCAACCTCACACTTGCCCCAACAGGTTCTCATATCACAAAACAAGTACAAGTTGTCTTGGTGAAAAAACTCCAACCCACTTATCAGCTTAACAATGTTGCATGCAAAAGCACACAAACATATAAAACATAAGAAGTTAAGAGCATTTGCAAAGATTTTTTTAAGAATCATATCTTAAAAAAACTTCTTAGCTTGTAGGAATTTTAAAGATAAGAAATTTATTAAGAAAATGTATAAGATATAACGGTATTGATAATTCGAGGGGTTAGTGCTAGAAACTGCTATCTCAATATTTTGAAATTTTAAAGGACGATCAATGTTAATCTTTAGCATTTATTTTGAATAATTTCCGTTTATTCGAAATTTGATTCTAACGTTTTGTTAAAAGTTTCTTTGAATTCCATCGGACATCGACTTTAATACCTGTCGTGCGGAAATTGCAGTCTTTAAACTCTTTTTGCAATAAATGGTGTAAACGAGAACATCCTGGGCCTAATGCTCTTTCAAACTGGAAAAAAACAACAAATTCAAAATAATTGACACTCGTATATCCTTCTATAAAGGAAACATAGCTTTATTACCACCTCGACCTCGTTTTAACTTTCGTCATTTCGTCAGTAGCGTTGTTTGTGCCATGTGGCGGCTGTACAAAGTCTACCCGTACATTCAATCAGTGCTGTTATCAGTTACGTCCTTTGAGGTTCGTCGATCACGATATTTATGTACTATGTTAAAAGTACTTCTTAATTTGCTTTTTGTTTTTAAACTTTCAGCCTTTTCAAAGATAGGTGGTTTCAATATCCCAGCCAATATAAATTTGGATATTGTTCAATCACCCCCAAGGATATACTTCCTGCTTTTTAAATTTTGCCTGTCTGTGATATGAGGATTTATATTCTAAGATCCCCTCTCAAAATTCTATTCTGTTTAGTTCCACCCATTGTTTTCTCGTTTAGGGTAAACCCATTCTTTTATCTGGAGACCATACGCCGCTGAACATGGAATGGTATTAATCTGAAAATACCACGTTGAAGGTTCCATGTTCACCGCCATATGCATACGATCTTTTGGGATGCATCTAAATTGTACTGTTCATTAGTGTAAATATTGAGCTGCGCTCAACTCGGGGCTAGGCGGCGTGGGCTGTAATATGCATTTTCATTACAGCCCATGAACAGACTCAATCAAACCGAGCCTGCAATATTTCCATATTTGTCGTGGTCGAGGGTCTTCAAAGTTCCCTTTTCGTCTATTTGAAAAAGGGTATTCAAGATTTTCACAACAGATTTGTTTTAACACCTGCTGATAAGGCTTCAAATAATGTAATTATAGTGTGACGTATACACTATATTAATGTTCAAACGAAAGATCTAATAGCACTTAAGCTTACACACTTATTTCTTCATCTGAGAGTGATATTGTTACTGCACACACTCTACAAATTAAAAAATAGAATTAGCGTTGAGCCGAAACAAGACAAAGTACCTACTATGTGTTGGTTGTCTTAAATGCACAACGCACCGTACAAAGCAAGATTTATTGCAAACTCTAGTTCTTCAAACTCTAGGCGCTGTCGACATGGCGGTGCGAGTTCGCTCCCAGCTAGAGGCACTCTAATCTAAAATTTACAGTTGCGCTTTTTGTGCAGTGTGGCGGCCGTAAAAAGTCTCCCCGTATATATAGTAAGTACTGTTATCAGTGAAATAACCCGTAACCGATGTCATGCAGTAATGGTTACGTATATCAGGGCTATCCGATCAAACTGTTTTGGGGTTGTCCCGGCTAGCTCTTTTGGTAGCGTGGCAGGAATTGCAGGGATAGGCACTGTCGCCGTGACGGTGTGGGTTCGATTCCAGCTCATTTGAAATTCACAATAGCGCTATATACCGTAAATATATTCAGTACTGTTATCAGTAAAATTACTGGTATCGGTGTCTTGCAGTGATGGTTACGTATATAAGGGCTATTCGATCAACCTTTTTTGGGATTGTCCCGGCTAGCTCAGTTGGTTGCCTCGCAGGAATTGCAGTGCTAGGCACTGTCGCGGTGACGGTGCGGGTTCGCTCCCAGCCAGAGGCACTCTCATTTTTACAACAACAAAATTATCCGTGCTCTTAACACCTTGTTTCGCTGCGTGGGGAGGCTGTGTTTTGTGAGTGTGGTGATTCGTGATATCCATATATTACTTTTTTACAGCTATAAAAGAACATGTAATTAGGTATTGCGAAAAAGGTTTTGAAACCACTGGCAAAATTTTATTTTGATCTATAAAAAATTCAAATGACGTTTTGAAGAAGCTTAAATCAAATAATTTTCAGGCGTTCTGTTTGCCTACTTGTGATTTTTCAACTCTGTATACTTCTCTCCCTCAAGCTAACCAGTCTCATTGAAATTTATTTGCAACATTGAGAAAATAAAACATCGTATATCGCTTGTATCCTAAAGAACTACAACTTGATAAAGCGAACAATTCAGAAAAGCAAGCAAACTTTCTTCATCTAAATCTGTCCATTGAAAATGGTTACGTTACTACTCAAATATATGAGAAAAGAGATGGTTTTAATTTTAATATAGTCAGTTTTCCGTTTTTAGACGGCGATGTTCTTCGTGCAACATCTTAAGGGGTTAATATCTTACAGCGTGTTCGCTTTTCAAGAGCTTGCACCGATGTGAATGATTTAATGAACGTAATCTTTGCATTATAGAAAAAACTGTTAAAACAAGGTTATCGGCATCACAAGGAAAACCATTCGCAAGTTTTATCGCCCATACCCAAATCTAATTCATAAATACAGGTGCAGTTTAAAATCACTATTGTAACAAGATATTTCACAGACAGTTTTTTTATGGAGATTTAATTTATAAACTTAAAAAGATAAAAGGCAATGTTAACTTCTCTCGGTTATTCGTAAAAACCATCTTTTAGCGATGGCATTTTTCTCATATTTTACCTTTCGAATGTTCGAATCAATTTGCATTCGAACGTTCAAATTATTCACAATCGTATCAACCATGAAATGTATCTTTATTAGTAGACCCGCACAGTATCCCCGAAACAATAAAATTCTCATATAGAAAGGTTTTGCCAATAATGTCCGAGTGTTACAAAATGTTAATAGGTGGTTTATTTACCGGAGCATGAGACCGTCTTGTGTCTACTGATCTATGTCTAGAAATATACTTGTTGTCAACTTGATGGTTTCCTGGTTAACAAGCGTTCTGTCTCCAAATGTGTAACTCTTACCCATTTTAAATGGCATGTGTTAAATTAACAAGTCAGTCCGAACATCATTACACTATGCAGTAAATTTTAAAATATTTGTTTGATTACTTTATATTTTTATCACATTCCTATTCAATTATTATGCACTTACTTTCCAATTTGATCGGGCACGTGTACCACAATTTGTTTTAGTCCGCATTTTACATTTTAGCCGTATTTTACAAAAGAACGCGCTCGGGCGATGTTGCATGTTATCTACATGTACTTTGTTTACGGAAAATCGATTATCTTGACGGTATGTGTGTAAAATTAATAATAAACATTCTTGATTGCCGTTTTCGATATAGATAATTAACTTTAAATTAGAAACAAGAATATTGACACACTCAAAATTGAATTTTCAAGAACATTCGAATGCTTCTTATGCATTCGAATGTTCATAATCTTTTCCGAATGTTCGAACGTTCGTTTACATCCCTAGTAAATTTAAAAAGAAAGGTTACCAACATGACATTTTACAGCGCTCTCTGCAGGCCTGGTGATTAACCCATCTGCAGTTTATCATTATGCTTACCTCTTTGATTGCACGACGGTGGCAGAAATTAACAAAAATAAAATATGCATATCAGGAATCGCCACACAAACAAAACACAGCCTCCCCAAATAAGAGTTTATGAGGGTTTATGGGGAAATCTTTTTCTTAAAAGAACCTTGAAGCTCGAATTGTTTCCTTTTCCCTGTCATCGTGTTCTTGCTGATTTTACTTCAGGAGCTCTGGTCTCGGTAAGATCATTGAGTACCCGCCCTTTGGCTTTGCAATGCTATTAGCTTCTTATGTTTTATATGTTTGTGCTTTTGCATGCAACATTGTTGAGCCGATGGGTGGGTTGGAGTGATTTCACCAAGACAACTTGTACTTGAACCCTAGAACCTGGTTTAAAACCCCAGTGGAAATTTGTCACTGACCGTTCCAAGGCGGTATCCTCAAAGGTTCTCTTTCGTTAATTGTTTATTGCGTCATATTTGAATTGACATACATGCTCTCTCTCTCTCTCTCTCTCTCTCTCTCTCTCTCTCTCTCTCTCTCTCTCTCTCTCTCTCTCTCTCTCTCTCTCTCTTTCCTCTATTCTTTTTCCTTGCGTGGGGAGGCCGTGTTTTGTAAGTGTGGCCATTCCTGATATTCGTATTTTACTTTTTTGTAAAAACTATGCTCATTACAATTATATTGTGAATGTCCAAAACATTCTATAAAATAATAATACTTTCTGGCACTAACAAAGTTTGCATATATTCCTTTAAAGTATGCAAGAACAGGATATTCAGAAATAGGTGATTTTGGCTGAAAAAGTAATTAGAAAAAAGTAAAATATAGTCAGTACTGTAATCAGTAAAATAACCCGTTACCGATGCCATGCAGTGATTGTTACGTATATCAGGGCTATCCGATCAACCTTTTTTGGGGTTGTCCCGGCTAGCTCAGTTGGTAGCGTGGCAGGAATTGCAGGGCTAGGCGCTGTCGCCGTGACGGTGCGGGTTTGCTCCCAGCTAGAGGCACTATCATTTTTTATCTACCTATGTACTTTTCAAATCCAGAAAGGTCTAAATTGGATTTCTTTGTTAGACTATACGTATCTTCTGGGAAACACAATTTGCTGATTATAATGCTTGTAAGTGTTTGCAATTTTATTAAAATATAAAATTATACTTCAGATCATTTTTATGTGTAACACAAAACAAAAAACTTACGGTCAAATAGGTTTATGTATGTAATCTTAACGTAGTTATATTCATTTTCTTAAAATATTATTTACATGTTTGATGCATATTGTTGCAAACCATACAAGTACAAACTTGTACATTAATGGTAAGCATATAACAGTGAATCTGTAAAGCAATATTGTTTCTTTAGTCGAAATTCGAATCTTTGCTGGAATCTTAATTCCTGGTTCAGGAAGACGTTGTCTTACCTTTGCTCATTTGCTGGTATTTTAATTCATGAAATTCATGAAAAAAGTGAACCAGGAATAACACTAAGAAACCACAGCAGCTACACACAGCTAAACAAGGAGAGGAGAAATGATCGGCTGGGAATAGGACACCACAAACAATTAAATAACAGGAAAATAAACTCCATTTGTGCATAGTTTAATGTATTTGTAATGGACATGCATATTACGGCTCACACAGTAACATAAAATAATATAAATAAATATTATAATTAATAATTATAAATATAACTTAAAACATTTATTTTAAAATATATAAAACACACTAACCTGAGCTATTGTTAAGGCAAATAAAGTGTGTTTGACATCATATTTACTTTTTGATACACTGTTTCTGTCTGCAAAAAGTTTGTACTGTATCTCAGCATTTTTTTTATTTTCATGGAATACTAAACTACATTACAAACGAATGACACATTCATAATGTAAATTTTACCTTCCTATATCTGTAGTCCAATTTTCATAATCCACATTACGTTTTACGTTAACATTTAATGGAAATTATACAGACAACTTATTTTTTGCTTATTTTTCATTTTGCCGATAACATACATGTGAGGATCTCCTAGGATTCAATTACAGATCTTGTTTAGTCTTTATCATTTTCTTCTTTAAAGAAATGGACTGGACTGTTTTACTTACACCAGAACGACTTTAAAAACCTCCCAACAAAGGGACCTACAATTTTCCCTAGGCATGATCCTAAAACTCCTCCTACAATGCTAACAACAAAACCTCCAGCTATATTTCCAATAACAGGAACTGCAGTTCCAAGTAAACCTCCCAAAAACCCACCGAGAATGCTTCCACCTATTGCAAGTCCTCCGCTGAATACTGACTCTGTAACACGCTGTGCCACTGTTCCCTTAAACTCGTTGCTAGACATTTCGCCAGATTTTCGCTTTTTGTTTATTTGATATATATCATACATACAATTACCAATTTCGAAGGCAGCTACAACTAATGCTCCTACCACGTTCGTGGATTTAGCAATCAATTCAACCGACTCCCCGAGAATTACTTTACCAACACCGTTTGCTATTTTTAGAAGCACAAATTTAGAAGTATCTTTGAGTACAGTTATTCCACTAGTCGTAGCGGTTTCTACGAGTTTTCCAACCATCCATCGAACCTGGTTACTGTGTCCTTTACCAGTTTTACAGAGAGTTGCAAAGTGTTCACAGTTGTTTCGAAGAAATCCATATCCACCAGTGCCAACATACCGGCGAGCTCTCGCTATCACTCTGTTTGGTGGAAAAGCTGTAGTAACTTCCTCTGGATAGTCAAATCGATAAAGAAGTCCGTTTTGTTCATCAACATTTATCCACTCTTCGGTGACTTTAATTTCGCCATCATGTTTTGCGTAGTGTATAACCAGAAGCTCTCTTTTGAGGTGATCTATGTCAGTGACTATTGCATGGTGCCATATCGTGTACAGTCGATGCCAGCCGATGTGATCACCTTTTTTAATTGAACACATATTATCTATCTGTTGGCGTGAACCTCTGACTTGAAACGCCCTGCTGTCATCACTCGGTCGAAAAACAACCAAGGCCTCGTCGTCTGCATTAGCCCACTCCTCTGCAATTGAAGGTTGCAAATCATCGAGACCCGAATCTGAATCGTCGTATTCTATTAATTCATTGTATCTTGTGGAACATCTTATTTCGGCGCTGGTCATTTTTCTGTCGTTACCTATAAATGGAAATATTTTGATAGAAAAGAATTTCGTTTATATAAAATAGAGAAATAACGAGCGATAGAAAAGTCTTTGAAAGCTATCGAACACGAAAAATATAAAACTATTGCAGGCTCAGATTGATTGAGCGTGTTCATAGGCAGAAATAGAAATGCATATTTCTTCCCACGCCGCCTATCCCCGGGTTGAGCGCAACTGCATATTAACACCAATAAACAGTATAATTTTGATTCATTCCAAACGATGGTCTGCGTATGGCGGTGAACATGGAACCTTCGATGAGGTATTTTCAGATAAAAACGGTTCCATGTTCAGCGGCGTATGGTACCCAGATAAAATAATTGGTTTGCCCTAAACGAGAAAACAATTGGCGGGACTAAACAAAATAGAATTTTGACACGGGATCTGAGAATATAAATCCTGCATCATAGACAGCGCCAAAGGCAAACTTTTAAAAAGCAAAAATAATATCCTTGGTGTGAATGAACAATTTTCGTATTTATATCTGCTAGATGATTGAAACCAACCATCTATAATCTTGCCGAAATATTTAAAAAAAATAAAGTTAGAAGTACTATTGACAGAACATAAGTATCGTGCTTAATGGCCTTCAAAGGACGTAACTGATGACAGCACTGATACGGTACAGTCATACGCTTTGGGTTGCTTTATTGCGTTATTCCACCAGAGATTAGCTATATGTAAATCGAAGTTTACTTAATTACTTCGCATGCTTTCTGAAAAGCATTAATCGTCGTTTGACAGTATTCCTCGTTCAGGTTCACAGGGGGTCCAACGTATTTGGTTTTTGCGGAAAAGTAAGTGAGGGACATGTTCGGTGCGGAACAAAATGGCGGAATATTTCGTTATTTTGTGTATTTCTGGAGATATTTTGACCTGGTAAGTAGGTTTATATCACTGTTATCGAAATATAAATACGCCTACCCGGAGGCCAGACATGTAAGCTTCACTTGGGTTTGCAACCTATATTTCTATAGGCCTTAACAAAAAAGTTATTGAATGAATAAACTGAAAGGATGTTCGTTTACAAAGTGAAAATAGAAAATTGCGTGACTTGAAACTGCGTTTTTAGTCAAAATACACCGTTCTTGGACCTATTTTAGCTAAGTTATTACAGAGTTTTTGCATATATTTCTTCACGAAGGCTTCTGCCATTTACACGGGTACTTAATTACCAATTTTTTTAAGTTCAAACACCTTAAATGTTTGCCGTGGAAGTGGTAAGCATTGTTTTGTTCGGTGCAGAATCTGAATAACAAACTTGAATGCGTTAATATAAGTGTACATGTAAGTAAGACAAGAGCTGGTAACAAATGTAAATAATCAAAACAAAAGCCAATTTGTTACCCAAATACTAATGTCTCGCGTATTTTATTATGCAAAATTACCTACCACGTACACTTATATATTATTCTGCCTCTTGATGTGTGTTAATTACATTATTACGTTTTGGTAGTACTACAGTACTAAAGTACTTAGTAGTAGTTTACCAAAAAAAAATACAGGAGCACCTTATAATAAATATATAGGCGCGCCTTTATATACAAATGGTCATGGCGTTGTTACATACGTCTCTGTATCATTTCAGATCGATACAATTCACGATGCCAAGATATAAGAAGTCTCATCTGCATGTTGAGAAGAGGGGCACAAAACGGACAATTTGAGGCACGCCATACAAACGTTTGAAGCGTATTTGCGGCACAACCACACCTAAAATGATGATTGTTTACTTGACTCGTTATGTTTAAATAAATGAAGTACTATTTGGGTCAAAAGTAACATTGTACTAGTCGTTATATGTATTAAATATATGTATATCTAATTAAAAGGTTCGCTTTTATATTTAGAGTCGCAACTCTATATTTCAAGGTGCAGGTCAAAATAAAGAGGTGCTCCTATATGTCCAAACAATGAAATAGAGGTGTTCTCTGAATTTAGAGAGGTGCACCTCTACATCTGGGATAAGAAATAGAGTTGTAGTGTACATCTATATTTAGATGTGCGCCGCTATTTTTGGGACTACCAGTACAGGTTCTTATATATAGATAAGAACATACGTATGTTTGGGTAACAAATTGGCTTTTGTTTTGATTATTAACATTTGTTACCAGCTCTTGTCTTACTTACACCTAACGCATACGAGTTTGTTATTCAGATTCTGCACCGAACAAAAAAAGCTTAACACTTCCGCGGCAAACATTTAAAGTGTTTGAACTTAAAAAAATTGGTCATTAAGTACCCATGTAAAGTGCAAAAGCCGTCGTGAAGAAATATATGCAAAAACTCTGTAATAACTTAGCTAAAATAGGTCCAAGAACGGCATATTTTGACTAAAAACAAAGATTCAAGTCACGCAATTTTCTATTTTCACTTTGTGAACAAACAATCTTTCAGTTTATACATTCAATTACTTTTTTGTTAAGGCCTCTAGAAACATAGGTTGAAAAATCGAGTGGAGCTTACACATCTGGCCTCCGGGTAGGCGTATTTATATTTCGATAACAGTGATATAAACCTACTTACGATGTCAAAATATCTCCAGAAATGCACATAATAACGAAATATTCCGCCATTTTGTTCCGCACCGAACATGTCCCTCACTTACTTTTCCGCAAAAACCAAATACGTTGGACCCCCTGGGTTCAATACGCTTCAGAAATTTTATCAGTAAAATTATCTTCTCTGGTTAAATATGATTAAGCTATGATGAACATGATAACAGTCATTAGGAGGATTTTGACAACGTCAGTGAGCTTCAAATGAACGTGACATTCTCGAAAAAATGACGTCACATTCTCGGAAAAATGACGTCACTTTCTCGGAAAATGACGTCACATTCTCGGAAAAATGACGTCACATTCACGGAAAGGTGACGTTACATTCTCGGAAAAGTGACTATGAAATCTTACGATGTTTCTATTATCGACTAAACGAATGCCGGTACACACTTTTGTACCTGTCCCGAGCGAAAACAACATACCTTAAATCGAACATCAATACGTAGTTCCGCTAAATTTGCGAACCTTTCCAAGAAATTCCGACTTCAGTTCGAAAACAAGAGACCGTCAAGACGGCTGATGCTCCTCGAATGGATGTTTTGTCATAAAAACGTTGTTTAATTTATACCCCCGCCAAAGGCGTGGGGGATATTAGTAATGCCCTTCGTCAGTGCGTGCGTGCGTGCGTCCGTCCGTCCGAAACAATTTTGTCCGGAGCATAAGTCCAAAACTACTGGAAGGATTTTATTCAAACTTCATACACTGACAGAGCACATTGGTAGGTAGTGCAGTGTGCAAGAACCATAACTCTACCTTGCCTATTTTTAGAGTTATTCCCCTTTATCATATTTACTGGATAAATTTTGTCCCAAACATAACTCCAAAACTACTGGAGGGATTTTATTCAAACTTCATACACTGACAGAGCACATTGGTAGGTAGTGCAGTGTGCAAGAACCATAACTCTACCTTGCTTATTTTTTCAGTTATTCTCCTTTATCATATTTACTTGATAAATTTTGTCCAGAGCATAACTCCAAATATACTTGAGGGATTTTATTCAAACTTCATACACTGACAGAGCACATTGGTAGGTAGTGCAGTGTGCAATGCAATAACTCTACCTTGCCTATTTTTAGAGTTATTCCCCATTATCATATTTACTTCATAAATTTTGTCCTGAGCATAACTCCAAAACTAATTGAGGGATTTTATTCAAACTTCATACACTGACAGAGCACATTGGTAGGAAGTGCAGTATGCAAGTGCAATAACTCTACCTTGCCTTTTTTTAGAGTTATTCCCCTTTATCACATTTACTTGATACATTTTTTCCAGAGCATAAATCAAAAACTACTTGAGGGATTTTATTCAAACTTTTAACACTGACAGAGCACATTGGTAGGTAGTACATTGTGCAAGTCCTAAAACTCTACCTTGCCTTTTTTTAGAGTTTTTCCTCGTTATCATATTTACTTGATAAATTTGGTCCGGAGCATAACTCCAAAACAACTTGAGGGATTTTATTCAAATTTCATATACTGACAGAGCACATTGGTAGGTAGCGCAGTGTGCAAGAACAATAACTCTATCTTGCCTATTTTTAGAGTTATTCCCCTTTATCATATTTACTTCATAAATTTTGTCCGGAGCATAACTCCAAATATACTGGAGGGATTTTATTCAAACTTCATACACTGACAGAGCACATTAGTAGGTAGTGCTGTGTGCAAGTGCAATAACTCTACCTTGCCTATTTTTAGAGTTATTCCCCTTTATCATATTTACTGGATAAATTTTGTCCGGAGCAAAACTCCAAAACTACTGGGGGGATTTTATTCAAACTTCATACACTGACAGAGCACATTGGTAGGTAGTGCAGTGTGCAAGAACCATAACTCTACCTTGCCTATTTTTAGAGTTATTCCCCTTTATCATATTAACTGGATAAATTTTGTCCGGAGCATAACTCAAAATATACTGGAGGGATTTTATTCAAACTTCATACACTGACAGAGCACATTAGTCGGTAGTGCAGTGTGCAAGTGCAATTACTCTACCTTGCCTATTTTTAGAGTTATTCCCCTTTATCATATTTTCTTCATAAATTTTGTCCGAAGCATAACTCCAAAACTACTTGAGGGATTTTATTTAAACTTCATACACTGACAGAGCACATTGGTAGGTAGTGCATAGTGCAAGAACAGTAACTCTACCTTGCCTATTTTTAGAGTTATTCCCCTTCATCATATTTACTTGATAAATTTTGTCCCAAACATAACTCCAAAACTACTGGAGGGATTTTATTCAAACTTCATACACTAATAGAGCACATTGGTAGGTAGTGCAGCGTGCAAGAACCATAAACCTACCTTTCCTATTTTTAGAGTTATTCCCCTTTATCATATTTACTGGATAAATTTTGTCCAGAGCAAAACTCCAAAACTACTGGAGGGATTTTATTCAAACTTCATACACTCACAGAGCACATTGGTAGGAAGTGCAGTGTGCAAGAACCATAACTCTACCTTGCCTATTTTTAGAGTTATTCCCCTTTATCATATTTACTTCATAAATTTTATCCGGAGCATAACTCCAAATATACTGGAGGGATTTTATTCAAACTTCATACACTGACAGAGCTCATTAGTAGGTAGTGCAGTGTGCAAGTGCAATAACTCTACCTTGCCTATTTTTAGAGTTATTCCCCTTTATCATATTTACTTCATAAATTTTGTCCGGAGCATAACTCCAAATATACTGGAGGGATTTTATTCAAACTTCATACACTGACAGAGCACATTAGTAGGTAGTGCAGTGTGCAAGTGCAATAACTCTAACTTGCCTATTTTTAGAGTTATTCCCCTTTATCATATTTACTTCATAAATTTTGTCCGGAGCATAACTCCAAAACTACTGGAGGGATTTTATTTAAACTTCATACACTGACAGAGCACATTGGTAGGTAGTGCAGAGTGCAAGAACAGTAACTCTACCTTGCCTTTTTTTAGAGTTATTCCCCTTTATCATATTTACTTGATAAACTTTGTCCCAACCATAACTCCAAAACTACTTGAGGGATTTTATTCAAACTTCATACACTGACAGAGCACATTGGTAGGTAGTGCAGTGTGCAAGAACCATAACTCTACCATGCCTATTTTAAGAGTTATCAATATCATATTTACTTGATAAATTTTGTCTGGAGCATAACTCCAATACTACTGGAGGGATTTTAGTCAAACTTCATACACTGACAGAGCACATTGGTAGAAAGTGCAGTCTGCAAGAACTATAACTCTACCTTGCCTATTTTTAGAGTTATTCCCCATTATCATATTTACTTAATAAATTTTGTCCGAAGCATAACTCCAAAACTACTGGAGGGATTTTATTCAAACTTCATACACTGAATAGAGTTATAGAGTTATTCCCCCTTATCATATTTACTTGATAAATTTTGTCCGGAGCAAAACGCCAAAACTACTGGAGGGATTTTATTCAAACTTCATACACTGACAGAGCACATTGGTAGAAAGTGCAGTCTGCAAGAACTATAACTCTACCTTGCCTATTTTTAGAGTTATTCCCCATTATCATATTTACTTAATAAATTTTGTCCGAAGCATAACTCCAAAACTACTGGAGGGATTTTATTCAAACTTCATACACTGACAGATCACATTGGTAGGCAGTGCAGTGTGCAAGAACCATAACTCTTCCTTGCCTATTTTTAGAGTTATTCCCCATTATCATATTTACTTCATAAATTTTGTCCTGAGCATAACTCCAAAACTAATTGAGGGATTTTATTCAAACTTCATACACTGACAGAGCACATTGGTAGGAAGTGCAGTATGCAAGTGCAATAACTCTACCTTGCCTTTTTTTAGAGTTATTCCCCTTTATCACATTTACTTGATACATTTTTTCCAGAGCATAAATCAAAAACTACTTGAGGGATTTTATTCAAACTTTTAACACTGACAGAGCACATTGGTAGGTAGTACATTGTGCAAGTCCTAAAACTCTACCTTGCCTTTTTTTAGAGTTTTTCCTCGTTATCATATTTACTTGATAAATTTGGTCCGGAGCATAACTCCAAAACAACTTGAGGGATTTTATTCAAATTTCATATACTGACAGAGCACATTGGTAGGTAGCGCAGTGTGCAAGAACAATAACTCTATCTTGCCTATTTTTAGAGTTATTCCTCTTCATCATATTTACTTGATAAATTTTGTCCGGAGTATAACTCCAAAATTACTGGAGGGATTTTATTAAAACTTCATAAACTGACAGAGCACATTGGTAGGTAGTGCAGTGTGCAAGAACAATAACTCTACCTTGCCTATTTTTAGAGTTATTCCCCTTTATCATATTTACTGGATAAATTTTGTCCGAAGCTTAACTCCAAAACTTAAAAGGATTTCCTCTTCAGGTATAATATACGAAAGAACAACCTTCAGGTAACTTTTTTTCCGGCGGGGGGATTGACCATGTGTAACATGGCTCTTGTAAATATGAAGGTGATTTTTGTCGAAATTTCATTTCTGTAAAATAATTTTAAAATGCAAATGCAAATCAAAAAAATTAAAAAAAATTATGGGCCAGACGTCACGGACAACGTGGGACAATGTTCATGCGATTCACAGAATTTAAACGGAATAGACCTTAAGTCCATATTTAAAGTTCATTTCCTTAACGAGTTAAAGTGTGCGAATGCACGCTTAAGGCTTCCTTGGAATACTTTTTGATATTTTCCAATGTATCATTTACCAGTTAAGTAGAAGATTTGGGCTTACCTGAGGTGCATTGATCACCAGACGGTTATCTTTTAAAACGCGTTAAACATTTCTTAGCTTTATCTAGTCTTTTCATCTTGAATACTGATATCGCGTTAAGGGTCGTAAACAATCTTCATTGCACTTTGATTAATGAAAAAGATCATTCACAGTTATTTTAATATATCTAACGGCAAAGTTCAATAAAACTTTGAAGAAATGCGTGTTATAATTATATTTTACTTAAGTAAAGAAATGTTCGAAAATTTAACAAAATAGCGAGAAAATCCATGAAATTCTTTTTCATCCTATCAGTAACACAAAAACAAAACATCATTTTAAATGCCAACATAAGTATTTTGATGTGATAGTGTTATCTCTCTTTTGAAAAAAATCTTTTTGGCATGCATTAAATGTATTAACGGAAAAGTTATTTATGAATGACAATTATATTAAGTTACGAAATATTTACCTGATAGCTTCTTGTTGTAAATGAATCCACACAAGTTGTGAAATGCTAACTTGTTTCAAGTCGTTGTAATCTGGAGTTTCGTTTTCGGTTTTCCAATACTGATAAATGACCATATTTTCGGATAATACACATGAGAAATGCGTCCGATCGCTCTTAAGGTATCACTAACGTTGCAAATGGCGAAAACTGGCTAAAATTTCACAAATGAATTTTGGGGAAAATACCCATTGCCATATAGATTTTGGTGAAGAAATATATTTATCTAAGGTTGTACTAATGTTTGCAAGCTCAGTAATGTCTAATTCTTGTTCTAATTACCAAACACATATTAAAACAAAAGAAAAACCATTTGCATCAGAACTCGGAAAATCATGGACAATATACTAAAACAACCGATACATGAAATTAGTATTCGCTGGTCTACAATCATTAGTGCCAATTCGTCGAAATAATGTTAAGGTTTTCAAGAAATAAAAAAAACGTACTCCCGGGTCTCCTTACAGTTTTGGCTTTCAAAGTTCCATTTTCATCTATTTGAACACACATATGACTTTAATTGGTGAATATCCTATTATATGAGCACTAGTTCCGAATCCGACCGAAGAAAAAAATAAGAACAAGTATAGTCACCTCAATCGCAGCCGGTCGACGAGAAAACAGTACCGCTATAATCTCCATAATTGTCCTATTTTATTTCATGAGATAATATATTAAAATTAGAAAGAGTGTGAATTTGTATATCAATATATGTAACCTTTGACCTACAGAAGCCCATTCTGAACTACCAACCATTGATCGGTCGTGTGGAGTTCGAAGTTCAACTATATTTAAAAGCTATTGAACTTGATAAACTCACTGCATACTATTTTAAATAAATTGCAGTGTTTGTTTAAAAAAACACATACCCCGTTTCCTGCTCCATATCTGATACATACTGCAGCCACGAGTTTATGAAATGCAGCCATCTGACAATTCATGGAGTTCATGGAAACACTGTACATAGTATATATTGCCATGTTTTGTGGAGATTATTTCAGGCGAATGGGTGTGCAAAGGCTAACAAGGACATCAAGAACCATAGGGGAACGTTCATTCATTTCCTTAATTAACTCTTTCATAAAGGTTCTTGAATTGATATTTTCAAAACTAACTTTTTTGAGTAGTGCCACACAGCCGGTCTATTTCACTACTCAACTCAAGCAAAAATTCCTCCATATTAAGCCCTTCAAATGTTTCATTGATAGTATACGCTGATTAAATCAGTGTCATTAGATATTGCGCTAGCTTCATGAAAATTACTAGGCACATCAATGACTGCACTATTTATTGATTTAGGTAAAGAAAATTTCATTTGTATAACTATTATCTTCAATATATGGTAGTTTTTGGACTATTTTACTTTTCTTCCCGTAATTGGCTATTCAAATACTTTTTCCCCTTTCTTTCCAGTGCAATATTTCTCGGGACTAATGTCTTACTTACATTTTCTTGGTAGCTTGGCTATAGGTGATATAGGCTGCATTCCTTTTCTTTTCTGTTTTCCATCTTGCTTTCAAAGTTCCCTTTTCATCTATTATCTTTTCATCTATTTCAAGCATCCCAAATTGTTTTTAAAAGTACTTCGAATGTCACATCCCTTTTTAAAGCAGTTGGGCAACAATCACATATGAAAATACTTGCAAGATTTGGAGGCAATGTTACATCCAAAATGGTTTCGATGTTTCTAATATGTCAATTTTTTTGGCAGCAATTATTCACAGGGAACGAATGTGACCAGCTGAACGTTTGTTGCAACCAACAAAACTTCTAAGTTTCTGAATTGATTTCACATCCAGTGAAGAAGCCATCTTTGTTAGCGGCTTAAGGGCTTACTACACTCCTCCTCTGCACGTGGGCCCTTAAAAAGTAGCATGTTTTTCTAGGCAACAAAATGACAAATGCGTTATGTGTGACAAAATGTACTTATTTAGTTTCTTGCAATAGTATGTGGATAAATTACCTGAGCTAGATATATTTATGGAATACTATAAAAGTATGCATTCTGTAGGTTCTTATTATTCAAGTTGTGTATGTAAACAATATTACGCGAGACCGACGGTCGGTCGTGATGTGGTTTACATACGCAACGAGAAATAATACGAACCTACAGACTGCATACTGTTTTAATGTTCCTTTCATTATATACCCTTCTCGCTCAAAAAAAAATAAATAAACAAAATGTTAGTCAAGACCGTGGTTTACATCATAGTAGAAATAAAAATAGTAACGCGATAGATGAATGATGTAGAAAATTTATGAATGGTGGTAAAACTGAGACGAGAATTTCCTTTTTTGGAGTTCGTTATGTGCCGGAAAATTTCGTCAGCATAGTGCGACACAGTATATCACGTCACATAGAACATGGAAAGCTGCAAAATAAAGAATTATACGTTATTACTTATGTGACGAGTTGTATCAATTTTGCGGATTAACGCTGCACTATGCTAAAATCATTCATGGGTATATTTTTCAAGTGTTTAATATTTTACTGTTCAAGTTCAATTAAATTGAATGCAAAAATAAAAAGGTCACCTAGACGATCTAGTTTTCTGGCAAAAAGAGCTCGGACAATGCCAATGTCTGGGTAAAAAAAGTGACGTTTTTCATAGCGTATGATTAATACGTCGTGCCCTTTGACCTGGAGCATTGCGTTTTCATGTCTGGAAGATGAAATGATCTTCATTTTAAGTCTTTTTTGTGTTATGTTCTTTAATATTTTTTAAACATTGTTTTTCGATTATGAAAATACAATCAAATTAAGTATGTATATGATACATAAATATAACTGAATTTAAAGTTACCGTTAAAGCTTCACAAGAACAGAGAAAATATCAGTTATAACTTAAAGGAAGTTTATTGATAAAAAGGTGAAATATGCATATCAGGAATCGCCACATTCAGAAAAAACAGCCTCCCCACACAGTCAAGAATAAGAGAGGGAGAGAGCATGATTAATAAAATGATCAGTTTCAAAAGAGACACCACTAACAATTAACAAAAATGAGAACCCGAGGGGTTACCGCCTTGGAACGGTCACTGACAAATCAAATTGCCACTGGGGGTTTAAACCAGGTTCTAAAAACATATTTTGACAAAATACAGTATAAAAACATTAAAACGCCTATTCGTTAAAATATTTGAATGCCGTATTTACCTTTTATTGACCATGGAACGATATCATGTTAAATGTTACGGAAATGACGTCAGTTGCAAGTGTCCGTTTCCATTTGAAATATTTCGAAGAGACAGACGGATGCGTTTTCATAAAAGGAAATGGAATTTAGAGCGAAAGGTAGATTTAGTAAATTTAAAAAATATAAGCAAATGGAAAAACCAAAACATAACATCAGTAACTGTACCTGCATGTTCTATTGAAGAAAAAAAAACTGACAACGGGAATTCTTGGACACACGGACGGAGACTCGTAGAGCTTGGAATTCTGGCAGATAATCTTAAGGAATTTTATCATTGCAAGAATAGATTATCGTTTTGTTGACATATTGAAAGAAACCATTCGGGGTCTAGATTCAATACTGACAATAAAATGTGATTCATGTTCAAAGTTGAATCAAATTCATACAGGAAAACGTCACGGGACAAAAGACAACAACAAAAAATAAAAGTAGTATTTCACTGTGTTCAACCAGTGGAATATCAGTTTTATTTTCACTGCTTTTTTCATTTCACGTTGGCACCCAAACGCACATAACATACCAAAAATGAGAACGATTAGAAAACGGGCTCAAATTTGTATTTTTGACGTCATGACGTGACGTCATAAACAAACGGTTTTGGCGACATTTCTCGCAACTTTTCTGTCAAATCCACATAAATTTTGCACTTAAAGCATTAAATAAAAATATTTTTTTTTACCAGTTAAAGATAAAGAGAATCTATCATTGGAATTCGGCGAAGATAAAGGTATCTCAAACCTAGGGTAATGCTTTCCAGACGGAAATGAAGTTGTGCCGGGATTCCGTCTGGAAAGCACTAGCATTGCCCGAAGGTTGGGATACCGTGATCTTCGCCGAACACCAATGATTGATATTTTTCTCACTTACATTTTCAAGAATCAAACAAAATTCTTTAAAATTAAAAAAAAAACAACAACTAACAAACAAACCAAGAATTTTGGAGAAATATTTCTTTTGCGTAACTTCTAGTAGACAAGGTAAATCAGCCACGAATACGCAGTCCAGTCAAAGTTTAACACCATCTGCATGTAGAACAATATTGTTACAAAATTAAGAAAGAAAAAGAATCGTTATTTCATGGCATGAAAATCTGCAGCGCGTTCATCAGTTGATAACGGATCTGCGATTTAATAACTCAGATAGATTGAATTGTACATACAAGTTAAGATATCCCCATTAAAAAGCAGTGTAATTCCTATTTTATTTTCCATTCATTTTCTCCATAGACAGAGCATGATGTTTAACGAAGCTCGCAACAGCGGTATGAGAATGAAACACTCTAAAAAATGGCACTTTCAGACTCATACCACGATAAACACTTCAAAGTTCCACCGTTCAGAATTTAGCAACCTTCAAGTTTATCCTTTCCAAATGGATTTTTTTAAACAAAATCCTGATAAAACAAAATTAACAGCTTGCTCTGTTTGAAAAAAGTAAACATTCGTTTAATTATGTCACATAATAAAATTTAAATGACGTAAGAATTAGCACCATGACTTAGTCTTAATCAATCATGAAAGTGCTTCATTATAGTCGTTTCCGCTAATTTAGCGGATTCCCTATTATCGCGGTATATCCTAATTTTCAAAAAGAGGCGAACAATCGCCACCTTTGTCGGTTCCCATGGTCTAGTTTCTCGTACGGGAGTTGTATTTTTGATAACAAACAAAAGTGATAAAATGACAACATAAATGGTGAGTAAATTTCATTTACATATATCAAATACGTTAACTCTGATTGAAATGAAGACTTACCCCACCCCTATACTTCTAAACCTCTCCTGAATATATAACTTTTGAGAAAAAAAAACATCCAGAAAACCCTCTACAAGTTACGTTGCAAACTCTATTTTATGAATGAACTACTTTCAGTCATGTGACTACGTTGGTATGACGTCACATTCCCGCCAAAATTAGATGAGAACTTAGAGGCCCTAACAGAAATTTTAAATCCCAAACTTAGTTGATCAGATTTCAGAGCCAAATATTGATACTTTTTAGTCACAAATTGTTATGAAATTGTTAAAAATAATTTATTTATAGCGTTTAATTTGATATTTTAAATTTAAATTTTAGAAAATCTATCATTATTTTATTTTTGGGCAGGAACCAAAGATTAAGGTGCCACACCTGCAGTAATCTGCCAATCTAGAGCGGGCAATTCAAGCCACACATAAGGTACATCTGTTTACAAAGCAGCCAAAATCTATAATGTACCCGAATCAACCATGCGTGACAAGACACTGGGAAATGTCTCACTGGATGCCAAACCTGGAGTTAATCCACTCTTCAGTCTTGATGAAGAAAAAGAGCTTGTCCATCACATAAACTACATGGGTGGCATAGGCTATGGATACAATAAAGCTGAAATCCAATATATGGCTAGAGATTTTGCATTGTCACTTGAAAAACCAGTTAAGTCCAGATGCAAGATGAGCAATTCTTTGTTTTATGATTTTTAGCCAGGTGGCCTGAGCTTAAAATTGTAATGCCCCAAAAGGTTTCAATAGCCAAAGCCAAAGCTGCAGCTTAAGAATATTTAGATGCTTATTACAAGGAGTTATGTAATATTTTATCAACCAACAATGTTTGATAACTCAGAGCGCATTTACAACATTGATGAGACTGGGGTCAGTACACAGTACACACCTTCTAAAATAGTCTGATGAAAGGATACCGTTTCACAGTCCATAACCTCTCCTTGTTCCTCAAAAGTAACAATTATTGCAAGTGGTAATGCATTCGGAAACCACAAACCCCCATATTATGTTTTCCCTGGTGCGAGATGGAATGCAGATCTTCTAAATGGTGCTACACCTGGATCTGATGGTGAAATGACAAAAAGTGGTTGGTAAAACTATGTATGTAAACACGTAGCCAAATACGTCCCACTTACACGTGAACAAAATGGGGAAAAGACGCATACTGTACGATGGACATTAATCACATATAGTATTAAAACTTACCGAATGGGCACAAAAACAATGTCATCCTTATCGTGCTGCCCGCGCATTCGAGCCATTTAACACAGCCTCTTGACGTTGGCGTATTAGGACCCTTTAAGGCAATGTTCAGAAACGAATACCAAACCTACATGAAACTTACCTTGGAATGTCAATAAATAAGTACAATTTAGTAGAACTTGCTGCAAAGCCTTATATCAAAGCCATGCGTCCGCAGAATCTCATGTCTGCATTTCGGAAGGCTGGTGTACATCCCTTCAACTGTAACGTTATTACAACACCTTCACAGCTAGCTCCTGCTGTGATTTACAAAGCAGTTGTACCAACCCAGCATGACATAGCACCAGTTTCTGCACATGCCTCTTACGTAAATGCATCAACAGACACAGTCATCTTCCTATGCTCCAGTGCCTGAAACTCCCAACATAGACACATTGCAGTCAATAACACCAGCCCAACAATTCTTCCAAAAAAGTACTATTACTAATGTAGTCTAAGCTATAAAACTGAAACCTGAATTTGTTCCTCCATTTATAGCTGGAAATCTGTTAAAAAGACTTATGTTGACATAATACAGTCTTGTGCTGAAAAATATGAAAAGTGAACAGTGCCATGAATCTAATAATTCACAAAAAAGGCCAATAGGAAACAAAGTGCAAATCAGTAAATCCAGAACAAACAACCATAAAGAACCAGGAGCAAGTACATCAGGTTTGAATAAAGGGGGAAAACCCACAAGTCTAGCAAACTCTAACAGACAGTGTTAGATGTGTCGCTTGAAGAAGATGACTTGTGCTGTGTTTGTCATGATTGGCAACCTGAAGAATTACGAGGCTGCCAGAGTGTTTGTTTTGTTAAATGGGGCAAATGTGATTTCTGTCCTCATTGGACACACCTGAAATATTGCACAACTGTCATCGTCTTGAGACAGGACAGTGAGTTCAGGTACATGTACCCACACTGTCCACTTCAAGAGGAGTAAGATCAAACTCTTAGTTAACTGCAAGAAAGTTAAAATAAGTGTTAAAAATGTTTAAATCATACAAATTTTTTTTTCATAAAAACATATTTCTCAATAAAATCACCCCAAGCAGAACTTCATTAACTTTTCATGCGATATATCTCAGAAGTCAATAAGTAGGTCAACAATGGCGACAGTTAACAAATCAAAACTTTTCATTAAACTCACTCGATGGATTATTGTCTGCATGAAGTGGAAGAGCTGAAGTAACTTATCTGTGTAGACTAGAAGATTTATCCGGGTATGTTTTATTTATTTATTTATAATTGCATCGCTAGTATCGCGATTATAGGGAACGCCGTCCTAAAATGGTGCGCAATAATACGAAAGTACGCTAGCACGCGGAATTGAAGATAAGGCCATGAAGAATAAGGAAATCTCACACGGCTAAAATAGAGATTTTTAGTAAGTGAAAAAGAAATATATTTCACTCGTGAACTCCGGAATTATGTTTATTATACTGCAAAGAAATTTCCTTGAATTTGATTGGATAATTTGCCGCTGATGTATATCCGTATTAACGGATCGGCCGTAGATATGAACTGCACGTGCCTTAATTTCCCCGTCTGGCCTCCCACCTTTTGTTGTCGTCCGCCATTTTGTTTTGAATTTCCTTAAAAATGCATTATTTGAAGCCGATCTTTTTAAATATAAAGCAGTATGCTTAGGGATTACTAAAATTGTTACAGAAAATATTTCTGTTATGTTTTTAACGTTGAAAACGATCAGTTTATTCTCAAATTTGTAAATAAAAACCAAATGGAAAGTCCATTCAATTTCTATAGAAGTGACGTCATGCAGGTAAATTCATGACGTCAGACATGTAATTATTGAGGTTCTCAGGGGGGGGGGGGGATTAAGCCGTTCGGCATTAAATAAGCGAAATAATAAAAAAAATCGATGTTTTCTTATTACTTTTGTCTGAAAAAAGTCTTTGCAGTATAATAAAACAATTATTTGGTTCCTTGAAAGGGTATGTGAGAATATATTGCCGGTCTGGGTGTCATATTATCCCTCGCCTGCGGCTCGGGACACCCAGACCGGCAATATATCCTCACATTCCCTGTCAAGAAACCAAATAACTATATAATTTTTAACTCGTGGCTTCGATACTCGTGAAAATACCAATGCCGGAGCTCACTTGGTGAAATATATTTCTATTTTGCACTGGTAAAAACACATATCTTCTGTATCACGTGATGGATGATGATGCTACACCATACATTAATTAGAGCAAAAAATCTGTTTTACCAGAATTATAACAACCCAGTGACAAAAACCACGTTGTTAAAGGATTCAGTAACGAGATGTACAAGTTAAAAAAATAATATATAAGACAATCACAAATTATCGACCAGTGCCATGAACTATCTCACCAGATGCTTCACCATTGCATTAGGGCAAAACAAAGAAAAATCCAATTGAACTAATGATAAATCTATCTATTATTGTACTCGTACCACACGCATACGGTGACCGCTCTGACTGTCCTGCTACCTGGTGTCAGTTACATCAATAAGGTGAAAGCTACAAACACTCATCACTGCCCAACGCTATAGACCTTGTAGACGATGGTCTAAGAAAAGATCTTAATGATGTATTAGCAGATATACAACAGAAGATATGTCATTAAAATTGGCATCTTTAAAATTGTCAAATGCTAATGAAAGTCTGAGTTCCATGATATAAAGAAATGCTCCAAAAATCAACAGAGAACCTTGATTACCGTATCGGCGCAGCTGTTATTTAAAAAAAATGAAGGGCATTCTTATATAGTAGAGGTAAACTTCAGATTTAAAAAAAATTAACATATATCATTGATTTTGCATCTATTACAAATAGATAATTTGGTTGCGCAACCGAGTTAGGAAATTAAATAGGGCAAATACATTTGAAGTTGCTATTCATCTTAAATATTACAGCATTATTTAGGATAATTAAAAACAGCTAAGTGGTAAGTTGTTTACCGCGGCATGTAATTATTTATGAAAATATAATTTAGGTTAATAAAAACCATGTTTTTTCTCCTGGAAAATGTACCTTACAACGCTTTCAAAAACTCCATATGAAAAAAGAAAAAGGCATCCGTACAAAAGTCAGTTATTGTCAAAAGACGCCGGCTGCAGTTAAGAGAAGACAGAAAGTGTGGGACATTTAATACGAAGTAAATGAAGGTGCTACCTACGAAACAGGCATTGAGACAAATTGCGCATTACAAGAAACGTGCATTCAAGAGATTCCCGCACCGTTGACCTCTCCGGCTGAAAGTCATCTATGTCCTTCAGAAGCCGGTAAGATTGTTTTAAATCTGGAGACAACTGGTTTTGGTACGAGTATTACTGAATGCAAGTTAAACGAAATCATAATCTGAATTACATAAGAAATTTATCAAACACGAATAACTTATAAAATAACGTACGATCAATTCGTTTTCGTACAGCGATTTGATTAAAAGCGGAATAGAGATTATTTGTTTCTTTTCATACCTACATTGTCGTGACTAAACTAATACCACCTTTATTAGTTTAATCGAATAATTGTCAGGTACCGACAGCGACATCATCCAAATCGCTGCTAAGAACCTCGACTCCGGAAATCGGTTTACTCGGTTTGTGAAACCCACCTGTGGTTTCATTCTGAGTAAAATAACAAGCTTGACAGGAATAAAAATTCATGGCTCAAATATGTACCGTAATTTGGAACATGTTGAATCAGTTCCTATCTCAGAATCATTGAGTCTATTTTTTGATTGGTTAAGGCCCTTCGGAAAGGTTGTCCTTTTGCTCACAATGCAAACATTAATGCAAAAATTTTCAAGAGTTATAAGACAATGTCTAATTGAAAAATGCAAAAATATTGTCGTATTTATTATACTAATAAATGAGGAGTAATTGCTACAAAAGTTTATTACTAACATAAACAAACGGCAATAACTATTGTGAAAATAGTTGAAAGACAATGTCTTTTACAACAATCTACACACCATGTCTAATCATCTGTGCAAGTTTGAAAGAAATCAGCCAAATAGAAATGTAGAGTTAATGACACAAAATTTATAAGTGAAATAAACAAAGGGCCTTAACTCTGTTAGAAATGGCCGCGGGAAAAATCTTCTTTACGAACAACTGTGCAGGTTTGAAAGAAATTCGCCTGATAGTAAATAAGGATTTGATGCCATAAGAATTCATTACTGAAATTATCAAAGGGCCATAACTCCCACTTTCTGGTGGCATAACTAGACTTACCTATCAAATTTCCGACCAAAATTCTATAAGCTATCTTAGCTGTCTAGTAGAATAATGCTTAATTGAGTGAACAGACTTTACCTTTTGTATTTTTAATAATTTATCTCGTAATAATGAAAATATAATAATGTGACAGAATGTATATACCAAAAAATGTCAATTTTAATTGAATATTCACAATACGCCAAATATTTATTGGAAAGATTATTTGTTTTTATGTACGTTGAAAAAGGCGCATTTTACATATGAAAATACCGAAGTGAAACCGTTATACGAGGGATTTCTTGTAAATTACTTGACCCAACATAGCCCTGTTTGGTTATTGATTACTTTTGATGGCTGCATAACATTTCAAACGTAATCATTCATTCGTGACAAGAGGTAGAACATCTCTAAAATGTCGTTTTGTCCATTTCCGGAAGTGAAATTATCAGTGTCGGTAAGTCGACACGGTATCGCTTGTAAAGTTTTCAGTGAAAATCACTTAAATGAATTGTGTGGGATTGTTCTGGTTGAATCAAAAGCGCAATACCAAGTTGAAGTGCACATTTTCGACTGAGGAATGTAAAAATTGTGGGGGCGTTTCTGTGAAGAAAACATTTTCATAAAGCATGATAATGTTTTTGATGTAATGCATGTAGATTTTGTGGGTTATTGATTCAAACATTTTTAAAATTTAATAGTTTTTTTTTCAAACGACCTCTTATAAAATCGACCATTTCGGGATGCATATGAAGGGGTGGTGGTAACAAGGTATGATCCTTTCACCTGTGTTTACATTGTATACATGCCGGTCACATGAACATAACATTGAGCTGTGTACTTTCGCGCAAGTTAATACAGGATATGTTTACATTTGTCACATGGTAACCACTGGTAAAAGAACTTGTAAAATAAAATGTTGAAATCAAAGTGTTATGTAATTCAATTATGTCACAAGTTTGATATAACCGACGTGCGTGCTAGAATCTGGTTTAAATCCCCAGTGGCAATTTGATTTGCCACTGACCGTTCCAAGGCGGTAACCCCTCGGGTTCTCATTTTTGTTAATTGTAAGTGGTGTCTCTTTTGAAACTGATCATTTTATTAACTATGCTCTCTCCCTCTCTTCTTCTTGACTGTTTGGGGAGGCTGTTTTTTCTGAATGTGGCGATTCCTGATATGCATATTTCACATTGTTATCAGACAGTCTTCTTGTAAACATCAATCAAATGACATGTATTTTAGTTGAACCAAATTTATCAGGCGACTTTTTTAACCACGATAGATATTTCGATTGTGGCGCGTCTTAAAAATTATGACAGTGGTATATAATACGAGTAAGAAGTGACCGCCATTTATAGATTTCCCCGTTAACGTTGAAAAAAAATCATGCCGACGGCAGAAAGTTTGAAAGCGTTCCGATACCTATAATACTATTTTAACTTTTCGGCCTGTTTATTCCAAAATTATATACTTTTTATCGGTTTATCTTTAACCGTTTTGCACGATCGGCATTTGAAAAAATACTGGAAATGAAACCGTAATACTGCTTTCTATGATAAAACGAAACATCTCGACGGTTTATATAGATAATTATATACATCATATTTTAAACGAAATCTCGTGTGCGTGTAAAAGACATATCTTTTTTTGCGAAAACGTTTGGTATCGAACGAAATGTTTGACCAGCTCCTTCATATGCTCATCTTAAACCTGAAGAAAAACAGCTTAGGCTCGGAATGGTGACACATTGAAGCTACACAAAAACAATTCGCCTCACATTTTACTTTTGCACCTAGTTAAAAAAGTAAAATAAACAGATCTTTGAATGATTCTTTGTAAAGAAATGATGTAATCCGGGAAGTTCCGAGAATAATCAATGTAATGATATAGACATAGTTTATGAAGTCATTACTGAACAGCATGATAGAGAATAGAGTAAGTTAAATGTCTAGACCAGGTGCAGTCTTTTGGTGGACTTTTTCTTGCATTACTTCATTCAAAGATACACTGAAAATGTTAAGTTTTTAATTAACAGTTCAAGAATTGAATTAAACAGTCCTTCTAATGTTACATATTACAAATAATGTTTTTCCAACTAAACTTCACTGAGCGATGTGGATGATAGTGATGGTCAAAGTAACAGATTAAGTTAGACAATGACAGAGTGATGTGGATGAGAGTGATAGTCAGAGTAACAGATTGTCAGACAATGACAGAGTGATGTGGATGATAGTGATAGTCAGAGTAACAGATTGTCAGACAATGACACAGTGATGTGGATGATAGTGATAGTCAGAGTAACAGATTAAGTTAGATAATGACAGAGTGATGTGGATGAGAGTGATAGTCAGAGTAACAGATTGTCAGACAATGACAGTTGTTAATTTATTACACAAAAGTCGTATTAATAAACGTGAAGAATTGGTGTACACTACATTTGTATTTATAAAAGTTTGAGGAGTTTAAACGTTAGTAAATCTATGGTCCTGATCATTGTAATACAAGCAACAGAAATTGAAAGTGAACTGTTAACCCTCGTTAACAAATCGTTTGTAGAGATACGTCTTCCTACCGTTTGAAATTGCTTGCAACATCATCGAGTGTGATGGGTGGGTTGGAGTTATTTTCCCCAAGACAACTTATACATGTTAGTTCATATGAGAACCTGTTTGGGCAAGTTTGAGGTTGGTGCACCATAGAACCTGGTTTAAACCCACAGTGGAAAATTGTTTTGCCACTGACCGTTCCAAGGCGGTCACCCAAAGGTATTTTCCGTTAATTATTTGTGGTTTCTTTTTAAAAATTAATCTTGTTTTACCACATGTTCTCTTCTACTATTTTGCTGCATGTGGAGGCTGTGTTTTCTGAGTGTGGCTATACCTGATATGCATGTTTCACTTTTATATAGAAATGTATGATTCGCATTATCGAAAGACCATAAAGCAGAAAACATCACCAGGGTAACTGACTGTCTTAATTTGATCACATATTTGTTAATCAGCAAAGAAAACTAACTACACTAACTTGTTTTCAACCCAATGATCACGAGCTTTTTACGGTTAGCATAAAATCTTCACTTTGGTAAATTTATAGTTATACCACAATATGTTATAAACAAAGGGCGAAACTAAACCGATAAGATTTGGACAGGGGATATAATAATATAAGTTTTGGACATCAGGTGACAAAACTAAGCGGGATATTGGATATTTGTTCTTAGAATGTTGGTCAGATTTAACATCAACAATGTTTATTATATTTGTCTATACCAGCTTGCGGATAAATCCAACACACATCGAATCGCATTTTCCAAAGAAAAGCTTGACATTTTAAAACTTTTACGTAATAAAGCCATATTCTGTTTATAATTTTATAATCATTAGTTTAGTTTAAACATATTTTATTGCCAATATTTAAAGCAAATGGTTTGGGCCACAAGTGCTTAACACGTTATAAAATTGGCCCTCACCATATACAGATATGACAATTTTAACATGGCAGTAAATCCAATAGAATATAAAGCATGTCATGAAATATCAAAAGTTCTGCCACGCCGCACCGCACGACCCAGCAACACACGCATTCAATTTAGTTTATTTTATTACTGAAACGTTTTGTATCTTTAATATACTTCTGCACAGGGTCAAATAAGATTTTGTTATCTTCAGCGGAGAGTTCATTTTTACCAAATAGTAAAGTACTTACTCCAAGCGGATGGAGATGACGCGTTTCTCGAAATAAAATAATACGTTGAACGCAATAGTTTGAACATTTAAAAAAGAAGTGTTCTGCATCTTCCACTCCTGCCCCACATTGACATAAGTTGCTATCTTTTAGAAAATTGTTAAATAAATCATTGTTTAGGTTACTACAACCGTTTCTTATACGCGCATGGTATACTGAAAGAATTTTTGACCCCGTAAAATAGTAATCAGGAACGGCGTTGCATTCAAACAATGAGTTTTTTCAGAATGTTCTTAAAATTACTAATGGAAGGACTATTTTTATCTCTGGTTGCAATGAGTTCCACAAAGAAGTTGCCGACGGAATGAACGAATTCGAATAAAGAGATGTTCTTCTTGGAATAGTTGCATAATTATCTGCATTTCGTAACTGATATTGGTTTTCATCTCCGACGTATCGCGGAAAGTTAATAGCAAAATCTTCAGGTACATATTGTTTCTCACTTTATACATTAGGACTAATTTTTGGTAAGTGCGCCTATTGGCTAACGACATCCATCCTGCTTCTTTGATAAGTTTTTCAATGGAAACTGAGCGATTTAAGCCTGTAACGATTCGCGCAGCTTCGTACTGTAATTGCTCTAATTTTGTTTTCTCGTATTCTGTTCAACCGTCCCAAACTACAGATGCGTATTCTAAGATAGGGCGCATATATGAAATGTAGATTTGGTTCAGAGTTTGTCGGTTTACTTTGAATTTTATAGCTCGCATTAATCCTAGAACTTTAGATGCTGATTTTGAAATATATTCTATATGATTGTGCCATTTTCCATCGTTATTAAAAATGCCGCCAAGGTGTTTGTGACTGTTGGTTAAGGATAACTGAGTTCCGTTTAAGATGAGACTAGGTGGGTTTATTGACTTGTTTGTTGAAAAAAATAATACCTCTGTTTTGTCAGGATTGAATTTATAATCACTAATCACTGGAACAATTATTAATACGCCCTAATCGGCCATGACATCATTTATTGTTATATAAACAGAGTATCACGTGACAGTGTACTTATCCATAATCAGTTATATTCGATATCGAACTCAATTTTAAATATTTCTTATTAATCTATTATGGAATGGGACTAAACATCGTACAAAAAGTAAAACAAATAACACTTTGTTTAAACGGACATTTTCTGCTTGTATAAAAGTCCTTCGCTTTCTATTGCTTGTACTTGACTGCCGTTGGAATGGATGATTTTTTCTGGAAAATGTAACCCTTTTCTCACACATTCTGCTTTTATCATTAGTGCGCAAGCTCCAACGAATTGGATCGATGCCTCCCTGCCAAGAGCTTTAAAATCATGTGTATAAAGTCTTACAGCTTTTCCATTAACTACTGTTTCATTGAAAGAATTCAGGTCATAGTTTTTGTATGCAAGTGCATTACTAAAATATCTGTTTGGCGAATACTCTGCTAACGCCGAGGCAACCATAACTTCCTTATTTGATTGTAAAAACTGCTCAATCAAGTCAGGTCTGAACTGTTGCACATCAACATCTAACCACTGTATCCACTTTTCATTTCTGAGACCTAGTCTGGTTAATAAATTTCTAGCTTTTGCCATGTGTCCTCTCCTCTCATATTCGATGCTCATGTTTTTCCTTTCAGCTAGTGAAAATTTATTCCCAGAGATGGGAAGTTTATAAACAGTTGCTTCTGCAAAACCATATTTTGTTTGTAAGTCGATGGCTATGTCTTTCGCAACGCTTAGCGTGTTATCTCGGCTACCTTCTTCAGCGAAGCACACTCGAATTAAATGATGTGGATAACTGAGCTGAGATAACTGTTGAGCAAAGGTTGGCAAGAAGGTTTCTGCATTGCGCAAAATTGTTAGAATTAAGATCGAATCAGTGTAGTTTGCTTTAGGTAAAGCAAGGAAAGGTTCGAATAATTTAGCATCTAAAGCCGGAAGAAAAAGTGAACGTGACTCAGCAGCCGGCACTTCTAATATACACCTAGAAGTAAGTACCATTTTCCCATTTCTGTATGAAATGTATAAATAATCATTGGCAATATATCCATTTGCGCATTGCTGGGAATAAATAGTTCGATGGATGTTGTATATCCATGAATTGTCTATTTTCTTATTCCATTCCGTTAAAATAAATAATCCAAACCCCAACGGAATTATCAGTTTCAAACTGTTAAGCCCAATTTTATGTATAGCCCTCATCTTGTGAAATGATTGCTGCCAGGTAGCTATATACAGAGAAACACGGGAAAACTTGAATCTTGCATTCGCTGATCGGTGTTGTTGGTCCTGAAATTAATAACATAATTACAATCGACTGCATGTTCATTTTGTGGTTGTATTCATCAACTTTGAGCCCGAAAATATTCGAGTAGAAACCAAGAAGGAATTAAGGCTCGTTTCTATATTTGAAGAAAACAGCTTAGATTTCAGGAAAATCTGTTTTAACAATAATTTTGTTTATGGTATGTTCTGTTATTTTTTAAATTTTGCCTTTGGCGTTGTCTGTGATATGCAGGATTTATATTCTCTGGTCCCCTGTCCAAATTCCATTCGGTTTAGTTCCGCCCATTGTTTCTCGTTTAGAGCAACCCAATTACTGCCCACGAACAGGCTCAATTAAACTAAGACTGCAATATTTTCATATTTGAACTTTTCATCTATTTCTTACTTGAACTTTTTTCCGTTCAGATTTCGCTTATATTTTCTCTATTATTCAGACATTAAAAATAAATCTAGAAAAAAACATAAACCTACATGCTTTGTTGGAAAAAATAGAATTATATGTTTTCAAAAGATCGAGCTTACAATTGTGTGTGTGCTGAACGGCATTGTTTTCATGTACCTGGCCCAAATGTCTGGAACAATCTTGATCTCCAAGTCAATTTTCAACACAACATTTTATTTACAATTGGGGTTAAATTGTTGTTGTTTTTTCTGTTTGTTTGTATGAGACTAAATGGATAACAAATTTTTTAAACTGCATTTTAAACCATATTTAAAAAAAGAACTTAAAACACACATAACAGGACAAATACCAAAATATTGGTTTGATTAAGCCTACCCTATTTATGAGCTATAAGTGATAACAGCACTTATTAAATGTACTTGGGGACTTTTTACGGCCACCTCACGACAAAAACAACGCTAACGATAATTAAATAGATGAAAAAAAGGACTTTAAAAACAACCGATCACGTCAGATATTAAACATTTGCAGTCTTGATTCAATGAAGAAATACAATTAAAACATCTTAAAACCTTATTCAGTTAAGTAAGCTGTGTATTTTTAGAATTTTTAAAGTTATCACTTCAAATTGAGTTCAAAATCCAGCTCATTCTTTTCTTTATATTGTATGTTAAATAATGTATTTAACTCTAGATGATATTATTACAGCTTTTAACAACACCTAGAGGTACCTTGATGATTTATTAAAAATAGATAATAACCATTTTTCATCATGGGTTAATAAGATTTATCCTAAAGAACTACAGCTTAATAAAGTGAACACTTCAAGAAGCATGCACACTTTCTTGATCTAAATCTGTCAATTGAAAATGGTTACGTCACTACTAAAATATATGATAAAAAAGATAATTTTAATTTTAACATAGTAAATTTGCCGTTTTTAGACGGCGATGTTCCTCGTGCAACATCTTGCGGGGTTTTTATCTCACAGTTTGTTCGCTTTTCAAGAGCTTGCAACGATGTTAATGATTTAAATGAACGTAATCTTTGCATTACAGAAAAACTTTTAAAACAAGGCTTTTGGTATCACATTATTAAGGAAAACCTTTTTCAATTTTTTTTCCGATACCAAAAAAGTGAAATATGCATATCAGGAATCGCCACATTCAGAAAAAACAGCCTCTCTACACAGTCAAGATGAAGAGAGGGAGAGAGAGCATGGTTAATAAAATGATCAGTTTCAAAAAAGACACCACTAAGAATTAACAAAAATGAGAACCCGAGGGCCTTGGAACGGTCAAGATCTAAATCATAAATACAGGCGCAGTTTTAAATTACCATTGCAACAAGGTATTTATTTATAAACTTAGGAAGATAAAAGGCAATGTTATTTTCTCCCTGTTATTCGTAAAAAACATTACATTTAAAAAGAAAGGTTACCAACATGATATTTTACAGCGCTCTGCAGGCCTGGTGATTAACCCATTTATAGTTGATTATTATGCTTACCACTTTGGTTGCACGACGGTGGCTGGAGTTTAAGAGTTTATGAAGGTTGATGGGGAAATCTTTTCTTAAAAGAAACTAGAAGCTCGATTTGTTTCATTTAACCCTGTCACCGCGTTTTTGCTATTTTACTCCAGGAGCTCTGGTCTCGGAAAGATCATTGAGATCATACCCGCCCTTTGGCTTTGCAATGCTAACATTGAAGCGCCGATGTGTGGGTTGGAGTTATTTCACCAAGCCAACTTGTACTTGTTTTGTGATATGAGAACCTGTTGGGTCAAGTGTGAGGTTGGTGCACCCTAAAACCTGGTTTAAACCCCCAGTGGCAATTTGATTTTCCACTGACCGTTCCAAGGCGGTAACCCCTCGAGTTCTCATTTTTAGCTCACCTGTCACGTAGTGACAAGGTGAGCTTTTGTGACCGCAATTTGTCCGGCGTCCGTACGTAAACTTTTAATTTAAACTACATCTCCTCTTAAACCCCTGGGCCAAAGTTGATGAAACTTGCCACGGATGTTCCTTGCATGAAGCTATTCCAAATTTATTCAAAGAAATCAATTCCATGCAGAACTCTGGTTGCCATGGCAACCTAAAGGAAAAACTTTAAAAATTTTCTTGTCTGAAACCACAAGGCCTAGAGCTTAGATATTTGGCATTCAGCACCCTCTAGTAGAACTCTACAAAGATTGTTCAAATTATTTCCCTGGGGTCAAAATTGGCCCCGCCCCAGTGGTCACTTCATTTTACATAGACTTATATAGGAAATCTTTAAAAATCTTCTTCTCACAAACCACAATGCGTACAGCTTAGATATTTGGTAAGTAGGATTGTCTAATGGAGGTCCACTAAATTTGTTCAAATTACGTCCCCTGGGCCAAAATTGGCCACGCCCTAGGGTTCTCTTGGTTTACATATAGTTATATAGAAAAAACATGAAAATCTTCTTCTTTAAAATTACAAGGCCTAGAGCCTTAATATTTGATATACAGCATCATCTGGTGGTCCTCTACCAAAATTGTTCAAACTATCCCCCTTGGGTCAAAAATGGCCCCGCCCCAGGGGTCACTTGTTTTACAAAGACTTATATAGGGAAAACTTAAAAAAAATCTTCTTCTCTAAAACCACAAGGCCTAGAACCTTGGTATTTGGTATGTGTCATCATGTAGTGGTCCTCTACAAAAGTTGTTCAAATCATTCTCCAGGGGTTAAAAATGGCTCCGCCCCGGGGGTCACTAGTTTTATTACATAGTGTTATATAGTAAATCTTTAAAATCTTCTTCTCTGAAACCGTAAGGCCTAGAGCTTAGATATTTGGTATAGAGCATCATCTAGATACATTTTCTCCACAATAGCAGCTTATTTTTTTTTTAATTTTTGACTTGATTTTACCAAACTTGCACACAACTCTTGCAACCATTGAGCAGTTGTTGACAGGTGAGCGTCCCTGGGTCCTATGGACCCTCTTGTTCTTATTAAGTATTTGTGGACTTTTTTGAAACTGATCATTTTGTTAACCATGCTCTCTCCCTCTCTCTTCTTCATGACTGTGTGGGGAGGCTGTTTTTTCTGAATGTGGCAATTCCTGATATGCATATTTCACCTTTTCATATGCAAACTGCATAATTTTTGCTTTGTTTTTTTTAATTCAGATTTTTAGTTAAAGATGTCCCGTAAAAGGCTAAATAAACTTTTGAAAATATTTTATTATATATTTTTATTTTATATTTATTAATATTGGCTATTTATTAAACATGTTAAAATCTAAAAGGACAAAATTTTAGGTTATTTTTTTAATGTAGTAATTGTCCTTAAAACATCGTCTTTCAAACACCACTTGCCTTTGTAAAATATTCCAATAATATTCCGAAATCTGATCTTGTATCATTTATTTTAATAAATAAAGACTTTAACAATACGAATGTATGTTAGGTCTTTTGTGTATTTTACGTGTCACGTGATGCTGATATGTTGAATTATTAGATACAAATACCAATGTTAAGATAACGTTAAGATTACTATTTTTTGCTAATATCCGTCGAGTTAAGGGCTCGCCACACTCCTCCCAATCTTATTCATCGGTAAAAAGAAAATTATCAAAATCTCAATAACGGCAAAATTCCGTTAAATGAAACTTTGCACAAATGTATGTTATTAATGTATCTTTATTTTGCAGCTGGTAATACACGTTAGAATAGTAAAGAAAAATAGTGAGATCTAAAAATTTCCTCAACTTCTATTTACATAAATTCACAAAAACTAAACACAAACCATCATTTTAAATGCCCACATGAGTAATATGATACTGACAACAATTTATTGTGTCCTCATGACTTACATATGTAAACTTTACGAGATATTAGTAAAAGTGTGTTTGACCTTCAATTTTCTGGTCGCTTCCTGGTCGCGTAAACGGATGACAATCACTGATTTCTCTTTTAGTAGTTGAAAGTTTTTAACAAAGTACACAACATTTTCTTGTCAGTAACATTGCACTCACGTGAGAATTTAAAATTATGTTTTGTATCTCTTAGTTTTTGTGAATTTATGTAAATAGAATTTTAAGTAATTTAAGGTCTAGCTTGTTTTCTTTACTATTCTAACGTGTCTTACTGTATGCAAAATCAAGATACATATCGAGGGCTGAACGGAAAACTGTCGTAACTCACTTTTTCAAAAGTTTACAGGAGAAGCAAAAAACTGTATATTTTGTTACTTAAATATTTTTCTGAAGTTTTTATTTAACAAATAGGCATAAAATATCAATATTTTACTATAATAAAATCTAATGTTTTGAAAAAAAAATATTTGAGATAATATTAAATAATTTTTGACTTACGACAGTTTTACATCTGAAATGTTTAAAATACTGATACTAAAATTAATGGAAAACTGTCGTAACTCAAAACGGCTTATCAACTTTTGGCATTACAAGTGATATTAATACCTTCTTTGGACCTTTTTTGGTATCCATTGTATTTTATTCACTTCCTTTAATGCCTTATAGGTTATAAAATGTATATTTTGATGCATGTTGATCAGTTGTCGACTAAGGGAAATTAACTTTAACGCAGACTGTTGATTTATAAGCAGTATACTGGATTTATTATTTGCAAAATTCTTGTATTATCAAATGTTTAACATTTGATAGTATTCTTTTTATATACAGTCAAACTTGCATTAAGCAGCCACCTAAGGGAGTGACAAAAATTGACTGTTTAACTCAGGTGGCTGTTTATGACGGGTAAAAATTATAACAAAATGTCAGTTTAAGACAGATGGCTGCTGAATAAAGGTGATTTCTAAGGCAGATTCAACTGTAGGTATTTAAAAATTCAACTGTATACTTGTTTTGCATATTGACTTCCATAGATTAACATGAAGTTTGTGAAAGTCTTAGTAAATTATTGGAAACTAATGCAAAATGTCTTTTACTTTCAACCATAAATGAATATTTTCGATGAAGAAAAGGAATTCAGATAAGTTTCATATCAGAAATTAATTTTGACTAGAATAACAAACTAGTATTTTTTTTTTCAAACAGCAG
Source organism: Corbicula japonica (assembly GCA_038501625.1). Classification (NCBI taxonomy): domain Eukaryota; kingdom Metazoa; phylum Mollusca; class Bivalvia; order Venerida; family Cyrenidae; genus Corbicula; species Corbicula japonica. Next base: position 975,942 of record JAZAYU010000030.1, on the reverse strand, counting down.
ATATTAATATGACCTATAAGGCAAAACTTTGATGAGTATGGTTTCACTGAAAAACAATTTACTGCTATTTTTGTACATTTTGTTTTTAATTGTATTTGCAAAAATTGCTTTTTTCCAGTATTTAATGGATTTTGTTATTGATACAATGATTGCGACAGAATTTGTATTGTAATGGAAAACTAACCCCTTTTTGGCAAAATCAATGGGTGTTTAGCTGAAAGCAAGGAGCACTTAACCCTTTACTCCATGGTTATACCTTTCATTGCTGGGTGTGATGGGCTAACAGTGTAGAGCTCCATATCAGCCAGCATATCTGTGCTGCCTTATTTGGATTTAAAATGTTCACTTTTAGAATCATTAGGTTATTTCTGACCAAGAAGCAAATGGTGTAGATCAAGATCTTCACTTTTTGCTCATGTGATGAAAGGCATATCCATGGAGTAATCTAACAGAGTAGTCTGATTAATTATGGCAAAATTTAATTTCCTTTTCCTTTTGTGTTTATATTCGGTAACAACTGTGTTGATTGACAGATGAGCCAATTGTACTAAAACTTTGGGATCATGGTCAAATCACAAAAGCAATTTAATTGTAAACTTTATATATTATTTAATAAAGATCATAAACATAATTATATTCAAGGATAATTTTATAAAAACCTCAGAGATACAAAATGACTAAACCAACTGATATAAAAATTTTGGTCTGTGCCACAGAGCCAAAAATTCTTGTCACGAAATCTTTTCAAATTTTGGTTACTTTGCTTTTACAATAACTTCAGCTCTTGCCCGTATTTATGTACAGTGGTGAAAAAGCAACGATTCAAGGCAATGATCGTCTTTTGGTTGAATCCACAAAAATATGTCTTCATAAAAATAATTTAATCAGAAGGAGAAAAAAAATGAAAAAAGAATTGGGAAATATTATGATTTTGGAGAAATACACTTTTAGGAAAGAGGAAACAGCCTTGATACCCCCCCCCCCCCCCCCAAAAAAAAAACAACAAAAAAAACAACATCTCAATGTGAAATTGGAGTATCATCTTCAAACTTAGCACATAACACGATATCTCATTTTCAGTTTTCTTATGAAATTACCATTAAACATCTAACATTCCTTTGAAAACCATAATTTTGATCAAGGAAAGGGTAAAAAAAGGCACAAAACGCCTGTTGCGGATATGTTTCACTTGGACGTGAACCACTGTATTCTTATTTAAACAAAGATTTTTTAATAATTTGTGTCAATTTTGTTTGATTTAGTTGATGCGATAGCTTGAAACAGTTAGGTAAAAGATGTTGTTGCATTTTAGACTGGTTTCAGTCTATCCTTCATACAAAAGCTATTGAAATAGATTAAAAGGGAACTTTGAAAGCCACCGAACACGACAAATATAAAAATATTTCAGACTCTGTTTGATTGAGCCTGTTCATGGACAGTAATGGAAATGCATATTACTGCCCACGCCACCTAGCCCAGAGTTGAGCGCAACACAATATTTACATCAATAAACAGTACAATTTTGATCCATCCCAAACGATGGAATGCATGTGATGGAACCTTCAATGTGGTATTTTCAGATTACTACCATTCCAAGTTCAGCGGCATAATATTATGGTCCCCAGATAAAAGAATGGGTTTGCCCTAAACAAGAAAACAATGGGCGGAACTAAACGGAATGGAATTTTGACAGGGGATCCCAAAGGCAAAATTTAAAAAGCAGGAAATATATCCTTGGGGTGATTGAAAAATATCCAAAACTGTATTGGCTGGGATATTGAATCCACCCATCTTTAAAGTGGCAGAAATATTAAAACAAAAGAAATTTTATAAGTAGTACTATTAACCTAGTACATAAGTAGCGTGCTCAACAACCTTCAAAGGACGTAACTAATAACAGCACTGATTGAATGTACGGGGAGACAAGATTATTTGACATTCAGTTTTACCCCTACCTCAATTAAATGTCATAAGTTTATGAACACACTATGTATTTGAATGCCAATACCATAAAAAGAAGTGAAACTGGTGTATTTAGTTATCTAAGTTTCAAGAATCAAGAGTTTACTCCAAATCAATGAGGAGAAATTAAAATTACATAATTGTTGTAGTCATAACCTCGGTTAAGTGTTACTCTCAGACAAGTTTGCTAAACTTCTCATCTTCAGCCCTCAAAAAAAATATTGTATTCAGTATTCTGTACTGTGATGGTTGAACAGTTCCAGATATCATGATATCACAATGGTGACATCATCAGTTGTTCATGAAATTAGTTCATGATCTAAGATACGACAGTTTTCCATTAAGATTATTGTATATAATATGAACTCTCATTATGGAAAACTGTATGTAACTCAAGTTACGACAGTTTTCCATTTCTAAAAATATAGGGATTGAGATACGACTTTTTTGCAACTATCATATTTATGTGACTTAATATAAGAATATGGTGCTAAGATTTTTTGTACATATGTATTAGTGGTAAAGAATGTCAAAAATGCAAAAATATGATTTTTGAAAAAAAAGTGAGTTACGACAGTTTTCCGTTCAGCCCTCGATATGTAACTTTCATTTGTGCAAAGTTTCATTGAACAGCATTTTGCCATTATTGAGATTTTGATAATTTTCTTTTTATCGATGAATAGGACTGGGAGGAGTGTGGCGAGCCCTTAACGTATTAACCTGCACATGTCCTTGTATATCCCCTTTCACCGTATTTGAACACGACGAGTTAACGGGTATACAGAAATACTGATAACAACTTGAACCAAAAAAAAATGCAGATAAAATTTTACTGTGCACAATATTAATGTAGGTAATCGATCTGCACCTAACCATGCATTTTGTAAACAAAAGTCAGTCATTTTGAATAAGAATTGGTAGGTTGTTTTTACTATTAATTATTTTCCGAGTCTTTTGGTACTTAGATGAAGCAAATGTCTTAGTGGAACGAAAGTTACCAAGGACACAGAAATTAAATCGGCGAGAAGTTATCAAAACGTTTATGGGTAAAAAAAGGTGAAAGATACATATCAGGAATCTCCATACTCACAAATATGGATAAAGTGTATGGAAGTTTGTTATTTTGTATGTTTTTGCCAAGAAAGGTAGTTTTGTTTATAAAATATTCATGATTTCAAATCCATTTTTTAATTTTGTTTCAGAACATTTGCGGCCAAGAACACAACACTTTTATGCAGCAAAATGATCATATGTTTCTTTTGGTAAAGTGCAGTGCTAGAACAAGAGATGAAAATATATTAAAATAGAACCTTGTGTTCAATGCAGTTAATTATTCACAAAATAAACACTAAACATTGCTGTCGTCTTTTCCTGACTTATGTGACCATAATAAGCCCCATGACCGACAATGGATCAATTAAAGAAATAAAATGTTACATATTGGAAACTTCTCATGTCTTCTTTTGATGCGTTCCTTTGGACTGGAATGTTCCTGACTTGCGTATTTTTCTATCACACACATTTTCTGACTGTAATTCATCACCTTAAAAATCGAGTTAGTGGCTTTTTTGATGGCAACTGCAATCTTGTATGTCATTTATTTTTATTTTGTATCATTTACATGTAATAGATGAAATTATACAAACCGGCTGCAAGTTTGGTATTAACATCAAAACATCTTTTTGTTGTCTTTTGTCCCGTGACGTTTTTCCTGTAGGGATTCGATTCAACTTTGAACATAAATCGCACTTTATTTTGACTTGTTTTAATAGTCCCCATAATCTGGCAAAAAGGTATAGATTAAATCTAGTAGCGCTAGACTATATTCTTTTCAAAATTTAAAAAAGTGAAAAATATCGTATCTGCAATCAGGTTTTTTTTCTTAGCGTGAAACTATCGTATATGACATGGTGTAGATATAATAGTTTCGCGCTGAGCTTTTTGTAAGTAATGAAAAAAAATATTGTATATGGCACATAGAATTCTTTTAACTCTTTTTTAATTTTGAAAAAAAAACTATTTCATGTCGTAATTATTGCAAAAATAAAAATATTGTAATAAACAAAATATGATAAAAATGCAGATAGAATAGTTTCACGCTGAGCTTTTTTTCTCAAATGATGAAATAGATGAAAAGGGAACTTTGAAAGCCACCGAACACGACAAATATGAAAATACTGCAGGCTCGGTTTGATTGAGCCTGTTCATGGGCAGTAATGGAAATGCTTATTACTGCCCACGCCGCCTAGCCCCGGGTTGAGCGCAACTCAGTAATTACACCATTAAATAGTACAATTTCGATCCATCCCAAACGATGGTATGCATATGGCGGTGAACATGGAACCTTCAATGAGGTATTTTCAGATTAATACCATTCCATGTTCAGCGGCGTATGGTCCCCAGATAAAAGAATGGGTTTGCCCTAAACGAGAAAACAATGGGCGGAACTAAACAGAATAGAATTTTGACAGGGGATCTTAGAATATAAATCCTGCATATCACAGACTACGCCAAAGGCAAAATTTAAAAAGCAAGAAGTATATCCTTGGGGGTGATTGGACAATTGAAGTATTAATTGAATATTGTATCTGATATACATGATTGAGTGGTTATTTAATGTTAAAGAAACAATGCTAATTTAATAGTATTAGGCAACCACATAAATATATAGATCTAGATCTTTTAAGTATAAAACAAGTGTCAGATATTGTTTATGTGCAGATACAATATTTTATTTCTAAATGAACATTGTTTATGATATTTATTTGATTAAAATTAAACCCCCTAAAATGTATCTGCCTTTTAATTTTTTTTATAGCATCTCTTTTTAAGTTCAAACATATTTTGGGTGAACAAAATATGGTAACTACCATTACCCTATCTGTCTCTGAAAAGTGATGACATCATTATTATGATGACGTCATAATTATGATGTCATATCATATAATTTATTATCAATATTTAATGATATCGCAAACATAGATGAATAGAACTTCATTGTAGGCGATACAGTTGAAGTGTAAATATTTTGATATATTCAAGCATAATAATTTAAATAAAATCACAATATAAAATTAAAAATAACGATAAAATGATACTTACATTACTGAAGTATTTTCACATTTTCATGATGATAATCTGATTTTCACACAAATAAAACTCCTCTCTGCTCTTCCTGATGTTTGTCGTACTTCTCTTTAATATTGTTCATTTAACTATTAGTTTTTCCACTTGTAATTCACAGAAAAAAGCTGATTCTTAAGAACCTATTCACTTTGTTGGACTATGTTCTGCTGAATCATAAACACCGTTGGTGAACAGTATGACGTCATGTAGTAAAGGCGGAGTCTATTAATTAGAGCGCGAATTAATACAAATGTATGCAAAAAGCTGTAATAAAAATTGCAACGCACATGTATTTGTAAACAAAGATTCGTCTGCAACTGGTGGTAAACAGTAGCGATGAATTCTAACAATTTAGATGCATTAGTCGGGAATTTCACCATGATTTCATCAGATGAACTGCTGGAACGCTAAAAGACGATCAACTTGATGATGATTATGATTTGTATGCGACACTAGATGATTCTTTCTTGAATTATTTAACGTCGGTCTCCGATGCCAGTGCTGATGTAAAGAAAATGCAATCAGAGTTTAAGAAGGAAGAACTGCCAGGTTAAAGACATTATCAACCGAAACAATCAATGCATTTGAAGATGCTCACAAATCTAAAAGAACAAAGAAGAACACAAACAATGTTGAGCCGATAGGTGGGTTAGGGTTATTTCACCAAGACAACTTGTACTCGTTTTGTGATACGAGAACCTTTTGGGGCAAGTGTAAGGTTGGTGCACACTAGAGCGTGTTTTAAACCCCCAGTGGCAATATGCTTTGCCACTGACCGTTCCAAGGCGGTATCCCCAAAGGTTCTCTTTTTCGTTAATTGTTTGTGGCGTCCTATTTGAATTGACATACTTAAAACAAACATGTTCTCTCTCTTTTCCTCTCTTCTTTTTCGCTGCGTGGGGAGGCTGTGGTTTGTGAGTGTGGCTTATTACTTTAAAAAAGGTGAAATATGCATATCAGGAATCGCCACATTCAGAAAAAAACAGCCTCCCCACACAGTCAAGAAGAAGAGAGGGAGAGAGCATGGTTAATAAAATGATCAGTTTCAAAAGAGACACCACTAACAATTAACAAAAATGAGAACCCGAGGGGTTACCGCCTTGGAACGGTCAGTGGCAAATGAAATTGCCACTTGGGGTTTAAACCAGGTTCTTGGGTGCACCAACCTCACACTTGCCCCAATAGGTTAAAAAAAACTAAAGAACTACAGCTTAACTAAGCGAACACTTCAGAAAAGCAAGCAAACTTCCTGGATTTAAATCTATCCATCGAAAATGGTTACGTCACTACTAAAATTTATGATAAAAGAGATGATTTTAATTTTAATATAGTAAATTTTCCGTCTAGACGGCGATGTTCCTCGTGCAACTTCTTACGGGGTTTATATCTCACAGCTTGTTCGCTTTTCAAGAGCTTGCAACGATGTGAATGATTTCAATGAACGTAATCTTTGCATTACAGAAAAACTTTTAAAACAAGGTTATCGGTATCACAAATTAAGGAAAACCTTTTGCAAGTTTTATCGCCGATAATCAGATCTAATTCATAAATACAGCTGCAGTTTAAAATCACTATTGCAACAAGGAATTTCACAGCCAGTTTTTTATGGAGATTTAATTTATAAACTTAAGAAGATAAAAGGCGATGCAAATTTCTCCCGGTTATTCGTAAAAACCATCTGTAAATTTAAAAAGAAAGGTTACCAACATGATATTTTACAGCGCTCTGCAGGCCTGGTGATTAACCCATCTACAGTTGATCATTATGCTTACCTCTTTGGTTGCACGACGGTGGCAGGGGTGTAAGAGTTTATGAAAGTTTATGGGGAAATCTTTTCTTAAAAGAACCTAAAAGCTCGATTTGTTTCTTTTATCCCTGTCATCGTGTTCTTGCTGATTTTACTCCAGGTGCTCTGGTCTCGGAAAGATCATTGAGTACCCGCCCTTTGGCTTTGCAATGCTATTAAATTCTTATGTTTATATGTTTGTATGCTTTTGCATGCAACATTGTTGAACTGATGGGTGGGTTGGAGTTATTTCACCAAGACCATTTGTACTTGTTTTGTGATACGAGAACCTGTTGGGGCAAGTGTGAGGTTGGTGCACCCTAGAACCTGGTTTAAACCCCCAGTGGCAATTTGTTTTGCCACTGACCGTTCCAAGGCGGTATCCCCAAAGGTTCTCTTGTTTATTAATTGTTTGTGGCGTCCTATTTGAATTGACATACATATATAAAACATGCGCTCTCTCTCTCTCTCTCTCTTCCTCTTTTCTTTTTCGCTGCGTGGGGAGGCTGTGTTTTTTGAGTGTGGCGATTCCTGATATGCATATGTTGCTTTTTTTAACATCTTACGTATCCCCAAAGGTTCTCTTATGCGTTTGTTGTTTGTGGCGTCCTATTTTAATTGACATACTTATAACGAACATACTCTCTCTCTTTTCCTCTCTTCTTTTTCGCTGCGTGGGGAGGCTGTGTTTTGTGAGTGTGGCGATTCCTGATATGCATATATTACTTATTTTGAACCAATTACTATATTGTTATTGATGGATGATGAATATGGTTAATAATCGGACGAGATCTAGGATTTCCACCATGGTTACTGGCCGGTAAGCCTAGTTATCATCATGAATTATTTTTTTGGACAGTATTCTGTATTTATAGCAATTGTTCGGCAACTATAAAAAAGGATTACTTTTGCTAAGTGTTTGCCATAATATTTTTTCATTTGGGTATAGAAAACAGGGAAATCTACGGTAATAAAGCATGTTTATCCAATTTTAAACTAATAACTTAAAAATAAAAATGTATTTAACAATCTTTGTTGTTTCCCATAAAAGTCCTTGTAACAGTTCACAGCGGATACTTTAGAGTATTTCAATCAATTATCACTTGAATTTATCTTTCATCCAATAGTGTTTTCAATGCTATTTAAAAATATACCACAAAATAGCAAATGAAAACAAGTTTCATTCATCGAATAAAAAAATTCACTATTCTCTTTATTTGCCTTATATTATTTTGTTCCCCTGAGATAAAATACAGTACAGAAAACTTTTTGGATATCATTTCAGAATGGCACAGTCACAGTTATGGTGATCAACTTGACTTCTAAACAACTTCCGAGGAAGACCTGGCACAAATACTCAGGGCGTTTTATTGTGAAGCTGCTACCACGGCTTCTCAAGCAAGATTAAAACAAACTAGGTGATGCAGGTGCCGGAACATATCACAAAAGACCCTCAAGAACATACGAAGTGCTCTTAACCGACATCTTGCAGACATTGGTCGTACTGTTGACATTGTGCATGGTGTTACATTCAGATCCGCCAACAGGACTCTTGACGGATTTCGTATACAACAAACCAAGTCCGGTATGTCACGTCCAACTCTTCATAAAAACGTCTTAGAGAAGAGCGATCTCCAAAGAATAGGCTCGTACTTTGAATCTGGGATAAACTCACCTATTGTATTACGACAATTTGTGTGGTTCAACTAGGCATTCACTTTGATAGCAGAGGTATTGAATTCCACCACCAACTTCGACTGGATTCGTTTACTAGTAATTACCACGTTAATGATGGCTCTAAATATGTCTCTATCAATCACGAAACTCAGCAGAAGAATTTCCAGGGTGGTCTGTCTAAAGACGAGAGTCCCGTTGACAAACGGATGTATGCAACGGGAACCAGCACATGCCCAGTTGGAACCTTAAAATTGTTGATTGCCAAACACACCCGTCAGCAAAAAGCTTGTTCAAAAAATTTGAGGAGGCCCTTGTGTGTCTTGCAACTAGCCCTCTGTGGTACTCTGGACAAGCGCTATCACAACGAAGTTTTGTCAACATCATGTCAGACATTTGCAAAGGGAGCAACACAACTGGATGGTATACTGCCCACTGCGGGTAATTGCGATTCAGGCCCTGAATGATTCTGGTTTAGCAACCAGGCATATGACATTTATGTCCGGCCACAAGAGCGACAAATCACTGAAAAGTTATTGCAGGCAACCCAGCACCGAGCAGAAGAGAGCCATTAGCAAAACGCTTTTTACCCTTGACAAAACCTGATGTGAAGAGTCCCGCTGGCAGTATTCCGAGAGCAACATCATGTACAGTCACGAGTTCGAGTCCTGAGGCTGAGGAAATTAAACACATTCCCGTATCAAACTCCACATCCAACCCTGACATTTCTTCAATAGTTGGTGGATCCTTCCAAGGATGTTCCTTCCACATAACAATTAATAAATAATCCGTTAAAATCACTTGAATAATTACTGTGATACAATGTGGAAAATTCGCCATGATGACATTCGCCATTTTTGACGCACTGTGTTAGCGTCACGTGATTTGTTTTTAAAATTAGTTGACCATCTGATATTTTTTTATTTATTTGTTATTCTTTTTTGATGAGTTTATGAATTTTGTCGATCGAGAAGATAGAGGGAGAGAGCATGGTTAATAAAATGATCAGTTTTTATAAAAAAGGACACCACTAACAATAAACAAAAATAAGAACCCGAGGAGTTACCGACTTGGAACGGTCAGTGGCAAATCAAATTGAGACTGGGGGTTTAAACCAGGTTCTAGGGTGCACCAACCTCAGGTTCTCATAACACAAAACAAGTACAAATTGTCTTGGTGAAGAGAAAAAGAAAAAGAATGGATCATAAATGGAAGCAAAACCTGTCAAAACGAAGACAAAACCATGGAAAAAAATATGTAAATGAACACGGCAATATAAAAAAAGGCAAGAGCAATGAAAAACCCATGTGGACAAAGGTGCAAATTTAAGTGCTCTGAAAAACTGAGTGAAAGTGAAAGAGAAAGAATATTTTATACATATTGGGGTTTTTGAAGATGAAACAAAACAACTACAGTTCATTTTAAAACATTTCAGAATACATTAAACAATTTTTAAACAAGTTGTTATTACTGCCCATAACAAGAATGTGCTGGCAGTGCCTGAAACAGAAAAACAACGTGGCAAATCTGTTCACTCCAGATTTAATAAAACTGAAGAAAATAAACCGGATAATGTTAGAAATCATATAGATAGATGAAAAGGGAACTTTGAAGAGCCTCGACCACGACAAAAATGAAAATATTGCAGGCTCGGTTTGATTGAGCCCGTTCATGGGCAGTAATGGAAATCCTTATTACTGCCCACGCCGCCTAGCCCCGTGTTGAGCGCAACTCAATATTAACACCATTAAACAGTACAATTTTGGACCATCCCAAACCATCCCAAACGATGGTATGCATATGACGGTGAACATGGAACCTTCAATGAGGTATTTTCAGAATAATACAATTCAATGTTCAGCGGCGTATGGTCCCCAGATAAAAGAATTTATTTGCCCTAAACGAGATAACAATGGGCGGAACTAAAAAAATAGAATTTTGAGAGGGGATCTTAGAATATAAATCCTGCATATCACAGACAACGCTAGAGGCAAAATTTAAAAAGCAAGAAGTATATCCTTGGGGTGATTGAACAATATCCCAATTTATATTGGCTGGGATATTGAAACCACCAATCTTTAAACTGGCCGAAATATTTAAAAAAAAGGTAAATTTAAAAGGACTATTAACATAGTACATAAATATCGTGCTCGACGACCTTCAAAGGACGTAACTGATAACAGCACTGATTGAATGTACGGGGAGACTTTTTACAGCCGCCACACGGCACAAACAACGCTACTGTGATATTGAAATAGATGAAAAGGGAATATGAAGACCCTCGACCACGAGAAATATGAATAAAGAGTTTCAAACCTGTGGCATCCCACTATTGCAGAAAAGACACAAACAAAACATATTTCCACCCGGAACTTAGTGCACATCAAATGTATTGATTCTATAGGGAAGACTGTTCCAGGAAAAAAGCTCCTTTTGTATATACTTAACAATGAGTTTAACATTAGCTTCCATACACCAACAAAAGGGATCAGTGTGACATTTTAATACATTTGCAAATTCTTCTCAACAAAAAGAAATTTTGAAAGATGAATTTCAAAATCATATCCAAAACAAAAATCTATCCTTTTTAAACAAAGATGTTTATAAAACAAAGGCTAAAACAGATCCTTTATTTTCTGTAGCATGTTTTGACCTCGAACAGGTATTGCTGACACCAAAGGCATTTGAGTCTTTCATCTATTGTAAGAGGCAGTTAAACAATTAAATTTCACAATTTATGATCATTCAACTTCTGATGGTTACTCTTTCATATGAAATGAGTCAATTGCAAGCAGAGGGGGTTACGAACTGGCATCCTATGTGTATCATTATATTGAGCTTCAAACTCTAGAAGGGAAAAAAGAAATTTTTTTTTTTATTTTACCATTGATTTTTTCATTTTGTTTATTGTTTTTGGAGTTGTGTTAAAATTGATCGAGCTTAAAAGTTTTTAAAACTCATAAGTCTGGCTTCCGTCCCTATTACAAACTGTAACCAAGCCAACAAAGGTAACAATGTGTTTTGAAATAATTTAATACTGACAGATTTATTTTAAGGTGTTAGAACTGTAATATTTCCGGCAAACATCGACTTATACCTTTCACAATTCGTGTTTTCCAAACGCCGATTCGTACGTTTCCGGTTGATACTATTTTCGTAAACGGAGTCTACTCTTTATGTTTTTCTGTGATTATGACGTCCTAAATAACTAAATCAAATAATAAAAAATGCGGAAATGAAATTGGAGCCATGTAAATAAATATTTTCATACAAAATAATAAAAATAAGACTGTAGACGAAGCAATAAATACACGTTATATAAAATTGGCGCGCAGTTGATGAATCCTCTGTGGCGCAATGGTAGCGCTCAGTCCTCGTCATTTTGACGGACCCGGTTCAATCCTCGGAAGAGGAACTTTTTTCCCCTTTTTCTTCTTTTTTTGTAATTATTAATTATTATGAGGTAATATTTTGGAAAAATGGTGGAATCAATAAAAATTTAAAATTCGGAAATACGTGTTATTATTCTTCATCTTAATTTAGTTGCCATGAAAACTGAAATATTGTAATGATATTATTACAAAATACTGACTCTTTTATTATACAGCAATCAAATCACGATGTGAAACTAAAATGATTGTGGAATCTGTATTTTCATTTAGGAAAATGTTTCTATTTTATTGTTTCTATATTTGAACAGTATTTTTGTGATACTTTTCTTATAAAAGTAATTTAATGTGTTTGCACGATGATTTTTCCCTATAAAAGAATGCTTTGGTTGCTATGGTTACGGTTGCCAAAATTACTTTTTTGAACTTAAATTTTAACCAGCTAAGCTAATTGCTTGCGTAATACTTGTTTTTCAAATAATTTGAGGGGGTATCAAAAAATGAACATTCGTAAACCAAGCCCTTTGGTTTTTGTGGTTTTTAACCGTTTAGTCTGGGCCTTAGGTACCGATTTTGAAGGCCAATTAAATTAAAACGAGACGGTGAAGTGTTTTAAGTTTATATTATTTAATTTTATACACATTGCAGATAATTTTATGTATAACACATTTATTTTACTGCATTAAACACGCACAAAAATCACAGATAAAAATTTACTTATTTTGTGGAGCTCGGAAAAATGTGTAAAGTCTTAAAAATAAATTCCAAACAAAATGTCGTTTTTTCCTGTTTAGGTATGTGCCCTTGTAACAATCAGCCTTTATATCACAAAATTTTACAATCTTTAAAAGAAATGGAGATGATCTTAGCTTCTAGTATGTTTGATTTTACAGCCCTTTTTTCAGAACAGAGGGGCCCCTTCCAAAATACTGAATTTCTCGAGTTACGCGCGGTAAATGTTTTTAAAAACTCTTGTTTAGATGTCTAAATGGATGCACTTGGAAATAAAAAAAAAAACAGAATCCCATTCATCAAAAGTCAATATTACAGTTCTAAAACCTTAATTCGACCGACATAAGATCTCGCTATCAGCTTCCTGCTTCTAATTCCATGAACTTTTTAAATGAATCGGGTCGAGCCTTTTCTTACAAAGTCGTTGACAATTTTGTAGCTAAATCCCTCTTTTTATAAAACTTCAAACTTCAAACATACTATAACAACCGAGTACTCAAAAGTTGTGCAAGTTTAACGAAATGGTATTTGTTTTGGGCTGCTATTCAGTTTTCTGAATATCAATGTTATATCGAACATTCTTTTATTCATATGCATGTAGTAGACAAAGCTTTACCCCTGTTTTTGTTTATTGTTTGAGAAGTTGCTTTAAAATTGAACAAGCTACAAAGTTTATAGAATAATGTCATTACTTTGGCTCCCGTCCCAATGTTATTTGACATGTTTACGTTTCAAAATGTACACCGTACAGGCACTTCGTTTTTCTGTTATTACATTCCCTTAGCATTCCGAACAAAGGTGGTTCGTCAGGACTCAGAATAAGACAATAATAACTGAATTAAACAATAAAAAGTTAAATTGTCTTCACTATTGCAACAAGGTATTCCACAGCCAGTTTTTTATGGAGATGTAATTTATAAACTTAAGAAGATAAAAGGCAATGTTAATTTCTCCCGGTTATTCGTAAAAACCATCTCTAAATTAAAAAAGAAAGGGTACCAACATGAAATATTACAACGCTCTGCAGGCCTGGTGATAACCCATCTACAGTTGATCATTATGCTTACCTCTTTGGTTGCACGACGGTGGCAGGGGTTTTAGAGTTTATGAAGGTTTATGGGGAAATCTTTTCTTAAAAGAGCCTTGAAGATCGATTTGTATCTTTTATCCCTGCCATCGTGTTATTGCTGATTTTACTCCAGGAGCTCTGGTCTCGGTAAGATCATTGAGTACCCGAACTTTGGCTTTGCAATGCTATTAGCTTCTTATGTTTTATATGTTAGCGTGCTTTTGCATGCAGCATTGTTGAACCAATGGGTGGGTTGGAGCTATTTCACCAAGACAACTTGTACTTGTTTTGTGAAACGAAAACCTGTTGGGGAAAATGTGTGGTTAGTGCACCTTAGAACCTGGTTTGAACCCCCCCCCCCCCTCCCTTGCGATTTGTTTTGCCACTGACCGTTCCAAGGCGGTATCCCTAAAAGGTTTTCGTTTTCGTTCATTGTTTGTGGCGTCCTATCCGAATTGACATACTTATAACAAAGTCCAATTTTATGTATAGCCCTGATCTTGTGAAATGATTGCTGCCAGTTAGCTTTATACAGGTAACACGGGAAATCTAGAGTCTAAAAGTCGTTGATCTGTCTTTTGGTTCTGAAATAAATAACAGCATTTTAATAAACTGCGTGTTAAGTTTGTGTTATAAAACAATTGTCTTGGCAACATTAGGAAACAGGCTAAACATTCAACAGTTAGGCCCTCGTGTTCGGTCTATTACCAAATAACTCAAAACAATTAAAAATATACGGGATATCAAACTGAAACAGTCCGCATCATACCAACCCCATTCATAAATCCACTTAGACGGTACAAAAATGATAAGGTATTTTTAAGACCAATGTTACATAATATAAAAAAAGAAACCATAGAAAAATAAAAACGACAACTTGCGGGGTAACAGTGTAAAAACTGTAAGCGGTGACAAACAATATCAACTTGTTAAATCCTAAACGATGCTGTGGCAGATTAGGGGTCGTCTTCAGTCATCATTGCACGTCCATCGATAAAAAAGAAAAACATCAAAATCTCTCTAACGCCGAAATTGCCGTTCAATGAAACTTAGCACTACAGTTAAGATAAATAACTAGCACAACTATTTGTGCGCGACAATGACTTTTCTATATATGTGATGATCGTCCTTCGCGCACAACCCAGTTACTATTCAAATCAATGCGGAAAATTTTCCTTCTATTTCTATATGCCGCCGATCGGAATTGAATCGCAACTTTGGCGGCTCCATAAAGCATATTAAACTATATGTATCTTAAAAAAATTTACATACCTGAAAATCCACATTCAAGTAGAATCAAAATATGTAATTCTTTATAAATAACGGTTTCGTTTTTTATGCAAAACTCTTTTAAACCTCCACCCATGTCAACAAATTTCGATTTCCGCCCTTAAAATTTACCTGACTCATAACGGACACTACCCATTTTACATGAGCCAAAAATTTTATAATTGTTCTGTAGGCATTGCTTCAACCCAAGACCAGTTATCTTTTAAAAGACTATTTTCTTCAGTACAATGTTACTTATTATGAATAAAACTAGTGTTAGGTAATGTGCTTTTATCAAAATTGGGTGCGATTTTGCCCTTATCTGAGTAATTTACGTAACCATTTAAAATACAATACGTTACATTAAATGCAATGATACGAATTTGATTTTTCTAAATTGTTTATTTCAAAATACCACATAATCATATATTTTGTATGGTTAAATGTTATAGCTAACACATGTTTTACATACGTTTTTTCTCAATTTAGTTATGCAGTTACATATTACTAATATTTTCAAACATTAAAACAGTACAATTTCAACCACATTCCAGTAACACCATTTAACAATGAACCCTTATTAGACCTTTAGCTGCCAATAGACCCCCTCCCCCCTTGGGGAATTTTGAAGGCTATGTTTTTCTGAAAGCCTATACCATTCTACGCATTATGCAATTTGTTTGCTTTCTGGCGAGTGGGGCGTTTCACCGTAACGCCTATTTGAATATGTGACCTTTGAGAAAATTTTACGCTATGAAGAAATAATTGGCAATTATAAAAGTTCTGAAATAAACCTATTTTTTCTACACCAGGAAGATGTTTTTTTTATTTTTTAATGCAATAAAACATCTGCAACCCTAGGTATAGTTCTATAAATAGTCATTAAGATATGTTACTTAATATCAAAACCTAGTTTAAAAAGTTGTATGAAACATTTCTTAGTTGCATTTGCAAGTAATTTCTGTTTTATTTGTTTAATTTATTAATATAAATAAGTTTCTAAGGAGTTATATAAATAAGAATGCAGTATTTAAATGTAATAATGTCACATTGAGACACACTTCTTGTTTAATGTATGTAAATAAATTCATATATTTGGAAATTGCAAAAACCAAAATCTCTGAAAAAATGCACAAAAAAACATCTCAAAGATAGCAAAGAAATTATCTATAAATAAAATAAATTATAAAGAAATAAACTCTGAAAGACATATTGTGTGATTAAAAGGTAAAATTTGTTAAACATATTCTTAATAATATCCATAACTTTAGTTATATGTGACTTTAGTATTATGTTATATCTTATACTGATGCCTATGGTTAATAAATTTGAAGTTTTGGTGTAATTGTTTTAGTTTAAATACACCTCTTCATGAGTTTTAATTATTAGTTAGCATTATATCATAATAAAAATAAATACCATATCATAAATCACCATTTTTAAATATGTTACCCAAAACAACGTATTTACCAATTTTAGTTACTGCACAATAGCGATATAAATTACATACCTTCTTTCATGATAAATTAGGACAATAATGTATTTTAAGAACCAACACACATCAGCCTGCACTTAGTTAGTAAAGGAGACATTTTAAGATTAATTTCTGTTTTAAGTTACAATTATATCCATAAGAAATAGTGATTCTAGTGATAAATTTAATCAAATCTTCTCAAAGAAAGGTGACTTAGAAATTATGAAATTCAAGTTAGTAATAAAAATGAAATAATTAATTTTTTGCGTTTGATAAGCTATAAGTGTGTTATCAAGAATATTATGAGTAAAAATGTTTTTTATTCATGATATCATTTGATTTTTTTTATTATTTATTTTTTTCAAAGACAAGAAATACACGTCTCCATTAAAATTACCTGTAATTGATGCGTAGCCACTGCTATAAACGTAAGTAAGATGAAGTAATATGACTGTTGCTGTGATAAAACAGTAAACAAATCAGTGCCAGTTTTGTTTTAATAAACCAGTATCTTATTCCAGTATATAGGTTAACAACCTTTCTGCACTTTATGTATCTTGTATTAAAATAGGTTATATATAAGAATTATGTTACAAAAGGAAATTAAGGTATTGATGCTGGTGATATTAAACAGTAATGTATTTTTAATTTAAATATTGTTAAACTTTAGAGGTTAATGATCTGTGTACTGCTCAATATGTCTTGAAATAAATGTGTATGATGTAGATGGTCGTCCTTTTTTAAAAATCTTTTTAAATTAACAATAAACCTATCAATATGGCTCAGTGACAACATTGTAGTACAGCTTAATTTTACACAAATTATGGGCTGTTGCATCCAGTCTAAAGCTAAGTCAAGATACTCTGAATTGTGACAGATAACATTAATTTGTTCTAATAAATTGTAGAAAAGAAAGAATAAACAAAATTAACATATTTTTATCATTTTATTGTTCTATTTATTGTCTTTTGTCATCTTATAATATGTTACCAATTTTTACTTTAATAATCAGAAAAATAATAAGAAAAGAAAAGAAAGAAACTGCAAACAATTAGTTAACATTTTGATAAATATTTTATAGCATATTATATTGTGTTAATGTTGATATATAACAAATTTAAAAGATACTTAATTTAAACTTTACACATATTAGCTGATTAAATTATCTGATGTTAGAAATGTTTTTAAAAGTAGTTCTATTCATCTAAAATACTAAGGTTCAGTGTAGAATTTGTAAAACATTGAAACAGCATTTTTTTAACTCAAGTAAAAGAATTTTTACCTAAAAAAATTATTATACATAAGTTTGTTTATTAGCTTACCATCACCTGCATTACACAGATTGTCTTTCAAATTAGGATGTTTCTCTTTAACTATTATTTGTCTTTAAGAAAAATAACATTCTACAAAGATAAGGAATTCGTAACAAATTCTGCTTTCTTTGAACAATGAAAAAAATAATGTTTCATTTAGGACAATTTATTTTTCTTATTTCACATGTTTAATTTAACAGTTATATCAGTTATTATTGTTCTAAAAGACCAGAACTGGTGCTTTCAACTTTGTTTTTAGTAAATATAGTTAAAAGAAAGTTCATATTCACATTATGAGTGACTCTTCGGTAATCTAGATACAAACTATAACACGGTTTAGAAATTTGTTTTCTTTATTCTAAGTCATCTTTCTTAAAACATTACTTAAATAATTAGGTAACATTAATTAATTAATTAATTTTAATTAGTTTTGTTTGTAACACTTTTCAAAGCAATATTTGTATACTTTTACATTTTAACCACGTAACATAACAAAGTATATACTATGAACCACTTACTATTATTATTTTATAGTTCAATCTAAAATGATTGCATAGTTGTGATACAGTTTTGTAAATGTGTTCAGTTCTTTGTACAACAATATCAGTTTTAGAGAAAATACTTTATTAAATCAGTAATATTAGTTAAGAAAACGACTGCCAATGTAATTAGAAATCTACACATGGCTAACAAACATCAGGACATTGCAAAGAGCACACATAATTAATTTCTTCAAATAGATATCAGCTAACACCATTAAAAACAAATAAAAACAAGAAAACAAGCATTATTGTAATGAGTAACATATGTTATGTATGTTGAAAATTTGAAGTCATGCAAGTTTCAAGAACACTTACAGTTATCAAGCACAATTATTCAATTAAACACTATATTTTATGCTTGTTCATCTCAAAACATGAATATTATTATTGAATTAGCAATAGGGTAACATATTTGATTATGGTAATAAAAAGTCTTCATGTAATAATAATGATGATGAAGATGATGATGATTATGATAATAATAATGGTTTGTTATTTAGATTTATATTTTCATGATAAAAAGTGTAAATTTATCACTAAACGTAAGCATGTGTTCAAAGAGTATGGTTCTACAAACCCATGATGTCATTAATTGCATTAATTCAATATCTCATAAGCAGCTAAATATAACATATTTGGTCCAGAAATAACTAGCAAATTGGTTGTATATCATTTTAAATTACCATTTTGAATTTGAAAAATGTTAAAAGGACATTAATAACTTTACTGGTTGCCGTGGTTATGCATCACTTTATAAATGTCTAACAAGTGAATTCTTATTGCAGACATCCTAAGCTTTCCAACGGTACCAGTCAACCTTTGCGCATCCCCCCCCCCTCGGGTGCAACGAAATCACTTTCTAGGCCCTTTCTGAATATTCGGTTGCGTACTTCACGTTTATCGATAAATAACACAATTTAAATCGGGTCGATTTTTACCACAGTTTTGATCGTAACTGCTTGAGACGTAAAGGACAGACATCTGTAAAGTCAGTATGATAATGGGTCTGTGCTTGCAGTCGAATTATTGAGACTAGATAAATAACTAGATCTAAAAATATACTCAAATTCTATTTACATTATTTAAAAGAAAACTTAACAACATAAAACGTCATTGTAAATGTTAATTGTTATATGATTCTGACAACAATACATTGCGTCATCGTAAGTTAAATACCGGTATGTAAAAATATGAGATATTTCCTGGTCGCGTCGATGGGTGACATACGTTGGTTTCTCTCTTCACAATTGAAATGTCTTTAGAGAAAGGACACAACATATTGCTATGTGTTTTTGTTGTTTAGTTTTTGTAAATTTATGTAAATGGCATTTTAGGTCTAGCTATTTTTCTTTACTGGCCTAGCTTTAACTTTAATGTATGTTAAAAGAAAATTTAGGTCAGCGTACACTATTGCTTTTCCCTATATGTTGTACATAGAGTCTTGGGGGTCTCCTTGATTTATTTACACTTAGCCAATATCAGGCATGGTCTTCTTATGAAGTTTGAATATAAATCTACATAAAAACATAGACTCCATGCCACCATGACCGTAGGTTTCTGCCTCAAATTTCATTTTGAAGACTACTACCCTTGCCTATTGACTAAATTTACTTGTGGCTAACCTGTTTATAGGCATTATTTTAAAAGTATTTTTTCTTATCCAAAATGTTTTGGATAATGATTTTTGGTTCCAACAGCTGCAGAAATACACAAATTTCTGTTTTTAGAAGGATTTTTATTTTTTCTTTAGCTAAATTGGCCAATCAGCTAATGTTTCTATAGAGTCCTACGGGTTTCCGCTAACTTTCTTTTAACCAACCGGGAAGCAGCTTTTGTTTAGTGTACACTGATCTTAGCCACACATTATTTTTAGTAACATTGTTTAAAATGAAGAAATAAATAATTCTAAAAAAATGAAATCTATGTTTTGTTTGTTTTTGTCAAAATCAGAACTCACAGTCCTTCTTCAAGTTAATGAGAGTTCAGCCACACTAAAAAAGATTATAAACATACATAACAAAAGAAATCAGGAAAAATAGAATATTCCAGTTTATGTTATAAAACTTAAACACTGAAGTCTAATACACAGGCATGACATTTTAAACAAATAATTTTTGGTTTCGCCTTAAATGCTCCTATGGAGAGTCATTTTTGTATCCCCACCCCATGTCAAACGTGCACTGGCACTTGGCCATCACTACATTGTGTACTATTACTACTATTCGTGTCGCTGAATGAAGAGGATTGTCACTTTAAAATTTCAATAACATGTTGCTTACACCAAAATTACGCAAAATTCCTTTCGTGTTCCATGAAATTCATTTTAATATGAGAACTTTTTCTCTACTTTAAGGGCCTCTTGTTTGCAAGGGGGGGGGGGGGGGGAATACATGTGAGAATCAAAGAACTAAAAGTACTGATGGGTGGCGTTTTAGAGTGATTGTCATAATGTCACATCATCTACAGATTTTGTGGAGTTTCCTATTTGATGAGTTTGAAGGAACTTTCGGATGGCAGAGCAAAAGTTTGTGTGTCCGGCTTCTGCTTAATCAAGTTTCTATCTACCCACGGGCGTTCGGGCGGATGCTAATATCCAAGACTGAAATCATATTGTGAAAGGGAAAAATAAATAAAAAGTTAACTTTTCATTTGAAACTTTTATTTAACTAGAAAGAAATGAAACACATGGAAAATTAAAAAAAAATACTTTAACTATGAAAAAGTTGTTATTTGCACTTTGATTTGAAACAATATTTATTGATAAGAAAGAAGTAAGATATGCAAAAATAAAGCAATTGTATAAAGCACGTTTGTTCCTTTTACAATGTCTGCACACAATTCATTTGCATTGCCTTTCATCTAATCTGAGTGAATTTTCTCTTGGCCCTTCTGAAAGATTTTGATTTCCGAAACTAACTCATTTAACTTCAGTATCCCAGTCCTCACAGTCACATATTGAAACTTTCTGCAATATGCAGCTTTCTAATTGAATGCGTACATTTTTGCTTGCTGGTGGCTTAAACCCTTTTTCAAGTAGTTCATAACCCTCTAAATATTTTTTTTACATTTATTTGAATATATGTGTATTTGTTCTGATCAACACTTCAAAATTTTGAAATTGATGGACAGCATATATGTGTCCTAGCAGTCATGTATTTTTACAAATTCCAAATGGCAATCCTTTTATTATCAGCAAATGTTTTTAGTTCTTATACATGTCCATTCCAATGAAAGTCTATGAAATCCAGTGACTTATTTTTTTAATATCTTGCTTTGAGATGTTCAAGGCCTTTCACACAGGCACAGGACATAATTCAGCTACACTTCGATTGGACATTGCTTGAAATCTAATAACTGAAAGCAACAACAAAAGTTAATGTCAATTTTTGAATATATATACTCGGCAAAAAAAGTTCTGCACACTTAGACATTTTATAAAATATCTTTTTAATTTCACCAAACACAACAAAAGGATACAGATCAAATAAATCAGCAATTCAAAGTTAACAAGCAAATTCGTTGAATTTATATCCCCCGCCGAGTACTGGTTATTACTAACACAACAGCTGAAGACATAGGGCTTTATTTAGATATTTATCATGGATGGCAAAAACAGTGAAAAAAAACTTCAGATGGTGAAAAGGGTTGGGCAGCTCACCAGAATAAAAAAATGAGACGAAAAGTCTTCAAGTTGTTAAAATGATGAACGCAGTAGTAAAAATATAGCGCGGTATTTGATTGAAATCCATGCAGAAGTTGCATAGAAGTAGCACGGAAACGAATACTACTCTATATGCATAGAACATAACTTATCAAAGGGCCATAACTCTGTGTTTATCGGTCACACCAGAACAAGACAACAATATGGGCATCTTGTCTTGGTATTGATGGTTTCCATAGTTTCCTGCTAAGAAATAGCAAGGAAACAAATACTGCTCTACATGCAAAATGCATAACTTATCAAAGGGCCATAACTCTGTGTTAAATGGTCTGACTGAAACAAGATGACAATATGCACATCTCCTGCTTGAATTAAAGGTTTCCAGAAAAATTCATTGAAATCCATCTAGTAGTTGCAGAGAAATAGCGTCGAAACAAATACTGCTGTATATGCATAATGCATAAGTTATCAAAGGGCCATAACTCTGTGTTAAACCGTCTGACAGGAACAAGACGACAATATTCATATCTCCTCTTGGTATTGATGGTTTCAAGAAAGTTTCATTGAATTCCATTCAATTGTTGCAGAGAAATAGCCTGGAAACAAAAGACTGCTCTATGTGCATAAGGCATAAGTTATCAAAGGGCCATAACTCTGTGTTAAACAGTCTGACTAGAACAAGACCACAATATGTGCATCTCTTCTTGGTATTGATGGTTTTCAGAAAGATTAATTGAAATCCATCTGGTAGTTGCAGAGAAATAGCAGAAACGAATACTGCTCTATATGCATAATGCGTAAGTTATCAAAGGGCCATTACTCTGTGTTAAATAGTCTGACGGGAACAAGACTATGATATGCGCATTTCCTCTTGGTATAGATGGTTTCCAGAAAGTTTCATTGAAATCCATCCAATTGTTGCAAAGAAAAAGCACGGAAACGAATACTGCTCTCTATGCATTATGCATAAGGTATCAAAGGGCAATAACTCTGTGTTAAACAGTCTGACTGGAATAAGACGATAATATGCGCATCTCCTCTCGGTATTGATGGTTCTCAGAAAGATTCATTGAAACCCATCCTCTAGTTACAGAGAAATAGCGCGGAAACGAATACTGCTTTATATGCATAATGCATAAGTAATCAAAGGGCGATAACTCTGTGTTAAATGGTCTGACCGAAACAAGACGACAATATGCGCATCTTCTCTTGGTATATATGGTTTTCAGCAAGTTTCATTGAAATCCATTCAGTAGTTGCAGAGAAATAGCGCGGAAACGAATACTGCTCTATATACATAATGCATAGGTTATCAAAGGGCCATAACTCTGTGTTAAATGGTATGACCGGAACAAGACAACGATATGCGCATCTCCTCTTTGTACTGATGGTTCCCACAAAGTTTCGTTGAAATCCATCCAGTGGTTGCGGAGAAATAGCGCGGAGATTTGTTTACATTCTGGGGGTGGTTACTTTCGGTTTAAAATGCTGAGAGAATGGGTTGGTGAAGGCACCAATTCTTGGTCATTTTTGCATTTCCCAAGAGTGCCACTATGCAAATCTGGGTAGTTTTGGAACAAGTCGTGTAAATAAAATCACACGAGGACCAAATCTTATAATGTAAGTCTATGGGAAACTATTTAGTGGTCTCTGACCTAAATGCAGGTTAAGAACTAGAAATACGAAACGTTATGAAATTTTCCAGCCTATGCACTATGCAGCCATAAACATCTACAGGAAATTGCACTGTTAGCACTTATTAATGACTTGGTTAAGAAAAACTGACATTATCTGTGTTCATGTCATAAAAAAGGTCAAATTATGCAATGTTATGGTGAAATAGTGACTTCTGGTATTTAGCATTTAGTTTCTAAATCCCAAGTCCGGCTATTTGCTGATGACACTGCCATTTACGTCACCATCAACTCTTTGGCAGACTCCTTAACTCTACAACAAGATCTTGACAAGATGCAGGCATGGGAGAAGGCGTGGGACATGGAATTTGATCCCTCAAAGTTTCAAGTATTACACATTACTAAAAATAAACATGTCATTAAAAACAAATATTATCTCCACGGTCAAGTACTTGAATCCGTAACACATGCAAAATACCTAGGGCTAGACCTTTCTTCTGAGCTTAACTTTAACACACACATAGCAAGAATTACAACAAATGCTAATAAATCCCTAGGCTTTATCAAAAGAAACATAACAACTAATAACCAAAAAGTCAAAGAACTGGCATACAGGACCCTGGTCCGGCCCCAGGTAGAGTACGCATCTACTGTCTGGAACCTATATACCAAGACAAACATCCACAAGGTGGAAATGGTCCAAAGGCGGGCAATAAGGTGGGTTAAACAGGACTACTCTCCTCTTTCCAGTGTCACGGCTATGCAGGGGGAACTGGGCTGGAGGTCCTTAGAACATCGAAGACTTGATGCGAGACTTATAATGTTTTATAAAATATACCATAACATCGTAGCAATAAACCTTCCTTCTTATATACAAAAACCAAACAGACAAACCAGGCACATGCATCCCCTTTGTTTAAGACAAATTCAGGTCAAATCAGATTATCACAAGTTTTTTTTTTTCCTCATAGTATTACCCTTTGGAATAAACTTCCTGTTAATATTGTAACCCTGCCTGATCTTGAGCATTTCAAGCAGGCAGTGGCTGTGATCCAGTACTAGTTGTGTAATCTTTGTTTTTATCTCTTTTACTTTTTATCTCCAATAAATCTAGCACTCACTAACATTTTAACATTTGTCTTGGCATCCAAGATCACAATTCTTGACTTTATTCTTTCACAACTTTACTAACACTTCCGACGTGCACCAAGTCCTGTCAGTAACACTCGAAAGAGGAGTAGACAGTATACAGGGATAGATAGATAGCATGTAACGTAATTCACTACAACGTATTTCACGATTTTATATAAAGCGGGGTGGTCCTAATGCAGAATATCTGCGGGATCCTAACGATGCACTGTATTTGAGAGTGGAATGAGTGTACTTCTCAAATATAGAGAGCAAATTGAAAGTTGTTTTGATTTGTTAACATGACACACTGAACGTAATTCACGCTTTAAATGTTGAACTTCTATTGAGCTAACAAGTTTTATTTTTTACATATAGTCAGTACTGTTATCAGTAAAATAACCCGTTACCGATGTCATGCAGTGATTGTTACGTATATCAGGACTAACCGATCAACTTTTTTTTTTTGTGGGGGGGGGGGGGGGTGGGGGGGGCGGGGGGGGGGCGGGGGGGCGCTGGGGGGTTGTCCCGGTTAGCTCAATTGGTTGCGTCGCAGGAATTGCAGGGCTAGGCGCTGTCGCCGTGACGGTGCGGGTTCGCTCCCAGCTAGAGGCACTATCATTTACAATAAAGAAATAGGAATTAACATTCTTATTGTCACAGATGGCTTTGATCATGAAGATGATATATTCTAAATATTAAGATAATATAGCATGTACTCTCGGTTATAGGCTACATTATGTTTCATATTTAAGTCATTTGGAGCATAAATAAAAACTATTGAAACAGGGGTTATCAATGTTGTTGTCAGGAGATGGCTTTGTTTTTTCAGATGATATATTCAAAGTTTTAGTTTAATAGGACAATGAATTTCAATGTTATAGGCAACATGAAGTTTGATATTAAAGTCATTGGAAAGGGGCTTAACAATGTATAATACAACATGTTACCAACAGTTATCATTCTTGTTGTCGGAGATGATATATTCTTAGTATGAAGTTAATAGGTAAAGTACTTATAAAGTTATAGGCAATATTAAGTTTCACATTAAAGTTAGGAGACTACCGGACAACGCGGCCGCAAACGTAGTTGCGACGCCGCCGCCACCGGACAACAGGATCGATATCTTTCTATCTGCTATTGCATGCGACAAGCGCTGTCATAAACTGAATTTGACATCATTAAAAACAAGAGGGCCATGATGGCCCTGTATCGCTCACCTGAGTACAAAAGTACTTTTAGCTTTACCCCAGGACCAACATTTAAATAATGCTGGTAAAGGGTCTCTTTACAATACTCAACACGAAATATCTAAGGTCTAGTCGCATTAGTTTCAGAGAACAAGGGGTGTAGTTTGACACTAGCAAACATTCTACATGTCTTCAGTTCTTACTATTTAGCTCTATTTAAAAATTGATAAGCCCCTGGGTGGGGCCAATTCGAGCCTGGGGTCATGATATGTATAAACGTGGTAAAGGTCCACAAAGTGATGTTACATGTAAAAATTCTAAGCTCTATGTGTCATGGTTCTAGAGAAGAAGACTTTTACAAGATTTTTCCTATATAATTCTATGTAAAATGGGCGACCCCTGTGGCGGGGCCAATTTTGACCCAAGGGCCATAATTTGAACAACTTTGTTAGAGGTCCATTAGACAATGTTTCATGCCAAATATCTAACCTCTAGCCATTGCGGTTTTGGAGAAGAAGATTTTTTAAGTTTTTGCTATATATTGATATAAGGAAAACCCATGACCTCTGGGGCGGGGCAAATTTTGACCCCAGGGCCATAATTTGAACAACTTTGTTAGAGGTCTATTAGACAATGTTTCATGCCAAATATCTAACCTCTGGCCATTGCGGTTTCGGAGAAGAAGATTTTTTAAGTTTTTGCTATATATTGATATAAGGAAAACCCATGACCTCTGGGGCGGGGCAAATTTTGACCCCAGGGCCATAATTTGAACAACTTTGTTAGAGGTCCATTAGACAATGTTTCATGCCAAATATCTAACCTCTGGCCATTGCGGTTTCGGAGAAGAAGATTTTTTAAGTTTTTGCAATATATTGATATAAGGAAAACCCATGACCTCTGGGGCGGGGCAAATTTTGACCCCAGGGCCATAATTTGAACAACTTTGTTAGAGGTCTATTAGACAATGTTTCATGTCAAATATCTAACCTCTGGCCATTGCGGTTTCGGAAAAGAAGATGTTTTAAGTTTTTGCTATATACTGATATAAGGAAAACCCATGACCTCTGGGGCGGGGCAAATTTTAACCCCAGGGCCATAATTTGAACAACTTTGTTAGAGGTCCATTAGGCAATGTTTCATGCCAAATATCTAACCTCTGGCCATTGCGGTTTCGGAGAAGAAGATTTTTTAAGTTTTTGCTATATATTGATATAAGGAAAACCCATGACCTCTGGGGCGGGGCAAATTTTGAACCCAGGGCTATAATTTTAACAATCTTAGTAGAGGACCACTAGGTGATGCTACATACCAAATATCAAAGTTCTAGGCCTTACAGTTTCCGAGAAGAAGATTTTTTAAGTTTTTGCTATATATTGATATAAGGAAAACCCATGACCTCTGGGGCGGGGCAAATTTTGACCCCAGGGCCATAATTTGAACAACTTTGTTAGAGGTCCATTAGACAATGTTTCATGCCAAATATCTAACTTCTAGCCATTGCGGTTTTGGAGAAGAAGATTTTTTAAGTTTTTGCTATATATTTATAGGGAAAACACATGACCCCACCCGGGCGGGGCCAATTTTGACCCCAGGGCTATAATTTGAACAATCTTGGTAGAGGACCACTAGGTGATGCTACACACCAAATATCAAAGTTCTAGGCCTTACGGTTTCAGAGAAGAAGATTTTTAAAAATTTCATGTTCAAAATCTATTTTTATCCTCTGTGACCTAGATAGGCAATGGACTGGAACCATTTGAACAATTTTGGTAAAGCTTCATGCAAGTAACATTCCTGCCAAGTTTCAGCAAGATTGGCCCAGGAGTTCAGGAGAAGAAGTCGTTTGAAGAAAAAGTTGACGACGCACGGACGGACGACGGACGACGGACATCAGGCGATCACAAAAGCTCGCCATGAGCACTTCGTGCTCAGGTGAGCTAATAAAAACAAAATTGTGTACAAAAGCGAGCATAGATATTACACGGCGGATATTCTAGATAAAAAAAACAACAACCAATATATCATATCAGCGATTCCCTGTAAAACTGCCATTTTTCTGCCTACCCTGGACCAGTGACAAAACTTAATTGTTGAACCTATACTGTAGCTTAAGAATATATTTACAGCTTGATAATCGTTGATTTCTAACATTTTTAACACAAAAATAGTGTTTACAAACTTGGTTTTTGTTCTTCCAAGTCAATTACTAATTTGTTTGCAACCTGGTTAGATTTATCACCAGCTTGAATACAATTTCTTCAAAAGAGGAATTACATAAAGAAAAACCAATTAAAGGTCTAATTTAATTTGAACGCTTTAAAGTTTAGCATAAAGTTAAAACATCAGAGCCGTCTTTTTGTTAAAATGTCATGCTAATGACCGACTAGCTTTTTTGGAAAGCTAAAACTTGTACCATCTTCGTATCTCTTGAGACCCGAGCCATATGTTTCCATTGTCACGAAGAACATTTACCGAAAACCGTTTTCAATGTTCTGTAGAAAGGCCAACATGAGATGTTGAAAAATACGATGCCTACGTTCTGTTGATAAATACGATGCGAACATTCTGTTTATAAATGCGATGCCTTACTTCTGTTGATAAATACGATGCTTCAGTTCTGTTGATAAATGCGATGCCAATATTCTGGTTATAAATGCAATGCCTTAGTTCTGTTGATAAATACGATGCGAACATTCTGTTTATAAATGCAATGCCTTAGTTCTGTTGATAAATACGATGCGAACATTCTGTTTATAAATGCAATGCCTTAGTTCTGTTGATAAATACGATGCGAACATTCTGTTTATAAATGCAATGCCTTAGTTCTGTTTATAAATGCGATGCGAACATTCTGTTTATAAATGCGATGCCTACGTTCTGTTTATAAATGCGATGCCTACGTTCTGTTGATAAATACGATGCCAATATTCTGGTTATAAATGCAATGCCTTAGTTCTGTTGATAAATACGATGCGAACATTCTGTTTATAAATGCAATGCCTTAGTTCTGTTGATAAATACGATGCGAACATTCTGTTTATAAATGCGATGCCTTAGTTCTGTTGATAAATACGATGCTTCAGTTCTGTTGATAAATGCGATGCTTAGTTCTGTTGATAAATACGATGCTACGTTCTGTTGATAAATGCGAAGCTTTATTTCTATTGATAAATACGATGCTTAAGTTCTGTTTATAAATGCGATGCCTTAGTTCTGTTGATAAATACGATGCTAACGTTCTTTTGATAAATGCGATGCCTTAGTTCTGTTGATAAATACGATGCTTCAGTTCTGTTGATAAATGCGATGCTTTAGTTCTGTTGATAAATACGATGCTTCAGTTCTGTTGATAAATGCGATGCTTTATTTCTGTTGATAAATACGATGCTTAAGTTCTGTTGATAAATGCGATGCCATAGTTCTGTTGATAATACGATGCTTCAGTTCTGTTGATAAATACGATGCTTTAGTTTTGTTGATAAATACGATGCTTTAGTTCTGTTTATAAATGCGATGCCTTAGTTCTGTTGATAAATACGATGCTTTAAGTTCTGTTGATAAATACGATGCCATAGTTCTGTTGATAAATACGATGCTTCAGTTCTGTTGATAAATACGATGCTTTAGTTCTGTTGATAAATACGATGCTTCAGTTCTGTTGATAAATGCGATGCTTTATTTCTATTGATAAATACGATGCTTAAGTTCTGTTTATAAATGCGATGCCTTAGTTCTGTTGATAAATACGATGCTTTAGTTCTATTGATAAATACGATGCTTAGTTCTGTTTATAAATGCAATGCTTAAGAAACAACAAAGTTTGCATCAAACGTATCAAATCTACTGGGTAAATGTTTACTACAAATGCACTTTAAACGTAAAGTTATGGAACTAAATGAAACTAATTTTCATTATAAGAATTGAAATTTAAACAAAACAAAGTATGGACCTAATTTTATTGAAGAAAAGTAAGAAACAACTGATAGTTGTTGTAATTATTCCGGTATAACGCTTTGAGACCTGAAATCCATGTACAGTATTGCATATCTCTCGTAAAATACATACGTCTTAACAATTGATAAGAGAATATTAGTTAAGCAAGATTGTAACAATGATGTTAATTCTAATGCTAGCTTTTATTATGACGAGTTTTGCTGATTCATCTGAACATAATTCGGATTTGCAAGCGATTCGCCGAGAGTTCGCAGAGTTCAAAGCAAAGGTCGACGAAAAATTTGACAAACTGAATGACGTAATCAAAAATAAAGAGATACATATACAAGCCCAGGATCAACTTATAAAGGAACTTAGGAATGGTGTTGGTATCAACCCAACGGCAAGAGAAAGAAGTAAATTTGTTCATTATGGTTCTGGTTTGTGGCAAGCGTAAATATTATTTCGGTATCATTTTATTTCGGTAGTGTTTAATTTCGTCTTTTTGCGATAGGATAATACTAACGAAATTTTGTCACGTTTCTCTAACATTTATTAGAATTAAAAAAAATTGCTCTATAATTAAAAACCTAACAAATCCAGGCTAAACTAGACAAAAAAGTCAACAATTGCTTCTGTATGAAATTTCGTATCCACAAAACTAAATAGTACCGGAGTAGGTCACGGTTTTCATTCTCTCACTCAGGGTTTAATGGAAATTCAGTTTACATTTGAAATAAATTGAAATGTTAATATTTATTTATGAAGAAGCGACACATGTTCTTCAGTATTGATATCAGTCGCTGGTTGTTGACCCGGTTATTTTATGTCCTATGCCCACCCCCACCCAACTACGAGTAGATATGCGTAAGATATTAGAAACGCAAATTCTTTAAAAGCGAAATATATTTCGTGTTTAAAGAATTTGCGTAAAGAAATTAGAAACTCAACTTTTTAAAACGCGAAATATAATTAGTGTTTAAAGAGTTTTCGTTACTAATTTCTTTAAATATATTTCATTTTTAAAGAGGTAGCGTTTCTAATATCTTTAAATTAATAATGGGTGTGGACTTACTGCTTTCTTTGGTAGAGGATGACATTTGTAGAAGGTCGCGGTGGTTTTTAAGTTCCTGTGTATCATTGCGCCCACAGGCGTGTTCAAGTAAGTTGGGTTCTGTTGTCACCTCGAGGTCATGCCGAAATGTTTTGCTGACGTTTCAAGAACACCATTCCACAAATGCTGAGTGGTCTATAGTAGACAATTAACGGTTAAAACAGTGGAGATGTAACATGATACTATGAACGAACATTCTCTACACCGCCTACTAATTAATATCCATAGCTAATGCCCCATTGGTACATGTACCAGAAGTCTACTCTACTGGATGTACATGTATTCTGCATTTTTAATAAATATACATTTGCCCCCAAATACAAACTGAAGCTGTTGTTACATTAGATATGTCATGCAGTTGTTATTTTCAAGAGGAATGCTACGGGTCGTAGCCCTTGCCTATGTTCCTTATTACATTTTCAAGTGTATTTACACTAGCAACAAAATTGAAGTGAAGTGAGATTTTGAGTTCACATTTAAGGTATATGAGTTCCGATGCAAAAGTTGTGCAAACTAAGCTTGAGTTGAGCTCGAAGCTGAGAAAATTGCGTTATCTTGGAAATAACCTGTGGCCGTGAGAAAAGGGGTTCTGTTGACAGTGTAGCTTCTAGCGTGTGCACATTAGTACCCAAAGTTGACATTCTGCTGAGTATGTAAAGTATTTCTCTGATTGGCTTGCTGAAACATCTTTCCGCACCGATTTCCCTTTTTACGCATGAATTTACTGTTTAATGTTTTACTGGCACGATGTATTGACGCGTTGTAAATAGAAGCCACCAACTACACTGGATGTTGTACTCAGACATCTAATGCAGTTATTATTTGCAGGTTAAATGCTACGAGGGGTGGCCCGTGCTTATGTCCCTTCACTTTTAAATTGTTTGTCTACTTGCCAACATACTTCGCAATTCTAAAATGACATTTTAAAGTGATTTCATGGTACCAATGGAAATCTCTGTAACGGATAACCGCAGTTCAATAAAACCTTGCAGAATAAATCGTTATTAATGAATCTTTATTCTACATTCGTTAAGAAAAGTTAGAACAGTAAAGAAAAAAAAGAAGGACTTTAAATTCCTCAAAATTCTATTTACATAAATTCACAAAAACTAAACAAAACAAAACATTATTTTGAATGCCGATATAAGAATAATGATCCTGACATCAATATCTTGATCTTCTTAAAGAACGTTTAGAGAGGAATCAACTTTTGTCACCCATCTACGCGACGATGAAATTCTAGGTTAAACACTTTTACTAATATCTTACATTAGTTGGCCTACACTTACAACCGGCGCGAAAGTCCTTTAACAATTTAAGTGCTTTGGTTTCATCTCTGGCTGGGTAACTGTGCAGTAACTAGAGATCTTTTCGCAAGTTAGATGTATAGCTTCTTTGCACTACAGATTCCGAGTCCGGGAGACTTACATGTAATGATATTTAGGCTTGTTACTTCTGATTGGCGTTTTTTAAATCACCTGCTACAACTGTTAAAGTAAGGAGTCTATAACAAAAATCATACCACATTCCTTTTAACTTTATAACACTGCATTACCCTATGATCTGCAAAATTAAAGAGAATCCTATTCTATGTAAAAAATATTATACATGTATGTCTATAATAATATTGTACTACAATATACGTAGATTAACTAGCTTTGCTAAAGGACCTTTGAGTACTCGATATCTACAAGGTTGTAGCAGCATTGGGTTGGGAATAACTGATTGATTTGATGCAAATTGGAATAATAACACCTATAACACAATAAATTAACTTTTGCAGGAATTGATAAAATGTTTCCGAGGCCCCGACAAACAGCAAACAAAGTTGTTGCCTTCTTCGCGACATTATCCGATACCCAACGAGAACACCTTGGATTTCACCAGAACCTAATATTTGCAAACGTCGAAACCAACATAGGAGGTGGATATAACTATCATCATGGTGTGTTTGTCGCCCCTGTTAGTGGACTATACCTTATAACTGCTACTCTGTTGACAGTACCTAACAGCGAATTCTCGGCTGGCATTGTTGTCAACGGATTGGTAGTGGCACGCCTTAATGAGAAAGGAGCTGAGGGCAGACATGGTTCGACAAGTCATTCTGTAATTATTCAGCTACAAAGAGGTAAGCGTTGTGTCTTTTTGAAAACGGTTAAAAGTATTTTTTGGGGTTGTTCCGGTTAGCTCAATTGGTTGCGTCGCAGGAATTGCAGGGCTTAGCGCTGTCGCCGTGACGGTGCGGGTTCGCTCCCAGCCAGAGGCACTATCATTTGAAATTCACAGTAGCGCTATTTGTGCAGTGTGGCGGCCGTAAAAAGTATCCCCGTACATATAGTCAGTACTGTTATCAGTAAAATAACCCGTTACCGATGTCATGCAGTGATTGTTTCGTATATCAGGGCTATCCGATCAACCTTTTTTGGGGTTGTCCCGGTTAGCTCAATTGGTTGCGTCGCAGGAATTGCAGGGCTAGGCGCTTTCGCCGTGACGGTGCGGGTTCGCTCCCAGCCAGAGGCACTTTCATTTCAGATTGACGGAAGCATTGTCGAATTTCTCTTTGTTCTATTGTCTGATCCAGATGATTCAAGCCAAACTCTAGAAAAATTATGTTCTTATAGTTCACATGCGAACAGAGAACTGTCTAAGTTTTGTCGGCTGGTAGACCGATGCGATTACTTTTAAACATGTTTATCCGAAACAATAATAACCTTAAAATATGTTTTAATTTAAAAATATTTATGCTTCTTTTACCTCACAAAACTCACATTTGATGAATCTGAGGTTAACGATTATCTCTATTTGACGCACCGTACCTGCCTAACAAATCGTTGAGTTTACTTTTGTTTCAGGAGACGATGTTTCAGTGCAGAATGGAAACACTGATAATTCATACTGGGCAGATCTATTTTCGAGTTTTGGTGGATTCCTCATTGCAGAAATGTAGCGCAAAACACAAATGAAAGTTCATCTTTCTTTTATCAGGGCTGATTGTGTAAAAGCCATGATTTATGTTGTATGTAAATATTAATAAACACATCTGAGAACTAGTTGTCGTTAACGGAAGCAGCAAGTTCAGCCTGTTGACTCAAAGACTTCCCATTACAAAGCGACGTTGTCGGCGGCATATGATAACACTTTTGTTTAAAAAAAGTATCAGATTAGTATTGTATTGGAGAAGCACGACAATCACTCGTTTTAAAACAAGCTAACTTGGTTCTGTCTAGTTTTGAAATCCGTTATTGTGATAACCTCTGGGTTTACAAATATGACATAATGAACATATTGAATATATATTACTTGACATTCTTCACGTCGTTTGAACAAAATGTCTTAAGTGCTGAAATGGATCATTGACTAACTACAGGCTATTCTTTGATGACAATTTATATTTTATTGAGACTGGAACACTTTTATCCCTCAAGGCACCAAGGCAATAAAATCCCTATGGCAATGTTTCTAAGGTACTCAATATTATAAAACCATAGACGAACTATTCTCATATTATATTTTTACTTTATGTCACGTTGAAATAAAGAACAGAACGTTTGTGTAAAGTGAATATTCCTGAACATAATTTATCACACATTTAAAGCTACCGATAAATATGGGAATTATTATTGACAGCAGCTAGGCCTTGACCTTATACTGAAGCCTTATAGTGAGTGGAAAATAATGTAACTGTAACAGTATTCGTTAGTAGAAGTCTTTTTTCTGAGATGTCAAGGCTGTCTCCGATACACAAATCGAAAGCCCCAAATTGCGTAGAGCCTAAATTGAGGTACTAGAAGAAAGGCATCACAAAGTCACCAACTACCTGCGAATGTTTATTAGCAATGATGCAGCATTTTATTGTACAGAAAAATAGTAAAATCCTTGTGGAAATCAATGTCTCAATGATATTAATGGAAACGGGGTCATTGGTGCTAATTTCTTTTATTATTTTCTTCTTCTTTTACCCGCTGGCTATTTGTATACGAAACCATCTCAGCCTAATACTATAAACGTCTAGCTTTTCTACTTTGTAAACTTTGTAAATTTGAACTGCTTTTATCACGCAAAAATGTAAATGCAAAAAATAATCGCTAATATTGTGGAAATATTTAAGGAAGACTGGTATAAAGGGAAGGATTTCTAGAGCAGTATTTCAATAAAACGCTATAAATAGGAAATTAAACAGAAGATAATTCAAGTATTTGCGTTTTTCCTCATTTTATTTATAAACGAAAATATGTAAACTATGAACATACCTTGCTGCAGAACAATGGATAGACATAATCTAAACAATAAACAGACTGCGCACTATGAACTACAGAGTATATCAATATGTCACTAGGTATAGCCTCCCCCTCCCACCCATTCCCACTGGAGGTATCACAGGTGATCAAATTATTGATTTTCATATCCTTTTCTAAAAGAACAAATTCAATAGGTTAGGCTTACAATTAAGTTGACGATAGAAGCACAGGGTGTGGTGAAATAAAAATATCGAGTCTAGATAAATGAATGCTACTAATAGTGGCATAAATGCACAACCGGGCCTAATTGAG
Organism: Corbicula japonica; assembly: GCA_038501625.1. Classification (NCBI taxonomy): domain Eukaryota; kingdom Metazoa; phylum Mollusca; class Bivalvia; order Venerida; family Cyrenidae; genus Corbicula; species Corbicula japonica. Next base: position 940,393 of record JAZAYU010000030.1, on the reverse strand, counting down.
TGTCACAACGTCGCTGCCTGTCGGGGAGTCGAACCAATATATATATATGGTGTGCAGGCGATGATATGTCTGTTTATTCGCCAAGAACCTTAGAATCTCAAATGTGTTTTGGTAAGTCTATTGACTTGGCAGTGTTATTAAAAGTTACAATGGAGCTAAATGATATTTGTACAGGTAATACATTATCGTTATCAGCTATTTGAAAAATGGAAGCATAACCGAGGGAATGCAGGGATAAGGTTTAACCAAATGAAAAATGGACTGATGCATTCTTGACATACGGGTAAATTTATATAAAAGAGCATCCTAAGAAAGTTGGCGAAATGTTACAATTTATGTCATTATAAGGAGACGCTGCAGTAAGACAGGGTGGGGTATTCCTGTCGTGTTCACGATTAACAGTTCGTATAATACAGGCAGCTTGCCCAGTTTCATGGGGTTCATTTGATCAAGATCTTAGGTAAAGATGCATGACTTTTAAAGATCAAACCACACCTTAGCTACAAATGGGGCAGCAAATACCGGTTACATCCAATTATTGTAATCTGCCTGTCGGGGAGTCGAACCAACATTAACGCAGCTTATACCTCCCCGACCGTAGAATATCTTCAAAAACGGATGTCGAACCTTTTAGATAATACAGTCGAACTTCGATTATTTGAACTCGACGGGACCAAGAAAAGGTTCGCATTATCGGCATTTCGAAATATCAAAGTTTTGTCAAATGACGTAAGATGATACTGTATGGACTGTTTTCATATATGATCATATTGAGAGTTAGAATTACAACATGGTAATCCAAATATTTATGTTTTTAATATATTAAATTTTAAGCATGTTCAAATATTAACATGTGCTTTTTTACAGAAATATGAACAAATTCACAGTGAACACTCGAAACTGAACATAAATTTCTGGACATCACAGATCACAGATGTTTAATGCAGATATGATTTAAATTCATTTTGGTGTTCGTTATAAACGAAATAATTAAACTTGGCAATTTACTCGATTTTAGTTTGCAAATCTTCGTTATCTTAGATTTTCGTTATTTTATTAAGCGTGTTCTGGTTAGATTTTAATGAGATCATATAAAAACAAGTAAATCTGTGATCTCATAATCACTAGCGATACTCCCGCTGTGAGAAATATGACTTTCAATATGTAATTTGCATTTTTCAATAAAGATGCCCTTTAGTTTATGCAATGCACATCATCATTTGGATTGTGTAGCGCACCTGTATAGTAACAAAAGCTAAAAATAGTCGGTTAACAGGAAGTAGAAGAGCTAGGAGCATAAAATCGCTTTACACCACATTTGACAATGGCGGCTGACGCCAGTAACCGGTCCTAATTTCACAGTTTCCGACACACACTCTGTACCTAGTCTATGAAATCAATCCAGAACAACAGCCTGAAACAGAAATCAGTGTTTACTGTAAACATATGGCTATAAGCTACTCAGGCAACATAAATTCAGGCTATGAAGAACTCCTGTAAAAATTCCAAGGAACACTGAAACACAGTCCAAGCATCACTTTTGCACAGTAGGCCGGGGCAAAAATCACGAAACCTAAAATCTTGCATAATATTAATGTCCAACCAACAACTCCCAGAAATGGTTGCTTTCAGTCCAGCTGAAACAGAAGATTCAGAAGAATATAGCCAATAGCTGTCATCCCTACCGATTTTCCGCAAAATAAATCCAAAAACATGCAACTGAATTTCTGACGCGGAAACAGATAACTTTACAGGATTTCCCTAGTTTGGAATTCAAGCCCGTGCATCACACTGATATCCCCTTGATGCTTTTAGTTTCTAATAGTTATTAAACAAATATATTCTCATTACCTTGAAAACACAAAACCTGTATCTATAATTAATTTAGGCTTGATAAATGCCAAAATATCTTAATAATATCCCCTATCTGATAATTTCTACATGGCCAGTTCGAGTAAGTGGCTATCATACTGTTATGTGCTCCCAATAGGATAAAGCATTATGCAAAATATCAGGTTGCTTCATGTTGAAGTTGCTTAGAAAACTGCGACTGAAATTGTGCAAATATGTCAATAATGTGAAAAATTCTAAGTATTCAGTAAACAGGAAGTAGATGAGCAAGGAACATAAAATCGCTTTACAACATTTGGGACTATAGGATAAAGCACTATGCAAAATATCAGGCATATCAGAAGTTAAAAGGCCACTGCAAAATTCCGATGTGTCATTCATCAATAATGATTTAGTCAAGAGTACAATCTGCTATTCAAAAACGAATCAGAATGAAAAACCTATTATGATGGGAATACAATGTGAGCCGGATTCGAACATACGTCCGGTACGTGTCCTGCAAAGACACTGTCGTATTCGACCTCAAATTCAAGGTTATTTATTTGTACAGAGGTATGGTAGACCACGGATGCAGACACAATTTACGGGGGTATTAGCTAGGGCAGTCCGTAAGTGTGGATTCGAAAGTCACTTTCGGTCGCATTACCTTCGTATAGGAGGAGCTACACAAATAGCATTTAACGGAACATCAATGGATATTATAAAACGGTTAAGCGGATGCAGATCGGTCGGGGTGGCGATCATAAAGTAAATGTAGGGTAAATGCGTTCAGTAGGAAAGCTGTTGTAGGCCAGTCATAAGCATGATATTATCGACTGATAATGATTTTAAAACTAAGGGATTTTTTGGGAGGATGGCATACATCTGTCACACTTTGGGACTTTGCAGAAAAATGATCATATGTTCCTTTGGTAAAGTGCAGCGCTAAAACGAGATAAAAATTGAAAATGGAACTTTGTGTTCAGTGCAGTTAATTTTTCACAAAATAAACAATTAAACATTGCTGTCGTCTTTTCCTGACTTCTGTGGCCATATAAGCCCCACTACCGACAACGGATCAATTAAAGAAATAAAATGTTACATTTTGGTAACTCCTGATGTCTTCTTTTAATCCTCTCTTAAGGACTTGAGTTAATTTAATTGTCACTGGAAAATGGAATATTCCTGACATGCGTATTTTTCTTTCACACACATTTTTTGACTGTAATTCAGTGATTTTCCTGAAGTAACAACTGGTTTCAACATAATACTATTTTGGACCTGCACCTAGTGTAAGCCTTATCCTGACTTGACCCGAACTGGATCTCAACATGATTAGTCTCGTGCAATTGTGAAGAAGGTCTTATGCGTGGTATGTTCATTATTCAATACCACACTAACATTTTATCGCATATTTCTGTCATTGTAGGGATCTCTAACTGAAGACAGTTTTGTGGACAGGAACCCGAGTTAGATCTTTTGAACATGATGCACAGGTCTGATGCTTATGTAGCCCCGAACATCACGTTGGTCATCTGCTGTTGTGAACGTAAAGCATTTTAGGTATTATACTTGTTAGAAAGAGCGCGTTTGTGTTCGCGACGTCACCGCGTTTGGCGTGACGTCGCTTCCGCCCACACATTGTAACGATAGGCTTCAACGCAAACATTAAAGGTCGAACCTGGAAGAGTATTTCTTTCTCATTAATTTATCTAACATTTTGGTGCCGCGACAAAATGCAATGAATCATTAGAAACTTAAAGCACAGAGGGACGCGCAGCGTGAGACAATTGAAAAATACCTTCAACGACTGGAAGATGCGACAAGCAACAGCAATATGTTACAGTTCGATACAATGTTCAAGTCCCTAGAGAACATGGTAAACTTGTTAAATTCTATAAATGAAGAAATACTTTCTGAGATTGACGTCGCTGATGTACACGAAGAGATTGTTACTACCGATGAATATTCTTAAATCTGGAGTTGCCGATGGGAGATTTACGAGATTTCAGGGAAGGTTTTGCCGAGCGTCCTATCCCGCCTTCCAATGATTCCCTTTTCCTACCCGCTACGCTCAAAAGCATTGCCGAAGTACCGAGCATCTTGTTTACTACGAATACCTCATCGTCTGTTTCACCCGAACTACCTAAGCTAGAGCTGGCACACCATGCCATGTAGAAATAATCCGCCCACACAAGGAACCCATAACAAACAGCCAGTGACGTCTCAGACCTAGCCAGAAGCATTCATATCACATTCGTCAACATGCCGCCATCAAGTCTACAGTTCTTCTGAAATCAGCCACCTCTAACGTAAGTTATAGACCTTACATATCAGAAGACTTAGCACGAGATCTTCAACTACCTCTCACAGACCGGGAAACAATCGACTGTTCATCCTTCGGTTACCAGAGCAACAAAACCGGGATGTTGTGGACAGGAACCCGAGTTAGATCATCTCAACATGATACACAGGTCTGATGATTTTGTAGTCCTGAACACGAGATCTGCAACTACCTCTCACAGACCGGGAAACAATCAAGTGTTCATCCTTCGGTTACCAGAGCAACAGAACCACGAATCTTCAGACCGGCGAAGTTTACCTAATAGCAGACAACAACGAACATTTACCTAAAGAAGTCTTTCTAGTACCAGCAAATGCGACTCCCGTTAAAAACAGTGCATTGAAGAACGTGAAACTAGGGATTTATTGTATAGTGTACCAAAACTTGATTTGTGAATTATGCTATTGAAAAGATGAAACTAATGAATGCTGTACCCCGATATGAACCTGAACCTATAGTAGGGTTTTATCCTGTTGTCGACCAAAACTTGTGCTATTTGAACTTGAATCTAATGTAGGCCCAAACTGATGTGAACCTGAACCCGAGTCAGGAAATATCCTGGTGTGGATATGAACCAAAGAGAATCTTGATGTGTTCTTAACCTTATTTAGATCCTATGCTACCGAGGACCTGAACCCAACAAGGTCACCCTGATGTGAAAACCTGAACCAGAAGTAGGTTTGGACCTTCACCTAGTGGAGGCCTTATCCTGACTTGACCCGAACTGGATCCAAACATGTTAAGTCTTGTGTAATTATGAAGAAGGTCTTATGCGTGGTATGTTTATTATTCAATACCACACTAACATTTTATCGCATATTTCTGTCAGTGTAGGGACCTCTAAATGAAGACAGTTGTTGTGGACAGGAACCCGAGTTAGATCTTCTGAACATGATACACAGGTCTGATGCTTTTGTAGTCCTGAACATCACGTTGGTCATTTGCTATTGTGAACCTGAATCATTTTAGGTATCATGCTGTTATGTACATAAAGCAGGCTTTATGTTGTAGTAGACCGAGCTTAGACTTTATGATGAAGTGAACCCAACTTAAGGTAGGCGCAATCCTGACATGAAGTAGGGACTTATTGTACAGTGGACACAAACTTGATTTGTGTCTTATGCTATTGAGAAGATGAAACTAATGAATGCTAAACCCCGAAAAAACCTGAACCTATAGTAGGTGTAAGAACGTTACTGTTCTAACTTTCTTTTATTTCTTATTATATGTATTTGGCGTCAAATTAGGCGTGACGGCAGGGTTCAAACAAGACGTCTGACGTTGTTTGACGGCATTCGGTTGATTATATGAAGGAACTTGGGTTCAGATCAAAGCCGGTAAGGAAGATATTTATTTTAAAAACATTTTACAAATTTTATTTTCATCAGTTATTGTAATTATATTTATCATTAACATGTTTTTAAGAATTGGTCATTTATTTATGTAATGTTTTTGTATTTATAAACAATAATACTATTAAATGGTAATCGGTATTATATGTAACGGTTTATTTGTGAATATTTGAATGAATGTGTTTTTGTTTGTATTATTAGAGAATCGGCATGATTACGGCATTATAAGTCACGAAGAAAATATAACAGTCGCCGCATATCTGCTCCTTTACAATTCTCGACTGCCTAGAGAAATTAAAATGACATCCACAGAAACGGAAGATTGAAGTAGCAAGTTTGAAGCGATCGCGTTCGACGCATTTGACCTAACTGGCAAAATATTACAAAGAGATAGAAGAAAATATGGTTTCCTATGACAATGTGGATAACGTAAACCGTCTGAATCAGAAACTAACTGATAAATTTGAAAAATTTAAAAAGGTTCATTTGAGGTGTTTAGACGTGTGCACGTACAGATCCTGATGTATGTGAAACTCTTGAGATGAATCTTGACAGCTGCAAACAGAAATTCATTGAGTTCAGGATCGGTTTTCTCAATGGATGGCTTCTTAAGACAAAACTCCTGAAAAAAATTATGATAGAGGTTCGATAGTCAGCCGCTTCAGTACCTCAACGTCAGTTTCATGGTGCCAAAGCTAAACGAACTGACCATCGCTGAACACAAATTTAAAAGACTGAATGAGAAAATTCAATAAGAACGTGCCAGACAAGAACTCGAGGCTAAACAACAACTGTTTGAAAGCCAAAGCGAGCTAGAGCAAGCTCAATTAGGAGTCCGTGTGGAAGGAGGCAGCAGAAGAGGATGAGGTCCACATAACTGACACACGTCATATCACATGTCAAGACTCACACAGCATTCAACATGCAGTGTCGGACGTCACCGTGAGTAGCATCGATCAAGCGTTTCAGCGCCTGGCGACAACGCTGCACGAGGAATTTAATCTACTAAAGCCGTTGCGATTTAATGGTTCGTCGCTGGAGTACTGTAAGTTTGTCGGTAACTTTGAAACAAATATTGAGAACGGTGTAAAAATTGATAGGCTTAGACTAAGTTATTTAATCCAGTATTGTGATGGCGAAGCTAAGAGATCTATAGAAGACTGTATATTACCAAAACCTAGTAGAAATTTTGTATTCGATATATGGTAGGCCTTACATTATAGCTAGAAGTTACATTGATAAACTTGTACATGGACCGTCTCTAAAAATGTCTGATTCTGTGGGTCTTTCCAATTTAGCACTGTCCGAGGTAAATGGGTCGACGTGCACACTCAATTTCCAAGTCCGGCATTTCCATTTACTGCTATGAGTTTAAATGACAGAAAGCAATTTGTACGCACATCAAAACTTTCATGTAGTTGTTTAAAGGGAAAGCATTTTTCTGATACATGTAGAAAACGAAATGCGTGTACAGTTCCAGTGTGTTAACATTAACACCATGTTCTTTTGCATAGTTGAGTAAACTACAGACCTGATCACACGGTAACACACTCGTCTGTTAATTCCACAAAGGGAGCATTTGTAAAAAATGTCTTGGTATTATACCTGTTACGGTTTTGGGAGGTAATGGTAGTGTATGTCAAACCTATGCTTTGTTGGATGACGGTGCCGATAAGACATGCGATGAACGCCTTGTAAAAGCATTGAACCTTGATTACAAACCTGTGACTTTCCAAATGTTGACGGTAAGTTCTAACGGAAGTACCATAGAAGGACGGGAAGTAGACCTATCCGTGCGGTCGTTGCATGGTGATTCAAATATCACTTTAAGAATGGTTTGGTCAGTGAAAATATTGCCTAATCTCCGAGAAATTCCGATTTCCGCAACCTACCATACTTGTCCGACATCGAGATTCCAGATATTGACTCTAGCTCTGTGATGTGCTGATTGGCCCCGATTCCCCAGAGGCGCATAATCCCCTTGTTTCCAACAATCATCTGATGTATTATTACAACAACAACTTGAGATGTGGAATACAGATTTTGATGACAGACTGCAAGTGGAAATTAACTCCCTGTCATTAGAGGACAAACGCACACTTAGAACAATGGAAGGTTGATTGCAACACGAAGAAAGAGGACATTACAAGTTAAAACTACCTTGGCGCGATGAAGAAGCAACAATGCCAAATAATCTAACCCTAGCTTGTACGCATCTTGAACATTTGAAACACAAATTATCGCGAGATCATGACCTACACGAGAAGTACACTGCAACTGTATCCGATTATATACAGAAAGGATACGCAGCAGAAGTAACAAGTGCAGAAACAAAAGCAAAACGAGTATGGTACTTACCTTACCATCCAGTGAGAAACCCAAACAAACCAGGAAAAGTGCGTGTGGTATTTGACTGCGCGGCGAAATACAAAGGAACTTCATTAAACAGACAACTTTTACAAGAACAGGATTTTATGAATAGTTTGGTGGGAGTAGGAATTAAGTCCAGACGAGAACATACAGCTATAGTAGCCGACATCGAGGCTATGTACCATCAAGTCCGAGTCCAAGAAAAAGATTGTTATTCGCTACGCTTTCTATGGTGGCCTGGAGGGGACATAAGTCAGAAACCTAGAATATACCGAATGCATGTGCATTTGTTTTGCGTGACGTCATCAAGAAACTGCGCAGCTTTCGCAATGAAACGTACAGCGACTGATCATGCAGATTAGTATGGACCGGAAGTTGTAGCCAATGTCAAAAGAAAACGTAAAAATGGCAACGTAAGACTTCTAATCTAAAAAAGGTGACGTCGTCCCGATTGCTACGGAGAATGCTCCTAGAAGACATTGGCCGCTAGCTAGAGTTGTTGACTGTACCGTGGGTAGGGATGGTTTAGTTAGAAGCTGTGTGGTCAGGACTCAGTTCACTCAGTTGGTAAGGCCAATAAGTAAACGTTGTTTACTAGAAAGTTTAGTTAAACTTGAAATATAACCTGATGTTGTGAAAAACAAATGAACTTACAATGATTCGTGTTCATTATGTACCTTGAATTTGTGATACTTGTGAAATTGTTGTAGTATTTGTTGTTATATATATGATGCATAGTAAATAAGTACGAATTAATTATAATTTGTATTTGAAACCTACTTGGTTTTGTTTAGAAAAGTACTCTAAGTACTTTATTGAACATTATAATGTTAGAAATATCTATTGAACTTAAATTTTATGGGAGAACAACCTACATTTTAATGTAACCTTAATAATTTGAGTGTAACTGAAACATAGAGTGCATGATTACAAAACGATATATTTATATAATAAAATTTATGTAATTTCATGGTGGGGAGTGTGAGAACGTTACTGTTCTAATTTGCTTTTATTTCTTATTATATGTATTTGGCGTCAAATTAAGCGTGACGGCAGGGCGCAAACAAGACGTCTGACGTTGTTTTCGCCCTGCCGGCATTCAGTTGTTTATATGAAGGAACTTGGGTTCAGATCAAAGTCTCTAAGGAAGTTTTCTTATTTTTAAAACATTTTACAAATTTCATTATCATCAGTTATTGTAATTATATATATCATTACCATGCTTTTAAGCATTGGGTATTTATTCATGTAATGTTTTTTTGTATTTATAAACAATAATAATATTAAATGGTACTCAGTAGTATACGGTTTATTTGTGTATATTTGAATGAATGTGTGTTTGTTTGAATTTTTAGAGAATCTGCATAATTACGGCATTATTAGTCACGAAAAAAAATTAAAACTGTCGCCGCATATCTCGTTTTTCTGCTCATTGTACCCGAGTCCCTTACAGTAGGGTTTTATCCTGTTGTTGACCCAAACTTGTGCTATTGGAACTTTAATCTAATGTAGGCCCAAACGGATGTGAACCTGAACCCGAGTCAGGAAATAATATGCTGGTGTGGATCTGAACCAAAGAGAATCTTGATGTGTTCCTTAACCTGATTTATATCCTATGCCACCGAGGACCTGAACCCAACAAGGTCACCCTGATTTGAAAACCGTTCTTTTTCATTTATATATCTTAAATTTTATATATCTAACAAAGCTGTTATGTACATAAAAAGGTGAAATATGCATATCAGGAATCGCCACATTCAGAAAAAACAGCCTACCCACACAGTCAAGAAGAAGAGAGGGAGAGAGCATGGTTAATAAAATGATCAGTTTCAAAAGAGACACCACTAACAATTAACAAAAATGAGAACCCGAGGGGTTACCGCCTTGGAACGGTCAGTGGCAAATCAAATTGCCACTGGGGGTTTAAACCAGGTTCTAGGGTGCACCAACCTCACACTTGCCCCAACAGGTTCTCATATCACAAAACAAATACAAGTTGTCTTGGTGAAACAACTCCAACCCACTTATTGGCTCAACAATGTTGCATGCAAAAGCACACAAACATATAAAACATAAGAATCTAATAGCATTGCCAAGCCAAAGGGCGGGTACTCAATGATCTTACCGAGACAGAGCTCCTGGAGTAAAATCAGCAAGAACACGATGACAGGGATAAAAGAAACAAATCGAGCTTCTAGGTTCTTTTAAGAAAAGATTTCCCCATAAACCTTCATAAACTCTTAAACCCCTGCCACCGTCGTGCAACCAAAGAGGTAAGCATAATGATCAACTGTAGAAGGGTTAATCACCAGGCATGCAGAGCGCTGTAAAATATCATGTTGGTAACCTTTCTTTTTAAATTTACAGATGGTTTTTACGAATAACCGGGAGAAATTAACATTGCCCTTTATCTTCTTAAGTTTATAAATTAAATCTCCATAAAAAACTGGCTGTGAAATACCTTGTTGCAATAGTGATTTTAAACTGCACCTGTATTTATGAATTAGATCTGGGTATCGACGATAAAACTTGCAAAATGTTTTCCTTAATTTGTGATACCGATAACCTTGTTTTAAAAGTTTTTCTGTAATGCAAAGATTACGTTCATTGAAATCATTAATATCGTTGCAAGCTCTTGAATAGCGAACAAGCTGTGAAATATAAACCCCGTAAGATGTTGCACGGGGAACATCGCCGTCTAAAAACGGAAAATTTACTATATTAAAATTAAAATCATCTCTTTTATCATATATTTTAGTAGTGACATAACCATTTTCAATTGACAGATTTAGATCGAGAAAGTTTGCTTGCTTTTCTGAAGTGTTCGCTTTATTAAGGTGTAGTTCTTTAGGGTAGATCTTATTAACCAGTAATGGAAAATGGTTATTATCTTTATTTAATAAATCATCAAGGTACCACGAGGTGTTGTTAAAAGCTGTAATAATATCATCTTGATGTTCAGTAGAAAGAGATAACATAAAGTCTCTTTCATAAAGTATAAAAACAGATCAGCAACAAGGGGTGCACAATTAGTACCCATTGGGATGCCTATTACTTGTTTATAAATAGAGGTACCGAACCTAACATAAATATTATCCAGTAAGAAAGTTAGCGACTCTATTACGTCTTGACAAGTCCATAAAGTATAATTATCATAAGAACCATCTGTAAAAAATGCCCTATGTTGATTACAAGCGATGAAGGTTTTATTTTCTCTAGCAAACGTTTTTTCAATGAGACTGGTTAGTTTGTCTCTTATTAAATTATGAGGGAGCGAGGTATATAAAGTAGAGAAATCATAAGTAGACAAACAGAACGCCTGAAAATTATTTGATTTAAGCTTTTTCAAAACGTCATTTGAATTTTTAATCGACCAAAATAAATTTTTGCCAGAAGTTTCAAAAACCTTATCGCAATACCTAATTACATGTTCTTTAATAGCTGTAAGACAAGAAGTTAAGAGCACGGATAATTTAGTAGTAGTGCAAGAACTAGAGTTAGCAATAAATCTTGCTTTGTACGGTGTTTTATGCATTTTAGGCAACCAATACATAGTAGGTACTTTGTCTTGTTTCGGCTCAATACTGATTCTAAATTTTGTAATTTGTAGAGTGTGTGCAGTAACAATATCACTCTCAGATGAAGAAGTCAGTACATAAGCATTAGTGCTGTTCAGTTCTTCAGTTTGAATATTAATATAGTGTACCCGTCACACTATAATTACATTATTAGAAGCCTTATCAGAATGTGTTAAAACAAATTTGTTATGAAAGTCTTGAATTCCTTTTTTCAAATGACGAAAGTTAAAACGAGGTCGAAGTGGTAATAAAGCAATGTTTCTTTCACAAAATGATATACGAGTGTCTATTATTTTGAATATGTGTTTTTTTCCAGTTAGAAAGTGCATTAGGCTCAGCATGTTCTCTTTTGCACCATTTATTGCAAAATAGGTTTAAAGACTCGGCAATTTCTGCACGACATGCATAAAAAACAATTTTGGATGGAATTCTATATTTGGGACCTTTAGAAATTAAATTACGAATTCTAGAGTCTTTGATTACATTAAGATCACCGGTAAAAATATGACCGACAGGCTTATAGCAATATTTAGAAGTTAAACACTCTCAAGATTTTGGTGTATTATCAATGATCTGTAAATCAGAGGTAATTTTATTGTAATTAAAAATTGTATTTCTAGTTGGTTTGTTGTATTTATAACAAACCATAGGCGATTCAGTATTCTTAAAATAATTAGGAACAACCGATTGAGCTGTTTTATCTTTAAATATACTAGGAAGGTCAATAAAATCTATTCCTTTATTTAAAAAAGAAAGTTTAAGGAAATGTCTTTTATGGTCAGATTCCAAGTCAATGTGTGGCCTGAGAACATGCCGAGTATAACACTGAATCAGACTAGCAACCTCGTAAAAAGGATGGGTTCTTATGACGATGTCGTCGGCTTCCTCATCCAGTTTCTGCAGACTTGGTATAGAAAGAGAAGCCAACCTAGATAGCATAGCGTGTCTGCCAGATTGTTTTAAAATAATATGTAGGTCATTAATAGAACAACGAATACGTGATTTTCTTTTTATGTTTCCATTAGTTCTGCTTCCGTGCGACCTCGATTTTCTTTTGCGTAATTCAAGCAATTTAAAGACGTCATAATCAGGATTTTTAGAAATGTTGCCTTCCTGATAAATATTATCATTTAAACCAAGTGGGTATGCAGATTGTAATTTTTTAATCCATTTTTGTTCCGAAATGAGTCTGGCCCTAATTTTAAATGCTCTTGATGCAGCGCTGTCAAATGTAAGTTTGTCTACTGGTTGAAAGGAAATATTTTGTACACGGTGTCCTGAATGTTTAAAATGCTGGTATAAAAATGTTTTAAATTTGCTGTTGTTTCGAATTTTCGAGCAATGTTGTCCAAAACGTGTTTTTAAGGGGCGACCTGTTTGACCTACATATTGAATTCCACAGTTATTAGAATTTCAAGTTAAAACGTAAACAACATTATCAGTTTGTCAGTCTATATCATTATCAATGTTAACAGTAAAAGTTCTGTCGTTAACTGTGGATTTAATGACAGAATTACAATTCAAATAATCACAGCATCTGCACCTCTTAGAATTGCACTTGAAAATAGAAGGATAAGACCTGGGTCTTGCGTCATTCAATTTATTTGGTGTAGAAATATTGTATTTTCGAAGAATAGGAGATTTTAAAGGTGACAGTGTAATTTTTAAATTGTTTTTAAATAAATTTGTACGATGAACACTCTGCAGACCTGTCATATTAATAGAGCTTGCCGAAGATAAATTTATACGTGATAAACAAACTGATGGCTACAGACTTTTAAATGATTTAATTTTATGCGGTGTTTGGACAGAAGACGCAGAAGATAGCCTTATAGGTGAAATATATATATTTAATATTTAATTTTGTGCCGCCATAATGAAATCTGTAGAAAGAATACCATTATATGAGCAGCGACTTTAGGCTACATTGAAATTTTTAAGTGACGTCACAACGTGATACTAGTATTGGCAGTAAAGCGCGCTAAACAATTTATTCTATAAATAGCACACAGAACACTTTCCATAAATATTAAAAGTATCATGCATGAGTGTGAGATGAAGATGGAAAAATCTGTCACCGAGGGTTAACTGTTTTGCGGGAACGAGGCTCTGTCGAGTTCCCGCCCAAACAGTTTACCCGAGGTGACAGATTTTTCTATCTTTACCGAATCTCTCATGCAAGATACTTTTTCTTGCATACCTTTTATTATTTATAACATTTCTATGTATGTATACAATCTTTTTTATTTTCCTTTTGCTGAAATATTGACATTAACGCAAACCTTTTTTATAAATGACGTCAATAACTTGAATATATGACGTCACTCACGTGACTCATTCTACATGGGGGTGTAGGATCGAAATTTCCTACACGGGTGAAAACACCGGATGACCTTATCTGGTATGCAAGAATAACGTGCTGATTCACTGACCCCAAAGAAATGGGACTGTAAAAAGAGTACTAAAATACACCAAAAGAACCAATTCTGGTTCCAGATAGTATAAAATAATAACTCAATTTAAACGTAACAGAAAGTCGGTGAACATATAACCTTCAATGTGGTATTTGAGAGTAAATGAGTGAGTGGGGAGGGGGTGTAGAAAGTGAATGTCAAATGCAGTCCCTGAGGGATGAAAAGATAACAGTATTGAATGTAAGTACGGGGAGACGTTTTAAAGCAGGCTTTATGTTCTAGTAGACTGAGCTTAGACCTTATGATGAAGTGAACCCAACATAAGGTGGGCGCAATCCAGACATGAAGTAGGGATTTATTGTATAGTGGACCCAAACTTGATTTATGAATTATGCTATTGAGAATATGAAACTAATGAATGGTGTAGCCCGATATGAACCTGAACCTATAGTAGGGTATTATCCTGTTGTCGACCTAAACTTATGCTTTTTTAACTTGAATCTAATGTAGGCCCAAAGTGATGTGAACCTGAACCCAAGTAAGGAAATATGCTGGTGTGGATCTGAACGAAAGAGTATCTTGATGTGTTCTTAACCTTATTTAGATCCTATGCTACCGAGGACCTGAACCCAACAAGGTCACCCTGATGTGAAAACCTGAACCAGAAGTAGGTTTAATTCTGATGGTTATCTGAAACTGGTTTCAACATAATACTATTGAGGACCTTCACTATATGTAGGCCTTATCCTGAACTGGAACCAAACATGATTTAAGTCTTGTGCAACCGTGAAGGTCTTATGCCATGGTATGTTCATTATTCAATACCATACTAACTTTCATAAAGTATTTCTGTCATTGTATGGACCTCTAACTGAAGACAGTTTTGGGATGTTGTGGGTTATAGTTAGATCTTCTGAACATGATACACAGGTCTGATGCTTTTGTAGTCCTGAACATCACGTTGGTCATTTGCTGTTGTGAAACTGAATCGTTTTAGGTATTATACTGTTATGTACATAAAGCAGGCTTTATGTTGACCCAAGGTAGGCGCAGCGCCTAGCCAACCATGCAACAGAAAGAGAGAGTACATATATCCGTATCCACAAAAGGGATAGTTTAAGTATGCTTATATATTGCCATCCACAATGAATGCTATTCCGCATGCATGTTTTAAATTAGAATACTAGGATCAAGAGAGGTGATTGAAACTGATACACTGAAGAACGGGGTTTACTTTTACAGGCGCCATACGACACACCGAGAATTATTGGTTCAATAGTAATCATTAGGAAAAAAGAAACACGTTAAACATGTAAAACATTTATTGTAACAAACTTGTCTCATCATTAAATAATCTACAATTTGTTTCACATACATGTACTTATCAGAAGGTGAGAAAACCACCCCTTACATATTTATTTATAACTATTTGTTAATAATTATCATTTAGCAGTGTAAACTAATGAAATCAATTATAATTAAAACAAAACTGGCATAAAATTGGGAAATACTCATATTTCCCATGATGAAGGAAACCACCGTGTATTTGGTTCCTCTACGATACATCAGCTCCAACTTTAACCCTTCCAGACACATTAAACAGAATATGCACATAGTATTCAGACCAAACAATATGCGTGTACCCTCAAAATCCACACTACTTCTATCTCACTTGACTGCATATTTCACATATTTTATACAGATTCATGTATAATTTGATATTGTTTTCCTGTTAAAAAATAAAAGAAATATACTTCATAGCTATCGAGGAGTAAAAACAAACAATTCGTTATACAATCAGATAAACGAAAAAAGAAAATTTGAAAGCCACCGAACAGAGCGAATATAAATATATTGAAGGCTCGGTTTGACTGAACGGAAATGCATATAACTGTCCACGCCTAGCCCCTGGTTAAGCGATACTCAATGTTAACACAAATATACACATCGTGCTAAAAGGCTTTCATTTGTTGTAGTGTTATTGAAAACAGCAATTGAATTGGTTTCTTATTAATCCTTTTTTCGTCATTGATGGATAAAATGCAAAACGAAAGGCAGTAGTTTTACAAAGCAAACAATTATCTTAACTCAAAACAAATATGCTAAGAACAGAATAAAAGATTATTCTACTTCCATTTGTTAGTTAACATATGTCATTATTTTTATGAACTTTGATAATTTGGTAACAAAAAAAAATTGCTGTTCACGTTTTTAATATTTTCTGTATTTGCCACTGCGATTGATTTTGGCAGTATTTTCGAGGCCTTATTAACCAGTGATAACCCCTGAGAACTATCCCCTCCCTTGACAATTCCCAACCTGCCGTCTTTACTGTTAACCTACTTACATATCCTTTCTGTACTGCCGTCAAACTTACCGAAAAAGAGGTGGACAGAGGTAGAATATTTTGATGAATATTTTAATAAATATATGATTTCGTCCAGTTAATATGCATTTCTTTTGTGTACTTAATTTAAAAGCACCATTTTGCGTTTTTACGTTAATTTAAATGTCTTTAAAAATGTCGAAATCTTTGACAAGTGCAAGGTTCGGGAACGACGAGAAATCTAGCACGTGGGAACTGGTTGTGAGGTTCTATGGATAAACCACTTTACCGACCACAGGCGATCTGATTTTCTCGTTCAAAGAATATTTTGAGATCTTAGTTTATTTTGGTTATTATCCCATTTTTAATTTATTTATATGAACAAAAACAACACTTCTAAAAGACTTTTTTCTAAATTTAGCTTGGATTTTTTCTAAATTTAGACTATGATAGAATGTGCCTATAGGGATTGGTCGGATGAAATTAAGATCTAAGCATTGTACAGTCTCTTCAAGTTCGTACTAGAATAATGTGATGTATACGCTAAATGCTGCCCAGCGAACAATGTTTACGTCTGTTAACTTTTTTGAACAGTCCAAACTTGCATTTAGCAGGAAATCTATTGACTAATGAACGACCTTAATCCTAGTCTAAACGTTGAATTTCATAATTTACAAACAACTAGGGAACACGACCCCTTAAAGGACGAATTATCAAATCATAGTGTAGAAACTGTGTCATTTCAAATAGTCGTAAATTTTACTGTTATTATTTTACATTTTTGAAGTTATTGTGTACGATTTTGTTGCATTATTTGCATATAGGGAAAATACCATATGTAGTATCAGGATATTTCTGATGGAAATTCAGGTTCATGTGATAAGCAAGTGTGGTATACAAAAGTTGGGAGTAGAGAAGCGAAAGTGATATTTAGTAAGAGGGCTAAATTGTATTTATTCTAGAAATAACAAGAGCGATTATATTGTCTAGATTTTTAAGGTAGATGTACATAAATTATAAAAATAAAAATATTTAGAAGAATTTAATATTATTCATAATAATCTAAATCGAACTGTGATCCGTAGGGTTAGTGTGCCTAGATTTTGCCGAAACAACATTTTGATGGAAACTTCACGATGGCATTGTTACATAGTCATCGATTCATTGATATACAGAATAAATAGAAACTTACGATTTTTTAAATCAACAAATGTGTGGTAATCGATGCTTTTAATTTTTAGTTTTATAATTAGATAACATTTGAAATAATAAAGAAAATTAAGAATCCACTACACTGCTCCTTGTTTGTCCATCGATAACAAAGAAAATCATTAAAATCTCCAAAACGGCTAAATGCCGTTCAATGAAACTTTGCAAAAATGAATTTTACTAATGTATCTTTATTTTGCATATGGTTTATCATGCATTTGTGTAGAAAGAGGATAATCGGATTTATTGACGCAAAATAAAAGCGTAGATCTAATTTCTAAGACAATCGCGTGTAAATATTTTTCGCATCACTTCTCCTAACTTTGGATTGCTAAATCCATATTAGATCAAATAAGCCATGTTTGTAAATAACAGAAAAAGTCTTGGGAGTTTTGTCGATAGCAAGTTCGCAAATAAGTACCTCTAAGTTCAGAAGTGTATGAACAATTATGGTATAAGTTGTAAAACTCATTAATAAGACCGCCCCTAATCTAAGACCACCTCGATAACGAGACCACCATTTCAGTTGACCCTTTTGACAGTTTTGCACCTTTTTTTCACCCGAAATAACTATATTGGCCTGTCCCAAAGGTGCTCTAAATAGCAAAGTTTCACTGTTCATATGTGTTGGTGTACGGAAAAATGTTGTTTCATGCATAAACTATCATTTGGATGCATACAAATAATGGGCATGTTGAAATCTCTGGTTTGATAACACACTGTGCACACACAAACAAAACTACATCCCAGTTTCTACATCTACCTATTAAATGTCCCACTCCTCTTTAACAATGCATGTCTGATGATGATATCATTAACAAGTAGACAATTGTGAATTTTATACAATGATCTATACACTTTTTGGACATCCCGGACCAGAAATGCTTAAATACTGTGAATTGAGTGGCAAACAATAAGACAAGTGACAAATTTTATCTGAAATTTCGACATGTGAGCAAAATTATTTGTGTTTGATAACCATGTTCTACCAAATCTGATAGGTAAACGACAGTTGCTTCCCTTTAATTATAAAACTGTTGCCGTTCTTCGATAAAATAAAATTAAAGTAAAATGTCTTAAGTAATCGAAGTTCAAGCCTCATAATGAAAATATTTACTCCTTTTAATTTTTTAGGCTACATTTATTGTACTTTTTCGGCGACAAGTTACGAACATTTTACGGAAATCCGGAACTTGTGTTAAATGCACACATCGAAAAATCAGATAAAATGATCACCAAACGGTATGTACAGGCATAATTACAGATCGCGAGAATAAAACATGATGCTGCAGTTTCCTCATGTCTGGGTGAATGAAATATATATCATCATAAAATAAAACCAGAATCTAATCTAATCTCAAAACTAACCAATCGCAACCCGGGGCATCAAGATTGGTCTGCAAGCCCGGTCATCTTTGACATAGGTTCTTCTTTATTAATAAATGAAATAACGATATATTATATACTTATGTCTTTAACGTATAAAAATCCACATTTCTTGATTGTTTTAGTAGTTTCAGAAAACTGCTGCTTCGCGTTTAAAGCTCGGGTATCTGTAAAAACATCGGTGCATATATCAATTACAGATAAAGATACATTATTGTTTATTCTAGACTTTAAGACAGACCCGGCTCTTCTATCACACGTTTATACCAATATTGTAGAATTGGCGGTGATTTTGCATCCAGTCCATGCAGTTAAATGTTTCCATGGATTTAATGGATACATATATGTTGGTGTTAAGTCTTGCCTATTAAACACGAAACCTTAACCTAGCAAATATTTTTGAATGTTGGCGTTGCCTTGGTCATTTTACACGGACGTCAGTTTTAACCGTGGCTAGTCCACACAGGTGTCAGTGTAATCACTGGCCAGTCTTCATGGATATCAGTGTTAACCGTGGCTAGTCCACAAAGGTGTCAGTGTAATCACTGGCCAGTCTTCATGGATATCAGTGTTAACCGTGGCTAGTCCACAAAGGTGTCAGTGTAATCACTGGCCAGTCTTCATGGATATCAGTGTTAACCGTGGCTAGTCCACAAAGGTGTCAGTGTAATCACTGGCCAGTCTTCATGGATATCAGTGTTAACCGTGGCTAGTCCACAAAGGTGTCAGTGTAATCACTGGCCAGTCTTCATGGATATCAGTGTTAACCGTGGCTAGTCCACACAGGTGTCAGTGTAATCACTGACAAGTCGTCATGGACATCAGTGTTAACCTTGTTGTTATCAGTATTAGAACTACAGCTAATTTCATTTAAGTTTTTAGTAATCAGGCTTCTGTCATTTGACCTTTATTTTATTCACATCGAGACAAATGGGAAGAAGGAAGAAAGGAAAAGAGCTTTTCTTCAGCTGTTAGAGGAGGAAACGGTCGATATTTCACGATGACAGATCAATTTATCGCCGTTCTCTGTATATAAACAGATAGTGTTCATTCGTAGACGTCTGTATTCATACAAATTAGGATAATTTAATTCATTTTGTTAACGTTATATTCTTGAAGCATGCATTTAACTAACACTGCTCTAAAAGTATAATCTTGTTATAACAGTATGTGTGATAGAAGAGCCACGACCAAACAAACATTTGAAGTATTGTCTAAATAACTAAGGGTTCGCTACGTTAATCCGATTATAAAATCATACGGATATTTAACTTGTCCAATTATAAATGAGCATAATATCCAACATATAAGAACTATGGATATGACATGATCTGGTTCATGTGATACTGAGGCGGAACGAGTTGTTGTGTTTGTTGTGAATGTACAGTTTGGAGTTAGCTCCGGACAATCCTGACTTCCGGTACCGGACATTTCGAATACCTGGCACGGCTTAAAGCAGCAACCTGCGGGCCCGTACGCATTCGCAGCAGCATCGTCGTCGACATCCGCGTGAAATTTTGTATCTGAAAAATGTTAACACGTTAAAGAAAGTATATAGTTTGTTTTCAAACTAATACACTCAACCAATGTTCTAACTACACCGATCAAAACATTTTAATTTCTCCTCATGAAATTGGAGTACAGTCGTCATATTTGAAACATAATAAGATGCACCAGTTTTACTTCTTTTTCTTAAATTTCCATTGAAAGCCCTCCGTGCGTTCTTAAACCAAGGACATTTAATCGAGGTGAGGGCAAAACCAAAAGTCACAAAATTGATCGTAGCTTTTGTATAGAGGATATACGGAAACCGGCAAAAACTGCTGAAAAATCCTGTGTAATAGCTTAAAACAATTACATTATTTCAGACGTGCGTAGGATTGTTCGTTGTTACTTAAAATCCATATTTGTACAATGAGACATGCATTTTCGTTTACGGAGAATATACCCAGTACCGACAATTTTGTGACTTTTTGTTTTACCCCTACCTTGATTAAATGTCAGTGGTTTCTAAACGCGTGAAGAGAATTTAATAATGTTTTCATAAAAAGCAGTGAAATTGATGTATCTTATATTTAAAGTTTGCAGTGTATATCCCGAATTCTTGCTGAGAAATTTAAAAAAAAATGATCTGTGTAGTTAGAACGTTGGTTAAGTGTATATCGATATGGCCGAAAATGTATTGTCTGTTATTTAAATTATGAATGTTAATAACTTAACTCGTCTGCAGGACACTTGCCACAAAAATTACTGATCATAGTTTGCTAAGCACCGAGAATATTTTTGTACTTATCTTTTGCTATATGCCATTTAAAAGCTTTATTTGTCTTGGCTCAACTGATAAGTGACTTGTAAACCAATTAGACAAATGTTTTAACAAATGTGTTTTTAAGATTTATTTAGAATTTGCATGGGATGATGTTTAAGATGGATATGTTGACAATTCACCATAAAAACACAACCTCCCCACGCAAAATGGAAAACAGTCAAATCGGTATATGCAACAATCCAAACGCTTAGACTCGGCACGAAGCGCGGAATGCCAAATCAGTTAATGCCACCTCAAAACGTTGCCTCCACACGTAGCGCTGAATGCCAAAGTAAATATCAGGAAATATCGCAAAACGTTGCCTCCACACGTAGCGCTAAATATCAAAATAAATATCGGGAAATATCGCAAAACACAGCCTCCACACGTAGCGCTAAAAGTTAAACTGTCATGTCATAAAATACCGCAAAATACAGCCTTAACACGTAGCGCTGAATGCCAAAATAAATGTCAGAAAATATCGCAAAACAAAGCCACCACACATAGCGCTAAATGTCAAACTGTCATGTCAGGAAATATCTCTAAACACAGCCTCCGAACGTAGCGCTGAATGCCAAAATTAATATCAGGAAATATCGCAAAACACAGCCTACTCACGTAGCGCTAAATGTCATTTTGTCATTTCAAGTAATACCACAAAACATAGCCTTAACGTATAGCGCTAAATGTCAAACTGTCATATCAGGAAAAATCGCAAAACACACCCTCTACACGTATATCAAAATATAGCAAAACAGCCTCCACACATAGCGCTACAATTTGTAAATGCCAAACTGTCATATCAGGTAATACCGCATTTTTTTACCCAGCCTCCACATGTAGCACTAAATAACAAACTGTCATATTAGAAAATACCGCAAAGCACAGCCTCCACACGCAGCGCTAAATAACAAACTGTCATACCAGGAAATATCGCAAAAACACAGCCAACACGACGAACTGCATATCAGGACAGCCTACACACGTTTAGCTGCATGACAGTGTTATGTCAGTTCACGCTATATTGGAAACTCGGGTAATATGACACAGTATATTCTCACATACACATCATTGTGAAGTCAACATAATTTGCAGACCACACATTATGAAGTCTACATAATATGCAGTTATGTTGGAATCGTTCAGTGAAGGTCCTCCGTGCACACATAACCATGAATAACAAGTGACCCAGTATTTTCGCAGTTCACAGCATAGATGTATACAACATTTGTAGATACCGAATCTTTACTTTCATTGTGTGATCGAATGTTTATGACCGAATTAAGGGAAAATGTGAATGTCATAAAACATTTGGGCTGTTTCAAAAAAAAGGCTGGTTTGGGTTTTCCTGTTATTAAAATGTACAACAAACAGTTACTTCCATTTTCCTACTTTGCACAGGTGTCTCATCATGCCCTTTAAAGATTTGTGAAGTTTCATCAAAATAGCACAATCCGTTAAAAAAATATTCTAAAATAAAGGGCAAAAAATGTCAGGAGTGTGACATAAAAGTGTGACACTTTTCAAAATCACATTTGTTCAGACCATTATTTTACAAAAAGCTTGAGTAAAGACAAGTTTTAGTGTTGTTTTAGTTAAAGGTGCATTTATTAGGCATCAAATAATGATAAAATTAAGCATATTATACTTACAGTAATCAAAATATATGCTATTAAGTCAAGTGTGGTAGATTAGAAAATACCTCAAGAAAATCAATACCTCTTTGCTTTATAAATTTATAGGACTTTTAAGATTAATAGTACTTAAGAAATGTTTTGTGTATCATTAAGTTGCATGTTTCTAGATGCAATAATTATAATATTATCACCTATATTGAAATTATATAATTATATTTGTCTGCAGCTCCCTTCAGGGAATGTCAGCTAAATTTGTCAGGAGTGTGACATTTTGCAAATATTGCAAAATTCTGTCAACATTTCCTTTACATGAAAACAAGAGCATGTATTTTCCTGGAAGTCTATGTCATGTTTTGTTAAATTGTGACAAACAGGAATGGCCTTAGTGAAACATTTTTGAGTACACTGCACTTATGTGGTTGTCAGGAGTGTGACACACTTTTTTAACAAAATGAATTTTTTATCTTTATGCGATACCACAAGTTCTAAAGCACTTATATTTAGTTCTTCAACATGTATTTTAACAGAAATACACATTTAAATAATAAGAAACAGCAATACTTGTATTTTAAGCACATAAATTAAAATTCTTTGATTTATTTAATATAGTTCAATAAAGCTCCATAAAATTTTTATTCTGCCACATATGGGTATAACTTGATTGATTTTGATCACTGAAAAGACTGTACAAACATATGGACCAACCAGTTTGGACTTTTTATGACATTTAAATTCTTTACATTTTTTTCACTTCACTTGCCATTTTTCAAATGACAATATCTCAGCAACCAGTTGACCAATTTCAAAAATCTTTTCAGTTTTGTACTCAGTTTCAATAAGCAAAAAATGCAGAATAACAAAATTGGAATTTGAACGAACTTTATTTTTTCACTTTTCCAGCCATTTTTTTTGAAACAGCCCATTTATGGGATGCAGACATCGATAGTTATTGTTGTTGTTTTTTTTTCGTTTTTGTTTTTGCAAACATTGTTTTTTCACATCCCCAATATTCCATTTAGATTTTTTATAAAGCCCGTAAACAATTGTTAAAACAGTTGTCTATATTGCTTATTTAGTCATTAATCAGCTGGATAAAAAGAATAAAACTGAAGACAGAAGATAATAGCTTAAGCCGTATTTACAAAAACACAGAAGCCGCACGTGGCGCTACAAGACAAACTTTCAAAGGAAATGCTACTTTTACAAAACACGTAGCGCTTCAAGTAAATATAACAATAGCTGTCAGAAGAGACAGCGCGCTCGATTATTCTATTCTTATTCATTCGAAATAGATTAAACTTAAAGATTAAAAGAACAAAAAAATATGACCAAACATACATGTGCAAACAGGAATAATATTAAGTGAATGATAAGGGGGGGGGGGAATTGATTTCAAATAACAGAAATAATTCCTGAATGTACTATAAATATTGAACTGAAAAGGGGCATAACTTTAGTAAAAAAGTATTTCCGGTAGAGTTATCGGTCATGTTGACTATGATGTAGCTACTGATGAACCTATATTCCAAGTTTCAAAGTAATATATCTAGTCGTTTCAGTTATAAGCTAATTGCATATTTTGGTGAACACTAATCTAAGTTGAAAATATTATTAGGAGAGTTATGGTTCATGTTAGTAATGATGTAGATTTTGATGGTGAATAAATAAGATTTTGATGGTGAATAAATATTCCAAGTTTCAAAGTAATATCTCTAGTAGTTTCAAAGTTATGCGCCAAGTGCATATATTTTGGTTCACCCAAATTATGAGTGAAAAAAGGGCACAGCTTGAACAATATTGGTAGTAGAGTCATGGGTCGAGTATAATTATGTACATTTTGATGTCGAATACATATTTCTAGTTTGAAGTTAAATAATCAAGCAGTTTCAAAGTTGTGATCAAAGTGCATATTTTGGTTAACACAAAATATAAGTGATTAAGAGGCATAACTTAAAATATTCGTACTGGAGTTGTGGGGTTTGTTGGTAACGATGTAGTTTTATGGTGATTATATATTCCAAGTTTAAAGTAGATATCTCATTATCTTAACTAATTTCCAAGTTATGTACCAAAGTGCATATTTTGGTTAACGGACGCCGACGCCGGGATGAGTAGAATAGCTCACTTAATTCTTCGAATAGTCGAGCTCATAACAGCAAAGAATAAATACCTTTCTAAATAAAGGAGTTTTAGGCCTTATTTATGGGAAAACTGTAGATAGGTCACAAAAATCAAGTTAACACACGGATGGCATGTTATTATTCTCTTACAATCTTTATTAGGCAATGCATAAATAGTTTAGAATTTATTATTTCCGTCGAGATAAAGATGGGAGATTGTTTGGTTTGATATTGCCTGCGATCAAGCTTCCGACATTTCAATTAAATAGTATGTGAAGTCCGATTTAGTTCATTTAAAAGGATTTATACTAACCTTTGCATAAGAAGCCCGGTTCTCCTATGACGCCGTCACCAGACGGACGGAAGAACGGACAGTTTTCAGAAACTTGATCACAGAATTCTATACAAGGTTTGATTGGTTCATCTTGAACATAGTAAGTATTATATACTGAGCACAACCAGCGCTTATAGGCAATCTGAAATAAACAAAGGCAATTTTGAGAAGAAAGCAACAAGAAACAAAAAAAAAACGAGTACGATGACGAAAACGTGAAAGTACGATGACGTTTCGTGATTTCGCGGTTTCGTCTTCGTGTTTTCGCTTTCCGACTGGCATGCGTAAAATAGTGGAATCGATTAACAGCTTATGCATTTTTACCTCGTTAAATTTTTGATTATATGTAGTTCAATTAGACGAAGTTAAACTATTTGTCATTGTTACACGAGAACACTTATGAACAGTACACGCCACTATTTGCGGTGTTTGTATCAATAACCTTACTTAAAATTTGTGTGATATTTCACATTTATTAACTTGGTTACCAGATACACATTAGGTTAATATTATTTTAGGATGAACCAATATTTTGTGTCCGTGTATATAAAATTCGGCAGTCCCCATAAAATGGCGTCATTTTTAACTGACGAGTACGTAACTATTGGCCACAATTCTTAATTTATTGACACAAGATGTATCTTACACAATTAAATATGCCTTTCGACAACTGTTTAATTAATGTACTCGCAAAACACATGCGGATTTTCAAGGCTGTGGGCTGTCTTTTTTAATGTTCATTTTATTTTCCGACCTGTCATAGAAATCAACATAGATTCATCAGTAAATTCAAATTGTAGACCAATTAGCGACTGTATGCGCATATGCAAGGTGCACCTGAAGGCTGAAGGCGACAACAAAAAGATCAAAGACGAAAACACGAAAGTAACGAACCCGCGAAGATACGATGTCGAAAATGCGAGATTATTTCGCATTATAATCATCGTGTTTTCGTGGTTTCGCCATCGTTCTTTCGTGTTCTTTAATTGTAGTTTCGTGATTTCCCGATTCAGATTCTTTTCTACACAGAAGAAAATGGCCCTAACAGATTTCCGTATGCACATCCTTTTACTGATTCTAACTAATTACATAAGCTAGTAAAAGAGCTCATAGTGTGACAATAACATTGGCTATTCCAAATTCTGAGTTAATGGAATGATCGTAAATCTGAAATAAGCGAATTGTGGCTTGAATCTAAGTTTTGTCATTTTAGGTTATTTTCTTGTTAATATAAATAGTTTGTTCCATATCGGAAAGAAACAATAACGTCTTTATAACTGTATAATTAATTGTGTTATTATTGTATTGTATTTTGTCTTTTTCTCATATTTCGTTGTATAATTTACCAAAGGCAAATTATATTTGCTACTTTTATAGTTGTTTATAACACTACAAAAATGTGAAAATTGTCTTTGTTTTATATTGTTAAACCGTGGTTTGTGTCAATATTTTTTGCATGCATTTGCGCCGTAGTAAAATAAAAATAGCATTGTTACACTACAATATACAACTTGCTTATCAGAACTTTGATTTCTACTTTCAGTTTGAACCAGGAATTAAGTTTTCCTTGAATTTCTTGAAAACCCTAACATTATTTTGACAAATTGGCACTAAACATTGTAGACCACCATATACTTATTTCAGGTATGAGTTGCTTTTGTATATTGTCCATGAATTTCAGAGTTCTCATGCAAACGGTTTTCTTTTGTTTTAGTATGTGTTTGGTAATTAGAACATGAATTAGACTAAATTGAGCTTGCAAACATTAACTACATCCTTAGCTAAATACATTTCTTTACTAAAATCTAGGTGGCAATAAGTATTTCCCCCAAAATTCATTTTTGAAATTTTAGCCAGTTTTCGCCATGTGCAGTGTTTGCGACCTCTCAAATATTTACTGCTGTAAGCATGCAGTCACTTATCACTTAAACAACAAACAAATGCTCTTGAACGTCGCTTCAATTATTATTACTTATGTATTTGTCTAACGTTTACACCTCTAGTCATTTAAAAAATAAGCCATTTGGATAAAGAAACGCGTCACATTTTTCTTCAAGACTCCTTTGGGACGGATCTGTAATTGAATTGTATTTGTTGGGTGAATGACAAACTTCTTTACCTCTTCTTAGAGAACCCTTGTTTCGCGACATGACACAAAATCGATCCGTAAACTAAGCTTCAAATCACAGTAACGGCTGCAGAAAGTCTAAGTAATA
Source organism: Corbicula japonica (assembly GCA_038501625.1). Taxonomy (NCBI): domain Eukaryota; kingdom Metazoa; phylum Mollusca; class Bivalvia; order Venerida; family Cyrenidae; genus Corbicula; species Corbicula japonica. The sequence goes on along the minus strand of JAZAYU010000030.1, from coordinate 912,969 downwards.
CAAGCGAAGATTTTTGCAAATGGATTGGTTTTATTCGTCGGCTCTCTGCCAGTCCAATTTACAGAACAACGTTATTCTCTGTGAAAAACAAGCAATTTCCATCAATGAATATGTTTATCCGCGTCTGTAAAGCACAGCGGTCTAGGGAGCTTGAGAATGTTGAGAGAACAGGGCTGAAGGTTATAAAGCTGAGATTGGAAACCAGCTAAAATCTCAAGCATCTGATTGGCTGAAATGGCGACCAGTTGCCATTTCAGCCAATCAGATGCTTGACATTTGAGACTGGTTTCCATACTCAGTTTTATAACCTTGGGCACATGGATTGCCTGGGAAGGCTTTTCAAGCACTCTTGCCGCCCAGAACATTAAGCATTGTCAACATTCATATATGGGTTTTATCGCATGCGTGATCAGTGTAGATCTAGATTAGCCGGCACATCCGTGCTGTGTGGTGAGGATATAAGATGTTCATTTGTTTTTGCAAATTAGGTTATTCTGGAAGAGAAAGCGAACAATGCAAACCCGATCAGACGACACGGATAAGCCCATGGGGCCGGCTGAGCTAGATATACACTGTTCGCCCTTGTAATAAAACCCGTATATTACGAGTAAATGGTTAACAAGTGACACTGTGATCTCTGACTAAATGGGTATGTTTTACACAGTAATATGTTTAATCAGAATTTAATGCTGTTTTATATTTACACTTCTCAAACAGCAGGGTCAAAATATAAAAGAAAAAATCACATAGCGCTGAGCAAATGAAATGGCAGCTAATCGAAACATTTTCTATTTCCAGTTAATGTGAACTAATGACGTTTCTGAATCATTATCGGGACCCCTATCTTCCAGAAATCTCGACTTTTATAGTAAAATCTTTAGACCCGTGTCAGTTCATTAAAAGACTACAATTAACTTTTTTAAATTTGTTTGCAAAACGAAAGCATTGTCGTAAATTATTGTTTTTAGTACAATGATTTGGTCATTGAAAATGTATTTTCTTGATTGTATTAATCAGCTCTTTGCAATAAATTTAAATTTCAAATTATTATAAAGGGATTGAATTTGTGACGTTCACATAAATTGGCCGTCCAAATCACCGAAGTCAAAAAGGGCCCCGTAATCAGTTAATCAGAGAATAAAATTATTTACAAGTACGACCTAAACACAGACGTGATAGTTTCACTGACTGAATCCCTAATCACAGATAATGATAGTTTCACTGACTGAAGCCCTAATCACAGACGTGAGAGTTTCACTGACTGAAGCCCTAAACACAAACGTCATAGTTTTTCTGTATGAAGCTCAAAGTACAGACGTGATAGTTTCACCGTCTTTAGCTCTAAACACGGACGTGATAGTTTTTCTGTATAAAGCTCTAAAAACAGACGTGATAGTTTCATCGTCTTTAGCCCTAAACACAGACGTGATAGTTTTCAACGTCTGAAGCCCTAAACGCTGACATGTCTGTTCTTTGCCCTAAACACAGACGTTATAGTTTCTTCGTATGAAGCCCTAAACACAGGCGTGATATATTAAAGACCTGAGAGTTTCTCCATTTGTAGCCCTAAACACAGACGTGGCAGTTTCTCTGTCTGTAGCCATCAAGTCTGACGTGATGAAAAACCAATTTCAAAGTTTCGCCACCTGTATTTCTAAACACAGACGTAATAGATTTACTGTCTTTAGCCCTAAACACAGACGTGATAGTTTAATCGTCGCAAGCCCTAAACGCAGACATGACAGATATACCGTCTGTAGCCCTAAACACAGACGTGATAGTTTCTTCGTATGTAGCCCTAAACACAGACGTGATAGTTTCTTCGTAGGTAGCCCTAAACACAGACGTGATAGTTTCACCGTCCTTGGTTTTTAATACAGACGTGATTGTTCAATCCTCTATAGCCCTAAACACAGACGAGACAGTTTTACCGTCTTAAGCCATAAACGCAGACTTGATAGTTCCTCCTTATTTAGCCCCAAACATAGACGTGATTGTTTGACCTTCTGTAGCCCTCAATAAAGAGGTGATAGTGTCTGTAGCCATCAATAAAGAGGTGATAGTGTGACAGCTTAATCGACGCTTGCCCTAAACACAGACGTGACAGTTTCACCTCTGTATTCCTTAACACAAAAATGATAGTTTCTCTGTATGTAGCCATTAATACAGATATGTTAGTTTCTCTGTTAGCTGGAGACGACAAAGAAAGACTGACAACGCGAACCTTCAATGTTTGATACCGGCTCATTTATTTACATGAACATTTGAAGCTTAAAAAATGAATAGTTTTGTTTGAAAAAAAAACATTGACTGTATGTTTTTCGTAGCTGTGGATTGTTGAAATAATGTACGAGAAGCTACCCAGTTACTGGCAGGAGGTAGGAAGCTCTAGCAACATAACTGTCTACACCTGAGAGGAACATGATGTCGCTAGTTGATGTTTCGCAGATCGCCGGGATTAAAAACGCTACTATGCAGGATATATGCGAGATTAACACTGTAGAAACCACGTTTATCAAACTTCCAAGGTTGTGATTGATTGATTGATTGATTCATGTACCAGTATAACAACACAAAGTCATCTGTGTACAAATCGCAATATATGTTTTATACGCTTTGTCTGTTTACAGTATTATACAGGTCTCTTCTTAATCACAAATAAATCATTGAATAACATGGGTCTACTGTTAGTTGTTTGATAACAAGATACTAACAATAGGCTTATATGTGACGATAAACACAACATAATAAAAATGGCTTCCGCCTGGAAATGATTTTGACAAAACATATTTGCCACTGTGGATTTAAATTGAGGTTCTATGGTGCACCAATCTCTAACTAGCCCCGCCAGGATCTTGAAAACAAACATATACATGTTGCCTTGGTAAATTAACTCCAGCGCACCAACTTTAATTTGACATGTTGCCTTAAAACACTTTAAGCAATGACACTATAAAGCAAATTGAGTAAGCACTCGATAATCTTTCCCATGAAGAGCACCTGGCATTGTATCGGCATGATCACATTGACATGAATAAAAGGAAAAAGGGTAACATAGAAGTTGACAAAAGAAAATTCAACCTTATTCACCTTTTATTTATCAAAAGTCAATGACAAAAAGTACTAACATTTTATTAATATGAAACCATATTCTGACACGTTTTAACATTTTAAGAATGTTATAATTTTTCAAAACCATCCCGCATCTAATTAATGCATTCAAAACTGAAATACATTTAATTATAATGATCTAAACATGTACTAGCTAATCTATTATTTACTACAGTAAGCTTGACGTGTATGTATATGTTCAATTCTGGTTAAAATAAAAAAGGCAAGGGGGTAAATACGCAGGCCAAGATAACTTTCATTTTCAATATTTTCAATAGATCTTCAAAATTGAACTTACCCCCCCCCCCCCCCCCACCCCCCACCGTATCCTCCCACTGTGTAATGTTAAGTTTTGATGCGAAATTTTAACAGCCCAGTCACTGGCTTCATTCAAAATCAAGGCCAGGCGAAGACATTTCATGGTATGAAAATGTGATTTGTTATAGTTGCCATGGACCAGTTTACAGTTTAAAGTGAAAGGCACTATAAAATAACGTTTAAAATAACGATTGCAATGGACCAGTTTACAGATTAAAGGGAAAGGAACTATAAAATAACGTTTAAAGGATCTTTAAGGACAAATAGTGCATAGTTAGTCTAAAAAAATAACCGAAGAACAAAGGTTATTTCTAACTTATCAAAACTATTAAACTTCACACATTTCAAGTTTTAGCACAGAAGTAAGATGAGCAAAAAAAAAACAGTTTTATAATCATTGGTCCAAAGCTCAACAAGAGATTGATGGCACGTGTGCTCGACCGGTACAGAATGACAGGAATATTAGAAAATGATCGAATCCTTATAAAAATGATTTGTATAAGATTGTAAAGTGTCGCATAGTTACAATGCCTTTAAAAACAGAATTGTTAATATTTAAAACAACAGCATGTTAATGTTTCACTTCTCCGGCGAGCCTGTCAAATCGAGTTTAACCAAGATTAAATGCCTATTGATCGCATTGGAGCAGATTGGACAGTTTGTCATGCCGATTTGTCTGTCCTACGGTTTAACGTAGAGATCAGAATTGCGCAGGAGACTATCCACGCTGCGTGTTAAAGCCTATAAGGTTTTATAAATCGATTCTCAGTCGACAGCTCGTAATCCGTAAAATCAGGCTTTTTTCTTTACAAAAAGCGACATCCAGCTCGTGATTTGCATGATAATGTGACGTCATTTAAATGGTCACCAATTGACAATGTAACTCAATAAAACTTTGTTATGAATCAGTCTGAAGGAAACGTTTATTTAAGAAGCAGCAATCATTTATAATAAAATTACATACTATGACAGATTTTTCCCAATTTTTAATGAAAACTGTACCATAAATGCTGTGGTATCATTATTTTTCGTATGGGTTTAATTTTCGCGAGATTAAGACCTAGAAAAATCAAAATGTTGAATATCTTATTTTATTAGAATAATATAACTGTGCGAATTTATATCCGCATGTAAATGCCAGTATGTATTCAGTGCGAAATCTGATCCCCGCGAAATTAATCGATGCCACAGCAGTAGCACATTATATTTTAGAAACTGAAGTATGGACACAATGAAACGAACAGTTCTGAGCACGAAATTCTACCACGTGTTTTTATTTTTAAACTAATGAAAAGTCAGTTATAATGAAAATCCCGTTAATATAACATTTTAAAAAGATTTTATAAAGGAAGAAAGGGCATTTCTACCGCCTTGTTACAACGATTCAACGAAAAAGGAAAATTGTAACATAAATTATCAAGACTTTTTTTATTTAGTCTGTCGGTTTCAGGCATGAACTCGAACAAGGAAATATTGATTAAATAACTGGCGAATGTGGTTGAAATAGATGAATAAGACAATAGTGCAGACTTCACATTAAACTATATAAAACTTATATTCTACCAAGACGATGGCGTGCATATTATATCTAGTCATTTTATTATAAGTATCAAGTAATAGCCAACGGACGATGCTCCCCCGCAAATAAGGAAGTGGGACAAAATTCTTAATAGTGTTTTAACGATAAATATAGCCAACCTACCCAAATATACAAGTATTAAAGATCCCTGTCGTGCTCTTATACAGAATAACGACAATGAGAGGTGTATAAGTATATGAGTCATGACTTTTAACAGTAAAAACCACAGCATTTAGACGAAGAACTCTACTACTTTTTGAGAAGTAAATATTCGAAAAACCGAAGGTTGAATAATGAAAATCTGTTTGGTAGCTATGAAATACTCTCACACGGTATTGCTGAGTTTGTAGCCAATTTTAGCCTTGGTGTGAAACATTCTCTTGTGCTCAGCGAACAGTCCTCAAAGGTCGACATGAAGTCCCCAATAATCCCGCCATATGAAAACATATAATTATGAACATATTGCCGCTTTAGTTTGTGCACTATAGATAACACGTCTAATGCCTTTAAGCTCGCTTTGAGCGCAACCGTGATCATGGAAACAGTTAGTGTAGTATTTTCTTAAATAAAATGAACAGTGATCACAAGCGTATGAATAATCGTGATTCCCCAAAATTGAAAAATAACAGGGGTGGCAGAACACACAAGATTAACAATATGAATCCTCGCATCGCAGAAAAACTCAGAAACAAAACGCATTCCTAGCTGTTACATTGTAATGAATGAAAGTCTATTAGAATCTCATATAATTTGTGGGTACGGTCCATTGCTGATTTCTGGGCATATAACCTTTAGATTACGTATATCTATTATATATAAAACACCTTATAAGATCCAGAGTTAATGACACGTGTATGTTATTTTATGTCCATATTTTAGGATTTGCCATTTAAGAAGTTAGAAAAGGTTACTTTACACTTTGAAAAAAATCGTCTAAATTTATTAAAGTGACGATATTTCTGTAACTGAATAAAATGAAAATTGCGTAATGAATTGACACATGAAATATCTTGATCTAGTACTTCGAAATGAGTATTATATAAATATAATATAAAAATTTACGATGTTCAATTATTGAAATTGTGCATATTTTAGAACTCGTTAGTTACTCATAAAGGACGAAAGCTGTGCATTCATTTCAATCTGCATGTCCGCTTGTTCAGCATATTAACGTTGTTAAATACAAAGGAAATCAGAAAGGCAGGTTTGTTAGGTTGTTAAGGGGTTTAAGATTTATTTGTTGATGTGCATCAGATTGAATCAAGTCTAATTCCCTTCTACTATATCACACTTCCTTTTGATTTCAAAAATTACATTTATTTTCTTCTAGAAAACGTCTTCTGTTTTTTCTGTCTCCATCAAAAAAAGCTAACTTAAAGTTAATTACTATCCATAAATTCTCTTGGAAATTTGTTTGCACAGGGAATGATCTTCTGTCTAGAAGAGTGGACGTTACTTACATGTATCTCGGATGAGTGATTGACAAATAGAAAATAACGAGATTACCCGATCAATAGGTCGTTAGCGATGCCAGACACATACTTCGTACAAGATAGAGAAAACTGCCGCACAATGATGGGACGTCGCATGAAGATAAATAATTGTCGACTGCCACGATTTAAAGAGGGATATCTAGAGGGGCAAACGGTAAGAGTACTTACAACTGACCAGGACTGGAGGTTATAAAGCTGAGATTGGAAACCAGTCTCAAATCTCAAGCATCTGATTGGCTGAAATAGCGACTGGTCGCCATTTCAGCCAATCAGATGCTTGAGATTTGCGACTGGTTTCCATGCTCAGCTTTATAACCTTGGGCACAGGGATTTGTCGTAGGCCATAGGGCGACATATTTCACATATATTTATATATATATATCAATTGCTATGTGTTTTATTGAAGAATGCAGGTCAATTAGACTACAATGTGGGGCAATATTGTAGTCGGTCAGGGATTAATAGTGGAATGTGGGGCAATATTGTAGTCGTCCATGGATTTATAGTGGAATGTGGGGCAATATTGCAGTCGGTCAGGTATTATTTGTGGAATGTGGTGCAATATTGCAGTCGGTCAGGGATTAATAGTGGAATGTGGGGCAATATTGCAGTCGGTCAGGGATTATTTATGGAATGTGGGGCAATATTGCAGTCGGTCAGGGATTATTTGTGGAATGTGGGGCAATATTGCAGTTGGTCAGGGATTATTTGTGGAATGTGGGGCAATATTGCAGTCGGTCAGGGATTTATAGTAGAATGTGGGGCAATATTGCAGTCGGTCAGGGATTATTTGTGGAATGTGGGGCAATATTGCAGTCGGTTAGGGTATTATATTGTATTCTCCAATTGATGAGGCTTTTACATTTCCTTAGTGCAGTTTTTACCACCATGTGATGTAGAGCTGCAGTAGTCGTAAGGCCTGGAGATTGATAGGACAGATGTGGGGCTACAACATTTCTGTCACCAAGGAGACATAAAGCGGGTATGGGGTTATAGCATCCATGATTTATACCGGGATATGCTGGCTCTAGTATTAGTATTTGTATCACTGTCGCTTAATAGTCAAATGTCTAAAGAATGTAATTTTATAACTCAAGGATACATGGCGGAGAATTGGGCTTCTGTATTTCTATCGTCGAAGGATAGTGTGGGATTTAGGGCAATAACATTTCAAAATGATAATGGATGCGAGGTTAACCGTGTATAATGGGGTATTGGACTACAACACTGATGCATGTAGGTCATCTTATAGCAGGTGTATCGATACATTGTGGATACATTGTGCCTCACAACTTTTAAATAAAGATGCGTACATAAAAGGGACATGGGGTTATCGATGTAAAAAAATGAGAACATAGTGAAAGAGAATCTCTGTCAAATACGGACAGTGGTGGAAACTGAGATAAGAGATAAAATTAGTTTCTGCTATTAAAACGAGTATAGGTAGAGCGTATATACTGGAGACATGGAGATAGATCAGTGACTTACTTGTGTGGTCCTGTGCTCAGCAGATAGCGTTGAACATTAAACGTTAATCTGACCGTAGACAAAAGTTGGGCTTAATGTTAATAGCACACTAAGATAAGACAAGAGGCACATCTCTCGCCAATGTTTGATATGGGAATAGTCTTTCTCTTACTGAAACACTGGACGATGATCCGTTGTTTAGGTCCGAAGTTTTTCTTTTAAAAAGAACCTTGTTATTCGTGTTATATCACATTTACTACAACATTTATTTCGTCTAAGGAAAAACAGCAGAGACATTGACTCTTAACGCCATGGCTGTTACCACATGGGCGAACAGTGTAGATCCAGATCAGAACCGTCTGATCAGGATCTACACTGCTCGCTTTTAGATTTAAGTTATTTCTGACCAAAAAGGTACCAGTGTAGTTCCAGATCAGACGGCTATTAATTGCCAGTTGATTTGAATCTAGATTCGTCGGTCACACACTCGCTAAACCCGTATATATGGAGTAAAAGGTTAGAAAGTTAAAAGATATTTCGTTCTAAATTAATTTCGTTTGTATCATGTCACGACATATTTGTTTCTCATTTAAACGTTTCGCCTGTCATGAAATAACATGCAGACGACAAATTATCGTAATAACGTCTGGCCTTACCAAGGATTGCCAAATGACGTCATAGTTATTCTAATAATGCTGAAGGTGTGTCGGGTACATGATAGTCACAAATCTGCTGGAGAGTATGCATTTACCAGAAACGCAAAACGTTACTATTAAAATATAAAATTAAATATATTATTAATTATTTTGGTTTAATATAAATATACAGAATTTGAACAGAAAATAACTTTGCATGTTCGAAGTTGTGTTTATTGATGATATATAGTTATATGCTGTTACATTTACGCATTTGTGGTCTTCAGATATTTTAATTGTTCATTCTAATCATCGGGCCAGCTTTCATGTTACCTAGAAATCGGCGAAGTCCGTGACATAGAACAACTGTCTGCACTTACAATTAATGGAAACAGCAATAAATCTATTTGGTAAAGAAACATTCCTGATAAGTCCGCGTCAGCAGCACAAAGCGCAGGAGTTGAATGGGATACAGACAGTACTTACTAAACATTTTTTTAAGAAAATCAACCTTTTAGGAAAACATTTATTGCAAGTCCTACTTTCATAAAGAAATAGATAGATTCAGTATATTTCAGACGAAATAATGCTCAGATTTACCTCAGCGACCTAGTACAAACTCAAATAAACGAAATTACAGTAGAATCCGACTCTTTCCAACTCTTAAACAATTTCAGTCTTTTTTTCGGAAAACTGCAATGTACTTCGGCCTTGAAACTTTTAATTACAACTGAAAATCTGAAAATATACCTTCTCATTTTCCTTAACCTGATACACGCAAGGGGGTATTAAGTTCTTTTGCAAAAAGTTTTTTCCATCAATTCATTATTTGTATTTTAATTTTTAAGCGTAATCGTGCACTTTAGTTACGTTTGCTTCCACTTTAACTTTGCATCGTATTTGCTTAACCCTTCCCTCCGTGGGATATGGTTATTATCCAATAGCGAAAAGTGTAGATCTAGAAAAGCCGGCACATACATGCCGTCTAATAAGGATCTGCACTCTTCGCCTTTTCATTTATTTCTGACGAAGAAGCGAACAATTCAGACCCTGATCTCACGACACAGATGTGGCGGCTGATCTTGATCTACACTGTTTGCATAAACCACGAACATATGGAGAAAATGGTTAGCTCTGAAAGTTCATCCAGTGCCGTATTCTGTATTAAAGGAGGTTCTTGGCAAATCAGAATACTTGCAGTCTTGTTACAACGTCATGTGAAATGTGCCTGTTAGCACGTTTCAACAATCTAGCAAGTGTTTAGACGTTATGTATTATGATCAAAGATAGAACAGCCTTGTCTGTGAAGCGGGAAATGTAAATCTGTCACAGAGGCAATACATAAGATATAGGAATGTTTGGAAGTTTGACTTCATGTACGATGTACTATGTTCAAGTCGAAATAAATATTTTGTCTGTCTGCCTGTCATGTCGACTAAGGTAACTTCATTTTGACACTTGTAAGACATTGCAATATAGTACAATAGAACGGTTTTTTAAACCCAAACGTTTACCTTTCTTTGTGATTTGGAAATCACTCTCAGTTATTTTATTGAAGGTAGAGAGTCACACTTTTTAAATGTTGCATATATGTCATCAAACATTCAAAACACTGTGAGTATCGACACACCTTTTACATGTTTTACAATATGTCAACATTGATAGAGATGAGAATTTTCTGCATTAAATAGTAACACTGGTTATAACTTGCAGTTTCGGGTAATATACAGTCTCATTATAGGCTATTCAAGCTTCCAAAATTTAAAGATAAATATGAAAAAAAACACATCAACAGAAAAAAATGCATTAATTCAACGGAAAGCATTTTTACATATATCTTACTTGTTCTCAACGTCTCGGATACAAGTTAATTTTTGTAAGAAAGACGCTACTGTGTTAACACTTCAAGCAGACGACAGCCGGAAAATTTACAGAAAACCGGTGAAAGGTTTTGGGATGACAAGTGCGTTCCTTATTTACAGAATATTCTATTATTAAGAACTAGTAAAGTTCATATGAAGCCATTCATATATTATCAATTAGTGAAAGATGGTAACTTAAAAGTGGCAGCATTCTATTGAGCATGAGGATATATTTACAATTTCGCTTCTATTTACAGCACGCTGTTTGTCACAAAAAGTCTGCCGGTGAGGTCCCTGTGGACGGACATTCAATGAAGACGGTGTCAAACTTGATCTTATTCATACGTTGTGCCTTTTTATATATACAATTAGTTTTCTTCTTACAAAAGACATACTTAACAATTTCTCTAAGGACCCAAGATATCAATTACAGACAATCGTTTCTGCGAAAACACTCCACAAACAAAGGAAATATGACAACAGAGGACACTAATTTCTGAGCAAGTCAATATCGTTCAGAAAGAACGTTTGCCCCTCGGATAAGATGTAATTTACCGAAAAATAATGTTACTGCTGTATTAGATAAATGACAATTCAATATCAATAGGGTCAATTTCCATGAAATGCAGACGCAAACAAATGCAAAATAAGGTTAAAGAGATTTGTATAACGCTCGTATAGCTTTTTTTACCCCGAAGGGATGGTGCTTCACAAGACCATGATGTTTCTTGTGAAAGTTGTCGCCTGTGAATAATAAACATAAAAAGTGTTGGACAAACGATGACTTTGATTTTGTTGTCTTCAAAAGCAATATGAAGAAGAAAATGATGAAAGAAACATTTTCTCGGAAAAAATGCTTTAAAAAGCTTTCAAATATAAGTAAAATTACCGGTATATCATTATATTTCATTACATGGATTAGTTGAATGTTGCATTGAAAAAGAAACGCACTTTACCTGAAATGAAAAAAAACCCACTGAGACTTTGAATTGATCATTGTTCTTACCTATCTGTTATATAAAGTAACATTTTTAAAGCTGTCAACAGGTTTTCATGTGAAATTAAAAACTTAAATGATAAATTCTCCCAATATTCAAAATGCAAGACCAACAATTGAATGCTTTTGACGAATTTATAGAGCCTTAAGGATTACATTAATAAAAACGCATGGTTATAAATAAAGTTTTCTGCACTGATTTAAGTGTGTTGTTCGTGGCAATTCGTGAGCTGCTCTTTTCAACATTTCTAAAATACGCTAGTTAATCATCCAGAAATCTCTCTCCACATATTGATTTTGAACTTCAGTCTTTCAGGAATGAAAAGGAATTTTTATGAAATCTGAAACAGAATTACATCATATTTAGAGTTATCGGATTTTTGAATAATGACTTACAAGTCGGATCTCTTAACCACTTAAAGTTTGTCAGCATCGAGCTTATATTTAATTGAAATTACGAGAGCAATAAACGCTATTGGCTGCTTACATATAACGAAATAGTTTTTAAAGCACCTGTAAATAAACACATTTAACATTGTCTATAAGACAATAAAAACTTCAGGTTTCGTTTTTCTTTCTTCTAAACCAGAAGTTATGTCAAAGAGAAGAGCTAACAATGAGGTCATAACATAAAACACAGATTATGTACTTAGAGCTGCCTATTCACAGTTCCAGAACAAAAAATATAGTGTCTTCAAATTTCAAAACATAAAACACAAACTTAAAAGTGCCTGAAAACAAGTTAAATGTGATGATATTCTTACACAGTCACCGTGCACGTGAATATATTCGAAGCCAAAGTTGTTATAGTGTTACTAACGCAGAAAAATTCTCTCACAACAGATCGCAACATGTTCTGTATAATTCCAAAATTCTGGAAAATCTCTGGGCTATAGGTTATGTCGCCATTTCAGCCAATCAGTTGCTTGAGATTTGAGACTGGTTTCCATGCTCAGTTTTATAACCTTGGACAAAGGTCTTTAGTCCTTTTTCGACATTATTAAGTAGAACATTGAATATATTAACCACATCTGAGACAATAAAGTATTCCACCCTGAACCGTGAATAGGCAGCTTTAAAGAGACAGACCTATATATCATTTCCAGGATTTATTTCGCCTGGATTCATATTGAAAATCGATTTTTTCTCGCCAACTTTATGAAAACAATTATTCTTAAATATCATTTTTTCGTTGCTGTTTTTTTTAAATATTTTTGTGACGACATCTAACGTCACATATGCGCGTTCACACGTCCGATTCACTTGACAGCCGCATATTCTTCATACTTATTAGAACTACTGCAAAATATGAACTGAATCCTATTTCAATATTACAACAACCCATTTTTTAAATCCAATTAATATCACAGAATTAACAGAGAAGATTGACTCTAGTGTTTCCCTCCCGAAGACTTTTTCCCCTTCTGTGATTTCCATAAATATGTTTCCTGTGAAAGATTGAAGTGCACAAGTCCCTAATAATACCATAACAAGTTATGTTCAAAAATGCAATAGTATTTTTCCGACAAGGTGCAAACGGGTTGTCGGAGAGCACAGCTCCCAAACGTACATGTACCAGTACATGTAATAAGTATAGTTCCGCTTAGTTTATAATTATTATAGACAAGTGCATTCCAATTTAATTTATAAATATTGTTGTTAAGGTTTCTTTGTATTTTATCTAAAACTAACGCTATTTCTTTGTAACTGCTTTCCAGCTTCGGATCCTAGCATTTACAAAATTGTTTAATTCTTTGACCATTGCTCGCAATATGTTGGGACAACATGTTACTTAACAAAATATTATGTGGAAAGTGTGTGGGAATAATGATGTAAGTAAAGTATGCGGAAAATCATATTGAAAGAACACAGAGATGCAACAATTTTGACCCGCTATGTTTCCGTGTAATATAGACAACCATACTGATTCGCAATGTTTCCTAGTTCTTTTACAGTGATTTAAACAAACAAGATGATATTCTTGCAGGTCGTTTGTCAAAGACTATGCTAGTTTGCTGGGGAAACTGACAACGTAGTGCATCTTGGGGCAGAATAGATTACTGTCTGAATGATGATGACGTTGTGTAAACAGAAGCCTCATTTATTCCTACAAATGTCTGCGAGAAACGCGAGTTATCAGTTCCCTTTCATCAACAATGACAGTAGAGTAAAAATGTGAAATGAATGTGAAAGAGAACAGTAGTTATTTCCTGACGTCTCAGATATGGATTGATATACCGAAATCATATCGTTACTGATCCTTACATGTACATCCCTCGCCGATGTCTAACATAACGGTTCTTAAAATATATTCTGGTACAACCATTCTCGGCATCTGAGACACGGGTTCGTATACCGAAATCATATCTTTTCTGTTCGTAACATGTACAACCCTGTACAATGTCTTAGATAACGGTTTATGGTTCACAAAATATCACCTTGTACAACCCTTCCCTGTGTCTGAAATATCAGTCATTATATAGAAATGGGAACTAATCATACTAGCTATTTACAACCTGCTCGTGTTTGATACAGTATAAAGACATTAACCTTCCGATCAAAACCTAGATCCAGAATAATTCATGGTAACTTAGATTATTTATTATTTCTTTATTAAATCACTTAAAGAATATTGAAATTCATAAAAGTAAATATCCTTTGTAAACGATTTTGATTTTGAAAATAAATGGCAATGCCGCGATTCTATCTCGCCGAAAGTTTAAAGAAAAAAGCATGCAGAAGCACGGTTGGATTCTGTCTGCTAAAAACTCTTTCAGATTATTGTCCTTGAAAGAGTTTGTTGGTAATCAGAATCCAACCGTGCTTTGACATGCTTTGTTTTGAACGTTTCGGCGAGATATAATCATCGGCATTGCTGCTTTACAGAGCATGGATGATACTTCTCTTATCAAAAAAAGTGAAATATACATATCAGGAATCGCCACACTCACAAAACACAGCAACCCCACGCAGCGAAAAAGAAGAGAGGAAAAAAGAGCATGTTTGTTATAAGTATGTCAATTCAAATAAGTACCACAAACAATTAATGAAAAAGAATAACATTATTCGCAATATTGGTGACGTTTTGGTACGAACAATTTAATTGTACACGGCGGACAACCGAATGAATAACAGTATTCGCAATATTGGTGACGTTTACGTACGAACAATTTAATTGTACACGGCGGACAACCGAAAGAATAACATTATTCGCAATATTGGTGACGTTTACGTACGAACAATTTAATTGTACACGGCGGACAACCGAAAGAATAACATTATTCGCAATATTGGTGACGTTTTGGTACGAACAATTTAATTGTACACGGCGGAAACCTGAAGAGGGGCAGAATACACATAAAGTACCAGCTTATCGCAATACTATCTTCATCTTACTGAGTTTGACAGATTAGTGCACCAAGCTCACTTCAATGACTGAAACAGATTAACAAAAACTGTTATTTGGTAGTAAGTTCATATCCATATGCACATTAAGTGCTAATGTCTTGTATTATAATGATATTTCCAGACACAATAAACGACTTCTGCAGAAATAACTTCGCCCAGGTTTACTTTTTCAACAAACAGCTGCAGCTTATGCAGCAGCAAAGATAAAAGTTCATTTAAGTTACAATTGAACGTGACAAGTAGCACACACATGCAATAATCAAATACTGACAGATTTTGAACCATTATAATTCATGTTTAACTGGAGTCCAATGTTAAATAAAGGTGTAATGCCAAAACAAATTGTAAGACTGGATGTTTTAAAGCTGAGATTGGAAACCAGTCTCAAAACTCGAGCATCTGATTGGCTGATTCGCCAATCAGATGCTTGGGATTTGAGACTGGTTTCCAAGCTTTTTTATAACCTTGGGCATAGATAACTAATATTCTCATTCTCCAACATTCACCAGAGTGGATACGTTGTGTAATATACAAGACCCTATAATTAAAGCTTGTTTTTTTTCCGTTTGAGTTCTCCACATTTCAACACTTGGCCTATTTATTCGAAACATGACATACCAAAAATACTGACATAGCATTAATTTCAAACATAGTAGCCAGGGTCCAAGATCATAAAACTAAATATGGAGATCAGTCTCAAAACTTATTTTTATGATCTTGGGCCCGGTTGTTTCCTACATCACTTCTATCGTTATGGGACCGAGACGTATAATCTATACCTTTTTCAATATTTACTTCTTCCATGTTGTTTTCGAAATTCGAAAACATTAACAAGTTAGATTACACGTGTAACAGGTAAGAATACACTAATTTTTGAAATTAATTAATTAATCGAGAGGTCTAAAGTATTGTAATCTGTAGTTCACTTTGCAAATGCCTATTAGGATGGTGTTAGGAGCAAATACATTTTTATAATTTCGTTTTGCAGTTGTTGTTTTTTTTAATAGTTTAATATTACTCATTTTATATACAAGAGGCAAACTCTGAAGACTTTAAATATTCTTTCTAATATTTTTTTTTAATTTAATGAAACAAAATATATTAGATGTATCACTATTACAAAATGATCGCAAAGTTACTTTCAAAGGCCGCAAACAATGTTTTACTTCACAGCTACAGTCAAATTCAGCAAATTTGCAAATTATTCAAACTGTGCATTGACCCTTATTTTGCCTGGGTGTCATTTACATACTTTGTTAAGTATAAATCTTGTAAAATGTATTATATACTTGTTTTATTGATATTTCATGCAAATGTTTCTCAGAATTATAGGTTTAGTATCTCATTTGCTCTTTACATTCAGAATATGCTGCTATTTTTTGAACAAACTGTGCTCTTAAATCAGGTTTTATTATCTCAGTAGCTATTTTAAGACAACCCCATAAATTCGTTAAAATTCAAAGAAGAAACGTAGCGTTTTTGGAGACATAAAAGACAAACGCAGATATTGACGATGTTTGGATGTGTTTATTTCTTCAGCTGAAGGCTGTAATGACAGGAGAGCTCATAAATGACAGAGAAAATCATACTGCACTGACAGGCATATCAGTTTAGTTTATTGGAGGCAATTCACAGTCTGATATTACTGAGTAACACAAGTCTTCATTGTGTAGATTGTAATTATGTTTTGTACAGGAAACAGAAAACATAGTGCGTGTTATGTTGCTAGATTGCACAAATTTGCAAAACAAATCTGCCACGTACGCATTTCATTTAAACAAATAAATAGTAGGAGAACAAACAGGAAATGCCATCTTTCCATGTTACCAGAAAATTGCATTATCTACATTGAAATTATGAACAAAACTTATCTAACAACAATATTACCATAATAAGACCATAAAAGAAACAAAATAATAACAAATCTAACTAGCCGACAGTATTAATTGAAATCGATGCCCAATGTTATAAAACTGAACATGGAAACCATTCTCAAATCTCAAGTATCTGATTGACTGAAATGGCGACAAGTCGCCATTTCAGCCAATCTGATGCTTGAGATTTGAGACTGGTTTCCAATCGCAGGTTTATAACCTTCAACCCAGACGAAGTTACAATTTTATAGGAATTTGGCGACTGGCTATACACTGTATACCATCATAAATAAAACTTAACAAAAGGGCATAGATGGTCTTTTTCCTTTCCAAACCCACAGTCATGGGAGGGAAATAATTAGCGATGGGAAATAATCAATGATAAATATTCTCTTCAGAAAAAATTAGCTGACTGTAAAATTGAACTTTGGCATTTGAATATGTATGAGGCCGGAGCCGAAATAAATGTGACTGTAGCGGTAGCCTAGTGAGGTTGTCAAGGGGAAAAATTAATTTGAAGACTTTGGGTCAAAATATTCAGTGGAAATCGATTTGACTTTTAAGGGCCCTGTGACTTTTACCTTCAATCCAACGACCCTTAATAAAAATCATCTCCTCAAGGAGTTTAATCATCCCGTAACTTTTTAAGACTTGTAGGGTTTTTGGCTTATAGAGCAGAAATGGATTTGACATTTAAGGCTTTAACTTTTTGAATCAGTTACCCAATAAACAATAACCGTCATCTACTCGAGGATTAGATTGTTACTGCGAAGTCTGAAGACAACGTTAAAGGGTTATTTACTTAGTGAACAGAACTGGATTTTACCTGTGTTAGGCCTTTGATAACGTGACCTTTGTCCCATGTGACCCAAGAACAACAGAAGCCAGCTACTCAGGGACTGTGAAGTTTGAAGATTCTGGGTAAACGGCTTTTAGACTTTGAGCGAAATTTATTTGACTTTTAAGGCCACTTTGACCTTGATCTTATCCCACTGACTCCAAAAACAGTAGAAATCATTTAATCAACGACATCAATATTGTGAAATTTAAAGATTATGTATCAAAAGTTACACGCTCTCTTCCTTGAAGCGATTAGGCGTTCACATGTACAAGTATTAGAACCCCCACCCCCAGGGAGTAGCTATCTCTTAGGTAAAGCGAATATGCGGTGAACTACATGTAGACAAATCATAAAGAGGTCGTGCCTACAAGCTGACGATAACTGATAACTTAAGACCATTTAAAACAATTTAAATTTATTAAACTGCTGTTTAATTGGAGAGCATAATCGTGCATTACTCTCTAAATGTTATCACGTATTTACAAAATTCCTGTAGACGACGTTTTACTGAACATTTAATTACCTGACTGTGAGAGCGCTCCGTTAGGCATTAGTGATCCATTTTCTAAGGATTTTCCAGTTTGTTATATTAAAACCGACACTTGTATGCACAAATTGATCTTGTAAACGCATTAACAATCCTCTAGTTCCGACTTGATTCGATTCTATTGAATTAAAGGCAAATTAAGATCGGTTTGAGGGGATTGAGACACGCTTGAGGAGAAGATTTCCAAACAAGAATTAATTTAGAGGTCTCAATACTGTCACAAGCATGCCTTACTTTATATAAAAAAGCCCAATTCTAAAAACCAGTCATTTTAAGTGTAAATAAATCAACAAAATAGCATTGAACAGATAGCAAGAGAATCGGAAAGCTATTGTAACATATTAAATCAGTCTTCAAAACTCTTCAAGAACGGAGAGCGGGAGACAGACAGACACACAGACAAAGAGAAAGAGGGGGAGGCCATTTCTGGACTTATTGAACTAATATGTAATTGTTGAATGATATTTTCTAATATAAATTTAGAACCGTTCCATCAACTGACCTTATAAACCGAATTTGTCGATATTTTGACAAATTGAAAATGTTTTATTGGCCTCATGAATATTAAATTGTTGCAGAGAAATTAGATCGAATATTTGTTTATTTTAATTTATCTTGGTAGATGTTTATCGAGACATAATTCAGAGAAATGAACAGTTGCATAATTAATAATGAATACTTAATAAGAAATGTAAAACGTTCAAACTGCAATAAATTTTGCAACGGCAACTTGGGGCTTTAATAATGAATAACTTGATGAACCTATGAATGAACTGTGCACGATCAACAGAAAACCGCTGTGTTTCTGACACTACATCGGGTTGAAAGAAAGCTTTAAACAAGTCACCTTATGTAGACCCATAGTAACACCAATAGTTGGTCCTATGCCATTTATCTTAACTCACATCTCAATATAATTGTCGTTTATCTTAGCAGTCATCATTATTGATGTGCTGACAGACAATCCTTTAGTTAAGGAATCATAAGCCGCTTAAATACATGAGAATTTGTTTACACACTCGTTTCTTAGAACTTTATAGTTAATGGGACAACTGGGCAATATTTGCACAACAATTTATCACCTAAATACGATCCAATTTTCCTACCAATAACATCAGTGCATTTTCATTTATATCAGTGAATTTTCCGGTCATAATGTGTTTCCCTGTTTGCAATATTGATTTCAAGGAATCTTCTTTAACATTTTGCCTATACAATGCTTACTTTTTATGTGAACGGCCACAGAGAGTATCAGCGAGCAAGGAGTGGTACAGACTTAGTTCTCACTGCCGTTTGTTATGCATTTAACAGTCCATTAACCTCATGACATTTACAAAGCTAAATTAAATAAAACAAAACAACGACTCCCCTAGGTTAATACTAGGTTAATACTTAAATTAATACAAATTAACATTTTTTTAAATAATGCAAACGGATTTTAAACCACTTTAAACATTTCTTTTTAAATAATAAATTTTAAGGCCATCATTTTTTTAAACAAATAATTGCTATTAATTATTCTGAGATAATTTTGAACACCACAAAAATATATATTTTAGTTTTCAAAATATAATTTATGTAATTCTGTTTTATATAAAAACGTAAAAAAAAACATTTGTAATCCGAACGAATGCTCTTATTACAGCTTTGGAGCGCTCAGAAAACCCCCTACGGCCTGACCTGATTGCCCTTAGATACGCTGCCTTAATATATGACGCTTTCCTTCACACACGCCGTCCTACATCCTAGTACAACTAGGGAAAATGTAAATAACAATGTTACCAAAACTCACAATAGCGTCTTAACAGTTAGGAAAACGTTAGTTTATTTGTCTAGAGGTTGTATAAGTAATGAATTGGTTGTATTTACCCGTCTCAAAGCTGTTAACAGTGTGCAATTAATATGTACCATCTAATTAAGCACCGTCTGCTCTAATACCCAGTGATTTATTGTGTATCATAATTTCTTATAACTCAAAAACTGAAACCGAATTTCTATAATGAAATAAGATGGACAACGACTCTTTGGCCAGAAATATTTAAAAGAAGACCATTCAATTACTTAGTATTTTCTCAACGAACAAAATGTATACAAAAGACAAAATTTCCTCAACAGTAATCAGAATTTCAAAGTTTCAAGAAAACTGATTACATTTAAATATAGTCTTATACAATATACGGTGAGAAAAAAAAGGACTAGCTTCCAGACATACATAGATTTCTTACGTAAATTTCGGTTCTTTTTTGAAATTTGCCTATAATAAGGTACATGTATAAGGTGATTAAATAATGCCTTTCATCGACAGTGATATTCATTTAATATACATTTTTCATGATAACGGGTTTTCTGACTTGGTAAGTTAAAGTAAGCTTCAAAATAATAAACATAGTTAGGATTACAGCTATAAATCCATAAAATCGGTACCGACCTGATTAACAGTACAAAGTAAACTCACTAATTCTAATTTAACCGAATAACTGTGTTTGTTTAAATCACACTAGAGATTTCACTTAACTCAATTAAGAAAAAACGCCACAAATTTGAAATTGAATCGTGGAAACATTTCACTGTTACTAATACTAGGTTAATCACACCGAATTCAATTATCTGTTTTGTTAAACTGACTTTTAAGGACATTATAAGAATATTATCTTTTACGCTTGTTTGACAAATATGTCAATTATTTAAGTATAAGTCATATTCGAACACAGAGGAATAGTGTTACCAAGTAACCTTCGATAAACATAACATTCTAAAATCGAAATATGCACCTTCCGAATGGTCACATCCAGAAAACCAGCCTTTCCACACAGCCGAAAAGCAGAGAGGAAAAGAGTGCATTGGTTTATGAAATGATCAATTTCAAAAAAGGGCATTACAAACGAAAGTCACAACCGGAAGGGTACACTGAACAGTCATTGGCAAAGATTTTGCCTTCGGGATTTAAACCTAATTCTGGGGAGCACCAACTTCATACTTGGTCCTTTAGGTCCTCATATGATTTGTCTAAGTGAACTCTAGCCCATCCATCAACTCGACAAAAGTATACATTTAAGAAATTGAATCGAAATGACTATCGAAAATGTAGGTTCTCAATGACTCAGAGACCAGGGCACATGGAGGAGTCAAATTAACAATTACCCGATGTCAGTAATAAAAAGTGAAACTGATCAAGCTAATACGTTCTTTTTCAAATTCCTTAGAAAACCTTCATAAACTCTTAAACCTCTACTACTGTTGTAAAAAAGAAAAATACGCACATCAGGAATTGCCACATTCAGAAGACACAATCTCCACACACAGCCAAGAAGAAGAGAGGAAGAGAGAGCATGTTTTATAAAATGACCAATTTCAAAACATACACTACAAAAAACTAACAAAAATGGGAACCTGAGGGGTTACCGCCTTGAAACGGCCAGTGGCAAAACAATAAGAGCGACCATGTACTTTGCAAACCTGAAAAGACTTTCACAAAAAACATCTCCTTATTTGTTTCTAACAATAACAAAACTTGAATTTAGTCTGTACTATTAGTTGTAGTTCAAATGTATGAGATTTTTTATTATTTATGTCAATGTTAATTTCTTTGAAATATTTCAAAACCATAAAATATGAACGAAGCAATGCATATCATATTAACGTAATCAAACAACGACACGCGAACGAACTTCATAAAATAAGCCAGTCTCTGGTCCATATCCTATTTCAAAGTTTTGATCTCTGGTCCATATCCTATTTATTTATTTATTTATTTATTTCAGTCTCCATTACATACATGGCAAACAAACAAATATACAGTAATATACAATGGTGTTCCAGTATGTAACCACTCTGAGAAGAGTTATTAGAGACTATTAATAAAGTTGTGTTCTCTTGTCCATATCCTATTTCAAAGTTGTGTTCTCTTGTCCATATCCTATTTCAAAGTTGTGTTCTCTTGTCCATATCCTATTTCAAAGTTGTGTTCTCTTGTCCATATCCTATTTCAAAGTTGTGTTCTCTTGTCCATATCCTATTTCAAAGTTGTGTTCTCTTGTCCATAGCCTATTTCAAAGTTGCATTCTCTTGCCGATAGCCTATTTCAAAGTTGTGTTCTCTTGCCGATAGCCTATTTCAAAATAGTGCTATCGGTTTGTAATAATTAGTTTAAAAGTTTGGACTATAATGATCAGACCGTTTTTTCCCAACAGTATCACATACGCGTCTTTCTGTTAGACAGTACGTGTGTCTTTATGTAGCACGTTATTACACGCGTCTTTCTATAAAACATTCGTCTTGCATAACATTCGTCTTATTATTGTACAGATCTCTTGCGTAATTTTCAATGACTGATTAGCTTTTACAACAACGTTTGACAACAAATTCGATCGATATTTGGCACCTAACCAGACATGAATTTTAGTACGACATTGTTAAACAACACAAACTATCCCGAAACATTTCACAAATTGGATTATTTATCTTGTCCTTATTGGATTGAAGTACCATGTGCTCAAAAGGTACCGGTCTCACCTTTACACACGGATAGCTTCTGGAGATTGCTTTTGAGACAGTTGTTCATTTTATAAGATATAACTGTTTTGGTATTCATGCATCTGTCAGCTGCTCAATCAGATAGCACTTCATTAAGACATGGATTTTGTTAACGGTTCGTACATACTCTCCTGCAAATGGTTCATTTATTGGTTGATAACTATGGATTTTCCTGAAGGACAATGATCTAAGTTTTTTCTTGTTTACTTTTGTGATCTGCGTTATCTGTCATTTATGAACGTTATTAGCAAACATCAGCCTCTAGCAATGTCCCAGATCTTATCAGCAACAGAATCAAAGAAACTACTATTAGCTCAAGTGTGTGATAGAGCTTCCATAGAGCAAAGTGGCAATTTAACCAGGAAATCAATGTCATGTCGGGGGAGTTCGGGTCAAGTCGGCCAATTAATCCCTGAAGGCAAAGTTGCATCCGTGTCTGTGCAATATGTAATGAATATCAGAGTAATGAGAGCTTCTGGACAATTGATTGACACAGATTACACGTTGCCTAATTAACGGCGATGACGACATGATTCTGTCTGAGGGTCTTTACATTTAATTCTTTATAGCAAATATATAAAAAATATATGAAATATGCATATAAGGAATCGCCACACTCGCAAAACAAAGCCTCTCCACGCAGCAAAAAAACTAGAAAAGAAAGCATGCGTTTAAAGAGTATGTCACATTAAAATAAGGTACCACAAACAATTAATGACAAAGAGATTCCTTGGGGTTACAACCTTGAAACGGTCAGTGGCAAAACAATTTGCCACTATAGCTTTTTACTGTTAATTTTATTCATAATTAAATGTATAAACAGTGCAGTTACTGGTAAATACAGCGTGCTGTTATATGCAAGGAAGATGGTTTCAGCTTAATTGGACGAAGCAATTTACCCACCAACTTCGTTAATGATTGTATAGTCACTCAAAGTAGGTTATCACGAATCATTAACAAAAAAGCTGATGTATTTTACCAACTAGCACATCGCTGGTAATCTATCCGTAAATGGTTAGAATCGACTCTTAGGTAATAACCTAGCAAAAGCAAACCTACGCATGTAACGAAACAGGTTTTTTTTAAAATTGACTAGTAGTTACAAGTAAAGCAAAAAAGTGTAATATGCTTATCAGGAATCGCCACACTCAGAAAACACATCCTCTACATGAAGCTTAAGAGTAAATAGGAAAAGAGAGCATGTGTTTATAAGAATATCAACTTCTAACAAGACACCACAAACAATAAACGAAAACGAGAACCCTTGGTGTTACCACCTTGGAACGGTCAGTTGCCAAATAATTTGCCACTTGGGTTTAAAACCAGGTTCTTGGGTGCACCAACCTCAAACTTGCCCCTAATAGGTTCTTATATGAACAAACAAGTACAAGTTGTCTTGGTGAAATAACTCCACCCACCTATCCACTCGACCATGTTGCATGCAAAAGTACACAAACATAAACAACACAAAAAGCTAATAAAAAACTAAAGTGGTTACAAAACAACTCGAGGGTGGTTACCCATCAACTCACTGATGGTTACAAAACGATTAAATGGCTGCTATAACGCAGCTTGAAGGAGGTTACAACTCCACCAGAGTCTTCTGATGGAAGTGAGCAAGCAACTATTTATTGTTTATTATTCAATTCGCTATAACAAACCAAATGTATTATAGTTATGAAATAACTAAGTCCAAATTTTAAGCAACTTAATGCTTGATACCAATTTACTGATGAATGTCGACTTAGCAACAAACTGCTAGGTAACCATTAGAGCCAAAATTCACTCCTCAACTTGTTATGTAACTATAAGCTCAACATTGGTTATACAGTATAGGTTCATTGATAATATATGTAGCAACCCTCAAAGAAGATTACTCCGAGCAACTAACTTATGTGTATTATGTTTATCAATTAAAAGTTGCACCCATACAATTCTCAGGATAGTTTCCAAGCAACTTTGGAATAATCTTATCAATCTTATAAAAACTTTAAAAATCTAAGATTTCTAGAAGTAATTTACCCAAATCCCGACGATTGATTTTCTCGAGATGCCATCTAGACAGAATCTTATGGAAGCAAATCATTCTTGAGTCGCACAATCGAGACGCTAACACTGATTTGCATATCGTATCGTGTTAGAGATCCATAAACTCAAACATCTCTAGGAATTCTAGAAACTTTCATCTATTGCACTCATGGCAATTTTCTACGTATTGTGTAATGTATGATTAAGTCACATTTTATGACACGCAGTTACAGTTTCATGTCTTTTTCCGATAGTTGGCATTGTCGGACCCTTTAAAGTCGCAATGCATCAATCTCGAAATGTTCGTTCTTAAAATTGCATTAAATTTTGTCAGAGACTCCTATGTGAAAAACATTGTTCATATGTAAATTGGAAATACAAAACGATGAGAACCTGAACATATTGCACATTTAGTATACCCCGTTTACTGTTTTATTGTGTGTCCACACTTTGCAATTACATTTACATGTAATGATTTGACCAGTTACAAATTGCAGAATTTGAGTCAGTAACCAGTCCGTTGATTAAATATAAACTCGTTTATTAAAAGTCGTTTTAAACTCGATGCATATCATTGATTGGGGTGGATCCAAATTGTACTGTTTATTAGAGCGTAAATACTGAGTTGCGCTCAACCCGGGGCTAGGCGGCGTGGGCAGTAATATGCATTTCCACTACTGCTCATGAACAGATTCAATCATACCGAGCCTGTGTTATTTTCATACTTGTCGATTTCGGTGGCTTTCAAAGTTCCCTTTTAGTCTATTTTAATATGTGTGACGGACATTAAATGTAAGCCTAACGATAAAATACAAGAATAATGATAGTCATTAATGGACAAATCGGTTCGACAAGGTTTCAGATACTGATTCCGATGCCTCTTCTCATACGCTTTTAGCGAGTATCGTGCATTTTGGGTGTTACATTAATGATAATATAGGTTATTTTAATTTTTAAATTTGTCAATGTTCCGTTTTTTTATGTCGCGCGTGCAACATCTTAAGGGGACTATATTTTGCCACGTGTTTGCTTTTCTAGACTAGCGGCCGGCAACAATGTTAAAGATTTTAATGAACGAAAGTACTAACCTGACTGTAGGTTATTAGTAGTTTTAAATAAGTTGTCATCAATCAAGGTAACATCTGGTAACATTTAAACGAAAAATATTGGCACTTTCTTTTTCCATTTAACAACTTTCTTCAGTGTTATAAGACGTGCAAATAATCGTGCTATCCAATTAAGCCACTCACGTTATATTGATTATTCATTTAATATAAAAAATATAGGTAAAGTCTTCCTTTACAAACTATTTTAGAAGTAAATGAGAATTAAGTTTTTAAACATCTATCAAATTATTTTATACACTGTCTAGTTTCCAACAACTCCGTTATAAATTTCCCTAATGAAATTCGGCATAACAAGACAAATATATCGTAAAGAAAGCGTATTATTTAAGCTTAATATTTCAAATAAAATGGATAAATAGGCAAAATATTATGAAATAAATTTATAAATATAATTTTGAAAGTGCAGGTGATTTTACAATTTGATTGCTATTTTAAAGTTTCTAACAATGTCAAAGATTTAAATGAGCGCAGTTTTTGTAAAACAATTCCACTTTAGTCAGAATAATGTGCCACAATTTAAAAACTATTATTTTCAAGTTATGTAGCCGATACCTAGATTTATTCTAAGTTTAAGAGACTTCTTCCACATCGTATGTTTCAACAAGTGTGTGTTATGAACATTTAATTTATAACATAAAAAGTAATTTTAGTTATTTCGAGTTATTCCTAAAAATCAATAAAATTGTTCTGCATCATAAGTGATTCCTCGGCAGTTGATCTCTTTGCTTTTGTCTTTGGCTTTACATCGGTTGTTTTAAATAGTTTTTTGACATTTTTGGTCAAAGCCCGTTGATTGCAGATGCAGTACGTATACTATATATGTTTAACTTAGTCTTCACGTGACACAATTTTCAAATTTGGTACATTAACTTGTTTTCTTTTATAGCTTGACTGCTATTACGATAAAAAGTTTCGTAACGTTGGTGGTTTGAAGTTAATTCACTTAATCAATTTGATTCATCTAGTGAACCAGGCGGAGAAAGTTTGAGTTAACACTAGATAAACCCACATGCACTATACCTGTTGCAAATGCAAATGTGTATTGCCACAGACCGTTCCGTGCAGTATCCCCATGTTTCCCTTGTTCGCTTATTGTGTTATCATAAATGTGAAATTGATATTGTAATAAACTTATTCTCTCGTCTTTGATACTAAAATTGTTGAGTCATACTAACTAAACATTTATAAACATAAAAACGACTTTTCGGTGTTATGTGTTCCTTTTTAACGAGTAACTAAATAAAGACTACTTCAAATAAGAAAAAACGCGAGGTGTTCCTTTCTGACCTTTAAGTAATTAAAATAAAAAGTATGTCAATACTGATCATACTAAAACTTTGCATTAACACGCATTTAAATAGCTTTAATAACAGAATGTCTGAACAAATTGCCATTACGGAAGTTTTCATTTATCGCTCCAAATAATCCAAGAAAATAACACGTTGTCAATCACTAATTTTAGGTTATTGTTAAGATAGTCCCCAAATTATAGTCTTTCCATGATAATCGTGCCTGAACATGCAATATTAGTGTAATAAATATGCCCTCTTCAAAAACGGGCCGGACTATTTGCCAGTTATTTCACCTACAAGTAGATAATTAACTCTCAGTTTATATTATTTGTTTGAAAGACATAACCTAAATGTAATCATTTATAACATCTGTTAACATACCAAATGTAATGATCATTTAGTTTAGAAACAATACAGCGATTCGTCTAAATAAACATATATCAAAAACATGCGAATTTCGAAAACAAGTATTATTAATCATTGTATCTACCCAAAGATTTATGCCAGGAATGTTTCCTGAAAAAATAACGATTGTTTTTGCTTGATTGACAGTTAATCTTGTATTTCATATAATGGGAATGAACGTACCAAAATAATCACAAATGTGCATTTGGTGCTTTTAAATAATTTAAACAATCAAGTTCCAATATTTATGCACAACAGTGGGCTAAATTCTTGCAATGTGTTACTTTATTTAACTGCTGTTCTTTTCTTACACACACATACCTTATGGACAGAGGCTTTAAGCGATTGTAAACTACATACTTTGAAACATTATCAAACATATAAACAAACCCTGGTGAGATATATTTCTACTGTAATAGTTGATGTCTTTTATAACTGGCGAATAAACCCAATATGTTGTGGTTCCTATGCCGCCATTTTGAGAGTGCATGTGTTATACAACTATCACGTTCATTGAAATCTTTGACACTGTTGCGAAGTATGAAAAATAGTTGTGAAAATAGACCAATATGACAATTTGCGAGCATGATTTTATCTTCAAAATGAAAAAAAAATCTTGCATAAGAAATATTTTACTATGCAAGAAAATTCCGTTTTCATAATTCAACAATGTTTTATTTCAATCTTTCCGTTCGGTGACAAGTGATGATTGATCCTATTTCAAAAGTTTACTGCATTTTAGCATCAGTATTTTACGATCATTATCATATGTGTTTCTCAAAATTGTACAATCTCGCTAAGCTGTGATCCGATTTCAATAAATTATTTCACAAATGATCAATGTTCTCTGCAAATTATTAATCTCTTAGAAGAGTAGCTTAATTTATGGGAATCTTTCGGGTAATTGCCTTTTGTCTATTATACAGCGATTGGCCCATTCGCTGTTTAAATTTTGGTCACATGTATTGTAGACTTACTGAAAGTAAATAGATGAAAAGGGAACTTTGAAGACCCTCGAACACGACAAATATGAAAATATTGCAGGCTCGGTTTGATTGAGCCTGTACATGGCCAGCGAAAGCGTCACGATGCACAGATAAAACTGCAACTACCTTGACAGTAGCTAACAAGTGATTGTTGGTTATAATTATACTGGCGTTGTAGTCCAATATCCACTATCCAATATCAATAATATCTCAACGTTAATGCTCATCATCCTCGGCGGTTGATATATTACCCAGGGAATATAAATCTTATTATTACCTATTTAGTTATTGTCCGGCGTTTGGTTTCCTTATCACAGAAATCACATACATATCGTATCAGGTTTCAATCTTTTTTCCACAAAATTCATCATCATTTTCGACCAAAAAACTCTGTAATTTGACTGATACATGTAGATTCGCCAAAGAACTTTCCGATGAAGTTAACATAGAGAATAGCTTGTAAGAATAAAACTGTTTTCAACTAAATATTACCTGGATCGGTATGGTACAAAAACGAAATTTACGGTAATTTAGTTTAGAAATATATGTCATTCTAGGAATGGTATATAACTATTTTTAATAATTCTATTATAAAACTTTAATAACGTAAATGTTTGCAACCGTGTATATGCCGTAAGAAGTACAGAATATACAAATATAGAGTTTCTAGAAAGAGTTAATTGATTTGTCTACTGTCAGCAATAAAACAGATGATTAACATTTTGTGAAAGCAGGAGAACACCACAGATAAGACAATATTGCAATACTGGTTAGATTCTGTCGGTTCTTGATAATCGAAATTACAAAGTTGCATAAGGTGTCACGTGTAGACTAGTTTAGACTTTGCCTTTGTAGCGTTTTCAGGATATACGTACTGTATCAGCACTTAGCGGGCTTTGACTGGAATGGTTGTTCCGACCATACTTTAGGTTCAGCGTTAATGGTGTTGCAATCAGTCAATTTTTATTTACATACCTGACAATTACTACAATTACAACTACTTGAAAATCAATAGTATGATATGTCGCTAATCTATGTTTTGCTTCTGACATTTTTCCTAATAAATGTTCAGTCAGAAAGCAGTAGTTTCTTAAAATTGCAGTATCCATAAATAGAAAGTATTTCGAAAACGACTGGAATGATTTTGGAATCCAACTATTTTTAGTTGATATAAGGGTAATATGCCACAAAACGTTTTTAAAGATATAAAGATCTGTTAAAAGTATTCTGGCGATATGAATAAAGTGTCAAGAAAGAACATAATAAAACGTCTTAGTTGTTCATTCAAATATTTACTTGTTTTAAGGATATCTGCGTATCTATATATTAGTTAATGTTGTCATAAAAATAACCATCACAGATCAATGTCATCTGAACAAAATCATAACATGTTTTATTATATGTTATGATTTCAATTTTGATTGAATACGAATTGTTACTTATTTTTGATGTTCGCAAGTATTTTGTAATGGCTTGGTATTTTGCCGCGAAAGTTTAACCGTCTAGTCCCTAACTCCAGATCAAATTAAGGCGGATGCATTTCATTGTGTGGAATATTTTTTGTTTTACATTATGATTCTGTTTTTTAACTGTGATAGCATAACCGATTTCTCAAACAGCTTCGATTGTCTTTGTTTCAAAAAGAACCGCAAACAGCAAACATTGTTAGATCAGTCTCATTCCTAGATAAAAACTGACTGATTGGTGCGATTCCGCCGCTAAACATAACAACTGGTTAACAAAAACTTCGTTTGCAATAAACAGCTCTCCTCTCTTCAACCATACGATCTCACAGAAATTTAGAGAATATAAAAAAAGTTTCTCGGAAATGTTCTACATACATTGCTGTTAAGGGAGCAAAAAATAAAATTTAATTGAATAAAAAGTGCGTGTTTTCGATTACGAATAAAATCCAACGATTGACTTTCATCTCGGATTCTCTAGTAAGTTCATAAAAAAAGCCATCAGTGTTCTGTGCTCTTTCACTACGTTACTGATTTATAGCACGAGAATTGAAATTACAAGGCAAAAGGAAGATTTAGTCTTACTCAATCGCACGGCATATATTAAGTGTACAAACAATATATCCAAAAATATAATCGCAAAAATTGTGTTATCAGCCCATTAAATGATTCCATTTCCAGGTTATTGCTTTAGACGTTCTTGCAAAATTTGTTGAAAAACGTCGGTATCAATAACCAAGAACCAAAACTAAGTTTACAGCATTCAAAACAGAAGAAAACAGTTAACAAAATTATCGATATTTGTTTACAAAAACCATTCGTAACTTATATGCATATTTCCTATTAAAATCTCTATAGCAAAAACTATAAGTAACTTATTTAAAAATTAAAGTGTTTAGCTATGCATATTTGACTTTTATATAGCAGTTCAACCCAAAGAAACAAATAACAGACAAAACTCAGCAAGACAATTTAAGCAGCGTTTTGTTTACGGTGCATTTCTGGCACGATTTGTGGATGACAGATCAGTTACAAGTCTTCACTTCCTACCGAACTCCTTTAATCAGCATGATGAACAGGTTTACATTTTCTCTGACATATCACGCTGCGTGGTTTTGTCCTTTATTTTCCCATCTCATTTACATGTGATCCCGTGTCGCTGGTCTATAGACAGAAGACTGATGTGGATTTCTTGCCTTTCTTAGATATTGAACAGCCTGTCATTCTTTCGTGAAAAACGGAAAATTAGGTAACCTGACTTGCATTTCGTGTAGGAGACTTAATGCAGGCGAGTTTTAGACAGATTGTTTAGAACTATATAACAGGGAAACTGTTGAGTGTTTTCTCTCGTGTATTTGTGTTTTTACTTTGCCTGCTTGCATGCATTTATTTCTTTTATGTTGTTTTATTTCGTTTTAATAAAAACTGCCTTATGTTCTTCACATGCGAGCTTGATAGGAAGATGTGTTGTGCATGCTTCAAAGCAGTTCGAAATTATAAGCACATGTATTGCACTTAATGAAACAAATCTGCCCAATGCAACTCATTACTGCCCATGAACAGACTCGATCAATCTGAGCCTGCAATATTTTCATATTTGTCGTGTTTGGTGGCTTTTAAAGTTCCTTTTTCATCCATTTGAAGAGCCACATGTACACAAGTAATGAGTAAATATTTTTATCAATCCCAGCCAATATATCAAAGAGGTATTTTAGTAATACATTTTTGTAATGTTTCACTGCGGAAGATAACCGTAGTCAAGAAAATTAAAAGCAGAAGATGCTTTAGTGTTTAAGACGAACATGCAACTTGAAAGTCACTTGTCTACTTAATAATTTTAAAAGACAAGACTCCATTTATGTTTGAGAAGAATCACTTATGATTTATATCAGTGACCCATAAATGGGAAGTTTTCAGTTATATCTTCCTACAGTATGTCGATAAAGAAATCTTACTGAAAATGTGGATCAAACATTCTACAATTAGATTCCATGTGTTGAAAATAGACCTTTATCCGCGCTAATGAGCCTTACAAAATTGATTTCCATTTGAGAAGAGTATTTCTGTTTATGAATGATGAGTCCAGTCAATGTGCCTAATTACTGTCGTCCTGAGTGATTAATTAATGCTGTAAGCAACATTACAATGAATTTCTCGTTTACCTTGTAACAAAACATTGCTGATGGTCTCAATGCAGCTCTGATGTGTCTCACAAAGGAAAACAGACATACAAACAAGCGATGTAACACCGGATCATTGTGCAGCTGTTGTCTGTTCTCTCGTACTGCTTTTCATGTTGACTTTTTTCGTTAAAACACTATATTTTATGTTTGTGATGATATGGCCTCTACCTGGGAGCGAACCCGGATCGTCACGGCGCCTAGCCCAGCAATTCCGACGACGAAATTATTTGAGCAAAACGGGACAACCCCCTAAAAACGTTGATTGGACAGCCCTGATACATTTATAAATAATCATCACTGCACGACATAGACAATAAAGCGATCCTTATAAATGTTAAAACACGCACCTATTGTTGATTAATGTAGCTAATGTTTTTGTATTATATTCATGTTCATATATGAAAGCCAGAAACAAGTCCAACCTAACGCCTGGCATTGATATGACAATGTTGCAAATCCTAGCTGGATTTAACGCCCTGAACCCTGAAGTGCAATCGCCTCGTTGCAGACCCTAGCTCTTACAAACTGAACGTTGCTCCATTGAACATTGCAATGGTAATGGGCGCGTTGCGAGCTATCGATCTAACAAACTGAACAAGACTTTTTAAGTTGTTTATTAATTATGTGTATCTTGAGTTGTTTGTGCTATAATTGGACATTCTGTAGACTTTAAATCTCGTGTCCCAATTTCTAGTCATTGATGGTTTCAAAATTCAAGTCTGTTTGGACGGAGGGAAAACACCAAATGTCTGATCTTTACGAGAAGTTGTATGGTGTCATTAAATCCAGTGAAGTATAATTGCCATAGGAATAATGGAGTTTTCAAGAATTCTCTGGCAATGTAATAAAAATTGTTTTCTGACAAAATTCGATAATTATCACATTGCATGACATTTTACACACCAGAAATATCTAATCTCGACAAAAAATGGCTGCATAATCATTTTATTGGACATCGTGGAATTTGGAAATGCAAACTATGTTACAGAAATTGATCGGATAGAGTCAAGGTTGAGTTAAAATAGTTCATACGGGTTTTCTACGAAATACTATAGATAAAAGCCATCGAACACGACAAATATGAAAATATTGCAGGCTCGGTTTTATTGAGCTTGTTCATGGACAGTAATGGATATGCATATTATTTCCTACGCCGCCTAGCCCCGTGTTGAGCGCAAATCAATATTTACACCATTAAACAGTACAATTTAAACCATCTCAAGCGATAGTAATTCAACGTGGTTTAGTGTAAAAATCACTTATTCCACACTTATTTCTTGTAACGATAGGAGGCACTGATAGCGGAATGTGCGTTTGTGTACTTGTTTGTACCTGTTTGTGTTCAAAGAACATACAGTCATGTTTGAGGTCGGTTGGGGCATCGTAGCCTACAAACAAATCATGTTCTCACTTATTGTTATTAAGTTTCATAGCTCTTCCATGTTTCTGTTTGTCTTTAATTGGTTAAAAGTTTGTCGTATTTATGACAATTATTGACAAAATTGCAACAAGCATTGCAAAGGTAAAAAGAAATAAAAAAACGACTTCTCGTAAAAATCAAAACAAAAGTTATGTTCATTGTAAAATGATGATATATAAAAGACGCTAGTACTTCTTGTTATACATTTCGAATATTTGTTTAAAAATTACGAAAACAGCTCAGAAATTATAAAAATACAATTAATCATAGCTTTTAATGACAAACCCCGTTCAGAAGCACAGTCCCCGCAGTCAGCCGCCATCAAGAAAAGAGAAATAGATTTAGATTTAGTGACTTTTAAAATGGTGATAACACAATTAATGTTTGAAACAGTGAATCTGAGAAGTAACCACATTGTAACTGACAGTGGAAAATCATTTTGCCACTAGTGGTTTTAAACATCGTTCTGGCAAGCACCAACCTAACAACTTCCCCGCCAGATTCTCAAGAACATACACGGACAAGTTGCCTTGGTGATTATAAAGTCCTACCCAACCACCTACTGGTCAATGTTACATGCATTAGCATGCAAATATGTAAAACCAAAGTAGTTGATGGAGCTGTAAACTAAATCGGCAGGCCAAAAGCACTTAGAGTTAAATCTACAGAAACAGGATAAAAAGGGGAAAACGATGCTTATTGCACTGTTGTGGCGATCAACTAAAGATCGGTTACATGTCAAACATGTGCAGTGCTATGGATTATCCAGCCATACGCATTTTTTGAAATGTTCATATAATATTTACGAATTTAGTAAAGATAATGACACATTTGTCTTCGTTTGTATAACATGCACACATTAAGTCCCTATTTCCGCGAATCCCTACTCATTTTTCCTAAGTGCTAAGAGCTACGTTACTTTGCCAAAAAAGTCAGGCCCTTAGTTAATAATTGTAAATTTGCCCGATTTCCTTATAACCGTTTTGCCTGTAGTTTCAAAAACGCTTTTCAATAAAAGGAAATTGTGCTTTGATGGATGTAAGACACGGACGGCTTTGCAGTTTGTTAATTTCGATCAGCAATATGTGAAAATGGTAAAGAGTATTGTCATACACTATTACATACCTGTCCACCAAGAAAAGTAACATTTTACATTAAGAATTGTTAAATCCATAATTATTATTATAGACTTCAAACATTACGGGAACAAAAACTTAAAGAACGAAGTAAACAACGGTATGTCCAATTGTCGTGTTGGACCAAAACATTAATCTTTATTTGGCGTTATGTAAGTATGTGTAGTAACAATATCTTTCCGGGAGAAACATTCAGTGTATAAAAGTTTGTATTTCAATGGTAACTGCTTCCTATTTCGGATTTAATATGAGCAAATTTCGTATTTCTTTACTATTTAAAGTGAAACAACTCTATATATGTGTGTAACATTGCAAACCGCGACGTCGTTTTACTTTCAACTCAATAATTCTAATAGTAGTGTTATAACATATACCAATATGTTATTGGCAATAAAAATTACACAATGCTTACAGCAATAAAATAATAAAGAGAATATGTTGTTGTTGTTTTTTTTTTTCAAGAAAAGTATAAATATATTGCTGAATAAGGTAGAACTTTTGGTGACTTTGAAGTCATGAGCTGTTTGAGTTTATTTCTTTGAAATATTTGTTACATAACGTTTTTTTTTTGTTTTGCTAAAGATTTATATTATCTTCTTAACAAACAAATTCACATTGAAATAACGAAACGTGTTTTGTTTTTCTAGTCTTTCTTAGTCTCAGACGCTCACACTCTTTAGCCGATCTTGCTTTTGTCTGTATACTATAGTTATTTTCTCGAACGTTCAAAGTTCAATTATAAAAAGGAACATACCCTAAATTAATGTGATATTTTGTTTTAAATGATTGAATCCGTGCAAGTCGCGCAACATAAGTGACTTCACAGACTAAGGTTTTTATCTTGAAACATAATTATAACTAAATAACAAAGACACATCTTTGTTCAAAACAGACAAAAACAATCACTATTACATGTGATGATGCAAACTACAAATTAGTTGGTTTTCACAAGTTAAATTTAAAATAATTTGAACTCATACGAATCAAGGCACTGGTCAAATGGAGGAACTTCGGTATCAGGTAATTAAATAAATGAGAGCATCAAGATTCAATGTAACACAAGTAATAATGACATGTATTTATTAGATACCTTATATGTTACTTGACTAGGTGCCATATTTTGATCAGAAAACTCGCAAAGTGCTAGTTTTCGCAAATGAGGATATCCGATTCGTATTGCTTTTCGCAATATTTGACCATCGTGGTTTCCTGAATAATTCAATTTTGTGAGACCAAATCGGCTTTCAAGAGAGGAGAGAATATAGAATTTCGCTGTGATAATGTTGGAGTGCTGAACGAATATATATATATTGTGATAAATTAACCAGGCTTACTCGATTCTTGCAAATCCATAAATATATCTTATTCAATACTAGTATGAATAGAACCTCCAGACGATATTAAATAGCGATGGCAAACGTCCTCTAGTTGAGATATGTTTATGAAAGTTCAAAGTCCGTAAGTTCAATTACTCTAGGGTGAGAAGTGTTTTCAAGCACTTGAAGGTAGCACTTTAAAATTAAATAATCAATTCATCAACACAAGCACCAAGCGAATCTCTAACTTCCCATTTACCACTGTACGTTCAGTAATAGAAATTCTAATTAGTTTTTTCCGCTATTGAATTCCTTGGAATTTTATCTTAGATATTTATAAGGTCGAAATAAAAAAAATATGCAATGTTTTTTTATGTGCAAAATCAAATATTCATTTAATTCAAAGTACTATAGATCTACTTTCATACTGCAATTAAAAGCACCGTTTTCTTCTACATTTTGGCTGTGTGGGGAGGCTATGTTTTCTGGATGATGCTGTTCTTGATATGCATGTTCTTGCATACCAGATCAGGTCATCCGGTGTTTTCACCCGTGTAGGAAATTTCGATCCTACACCCCCCATGTAGAATGAGTCACGTGAGTGACGTCACGTCTTCAAATATCTGACGTAATATATTCAAGTTAGTGATGTCATTTATAAAAAAGATTGCTTTAACGTCAATATTTCAGCATAATGAAAATAAATAATTTTATATACTTACACAGAAATGTTATATATAATAAAAGGTATGCAAGAAAAAGTATCTTGCATGAGACATTCGGTAAAGATAGAAAAATCTGTCACCTCGGGTGAACTGTTTTGGCGGGAACTCGGCAGAGCCTCGTTCCCGCAAAACAGTTAACCCTCGGTGACAGATTTTTCCATCTTCACCTCACACTCATGCATGATACTTATATTTCACTCGTTTTTTTTTTCAAATCCTTAATCATAATGGAGCGCTTATGTTGCAAGTCCACTTAAATCTATACTCTCTTTTTCTTTAAGTACAAATCACGATGTGATTGGCTGTGGATAGTTTTGTATTAATTTATTTAATTGAGCTTCTATCATTGGCTATTGAATATAAGTTTATTAATAAGAATTCCCATACTTTCAACCCGAATTCAATACCATTACATATTTACCCCTGAATAGAGATCTTAGACCAGTATACCGAAGTAAAATCGGTATTACTATTGTTGATGTCCCTTTATCATTGGTCGATATGTAACATTACATGTTGATGTTAAAATTTACCCGCACATTCGTTGGTTACAAGGAACGCAGACAGCCAGAAAGGGCTTTCACTGTAGTGTAGCTGTAGCGCAGCAGATACAGCAGTCTGTACTTCTTGCACAATTATTCGAGCATCGTTACATAACGCTCAAATATTTTAACCACTGAAGTAAAGAAGATGTATAATATTATCATATACAACTCATGGCCAAAATGAGTATATTCAACAAAAATCTAGCTTCTATTAGTCATAAACGTATATAACAGAGCGGATTGTTTGCGCTGAATGGCAAATGGACCGCAACTGTGATTTAGCGTGTCTCGGGGTTATTATCACTCTGAATGTCTGATGTTGAAAACTACTTTGACTTTCCGTTCAAGACGAAATTGCTGCAATCAGTTTATGTATATGTTCATACAGGATATTTGTATCAGATGTCAAGGTACTTATGTGCAACACGCAAGTGGTCCATTTATGGCAGCACACCACGGAAAGTTCCTGATAACTTTAACAACCAGCAATACGCCAACGGTCCAAGCGCAGCACGGGAATACAAGAAGACAAGTTCTCCGGCAACAAGCCAGTCGTTCACAGGAAGTAGTGGGGGCACAGCACATACTATAGGCAATTTTTGACAATACGGAAGTCGTGGTGAATTGGTGCACAACAAAACACAACATTGGTACTTCTTCGACAACAAGTTGCTCAGTGACCCATGTCAGGAATAGAAACACTGATTTTGACTTGACGAATGCGGCACAACATGCTACAACATACCGAAGCTTGTATGTACCCCCGGAATGAAGACATTAAGTCATCCCCGTCGACTTGAACAACACAGCAAGTCGTCAAAATTACAACGACATGCCTCTATATACCACGTCATGTTGATAAAAGGTATGTCGCTATGTCGAGAGACAGAATCCCGACTTACTTACATTAATATATTTGTCGACTTGAAGTAACATGAATGTCGGCATATTTCTTGTCGACATGCAGTGTAAGAAAAAGCAAGTTGTCTAAAATATGACGACAAACTTTTTAAGGTATGTGAACATGTTGTTTAAATAATGCATCTTCACGACATAATTTTATCGACAAAATGAGATACTGAACTACCAGGTGTATGCATGTCGACATAAATTTAGTTGACAAAGACTCCAAAAAACAGAACAAGCTGTCAAACATTATTACAACAAAATTATATCATTGTGATAAGTTGTCATATCCTGAACGACAAGACGTGATGATATGATTTTGTTGTAATAATGTCTGACAACTTGATCTGTTTTATAGGCTTGTCGACGAAATTTATGTCGACATTGCTTAAACCTGGTAGTTCAGCATCTCATTTTGTCGATAAAATTATGTTGTGAAGATGCATTAATTTTACGACATGTTCACATAACTTACAAAGTTTGTCGTCATCTTTTAGACAACTTGTTTATTCTTAAACTGTATGTCGACAAGAAATATGTCGACTACCATGTTACTTCAAGTCGACAAAAATATTTATGTCAGTAAGTCGGGATCCGTATCTCGACATGTCGACTTATCTTATGTCATAATGACCAGGTATATAGAGGCTTGTCGTTGTAATTGTGACGTCTTGTTATGTTGTACACGGCGAAAGAGACGACTTAATGTCTTCATTCCGGGGGTACAAACAGGCAAGTGGTACATGTGATGAATATATGCACAGCAAAGAAATCTTAATATGTTTGAATAAGCAAACAGTCCACGTGGGAAAGGGCTTACAAGAATTTTAGTAGTTCACATGGGAGCACAACACAGAGTATCTGTTATTCTTAGAAAACAAGCATATGTATTTACGTG
The DNA here is from genome assembly GCA_038501625.1 of Corbicula japonica. Taxonomy (NCBI): domain Eukaryota; kingdom Metazoa; phylum Mollusca; class Bivalvia; order Venerida; family Cyrenidae; genus Corbicula; species Corbicula japonica. The sequence goes on along the minus strand of JAZAYU010000030.1, from coordinate 873,874 downwards.
ACAAACAGGAGAATAAGACAAACTATCTGCTAATGTTCCTCTGAAGAAATCAGAGTACAACTGCTTATCAGTATTAAGTCCCCATGTTCGCAAGTCCCAACCAATTTAGCCCATCGCCGAGAAGTTTGTTCGTTTGAAATAATTCATCCAGGCATTTTATAATTGTTTGTTTATGTTTAAACCCTGCGGGAAAGTGTTATGTTTGTGCATACTAGACCTGGTTTAAACCTCCGTTTAAAACGCATTTGTATTGTAATGTTTTTTAACAATTCAAAGAAAATGTCCATGAAGTCCTGATATTAGCATAAAATAATTAAAATTCCAAATATTGATACACGTGAGTCAAATTAAATCATCTTTTTGTTCAATTATTACATTTGAGTTACTCAGAAGTTGAACATCAATACAAAAACTATTTCATTGGTTGATTCATGAGCCATCCGAATTGTCAAACATGTTAAAAAAACGTCAATTGTGTCAATTTTCGATGTACATTTAGAATTAACGAATATTTAACAAAACTTGTAACAAACCTAATACTGATAAATTTGTTATGGTTTATGAGATGGTCTTCTGTATTACATGTAAAACGGGTAAAAAGTGAGATACAGCTTTATTTTTAACATCACAACATGTACTGCGACCATATTATTCCACAAACTTCATTGTGTCATCATACGTTAACATTTCTTAGTGGCACTTTATTTGCATACAAATGTTCCACTAAACTTGTCCTGACTTCGATCTAAGGTGCAATCATTTGTAAGTTATGATCTGACTGAACATGATTTATTTAAATTGATTTAAACGAATAAGAAAACCAGAACAAATTAAAAATATAGATAGTTAAAATAACGGCTGCATAAACGTCAATAAACATGGAATATGAAGTCGATTTAATATTAACCACGAAGTATCAGTTGTCAAATATATTCTAACACTGCTGGTATTCACAGCCTTGAAAAAAGCAATATTTTGTTTCAAGTGATTTTGTGTAGAGCCTTATTTAATTAAGTTAATACGAGTCGTCTATAACCTTCAGTACCATTCAATATTGCTTTAAACTATCACATAAAAACGTTCAACTCTTTATCAATTACACTAGCCAAAAACTTGCAAATAATAAACAAACATAGAATTTGACCCTAAGAGCCGGAGATTTAAGAGAAAAATGTGTGTTGGTAACACCATAGATTCTTTAGAAATGTTCAGGTTATTGACCTTGACATTGACCCACAGAAAACTATTGACCTTGACATCGACCCACAGAAAACTGCGGAACACTCCGATTTCTTCGCCATAAATACGTGTATTTTACTAAAGATACATACAGCTTAAAGCTCTTGTATCTCGATCAAATAAAAACTTATTCCAATATTTTCATATCATTGTCGTGACCTGTGAGATTGCAACTTTCTGTACTATAACGTCCAGATCAGCTTAACATAACTCCCACTTCAGCAAATTACTTTATATTTAAAATGCTATAGACAATAAAAAGTAAAATTACGGAACTGGTATTATAACATGTAAAGCGCGGAGAAAACGACATTTTGTATTGGCGATTTTGTTTTAATTTTGAGGCTTGTTTGTATAGGTTATTGATTATTTGGAGTAGTCTGTGTGAAAAAGACTGCTTAATTTACATACAGTTATAAAAAAATTAACCAATAGTTAAACGCTAAACATTCTGAAAAATGTGTTAACAATAATTTCCCAAAGTCTGTATAAAAAAAGTCGGTATCACAAACGTTGTGTCACCAAAGTGACTGAAGAACACAAGAAGAAAACATCAACAATAGGCTTGAAAATGATTTGCGGTATAGTTTACGTTCTGCCATAACGTACAGAAGATTAACATACAGACAAACTAATTGTTGAAGTGTTCTTCTTTTGTCGCCATATAGGTTTCTTTACAATTGAGAACGTACCTTTTACATGATTGTTAAAGAAGTATAATGGTTAATGCTGCTACTGCTGTTGTTGTTGCTGTGTAAACTTAAAGAAAAAAATTAGAATCATACGTCGATGAGACATTTTATTATGCGGCACTGGAAAACTATATATCAGCTACCATTTTTGAATAAAAGTACCAAAAATAGTTAAATATGACGTGTCCTTATTACTTAAATTGAGGGAGTCGGACTCATGTTTTGGAGATGCGAATTATAATTCCACCAGCGAGGAGATTCCTCAGTAAATCCTTAATGATGGTAAGCAAACATCGAAGCTGATTTCAGAAATTATTTTCCTACCGCTGTTGAACAAAATATAAACTGAAAAGCCCTCTGTTTGGTTCTCTCCTTAAAGTGTTTGTGATTTTTTGTTTTATTTTCCCCAATTATTATATTAAACATGATATTTATTAGAATTTATATGATGTACTAATAATGGGTTTCAAAATACCAGACATATCAAGTCACTGTTTATTAGCGCATGCCAATATGTTAAAGCCAACGCAGACCAATTAAATGATACATAAATCCGACCATTAAAGTGACATCTTACCTTCATGGAATGAAAAATACAACGTGTATGTACCGTGTAACATACATTTTTTTGTTTTTCCTATTCTGCAGAGCATTTAAGATGTACAACTTGAGTTCGGTTATGTTTCCCGATACATAAAAACAACTTCAATTTCTTTACCATATTCTGTTCTAAATCAACTAATTGTTTTATACACCCAAATCATGTTGCATATACACATAAAAGCACGTTATATCAATACTTATTCTAGTTGCAAAATAATGTTAAATCCCGTATTAAGGAATAACTATACAATTCAACAAATAACAATACAATATACATGTACCTTGAAAAAAAATCCAAAGAAACTAGAAAACACTGGCTTTCGACAATATTGCTAACCCCTAAGGTTCTAATTTTCGTTAATTGTTTGTATTTTAAATTGAAATATTTATTAACACATGCTCTAGTTTCCTCTCTTCTTCTTCTTAGCGCAGCGAGGCTTTGCTTTGTGATTATGGCGATTCCTGATATGCATATTTCACTTTTTGTATTTCAACTACCGAATAGGCGTGCATTAGTGACTGGTGTAAGCTCTGCACACCCACCGAAATTGAATATCAGGATCGACACTGAAGTTGAATATCAGGATCGACACTGAAGTTGAATATCAGGATCGACACTGAAGTTGAATATCAGGATCGACACTGAAGTTGAATATCAGGATCGACACTGAAGTTGAATATCAGGATCGACTCTTAACGCCTTTTAGACATTAATGTCATTTAATCACGAGGGAAAAGGTTACAATGTAAATAATAAAGTAAAGACGCCAAATAAGGTTGAACAAAAGTTAATCCAATTCCTATAGAGCTTGATGTTAAATTCCTAAAACTTAATGTCCATTAAACATGATTTCTACCAACTCCATTCCTCGACACCAATAATATTATATTGGTGTGAAGATCAACATTTCATCTTTCTTTTCTAAAGCACACCGGAAATAAGGGTTAGGTTAGATGTAAGATAACTACTGATCTCTTCCCGAACAGACACTATTTAAACCCGGTACCGCAAATACCGCAAATATACATCTGCTGTTCCCGCACTATTCCGCCTCAATAAACAAGCTATAGGCATGAAATAGCTTTCGTTTCTTCTCCTGACATATATTACGTATCCCTACAAACAGATCGATTTCTAAGAGTTAAGAGGCCCCCACAAATGAAGGGAAAACATATGATATATTTAAATGGACTTCATTTGAACCAACCGATCAAAAAATTGTTGTTGAATAGCAGCTAAGAAACCCAACCTTTGATTGGTCGATAAACAAACACAATGTGTTGAATATTTCCACCTAACTTCTGGAATCGTGATTGTAAAACTATGGTGGAAAAAAAACCCCAAAACATTAAGTTTTTGAATCGTCCATTAAAAGACTGGTTTCTGTTTTAAACATATGTCGGAGACTTATGACTATTCTTCTGTCGTGCTGAATAAAGCTCACAATTAAAAAGCAAATTCATTTAAAATAGTGCTCAGTTCAGTTGTTGGAGATTTAAGACTGATCTCATTTAAAACGAGCTCACAATTTCATTAGTGGCAATTATAAAAACAGTAGGAAGATATATTTCTTCGAGGTACATTCTGCCGTCACGCCTTGCCTCCAAATTGAACGACATTAGGAAATAAAGTATACGATACATGATATAGATCTCTATGACAAAACCACTTTTTCCTTGAAGTGCCATGAAAATAAAAAATAGAAAAAACAGCTTACAACCTTTTACACAGATCAATATAATGGTAAAACATATTAGACAAATGTCGTATTCTCACGGAATGTGATCTCGCTTTGAAAGTGAAACATCACATAAATAACAGCTCTTAATTCAGTATAGGCCGTACAAACAAGTAACAAGGCAGTATATTAATTTTCCTGTACATGATTTTTATGAGTTACTTCATCGAATTTGATACATATACTTTACGATAGACAGGTGCAACTGTTTACAATAATTGATTTTAGCCGAGAATGCGAGAACTCGGGGAAAGTTTACCATCAATTAAGAAATAGATTTCTAGGAAGCGGAAAAGTAACAGAAAATAAACGTTAATAATAAAGGCACAGGTACTGCTTTTTTCAGCCAACGAAATTTTAGTTTCTGTTAAAACCATGAACAAGCTTTAAGTTTTTATGTAAATACCGAATACAAAAAAAGTGAAACATGCATATCCATAATTGCCACACCCAGAAAACACAGCCCCCACCCCCCAGTGCAACAAAAACGTAGAGAAAAAAAAGCATGTGTTTATCAAAAAAATTAAAATAAGACACTACAAACAATTTACAAGAGAGAAAACTTTTGGGGTTAACGCCTTCGAACGATCAATGGCAAAAGAAATATTGAAGATATGACGATTAATATTCTAGTGATTTTAAAGACCACCATTATGTAGACGTGACCATGCGGACACTTTGAAATAGATGAAAAGGGAACAATTTGAATTATGAAAATACTGCAGGCTCGGTTTGATTGAGCCTGTTCATGGGCAGTAATGGGATTGCATATTACTGCCCACGCCGCCTAGCCCCGGGTTGAGCGCAACTCAATATTTACACCAATAAACAGTACAATTTTGATCCATACCAAACGATGGTATGCATATGGCGGTCAACATGGAACCTTCAATGAGGTATTTTCAGATTAATACCATTCCATGTTCAGCGGCGTATGGTCCCCAGATAAATAAATTGGTTTGCCCTAAACGAGAAAATAATGGGCGGAACTAAACAAAATAGAATTTTGAGCGGGGATCTTAGAATATAAATCCTGCATATCACATACAACGCCAAAGGCAAAATTTAAAAAGCAGGATGTATATGCTTGGGGGTGATTGGACAATATCCAAAACCTTATTGGATGGGATATTGAAACCACCTTTCTTTAAACAGGCCGAAATATTTAAACAAAAGTAATTTTAGAAGTACTACCATTATGTGGACGTGAACATGCTCCTAGGTTTGGCTTATGCGCACACTTTGAAGGAATTTTTGTAAGACGTTGAGTTATAAATCATCATAACTACTAACCATAATAATATGATGCATATATTAAAAATAGTCCACAGCTCAAATGATAAACGCACGTAAATTTTAGAGGTACATTTACTATACTGAAGATCATGGTTGAAAAATCTGATCAATAAATCCAACTACCATATGATGTTGAGATATATCAAGAAATAAAAAAGCTAACTTTAGGAAATTCAGGACAGAGTCTCATTACGTCTATACCAGTGTCCAAAAGAAAAGATACCGAACTTTCAATAACATGTTTGTATTAGACCTGACCCATCTGTAAATTCTGTTTGTGCTTGTGAAGGATTGATGAAATTGTATTTTGTACACGTGCATGATGCTGTTAAAAGGTCTCTTAAATGAATTAGACCAATTCAAATGTTCTATTGCAAACAAGTGGTATCGTTTCTTTTGGACACTAGTATACTTTCGGTTTCAAAGTCATATTAGATCTATATAGTTATTTGGTTTCTTGACAGGGAATGTGAGGATATATTGCCGGTCTGGGTGACATATTACCCGAGCCGCAGGCGAGGGATAATATGACACCCAGGCCGGCAATATATCCTCACATACCCTTTCAAGGAACCAAATAATTGTTTATTATACTGCAAATACTTTTTCAGACAAAATTAATAAGAAAACATCGACTTTTCGATTATTTCGCTTATTTAATGCTTAATTCCCCTCTGAGAACCTCAATAATTGCATGTGACGTCATTAATTTACCTGTATGACGTCACTTCTATAGGAATTGAATGGACTATCCATTTGATTTTTATTCACAAAATTTGAGAATATTCTGATCGTTTTCAACGTTAAAACATAACAGAAATGTTTTCTGTAACAATTTTAGCAATCCCAAAGCATATAATTTCTCACTTACTAGACAGAAAAATCTCTATTTTTAGCCGTGTGAGATTTCCTTATCTCGCATGGCCTTATCTAACACTCCGCGTGCTCGCGTACTTTCGTATTATTGCGCACCGTATTAATTGAGCACTTTCATTATTGATTTAGCCAACGTCATGATGCTTATAACTACGTCATTTAAGTTTATTATGTGACGTAATTAAACGAATGTTTACTTTTTCAAACAGAGCAGCTGTTTTTGTTTTATCAGGATTTATTTCAAAAATCATTTGGAAAGTATCCACTCGGAGGTTGCTAAATTCTCAACGCTGGAACTTGGAAGTGTTTATCGTGGTATGAGTCTGAAAATGCTGATTTTTTTTAGAGTGTTTCATTCTTATACCGCTGTTGCGAGCTTCGTTAAACATCAGGATCTATGAAGAAAGTGAATGGAGAATAAAATAGAAAATATACTGCTGTTTAATCGGGATATTTCAACTGGTATGTACAATTCAATTTTTTTGAATTTTGAATTGTGACGAAATCGCGAATAACCTTAAAAATCGCAGATCCGTTTTCAAAGGATAAACCAGCTGTTTTCATTCAATGAAAACACGATTCTTTTCCTTTCTTTTATTTGTAACGATATTGTTGAAGGCCTACATGTTAGGGTTGATGAACGTTGACAGGACTTTGTACTCGTGGCTGATTTACCGTTCAGGGACTGGAAGTTACGCAAAAGAAATAGTTCTCTAAAATCGCGTTTTTTTTTAATTTTAAAGAACTTTGTTTAAATCTTCAAGAAGTAAGTGAGAAAAATAATCAATCATTGGTATTCGGCGAAGATCGCGGTATCCCAACCCTCGGGCAATGCTTTCCAGACGGAAACTCGGCACAGCCTCGTTTCCGTCTGGAAAGCATTACCCTCGGGTTGAGATACCTTGATCTTCGCCGAATACCAATGATAGATTCTCTTTATATAGTTATTTGGTTTCTTGACAGGGTGTGTGAGGATATATTGCCGGTCTGGGTGTCATATTACATCCAGACCGGCAATATATCCTCACATACCCTTTCAAGGAACCAAATAATTGTTTTATTATACTGCAAAGACTTTTTCAGACAAAAATAATAAGAAAACATCGATTTTTCATTTATTTCGCTTATTTAATGCCGGACGGCTTAATTCCCCTATGAGAACCTCAATAATTACATGTCTGACGTCATTAATTTACCTGCATGACGTCACTTTGAATGGACTATCGATTTGGTATTTATTTACAAATTTTAAGAATATTATTATCGTTTTCAACGTTAAAAACATAACACAAATATTTTCTGTTGCAATTAAAGTAATCCCTAAGCATACCGTTTATAACTTTCAAGATCCGCTTGAAATTATGCATTTTTACCGAAATTCAAAACAAAATGGCGGACGACAACAACAGGCGGGAGGCCAGAGAGGGAAATTAAGGCACGTGCGTTCATATCTACGGCCGATCCGTTAAAACGGATATACATCAACGGCAAATTATCCAATCAAATTCAAGCAAATTTCTTTGCAGTATAATAATATTTTATTTTTTGACAGATGACTATATCAGATTGTAGATAAGTGTTTACGCGATAATGTTAGAAGTGTTTCTAGAGGTTTCAAACAACGATTCAGAAGTTTGATGCTAACGGTATTTCCGTTGTGTGTGTGTCTGTGCAACGTAAATTAAGCATCCTTCATATAACATGAACATCCAAGCATAAAATTAAGCGCAAAACACTACATTTCTTTACTTTTACTGGGCTTAAAATGGTTATTAGTGTGGGGTTTTAAAAATGTTTCGACCTTGAAACTGAAGACACGATGGTAGTCTATTTCTTAAATTTTGCTTTTCTTTTCATTTAAGTTTTATCTTAACAGCATACTGCATTTTGATTAATTGACCAGCTTTTGCACATGTTACTTTTAATAAACTGTAATGTAATCACCAGTATTGTGAAAATGCTTTTATCTGTGAAGTTAATTTATGTTTGTATTTTGATATGTATGTTATTTTCAATATATACAAAAAAATTTCAGTATAGTTTTTGTACAGACATCTTATATTTTTCAGTTTGAAATATATTATAACAAAAACTACTCTAAAATTTGTGCATTTCACCACTTAACGAGCATGTTTTAATTCCCCTTAAATTATCGCATCATGAAAAGTATAAAATACTATTATGTTGGAACATATTTTGAAGTATTTTTCAAGTTTTCATTACCCAAAAACTTACGAGTACATAAGTGAATCAAGTATTTTATACTCATCGAACACACCGCCAATTCAATAATTGAACTGGAGATATTAATAAAATCGTCAAGGTATATGTGACTATATAACGTACCATTATTTCTGAACACTAATGTATAAGAGACAAGAATTCATATTTATTGTTTTACATCTTCTTCTTCTGATCAGGGCGCAAGAGTACAAACTGAGATTCGAGACAAGTCTCAAATCTCAAACATTTGATAAGCTGAATTAGATACAAGTGATTATAAAACCGAGAATGGAGACCAGACTCAAACTTCAAGCATCTGATTGGTTGAAAAGCATTTTTGTGTCCATTTCAGCCAATCAGATGCTTGAGATTATTGGACCAAGATATTCATTTTGGTTTATGCCCAGTTTTGCTAGAAATGTAGAAAAAGTTCTTTAGTTTGTATTTATCCAGTATATTCAACGGCTTTTATAAGTAGGGAAGTAAGGGTTCGTATGGTAGAACAATGGGATAAACGTTTCGTGTCTCACAAACATTTATTAATACTCGTTAAGCAAGATATATGCTTTCTACATTAGTTTAAATTTACAACTCTTTAAGCTAGTTCATCTCATTTTCAGTTTAAAAAGGGAAACCTATTAATTTTGTTTTCTTGATGAAATTATGGTGTGCCGGTATCTTCAATAAATTACCAACGCATTTATTTTCTGGTGTTTAGCTATAAATAGTTTGAATTGTAACAAGGGCTCTCAAAATCAAGGCCTGAACCAATGATTGAATCCGGTACCCCTGGCATGCTAATCGTAGTAAAGGCTAGCTTTTTGGCGAGACACTAACTCAAACACAGCCGGGTTACATTATCAAAATAGATTAAAAAGGAACTTTGAAAGCCACCAAAAACGTGAAATATGAAAAAATATGAAAATATTTTAGGCTCGGTTTGATTTAGCCTGTTCATGGGCAGTAATGAATATTAGTGTTCATGCTGCCTAGCCCCGGGTTGAGCGCAACTCAATATTTATACCAATAAACAGTACAATTTTGATCCATCTCAAACGATGGTAAGCATGTGACGGTGAACACGGAACCTTCAATGCGGTCTTTTCAGTTTAATACCATTCCATATTCAGTGGCGTACGGTTCCCAGATAAAAGAATGAATTTGCCCTTAACGAGAAAACAATAGGAGGAACTAAACAAAATAGAATTTTGACAGGGGATCTGAGAATATAAATCCTGCATATCACAGACAACGCCAAAGGGAAAATTTAAAAAGCTAGAAGTATATCATTGGGGTGATTATTTGGGTATGTTTGCGATAAATAAAAAACATAAACCAACCCTGCACCTATCCGTGTAAAAAGATTTGACCTTGTCTAGTTGTTGTTACAAGTTTTTAGTTAAAATATCGTGAAATGTTGTTATTTCTGTTAAATATCATGACGTACGGCGTTCGCCAAAGTTGTTATTAAGAAGAAAGCAAACCTCATCAGGTCAAGTACTAGTCATTTTTGGGGTCGCTTTTTCTTCGACTTCGAAAAAGCGTTAAATAGGGATTATTTAGACGGTCTATCCGTCACGAAAACTTAAAGCGTTGCTATAACTAAATTGTACTGTTTATTTGTGTAAATATTAAGCTGCGCTCACCCCGGCGCGGCGTGGGCAGTAATTTGCATTTCTATTACTACACATGAACAGGATCAATCAAACTGAGCCTGAAATATTTTATTATTTGTAATGTTCGATGGCTGTCAAAATTCCCTTTGCAAATATTTTGAGCATTTATTAATAGCTCTTGGTTAAACTTACAAAATATTTTAATGCTTGTGACAATATGGTAGTGACGAAGCCAGCATCTTAAGGACATACACATTTGATAGAGTTATGTCCCTTTTGGTTACTGAATTTTGTTTCATATTTTTAAAATTGATTCTGACAAAGACACGAAGGCGACACAACTGTGATAAAGAGTGCAAGGTGCATTTATAAATCATACTTTGAATATTAAGAAAGGTTAATTAGAAATGAAAAAGAGTTCGTGTGGGTGATTATGTTTCTTAAGAACTTGAAATAAAAACTAAAGAATAAAGTTTATTGAAATAGGATTAATAGCTGTGGGTATGTGATAATCAAATGCCGAAGGGCCTTACAGTTTGTGAACACAAAATATATTAATATATTTTGTGTTCATCATTTAAAATGAAAGCGCGAGTCAATTAAGTATTTTAATTTTGATTCAGTACTTCAATAATTGCTGTAGAAGCCGATTCTATAGTTCGAATTGAAAGCGATGGAAGGAGAGATTTTGTGTATGTTTGTGGATTTCCTATTAATAAATTAATCACTATTTCAATGTCCAATCTATAGTATTTATCATTGACGATTGACAATTAAATTTATTTTGTTTGCAAAATCCTTTTTAACGACTCTTTAGTATATATTAACACTGCATGTCTCAATAAAACAAAGCATTTAAAAAGCAAATTAAATAAAATATAAATGAAGACATCTTTCATGTATAATTTCACAAATGTGATTCAGACAAATTTGTTGAGTTATCTCTGCTAAGACTAACGTTAGAAGCTATTATAATTTCCATTGCTTAATATTATACAGACGGAATCTCCGACACATTACGGAAAATCGAAGGGAAAAACAATAAATCAAAAAGAGGCGATAAACTTGGTAAACACTTTGTACGACAACACACATTCAAGCAATTGTTCTGTACATAATCACACAACAGAATGGATGAAACGATCGGCCGACACGCAATTTAGATATCGGTTGATGTTTGATGGGCTGCTTGTCTTTCCTCAAAGCTGTGCATATTGTCTTTGATAACTACGATATAGCACAGACAGAGCGCTGCGGAACGGTGGCTTTCTGCGAATCCTGTGTTAGATAACTAGCACAGAAAGAGAGAGAGAGAGAGAGAGAGAGAGAGAGAGAGAGAGAGAGAGAGAGAGAGAGAGAGAGAGAGAGAGAGAGAGAGAGAGAGAGAGAGAGAGAGAGAGAGAGAGAGCTCGTTGTCGTTCTGCAGTCTTGATCGCTTTGTGAAAAGATGTCGTGATTTCCTCAAAATGGAAACTACTTTGCAATGCTATTCGCTTCTTATGTTTGATATGTTCGTGTGCTTTTGTATACAAACATTGTTAAGCCGATTGGTGAGTTGGAGTTATTTCACCCAGACAACTTGTACTTGTTCTTTTGATATGAGAACCTGTTGGGGCAAGTGTGAGGTTGGTGCACCCTAGAACCTGGTTTAAACCCCCAATGGCAAATTGTTTTGCCACTGACCGTGTTCCAAGGGGATTCTAACTTTTATTAATTGTTTGTGGCGTCCATTTTGAAACTGATTATTGTAATACCATGCTCGCTTCTCCTCTACTTTTTGGCTGTGTGGGGAGGCTGTGTCTGCTGGATGTGGCCATTCCTGATATGCATATGCCACTTATTTTTCAAAAACTCAGGCTCTTACCCAGTAAAGAAATGTGCATATAGACGTGGAGTGGCCGTGTAGGCGGATGTGGGAGTCACACACATATTTCACATTTCACTGCAAACATCTACAAAAAGTACAACCAACACTCACCAAAATAAAGTATCTATCCTGAATTTTGTTCACAGCCTTAAATCTAAAACCTACGCATTTAGAAATAATAAGCAATAAACACATATCCTACAAAATCCAAAAATATTAATTTTACATGGTTTAACGTATAAACATCACTAAAATATGTTTTAAAATATTTTTGCCTTGAGGCAATACGGATGTTTTGAAAATCATGCGTGATTCAATTTGTCAGGGCATATTCTTGTTACGCTATTTTTTACTATTTAAAGTTCTTGTCGTGTCATCGGATGGTTTTCCGACCAGATGCCTACATTCCGACCGGACGGATATTAATATTGTTTACATTTTTATACGCCATCGTGATGGTGCTGCTTATATAACCCTAAATGCTCTTTTCTCTGAAAGATCAATAACCCATTTGGGATGGCAGTGCCCTATCAGCTTTGTTTTGTGTTTGCATGCCAATGCATGTAATATTGTCGAGTTGCCGGATGAGATCGAGTTGATTAACTAACACAAATTATACATGTTTGCTCTTGAAACCGAGCGATACAGCTGTAAGACTGCTGCATCTTAGAACCTGGTTAAAATCCTCGGTGACAAACATGTTTTGCAACTGACCGTTCAAATGCTGCAACCAATCAGCTTTTCGTTTTAGTTAATTGATGGTGAAGTCTTATTTTTGATTGACATGTTATAGTTTCAGACTATCTCTTTCTCTCTACTATAAGGCAATGAGAGGCCGAGATTTCCAGGGAAGGCTTATGCAAACTGTTGACACGACTCATCGGGGTTTATGCATAGCTCGGCACTGATCATGTCGTTGCAGACCAAACAAAAAATGCAGTACCTTTTTCATTGTATGCCGGAAAATCTAGCTATTTAATTTAATGCGTGTATTCATTATATATATTAATCATTTAACGAATACCGCTCCTTTAAATCCAGATTTTTCAGATAGTTGAGTTTTTGTTATTTTCCTTAAAAGTAAAAGGCTGTTACTAATAGTTCGCTCGTATACATAGTTCTACTGCACCAACTGCACATTCCTCTTAAGATTTATGGCTTTGGATAGCAACAAACTAATTGTTTCATTTATTTTATGACAATTTTCATTGATTTTCAAATAGTGACACATTTAAGCAAGAAACTTTTTAAAGCTACAGCTCACAAAACAAGACGTTAAATTGTCATCTAGAGTAATAATATCGACCAGTGTTTCTGCCATTCTAACAACGGTACAGAAACTCGATTCTACCATCGCTGAAGAGGGAAAACTACTGTGTGGAAATTAAGACGTCGTTTGTATAATTCAGACTTTGAATAGAAATATTCGTAGATCGTATTTCAATTTATGTACCAACATGGGTTTAAACGATGACTCGACATGATACCACATTAAGGAGAGATTTTCCCTTTATTTCTTTGGACGACTTTAATTAATTTACATCCGCAAAACAAGCAGAGAAGGAAAATCCGATTGTAAGACTGATCTCTTGTTGATGAGCAGTCATATATTCATAAAAGACGAAACATTTGTATTTATTAACGAAAGCAACTTCTAAATGAATTACTTCTAAGGGAATCTAAAAATATTTAAGAGTCATTTTTATGAAGGCTGATCTTGTTTTAGATATGTTATTTCGTTAAGTGTTCAACATGTGAAGCATAAAGCAATGTTCTGGAACACCGTATGGAGGTCACCCTGGAGTGTTTTCTGTGCACGTTTTCGAATACAACTCCCAAAGAGCAAAATATAGCTTCCCTACTATATGGGTGAAAGTTAGAAATTCTGAAAAGCCTGAAATATTGAAAATCTGTCCATTTATATAGGGAAAATAAAGAAAATCAACCATTTTTATACACTCAGAATCCTGAATTCAGGAATGAAAACTTTGACCCCTGCATGATTACTAAAATAGTAACTTTAATTGGGGCGTACCCTTTTCTTCAACAAGAGTTGCCCAGTGACCCTGACGCAACATTGAAATCTTGACGGTGTACTATTCAGTATGCCTTCCTGTGGATTACTCTATAGAGAGAGTTCTCAGCGTAATTATACTCTTATGTTTGGAAACTGTGGATAATCATTTTATCTTCAAGGTTTGTTTTCTTGCTTGCTTGTTTGTTTGTTTCTTTGTTTTGTTTGAGTTTTTCAAAAGTTGATTGTTGTACGAACCTAATAATGTTTCCAGTGAAAATGTTAAGAACACGGGACCATGTTTGGGTAAATGACATGATCGCAATATGGGGTAGATACATTAAACAGTGATTCGGCAAAAACAATGAAAATAATATGGTGTTCCACAGTTAAAAAGAAACAGTGAAAATAGAAATATCCTTTCGTTCTATAATTCACTGGAAATCAAAAAATTAATGTCTGTTAAGACCTCCTAAAAACCTCTGCGACAATTTTGAAAATAATATTCCGTAGCTCACTCTGTGAAATATATATATTTCTACCTTACTCTGGTAAATAAGAATAGTAGGTTACTTTCTTTTGATAACAGGTTATATTTTGCAAGGTCGATATGTTCGTAGGAAAGGCGAGGCTCTGCTGTTGGTGAAGGAAATATTTGGTTTTGTTGTGAATTTCGATACATAGGACACGATTTATTGATTTTGAACTGTTTTGGCTTTATTAATGCGAGTAAAACAGCGTGCCTAACCACAGTTTAAACCTCGAAATAAATAACCCAGTTTGTGTTGTTTATCTTCCTATGATACGGAATAAATGCAAAGCTTGAATAACGGTCTCAGAGGCGTTGTAAAAATCTTGGCACTAGTTTGCTGGAAACAAAGTACAGTCATTTATCATCATCAAATAGCGTGATACTCGTCAATTCAGCTGACCGGTACCTATGGAGTGGAGTTAGTTGTAGAAAAACTTATACTGGTATAATCGTAGACTGGCTCCCGTCCCTATATTATGTTATATATTCTCGTGTCACTTATATAATAATCGTCAATACCTCCAAGAAAAGCAACTCCTGGAGGAACCTTACTGATATGCATTTTAGTTCCCTTATCTCCCAGAACATTTGTTTGTACCCGAATTGCAATAATAAAATGTTATACTTCTGACAGAATTTGATGTAAATTTCTCCATGATTGTTTTCATTGCACAGTGTTTCTCTGGTATTTTTAAAGATGCAATGGGATCTGCTAAAGCCGCAGAACATGACAAATATGAACATAATGGAGGCTCGGTTTGATTGAGCCTGTTCATATGCAGTAATAGAATACTTATTGCTGCCCTAACTGCGTAGGTTAAGCGCAACTCAAACCAGTAAAAGTTTGTATTCATCCCAATATTTAGTGTGCATGTGACGGTAAAAAGGGAACATTTAATGCGGTTTTCTTAGTAATTAGTGACTAAAGGGCGAAAACAACGGGTAGAACCAGGAATTTAAATAAGATTTCTAGATTCCTGCTAGAACTGAACAAGATCAAAGTTTGACAGGATATCAGCGAATATATATCCTGCATTTCACAGAGAACGCCAAGGAAAATATCAAAAAGCAGGAAGTATATCATTCGGCCGATTCATCAGTATCCAAAATTCAGAACGTTTTATGTGAACGAATTATAATGACGCCGTGGATAGTAAGTGGCCTTGTCTGATCATTGTTTAATCTACGTACATGACGTATGCAGCATGAAATATGGCTATACCCTTCTTATTCACATACCATCTCAATGGTCTGTATAATCAAGATATATCTTCATCATATACATCATATGAAACATGCCTAAATTAAAAAGGAATACCGAAATCAAATATTACAATTAATTGTGAAAACACAAAATGACACTCAGATAGTGGCCACATGTTTCCCAACAATACAAAGCATGTTTCATGTACGCTTCATATATAAATATGAATGGCATTGATGTTCTTTTCTGGGCATTCGATTTTATTTAATAGACCATAATTCCACATGGGCATACATTATTATCATCTAACTATATATAAATATAAACGAGATATAGTTTATGTTCACATTGGCAAAGTAGTACAGCTGCGTCCCCAAAGGCTGTTGATTTACATAATACTATATTAATGTTATTCTCTGTAGTTACTATTTTGTGGGGTGACAGCGAAAAGCTTCTAACAGCTTCTTTATTTAATATCACTTAGAACTTCACCCCACGACTGATGTTGGTATAAGCAAAATTTATAAAAACAGAAAAAAATAAAATCTAACAAATATATAACATGCAATGACAATAATAGACAAATTTTATATTCCCTTTTCGTCTATTTCGAACATTGCAAAGGTTAAGATATACTACAGAAATAACTGGTTTTATATATCTAATGTTGGCGAAACCACAAAGAGCTGCATACAATAGTTTCCTCTTTATTTAATAATATGCTTCTCAGAAGTCAAACACAAACTGTTGATAATGCCACAACGAAGCAACATTTTATAGTGTATGCGATGGTTCAAAACGCAAAGAAATGCATGTCATACAAGCTTGTATAGAGTCGTCGTGTCCTGTAACTATAAAGTCTACCTTTCTCTGACATTCAATTTTGCCCAGAAACCGCCAGTTTTAACACTTTTTCCAAAAATAGTGAAAGAACGTTTTACCTTATTTTTCCGGCTCGCTCATTAAGGAATTTCAACTAAAGACATACTTGGAATCATATCTATAATTAGATCTGACTGGATCTCATCCTCCAAGCGCATTCAAAAAATATGTACATTATCTTCATTATAGGCATCTTCTAAAACTGATTTTCAAATTCTTATTGTAAGATTAGATCGAGAATGATTGCCAAACAATTTAACAAACTATTTAACAAAATAGTTGAATAAACATATCATGAACAGTTGCAATCAGAAAAACAAAATCCCATTCACAGCCTTTCCATATAGCTCTCCACATAACCTCCCCCCCCCCCCCCCCCCCCCCCCCCCCCCCAAAGAAAGTCTCCCCTTACAGAGTCGTAGCCTCCTCCACGAACGAGAACTAAATTTGCATCGTTCTAGTTTTAAGTCAATCTTAACATTATTGAAAAGAAACTTTAAGTGGCGTATTTTATTACAGCTCCAATACTTTCCAACTGAAACTATAAGTACAAAACTGTCATGACATTTTGTAATATCGTACATTTTATTGGACACTTCTATAAATTGATCATTTCAGTTGCTCACTTACATTTTCTCACGGAATGCTTCATTTAATCACTTTTTTTTTCGTTTGAGTAAAAACACAATTTGCATGCGTTCGTTTAACAATTGCAGCTGAATTAATGGACTTTGTTTAAATTAATTACTTCAAAAATGAACAATATATTTGACCTACAGGTAACAACATGCTTTTTCGGATTCAAGCTGATCATATTTGGCCGCCATTGGCGACTGATCGCCATTTCAGCCAATCAGATGCTTAAGATTTGAGTCTGGTCTCGAGATTTAGTTTTATGATCTTGAGCACTTGTCTTATAAACAAAATAAAGATTATGTTGTAGTATTGATAGAACACTTATCCTTATTATTTCTGTTTGGTACCTGGAAACAAAATTTTATTTTGTAAAGAGAGCATGTGTTTCTAATATCACACACGACCTTCGAAAGGCCTGTGGCAAAGCGTTTTGCACAGGGGATGGGGTAACTGTAAACCAGATTCTATGGATGAACTATCATCACGTGTACTAGTTGCCCTGGTGAATGACCTTCTACACACCGTTCGACGCCGCAATGTTGCGTTCACAGGCTCTCGAATACATAAAACATAAATAGATAATGGCACCGTCGATCGCATTGAATGGGGCCTTGGTAATGTTACTGAGACATAAGATAAATCTACTTAAGAACTCTGAAAGGTGTTGATCCTTTGTTTGTCTTTGAAAGTAAGTTATTACGATTTTACTACTATGTGTATACGGATATGCCTACAAATATCCGCTACACTAGTCAAAAGTTCTAAGTGCATACTTGATAAATGTTAATTTTTCCAATAATTTGATTGAATCTTTCAAAAAAAGTGTAAATTACAATGAAGAAGAATCAATATTCTATTAAAGCACACCAAAAATTTTAAGTCTGCTTAACCAGATTAAAAAATAATAATATTTTAGCTCACTTGATCTCAGAAAGCAATTCTCAAGTTAATTATCATTGCATCGGCTATCATTTGTGATCGTTTTCTCATCTCTGTATAATTTAAATTTCATGCAGATTTAAAGGAAATACTGTAGTTTGCCATTCCATTGCACTGAAATAGCTTTCTGTAGCTTTGTAATGGTCTGCTGGGCACGATGAGCCAACACACTCAACTTTATTTTATCCATAACGTTTCTACAGGATTTCAAGGAGAAAATTCCATTTTTCACACAATGTTTTGTGCCAAAAGCTTTTGAATTGTCTAGCAGTTTGGGATGATACAATTTTCTATGATAGATGTGTAACAGCCTTTCCAAACGAAAAAAATGTATTCATTTCGATAAAATTGACCAGTTTTCGGATACGCCTTTTGACCGAATATGCGTCGTTTTCGAATAATTCGATTTTGAATTTTATTGAATTTCTATAAATTTTAGTTTTTATTTTTATTTATTGGACACTTACCCAACAAATGATACACTATTTTTTTCGATTTTACGTTGTTTTACGTAAATATTTAATGAGGAATTGAGTAACATCAGCGTTCAACGTAAGCAACGTAATCAGTCTAGAAAATAATATCGTTTGATTTTATTCTTAAATTAAAAAAATATGCAAAAATAAGGTATTTCTTTTGCATTTACGAAAACCGTCAAGATTTTTTTACAACAAATTTGAAGTTGTGCCTGTGAAAAGAATTTTGACGGCAATGTCGTTGTCTGCTGACGTCAACCGTTCCATGGTTACAATTTGTTGGTGTGTTTTTCGTGTTTGTCTTGAGTCAGTGAACATGAGAAAAACAAAAACGATTGTAAAAAAATAAATTTCGCTTGCCGCACGGGGATAATGCATAAAAAACGTATGCCGACGTGGATGACGTAAAACGTAAAACATTTGCACGGTTTTCAAAAAATTATTGTTGTTTGATCATTATTAACATTTAGTCAAACTTTCATTCAATTTGAATAAGTTTACTTTAAGATATTCAAAATTGAAAAGTGTGCACTTGGAACTTTTGACCAGTGTATGTTTTAGGCGAAACAACAGTATGTTAACATGTTTTTCTTTAAGAATGATGGTCAACGGTGAATAAACAGTTTTTACAGTAGACAGGTCTTAATTATAACGTCTGGTATTATCACCATAGTTTCAAGTATATGCAGCAAAACATAATTTGTATTATTAAGTCGGTAGCTACAAGGAAACGCAGTAAACCTTTTAATTAAAAGAAAAGACTGTCTTAAAAGTGTGTTTTAGACTTCAAACGTTGTTTGTCTAGTAAGATAAATGCCTAACGGTAAATCAAACATGCAATTAAGTATGTCATCATAGGACTTCCTGCTTACTTGCAAGAAGACGACGCTTGCCATCTGGGAAATATAACATGATTATGACGTCACAGGCATGCGTCTATTCCACCTGTATGACCCTGATCAGCGGAATATGAAGAACAGTGAGATAGCTCAGGCAGATTTGCCTGCGCCTCCGCTAGCTTTGTTTCCACGTTTGGAATACAGGTGTATACTATAAACCGCAGAACTTTCCTAAACATTCATAAAACGCAGCTATTTCTTCGGCATGTTGGGAGAGCATTTTCCTGTCAAACTAATAGTCTAGATTTTGCGATATGTTCACGTTCTTGATGATCAATGTTTTTCAGTTCTTTCTTTTTTTCTGAATGCCTTTCATGTGAATTGAGGTTGAACAGAATGCGCAAAAACGACATTTATTGAATGTTCATAAATTCAAACGTGTAGTGTTTTTTCGGCGTTATTCGGCGTTAGCTGTCTAAGCTCACTTTTGACCTAGTTTTTCGACCAACGAAATGTTGTAAATAATACTCGTATTCTATTATTATGCAGCGGGAAAATGAAATAAACTATTTCGATTGGTAGCTATTTACAACAGAGAGGCATCTAGCAGGGTGGAGAGGTATCTAGTGGGATTTTTATTATTATGTAGCAGGAAAATCAAATAGATTATTTCGATTGGTTTTTAGTGGGTGTAGTTTACGATTACCGTAACGATTTTTATATTTTGTGTAAGTATTTACCTGGCACTTACATGTTAGAGCATTTTCGTTTTTAAAAGCGATAATTGTATTGGAGAAAAACATATTTACGATTTAAATAACCAGTTAAGTCAATACTGATGGCTTAAATAGAATTTTATATAGAATATATTATTCTTGGGTGTCAGGTGAACATTTGCGTACAATAAGTACTAAGTGTAAAACAAAAGAAATGTGCAGATATTTCTAGTTCTTACTGGTTCCTTTCTAGTTCCTTTGATACTGATTGTTAATTTCAAGTGGGAAAGTCAAGTTCTCCGTAGTGTAGTGGCTAACTCTCTCGTCTCGCAAGCGGAGGCCCCGGGTTCAATACTCAGGAGGGACACTTTTTTTAAAAGTTAATTTACGTAAAAGTTGGTAGATTTTGCTCTTGCAACAAGCTGTTATTATTTATGTTTATTAAATTTCAAGGACATTTATTCATCTTGAGTTCTAACTCTACAAGAGGTATTTAATTGAAACTGAATAAATGTAGATCAAGACTTAATGTAAGGCTTTGCTTCTGGTTTAAACCCCTGTGGCAATTCGATTTGCCATTGACCGTTCCAAGGCGGTAACCCCTCAGGTTCTCATTTTGTTAATTCTTTGTGGTGTCCTTTTTGAAACTGATCATTTTATTAACCATGCTCTCTCTCCCTCTTCTTGACTGTGTGGGGAGGCTGTTTTTCTAAATGTGGCAATTCCTGATATGCATATTTCACCTTTTTTAAATCGAATTGTTATCACCGTATGAAATAGTTGCAACAGATTTTAACTTTTTCTCTTTTTTTTATGCCCGTTTTCTAAGCGTTATCGTTCGGAATTTTATGTGATTGTTTTGTTTTTTTTTGTACCTGTATGCAAAAAAAGTGAAACCTAAAGTGATATTCCACAATTGGAAAATAGTGTGGTACCACTTCTATTTCACCGAGAAAATTCTATAATTCTATAATTCACTGTAAAGCATGAAATAACTTATATAAACTATTATGTTATATCATGACAAAATGGGTATTGTTTGTTTCAATTTCAACAAAAATATTCTTACACTATTGAAACATTTTGTATCTTATGATCCATGGCCTTTTTAGTCATGATGTTGTATTATTTCAACATAAATACGATTTCATGTTTGTTATTTATATTGTGCACATGTAAAATGTCTGTTTTTGCGCGTAACGTCGTTATTTACGCTAAATAAAACATTGTGCATTTAACGCTACTTTGCGCGGTTTTATTTACGTGCGGACGTTACGTATTTTGTTTATTATACCTGACGAAGACTTATATGTCGAAACGCGTCGTATAAATTTTTACAACAAATCCATGTGTTGTTTTCCTTTTAACAATTTATTATTTAACTTTTTTTTTTGAAAGACATTTTCAATAAATTTACGAGTTGTCATGATTCGGTCGCTTAATCTCTAGGTCATACTAAGAAGGCAGGGAGGGTACGTCAACAGCTATAACAAGTAAAATAAAATAACTAAACTGTGTCTGCTTCGCCTCTCTATATTTCTTTCTTTCTTATATACATGTATATATAAATCTTTTTCATCAACGCAGTTTATCTTTTTAAAGATATTTCTTGTTTCCTATACTCGCGGACATTCCTCTTAATATTTGTGTTCTTATTTGGAAAATAAACCCAAACAAATATCATCATATTCATTCAAATAATGCGGAATAGAAACACCAGTCAAGATAACAAATAATAGACTACAGAATAATAGATAATAATGGAGCTTCCCCTATTATGAAAATTGACATGACAATATGGTATAATTAAAGTCCATTTTGCCCAACCTTTAGGTATTCCTCACCACAACCATAAATTGAATTCTCAGAATAACGCTTTTAGACTTTATTTTCCGTAAATAAAATTCGCAACATACCGTTATTGACACATACTCTATTCAAGTATTATATTAGTAAGACAGAATATTTCGTTGAATGGATATTGTACAGTGTATTCAGGATCGAGAATCATTTTTCGTGGTACATTTCTAAACCTGCAATGAAAGGTGTTTTCACAGTGTTATTCATTAATTAGTAACAAGAGCTACATGTATCACTTTCTCTGCAAGAAGGTGAAATACACGTGACATAATACACGTGACACAACACACGTGGCATAAACATCCAAAACAGGTTAAAATGAACACATGTTGATATTTTGATCAAATTTAAAAGTATTTATACCCAACAATAATCAACATGATGTCCTGATTGTAACTGGATAAACATACGGTGTATGTGTTTCTGGTAAAGTGATGAAATGTAATAATTAAAAATCATGTGATAAGTCTCATCATGTAGTATTATGTTAGAAGGGTCATTTACAAGTATGGCTGGTCAAATTTATTTAATGTTTAATGCAATGTTTTATATAGTGTTTGTAAATGGATGGGAAAATGATAAATAATACTCAGTTAAAAAGAGTCTTCTGCTTCCCATATACTTAGCTGGTAAAAAAGTACTTTTTTGTTATGATCGATAAACGTAATTAGTATGAATTTATGAAAAAAGTGGTGATCTTATTTCAGTTATTTTGTCTGTTACGGCGATACAAATGATTGTTTCAAGTTAGATCGATCAAACTATTGTTGACGTTCATTACGTGCAATACCTCGCGGACTTCCAATCGGTTTCATTACCTCCTTTCCGTATTTTATCGTATACTCGACATCGACTGCTCTTCCAATCTGTCAACAAGAATCATGGGTGCAGAGGCTAGCTAGCCACAGATTGTGAAGGCTTATCTTTTGTCACATGCAAGCTTCCGGTTTTTATCGGCCAGTAGCTTTTACCATGCAAACAAAAGCATAGTGGCAGTAGCATTTGCAATTTAGGCAAAATGGCAAGTTAGTCATGTTATAACGTGGTGACAAAACAGAACAGAATGGATATTTTTACTCTCTAACTATCACCAAGTAAAGTTACATCGTATAATTTTATACAAAAAGGCTGTGAAGAACCTAAAGCTAAGTATGTATAAAGGTTACAAAATGTTGATATTGAACTCTCTGAGATTATGACATTAACTTGGAATGTTGGAATATAAGTTTTATAACATCGAAGATCTTTATACCCCTTAACTTTTATAATACGATGCCAAATAAATATTGATTTTAAAACCTCAACGGTTCAGACAGTGTTTGATGTTATCAGGCGACATCTCTGTTCGTTTATTCTCTTCCTTAACACTTACATTTGATATGAATGTCAGATAATGTCAGTTTTGGAGACTGGAGCCAGAGCCTGGTACCAAATAAGACTAATAACAAAAAAAATACAAAATTGTCATGGCCAAGCGTGCAGTCATGATTGTTTCTCGGTCGATCAATGCTATTACCTCCTTCGTCCTCACTACCCCATCCTGCTCCCAATTTTTCATCGTACATAAAATCACTAACCTGAGAAGTGTTAAAGATAGTGGTTGAAGAAATGGTTCTTGAACTTTCTTGTATCTTATCATCAATCTTTCTTTTTGATTACACAGAACAACCAAATAGAATATCAACTTTCCAATCCTGTATCAACCGTTTTGTACTGTGTATTCTTTGAGATTAGCCGTATTAATCACATACCTGCTGCGTAAAATAAAATATTTACAGATAAAGTATATACACTTACAGGATCTCTTTATCAAATCAATCGTCCGGTAAAGCAAATAAAGCCGCATGCAAACCTTAAAACTAAGATTTTGTATATGTTTGCAATAAAATGTTAACACGTTTTGGTGACTCAACGAAATTCCTTCAGTATGTTAATATTTTGAATCAGTATACAATAATATATAGTTATTTGGTTTTTTGACAGGGAATGTGAGGATATATTGCCGGTCTGGGTGTCATATTACCCGAGCCGCATACCCTTTCAAGGAACCAAATAATTGTTTTATTATACTGCAAAGACTTTTTCAGACAAAATTAATAAGAAAACATCGATTTTTCGATTATTTCGCTTATTTAATGCCGAACGGCTTAATTCCCCTCTGAGAACCTCAATAATTACATGTCTGACGTCATTAATTTACCTGCATGACGTCACTTCTATAGAAATTGAATGGACTATCCATTTGATTTTTATTCACAAAATTTGAGAATAATCTGATCGTTTTCAACGTTAAAAACATAACATAAATATTTTCTGTAACAATTTTAGTAATTCCTAAGCATACCGCTTTATAATTTACAAGATCGGCTTCAAATTATGCATTTTTACGGAAATTCAAAACAAAATGGCGGACGACAACAAAAGGTGGGAGGCCAGACGGGGAAATTAAGGCACGTGCAGTTCATATCTACGGCCGATCCGTATACATCAGCGGCAAATTATCCAATCAAATTCAAGGAAATTTCTTTGCAGTATAATAATAAAAAGTACATCTTAAATGTTGAGAAAAGTTAAGAAATAATACCACCATTGTACATTATCATACCATATCTTAACAAAATATTTCTTTTTCTATCGGTATTAGTTACAGTTAGTATCAAAAAGGTAACATGAATCCTTTCGGCCTGTTGAAACTTTGTAAAATGTTAATATTTACACCTTTATTTCCACTGCTTCAATATCCTTTACCGGACGAGTGAAGGTCAATCTTCAATGAACACCGTTAGCCTTATCACCGCGCAATGGTAAAGGAATGCCCTGGTGACGTCATGAAATCCCCGCTATTTTTATAATTGTTGCTAATTTTAGATAGCTCTTCCTGGAATGTTGCTATTTTTAGATTACTTTTATTTTTAGTTGCTTTTATACCCCTCAAACCGGAAGTAAACAAGTTTACTTATATGACATCATCAATAAGCACGTTCCATTTTCTAGAATTATCATTGGTTGAAAATAACGCATTAGCCTTTTCTAACTTCCCGCCAAAATAACGGTTTTTACTTAGACTATCATTTACTCGCATAGATAGTACTTGCTGTGATACAAATTTGATGTTTGTTGTGAAATATTAGGTTTTTCTGTATATAAATGTTTGAAAAAACGGATGAATGTGTTCAATAAACATGGAACTATTTTTGGTCGTAGTATGATATTTTTTATTTTAGTAAATAGGCGGACCAGTCCAAATGCCAAACCCGGGGTAAGAAATGTTTTAAACAACATTTCGAAATAAGTAAAAAGTATATATTTTATATTAAATTTAGAAACAAAACGATAAAATGAGGTGTAAATATAAGTAATAAATTTCGTGTTTGATAAGTTCACCGAGTCTTGAACGTCATTAGGGCTGGTTAAAGCACGCGTGGAGTCCTTCGGACTCCACACACTTTAACCAGCCCTAATGACGTTCAAGACTCGGTGAACTTATCAAACACGAAATTTATTCCTTAAATGGTCATTTCATATAGTAAAACATGTAATATAAATGAAATGCTACATTGCCGTAATTGCTCCTTCAAATTTAATGTATATTAATCAATATTGCGCATTTAGATCTTAAATTTCTATCATTAATTCCCATTTTTGCATCAGGTGCGTTGGTGGAAATTCACCATGACAACTTGTACTTTTTAATATGAGAACATTTTGTGGCAGTTTTGAGATTGGTGCACCATTAAACATGGTTTATACCCACGCTGGCAAAAGTTTCAGATCATGATTTAGATTGTACAAGGCTGTAATCCATCTGGTTCTTGCTTTCGTTAATTGAATGTGGTTTCGTTTTTTTTAACTGAAAAGTGGATGCAAATAGCGATATTTTATTAATTTTAGCAAACTTAAAAATAGGAAAAAAAGCAAACTTAATAAGAAGCACTGTATTTTACTATTGGAATAAACCTGTAAACGAAAAACTGAAATGTAAATATTGTTAGTTTATAAGACCCATAACGAATTCGTAAATATCCGCCAAAGACTGGCACCTTCACCTAAAGATGCCTAGTAAACTGTACATTTATCTACAAAAAATAAAATGCAAGTCGTACTATCTGAAAAATATGTGTATGAGTGTTTTGTCAAGTATTGTTATCAAAATACACTATAAGCTAAATGAAAATCATGAAAGAAATGTATAAAAAGGTTATCCTAATTATAACCAATGGTTTACAGTGATATTGTCTAAAAGAACTTACAAACCCGAACATTTAAGTGCTCCGTTATTAAATTTATATAAAATACTTTAATTTGATAAACGTATTTCCTAAATAGGTAATGTTTTTCATAATATTAATGACATTTTATTTCGAAAAAATGTTAATAAATTTATATAAAATACTTTAATTTGATAAACGTATTTCCTAAATAGGTAATGTTTTTCATAATATTAATGACATTTTATTTCGAAAAATGTTAACTATCAATCTAAACTGCCCCGATAAAATCAACGTGTGCAAAGAAATGTTGTTTGTTTTTCAAAATATTTACCATTATGGACATTATACCTTAAAGGGAGATGTGCAGGATTGATGAATGGAACAGATTTGCGAAAAGGGTTATTAATCAGTTGAATATCATTATTTAAAGCTCAAATATTGATTTACACCCGAAATATTTCAAACCAATATTTTATAAAAAAAAAAGATATATAAATGGTGTTTCCTATCCTATGCGACGCGCATAGGTTAGCTATTTTTGTATTTTCCGCGTAAAGCCGCGGTGGTTTTTGGGATTGTCACGTGATCACTTCAACCAAAATACGCATTCGGTGTACCTTGCCGACTATCGACGTCGCCATTTGTTTCAAAATGCCTTGGCCACCACGAATAGTAAGCGTGACATTCCCATGATCGCTAAATATAAAATGTATTTTTGTATAGGGATTTCTTCAGCGGATTGTTTTCAGGTCCGGTAAAATGGCAAAATTAACCGAAAACTTCCTCCTGGAGGGTTTAGTGAAAAGTACACGTAAGTGTTACATAGATCGATCTGTTTACGATTTTACCTAGTACACCTGCTCGACCCTGCACACCTCCCTTTAAGTATACTACATGTAACAACAATATTTATTAAATATTTATTTAAATATATATAGTAATCGAGACTTCAGACAGTTAAATAAAACATTTGTTCACATATGATGCCTTTTTACACTTACTGCCACCTTCTTACAGATTGTAATTCAATATTGCTGGCTCTTACATTAAAATGTTATTAATATAGATGTGACATATACGCCGTTATTTATTGGTTTATTCTCCTTTTAAGAGACAAAAACCTATTGATGCCTAACGCGTTAACCTTTGAAGAATTATTTCGTGTTTTCGGTATTTAAAAAAGCTGAAATTGGCGATTATGTTTTCAAGAAAAACTGCCATAAAACGACATTTGTTCACATTTTTAGACTGGCTCCCGTCCCTATGTTCTGTTATATATTGTCATGTCAATTATACAATAATCATCAATACCTCCAAGAAAAGCAACTCCTGCAGGTACCTTACTTACATGCATTTTACTTCCCTTATTTCCCAGAACATAGATGGTTCAGCAAATCAGTAAAAAAAGAGAAAATAAAATGAATAAAAAAGGAGATAATAAGTATTTCAGTGTTTTCTTAATACCGGTAAACCATCTAGCTGGTGCCAGGCTATCACATTTTGTACAATGTAAAAAAACCCGGTAAGTATCAGTAGTAAGAACAGGCAGAGTTGCATACCAAGATTAATACCGTCGGCAGGAAAAAAACAAAAAGATGTATTTATTTCTTCGATTCGATTATTTATATAAATATATGTGTATATATAAATAACTATAAAGTTCTGTTTATTTAAGGTATTCCTGTACAAGGTATTCACTTGCCAAGCTAATGTCAGATATAAAACCACACCCTGGTACCGGCTCTCCCAAGTACAGCTGGCACTCACACATACTGCGTTCGGTAACGGATTTTAGAGGAGAGGTGGTGTAAGTATTTTTTACCTTCTAAAACCTTCTAAAAGTGAAACATATCAGCGCCCTGGTAAATGAATAATGACAATGTTCAGAAAGTATCACAACATCCCAACTTGAAATAAACAAAATACGGCGAGGTTAACTCAAAAGTTTGACTCCAAAATGTCAAATGTCAAAATAAAACCTAAAATAATCAATAAATACTGCAAATTTATTAATTTTTGAGCATTTTATAGTCATTTCTTCCAATAACAACCAGTTCAAATTCCAAGCCTTAATCTCTTTTATTTAATAAATGATTCATGGTTTCCATGTTCAGTTTTATAACCTTGGGCACAGAACTTATTTTCTGGGAAGTTAAATACAATCGTAAATTGAAATCTAACTGTGATATTGTTTAATTGAAAGTATTTGTTTGCATTGATTAAAATCTTTCTGTCTTGCTACCAACACAGAGGACCACAATGGAAATAAAACTCTCTCTTTTTGTGTTGTCCTTGGTGTTGGTGTGCATGTCATTGCTTATTTTATCTCGCGTAAGTTATATTTTTTGTTTGTACATGCTGTTTTAAATGTCCGCGTATAATTAATCCAAACTGAAATAACTGAATCTACATATATCTGACGTTTGTAGGTTTCTAATTTACGGCGATTAATCACAAAATGTTACATTACACTCAGTAACATCGAAAATGTGAAATAAAAAATGTACGAATTCAAAATAATACGGATTTAATTACAAGACTAACCAAAACCTTCTGACAACTTTCTATACCTCACCAGTTAAAAGGGATCGGCCATGTCCACAAAATCGATAAGTTTTCAAAAACTTTTAAGGTGAAAAAGAGATTTGATTAATGCATTCGTAACTATGCAAAAACTTCGGAATCTAAACAGATTTTATATGTTAAACAGATCACTTTATTAGATGCTGAAAAAAAACGTGGGGATTAACTACACTACTAATTTCATATTGGGACAAAGATCTTAAAACCGAGGATTGGAGGCCAGTCTCAAATCTCAAGCATCTCTTGGGCTGAAATGGAGACTAGTCAGATGCTTAAGATTTGAGACTGGTCTACTGATTTAAATTTATTATCAGAGAACATGTGCAGTAAGTTTTAACAGAACAAAACGTTCTCAACATCGACTAGAACAACATTCACGTTTCATTTGAACGCGCTTTTATTCCAAAAGTTAATAGACTAAACACAAAGTTTCAAAAAATGATTAATGAGAAATGTTCACATTGAAGCAAACCCTTCAAGCTACACTGAATAAATGGCTTCTGTGGTGTTACCTGTGGCAGTACTTGTGAAATATCAACACCCGGTGTGAGAGTCCCCGTGTAAAAACAATTAAGTCTTCTAATGCTTTTAGCACTACGTTTTAGCATTAATTTCAGCTGGTATATCTAAAGCCAGCCTATCAATTTAAACTATCATTGAATCACATTTTCTGGGATTCCAATCAATATTATTTCTCTGGTTTTATCAGCGGGAAATGTTACTTTACTTGTCTCTCATTACGTGTTATCGCAAATACGTGTAAGTACACATGAAAAAAAAACAAATGCAGATTTCGTGTATGAGGCTCCAGCAAATAGTCAAAGTAATGCAAATGAGTGTCGTTCCGTGTTCGTATATATTGATGGATGTCCGTTATTACTGTTTATACAAGACAAAGAATCGATTTGCTTGGACAAGAAGCTCTATGAATGACCCTTTGCTCGTTCTAGTATCACGACAATTAAACTTGACGTTTTATGGCACATTCAATAACGACATAGGGTGTTTATGGTCGGCATTTTCTAGGAAATCAACAAACATTGAGCAAATATTTTGTAGTCTTAATACGTGAAATAATTCTAAATTACCACGGCCTTTCTATTGACTTTTTATTAGAGCATCATATAATTAAATATTTGTGGACAGGAGATTACAATAAGACGCCACACAAAAAGTGAAATATGCGTATCAGGTGTATCAGGAAGAGCCAATCTCAGAAATCACAGCCTCATCACACAACCAGAAAGTAGAGCGGAAAACAGAGTAGGGGTATAATTATAATATAATCCATTTATAAAAAGACTCCTAAAAGAATTAATAAAACTTAATCCGAGGGGTTACCGACTTGGAACGGTCAGTGGCAAACATTTCGCCACTGGGGGTTTAAACCAGGTTCTTGGGTGCGCCAATCTCACACTTGCCCAACAGATTCTCATACGAACAAACAAGTAAAAGTTGTTATGGTGAATAAACTTCAACCCAGCCGACTTGACAACTTTGCATGCAAAAGCACACAAACATACAATGCATAAGAAACTAATTGCATCGTCAAGCGAAATAGGTAGGTAAATCACTAAGAACAACATGAAGGAATTAATTCAGATCTTTTTCAAGATTTCCCTAGAAACTTTGAACAGCTTTTGAACCCCTGACAAAGAGGTAAGCAAGGCGATTAACTGTAGAAGAGTTAACCACTAAGCGGGTAGCGCGATGTAGACTACTGTGCTGATAGACTTTCTTTTTGAATTTACTAATTCTTTTAACACATACATGGAGAAACTGATATTGCCTTTTATCTTATTTAATTTATTTCAAATTTCCTAATCACCTTGGTTGAGATATGCCATTTTAAAATGTACATGTTTTTTTAGTTAAATATGGATATCGATATAAAACTTTCCCCCAACTTGTGGTACCGATGCCCCTTTTTTCTAAAATTATATATTTACGCAAGAATTGTGTTCATTAAACATTGCTTCAAGCTCCGAAAAGCGAAGACGCTGTGAAATATAAACCCCATATGATGTTAAATGCAAGACAATACCATCTAAACGTTAGTGGTCGGAGGATCTTGCAACATGTCACATACATCTTATCCGTATTTGACCGGTGTTTTTAAATTAAAAATATTGTCAAATAAAAAAAAACAAGAGTAGAATAAAAAATATGATGAAAGAAGGAAAACCTCTATCATTACAGACGAAAATAATTAGGGTAAAATAACTTTCATATCGATCACTGTAAATAACACTCACTGGTTTGCAAGATTCTTTCATGGAGGTATGATGCAATAAAGTAAGTTAATTAAGACATTGATTATGAAAATATGTTTGCAGCACATGCCGGAAACAGAATTCCAAGATATGAACGTTGTCAATGCTGACATTCACTCGAGTTAGAAGACGAATACCACCAAAACATTTGTCTGTGTTACAGCGAGTCGATAAAACAATTTATCAAAATATATTACTTGGTTAGACGCAGTTTGCTTCCATTTCTTGAGATATTTCAACAATGTCTTGAGATATTTCAATCAAATGATAACATTATTCTAAAGTGGTATCTTATGCTCGTAACAGGGAGGGAAGGGTAGCAGTGCACGTTTAATGTGTATAGTCATTAAAACTTATGTTTACCGATAATGTTTAATAGCTTATTTGATTTTGCATATGATAAAAGAACATTTTGTTTAGCATGTACACGAAGGCATGTTATGCATTCGAATTAAACAAACGAGGAATGTTCTTCAGTCAAATATTAGAAAAATATTAAGCAGATTTCTGGCATTTAAAACATAAGTGTGCTTTTGGTCTGCAACGAAGATATTAGCCTTGACTAATATTCGTCTGATTTTCAAACGGTGAGTTAAAATTTTATTAATGTTAAAATTTTGCTGAAATTCCACCCCTAGACTATGTGCCATACTTATACACAATTATCTTGATTTTTTTTTACCACTTTTATACCGTTTGCTGACACACGAAGACCTGATGTAAAAGCATCTCTCTACTCTTTCCATCCATTTAAGAAACTATATTCTCTTCATGAGAGAGGCACAATTGATTATTAATGTCCTTAGAGACGACCCCGCATATGTACTTCTTTTACAAGTCAATGATCGAAACATATTCAAATGAATCTATTAAACACAAGCATATTCGCTATCAGTATGTCTTACTTATGTCGTACATTACGTGCATATGCGATTTATTTAAGGAATGAATCGATATTTGATGGTTCACATTTTGGTATGGAAAACAGTTGGGTTGTTTAAAGTGTATGAAGCTTGAACCGAAACTTTACACATTTTAAACAACCCAACTGTTTTCCATATTCAAATGAACCGAAGCTTCACAACTGTAAACAACCCAACTGTTTTCCATATTCAAATGAACCGAAGCTTCACAACTGTAAACAACCCAACTGTTTTCCTTACACCAATTAAATTCATCAATCAATCCTTGGGTAGATTACACAATTACCCGGTAATGATCACGAGTTACAATGTCAAGGCCCCTAACATAATCTACTGACAGAGGACGCGACTGCGGAATATTGATGCAGCGGAATAACGGCAGCAAAAGGCTGATAGACAAAACAATGGAAAAAGTCGCTTACATTTGCATGCAATTATACACCAATGTTTTAATTGTTTTATAACATAAAATACGATTCAGTGTTTCCCTAATTGTATGCTTTAGCAACATTTTTCAAAGGTATAATGAGAAAAGAAAAAAATGAGTATTTGATTACTCAAAACTGACAAATTATATACATTACATTTATATTTAAAACAGCAAATCAACAACAAGTGTTTTAAGTTTCAATAATTCATACACCTTCTACATAACAATTATATATGTAACAATGTTACATAAGCAATTATATTTCAAACAGCAGTACAATAACAAATGTTTTAAGTTTCAATAGTTCTTACGCCTTCTGTCACGCTCATCTTAGAAAGCAGGTTTGAAATAACATCTGTTGAAAAGTGAATCCAAACAAGGTCTTATGAGCAAATGACTCTATTGAATTATAAGAACATGAAGTTCTAAAGATTTAATGACGGCTGCAAAAATTTCACTAGCTTGACAAAAGGCTTCTGTGTTGTTTATTAAAGAGACATAATCTATATCTTTATGACGAAATTTAAACCCAGAAAAATAAACTACTATTTAAGTATTACATCGCAAATTGTCTTCATAGTTTACAATATTATTATGTATATATCGGGGAATGCGAAATGTAAGGAAATAGTAATGGCTTACAATATATTCAATCATAATTTATAATGCCGAGAAATAACGAAAATATGTTTTCAATAGAGTAGTGACTTCTTGATAATATTCCAAGAAAAGTGTCAAATAATAAAAAGCTGACTGTAACTAATGATGATACATTTTATTACGAAGTAACAAAGTTTCATACTTGTTTTAGGGATCACAAATAATTGAATTCAAACCATTTTGTACATCTATATGTATACAGGGCTTTCACTAGACTTGCAAAATATGGGAGAAGTTTTGTCATAATTTTACTGAATTACAGAGAAGTTTGTAGTCAACAGCATTCTTTCCCTGATATAGTTTATGAAAATGACTTATCCCATAGCTCAAAGAAGGTAGAAGTCTGATCACTTTTGGGAGACTACTTTTCCAAAGTCTCCCTATAGTTAGAACCCTGTGTATATGCCGAGAATAAAGACTACCTCCTTTCGGGTTTGTTACACATTGTTAAAATGGTGTCCGGCTGATTTTAATATAAATACAAGTGTTCTCATCATTAATACTCTCAAGAAACGGTCAGTGGCGGGAAATAATAGTTTATCCTATTTTATCAACCCCACCCCGTTTCCTCTCATGGTTTTAAATAAATGTTCAGGAACATTTTCGATCTGTTTTACGCATTCTGGTATTTTGTTTACAGGAGAATTATACAGTTTGAACATCGGAGTTACAAAGTGTAATACTAAATGTTCGTATTACTACACAAATAAGTTAGTTTAGTTGCTTAATTTCAAACTGTTAAGTGCCAATTCACTTACACCGGTATTGTTCACAGTAATTACATTTTATTAAAAATCCTAAGATACGCCACTTAAAAATATACTTAAAAAGAATTTGGTTTTACATATATTTTTCATAAATCATCTACCAGGTAACATGTACGAATTGTTGTCATATTATGGAACTGTGTGTTACTTGTGCTATGTTCTCGTTCCAACTTCAAAGTAGGTATTTCCGCGTTCTCATTCGCGTTAAACATTTATCATTAAAAATTTTTACCATGGTATAATTTCAAAGCAATGTAAATGAAACATGGCTAAAACCTTGCCCTTCATGATGAAAATGCCTCTCTTACAAACATGCTGTTTGTCCTTCTCTATGTTCAAACTATAATTAAAGTACAAACTAAATAGTGTGTCCATAACTAGAGATGTTTAGTTATGTTTGTTCGGTCGCTTTTCATAAATATAAACATTCCTAATAACGTTCGGTTATTATAATGCACAATTGTAAGTCAATATTTAAAAGATCATTTGGATCGTAAAGTATTCTGTCATGTCTGAAATCTGACAGTTTATTTAACACCTAAAGGTTCTTCTCATAATCTTACATAAACTCTTTCCGCTCTCTGTTTTGTTAGTATTCGCAAAACCCAAAATTTCACTAGAATAATATACAATTGGCGAGACTAGTTTATAAAAGAAAGATAAGTTTAGGGTATTTATGATGTACACCCACTTTATCAACACGTTTGTCGGCTGTAACTTGCCTGTCAATGTTTCTGCGCTTCACTAATGATCAACCCGAAGTATTGTATCGAAAAAAGGAATTGTAAATGTGCAAAACTGAGTTTTCACATTAAATATATGAAAATAGAAATTTAAGCCATCGAAAACAAAAGCAATCAAAATATTGCAGGCTCGGTTTGATTGAGCCTGTTTAGGGACACTAATGGAAGAGCATATTATTGTCCACGCCGCCTAGCCCAAGGTTGAGTCTAATTCGTTATTTTCACATATTTGTATCGTGCTCATGGCCTTCAAAGGGCGTAATCAATATCAGCACTGATTACATATATGGGGTGACTTTTTAAACTATTTTCTTTTTTGTTTTAGTTAAAAAAAAATACCGAACAAGTTGAAAATTAACTGCAGCTGTTCGATAGGCTATACAACATATTTACAATAACGTTGTAGAAGAAATTATTTCCGAAAACCTAGATCTACACCTTCTGCACCGTAAAATCTTTCTACGAGTAAAGACACGAACCCTGTATAAGCCCCCAACAAACATGGGAAACTATGGCTGAGACTGCGATTTAGCGTTAACTTTCACTGACATCTCATTACGTAAAAATGCCTTTAATAACCTGTTGAAATACTTTTTTCAATGCAGTTATCAGTTCAAATTACCTCCCTTGGTGGGTTTATGCTAATTTCAAACCGCCCAGAATGACAATCATTGTGAGTTGCAGTATAAAGTCATACTTGAACCATCGTGTTTTGGGGGTACGGATGGTGGATACTGTGTCTGTCTCTTGCCTGGTTGGCTAGGCGCTGTCGCCGTATCTGTATGGCCTTGTTCTTATAATATACAGTTATTTATTTATTAAACTATTTTCGTTAAATCGAAAGTCTTGTTAAAAGACATATAAAATACTTCCAGATGATGTTCCGCGGAGCACGTGTGTCACCTCCCTAAAACACCTGAAATGTGAGCCTAGGTTTTCTAATATATGATAAAACGATGCCATTTTCGTTGCATTGCAATACTGCGTGTTCTATTTGGAAAGAACACAAAACTGATGATTTATTAAATATATAGAGGCTACTCTTTAATTTAAATTTTCGGACACTCGTCCTTTATCCGGAATGATACAGATTTTTAATTTAAAAATTCTACTTGTTCTTGATAAAGGACAAGTGTCTGAAAATTTGAAATAAAATAGTGTATATTTATTTAGTGTCAAAACTGAATTTCTTATAGGAAGATTTTATTTATTATTGGTGATTTATTGTTAGATGAAAATAGTACACTTTTTCTCATAGTTGCTTAACAGAGATAGGTAAATCCTAAGCTTCATGACAAAACAACATTATTGCACTATTAAAAGCCACATTAGTTGTTTTTGTGCTGGAGTCTTTTTAAATTCATAAGAACTGAGATGACTCAAAACAGGTCAGTCAATATATGAAGTTTTATCTCATAACTTCCGGTGCGGAAGTGTAATAGCTCATATTGTTCTATGAAAATGCGTTACTCTTGGCTATGCGTTAGCTTTCTGTGCCAAATTAAAATCGGATAACTTTGATTCACAAATAATTCACAATCCGAAAACACAGCAACACTACAGCCAACACTACAACAAATTAGATTAAAGCTGAAGATTTTTTTTACATCTATTACATATAAGTTCACACAGTGTATACAGTTATATATTTTTGAGCTGTTTTATTCACATTTGTGAAATCAAAAATGTGAGATATTTATTTGTCAATTTCCATTTATGTCATACTTTTCTTGTTAAGAATATTATTTGAAACAATCGCTGACTTCCAGAAGTTCCAAGTATATGCAAATTGGATAATTATTATGATAATGTCTTTTCCAATAAAGAAACACTGAATAAATCAGTATAAATACTGTAATAATATAATTATAAATATACACTCTCCGTCGAAAGAAAGTGAACACAACGGTAAATTACTACCACCATAAAAATAAATATCAGTTATAAATAGCATTGCATGAATTTTACTTGTTACTATTGACTGAATTTAAAACCGATAGGATTATCAAAATCAGGAAATTAGGTCCAATGATTATCGAAGAGTTAGTTGATATCTGAGACTGGTCTCAGTCTCAGTTTTATAATCTTCAGCCCAATGTCATAAAACTAAAACTGGAAAACAGTCTCAAACTCAAGGAACTGATTGGCTGAAATGGAAAATTGTCCATTTCAGCCAATCAGATGCTTGAGATTTGAGACTGGTCTCGAATCTCAGTTTATAATCTCTAGCCCTGGAGTTGTCACCATAAGCCTACTTCCAGTTTTCTGCAAATTTTCAGTCTTCGTCTACTGAAACATCTTCTAACGTTGACCAACTAAACACTATCGTCATTCTTAAAAAAGCCACTACATAACGGTCAATTATCCCAAATTGCTGGTTTGTGCCAGTGCTACTCCGTCATACCGAAAAGTTATATTTGCCATCAAAGGCAAAATGCTGTGAGAGTGAAAACAACCTATTAATGCGCTCCAGGACCAAGTTGTACCATTTTACTGTTGGGAACTATGATACAATCATGTTACGAGATTTTAATCTATTGAATCTTCTCAGTTAAATGTTTGAAGCTATTGTCATGTGTTATGCTTTACAAAACCTTTACTATAAAATGTATGTATGCAATTTAATGTTAATTAAAATAAATGTTGTTTTGTGTTGTGCTGCGTTGTGCTGTACTGTGCAGTGCTGTGCAGCGTTGTGCTATGTTCCGTTCCATTATGATGTGTTGTTTTATGTTGTGCAGTGCTACACTTAGCTTAGCTATCCTATGTTATATCAACTACACTTGTAAATCAAGCTTACACATTCCCAGTTGGTCTTTACAGTGTGGTTCTTTAGACAATTCATTATATTATTGTTTCTTTAGTTTATCAATTATTCTTTCCTTTTTCCAATGTTCGAGATAAATTAATGTTATTTCACATAAACGAAGCACAGAATCAACTGTTAAGTGTTAACACGTATTTTGTTTTAACTTGTTTGTCGGAATGGATATTCGACAACTGTCAAATAAGGCAACACATTTACAACTATTATCTCAACGGAGCTACAAAGCAGCCCTTTTATAGCGCAATAATAAAACACAAAACAACAATAGCTTTACAAACCCTACACTTTCATTATAAGATTATATGAGCAGTACTTTTCGAGAGAGAATCTATTAACATGAGCAAAAAAGTTCAACGTTCGAAGTAAAAATCCTTTATTCAAACCGCATAGAAAAGTGTAGATGTTCTTGCATCATGTTTCCCCAGCACGTTACTAAGGCGGATTTCGTGACAACCACTTCACTGACAAGCAACAATGGGCACGACCGCTACCTTAGACATATATCTCCCATTGCATTAAATTTGCTAATCGAGGTTCTTGCTTGCTGATTGAAAACCTTTAAAATGATATGATTAACATTTTTAAGTCACAATGTGAAAAAGAAAAACATGTGCAGTGGCGCATACAAGTTCTGCCTAGCACCAGCTCGAGACGTGCAACATGCCTTGTCTAACAACAATCAGAGTCTGGCTGCCTAGCACCAGCTCGATACGTGCAACATGCCTTGTCTAACAACAATCAGAGTCTGGCTGCCTAGCACCAGCTCGAGACGTGCAACATGCCTTGTCTAACAACAATCAGAGTCTGGCTGCCTAGCACCAGCTCGAGACGTGCAACATGCCTTGTCTAACAACAATCAGAGTCTGGCTGCCTAGCACCAGCTCGAGACGTGCAACATGCCTTGTCTAACAACAATCAGAGTCTGGCTGCCTAGCACCAGCTCGAGACGTGCAACATGCCTTGTCTAACAACAATCAGAGTCTGGCTGCCTAGCACCAGCTCGAGACGTGCAACATGCCTTGTCTAACAACAATCAGAGTCTGGCTGCCTAGCACCAGCTCGAGACGTGTAACATGCCTTGTCTAACAACAACAGAGTCTGGCTGCCTAGCACAAGCTCGAGACGTGCAACATGCCTTGTCTAACAACAATCAGAGTCTGGCTGCCTAGCACCAGCTCGAGACGTGCAACATGCCTTGTCTAACAACAATCAGAGTCTGGCTGCCTAGCACGAGCTCGAGACGTGCAACATGCCATGTCTAACAACAATCAGAGTCTGGCTGCCTAGCACCAGCTCGAGACGTGCAACATGCCTTGTCTTACAACAATCAGAGTCTGGCTGCTAGCACGAGCTCGAGACGTGCAACATGCCTTGTCTAACAACAATCAGAGTCTGGCTGCCTAGCACCAGCTCGAGACGTGCAACATGCCTTGTCTAACAACAATCAGAGTCTGGCTGCCTAGCACCAGCTCGAGACGTGCAACATGCCTTGTCTAACAACAATCAGAGTCTGGCTGCAGATTCTTTCTCACCCTGTTACATTTGGCGCCCGGCATTGCTTGATTAGTCTAAGACGCTTGCAGTTGGTTATGTAAAGTACCCCAGGGTACTTCGAGGAAGAATTTCCAATTTGCGGGGCGGGGGAGGGGATATGTCACAGTACGAATCGAGTCATTACCTGGGGAGAAGATGTGTAAGCGGCACGGATAGCTCGGTCAGGAGAGCATTCGCACTGTAAGCGAGGGATCTCGGGTTTGATTCCCGGTCTGGCTGCACATTATTTCACATCACGTGACACCTAGTCAAAAAGCTCCAAAGCATGTGTTTGTCTGCAAAATATGCCAAGTTCATCACAAGTTCAAGACATGTTCTTGTCTGTAATATGCGTATTCTAGCATATGTCCTTTACTAGCCGAGGACTAGCCGTAGTCATAGGTCATCAACTTGATCAAATAGAATCTGAAAAAGCTTGTCTCACTAAGAATTATCATAAAAATCTTCTCTGCCACAAGATCGATACGTCAAACACTGAGAGATATAGAAAATTAACGGCACTCTAAATCAGTCCTATTAGCTTCCTAGGAACAAGCGTAGTTTTAAAGACAACAGATATTTTTTCAGACGTTTTTCTCGATTTAATATCAAGTTCAAAGGTTAACTCGTGACGAGGGTTCGACATATCAAGCATTATATAGCGCAGAGCTGAATAAAAAGTTAATAAATGGTGGCATTAGCTTACAATTTGTTTCGTATCACTTTAAATTTTGAATAAAAATAATGTGACAAGGCTCCTATTATACTGACGGGGATTTCTGTGCACTATTGAAATAAATAAGCAGAACGTTGCGTAATTGACGGGGATTTCTGTGCACTATTGAAATAAATAAGCAGAACGTTGCGTAATTTCGGGAAAGAAAAACAATAAAAGTAATGCTTGGCGGAAAGCAGTAAAAGTAATGTCTGCAGAAAAACAGTAATAGATATGCCTGGTACAAATCAGTAAAAGTAATCCCTGGCGGAAAAACGGTTAAAGAAATGTCACGTCTAGCGGAAAACATGCGTTTTGTTTGTTGTTGCTGTTTTGTTGTTATTTTTGTATATTTCAAAATCACAAAATACAAAATTGTTGCAAGTATAAGGACGGTAAAAGACATTCTAAACTAACCAACAACTGCATCTCTTAGTGAAGAAAAACAACTATAAAACAGGCTCTCTAGCTTCGTTGTCTTTACATGAAAGATTAACGGCAATATAAACGTTCTCAGTCCCCTGCTATTGATCCCCTCTGCCTGGAACTAGCCCGGCCGCTAAAATATACTGATATTATCCTACGGAATTAAGGGAACATTTTATAGGAAATGCTAATTAATGCAGCAACTTGATTTTAGCATGTGAATGACTAATCAGATGAGAACAGTAACAACTTGAATAAAAATACTGCATGAGTATCTGATAAAGATGTTCCAATGACGGTTACTAATGAGGTTAAATCATCATTGGGAGTTTACTTTGTTACCGTGTAGTGTGAAATCGAATCATATGTTAGTATGCCGCTCCCACATATCTTTGAAACATCTGTATATTCAGACGGCATATGTGCTGTGTACCATACGGAACTAAAGGCTGCCAACTCAACCAGATTGAAACCTCCATAAATGAGCACCAGAGATTAAGAACCAACAAAAACGTCATTATTTGTCATTTTGTCCAATATAATACTCGTACGAAACAACAAATTCGATAACCTTAATTGCGACGTGTAAAACATGTTCAAAATAGTGAATTAAATAACTATAAACGCTAGACATGATTCTGACGTCCGCGTGTAGCAGCTTGGCACGCGGAGCGTAAATTTCCGAATAGGAAATCTAAAAAGACTATCTTTACTGTAACATCTGTTATACCCTGGAGCCAAACACGTTATCAGTGATATGTCAAAATCAATATATCATCACAAAGCAAGGTGGCATATCATTATGGAATAATTAGTCCGAATGCTGCGAAGGGTTAACGAGACTTATTTAAACTAATACATTGACCAGAGAACACGTTGTCAGCATTATGATCTTGCTTTTCCATATTTTATCTGCAATTCATTCTATTAGTTCTCTCTTAATATCCGCCGTGGCCATTAGTATTGTTTTTGTAGCTTGCGTTGTTTGTATGTTTTATTACACGGTACTTACTGAATCATCTATAAATCTTCTCTTGTATATGCAACAATTTTAATTATAGGAACACACTTTGTATATGCATCATGATTAAATAAAGTAGAATCTGCTGGTGATGTAACATTTGCTTAAGAATACCTCTGTTGCTACCTGTATCAAAGTACGTTCTGTTCTCTTTGAATTCTACATTTTGCCGAAGGTTAATTCTTCGTACCTAATTGAACTTACATTAAATACTTAACACAAATCATGACATACACTTCTAACTTTATAATTCAGTTAACTTTATAATTGCTATACTGAAATAATATAATTTTTCAATGAAATGTCTCTTTCTTTATTGTCTAAAAGCAGGCTAATAAGTTATTTCATTCCATGATTTTGCACAGACTTAAATAAATAACGGGGCACGGCACGGGGAAAGGAATCTTCAGTGATATTTTGGACATTCTAGTAGTTAGAAAGAACTTGTTATTATCTGATTATTATAAACTTATATGAGATTTTATTACACATGTTGGCTTAATAATGTTATTATATCATAAACGCATAATAATTAATAGGTTGTGAAGTCATTTTAAGGATTGTCGTCTGCTGTTTGAAGACAATTTTAGTCGCGAAGTGCCCCGAAGTGTCCCGAAGTGCCCCGAAGGGCCCCATGATATGATGCTCAATAATGAGCTCCCTACAAACCTAAGTACTTAAAGGATTTGTCGTAATATATGACATATCTCATGTATGGAAATTCTCTCAAAGGACAGCATAACTCATTTATTGTGTTTACAAATAGTAACTTGTGGACAAAGTAAAATGCTAATTTCATCTTCGATATTTCACGGACTACCATCCGAACAAACTTTTGCCCATATAAACTAAATATGGAGACCAGTTTCGAATCTCAAGCATCTGATCGCAATTTCAGCCAATCAGATGATTGAGATTTGAGATTGGTCTCAAATCTAAAATTTATTATATTGGGCCCTGGCTTGCTGACTTATATCTCGTGAAAGAGCAAATAACTTCGTTGAATTAAAGTAAAACACAATAAGACATGCGTTAATTTAAATCAGTTTGTTAATATAGTAACATATAGTCAAAATACCGAAGAAAAATGCCTAAAGTACTTACATCACGTAGGCTTTCTATACTTGTTTAGATTTCTTAATTATGTATAACAACCGACATCTTAAAAAATGTACAACACGTACGCTTTCTATACTTGTTTAGTTCAGTAAGTATGCATAATAACCAAACAGTGAACAAATGTACAACACTTACCTTACAATGGTTACAGCTTCCTTTTGTGGGGAAATAATCCATGCAGTCTATCCTGTCCACAACATTAGTGAACTGACAGTACATTTTACTTAATTCCTCGTCAACTGCCAGCAGTCTATTCACAACACGTGCACACCCGTTATCTCGTGCACAGTGCATTAAGTTTTTTTCTTCTTTGGACAGGATTTGATCTAACGGAAGCCCACAAAAATTGGTGTAATAATTGCTATCTCTTAACAATAATTTTCTCTCCTTAACTGGCTTTTCACACAATGTTCCTATCAAACTCTCGGTCACTGTAAGGCACTGCCCGGAAATGGCCGCCATATTGGTTTCATTAAAGGGTGTTAGGTACTCGTTTCTCGCCATGGAAACCGCAATCGTCTCGGAGCATGGAAAACACACACAACTTCTACACATTAACAACAATGATATGATAATGCTTATTACAAAAAATCTAAGACTACAAGTTTTGGACAACCTAGTCAATGAAAGGATGGGTCTGATTGTTAACAATGATTCTATCGCAGACTTTGACCTTGACCTTGCCAACAATGGTAATTCCAGATAAGGCAGTGAATCCAAATACTGACATTCCTCACATATATCGGTTTCCTCCCCTTCTGAAGGTGTATGGATGATACTACTATATGAAGATTGTTCTATGTAGTTCTTATGACAGGTGTACTGTGCTACACTTGTGTGTAAATGTGTGTTATTGCCAGTGACAGCTGAGGTAATTTGTGCATGGACCTTGACCTTTGACCCGTTTTGTTCCCTGAACAAGGGATTTAACTCGCCTCTTACTGAATATTCCGAGCATGCGCAGTTCTTCCGACATGGTTTATAATCTAACGTGGTGTCTCCATGTCGTTCTGTATTGACCATAGTTTCCTAGGTAACGACCTCGCGACTGAGAACACATGAAGGTCAATTTTCCAGCCTCCCTTCATACCACGTGAAGTGAAGTGAAACTGACCCCAACTTTTTGTTAAAAAATAATAAACTTGTAATCATTGGGCTTTCAGTTAAGCCCCAGCCTCTTTTTTTAAATCCTACGTGTAAAGAATTTTGTAGCTTCTGGAATGTTTATCCTTGTTAAACTTTTCCACACTTAATGATACTGACACGCTTATTTTCCTCGTTT
Organism: Corbicula japonica; assembly: GCA_038501625.1. Taxonomy (NCBI): domain Eukaryota; kingdom Metazoa; phylum Mollusca; class Bivalvia; order Venerida; family Cyrenidae; genus Corbicula; species Corbicula japonica. Next base: position 830,112 of record JAZAYU010000030.1, on the reverse strand, counting down.
TATCCACTTATGATAAATAACTTCACTGGCAAATATTTATTCACAGCTTTGATTCAAATGGTTATACATTCACAATGGGTATACAATAATTTCCTATTAACAATAAAATCTCGCTGGTTATTACTGGAAATCTAGATAAAACATCCTTGAAAGTTTCCTATACAAATAAATATCAAATCCGAGACGGAATAATCTTCCATTACACATATGCCTTTGGTATTTGTTATAGTAAACCAAGCGGCAGCTATAACAGATCGCTCTAATCTATTTACCTATAGATCCAAGTACATGCACACTGCCTGTTTTGCGGTGGTGGTTCCTTTTTTTGAAGTTTTATCGAGTGTATTCAGTAATTTTCTCCGAGAGCATGTTTCTTCGTAAACAGATTTGCCAAAAACTGTGGTTTCTATTAAACGTACTACGTCCGTCAAGCATCTGCTTACAATAGTTGTTCAACAACACTTGATAAGGAAACTTTTGAAAACGTTTAATATTTCCGGATTACAGAGCAGCAGTGTATAGATCAATGTGTTTGATATGCAGGGAAGGAAGAGATCGCTATCAGCAGATATCAATGTGAAACAGGTTTCTGCCATAAAAATGACCTCTGTGCTGATTTATATTAATGTACACACTCGTACATGAAGCGCTACATATCTTATTGATGCTAGCAAATAAAGGATTTTATCTCTACTAAATGAATGCAACTGTGTGACTTCTGATTTTCGTTTCATGAGACGGCTAATTAAACTGCTATATAATTGGATATTTTCTCGAGGAAAAAACACAAGTCTATTAAAAATGAAGCCGCGGCTTTAGCTAAGAAAGCGGAAGTAAATTGTAAGGAATTTTGTAGAGGGTTAAGTATACCACACCTGAAAAGCCAACATAACACAATTCCATGTTATTTTTAATTTATTTTAAATTCCTCAGTATGCATTAAGCATACTGTTTTGGAACGCACTGGCATATAAAAATTAAATGATGGCTCACTTTGGTCGGGCATGAATTGCTCATGCAAAATTCCGATGTATCAAAAATGGAAAATGCACTTCACACTAATTTTCACTTTTTTCTTAAATTTCCAAGAATAATTTCATTGAAACATTAGCTAAAATTCACTTTTCAAACTTCCGGAATATGGTAAAACTCTTGCCGGTCCGCCATCTTGAAGGTCTTTCGGAAAAAACTCTTCTGATTGAATCCAAATAAGCACGCATGCGCAAAGTGTAATTTCTGTCTGATAATCTTTTGTGCACACTCTCGCCCTATTACTTATCAAAGAAGCTGATTTTATCACAATCCGCCTGATCGTTAAATGACATTGACCGCTAGGAATGATATCTCTATCGCTTTCTGTTGCATTCAGCCGCTAGCAAATGCTTTCTGTTGAACAAATTTCCGAAAAACAAGTTTATCCTGAACATTAATGAATCGTTTAATGCAATATCTTAGAATTGTGTCCATCGGATTTTAGAGAGGTTGAAACAGTTTTATTTGAGCAGCGCATACCTGAAGCGTTTTGCCGATAAGAAAGGAATGCTCGTTTTGAAGCAAGTAAGTTAGCTTGCGAGTGTTCTTGGAGATAAGCTGATGAAGACAGAACTCTTTTTAACCACTCCCCCACAATAAGAGCGGATGATCAATAGGAGAAACTGGCAACAAATCTCCTATCAGTGTATGCAAAAACGGTTGAACTGTAGTCAATATACAGACTGCCATATCCTTTGAGAAAATATTGAGTATGGACGCCTGGAAAATATTCCACAAGTTGATTTAAATCACGCACATTTCTTGCACTGTGTGCTAGAATCCGATACTAACGAGAAAGAAGACAAGTTTTGTATGTACACGCTGGATTATGATAGAATTATATGACAGGTCCGATTACAAGATGATATATGAATCAGCTCCAACAACTGAGGGATAAATGATAAATTATATCACGATGCCACTGAAGTGTCTTTGCTTGATTAATAAATCAGGCCCAAGTTTCTTATGCGATTTCATTTAGAAATGCTGGCCCTCTAACAATAATGCATTAATAAAGAAAGATTAGATCTGTGAAAAATCGTGAAACATTTAAAATGGGAAAATGGTTTAAGTCTGATCTGACTTGTTGCTAAAAAAAGATTTTAGCTAAATAGAATTTCATTGATATTTAACTTTAGTCTCCAAAACGTCTTTGATACAGGCTTTCTGCATTCATAAAAAGGTCCCACAAGATAATGTACATAACATTAAAGGTCGGATAACGTACTGTACATGGTGTTGTTGGCGTAAAGTGGAGAATAAAACAAAAGGCGTCCACGATGACCACCAAAAAGCATTACATTTGACATTGTCACAGTCATTTAAATGTAATCCTTGTTAAGATACTAATTTCGTTTTCGTGTAAAAATCAGTTTATTTCGTTACATTCAAGAAACTAAACAACAGTCTTAAATTACTGAAAATTACAAAACAATTAATATTTTTGGAAACATAACAGTTATTTATGACTGGTACATTTAAAATCCTGAGATATCATATAACGTTAAAGTGTGAATTATAAATGAATCTGTTTTCCAATATTTGAATATGTTTACAATATACTACAAATGCCACCAATTCTGTATGTTGGTTCACAATTCTTACAGTTTGAGAGTGCTTTGATCTCAACATTGTTCTCACTGGGTTTTTTTTCTAACATTTTATTTTATAAATAAAATTGATTCTGACAAGCTTAAGAAATTCGGCAAACGAAATTAACGTGTGTATTTCGAAAAGACAACTTACACGATAAATAGTGTGGGTTTTTTTGGCGGCCATCGTGAACTTCAAACATCACGATGTTTATCTTATTTTTTACTGTTTATCTTTACAAATAATCATCTTTTCGTTAATTAGATATTAACTTCGTAATTTATCGTCTCATCAATATAAATAATAAAATAGGCCTATGCATGCTATATAATAACAAGGATGTATAGAATCTGTGTAGTGTTAAAATTACATAGGAAAAAAATGTATGTTTTCATGAATTATGTCCTGTCACGCCGCAGTATACAATGTAATTACAATTATTAGGGAACGACTCTATAATTCGTCGGATTCTGTTCCTCTCGTTTGGCCCGCTTAAATCTTCATAGTTTTCCTCAAATAAAATTGCGACTCCGGGAAATCCAAAATCCGCAATGGTGTGTAACTTTATGTACCTGTCAAATGGTAAAGTGTCAACATTTATCAAAAACCCTTAAACTGCTTCAGTGATTTAAATTTCACACACATGATCCCCGTCACTCTAATATCCATCATCAATGTTCCATACCATTGACAGCTTGAATTTCATACATTGCATAAACTCTGACAAAACCTTGGAATTCCCTTTGTCCATTTAGTATAAGGAAATAAAATATGCATATCAGGAATGGCCTCATCCAGAAGACATCCCCGCACCCCCACACACAGCCGAAAAGTAGAGAGGAACAGAGAGTATGGGTTTATAAAATTTCCACAACCAAACACGGATTACTATGAATCAGTGCTCAATGTTATAAAACTGAGTATGGAAACCAGTCTTAAATCTGAAATGGCCACCAGTCGTTATTTCAGCCAAAAAGATGATTGAGATTTGTAACTTGTTTCGAATCTCAGTTTTATAACCTCCAGACCAGCTACCGCAAGCTTTTCGCGCCCTCTGTATGCTTTCGTCTGTTTTATAGAGCTCTCTGTTTAGTGCATGATCGGTAAATGTTTGTGAGATTAAAATTGGATCCCGACATTGTTTTATTTCCAATTGCATCCCATCATATATATGGCATATTTACAATTGAACGTATGAGCGTACAATGGAACTATTTAAACAGTCAACAGAAGTAAATTAGATGATTTGCAAAGGTTCCAGAATCGACTGACAAAAAAAAGAGAGCTTACGACGACCAACCCAGCAACTGAGAATCGTGCTCGAAGACATTCAACATTGCTTATTATATCATTACTTTCTGTGATGATTGATTTTAAATTCTACACCGCTACTTGTTTGGAACGTTTGTAAGCTATTTTTAATGAACACTTACACTATTCACTATTCTCTATTTTACCGAAATCTTGAGAAGAATTTTTATGCAATCAAGATTAAGACGCCGCCCACAATTTCCGTAAATCTTTATGTGAACGTTAGGAACTGTTAGCAATAACAGATCCCTGGTAAATACTAACTCACCCCTGCTATAGTTGTTTAGTTAGTTGACGATTTTTTTTATTCTAACCCATGCCATTGTTGTCGTGGCCACTTTCCGAAGCAACCCCTCTTCGTGAACAAAACTCCTACTATATCAGTAGTTGTGTAATAAAGAGAAAAAAACATACATTGTATCGTTAGTCTCAACTGCCACAGGGTTACTATTATCTGGATTGAAACCAACATTTTATGTTCACTGTACATGGTACTTTAAAGTTACCTCTTGTTAAAAATTTCGCGCGTTATGTAACAAACATACATTGACTATTATTGAATGTATCATGCTGCTCTGAATAGTTCATCTTATCGTTATACCGTATTTAATGCCACACAGAACTCAAATACAGTAATTTACTCAGTAATTTGTCTGTTAATCAACATCGGGCTTTAAATCGATGCTTTATATAGACCCAAGCGATTTGCCGATAACTGATCATAACAAGCGTCCATTGATACCATCTCTTACAAGACCGGTGTCAATGCATTCCGTACACTGCAAATTAATTTTATGGATTTGATTTTCTCTTAAAGACCATAAAAATATTTGTTCTGTTGAAGATAACGTCTTGGCGTCAGGAATTATTAACAACACAGCGGTACTCGATGCTGTTTGTTTTTATAAAATCGACTAATATGTGGTATCTATGGAAACTGTTTAAGAATCTCATTATCAGAGATATATTCTTTTCCTTTTAATGCGTTGACATGATTTTGTCACAAATATAATAGGGGCATGTGTTTCCCACTGGTTTATCAATGAAATACTATACTCTACTGAAATATTCCAGAAATGCCCCTAGGGGGAAAGTTACTAAACGTTGTTTCATGAAGATATGAAATGTGTCTCTTCTAAAACAATTTCAAATCGTGGGTTTTCTTTTACGGAGGGGATTTCTTAACAGATTACAAACTGCACTTCGTATCCTAGGGGTCACTTGCTTATACCCATTCTATTAAAGAAATTGAAGTAAAACAAGATACTGCAAAGTTTAAGTTAAAAATATTGAATTAAAAGTGTAAATAAAAACAAGATATATTGATTTCAATTTGGAAAATATTGTAGAAATATTTAGGTTGAACTTGAAAGCGCCTTGTGTGCAGTTCAGGATACCGAAACTCCAGGACTGAAGGTCATAAAGCTGAGATTGGAAACCAGTCTCAAATCTCAAGCATCTGATTGGCTGAAATGGCGACTGGTCGCCATTTCAGCCAATCAGATACATGAGATTTGAGACTGGTTTCCATGCTCAGTTTTATAACCTTGGGCACAGATGATTTAAAATAAGGGGTGTGTGTAAATGTGTTTCCTAACACATTTCGCGTAGTATAATTCTGCAGTTTTTCAAATAAACATTTGTCATTTTATGAGAAAGGAACACAGAGTCACGATATGTAACTTAAAGAGGCTTATCCTTATAATTTTCTGACATTTTCTTGCATTATTAGGGCTATGCTCTAAGAAAGGGTCAAACTGTGGTAAATATAACTAGAATTGTTATTGGGAACCAGTCACGTCACCCGTGGTTTCGAGTTTGAATTCTTCCGTATTTGTAAAATTGTAATTTTATTAATTACCAACCCTAAACCAACTCCTTTCATCATAATCCGCCTGCAAAAGCTGAACGCATATTCTCATAAAGACTGAATTTGAGCAGAAGTTACCGATTTTTTTTTACTCAAAATCACTTCGTGATCAGCGACATTGTTTTTAAAGCGAGAAGTTAAAAAAATGAAAACTTTTTATTACACGGGAAATAGGCGAGATCGTCGTTTTAAAACAGATGCCGTACATACACGTACTTTTGACTCATGGCATTTTATTCAATCATCTGTGAAAGGTGAAATAGTTTTTTATTGTCTGTTTCGTATTTCAGTCAAGAAGTATAGTTCCTTGTGCTTATCCCTTGATCATTTTACATGCAGTACGATCCAAGTGCACCATATCCCCGAGCGATGCAAGCCTACAAACACGGTGCACAAAATACTGCAAACAAGACTGCAAACAACATTTGTAATATCCGAAGATATTTGTCTTCATTTTAGCGGTAATTTGGTTTCGTTCATGTAAAATGATTCAGGGATAAGCGAGAAACAATTAAAAAAAACAACACTTTTTTTGAATGAGGAGGTTTTTTTTCTGCCGTGGCGGCCATGTTCTGTCACGTGATTCCACACCTTGTTATTTTTATGAAGAGCAGTGCACTTCATTCTGAGGCAAGGCACGGCATGATCTCGAAATGCAGTAAGACGGTTTATGAAAAACCTTCAGTCATACTGGGTGTGTTTACAAAAATGCAGGTATTGCTACGACAAGAATTATAAAACAATATAAACCGTACTCTCTATTGTAAAAGAGTATTAGGGATGACGGGATGACGGGAAAAACGTTTTTCCTTCTTCGTTATTAATCTTAAGCTAACGCATGTAAATAAAAAATTGGTAATTTCATGTAATTGTTTAATAGGACAGATTCCTTACATATTGATTTCATCATCTTTTTTACAATATTTTATCTCGTTAATAATTAAAGTATATAAACAGCGTATGCAAATTCCTGACATACCCTTACTATTGTTTTTTGAAGTCATTTGTATCAACATATTACTTATGTCTGTCATAATTAGTCAAGTCTGGAAATATGGAAATATACTTCTCCCGTCGTTAAAGTATTCAACAAAATAACAATAACTTAAAATATTTATAATTTCCTGTTTGAGTGCTAATTGTGACAGCGGTGATAAAAAGCAACACTAATTGCTTCAGCAGAAATTTTACTTTGATAGTTGTCGAGTTGTTTTGTTTATATTAACATGAACTATACGTGCAACTATATCGTTTATCGGGAAAAGTCTATCGTAAAACGTCCAACTATCGTCCATCGTCCGTCCATCTATTAAGTGGATCGTCTTAATATTAAACGTTTACAGTTCTTTACCTAGCAAACTATGAGCTCTGAATTTTATACCAAAAAGGGACTTAATTTGATTAAAATACAAGTTATTATACTTGGCATACCAACATGGGATACTAGTACTAGTATTATGACGAATAAGTTTTCTTAGTGTCAAAGATGTTACTAACAGAGGGCGGAGCACAAACTCAGTTGTTAGCGCGTTTGCCTCAGAGTCCAGGGATCGATCGTTAGCTCCTCGAACTAAAACTTACTGACTACCTTTACGGATGATACTTAAGTGAGGTCCTTTTTAATAGTACTTAGTGTTGGAAATTGGCCAGGAAATTTTTAGTTGATTAATCGGTCCATCTTTTTTACTAAATAATGATTAATCGGTTGCATATTCACAAATGTATAATTTTTTGCATATGACAAATCCAAACACCAATCTTTCAAAATGAAATCGGAAGTGTTTCCAGACTACTCACGTATTTTGGACTTAACGTTTGGTTTATATGGATGCCACCTTTCAATCAAAGATGTTAACGGATAATCAGCCCAAAACTTGCACTGGTGCTATAAAACCAGGCACGTCAAACAACATGGGACCATTCTGGAATTTGTAGTGTTCTCTGTATCTTACACTATCCTCCAAATAACCTAAAATGGCGAACACTCTCCTGGAGGCGTCACTCATATGGCCTTCCGGTAGAGACGATCTTGAACACAAACACTTTACAAGCTTGTATGAAACGTTGACTTTATATTACATGTGATATGATGATGTCCAAAATGGGGTATTATTAATCAAAACTGCAAAAATACCAGAGATAGGTAACTGGTTAACACATGCAAGATTCAAATGGTATACAGGTTTAAAGTTTCAAAGTTGTTATACGAGTATAAGTAGTATAAAATTTATGAACTCAACAGGCAGTGTCCCGCCCACACATCCAACCCAATCACTGTCACTAACGACACAAATACGCGAAACATTAATGAATGGCTGACTGTGCACACATGACAAAATAAAGGTATGATCATTACAGCTCACTGTTTGGGGTCAATCAATTTTCTCCTAGAAATAGAACAACAAACTATTCAGACTCAAATTAAGCTTTGTGTCACAAACGCATTTAGCTGTTTTCTGTATCTAATTCAGAGGTATAAATTGTACGCACTCCCACATAAAACATTTTATGTTTTATGTGTAGCAGACGCGTATGGTACACACGCTCAAAACGGACACTATGTTTGCTCTAATCAGCATATAAAGTAATCTTAACAAACTCAGCATCTCCTGCACTGTCCGTTTGTTCGTACGCCTTTCCATTCATCGGTAATATCTTGGCAAAATAGTTAACCTCGTCAAAACGTTTTTTTAATCATCGAAAAGTAATGGTACAATGTCAGTAGTGTGAACTAAAATTGATTACTGCCGTATTTTGTCTCGAATTTTAACTGTCTTTAAGCTTCCAATTGAAATATGAATTTGAGTAAGACTATTGTCAAAGGTTAGGATAATATCAAGAAGCATTTTCTATTAGATCCTATATAATAAATATATACATAACCACAAAGTCATACGTACGGCGGCAGCGCCTAGCCAGCCAAGCAAGACACAGTACATACCATCCGTATCTCCCAAAAATGAAAGTTCAAGTCTGCCTATATACATTTATACTTCCACAGACAATGACTGACATTCTGCATAACACTTAACTTCTCTCTTCATTTCGCTGCGTGGGGAGGCTGTGTTTTGTGAGTGTGGCGATTCCTGATATGCATATTTTACTTTTTTTCATAAATCAAATAGCAAAGAAAACATGACTGTTGAAGAATATAATGAAAATATAACATGAATACAATTTGTTTTATATATACTGGTATAATTAATGCTTTAAAGCAATTTTTAGATAAATGCAATCAAGATCATAAACAAACAGTTCACAAAGGCCAATCTTCCCAACTTTTATGAAATATATTTAAAAAAAAAAAGGCAGTAAAGAACTATACAACAGCTCCAACCAAAATAGCCTAGAAGTACTTGCAATTCAAAGAAAATGGTCGGATGAAAGACAAGATTATACATTTGAACAGGATGAATGGAAAATATATTATAGTTTACCTTATAACCTCACATCTGACACTACAATGCAATGGTTTCAAGTAAGGTTACTGCATAGAGTGCTAGGTACAAATGAGCTGTTATGTAATATTGGTAGAAGAGATAATTCTTTATGCACATCACATTTTGTTTAAGGGAGACAGAGTTTATTGAGCACTTGTTTTGGAGATCTGTGAAAATTCAAAAATTTCTACAAAAATGCTTAAAGATAGTGGAAGTCTTTACAACAATTAATGAGCATGTTATACTTTTTTGGTTTTAAAGAAAGAAACTTTTATCCAGAATACTTTTATTTCTTTCTAGGTAAAGATGTATATTTACAATTGCAAAATGCTTAAATTACTGACATCAGTAGATGGTTTAAAAGCTGATATGAAACATCTTTTGAAAATAAATAAAGAAATATGGATCGAGGATCGAAACAGAAAAAAAGATACCAACAATTTGATCGAAACATTAACTGGTCTGGGAACATTAACATTTTTCTTGTTTAATGAGGTATAGGTATGTAGTTGTGAAACACTCTTGTTGATTGCTGCTCTACAAATTCTATCCTCTAAATATTTCAAAAAGCAACGAAAATATATCGGTAGTTAAATATGATGCCTTTTTCTGTATTTTTGTATACAAAAAAAAACCTCTCTTAAAAAATTAGCATGTTTAAACTAAGGAAACATAAAGTCTGAGTAATACATTAGTATGTTGTAACATGTGTGTTTCTTTATATTTGTATATGTATGGTTGAAAAAGCCTAAATATACAGTACATGCGCGCGCACACACACGCACGCACGCACGTACTGTATATTTAGGCTTTTTCTTCAGGGTAAATCTTTTCATATTTGTTTCCATTAATCTGTTGTTTTTTTTTTTGTTTTTTTTTTTTGTAATTCTAGTTTGTACTTATGAATGTGCTTGCTATGAAAAAAATAAATAAATGGGGTTACCCTGTGAAAGGGGCCTGAAAAATGACATTCTGCATGGTTTGAAATTAGCATATTACCATCAAGGGAGGTAATTGAAAATGATATCTACACTGAACTACACTAAAGTTTATTTGACCAGCATCAATCAGATCAACAATTAGATGTATTCCACTTCAAGCTTTCAACAGTGAGAACACTCTGTAGCTGTTTTCACCCACGACTATGCTCATTTCCAGCGATTGACTTTTGTTGTTACCAAAGTTGTCATGGTTTATCGATACCCTTACGGAAACAGCAATAACCTGTAACGATCATCAAGAAACTCTGTTTTAAAGACACTATCTATCTCTGTTTTATCATGCACTCGGAGTTTCGTTTATTATTGAGTAGAGGGATTTCCGTCAAGCTAATGTAGCAAAACTGTTGGCATTGCGTAACTTATATTACGCTTATCTCCAACTATCCTCTGGAAACGTGTAACTGCTAAGCTTTGTTTTGTACATGATAAGATCGCCGTTTTTAAATGTAAAACCCATCCCATTTCTTTAATTACGTTTTTTGTATAGAAACTTATATAACAATACGCTCGCCTTCGCAATGTGTCTGCTCAAGGTTGTTATTATCGTATCAAATGTAACTATACAAGACTAAAGGCATATTCGAGTTAAATTAAATTTAAATCAATCGCACGCACCAACCCTAGCATATTTGAAGCTGGTTTTGATATTGATTCAATACGGTCTGTCATCGCTTTGAATTATACCGAGAAGGTTATTATTATTATTATTTTCTTAAAGGTAATTGAATATTATCTTTACACAGGGTCTATCAATTAATAAACTGTGCTTAACATAAGGCAGAAGAATAAAGAAATAGATGAAAAGAGAACGTTGAAAGCCACCGAACACGACAAATATGAAAATATTGCAGGCTTGGTTTGATTCAGCCTGTTCATGGGCAGTAATGGAAATGCTATGCATTTTACTGCCCACGCCGCCTAGCCCGGGTTGAGCGCAACTCAATATTTACACCAATGAACAGTGCAATTTTGATCAATCCCAAACGATGGTATGAATATGGTGTTGAACATGAAACCTTCAATGCAGTATTTTCAGATTAATATTATTTCACGTTCAGCGGCGTATGGTCCCCAGATAAAAGGATTTGCCCTAAACGAGAAAACAATGGGCGGAACTAAACATAATAGAATTTTATCACAAACAACGCCAAAGGCAAAATTTACAAAGCAGGAAGTATATCCTTTGGGTAATTGAACTATATCCGAATCTATATCGACTGGGATATTGAAACCACCCATCTATAAACTGACCGAAATATTTAAACAAAATCTATTTTAGAAGTACAATTGTCATAGTATCGTGCTCAACGACTTTCAAAGGAGGAAACTGATAACAGCACTGATTGAATGTACGGGCTATTAATGCTACTGTGAAATTGAAATAGATGGAAACGGAACTTTGAAAGTCACTGAAGAGTTTTACTCCCTGAAAAAAACACAACAACTTCGGTTTTGTTTGGACCAAATGTTTACTAACCATCATATAGTGTGCTATCATTTGTAAATCATTCATGATTAAATGTGCCCTCTATGTCGGTTATCGATGACGTAGTTTTGACTAATCGGGCATATTCAACAAATAAGTTGATATTCCTTTAATACTGAAGACAGAGACGAAAAGAGGCCAGATGAAAGGGCTCTGTGGCACAGCGGCTAATATCTTTGGAGTTTTCTAAGAGCTGGATGTAGTTACCTCTTTTTGATGTCTGTCTGTTACTTAATACCTTATCCAGAATAGTAATTTGTCAGTAATTCCGTATTGTATTATATAATAATGTATGTAAAAGGCTCTTGTCACATCCCATGAAATGCCTTAGAAATATCGCAGAAAATCAATCTAGTTGGTGTATTGTTTTGCAGAAAAAAAACATAGCTTGAATGTTATAAGGTCATTATTGTAAGGTAGAAGAAAATATTCCTTTTCCGATTTGTAAAAGACTAATAAACATGCTCTCTTTTCCTATCTTCTTTTTTTGCTGCGTGGGGAGGCTGTGTTTTGTGAATATGGCGATTCCTGACATGCATTTTTAACTTTTTTATGCTCCCCGTAGTAGAAATTCGGGGGACCAGATATTCGCCGGGTTCTCATTCCGTCCGTCCGTCTGCCCGACCGTCCGTCCGGACGACCCGCATTCGTGTCCGGTCCATAACTATTTTATTTGAAGTCGGATTTCAAAATTATTTCACAGAAATGATCACCATGAGACGACGTGTCGCGCATAACATTTGGGTCGCTACCTTAAGGTCAAGGTCAGAGCATGACCTTGTAGCAAAATCATGTCCGGCTCATAACTTATTTATTTGAAGTCCGATTTTAAAAGTATTTCAGAGAAATGATCACGTGTCGCGCGAAACATTTGGGTAGCTACCTTGAGGGTTAAGGTCACAACATGACCTTGTAGCAAAATTGTAGCAAAATTGAGTCCGGTACATAACTTTTTTTTATTTTTGAAGTCGGATTTAAAAATTAGTTCACATAAATGATCATCATGATGAGACGACGTGTCGTGGGAAACATTTGGTCGCTACCTTGAAGGTCAAGGTCACAGCATGACCTTGAAGCAACATCGTGTCCGGCCAATAACATTTTTATTTGAAGTCAGATTTTAAAATTATTTCAAAGAAATGATCACAATAATGAGACGACGGGTCGCGCGAAACATTTGGGTCAAGGCCACAATATGACCTTGAAGCAAAATCGTGTCCGGTCCATAACTTCGTTGTTTATACTCGGATTTGTTAATCATTTCAAAGAAATGATCACCATATCGAGATGACGTGTCAAGCGAAAAATTTGGGTCGCTACTTTGCCCATTGTTTGGCTCTGTGCGTACTATACTGCATTTAAAAATAAAAAATAGTAGTGTTAGTGGCATGTAACTCCACACTAGTCAATTTATAGTCACTAGGAAGTTCTATACTTGAACCACCCATAAAATGAACAGAATTCAACATCATTCCTTTCAACCTGCATAATTATGTGCAGGTTTGATTATGTCTGATTTTATAGTACTACACCATTTTCAAAATTCACCTCAATAGTTATACTAACCGTTCTTATGACAAAGAACACATTCGGGGAGCATCATCCGTCTTCGACAGTCCATTGTAATGAATGTTAAAGATGACCGTGTAGATTCTGATCAAACAGCACCGATCTGTACTGTTCGCCGTTGGGATAACTGCTATATTCCACAGGCCAAACTTTAATGTAGCTTGAGTTAACTTTTTTTGTTTTTAATCGATAATGAAACCATATGTACTTTGAAATTTTTATTTAATTTCTATGGGAAGAAAATTGCAACCAAAATTATGTAGTTCGACTGAACTTTTTGTTTTGAATTTCCAAATTTATAAAACCACGTGTTGTGCCGACTGAGTTGTTGATTTGAATTTCAATGATAATGAAAATGAAACCAAAATTATGTAGTTTGACTGAAATATTTGTTTGAACATTTTTTTTATGATAATGAAACCATATTTTGTTCGACTGGATTATTGTTTCTAATTTCTATAATTGTTGTTGATGGCATCCTTCTGTCTCCACCTAAGTGTTTACTTAGTTGTGGGACAACAACGCCGGTTGTGGCTGAAAAATCCAATGCAGGAGCTGCAACTTTTGCCGTACTTGCTGCAAGTGTGGTCAGTGGTGGATACTATTAGGGTAACAGTCAAAAGCTGTGTCTTCGGCTGTTAGCGGATCCTCCTTTCATTGTGCTGGATCTCTCGCTTCTCCTAAGCCTGCGTGTCGGTTTTGACATTTGCACGCCAGCTAGATCGCTCGGAAGTTGATGTTTCGAGATCTGCTGAGTTCATGCGCATGACTTCAGATCCCTCTTGCAGATATCTTTGAAGCGCATGGCAGGTCGGCCGGTTGGCCTTGTTCCGGTGGCAAGCTCGCCATAGAGAATGTCCTTTGGAATGCGGCCATCGTGCATACGTGTCCAAGCCAAGGAAGGCGTCTCTATCCTGGAAAAGGCTTTTCCCAAGATATTGAGGAGAAACTAGAGGGGTGTTCAGTTGAACACTTGTGTCGCCCTCTGGTACCATGTCAGAATAAAAATGCACATACAAAAAGGTGCTTTATTACAGATTGACATAAAGACTTGGCATCATCAAGCCAATGTTAAGTTTCCGAGTACAAAAAGAGGCATAACTCCATCAAATGTGACCTTCACCTAAAGAAATTGGCATCATCATAAGCATGTTGTCATAAGTAATATAATTTGAAAGTTGAAAGTTTCATTAAGAAGTATTGAGAAATGGCAAAGATATAGCCGACGTTATGTTTTCGTGTCAAAATGCAAGTTCTAAAAGGGGCATTACTCCATCAAATGTGACATTGACCTAAAGAATTTGGCACCATCACGAGCGTGTTGTCATAAGCAATATAATTTGAAAGTTTCATGAAGAAATATTAAGAAAGAGCAAAGATATAGCCATTGTTAAGTTTTCGTGACGGACGGACGAACGGACAGACGGATAAAGCGATCCCTATGTTTTCGTGTTAAAATCAAAGTACACAAAGGGGCATAACTCCATCAAATGCTAAACTGACCTAAAGAATTTGGCATAATCATGAGCGTGTTTCCATAAGCAATATATTTTAAAAGTTTCATTAAGAAATATTGAGGAATGGCAAAGTTATAGCCAATGTTATTATCGTGTCAAAATCCCACAGTGTACACTCGAAAGTCCGACCCTACTTCCGATAGCGCTGACTATACACACATAGCCATCGCGAAGGAGCTGGTTAAAAAGCGGGTAAGAAATTGAATAAAGAGTTATTATTTAATTCTTTTACTTTAAATACTTAGACTAGCGAGAAATAGAGTGCGTCGACTTATAAAATGAACGTGATACAACGTTTACTTCGAAAAAATACGATCGATCACCAAAATTTACAAAAAAATGTCAATCGTGTCACTTCAAACGTCCATTTCAAAGCTTTACTTACATTGTTTGGCCGAAATTCGTTTTACTATGTGAAACGTAGTGTATTAATTACAGTATCACTTCATGTAGTTAAATCTTGTCCGAACCCGCTAGTTTTCGAAAAACTCGAATTTTCATTTGCACTGGTAGTGTGATAAGATGGTACGGCTACTAGCCAATTGACAGTCCGGCTACTAGCGTTTTCTTTTTAAAAAATGGTACGGCTACTAGTTGTCCACGAATAATTCAGTGGTCAGAGAAATAAGCATTAATGACGAATTTATTTAATAAAATTATATGTATACAAGAGACCTTTGATGCGTAGCAATAAGGGTCGCCGCAGAAATCATTGGATATTTACTATACAAGTTACAATGGGATTCAATGGAAATAATCAATGGCACTGAATTGTACACTATTAAATGGCTTGAAAATCTCACAGCCTTAATTAAAATTGCTTAAAATTCTATTGACTACATCGTTTATTGACGCAAAACCTTGAAAGATGTCGTAACGCAAAAAAATGTCTGATTGGTAAGAGAAAACCATGGGCTGAACATCGGAGTTGGATTTAAGACAATGTTTGAAAAATATTTTATGCAAATTCGTATATGTATACATATCAATTTATGATAATAAAATATACCATTTGTAGCATTTGAACATGGTATTTTCAGATAGATTATTAAGTGTTTTTTTCTGGTATTTTCTAGTGTTTTCCGGTGATTCTAGTTATCGATCGGGCACTCATAATAAGTGACCAGAAACATGCAAGCGACCATCGGTATCGTTTAAAATAAGTTCGGTAGTCAGCCGCGATTTGTAGCAGGATTTTGATCAGAATAAAACACCAATTTACCTTTTTTTAAATTTTCATCCTTATTAAAACTTTTTCGTGGGTTAGAAGACCATTAAACCATTATGATTGGACAACAATATATAACTTGTAGGTACCGGTGTAGTAAATGGGTAGTGAATAGCAGTACCTAGGTAGTGAATAGCAGTACCTAGGTAGTGAATGCCAGTACCTAGGTACTGAATAGCAGTACCTAAATGTGAGAAAACCATTGATTAATATTGTACTGAAAATGCCGTATATAGATCTGGCCCAATGTTCACAAAGCGTTTTCACTATCATTTGAGTTTGAGATCGGAATTTCATTTCCCAATATATCGTAAATATATAAAGTAAACTGAAAATGGGATTTTACATCAATTTCAACATATCATTTAAGACTATTTTGTAGAATAGTAGTAAATATATCTGATGGAATTTCAAATTTATCAGCCATGAAAATTTCAAACTCAAACTCAGTTGAGATTGAAAATGCTTTGTGAACAAGGGGCCAGGTGCATGTTGATCGTAATTGAACATAATTAACGTATGTACAAATCATTTTATGATTAAGACCTATGACCTCTAAGTGTGACCTTGTCCTTTGACCTAAAGACCTAGTTCATGCGCACGACACTAGATCTCATGGTGATGAACATTTGTGTGAAGTTATACAAAAATCCCTTCATGCAGGTAGCAGATATGCCCCGGACAAGCATTTTCCTGTGACATCTAAGTGTGACCTTGATCTCTGACCTAGAAACCTGGTTCATGCGCGCGACACTAGATCTCATGGGGGTTAACATTTGTGTGAAGTTATACTAAAATCCCTTCATGCATGTAGCAGATATGCCCCGGACAAGCATTTTCCTGTGATCTCTAAGTTTGACCTTGACCTTTGACCTAGTTCATATGCGCGACACTTGAACTCACTGAGATGAACATTTGTGTGAAGTTTTACAGAAATCCCTCCATTCATATAGGATAAATGGTCCGGACAAATCCGGACGGACGGACGCACGCACGCACATACACCGAACCGCAAAAAATGGCGACTAAGTCGAGCTAACCGCAAGCGGGCTCGACAAAAATATGTTTTAGCATATCTATAAAAGATTTGTATCAGATTGCAACCATTAGCAGACTCTTATTGCAAACCACCCAGAAGCCCAAATCGCCATGTACAAAAGCACTTCTTACAATTAACAAAACTCTTGCATGCGTGCGTGCTTGCGTGCGTGCGTGCGTGTATGGGAAAATAGGCTATACGGACCTGGGGAAATGCGTTTGGGCTTCTAGAGTAAGTCGAGTTGATTAAGGAGTTATCTTGCATCGTTGCAAATTGTGCGCAAAATGGAAATAATTATGCAACACAAATTTTTACCAATTCATTTCAATGTGGAGTAACTATACACGAGTTTTGTCGTCGCTTTCAAGATTTGTTATAATTTCACCAGAAACCAAATATCAAATATGTACTTTCTATGCAGTATGTTTCAAAATGCGACAGTTCTGCTGAAAGAAAATAGCGAAGCAAGTCTATTTTGTACGTATATGGGCGGATTTTTTAAATATGATTTACGAAAATAGAGAAGTCGAAAGTATATTTCTAACGGGGATTGCGGCATACTGCTACAGAGATAATAGGCGATGAAAATTATCAAATTATTTCATTTTTAGCCTATATTCAAACTATTTTAGCGATATTTAATAATAATTTATAATATGACGTAAGAACAACAACAAAGTTGATGAAAAAGATTATTTAGTCAACCCTAGTAGACGTACATAAAGACTGCTAGTAGCCGGACCATTTGCTTTTTAGACTTTGCTAGCAGCCGTACCATCTTGTCACACTACCAGTGCAAATGAAAATTTAAGGTTTTCGAAAACTAGCGAGTTGGGACAAGATTTAACTACATTAAGTGATACAGTAAGGAATACACTTCACATAGTAAAACGAATTTCGGCCAAACAAAGTAAATAAAGTTTTGAAATGGACGTTTGAAGTGACACGATTGACATTTTTTTTTGTAAATTTTGGTGATCGATCGTATTTTTTCGAAGTTAACGTTGTATCACGTTCATTTTATAACTCGACGCACTCTATTTCTTGCTAGTCTAAGTATTTAAAGTAAAAGAATTAAATAATAACTCTTTATTCAATTTCTTACCCGCTTTTTAACCAGCTCCTTCGCGATGGCTATATGTGTATAGTCAGCGCTATAGGAAGTAGGGTCGGACTTTCGAGTGTATACTGTGAATCCAAAAGCTAAAATAGAACCATAACTCATAAAATGTGACCTTGACCTAAAGAATTTGTCATCATCATGAGCATGTTGTCGTAAGCAATATAATTTGAAATTTTTAAATAAAGATTTATAATGAGAAATGGTAAAGTTATAGCCAACATTTTTATTTTTTATTTCGAAATCCAAGTACAGAAAGGGGCATAACTTCATTAAATGTGACCTTTAGCCTGTTGTCATAAGCAATATAATTTCAAAGTTTTGTTAAGAAATATTAAATGGCAAAGTTATAGCCACACTCAAGAAGCACAGCCAGGAGAGGAAAAGAGAGCATTTTCTTTTATAAGAATATCAATTTCAAATAAGAAACCACAAACAAGTTGCGAAAAAGAGAACCCTTGCCATACCGCCTTGGAATGGTCAGTGACAATTTGCCACTGGGAGTTTTAATCAGGTTCTACGGTGCACCAACCTTATCCTTTCCTCTCGATAGTAGTTGCAATCGGTGTGGTTGCCCTTATTCTTTTGAGCTCTCTTTTGTGGCCTTATTACTACCCATGAACAGGCTTAATCAATAAAAGCCTGCAATAGTAATAGTTTTCCTTGATTTTCTTGAAAACCCTAACATTATTTTGACGAATTGGCACTAAACATTGTAGACCAGCATATACTTATTTCAGGTATGAGTTGCTTTGGTATATTGTTCATGAATTTCAGAGTTCTCATGCAAACGGTTTTTCTTTTGTTTTAGTATGTGCTTGGTAATTAGAACACGAATTAGACTAAATTGAGCTTGCAAACATTTACTACATCCATAGCTTAATACATTTCTTTACTAAAATCTAGGTGGCAATAACTATTTCCCCCAAAATTCATTTTTGAAATTTTAGCTAGTTTTCGCCATTTGCAATGTTTGCGACCTCTTATATGGCTACTAAATATGAAAAGGTAACTCTGAAAATTAACACATCTGACCTATTTAGAAATAAACAGAGGGCTATTCCTAAAGGCCAATCTGACAACATGATAAACAATACGTCGGCGACGTCTATTGCCGGAATTCGTGAATCTTGCTTACATGGGCTCCACTTAACTTATGTTGACAAGTTACGCAACATACTAATCTTAATATTTACACATCAACGTCGTCATTTACGATGAAATCTTATTTATCTAACGAATCATAATTTCTGATGGTAAACAGTGGGACATACTACTTTAAAAGGCGCGGCTACAGTAGAACCGTTCATAATTTATTGGACGTTGCACAATGCTTAAATGTGTGACGTCACCGAGCACGCACTTTTTGCCACGAGTAGCTGCGAAAAAGCGTGCCGTCATTCACTTTTTCGTCAAAGTTGCTGTTCCAACAGCATTTCGAAAAAGCTGTAAATCACGAATTCTTCTCATAATCTCTGTATTAACGAAAGTAATAATGATTGTTAATATAAGGATTGAATCGATAGTTGATGGTTTTCATTTGGGTATGGATTCACACACTTTAAACAACCCAAATGTTTTCCATTCCCAAATGTAAACCATCAAATATCGATTCAATCCTTAATATTTAAACTTCAACTTCGTCCTTATTCATCTAATGAATCATAATTTCTAATCGTAAACAGAGTGACGTAATAATTTGAAAGGCGTGGCTAAAGTAGAACCGTTCATAATTTATTGGACGTTGCACAATGTTGTGACTTGTGACGTCGCCGAGCACGCACGTTTTGCCATGAGTTGCTGTGAAAAAGCGTGCCGTCATTCACTTTGTTGTCAATGTTGCTGTTCCAACAGCCATTCGAAAAAGACGTAATATTACAAATTCTTCTAATAATTTCTGTATAAAAGAGAGTATTAATGTGTGTAAATATAATGATTGAATCGATATTTGATGGTTTTCATTTGGGTATGAAAAACAGTTGGATTGTTTAAAGTACGCGTGAAGCCCTTCGGGCTTCACACACTTTAAACAACCCAACTGTTTTCCATACCCAAATGAAAACCATCAACTATCGAATCAATCCTTAAATATAAAAAAAACGAGAAATATGAAGACATTTATCATATCTGTCAAGTGTCCAAACTGTCTTTATTAAATTTTCCACTACTGTCTTAAACAATTACTGCCACATAAATCTGTCTTTAATCAGATAAACACTGTCTTAAATTTTAATTTACTAAAAATTATAGAAATATTCAAAAAATACTCTCCAGTCATATTATCCCATATGTAGAACGAACCCGTACCATATAGCCATGCAATTCCGATAACGCTACCGAATGAGCTAGATCGGATAACCCTGATAAACGTAATTATCACTGCACGTCATCGGTAACCGATTTTTTTTACTGATAACAGTACTGACAATATGTACGGGGAGACTTTCTACGGCCGCTACACTGTACAAATAGTGCTACTGTGAAATTTCAAATGATACTGCCCCTGTCGGGGAGTGAACCCGTACCGAACGGCGACAGCGCCTAGCCTTGTGTTTGACATCAATATTTGTTTGCTTAAAAAGTAAAATGGAATGTACGATAATTGTTTCTCTTTTGAAGTGAAGTTTGCTTTTAAACACTCCACAAAATTGTATGACTTCAGAACATGCAATTTCTTATTATAAGTTTTCTTTTAAGTATGTGAAGGGCAAATAATAACAAGATAAGAAAACATTGACAAATTTAAAACGTAATAATCAATACTTGTAGATATTGCACTGAAACAAAATCGTTGAAAATAGTTATGAATGTTTAACTGTTAAAACACTTATGAATGTCAAACTACTTAATAAATCCTTTAAATTTATATGAACTGAAGTACTTGCACTATAAGTTATAATAAATTCCAATTGAGTAGATAACAATTTCCTAGCGCTTATGATGAGTCTATCTTCAAACGATTACAATGTTCAAGACAGCAGATGTCGACACATATATAAAATATTTTATACGCTTGATTTATAAAATCTTAGAACAAGATTATAAATTTAAACAAATGTCACTTTTCATCTATCATATTTCTAGAAGACTGTTATGTATTATTTTCTATTATGCAGAAAAACGATTTCAATAGTATCTTAGCAATTTAAACGTATTTCGCGGGGACCAGTTTTTGCGCATAAGCCATTGCGGTGACATAAAATTGCACAGTTACATGTATATTACATTCAGAAGCATTCACGATAAGCTAACACATGGTTAAATTTCACCGCACTTTCATTTCGCACACGTTTTCTAGTGCGAATTACGCGAAAATTAGACCCTCGTGAAATATAATGATACGACATTATCTCCAGAGGTTTCTCATAGCAGTTAGCCGTATGACGAGGATTTAGCCAAAACGCCGAGTTTAATAATATAACTTTAAAATTATCGTGTAACATATGTAAGGCACGCTGACAAAATAACACCAGAGGGAACGTTTCTTAAATTGTAAAACTCCAAAAATTGTCAAATTATCGTGCGAATTTACCTGCCCTTAAAGCAGCCTATATTGTGTAAAAACATGTTTTATTTAATTTTTGTAGTTCTTCCTAAATTACCATAAGTCACTGTAGTTGCTGTAATAATGTAGAATTTGAATAAAGAGTCATAAATTTACAGAAACGTCACTTTTCTTCACACGTTTTTTAAAAGGGAGAGGGGTGCTGAAAACGGCCATGGCGCAATAACTAAGTCGGTGACCCCCAAATTTTATTCGCTAATTCGATTGGAATTGCTTTTTTCAAACTTTTTAAGCAAAAAAATCAAAAATTAAATTCGGGAATTTTTCACAATTTTAAAAAAGTCGGCAGAAAAAAGGCAAAACTCGACGTCATTTTTAACGCGAAAACGGTGTTTAACGGTACACAACGTTGTCAAAACTGGTCGCATTATGTTAAATCTTATATCACCGGAAAGGTATTTTCAGCGCTAATTCATCAGTAAAAGAATAAATGAAATTGGAAACCCCAATTTTCAGCCAGCCCCGAAATAGTGTTCGGCGAGCGTCGTTGGCGTCACTGAAGAAAGCTGGCGTTGATAGCTAACTTTGAAGGTAAATATCTAAACAACTATTTGATTAATCGAAAAACGGTTTGCGGATTCATGCTGGAATCATCGTCAATAAATACCATACCAAATTTCATGAAGAAATTCAAAAATTCGCAAAGTGTCGCGTTCCACCTTAAGTAATATAAGATGTTATATCCAGAAATAGATCTAACAGTTATCACTCGCTGTGGCAATTGTCGTCTGACATGATTTAAAGCAGAAGGTAAGTATTCATTTTCGCGTTAAAGCCGTTTTGTTGATATACTGTTGATGTTATAAAAACTGGAAGAGGATGCCTTTGCCAGTAAATGATCAATTATTAATGACGATAAGCAATTTATTCATGGTTTACTGTTCTAACGTAGCTAGAGCAGCATGTTTGCCACATACTCCCAGTTATTTCAGTGAAATAACTCAAGTCAATTTTCAACTCTCCTTCACGAGTCATTTAACTTGTCTTCCAATTTGGCGTGTGGTTATGTTATTCATGCGGAGGCAATTACCTCGCACACGAAATCCATCACGTTTTTTTTTTTCTATTTGTACAAGCGCATTAATTCAATTATACGGGGAGAAAGATTACCAATTCTACTTCATTCCCTTTATACCAGAGCAAAACTTATGCTTTGTTGAGAATCTGTTTTATTTGTCATCCATAGCATATTTCAGTATCTATAAGATCAACTTCAATCATTATATTTAAAGACTGAATTATCTAAATTATTAAGGTGCTACGTTTGGATATAGAAATAGATGAAATGGGAACTTTGAAAACCACTGAACACGACACATACTGTGCCGGGCCGTATCAGTTCCGTAGAACAACTATAGCAGGCGTTTTAGAACCGTTCCAAACGCAAAAAGAAAACCTTATAAAAATGCCAAGAACGTACGTATTTGTCAGGCTATGAATTATTTTTCAAGAAAACGCATGACTATATGAATGATCTTAATGAAATATCTTTGCGAATTTCAGCGTTTATCATGTGTTTTACATTAGTTAATTAACGGTTCATTTATACCATTCCGCATAACTGTAAGAGGCATTATCTGCTGTGAGGAGTAGGCAAAGCTTTAACGCAGTGATTTTCCTTTACACCATATTATTGATGAAATATAATAATTTTAAAGCTTTGCAAATATGTGCAGCTTTGCTGGCAATTAAAGATTACAAATTTCGAAAAAAAAAATTTTTTGCTGACATCTTGGTATGTGGACGAGGCACCTAAATTTTTGACTTATAACATGTTTAAAACCCGGTGGTACGGTCAGAACGGCAGTCACGACAATGCACTATTAAGGCTTTATGAATGCTTAGTATAAAACCGAAAGACTTCCATATCTTTAAACCTCGAAACAACAGCTTCTGTATTGCAATTAGGCTAACAAACATAGTGGTCGTGTGAGTCGGATGGTTGGCGAGATCGAGCATCGTTTGGTTCGATCCTTTGCAATTTAGGAGAGATGACAACATGTTTTGTTGTGTGTGAGAAAACCTTGTTTACTTTACCAGCTGATTTACCTAATTTTCGGTGGCTGATACCGAACAAACCGATCCCTATATGCCGTATATATAATATAAATTATTGTTTTGTTATGCACTTATTTATTCAAGAAAATTCCTTTCCCCCGTTTTCTTTCAGTCCTCGCTCATTTCCGGTGATGCGGAACCCACCGAACGAACGGAAGAAATATTAGGAGCAGTTAAATAATCGGCAAACAATGTTAACAGTGGCAAGCAAAAAACAACCAGCTGTTTAACAGATGACACCCTAGGAGACTAACAAACAAACAAAGGAGGGCCGGTTAAAGCTGCACAAGAAACACAATCAAAAGAAGATATGAGAAAATCAGAGTAATTGATAGCTAAACTAACAGGATGAAAATCGGAAAGCCAACAAATGTTATACTAAGTAAATGAAATAAAGAACAACTGTGAAAAAACGATTTGAAAATCAACAATGTGAAGACAAGACAGGAGGAATCATCTGCTGAAAATCTGTCGTTTGACAAAAGAGGCAAAATGTGAACAAGTCAAAGAAGTTGATGATAGAATTTTGCTTTTGAAAGAAGAAATAAATTCAAAAGAAGCTAAGATTATCAGATCGGAAAATCTTGTTGAATCACTAGTCAATCCTATTGTTGAAACTTTTCAAGATTGAAAGTATGTTAATGAAGTGAGGAAAACAATAATGAGCATTGTGATCGAGTTTGGAGTTAGCCAGCGTAATGTATATGGTGGAGGTAGTGATAAAAATCTGACGGACAAATCACTAAGTCGCATTCCCAGTGCATGTGCAGGATCAAGTACGATCAATGTTAATGGTAGAAGCTAAGAAAGTAGCACACATGCAAGAAGCAAAAACATGATTTTAATGTAATGAAGGTTACATGACATCATTTACGTAAAGGAAACTGCATGAATCAAGATGGCACTTCAAAGTTTCGTCGGCATTTCCAGTCATTTCAAAAATGAGCACCAGAATGACTGTCAGAAGGATGATGTAAAGCTATATGTATTATGGAATCTTTGAAGCCACATATGAAAGAGCTCAGTTCAGTTGTATTTGAAAAAAAAGATTCAAGGTTTCAGCATTTGTATGCAGCATTGCTTCAACCATGCCCAATCAATGAGCGTCAAATCCTGTTTTCAATGAACAATTAAAAAACTTGAAACTCACACTTATGCCAGATATAACAGAACGGGAAAGTGTATGTGGTTGAAAAAGTCCGTTTTTATTTAGCTGGAAAGAAACAATTGAAATAAACATACCAGGATGCCAAATAATAAAGACTCAGCCTCCCCACACAGCCAACAAGTAGAGGAAAAAATACCATGGGTAATTATCAATTTCAAAATACCAACATGACATTCTACAGGGCTCTGCATGTCTAGTGATTACCCCATCTACAGTTGAT
This sequence comes from Corbicula japonica, assembly GCA_038501625.1. NCBI lineage: Eukaryota > Metazoa > Mollusca > Bivalvia > Venerida > Cyrenidae > Corbicula > Corbicula japonica. Next base: position 804,895 of record JAZAYU010000030.1, on the reverse strand, counting down.
CGTTATGCTCACCTCTTTGGTTGAACGATTGTGGCAGAGGTTCAAGAATATAGTTTGGCTTATGGAAAAATTTTACAAAAGAACATAGAAGCTCGATTCTTCTATCTCTCTCATCGTGTTCGTGCTGATTTCACTTCAGGTGCTCTTGTCTTGGTAAGATCATTGAGTACATGACCTTTTGCTTTACAATGATTTAAGCTCCTTATGTTTTACACGTGTGTGCGTGTGTGTGTGTTGCATGCAAATTTTGATGGGTGGGTTGGAGTTATTTATACCAAGACAACTTGTACTTGTCTGTTCATATAAGAACCTGTTGGGCAAGTGTGAGGTTGATGCACCATTGCACCTTGTTTAAACCCCTCGTGGCCAATTGTTTTGCCACTGACCGTTTCAAGGCGGAAACCCAAAGGTTCTCAAAAAATTAATAATCTTATAAACCCACGCTCTCTTTTCCTCTCAACTTTTTGGCTGCGTGGGGAGATTGGGATTTCTGAATGTGGCAGTTTTTGATATGCATATTTCCCCCTTTGTTTTAAAAAAGTGAAATATGCATATATGAAATGGCCACGTCTAACTGACACACAGCCAAAAAGTAGAGAGAAGAGAGCACGTTGATATACAATGATCAGTTTTAAAATAGACGCCACAAGCAATGAGCGCAAGTGAGAACCCGAGTGGTGACGGTCTTGAAACGGTCAGTGGTAACGTGGTCAATGCTAGAAATATATATACAAACAAAACAAAACAATGAAGAACACAATATTTGGCGGTTTCCTTTGTTAACAAAAACCTATTAAAATGTGAATAAATACTTTGTAAATTAGAATTTATTGTGCAATGTTGGATAACTTTTTCATTGTTTTTGTACATTCATTGTATCATTTAAGAATTGTGCATATTTGCGTATTTAAAACTGATTAAAACTCTTAGAGCTTCATGATGGCTTTGGAAAATGTTGGTTCAGTACTTTTATTAACACAACAAAATACTCGCAATTTTGATTTGTCATGTTTTCAGGTCATTGCTCGATGATGGCACCATTACCATGATTACTGGCAAAGTAGCTGACTGTGATGTCAGTGATGATGGTAGTGATGGTGATGATGGTAATGAAAATGAATATGATGTTGATGATGATGATGGTGTTGGTTACGATGATGCGAATCATTATTTATATGTACCATTATTAGTACTATTATTCAGTTCTCATCAAAACAGTCTAAGTTTAAAGTGTTTATCAAAATTTATTTCCGATGGCGCTCCAATTTCGAGATGAGTATTCTGGTCATGTACCGAAATTCAAAACCCAAATGAATCATGAGGATTGAGAGTGTGCACTAGACCCAGAGCCAAGGACCTGAGATAGCAAGTTCAGTTAAAGCCAAGGATAATAGCCCACGACCAAAACTTTTCTGACTGACTTCATATTATAATTTCATCAAATTGAACTTTTAATGATTCAACATAACAGAAGATTTAAGAAGGACTTTTTTAACATTATTTTATTTGGTGTTTTACTCTTAACTGTTAAAAACTGTTTTGTTTGTTTTTCTTAAAGTTTTATATATATGTATGACTGTGTTTCAGTTAGGTTTATGTATGTGTATTGTTGATCTCTTTTTTCATAATAATGTGTAAGTAATGTTGTTTTTTTCGGGAAACGACGTCACGTCTTGAAGGATGTGATACGTCCGGGAAATGACGTGACTTCGCCCCGGGAAACATCAAACAACATTAATCTTATCAAAATGGATATAACCTAAATTAAAAAATTTCTGTATTTTCTTGATTAAGAACAAGAGTTCGAAAATTCGAAATAAAGAGTGATAATTTTAAATAGATAATAGTTTGTTTCATTTGAGGAGTTCTAAATAGTGAACCCAGTATTTTTGTCATCACTTGTTTTAGCTATAAATTCTGTTCACTTCATTTTAATTTAATTATAATTATACCCCCAAGTTTGGGAGAATGGATTTATAGAAGTCATCGTCTGTTGGTTAGTTCGTTCGTTCGTTTATCTGTTGCGAGAACTTCTTCAGTTTTCAAATATTGACTTGAAAAACCTAAACATATGTTCATGTTTTAATATGTCTGACATTTTTTTCATGTCAATCAGTCCATTTTCGGAGGGGAGTAAGAATAAATAAAATATTGCGAACTATTTCTACAGTTTTCAAGATATTGACACTTTAAACATATGTTCAGCATGAAGTTAACATGTGTGTGAGGTACAAGGAATTTTTCATGTTGGTCAGTCCATTATTTTTTGGAGGGGGCACAACTTTACACTTGTGATAATATTTAAGTTTTTTTTAAAATAAATAATGCATCATTAATAAGAGATTCATTTTGTATGTTTCATTGAAATTTAAAATAATTGATATGTTGAATATCGTTTATTGTAATATGTTGAATATTGATCAATGAAAACCGTTTAATCTTTTGATAAAAAAAAATGAGACAATGTATGTACAGGCAATAGAAGTTCGAAAAAAAGTGAAATATGCATATCAGGAATGCCCACATCCAGCAGACACAGCCTCTCCACACAGCCAAAAGGTAGAGAGGAAAATAGAGCATGGTTTTAAAATAATCAGTTTCAAAATGGACGCCACAAACAATTAACGAAAGTGAGAACCCAAGGGGTTACCGCCTTGGAAGTTACAGAGAATAGAGAAGGTGCTACTTATCAATCAAATCAATTGACAATGAAGAAATTCCACACGCCTTTCAAAAACCGCAACCCAGTCCTATCACAGTGAATTATTTTATTTTGTTGGACTGGAACATGATTGCAGTTGCTAAAAACAGAACAATCATTGCTCAAACAATTACTCAAGATTGATTTCAGCTATCCCACTGAACATGTTGTGTAGTTAGCAAGTTTTGAGACCCGTTGGAGGTGGGCTTTGCCGAGACTGTTCATGTGATTTTATTTGGTGTTAACTGCTAAAGTCACTGTTACTAAATACAGTAATTCTTTGTCGTTTAAATATGCGCAAATGTTTGTGAAAAGTCTCAGGCCTTGAAAAGGTGTGTCTTGGTTTCATTTGATACTAAAAAAAAATTAAATCTAATCCTGACTTAAAGCCACATACACAAGAGGCTTTATTTAAAAACATCCTTGGTGTCAATTACAATGTTAATGGTGCGTTGTAGGATGTTGTTTCACTTCAAAGACTTGTAGACACACTGAATGTTGATATTAATGAAAAACTACTCAATTCTTTTTCAATAACATATTCCATTCAAATGCAGAAGTACTTGTTCAATATATCTTAACGTTGACTAGACTTACAGAAAACAAAGTGATTAGCAATGAAATTGCTAAGCGTATTGAAGGGAGTGGTTTGACTTACAACCATTTGGTTCTGGCTTTCAAAAGAAAACGACAGGTTGGAATTGGCCAGTTGTTTAATGAGACTTGATTGAACAAAACTACGAGATTCACTAGTTGTAAAAAGATATTTGGCAATGTCAGTGATTACATTGAATAATGGTTGCATGACAATCATTCAGTTTAACAATATATATCACGAGAGATAAATTTTTTCTTCATATGTTGTTAAATTCATGGGTTTCAATGAACTGAAATGTTTATATTTCGTCTGTGTTTTTGCACAAAGACATATTATAGCAAAGCCTGCCAGTCGACATTCGCAAAAGTTGTTGGTTTTCTACTTTTCCTCATGAAACTTTTGACAAAACATTAATAGATTTTAAATCTCTTACAGTTTCAATAGCAAGCGAGATTGCTCCCATAACTATGGAGCTAAATCCTCCTTGAATTACTTCTTTGCTATTTCTCTTTTTTCGTTAATTGTTTGTGGTGTCTTATTTGAAATTCATCATTGTAAATGCTCGGTAACCATTCAGAAATTAATCAAACTGAGTACCAATTAGTGTGCTGATATCATATTCAGAGCTTTAAATTAACAAAATCTGTATTATTTCATTCTTTCAATTGAAAGGCCTAATATTTTCAAACCAAATTTAAACAATTTGAGTTGTAATTGCATTCTTAAATATTGTAGGCTGAAAAGGGAGTGGATTATTCAAAATCGGATAACTAGAGCATTAATGCTTCATTCAGTATTTTATCGCATTTTGTACTACTTTTTCAAATGTTAATTTGTCGATTATGTATTTGTAATGTTAATGTGGATATCTTATGTGGAATATTAAATTAACAACTGTAACACCAATGTGTTGTTTTATTTACCAACTTAAAGGGGTGGGTAAAATTTTGGTAAATAACTTTCGTAAATGATATTGCCTCTATCTGGGAGCGAACCCGCACAGTTACGGTGACAGCGCCAAGCCCTGCCATTCTGACAACGCAACCAATTGAGCTAGCCGGGACAACTCCCAAAAAGGTTGATCCGATAGCTCTGATATACGTTACAATCACTGCATGATATCGGTAACAGCTTATTTTACTAATAACAGTATTCATAAGTGATCACTGACACTTATTTCCTTCAAGTTTTTCATTGCCTATAAATAACCTATAAAATACTGTCTTACCAGAAAAAGTTTGAGACTATTTCTATTTTTTGTTTAACTAATTGAAAAAATCTTTAAAAAAAACTATATTTTTTCAATTTTGCGGAAATATTGAAATTATGAGAAAACAGTATGGCATAAAATGTTATTTTATATACATTTGCTCTCTTAGAACATAATTATATTTATACAACTTCAACTTTATTGAACATTTTTTAAATTTATTTGTTTGCCGTGAGAAAAATTGTTAAAAGACCCATTTTTGAGACAAATTTTGAATTAAACTTGCTTAACTACACTTTAAACACAAACACCTTCTGCAAAAAAAGGTGAAATATGCATATCAGGAAACGCCACATTCAGAAAAAACAGCCTCCACACACAGTCAAGAAGAGGAAAGAGGGAGAGAGCATGGTTAATAAAATGATCAGTTTCAAAAAAGACACCACTAACAATAAACAAAAATGAGAACCCGAGGGGTTACCGCCTTGGAACGGTCAGTGGCAAATAAATTGCCACTGGGGGTTTAAACCAGGTTGAAGGGTGCACCAACCTCACACACTTGCCCCAACAGGTTCTCATACCACAAAACAAGTACAAGTTCAATCACTGGCCTACCCTAATTTTGTGATAAAACAACTTCATATAAAGGATAGTGCATCGGGCAGATTAAACACTACTTACCATTGACTTTTTGTGATATGAGATATTAACCCCTACACCCCCGATCTCGCGCCACTAGACTTCTGTGTTTTCCCAAGACTTAAACAAGACTTGAGAGGCCGGAGGTTTAATACCGAAGAAGAGATAAAGTATGCTGTTATGTCGGCAGTCAGAAGCTACTCTGATCCCAGAGTGGTACGCAGACATAAATCAGAAATGGGTACATCGGCACAGGAAATGTATAGAACACAGTGGTGACTATATTTAGAAAGCATAAACGTGACGGTAAGCTCTTTTTAAGACTGGTACCCGAGAGACTTGTCACGTGATAGAGTTCGTCTACCAAGACGCCCGGTATGCAGTAATGTTTGGTTCCCTGCACCATTGTTGCGCTTATTGGAAAGCTGGTAGCAAGGCGAGCAAAAATGGACGCCACATAGCAAAAAGTGTCAAAGTTTATAGATTTCAAGGTATACCGTATACCTGCGATAAATAATCGCTTTTTGAGAGTTGCAAATTTGAGAATTGATATGCTGTCTGTGACATGAAGTGGTTATTTCTTAGTCATTTCAACTTTTACGACAGTTAAATCGAGATGTGCCTTATCGTATATTGTTATTTACCGTTGACATCTGTCCGGTGTTTATAACCCAAATAGTGATAAAATTGTAATCTGACATTAAATCTGCTAGACATGTCTAATGTTATTGTTTTGTATGAACTGTTTATGACATGTGATGAACACTGTCTATTTACAAAATGTGAAGGTTTTTTCATCATATTTTTTGGAACGGGTGATGATTTCACATGGAAACAGGTATGAATAAGGAGCACCAAGTGTAATTTCATCCGATTCTTACAGTGAGGCAAAAATTGCAGTTAATTAGTTACCAAGGCTGGCAGATTCTAATACCACTGTTCAATTATTCCCCTATACCTTATCTCTCAATAACATATATCAATATTCGGACCAATTGAGCTCCACAGATAACTCTTCCTGCATACAATGCCATTGTGGCAATTATGGGGTTAAAACAATTTGCCTTGACCAGGATTCAAATCTTTGCTGGTTTACCATTCTAAAGCTCTGTCAAAGGCGCCTGATATAAATTGAAGTTGTTGATTTAAAATTAAAATTATACAAGGATCAAAAATTGATTTACAGTTTTCATATAAGATATCCAAGGTGATTGGAAAAATGCAAGGTGACACAGTCACACATAAAGAACATAGAAGTCCATGGGTAACTTTTATTGTACAACTTGCTTTAGCAAGAACTGTTTTCTCAAACTGTAAATTTAAAAAGATTAAATTCGCTTCAAATGTAGTTAATCCAATACTTAGAGGTATTTTAATTTTTGTAATAATAATGGAATTATTCTAATTTATTGTTCATACATCTATGTAAACTTGTTTTCAGTTAGGTCTCAGGGATTTTTAGACGCAGAAACTTGCATTTTCATGCATGCAAATATGATTTTTTTTTTCAATTTTTGACACCACCATATTCTGAGCAGGAAATTGGCCACATTTTGCATTAAAACAAGTAAATCTGTGAGCTAATGTTCACTAGTGATACCCCCGCTGTGAGAAATATGACTTTCAAAATGTAATTTACATTTTTCAATATCTTAGATGCCCTTTGGTTTATGTAATGCACCTATATAGTAATAAAGATACCCTTTGGATTGTGGAGCGCACATGTATAGTAACAAAAGCTAAAAACAGTCGGTAAACAGGAAGTAGATGAGCAAGGAGCATAAAATTGCTGTACACCATATGGGACTAAAGGATAAAGCAATATGCAAAACATCAGGCTGCTGCATGTTATAGTTGCTTAGAAAACTGCGACGGAAATTGTGCATGTTTGTCATCTATGTGTAAAAATCTAAGTAGTCGGTAAACAGGAAGTAGAAGAGCAAGGAGCATAAAATCGCTTTACACCATATGGGACTATAGGATAAAGCAATATGCAAAAAATCAGGCTGCTGAATGTTATAGTTGTTTAGAAAACTGCGACGGAAAATATAAATGCCCTTTGGTTGATGCAATGCACCTATATAGTAACAAATCTAAAAATATGCGACAAACAGGAAATAGATGAGCAAGGAGCATAAAATTGCTTTACACCTTATGGGACTAAAGGATGAAGCAATATGCAAAGTATCAGGCTGCTGCATGTTATAGTTGCTGAGAAAAGTGCGACGGAAATTTTGTAACGGACGCACACACGCACGGACGGACGGACGGACGGACAAAGGTAAAACAGTATACCCCCCTCTTCTTCGAAGCGAGGGTATATTAATTTTGTCTAGTAACATTCCCAGAAAACAGCATATGAGTCATGACGGTCTGAATTTGATCTCTTAAAATTTATTAACAGATGTAAAATGACCCCTGATTATTAAAATTTAAACGTATGTTTTTATATATAGAATCTAGACGATTGTGGTACCAGTCTAGCTCTTTTTTTGAGACATGAACGTCATATGAACGTCATCGACGTCGCGGAAGTGCTCCGTACATGACATATGGGGTTATTCTAATGAATTAGTAAACATGTTTATGTTTGTGTATTTTACATATATTTATATGTTTTTTTTGCAGTGGAATCGTTATATTTTGATGTCATATATTTAATGACAGAATCGTACGGAAAATAAAAAAGATATCATGACAGTCCGGGAACTTTTTGACTGTAGGCCCCGTATATGCTCGCCGCTATTGGTTTTTCTATAAATAGCGCACAGAACAATTTGTATAAATATTAACGTTCTGATTCGCTAATCCTAAAGTTACTGGACTGAAAATATAGTACTCGAGCATACCAAATGGACCAATTCTGGTTCCAGAAAATACACAAGAATAACTAATGTAAACCTAACAGAAAGAAGCATGGTTAATAAAATCAAGGGTTACCAACATGATATTCTGCAGCGCTCTGCAGGCCTGGTGATTAACCCATCAACAGTTGATCATTATGCTTACCTCTTTTGTTGCACAACGGTGTCAGGGGTTTAAGAGTTTATGAAGTTTTATGGGGAAATCTTTTCTTTAAAGAACCCACAGACACTTGTTTAGGGGTCCTTTGCTGGCCTTATATGCCAATAGAGCTATATAGGCCTATATATAGGCTTACAGGTCTCTAGATTCAAAAGTGGGCAATTTCAGGAAATAAACGGATGATCTACAGCATGAGATGCAACTACAATCACTTAGAACACAAAATATCCCAGTTTTCAAAAAATAACAGTTCATACATAACATAACCATAGTTATTTAATATAACAAATTCTTTTTTTCGAAAATGGGGATATTTTGTGTTCTGGGTGATTGAAGTTGCATCTCGTGATACAGATCGCTCATTTATTAGATGGAATTGACCAAACTTTATACTAGAGCTCTGCTTTAAGCCTATATAGCTCTACTGACATACTGGCCAGAAAAGGACCTCTAAACAGGTGTCTGTGAAAGAACCTAGAAGATCGAATTGTTTCTTTTGTCCCTGTCATCGTGTTCTTGTTAATTTCACTTCAGGATTTCTGGTCTCGGTATTATCATTGATTACCCGCCCTTTGGCTTTGCAATGTTATTAGCTTCTTATGTTTTATATGTTTGTGTGCTTTTGCATGCAACATTGTTGAGCCGATGGGTGAGTTCGAGTTATTTAACCAAGACAACATGTACTTGTTTTGTGATATGAGAACCTGTTGGGGCAAGTGTGAGGTTTGTGCACCCTAGAACCTGGTTAAACCCCCAGTGGCAAATTGTTTTGCCACTGACCGTTCCAAGGCGGTAACCCCTCGGGTTCTCATTTTCGTTAATTGTTTGTGGCGTCCATTTGGAAACTGATTATTGTAATACCATGCTCTCTTTTCCTCTCTATTTTTGGCTGTGTGGGGAGGCTGTGTCTGCTGGATGTGGCCATTCCTGATATGCATATTTCACATTTTTTCGCAGTAATATTCTTGAAGTGAACACTTATCTTGGTATTTTAAAGGATAAGTTAGAAATGTATGCACATACTGCTTGCTCATTAATCGCAGGAGAGCCTGTATTCAATGACGCACTAATCGCCAAAGACGATGTTTTTAAGGGCTTGCCACACTCCTCTCAATCCTATTAATCGATAAAATGAAAATTATCAAAATCTCAATAATGGCAAAATGCCATTCATTGAAACTTTGCACAAATGAGTGTTACTAATGTATCTTTATTTTGCATACAGTAAGACACGTTCGAAAAGTAAAGAAACAAAGCTAGACCTAAAAATTCCTTGAAATTCTATTTACATAAATTCACAAAAACTAAGCCATACAAACTATAATTTTAAATTCCCACGTGAGCGCAATGATACTGACAAGAAAATGTTGTGTACTTTGTAAAAAAAACCTTCAACTACTGAAAGAGAAATCAGTGATTGTCATCCTTTTATGCGACCAGGAAATTGAAGGTGAAACACACTTTTACTAATATCTCGTAAAGTTTACATATGTAAGTCACGAGGACACAATATCAGTATCATATTACTCATGTGGACATTTAAAATGATGTTTTGTGTTCTTTAGTTTTTGTGAATTTATGTAAATAGTAGTTAAGGGAATTTTTATATATCGCTATTTTTCTTTACTGTTCTAACGTGTCTTGCCATCTGCAAAATAAAGATACATTAATAAAATACATTTGTTCAAAGTTTCATTTAACAGCATTTTGCCGTTATTGAGATTTTGATAATTTTCTTTTTATCGATGAATAGGATTGGAAGGAGTGTGGCAATCCCTTAACCCCTAGTTCGAATATGTTGATAAGCCTGTCAATAAAACTTACACAAATGGCATTTAATCTTGATGCAGGATGTATGCTGCTAAAACTGGCAAGGCAGACAAAAGACCATTTTGAAGATGGAAAATTCCATGACTCATATCTAAATGACCAGCTAAGGGTTATTTCAACCCAAACAACTAACACCTGCTCTGAAAGAGACTTTGCCCAAGTTTACATTATGACTAAATTGAAGCCTGTTGTTTCTACAGAATGTCTTAAGTCGGTAAAAAATGTGGACAAATAACAAACTGTCAGCTAGGGTACAGATAAATCTGACACTGCAAAACAGAACGATATTAACAAATAGATGAAAAGGAAACTCTGAGAGCCACCGAACGCGACAAATATAAAATAAATATTGCATGCTCGGTTTGATCGAGCCTGTTCATGGGCAATAATGGAAATGCATATAACTGTCCGCGCCTCCTCGCCCTGTGTTGAGCTCAACTCAATATTTACACCATAATTTTGATCCATGCCAAACGATAATATGCGGTGAACATGGAACCTTCAGTGCAATATTTCCAGATTAATACCATTCCATGTTCAGCGGCGTATGGTCTCCAGATAAAAGACTGGGTTTGCCCTAAACGAGAAAACAATAGGCGGGCGGAACTAAACAGAATAGAATCTTAAAAGGGGATATTAGAATATAAATTCTGCATGTTTAAGTGCAGGACGTATATCCTTAGAAAGATTGAACAATATCCAGATCTACTATTAAATTGGCTGGGATATTGAAACCACCCATCTTTAAAACTGGCCGAAATATTAAAACAAATGTAAATTACGAAATACTATTAATAAAGTACATAAGTATCGTGCTCAACGACCTTCAAAAGAGGTAACTGAAAACAGCACTGATTGAATGTACGGGGAGATTTACAGCACAAAAAAAGACAAACAAAACCTTAAGGTTTTAGAACTGTAATATGCACTTTTGCTGATCGTGATTTTGTTGTTTTCATTTCCAAGAACATCCATTTAGACAACTAAACAAGGGTTTTAAAAAACAATTACCGTGCGTAACTCAGGAATTTCAGTATTTTAGAAGGGGGCCGTCTGTTTCGAAAAATGGGCTGTAAAAGCAAATATACTAGAAGCTAAAATCTCTATTTTTTAAACTTTGTAAAATGTTGTAAAATAAAGGCTAATTGTTAATGGACATCATTCCTGAACAGGAAAACGAACATTATGTTTAGATTTTATTTCTAACACTTTATTAATTGACGTGTTTCGGAAATGCATATTTTTCCCAGCTGCAAAATTAAGCATGTTTTTATCCAATTTTTGTGCATGTTTAATGCAGTAAAATAATTATGTTATACATAAAAATTATCTGCAATGTCTATAGAATCAAATAACAAAACATCAAAGTACTTCACCGTCTCGTTTTCATTTTATTGGCCTACAAAATAGGTAACTATGGCCTAGTCCAAAGGGTTAAAAACCACTAAACCAAACTATCCTGAAAATGATAAACAATTTAAACCAGGAAACTTATATAAATGTGCCTTTCAGTGTCAAAACGGGGGAATACCCAAATAATCAGTATTGAGTATATGTAAATATATCCAGTTCTCAATCCAATATTTTCATCTTTGTCGTGGTCGAGGGTCTTCAAAGTTCCCTTTTCATCTATCTGAGAAAAGGTGAAAAGTGCAGCTATCTAGACTAGTAAGCATAAATATTTAATCTATATATAACAATATGTCAATTTTTAACCAGGTTTTCACAGAAAATTGGTTATTGTACAATGCTGAAGTTGGCGGGAGCGGGCAGACGTCAACTTTTGGTTTCTGCTCGATAACTCGAGTTTGCTTTGGCCTATTGACACCAAACGTGGTATGTGGGTAGCTAATATCAAGAGTCAGCTTGGGATTGCTACCCAGGGTCTGTGATCAAGGTCAATGTCACTGTTGCTAAAAATAGAAATTCAGTTTCCGCTCAATAACTTGAATTTGCTTTGAACTATTGACACCAAACTTGGTGCGGCGTAGCTTTTATCATGATGCAACACTGGATTCTACTCAGATTTCAATACTCGGTCTTTGAAAACCTGGTTTCGTTCCATTACTGCGCTTCTGGTCACACTTGTATTGTTCTCCTAGAATTTATACCGAGATTCACTATGTATATCATTTAATGAAATAGTCAACAAGTTTTGGAATAACATTTTCCAAAATTCTTTTAGTGTTAGTGATTCTGGGTTGGCCTTCACTATTTTTTCCTATTTTTTCCTGTGAACATATTAATAAGGCCATCTTCACCATCAGGTTCTGCAAGTTCTAACCTGATCCTGCGATATTTTCTGCTGTAGCACGTTTACAAACACCATGCGCTATGTTTACTTAGTGAAGGCATATTTTTATTCAAGTGTAATTCATTCAAATGGACTGCTTTTGGAGTAAATGTAAATTTCATATATTTTTCAACTGGCGATTCAGCAAACTTAAACAATGAGCCTAATGCACAAACGTCGTCCAATGCATTGTATGCATTATATTGAGTGTTCAGAAGTCCTAACACTAAATCGTCTTGCTTGTATGAAGTCCTATCAGGGAAGGCCTTTTTAAAAAGGGCTAATGTGTCCAGGCACCCAGCAACACAGTTTGTGATCCTCTGCAGCAATCCTTTATTGGACGCGGCTGTTACCACGACAGGAAAATCAAACCTACGTCCATTATGAGCGATAAGAATGACATTTTCGAACTTGTCAAGCCACTCGCATAAGCTCTGCATAGCATGTTCTGTATGCTTCAACACGATTACCATTCACAGTCATCATGTTGTTCACATAGAAGATCCCAGTTGCTTGTTGTGCATCAAAGGTGATTGGAACTTTGGGGATGACATACATTTCAAACTGCCTCCGCCCTTCTATGTTCGAGGCCGCAATCTGGGTAATATGTGGCACCTGGCCACTTCGAACTGTAAATAATCGGAAAGGCAACATCACAAAAGTTTCCAAATGAAAACTGTACTGAAAAAAGTAATATATGCATATCAGGAATCGCGACACTCACAAAACACAGCCTCCCCACGCAGCGAAAATGAAGAGAGGAAGAGAGAGCATGTTTATTTTATAAGTGTGTCAATTCAAATCGGACGCCACTGGCGAGTGTGGCGATTCCTGATATGCATATATTACTTTTCTATAATCGTTACTGAAAATGTAAACATACAAAGAATTATACTAATATATAAACAAAGGTATTATACTTTTACTCTGAATGTTTTAATGTCTGTTAAATGCTTTAAGACATAGTTTTACTTAAATAAACATGCAGAAGAATTACCTCAGTTTGATGAGGAAACAAAGGAACAGGAGAACAGTAACTGCTGAACGAAAGAAGTCTGAAAAAAAAATCATTAACGATCTGGGTAGTATGTAGCCACATTTTCCAACCCAGAGCATTAGTCACAGCAACAAGAACATACAACAATAACTGGAATCAATTAGAGTTCATACCACCATTATCAAATAAAAATTATTGAAAAGCAGATTAAATGAATGAAACTTTGATACTATTGTAAATTAAATGTTTTAATGGCCATATTTTATTTGTCAAGGACTATTCTGTTTACAGCCAACTAGTTTGAACTTCGTATAAAGCTATTTAAAATCAAAACAAAACAAAGAAACAGGTAACACTTGAAACATCATAACATGCAAAGCATACCTGACATACGTAATGTCAGCCCATATTAATTGAAGCTGCAGTAGCTAGCACACGGAAACCTAGACTCGGATTCCCCATAGTGTAGGGATTTAGGAGCTCTCAGAGCCACTTCTCGGTTTGCATGCTCACACTGCTGAGATGAACGAAGGTCTGCATATGTTTCTGAATTCCCAGTGATTGGAATCATCATTTTTTCAAGCTCACTTCTCAATACACCATCATCTTTTAACGCTGATTTAAAAGGGAGACTCATGTGGACATATTTTTCTTGTGGATTCCTTTTGCTCCCACAGAATCTTTCTGAACATAGTGAGTGATCCCCAAACTGATGAGGCAGACTGCTCTCAAGGTTTCTTCAAGTCTTTTTGAGTCACCTTGATTTTTAGCAAAACAGTATCTGAGGCACTTTTTCAAGTGGATAATCACATTTTCGCTAAGTTGACTTTTTGGAAACACTTAACTGATACAGATGTTTCCCAATGTTTTTGATGATGTGATTCCTGTCATATCTTTTCTTTATTGTTATGTTTTTACTCCTTTGCTTGCTAGCAAAGTGCTGTCACCATCAACTTCTGTGTATTCCAATGGTGTGCTACTTCGCTGCAATTTCAAAAGCCCTTGTTCTCCACGAACGCTTTCCATCATGTGTGCACTTCCTCCATGATTGCTAACACACATGTGAAAGCGGACAGAGACTCCGGGATCTGGGCTGGTTCCTGGACCACCACTTACAAGCTCCACGGGTTCTATATTATGACAGTCTCTACCACCTTCTTTTCGTACTTTTGGTTTTGACATAAAGAATGTGTGAGCTGCAAAACAGCCTAAAGGAACATGCTACTCTGGATCTACGTAGTTTGTATGGTGTAAGCATTTTGACCAAATCATTTTATACTAGTGAGCAAAGAAATGCCATTTTGCATCCTAGTTAAAGCTGTGTCATAGTTGTATCTCACAATTTGTTTCACTCAAGATCAACACTAAGAACAAAATAATTTTAAACCTGTTTTTGCTTTAATATTCAGCGTATAGTAAACAAATGTGCTAAGTACATGGCCCAGTCTGGTATGAAGAAGCGCTTGACTTCAAATGTGTATTTTATATCAATGGTGAGTCACTTTAACATGAATAAGAAACATCAAAAACAAATACTACATTTTGCTTTACTCACAAGTCAAATTGTTTTAAGTCTCGTTTTTGCCAAGCCGTATCCACAGCACATGACATTCAAAAAAAAGGTGAAATATGCATATCAGGAATCGCCACATTCAGAAAAAACAGCCTCCCCACACAGTCAAGAAGAAGAGAGGGGGAGAGAGAATGGTTAATAAAATAATCAGTTTCAAAAAAGACACCACTAACAATAAACAAAAATGAGAAACCGAGGGGTTACCGCCTTGGAACGGTCAGTGGCAAATCAAATTGCCACTGGGGGTTTAAACCAGGTTCTAGGGTGCACCAACCTCACACTTGCCCCAACAGGTTCTCAAATCACAAAACAAGTACAAGTTGTCTTGGTGAAAAGACTCCAACCCACTTATCTGCTTAACAATGTTGCATGCAAAAGCACACAAACATATAAAACATAAGAAGCTAAGAGCATTGCAAAGCCGAAAGGACAATCTGATTAAAATCATCTCCTGAAAACCGCTACGCTATCAGGATCTGACGACGAGTAACTAAAACGTGTTTTTATCACTAACCCTTTGAACCAATCAGATTGTCGCCTACAATATCGCAAAAGTGAAAGTAAACATACTATTTAAACCATGGAAAGTGTTGACAGTCTGCGTAAGACATATTTAACTGAAGATATATGTGTTTATGTGGTATTGCATTCATTTCTTAAGTATTGACAACTTTTGCGAGCGTTATAAATCATGATTCCTGTGTTGACAATTTCTAAAAATAGTAATCGGGGAAAACCGCTATAACTTATGTCCGGTATCTGCGGGCCGTCATCAGATCTAACATTTTGTTAGATCTGACTTAAGTGAGATTGCCGAAAGGGGTACTCAATGATCTTACCGAGACCAGAGCTCCTGGAGTAAAATCAGCAAGAACACGATGACAGGGATAAAAGAAACAAATCGAGTTTCTAGGTTCTTTTAAGAAAAGATTTCCCCCAATAACCTTAGAACCTGATTTAAACCCCCAGTGGCATTTTGATTTGCCACTGACCGTTCCAAGGCGGTAACCCCTCGGGTTCTCATTTTTGTTTTTTGTTAGTGGCGTCCTTTTTGAAACTGATTATTTTATTAACCATGCTCTCTCCCCCTCTCTTCTTCTTGACTGTGTGGGGAGGCTGTTGTTTTCTGAATGTGGCAATTCCTGATATGCATATTTCACCTTTTCATAAACTCTTAAACCCCTGCCACCGTCGTGCAACCAAAGAGGTAAGCATAATGATCAACTGTAGAAGGGTTAATCACCAGGCCTGCAGAGCGCTGTAAAATATCATGTTGGTAACCTTTCTTTTTAAATTTACAGATGGTTTTTACGAATAACCGGGAGAAATTAACACTGTCTTTAATCTTTTTAAGTTTATAAATGAAATCTCCATAAAAAACTGGTTGTGAAATACCTCAAGTTCGCTTCTTGCAGGGAAAGCTTAGGGGCAACTTCTTTCTGGCCTTTATGGATTCAATGTGAACCTTTTCAGACTTTTATACTGTAATTTCAAGTGACTATCAGTGCATATTTTTTTCTTGAGTTTTCATATTGATAACTCAGAAAAAGTTTACAGTTCAACACCAAGTTGTACAACCGGCTTTAATGCGATATGTTGTACCAAAATAATGATTTTTGAAATCGGCTTATGACTTTGTGTGTGACCATGACCTTTTTGAAACTTGAATTTTAGTAAAAAGCATATCTTGTTAGAAAAATATATAGAATTGCTAAAAGTATTACTAAAGCTTAGTCCTCTGCAGGTTACATAAGTCAGTAATATTAAGGGACATCTCAGGAACCAGATTTGTTTTGCTACTGACCTTTTCAAGGTGGTAAAGCAAAAGGTTCTTCAATTTCGTTAATTCCCTACAAGCAAGCTGACGTTGGCCCAACGTTGGCATTTGGTTGTATGGTTGGCGTAACGTCAGCATCGGGTGAACAACGTTGGGCCATCGTTGGCCCAACGTCGTTCTCTGAAGTAATGGTTTTGATCGGCACATCGACATTGGTTCAACGTTGGGCCAACGTTGTAAAAATGACCCATATTTACAACATTGTGCCAACCGCCAAAATATACTTGTTTATCTTACACTATTAAAAAGGCTGAATTCCTCATATTCTAGGTTTATGAAAAATAGAGACATATTGAGCGCATAAAAAAACTTTATTAAAAACTAATTCTGTTTGCTGACTAACTGGCTGGTAAACGGACACTGATATAATATTGAAAATGTTTTGTACTTGAAAAATATATGTTATATATGAAATTCACATTGCGTATCTGTTTTGATGTTAATATATTAACTGACACTTCAATAAAATTATCTTTTCCAGTAAATACTAACACTATGTGGATGTAAACATACGGGTATAAGTTGTATAGATAAGAACCACGTGTTATTAGTGGGGTCAAGCTGATTACAGCTGAATGGTCAGTTATCTAGTTACCATAGCAACCTTGCAATTAGAAACGGAAGAGAAATTGTTATAGGATTAATAGCTCTTTGTGCAATGTACACGTACACATTTTGAGCAACCAATATAGCGGTGTGCTTGTAAACAAAGGAGGAATTTTTTTTTTCGAATTTTCGCTGACAGTACAATAATGTAAGTATATAGATCTCTCTTATTTTTAATTTAACAGTTTTATATACTGAAAGAAAAATTTTATTAACATTTTTTTTCATTCTTCTGATAATATAAACTAGACAGTATGCAGTCTTGAAATATAAACTTTAAAACTCATAGTTTGAATCAATTGTAGATAATTATGATTGGACATTTCCTTTGGTTCAATCCATTATTTGTTAAAGGAGGTAATTGAATATTTTGAGACGGGATTTACTTCGTCAGTTTATAAGATTATAACATACTGACTTTACCCTTTCTTCCTTTTATCACATTCACTAACAGTGTAGATCCAGATCCAGACAACTGTGCCATCTGATCAGGATCTGCAATCTTTGCTTCGTGATCAGAAATAACATGATAAATGAATACGAGCATTGTTGATTCTGATTAGACGGCACGGTTGTGTCAGCTGATCTTGATCTTCACTTTTCGAACATGCGATAAATGCGTTTATTTGGAGGATATGTTTAAAACTTTAGACATATCTTCTGCATGAAGTGTAGATGTGCGCGTTTGGCTATGATTTTACATTTGATAATTTTGAATGTTCTCATTTTCTATTGTTAACAGCCCTTATTATATTTTATTGCAGAAACGTCTAAGAGAAACAAATTGTGTGGGATAGCAACAGATGCTGAAATCAGCAATCTTATTAAGGACTGGTTTGACTATGCCTGTGACAAAGAGAGGAAGGATAAAAATGAAAGAGAAGAACAAATTAAAGAGAAAGAAAGATCCAAAAAGAGAGCAATGATCAAGAAGAGAAGAAAATGAAGAAGAGTCATCATGATAAAAACATAAGGACTTTACAAAATCTATCTTTAAAAAAATTTGTGACAATTATTGTCTACATGAACTTTAGAATATTTCGAACATGATATTCTTTTCGTTCGATCATTTGTAAGAAACACTTAGATTTTGTTAATTTTGAAAATATTTCTACTGGTTTTGGTTTGATTAAATATTATGTCAAACAAACAGCTATTCAGATTTTCTTGTGGAAGTTGAGCCTTGAGATGTCCTGATGAAAAACAAATCTACAATCAAGCTGGATAGCTTCTTCATGTGATGGTCAAAACCAACAGAGGACCACCTCAGTGTGTTTCTCACGCATCCTCTTTCGGATTTAGAATGTCACAGAAGAATCACATTTCTGCCGGGTTTTGAACCACTACTTATGGATCAGAAGTCAGTCACTCAAAGTTTGTTGGCACTGTGTAAAGCAAATATTATTCCAATGGAAATTAATTTCTATCGTTGGGCCAACATTGGGCCAACGTAAATTTAAATTTTCTTATGTTGGGCCAATGTTGGGCCAACGTTTGCAAAATTGTGTTGAAATTCCAATGTTGGCCCAACGTTGGGCCAACTGAACAAAGCCGACATTGCGACATTGGCCCAACGTTGAGCCAACATGTTGGCCCAACGTTGGGCCGATGAGCAGAATTACATTGGGCCAACGTCATATGCCAACGTTGGGTCGACGTAACCGACGACATTGGCCCAACGTTGGGCCAACGTCAGCATGCTATCTGGGTTATTTGTGGTGTGTGGACCAACTGGATCATCCAGACAATATGGTATAGCTTACTTAATTATTGTATTTAGCAAAACGCAACATCCAACCACACACATTTACAGTTTGACCAGGTTTTGTCAAATCTCTAGAAATAAGGAAGATTTGAAAACATATAAAGGACTGTCGGATGGAATGACCATATCATTGCCAGTTCCCCTTGACACGGGCAAACTATTACCCCCCGCATAAAAATGGCTATTCTGCCTTCTTCCCCTCGTCGGAATAGATTTGTCCAGTTCAAAATTAGTTGCCTACTGATCATAAACATCTGATTTGTACGTTGTTCTGAATTATAAGAAGAAAAAGACCTTAGTCCTTAATAAATGATTTTGTGAATTTCGATCATTTCTTTTGCAATGTATTATGGAGCAACAAATGCCATTATTTAGCAGTGAACAAGACAATTGTATCGTGCAAATACTATACTCTCGCTGTTATTCTCCAGAA
This sequence comes from Corbicula japonica, assembly GCA_038501625.1. NCBI lineage: Eukaryota > Metazoa > Mollusca > Bivalvia > Venerida > Cyrenidae > Corbicula > Corbicula japonica. Next base: position 785,389 of record JAZAYU010000030.1, on the reverse strand, counting down.
GCACACGTTGGAAATTACCAATGATTAAAAGCTGTTAACAGTTACATAATTGTAACTCACCTTCGCTATTTACTGATTTATAAGCGCATTGTGCAGTGAAGTAGTCTAGATATTACCGGCTCGTTTCGGGATATGGTTAATTATACTTTACATAAAAAAATGTACCTCCTTGTGAAGAGTATCCAAACAAATGTTTCGTAACCGATCATGCGATGTCCTAATTCAACACAAAAGTACGCGTTTATATAAGCATGACAGTTTCAAGCGTTCGAACTTTCTGCAGGTACATCTCATAGCTTGTCTTGTGTTAAATTCAGTTTTGCTTACAGACTGTCCTGAACTTCAAGATTCCGAGCCGAACTTTAACAACTTGGAGTTGGAGTTCAGGTTTGTATGAATGGGAAAATACACTTAAAGTTAACTTGTTCCAATTTGTCTAAACAGTTATATAAATTGATATTTTATGAGGAAAAATTATCCAAGGTCTTTTCTTCCGTACAAACTTGGTTGAAAATAGTAGTTGTTTAGCAAAACCCAGATGGTTTTTTACTAAACAGTGTGAATATGACAACAGTTCAGCTGAGGAAGAGTCGTCCCACGACTATCTACTTCTAATACAATAGTATTCAAACACACTCACCAACTGGTGACATGGTGAATCCTCAGGTTTTTGAGATCAGAGAATACATATCTAGTGTTCAGTTCAGTAGCAGGAGTTCAAATGAAGTGATGATGTCAGGGGTGGCCCATATAACGGTCTTCTAACCAGTGATAGGAACCAGACAGTCTGGTCCATCTGTCTCGGTCGATGCCACACAGCAAAAGAACCGATTCAGACCTTTTTTCTCTACCTATCTCAATGAAAATTGGTAGACCTATGTATTTTTTCATGCTCTTGCCATGCTTCAATCAATTTTGATGTAACATGTATAAGCCAGTTCTGCATTAACTTTATAAAACTGGCAAGAACAAAAACATGATTAAAAAGGTTTAAAGTGAGTGTTCATTTAATACTGCTTACAAATTTCATGTTAAAACAATGACTGGGTAAATAAATGTAGATTTCATAAAAAGCAGACATTTCACTATTTCAGGAAAGAGGGGCAATAATCATTTTTCTCTTTGTCTCAGACTGAGTGTGGCTTAGCATATTGATTAATGCCCCAAAGTCAGTATCTTGGGGCATGGGGAGACGGCACATTTATCACATTTTTTTTAATCATTGTCTGTGGGTCAGGTGTAGACATGACATATCTGGCATTGAAGTCACTATCTCATGGAGCCGAGAGGTGGAATTAGTCTTAGCGGTGATTGGAATTCGCATTTGAAATTGTTAAGAAGGATAGATTAAACATAATAACTGACAACAAATTATAAAAAGCTTTTGGATAGAATTTATGCATCTGAAAAAGTGGACAATCATGTCTTCCAAAGACGATTTTTTTTTTCAAAAATAAAAGAAAAGTTCATATGATTAATTGTTTAAACAATTCAAATATTTTTTACATGATTTCAATAATTATAATTGGCAGATTTGATTTTATATCAAACAAATTAGTCAACTCATTAAATATTTATGTTAATTTTTCAAAATGGGGGCAGATGTGCAGACCCTGCTTCGCGTGTTAACCTGTGGACTTTAAACTCAAAGGTGGCGAACAGTTGTAGGCAGATTGCGATGATTTATATATCATTTTAAAGTTGAGATATTAAATATTTATTTGATAGGTGAAGGAAATTTGTCTATCCAGTGCATTTCACACAATTTGTGGTTAACTTGTGGTTTAAAACTCATATGGCGTCAGAAAGCTTGTTTTTTGCTCTAAATGGATCATGTGATCTCATAAATATTTGTGTTTCTATTCAGGTTTCCGGCCATGCCTGAAACAATGCTTGGAGGGCCATCTGTAGTCTTCCTCCACAGGAAAAAGCTACACACCTTGATATGCACTTGAAATAGGCAGGATAGGATTAAACCATTAAAATCAGCAACATGACATTTCTATGCTGATTTTATAACAGGACTTTTTCTGGTATATCTATTTATATTTGTCATTACACTTCTATTTTAGTATATTACCACAAATGGCAGAACAAGTTTTCAAAGCAAGTGAGGGAGCAATCTGGGGGATGCTGATAGCTGATGCTCTGGCTATGCCTGTACATTGGTATTACAACCCGGATGATATCAAGCAAGGTTATGGATCATGGTTGACTGGTTATGTTGCGCCAAATAAGAAACACCCATCAAGTATCTTGACACTGTCTGCCGTAGGTGGGTAATATAGTGACCATGTATCAGTCAATAATTCTTGTGGAGTAAAATGTTAGTTACAGATTTATTTTTATGCCCCCGCCATGAAATGGCGACGGGCATTAAGAGTTGCTCCTGTCTGTCCGTCCGATATTCTCGTGAACGCAACTCCTCCTACACTACTGGTCGGAATTTAATGAAACTTGACCACAATGCTTGGCCTGATATGTAGTTGTGCATGAAGGTGGGGTTTCGCTCTTACATGTTCAGAAGTTATGGCCCTTTGATACTTCCATTTACATTAGTTTTAATAGAAGTATATCTCGTGAACGCAACTCCTCCTACACTACTGGTGGGAATTTAATGAAACTTGACCACAATGCTTGGCCTGATATGTTGTTGTGCATAAAGGTGGGGTTTTGCTCTTACATATTCCGTTCAGAAGTTATGGCCCTTTGATAATTCCATTTACATTAGTTTTAATAGGAATATATCTTGTGAACGCAACTCCTCCTACACCTCTGCTGGGAATTTGATGAAACTTTACCACAATGCTTGGCCTGATATGTTGTTGTGCAAAAAGGTGGGGTTTTGCTCTTACATGTTCTGTTCAGAAGTTATGGCCCTTTGATACTTCCATTTACATTAGTTTTAATAGGAATATATCTTGTTTCTTATATTTTGTGCATTTTGCCCATAACTTAAAAACTACTTGAGAAACTGCCTTGAAACTTGAAATATATTTTCACCATCAAAATCTACATCATAACCAACAAGACCCATAACCATGCTTCCAATATTTTCAAATTATGCCCCCTTTTCACTTACATTTTGTGTTAAGAAAAATATACACTTTGCCCTTAACTTTGTTTGGAATGGAGGGATTTCAAAATAACTTGGCACAAATGTTCAACATAACAAGGCGGTGTGTTGTGACTGTAGGTCCAAGGTCAAGGTCACTGTTACTAAAAATAGAATTTTCTTGCAAAATCTTGTCCGCTCTGTAACTTTGTTATTTCTTATTGGATTTTTAAATAACTTGGTATAATTGTTCACCATATTAAGACGGTATGTCACATACAAGCCCAAGCCTTTAGGTCCGGACAGTTTAAGATCACTGTTACTAAAAATAGAATTTTCTTGTCCGGGCTGTTACTTTGTTATGAATGGAGGGATTTCAAAATAACTTGGCACAAATGTTCACCATGACAGGGCGATGTGTCGTGTACCATGCCCTTGCCTGTAGGTCAAAGGTCAAGGTCAGTGTTACTAAAAATAGAATTCTCTTGTCCGGGCTGTTACTTTGTTATGAATGGAGGGATTTCAAAATAACTTTGCACAAATGTTCACTATGACAAGGCAGTGTGTCCGCACAATACCCAAGCCTGAAGGTCCAAGGTCAAGGTCACTGTTACTAAAAATAGAATTTTCTTGTCCAGGCCAATCATAAATGGAGGGATTTCAAATTAACTTGACACAAATGTTCAGCATGACAGGGCATTGTATCGCGTACCATGCCCATGTCTGTAGGTCAAGGTCACTGTTACAAAAAATAGAATTCTCTTGTCCGGGCTGTAACTTTGTTAGGAATAGATTGATTTCAAAATAACTTGACACAAATGTTCATCATGACAAGATGGTGTGTCCCGTACCATGCCCATGCCTAGGTCCAAGGTCAAGGTCACTGTTACTAAAATAGAATTTTCTTGTCAGGGTTGTAACTACATTAGGAATATAGTAACTTCAAAATAACTTGGCAGAAATGTTCACCATGACAAGGTGGTGAGTTGTGTACCATGTCCATGCCTGTAGGTCCAAGGTCAAGGTCACTGTTACTAAAAATAGAATTTCCTTGTCCGGGCTATAACTTTGTTTTGAATGGAGGGTTTTCAAAATAACTTGGCACAAATGTTCACCATGACAATGCGGTGTGTTGCGTACATTACCCATGCCTGAAGGTCCAAGGTCAAGGTCACAGTTACTAAAACTTGAATTTACTTGTTCGGGCTATAACTTCTTTATGAATGAAGGGATTTCAAAATAACTTGGCACAAATGTTCACTATGACATTGCATTGCATTACCACCAACTTCTTCACAGACATTTCCGTAATGAGAAGACAACAGTGCCACAAATACAAATAATTTACTTGATCATCAAGTTTATGCATATTCTTATAATTACTCGAACATCACTGTCTTTGAAATGCTATTATTCCCATCATTGCACTTTAGTATCTGGAAACGATGCATAGCGGGGGCATCCGTGTCCTATGGACACGTTTCTAGTTTTATATTTACACTTCAACTTCGTCCTCTACGTTGAAGCCCTATTCATCTAATAAATCATAATTTGTGATGGTAAACAGTGTGATGTATTACTTTAACAGGTGTGGCTGTAGTAGATCTGTTCACAAATTATTGGACAATGCACAATGTTTTGACGTGTGACATCGACGAGCAAGCATGTTTTGCCACGAGTTGCTGTGAAAAAGCATGCGGTTATTCACGTCGTCAACGTGGCTGTTCTGTTAAAGCTGTAATATCACTAATTCTTCTCATAATTTCTATATTAATGAGAGTATTGATGTGTGTAAATATAAGGATTGAATCAATACTTGACGGTTTCTGGCCATGCCTTCAGGCTTCACACACTTTAAATAATCCAACTGTTTTCCATTCCCAAATGAAAACCATCAAATATCATTTCAATCCTTAAATAAAGTTGATAATTTTTGCACTGTTTGCCATGCAGTAAAGGTTTATCTGTTCAGTTAAGTATTAACAGAATTATTAAAGTTGATAATGTTTACATTTGAGAATGTGTATTGTAGATGGCTCTGGTCGAACAGGGTGGAACAGCCAGTCTAAAACCATCATTGGATCCATCATACTGCATGATAAACTCAAGTACTGGCAAAGTAACGACAGATCTGTACACTACCATCAAGGTTAGCAGAAACTTTAAAGAAAAATGAACTAAGTAGCCATCATGGTTAAATTAGGGTCTATTTAATCAATGGGTTATGAAACTATAGCATAAACGCGCATATTTTATTGATAATGCTGTCGTCGCGTATCATTATCAGCTTCCAGTGTGTAAAACACAGATCACAATCCAAGACGGACCAGGTTGAATGGTATGTTGAACGCAAATTAATACCATCCGCTGTATTTTAGTTCATACAGACGAATTTGTCGTCCGATTTTAAGTGTTTATATGTTGTTGAAAAGGGGGAAAAGTTGATCTACACGTTGGTGTAATTTTTATTTCAATAAAATTACAATGACCTCCAATTTAAACGATTTAAAATCGCAAAAGCTTGTTGATATTTTGCCGGTTAAAAAGAGTGTTTTCTTCATTATAATTAAATACGCACGCCCTTATTATATTCATAAAATATTTATTATTATATTTCAAAATTGCTATAACCAAAAATAAAAAAAAGGAAATAAAAAAGTTTCCGATTATTTTTATTAGTAATTTTGTTGCAGAGATCGGAACTGTGCTTTGTTATTGTTATTGTTTGCTTTTGGTTATTTTAGCGAATTATAATTTATCTATTAACTCCTTTTGTGTCGTTGAAGAAATAAAGAATATTTAATGAGCTCATTAAATGATTGATATAGACAAGTTTTTTTGTCATTTGTTTGCCACTTTCTTTTCCGACTTCATTTGAGCTCGGTATAAATAAAAGAGCGACTTTAATTATGATGCTAATTGGCACAACTTTTAATAGCTTTGTTTTTAATTTGTTAACATCGTTTTTCACACGTGCCATTCTTCAATATTAACGGTATGTCTATGGGGCCTTATATGATTGTTTTAATCAGTCTTGTGTGGATATTTGCATGTAGATTAGAAATGTCTTGTAAAATTTGGGAGGAATCTATTTGTGTTCAAATCCGATGCCTCGGAAGCTCAATTGGTATATTATGGTTAGCCAGAGATCCGAGTTTATTTCAGAGCAGGATCTACAGTTCAAATATTATGTAAACAAATCTTAGTAAGGCATAGATTGGTATCTTTCAACTATCACTGGTTATAAGAAACATTTTTAAACATTTTAAAAACTTGAAAATGAAAACTGAAGACCCTTCCTAATAGAATTATAAAATGTCACTCATGGTGAAGACACGCCATTTAATCATGAAATTTGAAGTCAGTTTAAACCAAACTAACACAATAAGATTGCTTTTATTTATGTACTAATGCAAGAAGCAACCAAAGAACTAAATAAAAACCTAACGTTATGAACCTATGTGGGTAATTGAATGTGTGAATAGCGAGCATTTTTGGGGATGGCCGCCATTTTTCCAAAATTGCCTATTTTCGCGAAAGTTTCTGTTAAAATTGTCAAGACCCAAGCTAATGTATCTGTAAAATTCTACATTGGATGCACTGTCCCATCTTTTCTTTGCATTTTCCACTAAACAATTTTTATACGCCCGTTTGAAAAAACGGGACGTATTATGGGAACGCCTGCGGCGGGCGGGCGGGTGGCGTCCACATGGTTTCCGCTCTCTAAGTCAAAGAGTTTTCATCCGGTCTTTATCAAACTTGGTGAATATGTTGGTGGGCATATCTCGACCAAGTTCTATAACCAGCCAAATCCCCCCAGGCACTCCTGAATTATGGCCTTTGAATTGTCCAAAATTACTGTTTCCGCCCTCTAAGTCAAAGAGTTTTCATCCGGTCTTTATCAAACTTGGTGAATATGTTGGTGGGCATAATATCTCGACCAAGTTCTATAACCAGCCTAATCCCCCCAGGCACTCCTGAATTATGGCCCTTGAATTGTCCAAAATTACTGTTTCCGCTCTCTAAGTCAAAGAGTTTTCATCCGGTCTTTATCAAACTTGGTGAATATGTTGGTGGGCATAATATCTCGACCAAGTTCTATAACCTGCCGAATCCCCCCAGGCACTCCTGAATTATTGCCCTTGAATTGTCCAAAAACTGAATTAGTGGTATCTGCTCTCCAAGTCGAATAATTTTCATCGGATCGTTACGCAGCTTTGATGATCAGCATTTGACGGGCGTATTTTGTGTCAGTTTGGCACTCTTGTTCATTATCGATCGCTACTAATTACTGAAAGCTGTGACAAACAACCCATTGTCTACCCAAATCGGCCATTTTGTCTATTATATTGGGAACAACAATTATCAACAGACTTGGTAAATTTGCATATTACACATTATACAAACAGATATAAACTTCAATCAATAAAATAAATGAAATATCAATACTTACATTGAATATTGGTTAATTGAACATTTTTCTACCATATGTCACTTATTCTACTAAAATATTAGTAGTTTTGATGGAATATATTGTTATTCTTTATCACTTACTTTAAATAAGACTTCTGTTGACTGAATGCATGTCTATTATACATGACTGTATAGCACTTACATCACAGGTAAAACACAAATACCTTAGAAAAATAATCATGCAGGTAAATATTAGCACAGTTACAGTAACATATTGTTAGAAATCTGAATTCCTAATACATGTATACACTAAGTCTTGATAATCGGCAAGCGGTATCAGGTATCTTTCTTATTACCTTTTTTCCAGGAATGAGGGCTGGTGACAATACACTTAATTCCGTAGTTGCATTGCAAATGCTTAAGACAATACAGAGGGTTGATCCAAAAGTTTCAAAAGCAGCCAGGGAAGTTAAAGGTCTGGTTTTAGAAGACTATGTCAAGTTTATGACCACCCCAGGCACTCACAATGATACATATGCAGAATCCTTTCACAGATCCTTTTTCAAGGATTGGGCATCAGAAGAAAAGAAACCCATTGGGGCTGAAGAACTCCTTAAGTTTACAGATAAAAGGTAAATACCCACTACATTGTATAATAATTAATCAGCAACAGATTTCAGTATTTAGTCTTACAGGACAGAGAAGCTTAGGTCTCCACAGTGTCTATGTTGGCATTACATGTACATTGCTCTGCTTATTAAGTATTTGGTATCAGCAACCATACAGAGTTCATCTTTGAAACTCTATGGTTGTTTGACATCACAGTACCAACCATAGGACATGCTTTTCCCCAGGAACCAATAAAGCTACAGCTTTGATACTTCCGATGATTGTTTCACATTTTAATAGCAACTATAGAGTCCTAATTACAGTTTCCATAGAGATGCCCCTTAGAATTTGGCAAACTTTTTTGTTCACAGTAGCTACAGCTTGAGTGTCCTTATTATTGTTTGACATTATCGTAGCATCCACAGGAGCATGTTTCACAGAACTACATTAAAAGGGGCATAATTATATTGAACTGACATTTTAATGTAGTTTACTGGTTCATGCTGTTTACTGGTCACAAGCTGGTAAAATTTTTCCAACCATACCAGTCAATTTCTAAGACTCTGAAACTTTATCTTTTTCAAACTTTGATAGATATATAGAAAAGGCTAAAGGGCCTGGAGACTCACAGCTTGTTGTGATCGGGGCGATGTCGACAGCTCTCCCCTGGATCCTCAGGAATGCCCACAAATCAGAAAACGACTGTGCCAGTGAGACAATAGAGTTTGTGAAGTGTACACATCCTGTTCCTGCCCTGGTTCCCTTCATAGACATGTATTCTAGGCTACTACATGCAGTAATCAATGGCAGGGACTTGAAACAGGAAGTGGTCAGAGTGCTGAGTCATTCGGAGCTAGGAGGACCACAGAAAAGAGACATGGTTCTGGCTTTTATAGATAAAGCTCAAAGGTATGTGTCACCAGTTGTAGTGTGCAAACAGTGTAGATCCAGATCAGCCGAATCATCAGTGCTGTAAGATCAGGAACTACACTGTTCTGTTTTTTATGCCCCAACAAAGTGGGAGGCATATAGAGTTGCACCTGTCCATATGTACGTCTGTCCATCAGTACGTCCTCCGAGTTATGGCCCTTTTTATATCAGTAACAAAATTTTGTGGCATTAACTTCTCATCAACAACTTGGCGGATTTCTTTCAAACTTGTACAGATGTTTAGACATGATGTGTAGATTTTTGTAATGGAATTTTCCTTGCAACCACTTTCACCATACTTTATGTTACTATTAAAATTATGAGGCACTTACTTTTCATTTACTAGTCATGATGACCATATTAAATGTTAATACCTGATACAACATTAGGTTACAAATTTCCAGCAGTGGGGGCATCAATGTCCTGAGGACACAGTCTATTTTATTCATTAGGTTAATTTTTGACCAAATAGCAAACAGTGTAGATCCTGATCAGAGAATGTGAATGTGCCAGCTGATCTGGATGTACACTGATTGCTCGTGCAATAAAACCTGTACATCTGGAGTGAAGGAATAATGAATTAAGTAATTTACAGAAATTAATCGAGTATAGTGATATCACTCTGACTAAAAGAGATATCACAATTGTCTGTAGAAAATTGTAATATGATATTTTCTGTGAAGATGTAATGTTAAGATGTTTGCCATATGATCTGGATCTTCCCTGATTGCTTTTTGGTCAGAAATAACCTTATGAATACAAAAAAGCTGACAGTGCAGATCCAGACCAGACAGCATATATGAGCTGACTGATTTGGATCTTCACTGTTTGCCCATGGTATAACATCCATATTCCCTGGACTTGAGGATAAATTTCTACTAGTAATTGATCTCTCAGTTCTTGGAAACAGGATCATGTTGTTGTTGTTGTTAATTCCCAGTTTTATGTCCCTCCCGCCTCTGAACGAGGACATTATGGTGTGGACATACCAGCTTCCCATGGTGGAGGAAGACCCCAGGTGCCCCTCCGGGCAATTTTCAGGCTCGAGCGGGCACCTGGGTAGAACCACCGACGTTCCGCAAGCTAGCTGGTTAGCTTCCTCACATGAAAGATCTTGATCCTGGTAGGTCTCGAACTCACAGCGGTGAAGGGCAAGTGATTGTCAGTCGGAAACCTTAACCACTCGGCCACGGACGCCCCTGGAAACAGGATCACTTCAGTGCCCAAGGTTATAAAGCTGAGCATGGAAACCAGTCTCAAATCTCAAGCATCTGATAGGCTGAAATGGCGACCAGTCACCATTTCAGCCAATCAGATGCTTGAGATTTGAGACTGGTTTCCATGCTCAGCTTTTTAACCATCAACCCTGAATGTGTTTTGGCATTACATGACTATGACAAGCTGCTACAATAGCCTACAAGTCAGAAAACATCAAAAGAAAGGTTAAAGACCTTTATAGAATTCTTAAGAAATGAAAGTGCAGATGTAAATCAGGATTTCACCTCAACCCTTTATCTATTGGTGACTATTGGATATTTAAAGCAAAGACTGTAGATCTGTAGATAGAGTAAAGGGAACATGAAACAGAAATCCTACTGGTCTTGTGTAATGGAATTGTTTTCCTCGACACTGAATCAGTACATTAGTTTATTCATGAAGTAATGTACTAATTTAGAAACAGATTGGTCATTCCAAATCAGTAGCTGGAATTTGTTTCTTCAGTGGTCATATGTAAGTGCTGAATTTACCCTAATTGATCAAAATGCCACATTGGAAAAAAAAAGATAATCCTCAAAGAGATGGGTACTGGTATTTATAATTAACTTAAGGCAAAGTTATCCAAAATGTATCACTGCAACATGGGTCATTATTTTCCCATTAATTTGCATGGTAAAAGCATACAATATTTTTATAAGGTTAATTTAATATTGATGATGAAGATGATGATGATGTTATAACTTTGTTCATTATTACTCCAGTTCTGCTAAAGGTTCTGAGGAGAGATTAAGGGCTTATCAGCGTGCAACACAGACGTTAGGCTCAGCGTGTTATGTTGAGGGAGCTATGAGTTCAATGCTCTTCCTGGCCTATGAGTTTGCTGACGATTTCGAAGGTGGTGTACTCAGTAATGCCAACTGTGGAGGTAATAATAAACGTTAAAGATGTGTGATGCATCATGACAAAATGGTGCTGAAGGCCACTGTCACTAGTGTAGATCCAAATCAACTTGTGCATCCATACAGTCTGATCAGTGTCTACAATGTTAACTATTCACTTGTTATGCATAACGGAAACAGTTAAGGCCTTTCAGACCATGTTACCCACTATTTGATCAGTGTCAATAAGCCCTATTTTGTCATTGTGCACCACATATTTGAGTAGGGAGAGTTTTGTTACAAATTATTTCAGTTACTTTCTTTATGAACAAACAACTTGATCTTTATCAATAAAATGTTTCATGCAGTAGGGACATCTTGTGTGTTTTTTGGACAGACATGATCAATTTATCAATTTGTTGGTAACAATTTTATGGTGGATTGCTAAATATAAGTGAAGAATGTGCCAAGTTGCTTGTTAATGTCATCAGATAATTACAGGTCAAGCTAAATCCAGGCAGCACTTTCCAGAATTGTAAGGATTAATGTTAAGTAGAGGCTACTGTCCGTTACTGCTGGAATAAAATATTCCCAGTATATGGTATTGATTTTGGATAATGAGCAATGTTTTTGTAAAGGTTTGGCTGTTCCTAGGTATTATCATAAAAAAAGGTACATCATATTTATGGCACCATATTCATTATGTCCAGTCATTAATGTGGAAAGGAGTTACAAACAATTTGGGCAAGTTTAACAAAATGATCCTTAGGCTAAATGAAAATGCATTGTTTTACATCCCCTAACGGTAAATATTATTTATATGTTCAGAATTGAACTTGCTAATGTCTCATTAAATAGACATTTATTTAAATAATCAGAACAGTTACCATTAAAATTAAAACAAGAGCCATGTTACACATGGTCAATCCCCCCGCCGGAAAAAAGTTATCTGAAGGTTGTTCTTTCGTTTATTATACCTGAAGAGGAAATCCTTTTAAGTTTTGATGTTAAGCTTCGGACAAAATTTATCAAGTAATTCTGATAAAGTGGAATAACTCTAAAAATAGGCAAGGTAGAGTTATTGTTCTTGCACACTGCACTACCTACCAATGTGCTCTGTCAGTTTATGAAGTTTTAATAAAATCCCTCAAGTAGTTTTGGAGTTATACTCCGGACAAAATTTATCAAGTAAATATGATGAAGAGGAATAACTCTAAAAATAGGCAAGATAGAGTTATTGTTCTTGCACACTGCGCTACCTACCAATGTGCTCTGTCAGTATATGAAATTTGAATAAAATCCCTCAAGTTGTTTTGGAGTTATGCTCCGGACAAAATTTATCAAGTAAATCTGATAACGAGGAAAAACTCTAAAAAAGGCAAGGTAGAGTTTTTGGACTTGCACAATGTACTACCTACCAATGTGCTCTGTCAGTGTAAAAAATTTGAATAAAATCCCTCCAGTAGTTTTTGATTTATGCTCTGGAAAAAATGTATCAAGTAAATGTGATAAAGGGGAATAACTCTAAAAAAAGGCAAGGTAGAGTTATTGCACTTGCACACTGCATTTCCTACCAATGTGCTCTGTCAGTGTATGAAGTTTGAATAAAATCCCTCCAGTAGTTTTGGAGTTATGGTCGGGAGATCCAATTTATCAAGTAAATATGATAAAGGGGAATAACACTAAAAATAGGCAAGGTAGAGTTACTGTTCTTGCACTCTGCACTACCTACCAATGTGCTCTGTCAGTGTATGAAGTTTGAATAAAATCCCTCCAGTAGTTTTGGAGTTATGCTCCGGACAAAATTTATGAAGTAAATATGATAAAGGGGAATAACTCTAAAAATAGGCAAGGTAGAGTTATTGCACTTGCACACTGCACTACCTACCAATGTGCTCTGTCAGTGTATGAAGTTTGAATAAAATCCCTCCAGTAGTTTTGGAGTTTTGCTCCGGACAAAATTTATCCAGTAAATATGATAAAGGGGAATAACTCTAAAAATAGGCAAGGTAGAGTTATGGTTCTTGCACACTGCACTACCTACCAATATGCTCTGTCAGTGTATGAAGTTTGAATAAAATCCTTCCAGTAGTTTTGGACTTATGCTCCGGACAAAATTGTTTCGGACGGACGCACGGACGAAGGGCATTACTAATATCCCCCACGCCTATGGCGGGGGGATAAATAAACAAGCATTTGATGAAAGTTAGGATAGTGGGGACTAAGCACCCAACATAAATACTCGTACATATATGTTGAATCAGAATATATGGACAACATATTTAAAACACAGAATTTTAAACAAAAACTAATAATTAAATTATTCTTAAAACTTTAATTTAGCACGTTGGATTGATTGGTTGTTTGATTAGTGTTTTAAAAAAATCACTCTAATTCAAGTTTTAAATCCAACTAAATATTTTTCATGATATGATAATAGGGCCCTGCCCCTGCCCAAGATATCACAAAAACATATTGAGTTGAACTGTAAAGTCACCTGTTTTAGATTTCTATAATATTCCTTGGATATTTATAGGTATTTCACTCAAAGCATAATATAAACATTTATGATTTTCTATTTTTACTTCCAGGAGAGAACTGTCATCGTGGAATGGCCCTGGGTGCTCTGTTGGGGGCCAATGCAGCTAACAAGGGGAAGGGTATACCACAGTGGTTGAAGGACGGACTACAGGCAAAGAAAGACATCATCAGTCTCGTAGAACACATGAGACAAGCAAGAGTTAGCTGACTGCTAGCACACAAATCTGCTGCCAAAATCATGACTAAACTGTGACAAGAAAGTGATGATCTTAAGATACAGCTTTTATCATCTTTGCAGTCTGACCAGAGTCTACATCAGTTGATTAAAATTTGCTAGGCTATTTTGACCAAGAAGTGACCAAAGTAGATCCAGATTAGAATGCGAGGATGTGCTGGCTGATGTGGATCTGCACTGGTTACACATAGAATAAATCCGTGTAGTTAACCTTGTGCCATCAAGTACGATAATAATTATATTTTTAATATAAAATTGGAAATTAATTAACCCTTTCCCCCATATATACACATTTTTACGCATTTAAGACCAGTGTAGATCCAGATCAGCCAGCACATCATTGCCTTCTCATCTAGATCTACACTACTGGCATTTTGGTCAGAAATAACTAACAAATTAAAAAGCGAACAGTTTAGATGCTGATCAGATGGCACGGATCTGCCGGCTGATCTTGATCTAAACTGTTCGCCCATGCAATAAAATGTATCTATGGAGGAAAGGGTTAAGCAGGACTTTCTTAGAGGTCTTTCAGATTGGTTCATGTTAATGCCATATATGAACAAATTATATTTTCAGATTTACATAAACTGTTCAGGACTTTTTCAGGGGTATTTGGAAAAAAGGTCCCTGCTCAAATTGGGAATTTTTTTACACGGTATATAGTGGTTTTAAACAGGTTGCATACATAGATTCAAGGAATGTAGGTTAAACAGATCACTGATCAAAAGTAAACAAACTAATTTTGTAATTTGAAAAGTCCCTTGATTATATAGATTCTTCTGTTTGTTTCTATTTTATAGGCAAAATAAGTTATTTCTGTTGAAATGGGATTTTTTTTTCTTGAAATTGGGAATTTGTTTCTTGAAATTGGGAAAAATGGCCCCTATTTGGCATTGGGAATGGGGCCCATTATCGGCCCCATAAGACTAGCTGAAAAAGCCCTGCTGTTTTTGAATGTTTATAGAAGTGGTATTATTATACCCGGTATGTTACAAAAAATCAGCATTAACTGTTAAGAATTTTTTACTATGCAAAGACAACTGATCAACATTTTACAGCCAACATTGTTCAAAATAGGAATCATTTTGAGTGTGAATAGTTATTTGAAACTTAAAACAATGTTAGAAAAGACCAGGCACCATTTTCAACAATAATCCTATGTTCAAAAGCAATTTACAACTCCGCATATAATAAATTTATAAAAATTTTGAAAATACAGACATTATTAAGTTTAATACTTGATAAGAAATAAGTAAAAATTTACCTTTTATCATGGAAATATTCTTAATAGCACTAGGATTTGCTAAAAATCATAGAATATTATATTAAAATTTAATTATAAAATTTAAGTATCTACTCAAATAAGTATTGGATAATTTTAGAATCCTAATATACTGCTCAAAACTTGTTAAGGATCACTTAAAAGATTGTGTTTATTCCTTACATAAGGTTTAAACGATAAAATATTTGCAGTGATTCTGAAAATATGTTCATTTGACATCAGCTATGTGCAAAAAAAGAATAAGCAGTCAAACTTTTGAAGTGGAACAGCTGTTGAAACTTGGTAGGGGCAATAATTCGGGATAAAACGGAAAGTGATCCCTGTCAAATTTTGAGTAATAGATAAGGACATCATATTTAAAAACAGTATAATTATGTTATTCTGAAAACCATATATCATGCAGTTTATGATCGGTATTTTAAAAATGTCCCTTTGAGTGAAGATTATAATCTAACCCATTAGTTTTGTGATATTTCGGGGCATGCCCTATTATAACCAAAATTTATTGAGTTGGATTTTAAACACGTCTCAGGGTGACATTTTTTAAGTTTTTTAAATGTATACCAAACAACTTACATGGTATATTAAGGTTCTAAGAATAAGTTTATCAATAGTTTTTTTTAAAATTCAGTGTTTGATATTTTTCTCCATATATTCTGATTCTAAACAACATGTATTTACCTTCTTAAATTACAAAAAGAATTAGATTCGGCAGCTCGTGGAACTCCAGGATAATGTATGCAGAGATCCCTGTGATATGATAATGCTTCTGCTGTAATAGTGGTCTCACTGCAGTTTGTTTTATTTTTTACACAATATTATTCATCTGTGCAATAATGATATGCTTAAGTTTTGTTTAAAAATAAATGCTACCTCAGTTATACTACATGTTACATTTTGTAGGGAATAAGGAGTGACCTGTGATTCTTTTTTTGTAAACCCAGTACACCATTCCTTGTCTGTTAGTATTATGGTTATAAATGATCTGTTCATTAATACAAGTATACATAACAGTTGAACCTGTGCTGAAGACCACCTGTAAACAAAGACCACCTGTAAATAAAGGCTGCATTTTATTATAGAGGCCTTTGTATTTTCTGGTCTAACTCATTAAGAAATTATGCAGGAGATAGTCCAGGTTCCAAGGTTATAAAACTGAGCATGGAAACCAGTCTCAAATCTCAAGCATCTGATTGGCTGAAATGGCAACTGGTCGCCATTTCAGCCAATCAGATGCTTGAGATTTGAGACTGGTTTCGGATCTCAGTTTTATAACCTTGGGCACAGTTTGCACTAAGCCCTCTTTTTGTCCCACTGACCAATTTAAAGAACAAATTTGCACGGTGAGCAACGACCACTTGCCTTCTACAACCACTTTTCAGGTTATCCTTTAATGGTCTTTGAAAACAGATTTTACATTATCATGTTGTTTTATTTACTGTCATTCCTGTTGTCATTGTTGGGCTGTATTTGGTGTAAGTTATTTAACCAGCAATGAAATTTTTAACAATGTGATTCAACTTGATTTAACAGCAGGATGTAATTAGTTATTTAAAAAAACATGCATGTGTTTTTAATATACACCTAATTGATCTCTGACATGTTACTATGTGTGAATGATGATGTTTATATTTGTGTTAAATTTCCTCACAGCAATATCATACTCTACACCATTTTGTTATTTAAGTTGGGATGTATTAAAAATGGCAGAAATAAATTTTCTCTCTTGTATGAATTATGTTGAATTTTGAAAGATGTTGTCAGCTTTTTCTTTCTTCTTGGAGTTACAAGCCATGCACCACCTCCTCCATACTGGCAGCCAGCTTGTTTTTTTACTGAACAAAATTTCCAAAACAGCTGTGATGGGGTCTTAAAAGGAATGTTCTAGTGAAATATTTTTGAAACCAGGATTGCAGATTTGGAGAAGACTTAACATATAAATGGAAAACAATTGCGGAATTTTTTTATAAGAAATAAAGGTTTGAACAACTTAAACTGCTCCAGCCTCTGGTGGCCATTTTGTTTTCGAGTTTGTGGTGTTGCTAATTGGGGACAAGCCAAGTATAGACAAAAGAAAATGTTATTTTGACATAATAATTCTAAAACACAACATGGTAGTGCACAGAACTCTGAAGATAAGTCCGAATCAGTTCAGTGCATATGCCAATGTTGTACATGTTCTCAAAATGTGAAATGATTATTTTTCTTTGTTTCATCGACGCATGAACGGTCAGAATGTTCACACACAATTTGCCTAAAAACTTTTTAGTAAAAAGTAACAACTGAATTTTCTTATGCTAATAATATCGGTAGGTGTTAATTTTCTGATCTTAAATTGATGATACACAAAAAGATACAATTCAAATTTACATGTAATAACAACATTTGACAAACTTTTTCTGTATTTCTCATTGATTTAGTAGTTTTGGTTATGTTGTATATGTTTGAGCATACATGTATTAATACCAATATCTGAATAAGGTGCTGCTTAATTGGGAAATGAAACACAGTCACTTGACCCTGGTAAGCTAATCAGAGTTTTTCTGACAACATTTCAAGTTACAAGGTTGCAGTTGTCAGATCATAATGACAATGACCACATGTTGTGCTAGCTTATTGGTTTATTAGAAAAGAGGTATTTTTGAGATATTACTTACAAATCTACAAATAGACAACTACATTAATTATACAACAGCTGGTGTGCTCTATAATAACAACATAAACTCATTAACAATGCAGATCATTTGAAAACTGTATGTTCTACCTCAGCTAAATTGTACAACAAACAGAAGGGTGTATGGAGAACAAAAGATATCAGCACTGCTGTTAGACTTCTCTTAAAGGGTTAACCATGAACATTTCACTCAAACCTTTACAAGACAGGAAAAACACTCCTAACATGTGAAAGACTGTTGACAACACTCCTCAAATGTGAAAGCAGTCCTCATAATTGTCACAATTTCATGGCATACATGTGCCAGCAGTCCTCATATAGTGACAGCATATATGTGACAACAGCCATCATCTGATGACAGCATACATGTGCCAGCAGTCCTCATATGGTGACAGCATGCATGTGACAGCTGTCCCAATATTCTGAACATGTGCCAGCAGTCCTTATATGGTGACAGCATATATGTACCAGCAGTCCTCATATAGTGACAGCATATATGTGACAACAGCCATCATCTGGTGACAGCATACATATGCCAGCAGTCCTTATATGGTGACAGCATACATGTGCCAGCAGTCCCCATATAATGACAGCATACATGTGCCAGCAGTCCTCATATGGTGACAGCATACATATGACAGCTGTCCCAATATTCTGAACACGTGACAGCAGTCCTATATGTGACAACTCTACGTTTACTACATCTAAATAGTACAACACTTTGGTTCTAATAGGGACATTACAAATAGATCAAACCACTTGAAAACTAAGTCTTTGAAGATCATATGAAAACTGGAATCTACAACAAATACTATTGTATCAAAATAAGAATTCTGCTACTGCAGAATTGTGCAACAAAGGTTAAGATCATGGCTGGGGGTCAATGACTGTAATACCTTCATTCTAAAACAAACACAACTAACAAAATTACATTTATAAATTTGCTAAAAAAAATTGTGTAACTTAAAAACAATTTTCACACAAATAGGCTAATGCCCGTGACCATAAACATGATTTTGTATAATGCTTTGACATGAATGATTAAATGCCTAAACATTCTTATACACAACACTTACACTATTAATACTTAAATAATTACATATGTAGCTCAAATACATAAACAATTAAATTAATATTATATTCAGTGCAATAATTATTGTATGATTTCATTTTGATATACAACATAATCACTATACAATTATATAAATTCCAACAAATAAAAATACAAATGGATGACAAAAATGCATACATGCATTATTATAACCCAAACATTTGCCTAGAAAAAAGGTTAAAACAACAACAACAAAAATGTCATAAGCTTTACAATATTACTGAGATTTCTGTTTCTTTGGCTTGTTATCTCTTTCACTACGACATTGTAATACATGCTGTGGCAGTTTCTTGATACCGATACATTCTCCTTGTTTTAACTGTATGTATATAAGTTATACAATACCCTTCAAAACTGACATTTCAGTTGCCTCAAAATAAACAAGACATTCACAAATTATGTAAATAATATTAGATGTAATTATGCATGAAATCCATTTATGACTATAAAACTGTGGTTTAAAAAATGTTTCATTGGCTTTTGTAATTTTTTAAAATTGAGTTTACCTGAAATGGCCAGTACCTGAACCCTACAGTACGGTAAGTCCTGTAGTCTAACAAATAAAAATAAAAAGGTATATGTTTGAGGCTCTGTAGACAGCTACTTCATTACAATGAGATAAGTCATACATCACAACTACGCAACTACACTTATACATATATAATTTGAAGGCACTAACCTTAGCCCTTTCCTCCATATATACACATTTTTATGCATGTGCAACCAGTGTAGATCTAGATCAGACACCACATCTGTGCCAGCTGATCAGGATCTGCACTGGTCACATTTTGGTCAGAAATAACCTAATAAATCAAAAAGCCAACAGTTTAGGTCCTGATCAGATAGCACAGGTGTGCCGGCTGATCTGGATCTAAACAGTTCGCCCATGCAATAAAGGTGTATCTATGGATGAAAGGGTTAGATATTTGAACAGTGTCAACTAAAAATTAAGTCATCACTTCGGAGGTGACAACATGCTTGAATATTCGATCCATTTGAAATAGATAATTTTGAAAATAATTATTGTCTGATGTCGATTATTATAAGAGAGCAGTTATTTAATTTGAAAAATAAAAGTACAACAATGTTGACCAAACAATCATGTGCAAACAGGAATTATATGAACAAGACATTGATGAATGGGAATTATTATAAGTTTCATATCAATCACTTGCATATTCTTCGAATTGTCAACCTAAAAAACTACTTGCACAAACAAAATATGAGGCAACATCTGTAGATGATTACACAAAAGATCAATTATAGAGAAATAACATTATTGTAATACAAATGCTGCCTAATAGTTACTTTGTTTTAATAGTTTTGAAATTAAAAAATGTAAAGATTAGACACATACACAATGACAGACCACTTCCTGCAGAGGAAAAATAATAACAACAGTATGTGAAACATGTTTAAAGCACGAGTCTATAACCCTTTATTCCTGTATACCTAGGTTTTATTGCATGTGCAACCCATGTAGATCCAGATCTGCAGGCTTATCTGTGCCATCTCATCTAGATATAAACTGGTTGGCTCTTGGTCAGAAAAAACCCAATGAATCTAACAATGTACAGTGTAGATGGCATAAATGTCGGCTGATACGATCTACCTTGTGTGTGCATGGATAACAGGTTAACTGATGACTCAACCATCACTCCACCCTAACTTGGCAATTTTCAGTATAAAAATCATGTACTGTAGCATAATCTTAGTTTGGTTAACAGATTTAAAATTCTATGAATGTCACTTGACCTTTATGCAGAAAGCTACAGATCCATGTCAATATTATGGAGGTTTGGATAAGACAGCAAGAGAGACAGTAAGTTTCACATAGCACTACTCTACTTGCCACACAGTTATCTAAGATCACTCCAATTAAACAACCCACCCCCATTCCCCCACACGCCCGAAAAGTTTGCAGTGATTTAGGAGTATGGAATGTGTTGCCTAATATTTAAGAAAATGTTTAACGAAAACATTAAGTAACTGCAAAAGAGATAAGTATCACAAGAACATATTATTGATGACTATATGTAAAATACTACAACAATCATAAGACAGCTAAAGCTTCAAGGCATTGGTAAAAAATATGAAATTAATCCATTCAATGTAAAATAAAAACAACAACAGCAATTGTTCAACATACTTTAACAAAAGTAAATATGATTTTAAAACTCTCCTGCCATAGCCAGAACAATAATCCAGCAAAAAAATAAAAAAAATAAACCAATGTACATAAATACCGTGAGACAATAATTATGATCTAAAGAAATATATTTGTTACAATACGAGTTACTAACAGAACAACTGGGCATCTATTCCAACTTGCGATGTGCACAACGCTTAACCCTTTACTTCATATAATGTATTGGTTTATCACATGTGCAACCAATGTAGATCCAGATCAGCTGGAACATCACATGCTTCATGGCTGATGTTAAAATGATGAATCTTAAAGCTAACAGTGTAATTCCTGTCAGCAGATCTGGATCTACACAGTTTGACCATGGATAACAGCCATTTCCATGGAGTAAAGGATTAATTAATTAATTAATGATGTAGTAAAGGCTTAAATTATTGTACAAATGAAGCTTAACATGAATGAAACAGCACCAGTGCCCTAGCTTTAGAGTACGTTTTCTAAATTTGGATTTAACAAAACAATATATTTATATAAGTTACTCAGACTTGCACAGGAAGGAAGTGTATCTGTCTATATCGGAGACCTCAGCACTATCTTCTACATCAGCCGAGGCCGTCTCTGTGCTGGGTTTCAGTATATTATCCATCATAAATCCTCTGTTGGGTGCGTCCCCGGATCCTTCCCCTCTGGAGCTGGGGCTGGACCTAGCAGGTGGTGGCATGGAGGGAGCTAGGTGTCTGGTCTGTGGTCGCAATGGCTGGTTAGGGCTCATACTCTGTGGAGACCCAACTGGTCCAAAGCCTTGCCGTGGAAGCCCTTGTGGAGACATGTTGTGGTAGTTGTATGGCATGCCAGGATAAGGACCTGGACCTTGCTGTGGTGGCATAGGTCCCTGTGGTCCTCCCATGTGATACGGTGCTGGATGGTCAGGGTAGCCATGATGTGGAGGGCCCTGGTATGGACCTTGGTGTGGATGATAACCAGGTGAGAACTGGCCTTGTTGGTATGGCGGGCTCTGAGGCCCCGAATGTCCCATTCCTTCCGGTCTTGTCATTGGTTGTCGGAAGTTACCCGGATAGTATCCTTGCTGCATGTGTCCCATGTAGGGAACCTGGGAAGGATACCCGCCTGGAGACATTGGTCCCTGATTATGGGGATACTGAGGAGGGGGCCCAGTATGTGGACCACTGGACGGAATACCATGGGGTCCTGGGTAGGGATGGCTAGGCATGGGTCCACCCTGGCTAGGGTGAGATCCATGCTGTGGATAATTCTGAAATCCTTGTTGGCCCATATATCCTGGTGGCATATTCTGGTTAGCATAGCTGGACTGTGAGTAGGGGGTAAAACTGCTTTGGTGATGACCTGGTGCATTCTGATTTCCCATGGCAAGGTCTCTCATGCCTTGTAATGGGTTTATCTCACTCCCCCTGTTTTCATTCAGTCGCCCATCTATAACCTGCCTGTTTTCTACAATAACTCCTTGCCTGACCTCTGGTTTCACTACTCCAACAGGAGCATTCTGTTTACTTCTAGCTGACAGTGGGCTGTCATCTTTAACTTTCTCTCCAGTTTGTGAAGCCTCACTATCATTCTTTTCACTTGAAGATTTTTCATCTGTTTCAATTGTTTCTTCTTTATTTTCTTCTGCTGCATTTTTATCTTTTGTTTCTTTATCCCCGGTTGGAACAGCCACTTCATCCTGTTCAACAGTTGTTTCTTCTTTTGGTTTTTTACCTCTTTTCTTTTTCACCGGTGATTCTTCACCAGCTGTCTCAGATGCATCAGGTTTTGGCTTAGGTTTTCTTCCTCGTTTCTTTGGTGTAACGTCAGTCGCTGTGGTATTGTCACCTTCCATGTTTTCTGGGTTAGCTTTGGCTTTTCTCCCCCTCGTTTTCTTTGGTGTGGTTTCTTTACTCTCAGTTTCAGGGGCAGATTCAGCTGTTGCTTGGTCTACAACAGCATCATTAGTGTCTCGTTTTAACTTTTGATCGTCAATTTTTTCAACAACTGCAACATTTCCATTTCCTTCTTGGATCACTGTTGCATTTGTTTCAGCATTCATGTTATTTTCCATAGCACTAACAGCACTTGCAGCATTAGTAGTTTTCTTTGCATTAACTTTCTTGCCCTTATTTGGAGACTTAATTGCACGAGACTTTTTACCTTTAGGCTGATTGTCACTAACCTTTACATCAACAGATGAAGTTTCTTGGTTATCTTCAGCCTTGGCATTACTAGGCACAGTTTCTCCATTTTCAGCTTCTTTCTCTTTTGTTTCAATTTCAATATCTTTCTCTTTTGCTTCAACTTTTATTTCTGCTTCCTTTGCTTCCTCCTTTTCTTTAAGTTGCTTTTTAGTTTCTTTTGCTTTTGGTTCATTTTTAGTTTCATTATGTTTTGCTTTAATGTCTTCTCCACTACCAATACTGATCTCCTCCCACCCAGACTCAGATTCATCACTTTCATGAGATTCATTGTGCTCTTCTTCTGTCTTTCCTTCTTCTTCCTCAGAATCAGATTTCACAACAGCCTTCTTCTTGCCTTGGATTTTCTTGGTATTTTTCTGGTCTACGTCACTGACATCAGTTTCTGAGGATTCAGAGGTTTCAGTCTCTTCAGCCAATTCTTCTGACATGTCTGAAAGATCCTTTTTAACAGTGGATTTCTTGGACTTGGATTGTTGGACACTTTCATCTGACTCTTCTTCATCATACCTGGAACATTGATGTATCATTGCTTTACTCCATAGATACCTTAATTGCGCTGACCAATAGTGTAGATTCAGATCAGCTGACACATCGGTGCTGTCTGATCAGAATCTGCACTGGTCACATCTTGGTAAAAAATAACTTAATGTATCAAAAAGCAAACATTGTAAATCCTGATCAGATTGCACAGATATGCCAGCTGATCTGGATCTACACTGTTCATCCATGCCATTAAAGTGTATGATGGAGGAAAGGGTCAATATTTAATCTAATTGGAACTTTTGTCATTTTGACCCAACATTGAAAATATATTATTTCCACTTAAGATAATAAAGCTGAGCAATTACTGCTTCTTGACAATATGATACCTGAAATAGGGCTGTGTGTTAACTTGGGAAGAATCTCACCTCTAACGGAGCTCAGTTGTCTGATACTGTTTTATCATTTTATTTCACTGTAGTTAAATTCCATGTACCAGTATTTCATGTTACTGAACTTGCTTAAAATAAAGCCCTAGCAAAATAAAACCATGTTATATCTTATCATAGGAGATTATTATAAATGCACCAACTTATGCCCGCATGAAAATGCTTTTTTGACCTTTGCACAAAATTTCATAACATGAACTTTATCGAGACCACAGCATACATGTATGTTAGGCAAAAAGAATATACATGTATATTTTGTTAAACAGCACTGCTATGAGTGGCTCAATACGCATTAATATGAACAGATCAATGTTGGTAAGTTTTATCTTTGAATTGAATCTAACCAGGCACTTAATTCACTTAGAAAACACATTTTAACGAACTTTTATCATCAGGATAATCTTTTTCTACAAAATATTGCTTACTGAATGTGGAACAGATTATATATAACGCAGATTCATGAATAGTGTATGGGACATACCTGGCTGTTTTTGATGGTGGTTTCTTCCCCTTCTTGTTGCGGGGCATAGAATCTTCTGAATCTTCCTCCGTGCTTTCTGAAGACGATGACACTCGCCTGATTCGCTGTCGTTTTCCCGATCTAGGTCGATCCTTAGACGATGCCTGTTTCACCATCTCTTTTTTCTTCTTTCTTTTCAACTCAAAGTCAGAATCACTTAGTTCTGACGAGTGGAATGATTCATCATCATCCTCAACCTCAGTTTCATCACTGTTGATTTCCCGATAGTTCACCTTACCCCGCTGAGGACGCCGCCTTGATCGTCTCTTCGAGTCTTTGTCACTTTCAAAATCACTGTCAACAACTGAAAATGTAAAACATTATGTTGAATCCCATATTAAAATAAAATGCCCAATACTGTAACAGCATTCCTTCTTCCATAAGTTTATTTATTTTGTATTTCAACTTTACAGGTGAATCTTAAAATGTCCGACATTTTTTAGTCTTATTAAAAGTTAATGAAAAATAACAAGAAATGACAAGTTAGATGTAATGGTAAAGTATTCCAGTTTGGAAGTTTTTCATTTGAACATTAATTTCTTACAAGGGGCAAAACTCAGAAAATACACATCAAAGAGTTACTTCAATACTTGTCAATTAAATTTTCCCCTTATGAGATCTATCTACACTCCAAAGTTTGAAGTGAACATCTTTGTATACTTATGGACAGAAGTCTTGTCCAGTATGGTTATACACAATATCTTTTAAACATGTGAAGAACAGAATAACCCAAGGACAACATGGGGACTATATGCTGCTCCTTTTGGAGCATAAAAATTGTAATAAAAGGTCTTTAACTCTAGAACAAATGGGACAGCTTTTTTTTGTCAATAATTTTGTCAAATATTGTTATATAAACATTATATAAACATACTAAAGTCATCTCTGTATCGTCTATTTTTTCCACCTTTCCTCTGTGACCGTCTTGTTGACCTTGAGTTATATCTCCATGATGAGTCGATGCTGTCCTCACTGACCACTTCACTGTCCAGTTCTTCTGAGGACTTGGTTACATCAGAAGCATTGGAATCTCTGAAATTATGTCAAACAGCAATTTAAAGTCAATCATTTTGTATAACATACACTATGTCCTCCCCAGGCCTTTAAAGCACACAGACATGCTTGAATTAAAAATAGCAAAAGTGTGTTGACTTTCACAACTTTTATTACATAAAACATTTTTTCATTATCAAATCATATTTTTGTTAACCTTGACTTTTTTGTCAGGGAAAGAATACTTAACAAGAAACCATAGAGGGTAAAAACATCACTGACAGAAATATGAGTAAAGGATTGAGACCCATCCCTGAAATATCTACTGTATTCTCTTTATTTAGATTCTAAGATTTGGGTTGGTACCCACACTCCAGGTCAGCACACTCTGTTGTATGTTAATGTTTAGAACATTTGCTGGTATGCATAGTTATTCTTCAAAATTTGACCTTTAAACACAGGGCAATAGCTATTGGACATGATTTTTGTCTTATGTTAATGACCATCTTTGTGAAATTTGGCTGAAGTCCTTTTTTAATGCAATAATGAGAAGATGAGTAATAATTAGAGACAGCCTTATTGAGGTTAACAATTGTGTTCAGTTTAGTAGGAAGAGTTTAGGTAGTTGCTAAGATACACTTCTGAACCCAGACCTGGAAAGAGATATGCCTGGATGGAAAAGACACTCATTATACAAGTATTTCCAAATTCTTCTGACATAAGGACATGACAAAAATCATTTCCATCACCAAAATCTGACCTATTTAAGATCAGCTTTAAATAACTTAAGACATCTTACTCTGAGAGTTGGTAGTCGTCAGTATCATCATCGTCATCAATATCCTCGTCCAGCTCAGTGAGGCGTGGTTTACGTTTCTTTGGCAGCTTCTTTTCTTTCTCCTCATCAGACACTCCCAGAATGTTAGACATGTCCTTCCCTCGGCTTATACCTAATGAAAAGAATATTAACATGTTGGCTAGGTACTTTATATTCTTGTACAACCCAATGAAATCTTGCCAGTACTTTAGGCGAATAAGCTTGAAAACAATTTGTGACAGACATCCAGACACAATGACAACATCAAAATGTCTCCACCCACTTTGTGAGGAGAGACATAATCATGCATAAAAATGTTCAACTGCATAAGTTCTTCAACAAGAAGGTATTCAATGCAGGAATATGATTTTAGCTAAATAAAACTTTTTCAAAGCAGTGTTTTCTCTTAGATGGTAAGTAAAATCAATCATGGAAATGGAACAGTTTGTTCACGTACCTGGTGGTTTCACTTTCTTTGGTTTGGGTTCTTTAGGAATGCTCAAATCTTCTTCGATTGCATCCATGATCAGTTCATCAAACTCCTCAAATCTATAGCTCACAGACTTCTTCGAGCGACACGCCCGCTGCACAAATTTCTGTTTGGATATCTTAGATTTATGACTATGAGTTCTCTCCTCTTCAGAGGAACTCTCTGACCTGGAGGCTGATTCTGAACTTCCTGTTTCACTGCCACTTCCTGTCTCAGATTCCTCACTCTCCCTGTAGTTTGGTTTCTTACGCCTCCTTTGTTGAGGAATTTGTTTGACTTCCTGTAAATCAAATAGGAACTAAGTTAGTTTTACTTTCTGAAAATCACAGAGTAACAAAGTTAGTTTATCTTCCTGATAATCAGTCTAGGATAAACAGAAGGAAAGATTTAACTCTTAACTCCATATATTTATTGCGTGGGCAAACAGTGTAGATCCAGATCAGCCAGTACATGTGTGCTGTCTGATCAGGATATACACTGTTCGCTTTTGGATATATTTGGTTAATTCTGACCAAGAAGCAACCTTGGCAGATCCAGATCAGATGGCACAGATGTACCAGCTGACCTGGATTTACACTGGTCACACACACTTTAAAATGTGTATTAAGACTACAATACCCAGTGACCATCCATGTCTTACTTGCAGTTTATGTCTGACATACTGACAATAAGCACAATTATAACAATTATCATAGCATTAAATGCCTTTTTTTTTGTTTTGCTAAATTTTATTCACTCAGTTATATATTCACATGTTTTAGTCAACAAGTGTTTGAGAATTAGAACAGGTCCCTCAGGTCACATTAACGGTTTTAGAAATGTTGTTGGTTGTTTGTAAGCAAGCAAATGAATGTACAGGATGAGTAATCTGCAGACAAATGAATGTACAGGATGAGTAATCTGCAGACAATAGCAACCAGTCTACATTATGTGTGTGTGTGTAAAATAAATTTCAACCAATTTTTTACTAAACCAACAAACATTTAACGCCCAGAAATTATCAACTATTCAGTATAAAATTTACTTAAGAAAACCATTCATTACCTGAGTTTCTGGTTCTTTGAGGACATTGTCTAAGCTGATAGAAACAAAAGCAAGCCTCTCCTTTCTGAAAACATCAATGTAGCTATGATTTAATGTTTGATGACACTGATGTGAATGTAGCTATGAATTAAAGTTTAAAGACACTGATGTGAATGTAGATATGAATTAAAGTTTGAAGACACGTGTGAATGTAGATATGATTTAATGTTTGAAGACATGCGTGAATGTAATTACGAATTAATGTTTGAACGCATGGTGTGAATGTAGCTATGAATTAATGTTAAAGACACTGGCGTGAATGTAGCTATGAATTAATGTTAAAGACACTGGTGTGAATGTAGCTATGAATTAATGTTTGAACACACAGTGTGAATGTAGCTATGAATTAATGTTAAAGACACTGGTGTGAATGTAGCTATGAATTAATGTTAAAGACACTGGTGTGAATGTAGCTATGAATTAATGTTAGAGACACTGTTGTGAATGTAGCTATGAATTAAAGTTAAAGACACTGTTGTGAATGTAGCTATGAATTAAAGTTAAGACACTGTTGTGAATGTAGCTATGAATTAAAGTTAAAGACACTATTGCGAAAGAATCTATATATTAATGTGTGAAGACACTTGCGTCAAACCCCAGAGAATTCCAACCAATGAATATATATTTTTAACTGAAAAATACAACTGCCCAAATTTATGCCCAAGCAAAAATGTCATTTATGGCCTCTGTGCAAAGTTTGATCCTCAGGCAATTAAACGATAGATACCACAATACAAGACAGTAAAATAAAGTGATATGAAGTAAGAAAGAAAGATGTTTACCTTCTAACAAGTCTATCATTCTTCAGTATGGCTTGATCAAGGTTCTTAAGGTGTTCCTCTAACTTCTCCTTTAATGATGTCTGCAAGGCAAAAACTCAAACTGTTAATCCTTAGCTCCATTGACATGGGTTTTTGTCACATGTGAACAGTGTAGATCCAGACCAGCTGGCACATCCACAGCATCTGATAAGGTACTACACTGTTAGCTTCTTGGTAAGAAATAACCTAGATAATTAATCAAACAGCGAATAGGTTAAATCCTGATCAGGCATGAATGTGCTATTTCATCTGGATCCACACTGTTCACCCATGAGATAACAGCCTAGATATCAGACTTTACATTGTCATTGAGTTATATATAACTAGAATTTGGAGTTCCTCGTAACACAAGTGTTGCATAAAGTTGTATTTGAAAGGGGCATAACTCAAAAATAGTGAAACAGGAGTTATGGCCTATGGCTGTGTTCATGCAGATGATACATTCCCAGTATTAGGTGAATAGGAGAAGTGCTTCCAAAGTTATAGGCAACATTAAGTTTCAAGTTAAAATTGAAAGAGGCATAAATAAAAATAGTGAAATATGAGTTATCAAAATTGGTTCTCGGCCTGCAATCAGTGTAGAACCAGCTTAGTTATGTTCATCAGATTTAAGTTAACTTTTCTTGTCATAGTTGTTGATGTGTACTTCTTAATTTTTCTTGTCCATTAATTTTGGAATCAATGTATTAGTGATAAAGGATTGTCAGTATTTCCCGGTCATAAGAAAATTTTCCAACAATAAAGACTTACATGTTCACATGGAGGACAGAACCAGTCGCCTTCTGGTATGATCATCAGCGGTGGTCGTAAACAAGCTGTATGGTACCCGGCATCACACTTATCACACAGCAGAATCTGTAAACACAAAATCTCAAGTTGCACATTACTCTGCATAGAACAACAGTAACTACATAGAGGAACTTTATCTTATATCAGATGGAAGATATTTAATTTAATAAATCTTAACATCTTTCTTCTGCTTTGCATTGTTCTACCACATTTTATGTCAGATTTCAGCATGAAGTGTGTCATGAATGTTTGTTTTTTAACCCTTTCCTCCTAGACACACCTTTATTGCATGGGCGAACAGTTTAGATCCCGTGCCATCTAATTAGGATCTGAACTGTTCGCTTTTTTATTCATTAGGTTATGTCTGACCAAAATGCGACCAGTGCAGATCTTGATCAGACGGCATGGATGTGCCGGCTGATCTGGATCTACACTGGTGGCACATGCGTAAAAATGCGTATATTTGGAGGAAAGGGTTTATATGGATGTAGTTGCCAGAAAATATGTAATCCCCAAAACCATATACGTTGAAACAAAGACAGTATAATCAATGATCTGCCTAACTGATCAATATACATTAATAAGAAATTGACCTTGTCTAAACATGAGTTTATAAAACAAGAGGGTCCATAGGACCCTGGGTCGCTCACCTGTCAACAACTGCTCAATGGTTGCAAGAGTTGTGAGCAAGTTTGGTAAAATCAAGTCAAAAAATATAGCTGCTATTGTGGAGAAAGTCAAAATAGCTTACTTTGGCTCTTTCAAGGGCCATAACTCTGGAGATCTTCAATATCAATATTCATACCAAATTTGATGACAATCGGATAAAAAATGTGACCTCTATTGCATTAACAAATTTTTTGCTTTACTCTGACCTAGTGACCTAGTTTTTGACCAAAGATGACCCAGTTACGAACTTGACCTAGATATTATTGAGATAAACATTCTGACCAAGTTTGAAGAAGATCTAATACAAAAACAAGTTTTGTAGAGGACCACTACATGATGACACATACCAATACTAAGGTTCTAGGCCATGTGGTTTAAGAGAACAAGATTTTTTAAGTTTTACCTATATAAGTCTATGTAAAACAAGTGACCCCTGGGACGGGACCATTTTTGACCCCAGGGGGATACTTTGAAAAATTTTAGTATAGGACCACTGGATGATGCTCTATACCAAATATCTAAGCTCTAGGCCTTACGGTTTCAGAGAAGAAGATTTTAAAAGATTTACTATATAACACTATTTAATAAAACTAGGGACCCCCGGACAGAGCCATTTTTGACCCCAGGAGAATAATTTGAACAACTTTTGTAGAGGACGACTACATGATGACACATACCAAATACCAAGGTTCTAGGCCTTGTGGTTTTAGAGAAGATTTTTTTTAAGTTTTCCCTAAATAAGTCTATGTAAAACAAGTGACCCCTGGGGCGGGGCCATTTTTGATCCCAGGGGGATTGTTTGAACAATTTTGGTAGAGGACCACTAGATGATGCTGTATATCGAATATTAAGGCTCTAGGCCTTGTGGTTTTGAAGAAGAAGATTTTTAAAGTTTTTTTCTTTCCATTGCAATGGCAACCGGAGTTCTGCATGGAATTCAATTCTTTGAACAATTTTCAAAGGGGACCACCAAGAAACATTCCTGGGAAGTTTGGATGAAATTGGCTTAGGGGTATATGAGAAGATGTCGTTTAAATTAAAAGTTTACAGACGGACAGACGCCTGACAAATTGAGATCACAAAAGCTCACCTTGTCACTATGTGACAGGTGAGCTAAAAAATCAACATTGAAACTGCTCCTGCCTCACAAATGCTTTTCCTAATGGGGTATCTTATATGAATATCATATCTTCTGAGCCTGATGCGCATGTCTGTTAGACAACTTAATAGGAGCATTTAAACATTAATTTTACTTTCAATATTCAAAGAGACAAACACCCTTCCTACCATAAATTATTAAAAATAATTTAAACAACGGGATGAACAAAAAGCAGAAGGAATTAATTTTAATCTTGTCTAAATTTATTATGTCAATTTCATAATAAGCAATTTGGATAGTCTGAAGACCCCATTACTTTTGCCGACAGCTAATATGGTACAACATTACTGTTACAAAGCCATTGTTACCCATTCAGGTTGATGGGACCTCAGACATTTCACACATGGTGTCTCCTCCTCTTCTTCCACTTTTTTGCTGCTTTTCTCTGAAAGATACACAGTTGTTGAATGATAACATCACCATTAGGCAGTAATATCTAACCTGTTTATCCCTTTAATCCATTTTATCTCAGAGTAGATCCAGATCAGCCAGCATATCCATGCCATCTGATCAGGATCTGCACTTGCTTTCTGGTCAGAAATAACCTAAGAAATAAAACATCAAACTGTGTAGATCCTGAGCAGATGGCTTAGATGTGTAGATCCTGAGCAGATGGCTTAGATGTGTAGATCCTGAGCAGATGGCTTAGATGTGTAGATCCTGAGCAGATGGCTTAGATGTGTAGATCCTGAGCAGATGGCTTAGATGTGTAGATCCTGAGCAGATGGCTTAGATGTGTAG
Source organism: Corbicula japonica (assembly GCA_038501625.1). Lineage (NCBI taxonomy): Eukaryota > Metazoa > Mollusca > Bivalvia > Venerida > Cyrenidae > Corbicula > Corbicula japonica. The sequence goes on along the minus strand of JAZAYU010000030.1, from coordinate 753,076 downwards.
ATCCTGAGCAGATGGCTTAGATGTGTAGATCCTGAGCAGATGGCTTTGATGTGTAGATCCTGAGCAGATGGCTTAGATGTGTAGATCCTGAGCAGATGGCTTAGATGTGTAGATGTGCCAGGTAGTCAGGATCTACACTGTTCACACAGACATAAAGATATGGAGGAAATGGTTAGTCATTCTTTTCTCCCTACTCTTTTTTTTATAAGAAAAACATGATGTCTCTCCTAATACAAGTCCTGATACTCCACACGGACCTAATATCATAAAGCTGAGACTGGGAATGATCAAGGCACAGACTGGTTTGGCAACAGTGCCTAGCAACACAACACTAAGCATGCTGGCTCAGACATCCCCAAACAAAGGTTTCACTCATATACCTGACAAAACGGAACATCATTATAAGTTATCTCAAGGATCCTATGCATTAGTTCTGAGGCTGTGCTCAATTTCAACCTATCAGACTGTGGAGATCAGAGACTGGTCACTAGTTTTAAAACCTTGGACCCTGATAGTGTGCACTTAGAGAATACCTAGGTACATTGTATGATATAACAGTAATACATGCAGGGAAGGCACATAGAAAAACCTATTTTTACCATTAATTAGGAAATAAGACATAAACAGAAAATATTTCTAGTCAAAGATTTCTCTGAAAACAGGTATATGATGCTGGAACTCAAAAACAGCAATTTTAACACAACTGTATCAAAGTAAAGTGAAAACAAAATTTACTGTGGTGATTAACTTTCATGAAAATCATACAAACTTTTGTTTAAAAATCTGCCATGTGTCATATTCTAGTAGAATATGCATGATACCGAATGCTTTCTGGGAGATTTGAACAGTCATGTCAACGATCCCACATTTTGTACATTAACCAGTTATTAGCCACGCATCATCATTACTTGAAATTTTACATGTATGTATTTCATATCAGTTTACCTCCTAACTTGAATTTTAACAAATCTGTCTCAGTTACAAAATAATGTCATTGAGTTAAAGGGAGACAAATGTTTCATCATATCTTCATTATTGCTTGTCAAAGGTAAGCAATATGCAATTTAAGAACTCACCAATATCACATAAAATGTGTTTTCAGTGAAAAATTTTCAAAATGTTTATACGATGTGGCTCTACTCTGTTTTAATTTCAATTTCAGTTAGATTTTGGCTTATAACCAAAACATCAAACAAGTTTTGCGGCGACAGATATTAGCGTATTGAAGTAGCAGGAAAGTTCAACTGACAGACTGTTCGTAGTTAATCATGCCTTCAGATTGCTTTTAGCCACACCTTTTGTTAGTGTTTTAACGTCCCTAAGGAGAATGAACCCGCAGCCACAATGATTGACAGCAAAATCTAATTTGGAAGTAAAACACAGCGTCTTTTGATTGGAGCAGCAGTTCTAACAGTCATCGCAGGACGGAAAACAGGATTGGCTTCTTGTGAAGTGTTGCAGTGCAGATGTTTAACGAGGATGCTTGCTGTGTCAAAATCTATTTGAAATCGTAATTTTTAGTATCTAGCTACCAAATTAAGGTAACTTACTGTTCGCTTTGGCTTCATGACGGAGAGCATTTCTTCCCTTTGGAATTTCTTCTACCACTGAAAATATAATAATAGAACACAGTTCATAATTTAAGTTGTTCTTGTGATTTCACAAACCTATCAATAAAGCAAGATGATAACACAATGTGACAAACCCAGGTTTTCTTCTGAAGTGAAAATAGGACACAACTATGACAAAATACAGACAAGATTTATTAAACTTGTCCTGTTCATTGCTATTATGATGTCAGACAACTATGTTAAGTTTCAAAGCTATACCTTGGATAACTTCTGAGAAAAAGTGAACTTAAACAAAAAAACTAAATGAAATGTTGACACCAGCCCACCCCATTCCCCAATCTACCAGTAATAACCAAGAATTTCCAGGGAAAACCTGGTTAAAAATAACAAAGTGATTGGCAGGAAATTCCTTTCAGCAAGCATAAGGAATAAAAGAAAGAAATGATGAGAAAAACTATTACATCTAAAACAAATTCCAAGCATCATCTTACCACTTTAAAAATAGAAGTGAAATTCTTGAAGACACTATTAAGTAAGAAGTGATACCTTCTTTAGGGTCTTTCTTCTTCCTCTTCTTGGATTTCAATGTGAATTCATCATCATCGTCATCAAAATAATCATCACCAGACTCCTCTAGCTCACTGGGCAGATAGTCCGGTGATGGGGACTTCTTACGTGCCCTCAAGTTGCGTACACGTGCACTCCTTCTACGTCCTGTATCTTCCTCTTCGCTCAGATTGGCTGGTATTTCAGGCTCCTCACTTTTGTTTGGCTTCTCTTCTGCTTTCTTTCCCTGTAAGGCAGACTCTTGCAATAAGCTTGTAAGATTTAATTGCTTCAGTTTTGCCCACACCCCAATACCAGCACATTTTAGGCATGAGTCTCTTAACTTTTCTGATGGATAAAGACCCCATGTGTGCCTCAATCCATCATTTTAGATTAGAAGAAGAACCTGGATAGAACCAACAATCTGCACCATAGAGTTAAACTGGAACATCTTATGAGTTACTTAAAATTAGTGATTCAAATTTACCTTTGGAGAATCTGTTGTTGCCTGCCTTCTGCCAACATTTCCATTTTGGTTTTTCCCTTTTGTCCCTCTACCTCTGCCTGCCATCTGGCTGAGGGGTACATCATCATCTGAGGACGAGGAGCTATCAAAGTTGACCCCGCGTCGCTGACCTCGACCCTTGGAGGTGACACGACCTCTCAACTTTGACCTCTTTGAGGCTGGCTCAACTGGTTCCTTGTCATCAGAGTTTGCTGCCTGAAACATGTGTCTCACTGACTGATCATCTTCATACATTTGTACAGCCTATATATGTTTGCACCCAGGCAAATGCTCAAGCTAAAGAGGCCATCAATACCCTCCTAATAAACATATGATGTACATCTTTTGTATAAATATGCATAAATGTTTTATAATTATAGGTAAAATATAAAACAAAAGATGCACAGAAAAAGCTTATTTGGAGGAGGTAATAATGTAATTCCATAAAAGTTTTATACATGTGCAAGTCATATATTGTGGTTCTGATTGAAATGTTGTCAGAAACAATTAGAACATTGGTACAATTTTCATTAAGAGTACCTTAACCCTTTACTCCATAGATATGCTTTTTATTTCATGGGCCACAAGTGTAGATCCAGATCATCAAGTACATGACTACATCTGTGTGTCTGGTCTTGATCTATACTGTTTCCTTTTTGGTCTAAACAACCTAATGAATCAAAAAGTGTAGATGTGCTGATCTAATTTATAATGGTGCCATGTGTAAACAGCCTTATCCTATGTAGTACAGGCTACACCCAAAGCCTAAAATACATTTCTCATTGTTTTGATAAATGTCATCCAGTTGCTACATCTAAATACATGTGCACATGCTATACAACTAAGTACATAAATCTATCTGAATAAAATATACAGTACCTGTCTTTTCTGGGCTTTTGTGTGATTTTTCTTAGAGTTTGCCACCAGCCCCTTTATTTTTCTTTGAGTTGGTTCTTCTATGGCTTTTTCTTCATCATTTGTAATGTCCTTGGGTTCATCAGCCATCTCCTCAGGTTGTTCTTTGTCAATGTTAGTCTGTTCCTCTGCTAATTTCATTTCCTCTTTACTCTGTTCAACAGGATCTTTCTTCATTTCAGATTTCTCTTCACAATCTTTGCCCTTGATTTCAGTATCTGTTTTTGTTTCAGTCTCGTTTGTTTTAGGGTTTATTTCATCCTCAACATTATTACTTTTAATTGCTTCATCTTTTGAATCTCCATCCTTCGTTGTTTCAGATAATGTCTTACTTTCATCTACTTCTGGTTTGCTTGGACTTTTCCTTATTGCTGTCTTAACCGGTCTTTTACTTGGCTGTACAGTTTCAGATTCCAATTTTTCATCATCATCTGTTGAACTCCAACTTACACTTCTATCTAAATCAGCTTTTCTTTTTCTGGACTTTTTGGCCTCTAACTTCTCAGTGATTTTGGTTTCTGATGTCTCCGATCTTGGAATTTCTTTGGCTTCAGTAAAATTTAAATTATCTCTCTTCTGTTCTTCAGTATTCTCTAGACCACATGGTGCATTTGTTTTTGTATCACAACTTTCTTTTGGAATTTCATTGTCTTTTGATTTATCATCAATGTTTCCTGAATCACATTTTTCTGTTGCATCATTGTTTGATATATTGTCCAACTGTGCATGTTCTTTGGATACTGAGGTAGAATCTTTCACACTTTTGTCTTCATCACCACTTAATATATTTTCTTTTGTCTTTCCTTTATCAGTTTTGCACAAACTTGTTTCATCAGACATAGGTGAACTGTCGCATTTTACTGTATCTTTTGATTCTTTTACTGGTTCCTCTGACTTTAATGACTCACATTCATTTTTATTAGTATCTACTTGAATAGTATCACCATTTTCAGCTTTTTTTTCAGTTAAATCATCACCATCTAACTTGCTATCCAAATCTTTTACATCACTTTTGTCAGTTTGTAAATTCTGACTACTTTCATTTTTATCTCCAGCCAATTTTGCTTGTTCTTTTTCACAAGTTGCAGCATCCTCAGATGTTTTATCAGAATCTGCAAGTGTATCATTTAAACTGCAGTCCCTGATAGATTCAGACTCTACCTGTTTATTACAAGACTCTATGTTTACCGTGATCTTAGAACCCATTTCTTCTAAATTAGGAGAGACTGGTGTACCCTGTTTTTCAATGCCTTCCTTTTCAGAGGCTACTTTATCCGTAATACTTAAATTATCTCTTGGCTTATCAACATTCTTGTTAGATTCAACTGTTTCATTATCTTTACACTTTTTGTCTTTGACATCCATCTGACTGACGGATGCATTCTGATCTAAATTACTGCTTGCCTTTTCACTTTGAACACATTTATTGCTATTTGCTGTTTCTTCCGAAGTGGATTCAGCTGAATGTTTGCCTGAGGTGTCACATTTTATTGCATCAGTTTTGTCACATACAACATTTTCTTTTGAAGTTTCTCCTTGTTGTTCAGATATACTGTTAGGGTCTTTACTTTCTTTGCTAAATGTACAGCTAGTATTAACACTGTCTTCACTAAGTTCCAACTCCTGTTTTAACTGATCTTCAGTTTTTACTTTAACATCCTTATCAGTCTCTTGTTCAGCCACTTTAATTTCACCATCAACCTCATCAGATTTCTCCGAGGTTTTGTTATTTTCACTATCAGTATCAGAATCTACAAGTCCTTCTTCTTTCATCTTACACATGATTTTCTGTATTTCTAAACCTTTCTCTTTAACAAATTTATCTTTCAACATTTTACTAGGTGACTGGATATCCGACTTGTTGACTTTAAGAATTAGTTGTGACTTGGTGCCAGGTGGTGTCGAGTTTTCACCGTCGCTGGGTTCTTGTTTGATGGTTAGAGGAGACGGGCCTAGAGGAGTCTTCTGTTTAAAGGAGTCCCCAGAATCTTCATTTATATCACTGGACGCCTCTGAAAGTAAAGTCTGATATCATTGCACTCAGTCTATCGTAAATATATTTAAGAATTCAATTAATTATGTGTTGTGGTCATGCGGGTATGAAAAAGGAGACAGTGCACTCGACTATTTGAATCATATAGTTGAAATAAATGCAGTATGGAATGTAATTATAAGTTGATATAATTTATTTAAAGATAGTAGAGTAAAACAATTTATTACAACAACTATTGCCAAACATCCATGTGAAAACTGGAATAATATGTACATATAAATGAATATTGCAAAAATTGATCTGGGTTGTTCAAAATGTATGAACAATGAACAATCTAAATGTTTTTCATATCCTGGCAAACACAATAAAACAAAAATGAACATAAATAGTTCAAGGATTATTGTTTTATGACTCGGTATCAATTTACCTGAGAGATCAGAAGACTCTTGTTTATCTAGTTTCACATCTGTACCATACTCGAGTCCAGTGATTAGCTTGGCCAAGTCATCCCGACATCTACAATGTAAATAAGTGCCACAAGGTGTTATTGTGTATAGAGCACATTATATCTGTTATTTTTATTGCTGGATATTTGTAAGAATTTAGTTAAAAAACAAATGATTTTATTTCATGCGAGTTTAAATTTTGCAAAGCAAACACCATCATAGTAAAAAATAAGCTCAAGAAAACTTACATGCCATGGGATAGTGCTGTTATCCATAGGCAAACAGTTTAGATCCAGTTTGCCCTTCACATTAAATTTTGTGCCATCTAATCAGGATCTATATTGTTTGCTTTCTGATTAATTATTTTTATTAATTACCAAGAAGCAACCAGTATCCATCCAGATCAAACAACACAAATGTGCCAGCTGATCAGGATTTACCCTTTTTACACATTCAATAAAACCCTTTATATATGTAGTAAAGGGATACAAGCAGTATCTATGGATACCTGCAGACAAGTTCCCAGGATTCCGAGTCGACATCATCCTGATCTTCCCTGTACACACGCAGGTTCAACTCCTTGTCCTGTGTAACATAACAGCAACTTTAGCCTTTATCTGATTACACATGTGGGAAGACATAACCAAATGGTAGAAAAAGTCATTAGACAATACAAAGCATCTAAAAAATTAGTATATGTCTCTCTGCAACACTTTGTTCACTCACTCTTTAACCATACCATCCCAAGAACTGGCAAAATAAACAGATTGAACCCACAACATTTTAGTGTGCCAAACTAACTTCACTTCTGCAATTTGGGCAGTTACTGATGATTCCATTCGAGTCAAAATAAAATAAAATCAATCTCTTTCCCAGAAAATCATTTTAAGTTATGGTATAATTAACTTAATGACATTTTATTATACTGCAAAGAAATTTCCTTCAATTTCATTGGATGATTTGCCATTGATGTAAGTCAGTATGTACGGATTGGCCGTAAATACGAGTGCATGTGCCTTAAATTCCCCCTCTGGCCTCCTAGCTTTTGTTGTCGTCCACCATGTTGTTTTAAATTTTGGGAAAAATTTGTGTAATTAAGCCAATCTTCTACTTTGTAAAGCAGTAAGCTCATGGATTATTTAAATAATGACTGAGAATAATTGTGTAATGTTTTTAAAGTTGAAAACAATTCATTAAATCTTAATTCCTAAAATAAATATCGAACCGCTATACACATTGATGTATATAGTAGTTACGTCATGCAGTTAATTTAGTGACGTAATATAGGTGATATTTTGAGGTTCTCAATGGGGAAATGTGCAGTTCGAGATTAAATTAGCGAAATAAATGAAAAATCAATGTTTTCTAGTTATGTTTTGCCTAAAAAAATGCTTTGCAGTATAATAAAACAATAATTTGGTTTCTCGAAAGGGTATGTGAGGATATATTGCCGGTCTGGATGTCATATTAAAACTCGCCTGCGTCTCGGGTAATATGACATCAAGACCGGCAATACAGTCGGGCTCCGCTATATCGCGGTCCGTGGGGTCCATCCCCTCAAATCGCATTATTATAGGATCCGCGATATTCGAGGGACAAAGAACTTATGCTATTCTTAGGTCCGTACATGTATTACTCGTAACACTTTATCGGTTATTGAAAATAAATCCTTTGTTTGCATGTTGTTTTGTTATTATCTAATAGTTGCTGTAAAATTATTACTTTGTGAATTTAACTCACAAAAGTTTGTACTGCGGGTGTTCGTCTAATGCGGAACTCATGTATTTGTTTGACCTGTACGCTGTTTTAAATGAAAACAATACGCTTGCAGTTTTAATCTTTGTTGTTGTAATCTTCAATCATCATTTCTAAAATAATATTGTAAAACATGTCAAATGTAGGCATGAGCTTCTCAAATTAGAAGCCTATTAACAACATCAAACACCTTTGTCATGCTATCTGCAGTAGGTGCGAAAAACAACCATTCAGTAACCATTTCGCGTATGTGATTAGGTGCCCCAGTGTTTGTACAACAATTTATTACTTAACAATTTTATGACAGTTTGATATTTTAATAAACGTAGGAAACAATCAACAGTTCATAAAGAAACAGTTTACAATTGTTTCAACGATTCTCGGTACGTTAATGAACGAGCGTCATTGTCTTTATCGATTAACGCGGTATTAACGTTGTTACTTCCCTTATATTCCCTTTCCAAATATACAAAAATGGCCATTGATAGAATTTTACTATCTTTTATGAAAAAAAAAACAGGGTCCAAGGGTTGACCGCGTTATATTGGATTTCGCAATATAGCGGAGCCCGACTGTATATCCTCACACACCCTGTCAAGAAACCAAATACACTGCAACTCCATTATATCGCGAACTTCAGGGTCCAAGCCCACCAACCGCGATATAAACGGAGCGCGATATAAGTACATAATCGCGCTTAAACACGGAGAATTTATTTGTTTTTTATGTCAGATGCGTGTATATCGCGGTGTTGCGTAATTAACACGCCGTGAAATCTACAGGTACATCAGGGAGTACGTTCCGTGCTGGGCAAATGTTTTAAAACAACTTTTTTATTAAGTATATTAATATTTTTGATAAAAAGAAATTAATTAATGTACAAAACAAAGATCGCCGTTATCAATGTCCAAGGGTGATATTATTGTTTTCGGTACTTTCAACTGATGGACGATCTGTTGGTCGGTCATGGTTGGCGATGTTAGTTTGTCGTCGTTCGTCGTTTACCAGCTTGATATGTCGATCAGCAGGTAATGTCAAACAACAAATTGTTTTGACGTTTCCTGCTCATGTCTATTATGGTCAGCAACTTGCATTAATTGACGCTAATTTGCGGTTTGTCTCGTGAACGAAACTCTGCCAGTACCATATCAGCTTAGTGTTTTTCGCACCTCTTGTTCGTCACAAAGGGGGTTTCATGTCAAATCAGAAGCAACAGAATTGTAAAAAAAACCTTTCATCTATTTTCATACGTTTGCTCTTAAATTGTGTGAACGTGTACATCGCCTCTTAAATCTCTGCATACAAAATGTAATAAACAGCCTTCGCCGATAATGACGTAATCAACACGGAAAAAGCGTGCGTTTCGTGAATTTGTCGCCAATGTTGATTAATTCATTTGATCTTTTTACCACCCACGAAGAATGAACAAACATATACATTGTAAATGTACAAAAAATTGGGATCCACGGACCAAGCCAGATATATTGGATATCGCGATATAACGGATCGCGATATAACGGAGTTGCAGTGTAACTATATAATATTCCTAACTTAAAACAAATATGACACTCATAGGTAACTTGCCTAAGTGCAACAGTTACTATCCAAAAAGAAATAAAGACCTACCAGAAAGAACCAGTATGCCATGCCATTCTTGTCCCTGCCAACTGGTAAAAATCTCATTTCTTCTATTGGAATTTCATTGATCTTGTCTTTAAATTTGACATTAAAATCAAACTGGCTTTCCATCAAATTCTGAAATGTACATTTACATACTTGTGTACCATCAAAACAGTAGGATTTCAGCTCATGAAATTATTTATGTTTTGTACTTACTGTGTCAAAACATCTTTCAAATTAAAAAAAACTAGAATGTGTCCTTGGACACTGATGCCCCCACTGCTGCAACAAAATTTGTAATAACAAAGGGCCATAAATTTGGTAAAAATGGTCGCAGGAAAAATTCCTTTCTTTACGATCATCTACACATCCTGCTTGATCATCTGTGCAAGTTTGAAAGAAATCGGCCTTATAGTTTATGAGGAGTTGATGCCACAAGTTTGGGGACGTACGGACGGACGGACTACATACAGACAAACAGACGAACAGCCGAGTGCAACTCTATATGCCTCCCACTTCGTGGGGGCATAAAAACAAGTTAGCATGCCATCTCAATTCCAAATCCTGATAACTTCTGTATCATAAACCTGTTTAATTTAAAGCTACTGGCTAAGCACTGTTAAAGCTATTGTGTAGTATTGGCTAAGCAAACAATGTTTCTCATTTCTGAAAAAATTGAGTATCACAACAAACACATTGTAAACTTTAAATATTTTACATAACAAATATTAGTTCCAACTGGCCATTTACAAATAATTTCTCCTGCCATTTATCATTACCTTTAATAGTGTCAGTTTTGTTGAAGTTTTCGCCAGTTTATACCCAAATCTTTCTATTTCCCAGGCATCTACACTGGAATATTTGTCACAAAACTGAAAGAACAGAACAGACAATTAATATAGGCCTCGCGTACTGGACTAAGAACTTTCTGTCAACCAGAACTGTTACGTTTTATTGGACCAACTGACCATATTTGAGTGCGGACAGGTATTTGTAACATTTTCTGGTTGTTATTTATTTGATAAGTATCTTCCATATCTAGCATTCTGTGTTGAAATATGTTAATTTCCATCTTGACTGGAATATTCAGTGCATATGGTATTAATGTGAGAAAGCACTGAACGTAAAATTGATATTCCTCAGTTAGAAAACAGCAGAATTACATATTTATTTCATGGAGTGTATTCTATATTTCACTGGAAAGCATAAAATTACATTCTCTTTTGTATCTGCCATCAACAAGTAACAATAATATCTTAATGAGTGGTTCTGTGGTCCCCCACCAGAGTCACATACCATAAGACAGTGAATGATTCTTGTTTCACAGTTAATCATGAATAATGTACAGTTCTTAGTGGTTTCAATTGGTTTGAGTCTCACTAGGGCTTTAAGTATTGGTTTCAAACAAGGATGTGGTCAATAAAGTGTGATTGCCCATTGTATTTAGTAAATATCTGACACTTGATAAAACAAAATGAAGTTAAAGCAATTTTATAAATCGTAAAGTTCAATGAATAGAAGATATGACTTGCAACACTGTAGTTATGACCCCTTCAAAATTGTCAACACCTGGTTATCAAAAGCTACTGAAATCCCTGTTAATATATACAAGATGTTTGAATCTGTTCCTGATTATGTCCAAAAAAATTATTTAACTTGAATTTGTATTTATAAAATATAACCTTTCTAATATACCTTGATGATTCCTCGTTCCCACCTGTCAGCAGTCACATTGGACAACTTCTTGTGTACTCTTCTTAGAAGTCTTACATGAAGGTCTATCAAAAATGGGTGAACTGCAATAACATACAGGAAGATGGTTGTACCAGCATTTTTCAGGAAAACGAGTCCAGAATTAAAAGTTACACTCCCTAACTTGGGTCCTCATGTCAAAAAACTTAAAATTAATTTATAACTAATTGCACTGCAGTGACTAAACTATTTTTCAGTTTAATGATATGATATTAAAAAATAAACAAGCATAAATGGTGCCATGTTGATAAATTTGGATATGATTCTGGTACAAATTGTTCAATATTCATGAAAGAACCATTTTGTCTAATGTCATGATAATTTACAACTATGAGAAGTTTCTTAGAGAACTGAAAATTGCCATGATCACACAGACAAATTACAAACCAGGTGCGGCAATAATGACTCTTTAGAAAACTATTCGAATAGTATTTCTAACAGCACAGTAGCCATTGAGTAATTTCAGCTGATAAATAAACCAGTCTATATGAATGCTGACTATAAGGATATTGTATAAATTCCAGGGTGCCTTATTCAATTGACCACTATTTGCCAGTAAATGCCGGTATTTACCGGTAAATACCACCGGCATGGAAAATACTCATATTTGCCGGCATTTTGCCAACCCCGACTCTGTAATAACCTCGCTATAAAGATGGTACCATTTGTTGTGAAATATAGGCACATAGTGTACATTAATGAAGGATTAGTGTAGATTGGACGATTTTTATACAGGTAGGCGGTGCTGAATCATACGGTTCATCGATAATCTGATGATTAGTGAGGGTGTCCCTAAAATACGTAAAGTATACTTTACGCTGTAAAGAGGCGTAAAGTATTATAAACCCGGCGTAAAGTATTATAAATCCGGCGTAAAGTATTGTGAACTCGGCGTAAAGTATTATGAACTATGTATTAGGCAAAGTATTATTTATAATCAAGATCCCTAATGATCATTCCAGTATTCATAATGTCAAATCAAAAATAATAGAACACCCAGATAATTTTTATTATAAACGCGGCGTAAAGTATTATAAACCCGGCGTAAAGTATTGTGAACTCGGCGTAAAGTATTATGAACTATGTATTAGGCAAATTATTATTTATAATCAAGATCCCTAATGATAATTCCAGTATTCATAATGTCAATAAATCAAAAATAATAGAACACCCAGATAATTTTCATCATAAACGCGGCGTAAAGTATTATAAACCCGGCGTAAAGTATTGTGAACTCGGCGTAAAGTATTGTGAACTCGGCGTAAAGTATTATGAACTATGTTTAAGGCAAATTATTATTTTTAATCAAGATCCCTAATGATAATTCCAGTATTCATAATGTCAATAAATCAAAAATAATAGAACACCCAGATAATTTTCATCATTAACGCGACGTAAAGTATTATAAACACGGAGTAAGTATTGTGAACTCGGCGTAAAGTATTATGAACTATGTATTAGGCAAAGAAAAAGGTTGTGTTTGTTTTATAAACATCGAGAGTGTTCAGTTATAGTTGAAAAAGCATACTTTAAGATATGTAAGTTCAACTATATCCAGGCCATACCATGTGGAGGAACTCTCGCCATGGCCCATAATTTGCGTTTTTGATATGACCAAAGTTTCAAATAAATAATAATTTTCTTTATGATTTAAGTTAATGAAAAAGTACTTTACTATATAATATATTAAGGCCAAAGTCATCTTAACACTTTATTTTGCGATTATGATATGACCAAAGTTCGTTAAGAATAATACTGTAAAAGGCTTTAATTTCTAGAGGATTAAATTACGCAAAACTTAACATAATTAAAGGTAAAAATCGTTTATGTTTTTGCCAAGTTTATTTAAATAAATAAATAAATGAACTGAAAAACAACTAAATTGCGATATACAATAGATGCACGATAATTGCTAAAATCTATTTCATGACAGAAAATAACAAATAAAAACATGCACAAAACAAGTCGGGTCTAACAAAGCCAGACCTATCACTTTACAGTGATAGTCATTCCCGACGTAAAAAACACACACAATAAATTTGCCATATACAATAGATGCACGATAATTACTAAAATATATTTCATGACAGAAAATAAAAAAAGAACATGCACAAAACAAGTCGGGGCAAACAAAGCCAGACTTATCACGTTACAGTTATTCCCGACGTAAAATTGAAAAAAAACAAAACAATTAATTTGCAATATCCAATAGATGCACGATAATTGCTAAAATATATTTCATGACAGAAAATATATAAAACATGCACAAAACAAACAACTATACTGCAAACACAAACACAAAAATAACCATTTACTTATAAATAAGAGTTTATTGGGGAGTCGAGGCTAACAAAGCCAGACCTATCACTTTAAAGTGATAGTCTATCCCCACGTAAACTGAAAAAAAAAACACAATTAATTGTCAATATACAATAGATGCACGATAATTATTAAAATATATTTCATGACAGAAAATAAATAAAACACGCACAAAACAACTATACTGCAAACACAAACACAAAAATAACCATTTACTTATAAATTAGAGTTGGACGATGACCTAATGATAATATTATGAAACTAGAACTGCTTTTGGGAAAAGCACATGTCTCCCACAAAGGCATCATCTTTGATGATGCACAGGATAAAACTGGTGAAGTGAATATAAAGATGGCAATTTATTAAAAGGGCATACGGAAGTTCTGTGCAATATTAGTCATAAACAATGTCACAAATTTTTGGAGGATCAGGAAAAACATAAGCGACAGCAAGTGAAGATTTTTTTTTTAAACAATTGAAGGGCCATAATCCTGAAGTGCCTCAAGCAATATCGATGACTTTATAGCCTGGTTAAGATATTATAGCCATCAACATTTTGATAAACTTTGATGAAGATACAATGAAAACTATCTGACTTTGAGAGATGAACCAGGTTAGTGACATGTTTAAAAGGCTAATTTCGGATAAATCAAAGGGCCATAAATCTGATATGCCTGGTGCAAAGTGGCTGGTTTTCGAACTTGGCCAAGATATTAAGGCCACACACATTATCATAATGTTAATTGAAAATCAGTTGATGAATATTTCAGTTACATAGCAGACAAGGCTTAAACAGCCAATTTTGGATAATTCAAGGGCCATAAATCCGACATGACTGGGGCAATACGGCTGGTTATCGAACTTGGCCGAGATATTATGGCCACAAACATTTTCATAAAGTATGGTGAAGATCAGATGATAACTGTTCAAGTTACAGAGTGGACAAGCCTCAAACAACTTATTTTTGATAATTCAAGGGCAATATTTCTGAGATTCCTTGGGCAATATGGCTGGTTATCGAACTTGATCGAGATATTATGGCCACTAACATTTTGATGAAGTTTGGTGATGATCCGATGAAAACTGTTTGACTTAGAGAGCGGACAAAAAAAAAAAAAAAAAAAAAAAGAATTTAACAGTATGCCATTCGGTCTCACTCAAGCACCTTTTAAGTTTCAAAATGACCAAAAGGGCCATAATTCTGAGATTCCTTGGGCAATATGGCTGGTTATCGAACTTGATCGAGATATTATGGCCACTAACATTTTGATGAAGTTTGGTGATGATCCGATGAAAACTGTTTGACTTAGAGAGCGGACAAGTGTGACAGACGGACGGATTTAACAGTATGCCATTCGGTCTCACTCAAGCACCTTTTAAGTTTCAAAATGACCAAAAGGGCCATAATTCTGAGATTCCTTGGGCAATATGGCTGGTTATCGAACTTGATCGAGATATTATGGCCACTAACATTTTGATGAAGTTTGGTGATGATCCGATGAAAACTGTTTGACTTAGAGAGCGGACAAGTGTGACAGACGGACGGACAGACAGACAGACAGACAGACAGACAGACAGACAGACAGACAGACAGGAGCAAATCAAAATGTCTCCCACACCACTACGTGGTGGGAGACATAATAATTTATTACAGTAATAAATAATTAAGCGAAATGTTTAATTATTTTTAGAGCGACAAACCCAAGTAATCATCAAAGAACATTAATTTCCATAACTATGAATCATTTGTGAAATAGCGTGCATTAAAGCATCTCTCACCTCTTTCTGCGAAAATTGTATTATCTGATGCATTTCATCATTACAAACTGTTCTTTTTTTTTCAGGTACGTATTTATGATACTTGGTGGTAACGATATTGAAGATGGATGTGCACCAAAAGACATTGTTCGTTCAATATTAAGTATTGTACAAGACATGAAAGAAGCCGGTATAAGAAGAGTATTTGTATCCAGCATTGTAGAACGGGGATTGTTTCTACAAAGAACGCGCATGAACGTGAAGCGGTTTAATCAGATCAGACGGTCCATCAACAAACGCTTGAAGAAAGAACTGAAAGGAGACTTCAAAGACATCGCTACCGATTTGAAATATCCCAGGCATTATAACCCAGATATGATTCATCCAGGCTGGGAAGAAAATGGACTGTATGTGTTGAAATCATATATACATAGAACTTTTATGAAGACATATGGCTATTAATCACGTAGTATACTTAACTGTGGTTTTACATTATAAGTAAATCATGCAACGTTTTCTATGCGTATATTATGTATTTTTATAATCCATGATTAAATTATATTTCACTAGAATATTTAATAAAAACAAATGAGCTTCATACTTATTTTCTTTTACTTCGCCTTAGGGTCAACGTTTCGATTTCTCATTGTGTCATATTTCCCGACGATGACACGTGTTAATTGTTTATTCCCCAATGTGCGAAAATCACAGTATGTCATACAGGGGGTCTGAGATTGTTATTGATAAAATTATAATGATGACCCAAACAGCACCATATGTTTAAATTACGTACGGTTTATTATATCTTTTTATAACCAGGTTATCAATAAATGTTAATAAATGATCTATTCATAAAGGCTCAATTATATTACACTTATACTTTTCTTATACTATTATTATTATGAAATATATTGATATGCTCTGAAATAAAACTTGCGAGGACATACAACATAAAAAATGTTACTAGTATTGCAATTAATTATATCACAAATTAGTTTCATCTTGTTGAATTTGTACTTATGAAAATACTATAAAATAAACTCGAGGCGGATCCTTTCTGGAAATCTTGCACACGGGACTATGAACATGAACAAATACAAAGAAAGACCGGATACAAGAGTTCTAGAAAGCGGGTTAATTTGTTAATGTAGTGGTATAATAATTTCAAACATTTTGTCCTACTTCATATAGGAAATTAAATAGTGATGAGCAAAATGTTGATGTTCCTTCAATCCTAATGAACACCCTGAAAATCAGCCTTAAATAATGTAACGTTTAATTAAATCCCGAGTAATTATTCAACTTCGTTATCAGAATAATTTATATTAAAGATTTACTATAACTTAATTTATAAAATTATACGTTTGTTTTTATAACGACATACCTCGCACATCAGACATAATTCAATACAGTCTTCCTTGCAGGTACCACATGGAAATTCCTTCTTGCGTGACTTTTTGAATACTTACCTTTGTCACCAAGACAAAGAACGGCTAATTCAATCATTATACATCAAATAAAAATTATTATGTGATAAAAGCAGAATTATCAGTTGTGCGGTTGTGATTATAGTACATCAAATAAAAATTGAAATGTGGTAAAACAGAATTAACAGTTATGCTTATGAAAATTGGCAAAAATTTGATAGTTCGATTAACAACACTTATTATCTAATCAATTCTAAGATAGTAATACTTTACGCCCAGTTTATTTATCGAAAACCGTTTTTAAGATGTTAATAAATCATATTTCAAAATACTAAATCGTATTGATACTTTACGTCGCTTTCGTAACGATGTTTCACGCCTCAATAATACACAAAGTATTCAATCAAACACAATCAATGAGTGGATTATAACTTTACCCCGAATTCCATCAACATAGTTACATTTACGATGTTTATAATACTATATACAGCATCTCCATGTAAAAAATGATTTAAAATACCGTAAAAACCCTATGTTTTCGGGCAGCTTAAAATAATAATTTTTTTTCTTGGACGAAATCTTAGGGTCACGAAAAAATAATTATAAAAATCGCGGCCGAAAACTTAGGATTTTGTCCGCCTCGCCGACTATCCGAATACTGGTACAGTATACATGTCTTTTTATGAAATGCGTAACGTAACTTAGCGTATTTTGTCTAAGTCTTTGGACGGAAAAAATTTTTTTCTGGCTGAACGAATATTTAGAGAAGAGAATTTTCATTTAAAAAAAGATCGTTCGATTATTCAGACACATGTACATTAATTGACACGTCCATAAATGTAAGCCTAGAATAAGTCAACACATTCCAGACGTTTCTACCTTGAAAAATTCTGCTTACCATTGTCAAGTAATTAAGTCCATAGTTGCTAAATAAACATCCTATTGTTGTATAATCAACATCGTCAAAAGAATTGTGATGGCTGTCGCAGATAGGAGTGCAATAGATAAGTTGCAAACTGCTAATTCGGCAAAGTGCCGGTACAGCAGATACAAACACAACCTATTCAGAAATTAGCATTAATTATACCAAATACTATCAATCAAACAATCGACTGATTTAGAAATGAAATGAACCTAGTTTGTTGACGGGTTGCAATTTTTTGTAATACACCGTCGATAGATGTTTGAGCGGTGCGCAACGTTTCAAGTTGACGTCGGCGTCTTTGATGTCTTTGATGTTACAATGTAAATACACAAGCATCGCTGACATTTTAGATCAAAAAGGGCAATGAACAGGTGTTCATAGCAATTGTAAATTTGATGATTTTAGTCAATGTACATGTAACAATTCTCGGATATTTTAGGGGCAAGTATATTCGCTTAATTAAAAACACACATCGTTCATTTTATTTCTTACTCGTAATAAAATTAAACCCGCTTTTGAATAATGGTTTTAAAAACATCAGTTCTGTTCATAAAAAATTATTGGCTAGAAACGAGTTATGATATTATCTTCGGAAAAACATTTGAGTAATCGAAAAATCATTTGACTGAAAACAGTTTGGATATTATTAAGTGCCGATCATATGATAAAGTAAAAAGTACAATAGATGTTTGCCCGCGGCAATCATAAAGTCGCAATATTTCGCACTTTATAGCCTAGTTGCATAGCAACGTCTATAGATTTGAGATGACAGATTACAAACTGAAGATTATCATTATTATAATTGCTTTAAATAAAAAGAATATTATATTGACCAGGGTACGATTTTATTACTTACCGCTTTGTTGTTACAATATTGATTAATAAGATGATGACAAATAATTGTTCAGAAACAAACTCAATCGGCGGACAATGATGTATACAGTTATTTCCAAGTTCTTTTTTGATATCAAAATCAAAACCAAGGTTTACAAACATATTTTTTATTACTCATTTAATAAAAACAGACGAATTTAGAATTGAAGATGCTGGCCGAAAACATAGGGTTAGCGAAAAAATCGCCGAATTTTAGTGGCCAAATTTTTAGGGTCAATAAAAAAATTAATATTTTTTAAAAAGACCGTGGCCGAAAACATAGGGTGACCGAAAACATAGGGTTTTTACGGTAGTTTAAAATGTAAGGGTATGAAAATTTCCCGTTCATTAATTATCAATAACGAGTGGATTATAACTTCTGTAGTTAAATACGTAATCTTACTCAATATAAATAAGTTTCAGAGATTTCGAAATACTTTACGCCGAGTTCACAATACCTTACGCCGTGTTTATAATACTTTACGCCGCGTTTGTGATGAAAATTATCGGGGTGTTCTATTATTTTTGATTTATTGACATTATGACTACGGGAATGATCATTGGGGATCTTGATTATAATAATACTTGGCCTAATACATAGTTGATCATACTTTACGCCGAGTTCACAATACTTTACGCCGGGTTTATAATACTTTACGCCGCGTTTATAATAAAAATTATCTGGGTGTTCTATTATTTTTGATATTTTGACATTATGAATACTGGAATGATCATTATGGATCTGGATTATAAATAATACTTTGCCTAATACATATTTGATAATACTTTACGCCGAGTTCACTAAATTTTACGCCGGGTTTATAATACTTTACTCCGCGTTTATAATAAAAATTATCTGGGTGTTCTATTATTTTTCATTTATTGACATTATGAATACTGGAATGATCATTAGGGATCTTGATTATAAATAATACTTTGCCTAATACATACTTCATAATACTTTACGCCGAGTTCACAATACTTTACGCCGAGTTCACAATATTTTACGCCGGGTTTATAATACTTTACTCCGCGTTTATAATAAAAATTATCTGGGTGTTCTATTATTTTTGATATCTTGACATTATGAATACTGGAATGATCATTAGGGATCTTGATTATAAATAATACTTTGCCTAATACATAGTTCATAATACTTTACGCCGAGTTCACAATACTTTACGCCAGGTTTATAATACTTTAAGCGGGGTTTATAATACTGTACGCCTCTTCACGGCGTAAAGTATACTTTACGTATTTTAGGTACTCCGGATTAGTGAAAGTCGATTATTGCTGTCTATTGATGTTTGTTTATTTTGCAACTTGATAAAATTACCACCCTGGGCAATTAATTACGGATCTTTATGGTGGTCCGGCAGACTAGCTCTGTAAAATTTTACTTGCCCCGCAGATCAAAGCTGGTTGCCCGCAGGCATCGGGCAAAAGATTTGTCAGTCCCTGATCTAAACAAAAAAGTTATTTCTTTATGATGAATTGAAAAAACTATTGTGAAATGAGCAACCGATGTTGGACCCAGAATACTGTGCTAAATAGAATTTCACATGTGTTTGTATTGCAAGTGAAACAGCCGAAAGGCAGACTTTAGATCAGACATCAAAGCTGTTACTTCTTTTGTTCATATCATCAACAAACAACGATCTTCTAAAAAAATGAACTTTACCATTCTTTGTATCTTCTATCCAGTCTTGTAGATCTTTATATCCTATTTCAGGCAGTCCCAATGTCCCTGCATATCTGTCCATAAATGAACAGATAACTGCAAAATTTGGGTTGGACAAGCAATCTTTTTCGGCTAGGGACGCCATGTTTGTTATGCTAATTTAGATAAGCTTGACCATACTATCGGGGACACGTTTAAAACACGACGTAAAAAAATATACGGTGACGGGCTGACGGATTTCATGCTACAACAGCATTTAAAATTCGTTTTGCAATATAAGGGAACCTTCTTCTGGGCTATCTTAGAAACATTTATGTTGAAAGTATTTCAATTAGAATTTAATACGATTTTTTTTTCTAAAAGTTGGACACGTTTTCAGATCAAAATTACAATATTGAAAAGATTTTACATAAAAATTATTTTAATTAGACGTTAATTAAATTCCGTCTTAAATCATGTAAATAATGACCATTTTCGGATCAAAATAACATCAAACATCTATGATTGCTATTCGATTATTTTAATGGAAATATATATTCCATCTTGGAAGACAGCCTAGCTAAATTGGAACTTAAAAGATATTTTAAGTACACGTTTATTGTGATCCATATCAAAAACGACTGTTTTCGGATCAAAATTACGTAAGAAATATAAAACACCTCATTTTGTATTGAAATTATTTCAATCACAACGTTATTAAGTTTTATCAAGTTCGAGTATACTTAAGGTCTCAATGCGCTGGGCCTTATCGTATGCCTTTCTGAGCCGTAAGGTCCCCAGTCGGGTCCGTTTTCATACGGACGATACGGCTGTAACGCCGCATAGGAGCATCGCCGCACAAACCCATTTTTAGTTCGTTTATGCGGAGATTTTCAACGCATAAACAGATCGAACGTGTTTATGCGGAGACGCTCAACGCACAAAGCAGACATTTCTTATATACGGCGCAATTGTGCCTTTTTGCCGCATAAAGAGGATTAATTTAACCGTTTATTATAAAGCTTAAAACAGAGTTCTTATATTTGAAGATAACGATGATGATGACGTTGATGACGATGATATCCGTCTGTTTTGAAGTTTTATAAAAATGGCAGTCTGCAGAGTTGCATTCTATTCATATGTTTAGGGAGCTGTTACGTGCTATTTTTATTGTTTGAGTAACGGCAGAATTATGGCCCTTGATTAAGTTATTTTAGTATTTAGATATTCTTTTCATTAATAAAAATTTAGATATTCTTCTCATAAATAAATATGTAGACAGACAGACAAGACAGACAAGATTTATTTTATATGTTTATTTATATTTATGTGTATATTAATGGCATGCTCGTTGGCCTAGTCAGTAAACTTTGTTTTATTGTTATTTTTTGGCACACATTGCCCGTTGGCGATTTTTACAACTTGGCATATTCTACGCAATGGTAACCACTGTCTCAACATCGGCGTGGCAGGGTCTTTTCTAGGGATTTTTTCTAAGGCGCTGGGATTAAGGCAATGGTTACATATCACATGTGCATTTCTTGGGACTTATTGCAACGGACATTAAACAAGTTAAATTAACAAAGACAACATTTTTATCACTGGACTCGTAGGTGATCATAGCTGTTACATGTATACCTTCGTGTATATTTTTAAATGATACAGGGTCATCATGACCTTCTTTGTTCAAACCGCAATGTTGAACGCGTTTGATCTGTTCCGAAAAAGGAAAGCGGCAAATCTTTGATGTAAGTGTTCCGAAAAGGAAAGCGGCAAATCGTTGATGTAAGTGTTCCGAAAAGGAACGTGGCAAATCTTGAATGTAAGATTTGGCGGTAAAATCTATCACGTGACACATTAAGAAACAAAATGAGTCGGGTAATTTCTGGGAATTCAGTATATACCTCTCTAAAAATCAAATAGTGATGATATTATATACATCTACCACTTTTGTACAAGTATCTGTTTAAATGTTTCAATGCGTCAAACGAGTGTATTTTTTGCGTTGAAAGTCACCGCATAAACGAACAAAAATTTGTTTATGCGGCGATGCTCCTATACGGCGTTACATACGGCCAGACAAAGGCATAGTCAATGGGACAGCCGCCGCCCCAAAATTTCGACTAGCCGCCGTTATATTTTAGTATCGATGCTTCAAATTGTTTGTGTCGCCTGAAGTTTCGGCTACGCTGATGACGGGCATCAATACGCTCAATTAGGGGGATAAACGGCTGCAGATGACCGCAGGGTGTCAATTGCATTTCTTTTTCTGTGTTATGATGCACAAAGATTTTCTGGGTAATATGAATTTGATTTTGTTTATTGTGTTTATCTTACGTCAATTAAAAGGGTGATTGGTGACATGTTACAATCGAGATTCTGAAATCAGATACTGACGCAGATGACCAGTTTTGACTTTTTTGGAGTAAGTCGTGATCACCATGTGCTGCGCCATAATGTCATTGGTTGTGTATGTTGGCTACATTTTCACTAAAGATCAAGTCAGCTACAGACTGTTCATACCATGAAAAAGTTATTTTGATATTACATAATTATTCATTGATAATTCGAAATGCAAAAAAAAAAAATTAATTTTTAATAACATCCTTTGTATTTGATTGTCGTCAAACCTAATAACAATTCGTGCACCTCTAGTTTTATAATTTGAACTTTTACTAATTAAATCTTTTACAAAATTTTCGCCGCCCCAATGTCCAGAACTCCCCTTCGCCCCTGCCAAAGGCCGATACGGCCCAGACTGGCGTACTTACGGCCCAGACTGACGGATTTTAAGCCCAAAAACGATGGAATTATGGACGTTACGGCAAATTGCCGTATGAGCCGTATGCCCAAACAGGCGTACCTTACGGTTCAGATTGACGGATATTACGACCCAGAATTGTGGATGATAGCTTTCAGACCCTACTGCCCATATTTAAGAATACTTTCCGATCCCGTTCTAAAAAATAAACACTATTCAGGTGCATAGGAACGATTTTAACATTGGAGCCGCGGAGATGATGCTTGTTGCAAAAAATAGCAGTGGCATATCGATAAACTACCGTTAATTTGGATTTTTTTGCCTTGGTTAGTAATTTACCTAATTCGCCGCCCATATGGAAAGGCGAAAATAAAACACACCGAATAATTGTAACATGTAAAAGTGCAAACACATCAGAACATGTTATCTTAAACTTGACTTGACTTGACTTGACTTGACTTTGACTTGAATTGACTTGACTTGACTCGACTTGCAATATAATCGGTAAAAAAATATCAAGATCCTCATTCCAGCAAAATGCAGTTCACTTTCCATAAATAATGTTTCTACATTTTACCTACGTTAAGAAAAGTTAGAACAGTAACGAAAAATAGCTAGACCTTACAATTCTGCTATTTACATACATACACAAAGACTAAAACACACAAAACATAATTATAAATGTCCACATGAGTATTATGATACCATGATTTCTTTTTAAAGAACAATCAATTACCGGTATGAAGAAAGAACTCAACCTTTTGTCAGGTTTAAATATAGGCGATATTTCCCAGATATTCAAGTTAAGTACGTGCTGCTGGAGATTAACAACACCAGTTAGTGTTAGAAAAATAAAAATACAACGAACCATTTTACCATTATCCCAACTGGGTAGCTGATAGCAATTTGATGCCACTTAACCTGGTCACTGATTTATAGTCATACATATGTTTGGAATGTCTACGTTACTGGGATATGTTAAACCTTCGAGTTGCACAAATGCTGCACGATGTTTGCCATATCATTTCGTTCTGTGCGCTGTTTACAGCTTCTAGTTGCAGGTTCAATAAAATATTAGCTGTACCTCTTCTAATCTTTATCACAAATGGTGCATATTTGCTCGATCATGCTATATACATGTCAAGTTTTATCATGAATTATTGTGATGAGCAAAAGGCCTAGTTGATAAGCAGCTAGAGAGAGAATTTTTAAAATAGATACAGAAAGCAAGTGTGACGTCATCCAGCAGCCAATCAGAGGCCTCTAGTTTTGGGTTTACAACCAATCTCACTAAAGTCAGATCTAACAAAATGTAAGATCTGATGACGGCCCGCAGACACCGTACATAAGTAATAGCGGTTTTCCCAATTACTATTTTTAGAAACTGTCATGATTTATTACGCTCGCAAAATGATCTGAAGATGTCATTACATTAGAAATGAATGCAATACGACTTAAACACATATATCTCCAGTAAATTATGTCTTACGAAAGCTGTCGACACTTCCCATGGTTCAAAATATTATTTCTACTTTCACTTTTGCGATTTTGTAGGCGACAATCTGATTGGTTCAAAGGGTTAGTGATAAAAACACGTTTTAGTTACTCGTCGTCAGATCCTGATAGCGTAGCGTTTTTCAGGAAATGATTTTAATCAGATTGGTTTACAACAGTCGTTTATTTTCTGATAACGACGGAGAAAGAGTCTATGTTTTTTGTTGTAGGTCCGTACTTTTTACAACCGCGTCGTGTTTGAAACCTGACCCGATTTGACAACTTCCGCATAAACAGGGAGGGGCAAAAACAAAAATACATCGCAACATCGATTGACGTGAGTAACGGGTGCTTTGCTGCAAAGAGTTTCAGCATAAAAATCACTTAATGTGCATAACAATAAATATCAGTTTTCTTATGTGCGTTTTATTAAACATGACCAGAAAAATTAGGATTTCAAGTTTTACTTTTACTTTGACTTTTAAATTGATGTCATCGAACCCACAGGTGGCAGTATCATTGTCTTTAACCCCCCCCCCCCCCCCCCACCACTCCCCCCAAAGACCCTGCTACAACCCTGAAAATATACCTTGGTACTTTCAGTCAACATAGTCTTTCAACATCTACACAAAATTAATCAGAAAAAAAAATCTCGTTGTTATACAAACATAATCAGTGACAAGGTAACTAGTCCGCTATATGTCTATTGCCCAAACAATGTGGAACATCAGATATCGTAGATTCTGCGTCTACAGTTCATGTTCAACGTAAACAATGACATCTGCCATTCTTTCAAATCGAATGGTCTTTAATACAATCGGTTACCTCCTTCAAATTAAAGAAATGATTCTACACAGGCCATCTTTCTACTTTTCTTTAGTTTTCCGACTCGAAGGAAGCCATTTTGAATATACGGTGCTACTAATCACCCCAGGACACCCCACACCACCCCAAGACACCCCAAGACTCTAAAAAAATCGCTATATATCATTAAAAAATAAAATTAGGGGACATATTAGCCTAAAAATGTTGATTTTATATTAGCGATAGGATTTTATTTGTTTACATGCTGATTGTTACGATTGTTACGATTTTTTTTAGAGTCTTTGGGTGTCTTGGGGTGGTGTGGGGTGTCCTGGGGTGATTAGTAGCACCGTATATTCAAAATGGCTTCCTTCGAGTCGGAAAACTAAAGAAAAGTAGAAAGATGGCCTGTGTAGAATCATTTCTTTAATTTGAAGGAGGTAACCGATTGTATTAAAGACCATTCGATTTGAAAGAATGGCAGATGTCATTGTTTACGTTGAACATGAACTGTAGACGCAGAATCTACGATATCTGATGTTCCACATTGTTTGGGCAATAGACATATAGCGGACTAGTTACCTTGTCACTGATTATGTTTGTATAACAACGAGATTTTTTTTCTGGTTAATTTTGTGTAGATGTTGAAAGACTATGTTGACTGAAAGTACCAAGGTATATTTTCAGGGTTGTAGCAGGGTCTTTGGGGGGAGTGGTGGGGGGGGGGGGGGGTTAAAGACAATGATACTGCCACCTGTGATCGAACCAGCTCTGAAGTAATTCCCAACTAAGGGCAAACCAATCGCCCACAGTGGGATACCCAATAAGGCTGTTGATTAGCTAGTTTTGAAAGTCTGTACACTTTAAACACGTGGCTAAAATGCTAGCTCAACAGCAAGGCTGTTGGAAGTGACCTTAAGCTGCCGGCCCTACACTCGCCCCTCCTTTATCTTTTGGAGCTTTGGCATCAAGAGTACGTGACATGGACTGCAGTTTCTAGCCTATCCCCGCTTTGAAACAATCACATGGGCTTGTCAAGCACTTCTGACACCAGTGAAGCAATTCCCAACTGGGGGCGAACTGGCCCATAATTTTTATTGTGCATTGAGTAATCTTGTTTATATTTGGCATGAATGTTGGCCTCAATGAGACAAAGTGTCATGTGCAAAACCAGGTTCCTGTCAAATTTAAGGGTCAAAGGTCATGTGAAAGCTTCTCTGGCCCATAACTTTAACATGCATTGAGCTATCTTGTTTATATTTGGCATTTATGTTAACCTCAAGCACAATACAAAATTTGGCCCAGGTGACTGAGGGTGGCATGTGTAAACGAGTTTTGAAGTTCACACAGAAGTAAAAAAAATAGTGCAAAGGTTTTTCTAGGTTTCAGATCTAAATTAACCCTACTCCATAGATACATCCTTATTGGATAGGCCACCAGTGTTATTGTTGATCGAGATCAGCTAGGACATTTGTGCCATATGAACAGGATCTACACTGTTTGCTTTTAGATTAATTAGGTTATTTCTGGCCAAAATGCAACCAGTGCGATCAGTATTTTTATTTTTAGTTTTTTTTTCATATGGCAATATCTTGAATATCACATATCAAATGATAGATATGGAACAGAGAATAAATGTCAGTCATGATGACCTGCTTCACTTCAATTCCATTTTTTTAGCAGTTATACCCCTTTTTAACTTGGACTATTCTTTAAAGCTTTCATTTACTTGGACTACATTGCCTTTTTTCATTGTTAGGGGAAGGGGCCCATTCCCTATCATTTTGGGAATATAGCGTGATTTTTTCTCTGAAGGGGAATGAAAAAACATGATGTGAAGTTACTTTTTGGCGAAAACTGCATGATTTTC
Organism: Corbicula japonica; assembly: GCA_038501625.1. NCBI lineage: Eukaryota > Metazoa > Mollusca > Bivalvia > Venerida > Cyrenidae > Corbicula > Corbicula japonica. Next base: position 726,082 of record JAZAYU010000030.1, on the reverse strand, counting down.
AAGAAATTTAGGGGAAGGCACCCATAAATGGCCCCTAATGAAGAACAGGTAAAAAGCCCTGTACTATCATCATTACCATGATCATTAACATCACTTAAGTGAGTGATATGAAACATAAAATAAATGTCCAATATAATGACCTTTTTCATTTCTAACACGTTTTTATACATATTTATAAGTAAGTTATTGACTTAGCTACTAGGAACTAACTTTATAGCCTTTATACAGTTTATTTTCAGAAATAACTTACAAGTTTTCTAACTCTTCCAATTCATTTTATATGTTACGGGTATTTTTAATCTGTTTCTTTATTCATCATTGATTTGTTAATATTATATTATTCGAGTTTACTCATAAATGTTTGGCCATGGTTGTTATTCTTTTAATCTAAAAATGAAATAATAACTAGGGCTGAAGGTTATAAAGCTGAGATTGGAAACCATTCTCAAATCTGATTTGCCGAAGTGGCGACTGGTCGCCATTTCAGCCAATCAGATGATTGAGATTTGAGATTGGTTTCCATGCTCAGTTTTATAACATTAGGCACAGGTACTCTCTGAAAGTTAATTTTATCAAGCAAAAAGCATTTTCAAAACTGCTTTATTTTCAAACAAATTAAATAAATGTAGTTGACCATGCTGTCTCCTCTGACAGCTCTTGTTTTCATATGCTCTATGGTTTCTTAATCAACATATTTCTAGATCAAAGATAAAATTATGTTGCTTTAATCGTGACCTAGCTTATTTAAAAACATCATGCATTAATAATGCATTAATTAGCATTGTGTTTGCCCTATATCTGCTGTATTGCTCGCTTAAAGTTTATAATTTAAATGTTCTGCTTGATGGAACAATAAAGTTGTTGTAACTGTTACTTGTTGCACTTGAGTGTACACACAACCACTGCTAATTCCTTCACATGTTGTATGTTGGTTTATATTGTGAATTCAGGTGAGAGTGAATGTTAACAGTTAAAGATGAGTTACCCTAAAGCTGCTGACGGAAAGACAGGGGAACCAGGACAGCCGGTTGCTATGCAACCCATGCCATCTGGTGAGTACAGATAATATATAATAATATATACTGGTACACAACTTCTCTCTATGGATTAGATGCAAGTGCAGTATGATAGATATCTTTAGTTAATCATAATTGTCATGTTGAACTTTTAAATGTTTCATACATTGTACATACATTGGTTTATTTGAAATGACAGCAATTATGTTTGCTTGGCTGTCTATAACTAATTTATTCAATTCTCTCCAATTTCTGGTAGAAAAAGATGATATCAGTTTAAGGTCATCATATTGAAATAAGGGAGCAAATGATGCATTCTAATGCTGTATTTCAGTTTTTGCAGAAAAGTGTAGACAAATGCTTCATTCAAAGAAATAATTAATGTGAAAGTTATAGACTGTTACAAGCCAATCCCACTGCTACCTCCATTCCCCACATCCCATCAGCCTTCAGTATTTATTGCATATTTGGAACCATTGTTTTGTGCTTGTTTTGTTGTTGTTGATTTTTCATTTTGCATAGGAATTATTTGCATTGGTGTATATTTGTATGCAACATAGTGTAATGGAGATTTATATTTTTTATTAAACTAGCAAGGCCAGACAGTGATGCAGATATTGAGAGTAATTCATGCAATTTCTAATTTAAAAATAAACTATCTGATTTTTTTGTTTCAGCCCCACCTGGTGCCCCTGGTATGCCTGGAGGTCCTGCGCCTGCCCCTGGTGGGTGGGCAGTGGCCCCTCAGGCACCCCCTAACTGCCCGCCAGGTTTGGAATACCTGGCATCAGTGGACCAGTTACTTGTCAAACAGAAGGTGGAGGGGTTAGAAGGTAAAGTTATTGTAATATGTGATACATGAAGGCATACCTTACAAATCTCCCATTGATTTCAAGGAAGTTTTTCAAAGATATCTCTACCCCATTTGCAAGGTAGCCTCACGCTTCTCAATGAAAGATACTCCTCTTGAACCTATTCCTCCATATATACACCTTTATGGTGTGTGCCAACAGTTTAGATCCTAATCAGCTGGCACATCTGTGCTGTCTGATTAGGATCTACACTGTTCTCTTTTTGATCTGTTAGGTTATTTCTGACCAAAGAGCCAAGAGTGCAGATCCTAATCAGATGACATGGATGTGTGACCAGATCTGAATCTACACTGTTCGCACATACAATAAAATGAGTATATATGAAGGAAAGGGTTTAAGAAGTTTTAAACAAAATCTTGCTCATTTTTAGATATTAGTTTCCTCATTTCAAGGAAGTCTATTTATTTTGAATAGAAGAACTCACTCCTCTCTGTCTGCTTCAATACTTGTGAGGTCTGCACTTGTAGATTATTTAGCCAAGTTTCATCATACATATGAATTGATGCTTCAACAAACAAGATATATTTAGAGTAGGATTATGTGATTACTTACTATGAAAAAGGTGTCAGATTAACTTGAGATTTAGTTTATTAATTTCAGTGAGAAGTGCTGTTTGACTGTGTATTCAAATTCCCCTTTATATAGAGAATTTTGAGGTGGGAATTTTTATACTAGGCCCAACATCATAAAACCAGTCTCAAATCTCAAGCATCTGATTGACTGAGTTGAGACTTGTGAGACAGGAAGGACTAATTCGGCACCAGGACAAAAGTCTCTATTCAGCCAATCAGATGCTTGAGATTGAGACTGGTCTGATAGGCTGAAATGGAGACAAGTCTCCATTTTTTTTAGAAATGTCTGATAGGCTGAAATGGAGACAAGTCTCAACTTCAGCCAATCAGATGCTTGAGATTTGAGACTGGTCTCCAGTTTTAGCTTTATGCTCTTGTGTTCTGGTGGTGAATGACTGCTTCCTGTACAACCAACCTGTACTGTAAATGACAGCCTATTTACTGTCATAGAAGGTTGTCACTGCAGGGGAAGAGGGGGTGGGATTTGGGTGGAGGCCTACAACTATCAACTTTAGGATCATGAGTCAGATGGTCTGACCTCTAGACTTCTTTTCTCCAGTTCCTCTTATAGCTTTAAATGTTGTTGTTTCTTTGCAGTATTCACTGGTTATGAAACCAACAACAAGTACGAGATACTGAACTCCCTGGGTCAGAGAATCTTCTATGCTGTTGAAGGTAAGTGATATTGTTAATACATGAACCTGTTTTTAGCTCACCTGTCACATAGTGACAGGGTGAGCTTTTGTGATCACCCTTATTCCATCCGTCCGTTGTCCATTCACAATTGTTGTCCGCACTCTAGCGGTCATAATTTTTATTGGATCTTCTTCAAACTTGGTCAGAATGTTTATCTCCATGATATCTAGATCAAGTTCTTACCTAGGTCATGTGACCCTTAAAACTAGGTCAGTAGGTCAAATTAAAGAAAAAGCTTGTCTGCACTGTAGAGGTCTTAATTTTGGTCCGATCTTTCTCAAACTTTGTCAGAATGTTTATCTCAATGATATCTAGTTAAAATTTGAAACTGGGTCAAGTGACTTTAAAAACTAGGACACTAGGTAAAATTATAGAAAAAGCTTGTCCGCACTCTAGCGTTTTAATTTTGGTTGGATCTTCTTCAAACTTGGTCAGAAGGCATATCGCAATGATATCTAGGTCAAGTTTGCAACTGGGTCATGTGCCTTGAAATCTAGGTCACTAGGTCAAATTATATAAAAATCTTGTCTGCACTCTAGCGGTCTCAATTTTGGTCCGATCTTCTTCAAACTTGGTCAGAATGTTTATCTTAATGATATCAAGGTCAAGTTTGAAAATGGGTCATGTGACCTTGAAATCTAGGTCACTTGGTAAAATTATAGAAAAATCATGTCCACACTCTAGCGGTCTTAATTTTGGTGGGATCTTCTTCAAACTTTGTCAGAATGGCTATCTCAATGATATCTAGATCAAGTTTGAAACTGGGTCATGTGACCTTGAAATCTAGGTCACTAGGTCAAATTAAAGAAAAAGCTTGTCTGCACTCTAGAGGTCTTAATTTTGATTGACAATTGTATTTGCATCCACTGACACTTGCAACCATTGAGCAGTTGTTGGCAGGTGAGCAACCCAGGGTCCCATGGACCCTCTTGTTCAAAGTTTTTTTTTTATCTCTTATGAATGTCAGAATCGCAAAAATATTTGATGAACAAGGAATGAAGTAATGGATCAGTGTTTATATTAATGGAAACAACTATTGCATAACATAATAAAGTAATCAAAGTTTACATCTTGTTTACAGTCACAGATAAGGATGAGTTGTTTTTGTTGTTATTGTACTGTTCTTAAACATTGTCCAGCTTTATCTTTTGGACACATAAATTTTCTAACAAACTTTCCAAAACGTTTGGTTTTGCCAAAAAAAAGGGTTTGTCTGGTAACCCTAAAGCTAAATTTTATAGCGAGTACAAATTTGATAATTATGTTATTACAGACACATGTTGTTGCACAAGAAACTGTTGTGGGCATCACCGTCCCTGGGATATCAAGATCCTAAACAACCAATCCAAGGAGGTGATGCATCTGTCACGTGGTCTACGCTGTAACTGCTGTCTGTGCCCCTGTTGTCTACAGGTAGGTAGCCATGTAGACATGCCTTTTATATCTCTATAGGAGGATAATGTCTTAAGTCAGCAAGATGCAGGTAGGGCAGGGGTTCCACTAGCTGCTGAATCTCAGGGGTCATTTTGATAATTTTTGCGGGGATTCTGCCGATAAATAGCATAAATACCCCTGATTTAAGCAAAGAATGACCACTCAACTAAAATCCTTAGGGTCAAAATGAGGGTTTTTTAAGTCCGTTCCTCTGTAATCAACCATGTCTGATCAGTAACTAACATTTTGGCATACAGTCATTGGTAAAGAGGTTTGTCATGGATGACCCCATGTATTGATTTTGAGTTCAGTTGGTCAAAGATCAAGGTCACAGTGACTTTCAGTTAATTAACAGCAGATTTCTATTCAGTTGGTGTTTTGGGAGCATACATGCCTTACAAACATATTTAATTTGTCTCCTTGACTATCCATAACAAGATGTTGCTAGATGCAGCTGTACACGAGTTAAGCTCTGACTTGCACTACAGAAAGTGACTGTTGAAGCCCCACCAGGTCATGTGATTGGTTACGTGTCCCAAGCGTGGAGTATATGCAAGCCGCGGTATAAGGTTCAGACAGCCAATGAGGACACTGTGCTGAGGATCAAAGGGCCATGCTGCACCTGGAACCTGTGTGGAGACATCGAGTTTGATGTAAGATCATCTACTTAATACACTGTCTCACATCACATGCCAGCTTTGTCTACCCACTGGGGGATTCTTGTTTATTGTATGTTGCTGGGAGACAGTTTTTATCACATGATTTCTCCATAAAATTTGTGAAACTTATCCTGGTTCTAAAAACATAAAATAATTCTTGCATGTAAGTTCAAAAAAGTTTAGTTTACCTACATGTATATCATTCCATTCCGTAAGTAAAAACTGTCTGAAAGTACATTGTCTTCTTCAGAACAAAATGTAATTTTTAACTCTGTCTTTCATTGTTAATGTAATAGATATGGAAAAATAGTTACATTTTAGCATTCAAGTGCAACTTTTTACGGTAATTCATTGAAGTTATTATGATGGATATGCAGATATTTGCCATTTGTAGAATATCTACATATAATGATCTGTATTCTGCAAAATGACAAATTATGACGCTCTTCATAAAAGCCGACCCTGAAAACAACAGCAAAACATTAAATAATTCCTCACATTTTGAAACTATTTTGTAAAATGTACGAGACTTTTTAATGTAGGTTTTATACTTGTTAGGTATCTACTGCTGACGAGACGTCATTCTGTGGACGTATAACCAAACAGTGGTCAGGTCTCGCCAAGGAGGCATTCACTGACGCTGACAACTATGGCATTTCATTTCCCATTGACCTGGATGTCAATGTCAAGGCTGTTCTAGTGGGAGCCGTCTTCCTTATTGTAAGTACACTGTTATATTGAAGGATTGAATCAATATCTGATTGCATTTATCATGGTATGAAAAACATATGGGTGATTGTGTAGCCCTGTGGACTTTACTTTATTCTTCTGGCAGTCAAAATGTTTTTCATATCCAGATGAATGAAACGAACTGTTATGTCAATTCTTATATATTATCAGATATTATTAAAATATTGAGGAGGGTAGATGATATCATGGCCAATTTAAATGGCTTTTGAACCACATGCATGGACGACAAACCATAGGAGGCCATGATTTTTCACAGCAATTTATTATTAACACTCGGCAATGTTAGATGATAAAACATTGTGCAAGGTCCATTAGTTTGTGGGCAGCTTTTTTTAAGCCATGCCAAATGGTCTTCATTACAAAATTAAAGAAAACAGTTTGAAGAAAGACGTTCAGTCGCAGCAAACATGCAGAATGGTTATTAACACTTTCTGCCATAATACACCTTTTTTGCGTGGGCGAACAGTGTAGATCCAAATCAGCCGGCACATTCTTGTCATCTGATCAGGAGCTGCACTGTTCGATTTTGATTTGTTAGGTTATTTCTGACCAAAATGCGAACAGTGCAGGTCCTCATCAGATGGCATTGATGTGCCGGCTGATCTGGATCTACACTGGTCACACATGCGTAAAAATGGGTACATATGGAGGAAAGGGTTAAGATAGTGACAGAGCAACATAACAAAATGTCTTATTACTAAGGTCATACACATTTGTCAGCACAGACGTTCTACATGTAAGCTGTAGTTAGTAAAACAACAAATTTCTCTGTAACTGAGTTGTGATAAACAAAAAGTTGCCATAAATTTCTATATTATTGTGTTTGTAATACTTTTAAAATAGATGAAATCAGAGCTTTGAAATTCACTGAATATGTAAATTCTGAAAATATTTCATAAAAAATAAGACATAATAATCTATTAATACATGTAATGTCTTAAGATACATCACAAGGCAGAGTTCAGATGAGCAGGGGCATGTTTCTAGGGGCAAAGTAATTGTTATAGATGCATCAGAATGTTGCCCACTGGATATATTTAATTCATTCAATGTTAATTATTTCAATGCTAACACAGTTATCAGAGTGCGTTTAAAGCTCTAAAATTATAGAATTACTTGTAGTATGGACATCAAATGGTTTATGACATTAAAAATGATAAAATAACGTTAATGAAAGCAACGCTGGCTCACAGGTATTTAATAAAAATCACTGTAATGTATCATCTGTCAGGAATCTCCGAGTTGTCTTAGAATACTACTTCATCTGATGACAAAGCTTCCATTAATTTTGATCCATACTTTACTTGTTCTTTACTATTTCAGGACTTCATGTACTTTGAGAACAACGTAAAGAAAGATAAAACCAAGGTGAAGAACTAGAGAGACAAACTGCTGGCAGCATCTACAGTGTCTGACATCTGCCGAGAAAATAGAGATCTGTTCAACACTGTGTTCTTGTTTTGTTTTACTAATGTTTATCACAAGCTTTGAATTGATATTAAAATAACTGTTTGAATTGATATTAATATAACTGAGCAACAAACATTTCTGAATTTCTCCCAGTTGTAATATAAAATTAAAGTGGAAGGATTTACAGTACAAACATGATCTTGATGTCTAGTTAATTTTGGGCATTTATGGAGTTTTTTTTTATTTTTAGCACTATTAATATTTGGGTTAAATCTATGGTTAAGTGAAAAATCTTATCTTCCATTTTCTATAGAAGATACATTGTACAATACAAGCCTGCACAATTATTTTATTATTTTTCTTTGTAGATAAAGTGGCCAAAACGTTTTTGAAAATGTCTCCACAAGTTTTGATATTTATTGGGTTTAATTAGTTTTGTTAGGTTTTCTGTTAATGACTAATGATTTACCTAAATGAGACAATTGCATCAATTAATTGTTAAAACAATAGTGAAATATAGGTAGCAAGGCATGTGATTTTAATACCAAAGTAAAAGTAAGTTATCTTGTTGTGCAACCACAGTAACTGTGAATTTCCAGAGAATATTGTTCATCCAGCAACTTAAGGACACAATTAGCCAACTTTTATCATGCCAGGTCTTAAGCTGCTGTATTTCTATTGTCTCATTTAGGTAAATCATGTAACTTTCAAAAATTTGTTATGTTTTTTAAAACTGACAACTAAATTTTGATCGTTCACATTTAAAGACAAATGTCTGCTGAATATGGAGAAATATTGGCAGTTATTTCTTTTTCGTTGTTGTATAACTGTTTCTTCATAAATTAATATTTATTGCTATGCAGTATCATAAAGTGATTTTGTGTAATCCACTTTTTTACATGATTGCTGTGGATTTCTTCAGTAGACTTGTGTGAGACCTACATTTCATTCTCCTACAGTTTGTGTTGCGTGACATGTGTTCACTTAGAAGTTAAAAAAAAACAACAGTGGATAAAAAAGAAAACAAACTAGGATGGAGTATAGCAATTAATCCCTGTCCTCCATATACATGATGTATACACATTTTTACATGTGTGTGACCAGTGTGGATCAAGATCAGCCGGCACATCTGTGCTGTCAGGATATGCACTGGTCACTTTTTGGTCAGAAATAACCTAATAAATCAAATAGCGAACAATACAGATCCTGATCAGACGGCACAGATGTGACAGCTCATCTGGTGAATATGAAGGATAGGGTTAAATGACTGCTAGATCTGGTAGCAATAAACCTCTATATTACAATACATTTATCAGTTGACTGAAAATTCAATTGCAAAATATTGGCAATATCAGGGAAGTTTGTTTCCCAAACAGTTGCACCCCTTAATCACTCATTTCACTATTTAATAGCTAGTGTTTGTTTCCCAAACAGTTGCACCCCTTAATCACTCATTTCACTATTTAATAGCTAGTGTACCACATTTGCAGTAACACAAGCTAAGCATTATTTCACTTTTCTTTAGAAATCTTGTTAACATTTCTTGGCATTGAAATGAACAAGTCTTCCTTGCTGTTTGTAATGTTGCATTATAATGCCTTGGAGTGTACTCTTCTCTTGTACAGTTATAATGTACCACAATATTTCCTTTCTTTTTTCTACATTTTGGCATATACATGTATTCCTAAATTCATGATGAATTATTACAAACAAAATACTTGACACACTTATGATTACCAAATATATATTTGTGTGCCTTACACTTATGATTACCAAAAATATATTTGTGTGCCTTACAAATTGTGAGCATCATGAGTTTCCTTACAAATCATTATTTTTATGAAATATGAAAATCCTTACATGATAAATAACATGTATGTATCACACACTGTTGAATGCCTATAGACACAAACCTTTTTTATATCAGTTATATGGTTTCCAACTGCACTCAAGTGCTCTGATAACCAATTACTAGACATAGAGATCCAAAATCAGTCAGTCTAGCAAAATATTTTTTTCTTTTAATCCATGTTGTGCTGCCAAAAACTTATAGCGCTAGATGTACATGAAAGTGCACTCAACTTTGAACTGACATTGGTACATCGTAATTTGAATTATACTGAAGGAAATGTAAACTGTGTAATTTACCTCAACCCTTTCCTTAATATGTACACCTTTATGGTGTGGGCAAACATTGTAGGATCTGCACTGTCCACTTTTTGATTTATTAGGTTATTTCTAACCAAAAAGCAAACACTGCAGATCCTGATCAGATAGCTTGAATGTGCCAGCTGATCTGGATCTACACTGGGTGTACATGCGATAAAACCTGTATATATGGAGTAAAGGGTTATTTACTAAGAGTGAGCACTAAATTTGTGTAATGCAGGAACTGTGTTGATGGCAAATATAAGTTACCTTTCTGTCTTTGTATGAACATTAGCATGTATCTAGCACAACCAGGATTGACTAAGTTTGCACAGAAAAATGAACTTAAACTACATGTATATTTTCACTGTACTGTATTAATGATTTATGAAACTGCTTGAAACAAAATATAAATTAATTGAAAAAAGTTACTTCAGATTTACACCCTCAAAAGAAAGTGTGGATTTTTACAAGAAATCAATTTAATTTTCATGACATTTGTGACCAAGGTATGCATGTAAACTTTTCACAAAAAAAATGTTCTGTATACTACTTCTAGGAAAATGGAAATGAATTCCAGTCACTAAAGGTTTAAGGTTAATCCTGATTTTCTTAGAAGCTGCTCAATGATCTACTTGCCTTGAGTAGATACGTTTTATGTTCTTAACTATTCCGTTATTGAAATTGTATATTTTAGAAGGGATAGGTATATATAGCATAATATACTCGCCATACCGTGCCGTGAAGTGCGTTGTAGCCAGCTGCTCAGTGCCCAAGGTTATGAAGCTAAGATTAGAAACCAGTCTCAAATCTCAAGGATCTGATTGGCTGAAATGGTGACCAGTTGCCATTTCAGCCGATCAGATCATTGAGATTTGAGACTGGTTTCTAATCTTAGCTTTATAACCTTGGGACCTGTGTGATATATGTATATATTTATAATCGGTGTTGTGACTAGGGTAATATACAGTTATGTCTTGTTTGTTAATGTTTGTATTATTTTCTACAAAATCTGTATTAGTATATTGGAGGTTTTAAAACACAGGTTTTATTTGTTGTTTGTCAGCGCAATGCATTTTCTATTTGCTACTGTAAATCTTGTTATTGTTTACTTTTTAAACAGTTAAGAATTGTATTTAACAAGCTGATTATATACTGTTTTTCAACCATCTGGATAACATCTCAATGCTGCTTTCAGCTTGGAGTACATTTAATTTTAAAGAAAAAGAAATTATTTATTATATGGTTAATATGTATTCAAAAATGGAAGAATGGCGAAATTAGATTGTTTAACCTTCTTATACATGTAATATGGCTTATATTAATTATATTTTATACTACTTGTCTGCATTATAACTCTAAAACTAGTCAGGAATCCAGTTAGAAGACATTAAGAGCATGTGCACTGTCCATTTTTGAACTATCTTTCTTTTGCAAAACTCTACCTAAGCTCATTTTGTGTCAGATATACTTAAAGTTGTTTGTTGTGTTGATTGGTTCAGAGGTCTGTCATGACTTGGTATAATGTCATTTACTGTCTGGTATCTCTTTGGTGAAGTTTTAACATTTGGTGCTAGAACTCTTATTATATTCTTATTATATTATAATCCTTTGAAAAGTGCTGAGCAATAATTCATTAGTTACTTGACATACAAGCTGCAATACAGCTTATAAGATGTCTTTCAATTTTTTATTATGAATTTTGTTGCAAGCACTTTTTTTCTCTTTTTTAGTATGTTTTTTTCTCTTTTTTTATTATGTTTATTTGCTGTGTTGTTAATATTTCTTTAACCTCTTATAGAGGGACAGTAGCTCATATTTCCTTGTATTGTGCCTTGTAGTCATTCTCCTTATTATGCCCTCAATTTTATCCTTATGGGTGGGGAACCAGATTTTGTATCTACCCCCCCCCCCCCCACTTACACAGACATATAATATAACACATTATACAATAAAACAGAAGTTGAGAATGTGGATATACACAACTGACCTTGTTTTAGTTTTATTAATAACTTTGGTTCAACATCAGACAGATAAGAAAATCTTTTCAGTAATGTTTGACAGTCACCTGCTACTAGATTGAGATAAATTCCAGTGTTATAAACACCATTAGTGAGTTTGAAATTCTCATGATAGCCAGTTCGTGTCTTATTTTTCAATTCTATTCTTGTACAGTTAATTTGATTTGTTAATCTCTGTTTTGTTGCAGCTACTGATGTTAAGTAAAGATTTGTTAGGTTTTGGTTTTAATAATAATGTGAATATTTTTCTGTTCCGGTTCTTATTTTTCCATGACCACTGGTCACCTGTTTATTTTCTCATGGAGGACACTTGTTTGGAATAACAGCATTTATTAAGCATTTATTTTGCTACTCTGGCAATCATTTTACCAGGCCTATAAAATGGCTAGCTAAATCTTGTTTACCCTTTAAATATTGGTAAAAATAATGATAATTAAATTGTTCCATATCACTTCTTCATTTAACACCTTACTCCACATATGTGCATTTTATCCCATGTCTGACCAGCATAGATCCAGATCACCGGCATATCCATGCTGTCTGATTAGGATCTGCACTGTAGCTTTTTGGTCAGAAATAACCTAATAAATTTAAAAAAAAAGCAAACAGTGCAGATCCTGATCAGACAGCACAGATGTGCCAGCTGGTCAGGATCTACACTGTTCCCCAGTGCATTAAAGATGTATCTATGGAGTAAAGGGTTTACAGTTGTAAATGTTATTCTCATTAGAAAATTTAAAATCTTTCATTGACCAATGTTTTTGTGACAAAAAAAAATAAATTACCATAAAGACATTAACCACTAACATCTGAAAGATATACCTCACAATAAACATAATTGTGTGTTCATTTCTTCTTATATTTATAACAATTTTATTTATATTCTCTTTATTAAAGATTGTTATACTTTGTGTTCATTAGCTATCACAAAGTCTGTTAGTTCTGATTTTATTATATTTACACAAAGCTGTATTATTTACCATTTTTCAAACATATTTACAGTATGTTTTGCTTGTTAAGAACTTTGTTGCTTATGTGCTTTCAGAAATGTGTAGTTTTTGTGCTTTTGCTTAGAAGTTGAAGTTAGCTATGATTACATAAATCCTTTACACCATGGATATAACTTGTATCCCATGATCAGATGAGCCTGAACATTTCTGCAGTCTGGAATGAGCCTGAACATTTCTGCAGTCTGGAAAGGCTCTGCACTGTTCACTTTTTAATTCATATGATTTTCTAAACCAAGGTACAAACAGCGTAGATCCTGACCAGATAGCTTGGATGATCTGGGTCTGCACTGGTTGCCCATTTGATTAACCCTTTCCTGGATATATACGCATTTTTACACGTGCGCGACCAGTGTAGATCCAGATCAGCCGGCACATCCGTGCCGTCTGATCAGGATCTGCACTGGTCGCATTTTGGTCAGAAATAACCTAATGAATCAATAAACGAACAGTTTAGATCCTGATCAGACGGCACGGATGTGCCGGCTGATCTGGATCTAAACTGTTCGCCCTGGCAATAAAGGTGTATCTGTACAGGAATGGGTTAAAGGAATATCCATGAAGTAAAGGGTAAAGTTTCTAACCAAGAACACAATAAGTGTCTTAAATTTCCAGTTTATTTAATTACACAAAATTTCTTTAATTTAATCCTTTTCTCCATGTGATATGGCTTATATCCCACAAGTGTCCGGTGAAGACCCAGATCAATTGTACAAGAATGGGACCAGTCTAGATCCTGAACTAAATGCATATGCAGCCTGGTGCCAAGGTTATAAAACTGAGCATGGAAACCACTCTCAAATTCTAAGCATCTGATTGGCTGAAATGGCAACCAGTCGCCATTTCAGCCAATCAGATGCATGAAATTTGAGACTGGTTTCCAAACTCAGTTTTATAACCTTCAGCCCTGATCAGGTTCTACACTAGTTGCTCCTTGGATACAAGCCCTGTATCATGGAGTACAGGGTTAATTTGGATAAAATTGCACACTTGCTGGTTACTTGAATGACAATTTTATGTTATCATCAGTGATGGGGATTTTTGGTTTTTATCGTTTTTATACACAATTTTTACTAACTGCTTATTTTTATTTTGTGGAATCCATATACATGCATTATGTTACTAACGGTTTTACAATAAATATCACTCTTAAATTATTGGTCAAGTTTTGTGGTCCTTAACTCCCCATTCAAATTGTAGCAACACATACTCAAAGCACATTGGTTCAGTATACCTGGCTCTAAGGTTAGAAAGCTGAGAATGGAAACCGGTCTCAAATTTCAAGCTTCTGATTGGCGGAAATGGCGACTGGTCTTTTGTGGTCTTTTGGATATATATATATATATATATATATATATATATATATATATATATATATATATATATATATATATATATATATATATATCGGTCTTTAAATTGTAAGTCGCAAAACATATTTGCCAGATGGGATTGAATCCAGGTTCTAGACGATTTGCTTCAGGTTTGAGACCGGTGTTCAATTTGGGCCGTGCGCTGTAATTCATTCATCTCTGTACTTGATCACTTGATCTTGATGATAAGATAAAAATAGACCCTAACGTAAATTATTAATTGCATTTTATTTCTAAAACGTATACAAATAAACCTCATGTAGTATCAAACTTGCAACTTGCAAAATATATGTAAACTCTTCAAAAATTCTCAAATATGTTCTTCTTGAAGTTCTTGATGGTCGTGTATATCAGCCAAACCTTCTTCCACTGATAAAAGTTTGATGAGGATCTACATGCTGAGGGACTATCGCTAACAAATCCACCCTATCATAACGTCGATCTGTCCGACCTAAATGGAAACAACGTGTAACCGTAGTGAGAGGCCTAAGACGTTCCAAACGGTAAAATACAGAAAAAAACTGCTGCTTATACTTATATCAGAACTCTAGAATTGACCTTGAAACCGAAAGTAGAACCGAAAATAACAGTCTCAACGTTTTTGAAACCCTGACATTTGTTACTCGTTTGCTTGGTAATTAGAGCATTTTCATTATTTAGTCCAAGTTGATCTTGCAAACTAAAATTCTACCTCAAGATTGGATTTCTGCAGCAATTCATCTTTGCCACATTTTTAGGCAATAGAAAAAAATATTTTAGATTCTTATCCCCGCCCGCCCCTGTCCAAAACCACCCGCCCCCAAAAAAAATTATTGGTAAAAAAATCGAAACATATTCTGTTCCGGACAGAACGGGTTTTAGACCATCCCGAAATACCTTCTTGAGGTATTTCGTTAATAAAAAATAAAAATTAAAAAGTGCCCACCGCCCTTTTTTCCCAAAATCCGGATGAGAATCTAATAATTTATTTTCTCTGGCCTTAAATGTCGTCATTATTTAATTTTTGCAAAGTTTAGTTACCCATTCGGAACTTAAACGAATCAGAAATCTTACCTTATGACATAATGAACATGAAAAATTGCACTCTCATCGACCAAGCTGTATCTCAAAACTGTCTTACTGTCCTTTTTTAACTTGTCTATTTGAAGTATATAGTACAGTATTTACTTTATTAAGTCCTTTTTAGAAATAAATGGTTTTGCTGGTAAGCCTGCACCATACAAAACAGTTGAAGCAACAACAAGAACTTACTGTTGAGCAGAAGTGTAAACATCGTGATCCATGAGGCTGATATAACAATCGCTGCTAGCGCTGTAAACCAAAGAAATCTTGTTGAATTATGGTCAAACAAGAAGTTGATATAACAATCGCTGCTAGCGCTGTTAACCAAAGAAATCTTGTTGAATTATGGTCAAACAAGAAGTTGATATAACAATCGCTGCTAGCGCTGTAAACCAAAGAAATCTTGTTAAATTATGGTCAAACAAGAAGCTGATATAATAATCGCTGCTAGCGCTGTAAACCAAAGAAATCTTGTTGAATTATGGTCAAACAAGAAGTTGATATAACAATCGCTGCTAGCGCTGTAAACCAAAGAAATCTGGTTGAATTATGGTCATACAAGAAGCTGATAATAATCGCTGCTAGCGCTGTAAACCAAAGAAATCTGGTTGAATTATGGTCAAACAAGAAGCTCATATAACAGTCGCTGCTAGCGCTGTAAACCAAAGAAATCTGGTTGAATTATGGTCAAACAAGAAGTTGATATAACAGTCGCTGCTAGGGCGGTAAACCAAAGAAATCTGGTTGAATTATGGTGAAACAAGAAGCTGATATAATAATAGCTGCTAGCGCTGTAAAGCAAAGAAATCTGTTTGAATTATGGTCCAACAAGAAGCTGATATAACAATCGCTGCTAGCGCTGTAAACCAAAGAAATCTGGTTGAAGTATGGTCAAACAAGAAGCAGATATAACATTCGCTGCTAGCGCTGTAAACCAAAAGAAATCTGGTTGAAATACGGTCAAACAAGAAGCTGATATAACAATCGCTGCTAGCGCTGTAAAGCAAACAATGCTAGATGAATTACGGTCAAACAAGAACCTGATATAATAATCGCTGCTAGCGCGGTAAAGCAAACAATGCTAGTTGAATTATGGTCAAACAAGAAGCTGATATGACAATTGCTGCTAGCGCTGTAAAGCAAACAAAGCTAGTTGAATTACGGTCAAACAAGACAATAATCGTAAAAAAGTAGTTCCCCCACTATTTTCACGAAACAATATTTTTCTTAAGAACTTTATTTGATTTATCACTTGTAAAATTCTGCTTCGTTTTGATGCCAAATCCAGGGACATGTGAATGAAACTGGCAAGTTGCTATAGCTTAATATAACGTGATAGATCTGCTTTTGCTTAAAGATCTATTTGTACATAAATAATATCTGCAAAACGTGGCTAATTATGATTATAGAAAGTGCTGAATTATAAATGTTAATGATCACCGTGTTTAAAAACAAATATACCTATTATAGCTTCATGGATGTATTCTATAGTCGCAACGACTTCCACACTTTGCAGATGGCTATGAGAGGAGAGTGTGTAACAGTCCTTGCATGTAGCTAAAGGGATGCCTCGCTGTGTCTCCGCGGCTGTAGTGTGTGTATGCTGGGCCAGGCTATACAACGGCGGACCAACATAGTAACGAATAGCCTTAACGCGTTGCTTCCTAGAATAAGACATGTTTATTGTTTAAGGTGACATTAATATATATTAAATATATTATATTAATATACATGCATTTTACTTAAGTGTTTGGGTCCGCAAAACTAGATGTGACCCAATTCCAAATTCTAGCGATTCACAAAATCAGAAAGTTTTGAACCACGTTGATCGTGTTTCGGCCCGTCTGCACTCACTCGCGCGCTATAATGTATACATCAACAAAACTGTCTGAATACGATTTTCAGAAAGTTATGTTTGTTGTTCATCCTTTATCCATTCTTATTAAGATGAAAGTTATTTTAATTATTCTTTGTTAGATATCTTCAACACGTATAAATACTTACTGTGAAATTTGCCACACGGCCTCAGATATACACCACCCCAACACAGCAAGAATGATGCTGACCGCGTAACTTTTAGGAAATCTCATAAGTTTTATGCATGTCTTCTTGCTATTGTGGAGAAACACATCCCGACGCCATCCCAACGCGCATAACTGACGTCGGCGAGTGTAACACGTTTTCCCGGAATAATCTCAAAAGAAATCTAGCGACATTACATTATTGTTACGGTTATGCACCAGTTAAATAGTGAAACATCCCTAGTAATATGAGTATCTTTTTAATTTACAGTACTTTTATAGTAAAACGAAAAAAAAACAAACAAACAACAGGACAAAGGAACCGATTGAAAAAGTAGAGATCTAATGAAATAAAAGACAACTATGATGTAATTATAATTTCCTCGAATGAAACACTGTCCTCAAATAAAATAAAAAGACAATGGAAATAAAATTCAAGGCTTTTTTTCAAATTATTATAAATTTACAACCGTAGTTATGCACATGCTATAGATATGTTTTGCTCTTATTGTTTACTGGTAATCGGGGCATACATGAACAATAAATGAAAAATAAATAGGCAAAATGAAAAGAAAGTTTTAAAAACATCATCGTGCGCACCTGTGTGTGATTCATCAAATTGTACAGATCGATGGAAACAGATGCGACATGTATCTTTTAGGAAGTTCTTTAGATAGGCCTCCATAATATTATAATTTGTATTTTTGGTTCTACTTACAATGAAGGATACTAATAAATTTAAAATTAATTTTATGAAATAAACTGAAAACTGAAAACAGCTGTCATCAACACACAATCAATACATGCCCCCGGGCGACAGGTCTCTGGTCACCGACTTCCCTGATGTCCGGCCTCTGTGCAGAGAACTTTGTTTCGCGACAGGTTCGTGAAATGATTGCCGAGTTTAGCCGAAGGGGGTAAAAGATCTCCGGGTATAGTGTATTGAAAGGCGGAAGTAGTCTGCAGGAAGTGATGTAATAATTACTATAAAAACGTTTTCGACTTGCTAGTCTTCACTATTCCCAAGTAGTCGTCAGTCAACTAGGTAAGTCGACTTTGATAACCATTTACAAATTCTTTTTTTTATTTTCACTTAAAAAAGTTTATTTCATCTTTAAAGCAAGCAGTGACATCTACTTCTAGAAACAGGCACGGGGTTAAGCCTTTAGTACGCTTTTAACAGAAACAGTGATTGTTAAGTTGAAAATTTTGGAAAAATAACTTAAACGAATTTAAACTAGTATTCTTCGTGAGAGTGAGAAAACATTTTGGTTCCTTTGAGTGTTTTTGAAACATTAGTGAATTGATCTCTTTAACTCAATACAGTTAAAACAAAGTTAATGAAAAAAAGCAAATTACAGTAAGAATCGTTAGAAATCAATTTTATTCATCTAATGTGTTTGTATTTAATGTTGAATCAAGAAGATCGAAAATTTAAATATATTTTATATTTTATAAGATATGGGTTCTTCAATAAATATAAAGTTGTTTATTGTTTGTCTACTTTTAGCAACATGAAGGTATCAGTTCTCGCCCTTTTCGCCCTGCTCGGAGCTGTTGGCGTGGCCCTTGGCGCTGGTTACGGTTACGGATCTGGCTACCAGTACGTGCCGGCATACGGTCTCGGAGGTTACGGAGGCGGATACGGTGGAATCGGATCAGGAGACGGCTCATTCTGTAAGTTCTTTAACCATTTTCTAACATCTAAAACTTGAAACGTTTCTCGAAATGATGACCTGTGCCCAAGATCATTAAACTAAATTAAGAGACCAGTCTCAAATCTCAAGCATCTGATTGGCTGAAAAGGCGACTGGTTGCCATTTCAGACAGTCAGGCTTGAGATTTGAAACTGGTCTCCAATATTAGTTTTATGATCTTGGGCCCTGTGTTCTGTATGGTAAATCATCAGCCAAATCTCTAATAGGTCAATCAAAGTTATAGTGTTGATACTTGTATTACGATTTTACAAAATCTCGGGTTTTGTAACATTCTGCTTTTTCTATAATATGACAAAACGTGCAACTAAACCTTTCATCTGTAAGACGTTTGCAATATTTTCTGTCGAGGATTTTTTTCAGGGGTGCCTCCGTGTTTTTAGGTTGTCACTAAATATAAAATGATTGTTCAATTATATGCTTAAAATTTGAGACTTGTCTCCTGACCCAGTTTTATAATATTGGGTACAAATCTTAGTAATCCGATCATTTAAGTACGCAGTCTCATATACACAAACGGCAACCTTAAGATCTGGTCCCAAGATTATAATACAGATATTGAACCCGGTCTCAAATTTAAAGGATCTGATGTTTGAGATTTGAGACTGGTCTCCAATTTGAGTTTTTAATCTTCGGTCCTGAGACCGGAGTCTAGACTCAATATGATAGCATTTAGTGGACCTGGTTTATTCGATTAGTTCATATAAATAATAACGCTGACGTGTGATGTTTATTACAGTGATGTTGATCGGCTTCCTGTTCCTGATCATGCTGCTGTTCGGAACCAACCTGTTCAACAGAACTTCCAGCTCCGGCTCCTCCACCACACCCATCACCATCATCCAGGGTTAAACCATCTCCTTAAACCGACCGTTCTTATGGTATGTTTACCCACTAATTTACTTTAAACTTCCAACAATCTAACGTATTTCGCTTATTATACATCCATTTCATTTTTTTATATTTCATGTTTGTTTTTATTTTATTTTTGATATTATACTATTTATACTATTTCTAGCGGTGCATCTATCTTCCCTCATGTCAGATTTGTGTAATTTGTTGCCCTGTTTTTAATTTTCAATCGAATCGATTTTAAAGAAATGGCGGCTGCTTTTTATAAAACAAACTAATCGTCTAGAACATATCTTCTATTTTGAATCATTGTATAATACTAGTAATGTCGACCAAAACAAAATAATTGCCTTTATAATATGAACATATTTTATTCCCCTTATGCTCCAACATATTTCTCTATAAATGACCGAGGTATTTTCTCTTTTTTTCAGAGTTAGCCAGAGTTAAAGAAGAGTTGCCACCCTTTATCTACATCTCGTGCCTGAGTTATCTTCTCTTTCTTCTTATTCTTTGTTCATGTTGTTAAGTTGACTGACCCGAGTGTACTCGTTATTGATGATAACTGGAGTTATTGTATTGTTTCATTGCTTTCATCATCTCATTAAAACATTTAAATCATCAAAAAGACTTTTTCTGGTTTTATATTACTGTGGTATCAATTAATTTCGTGGAGTCACATTTTCGCTCAAAAATGGAAAATCATATATTGCGCGGGTATGAATTCGCGCAACTCTGTTATTTTATTAAGACACATTTTAATCTGTTGAATATAGCTGGGGTTTACTTTCGCGCAATAGTCCTGGTAAGAAATCTTGAAAATAAAACCCGCGCACAATTAATTGATACCACAGTGTCCTTCTTGCGCACAGACGCCTGTAACTCCATCCCAGGACTGTCGAGGATCTAAACTCATTATGACCTGTTCAAACGAAGAAAATGGCTTACTTGGAATCATTTGTTTTCATAAGACTTGGAATATTCTGGACAGAACTCCAAGCGTTTAGTGGTAAACTCTTAGACAGGTCCTTTTGGACTCGACCAACAAATTGGAACCGACAAGTTCCCATGGTAGTATATGCATATTTGACTATTTGGACTCGATATTTTTTTAGGAATCGAAAAGCTCCTGTTATATGTACAACAGGGAATCGACCAGCTCTGTTCCTATAAAGCTGCTTTAAGGAGCGACAAACTCCGGTAGCAAATGTTAGGATCTTCATAACAGAAGTTAAATACTGCAATCACAAAATTTCTAATCACAACAAGGCAACTTGTCAAAACCGTATATTCAGCAATGTTGACCAATCTTAACTTAATAAAAAATCACAAAACATATCTTGCTGGGACATTGCTTAATTGAAAATCAAAGGGTTTGAATGAAGACCGAAAGTGGACTTAACTCTAGAAGCGACATTTTAATTACCCCCTCCCCCACCCTATAAAAATGCATTCTCGTTCCTAATACTGATTTAATGTATTCATGGTTATGAAAAAATATCTCTTTCCTACAGCATATTATCTCATTTCCAACGCAGACCCGCGATCAGCATTGTTTGAGCCCGGGCAATACGAGAGCTGTGTAGCTTGTGCAGTGACTTCCCCTGGCATTTACCACCATATATCGATATATCGTATGTCGTAATACGTCTCGTCGCAACGAAATATTTACGTCGTTTCCACAATATCACATGTCATTGGAAAAATAAACGATATTTTGTGGGGATGAAATGATTATATTTTGGCAACGAGCTTAAAAAAAATCATTAATGTCTCCTCTAGAGTTTTTGAAACTGAACCTTCATGGAATGAAATGTGGTGGCATCATAGTTTTATGATAACTCTTAAATTGTCATTCCTCTTTATTCACTCAAGCTTTAGAAATTCAGATTTTTTAGGTTATCCTAAATTGATACTTTTCTCTCAACCTACAAGACCTGATGAGGGCTGGAGTTGTGAGCCAGTCTGTAGAAGTTGGGGTATTTTATCCAGCCAGATACTCATCCTGTGTGGATAGAACTGGCTGCGCATACTGTCTGAGGACAGGTGGTTGGTTAGTCGTAGGAATGACTGTGTACCCTGACTGTCATACTGTGTCCATGCAGAACCGTTAAAGAATGCAGATATGTCTACAGGGCGGTTAGGATTTCTGTAAAATATAAAACACACCTATCAATAATATTGTTGTTATTTGTAATTGTCAACAAACCGTACGACCCATTAAGAACTTATTTTAGACGTCATAATTTTTGCATTATTAAACTGTTTTCGGGAATCTTAATATGAATCAGCGATATTGGCACATGCCAGCGATATTGTCATGCATTCCTGCAAAATCTGCTGTGTCGAAGAAGACTTTGACGTTCAATTTGTGACTGGTTTTTTATTATTTGTAAAATGTCGCTTATTTGATTGTTTATGAGATCGGATTGCTTTTCACACATGAACGACGAAATGTTTTCTGAAAGAAATGATATGATGCAAATACAGATAGTTACGAAACGGTTTTATAAATGGGCAAGTGGGGACACTGATCAGCCTGCAGGATCAACGTGATCGTCCCTTGGCAGATAATTTGGGACAGGATATAGCTACGTATGAGTCAATTGACTCCAATTATATCTATTATAAAACTACAGAGATTCAAAGTAGCTCGAATTAAAGCAGAAATTCGGTAAGTTAAAGGCGGTTGCGGTAGTTTCTGTTTTCACAACGTTATGAAGTGTAAGTGTTAAAGTGTTCACCGTTTGCAGAACGAAATCGAAATTGTTGACTATAGACCAAAATATGTTGACTCGCAAATATTATTAAAGACAGTCTCTTCCTTGAACAATTCACATTTCCTTGAAAGAAACTGTCCCTATAAACGATTTAAAATATGCAAAAAACGGCGCTCTTGTAAATTCATAATGTGAAATCGACAACTACCGCAATCCCCTCTAATCGTTCAAACAAAACTGCTAGTTTACCCGGTTTTGGCGAAGTTTGTCCACATCGTCATCATGACCTCGGAGATGACTGTCTCATACGAGTGAAAGTGTTTGGTCGACACGTTGCTAACTGGCTCGCCAAATACAAAGGGAATCTCGTCTTCGTGGTTTGGACCTTTAATGCAAATAAAGATTTTTAGCCATTTTCAGGACAGCAAATAAATGTTTATAAAATACGTTTAAATAATCTTTGGAATTAAATAATACTAGTAGATTCTAATCCAGTGTCACTTACCATGTAAAGAACCGGGTAGGTATATCAGATGATGGGATGGATTCACTGCAAATTCGTAGAGGAATGTGTTCGCCATCGGTTCGCGCTGATGACCAATGACTGTTTGGATTGTCGATTTGAAGTATGTAAAATCTGACGTCATATTGACAACATTTGAAAGAATTGTTCTAGAGTCATGTTGATGGTCCCAGTCCGTATATTCAAAGGCCAGTAACTCTTCGAGACGACGTCTGGTCTCGTTGTCAATGCCCTCGAATGTGTATTGTACTGCCCATGGTATGATGACGTCTTTGAACTGCTGGTAGGTGATGTTTAGTTGGTGTACGTCCTGGTGTAACAATGAGTCATACACGGAGCTCAGCAGTAGACCTCCATCGAATGTACATACACCAGCGATTAGATCTAACTTCTTGAAGAAGAGGCGTGCTTCAGCAGACTGGCTACTGTTACCATATACAATATCGTACGGCTTTTCTACGACAAAGTTTCCATCAATTGTCGGGAGGAAATCGCCCTTGATCTTGTGTAGACCAAACACCGATTTGGATCTCAGACAAGCATACGGATCAGAATGGCCGTCCGCGCAACCGGAAGCAAGCAGCACGTGATTGCCATTAGGATGCGTCATGATTGCCCTTTGTGACAGTGCAGAGCCACTCTCCGCTATGATTCTCCGAAACATACCCTTGTTTCCAGCGTAAAGAGCCTGGTATATAACTGACTTGGATCCTGCCGATTGACCAAATAGTGTAACAAGGTCAGGGTCGCCTCCAAAACTTTGAATGTTATCGTGGACCCATTTAATAGCAAGATGCTGATCCCAAAGCCCCTGGTTCCCGGGCAGGTCACCATTCTGTGTGCGAAGGAATCCAAATATACCGAGTCTGTAATTGATTGTTACCACGATCACGTTACCAAAGATACAAAGAGCTCCAGGGTCGTGTGAGCTTGACGTCCCGGTCTTAAAACCACCGCCATGAATCCAAACCATGACCGGAAGTAAGGTTCCGTTGCGGTGTTCCCCGGGCACGAAAACATTCAGCGCGAGGCAGTCTTCGCTAAAGGATGAGCTAGAAGCACTGCATGATGGTGGATAAGAGGTAGCATGGAATGGTTGTGTAAAAGGGGCTTTTGGTAATGGTTTAAGAAAACGGGCATTACCAGCAGTGGATTCGGCATACGGTATTCCAAGATATCTTTGCACAGACTTAACGTGTCCTTTTACCTGTATCCAAGTTGTTTCGCCAATTATTTCTCCAACACTTGTCCTCACTCCTTCTGCATATTGTTGAACACGAAATTCGAAGAGAACAAAATAGACACATGCTAAAACTAGACGGTTGCACATCCTTATAAAACTTTGGTGTTCCTTTACAGTTATATGTCAATCTCTTCCAACGCTATATGTTTGTGACAATGAGAGATTGGTGAATACCACACAACTCAAACGATACACTGTAAAGTTCAACTGGCCGAAATTTCAGACAACAGTCTTATCTTTGTTGAAGTTTCCGTGTGACACAGTCAACTAGCCACATGTTTGATAAGGGAAGTAATGTGGCCTACTCGGGATTCTCTTCATAATTACGCAAACTGTCCCAGGTGTGGACAGGTATAAGACACACGAACCTGGCTGAAAGTTCTTTTATAGACCACACAAACTCCGGATGATTACTCTAGTTACAGCGGACCATGCTCACGCAGGCGGATTACTCTAGTTACAGCGGACCATGCTCACGCCGGATGATTACTCTAGTAAAAACGGACCATGCTCACGCCGGATGACTTCCCTTGTTACAGCGGACCATGCTCACGCCTGATGATTATCCTAGTTACAGCTGACCATGCTCACGCCGGATGATTACCCTAGTTACATCGGACCATCCACGCCGGATGATTATCCTAGTTACAGCAGACCATGCTCACGCCGGATGATTACCCTTGTTACAGCGGACCATGCTCACCCCGGATGATTACCCTAGTTACAGCTAACCATGCTCACGCCGGATGATTACCCTAGTTACAGCGGACCATGCTCACGCCGGATGATTATCCTAGTTACAGCAGACCATGCTCACGCCGGATGATTACCCTTGTTACAGCGGAACATGCTCACTCCGGATGATTACCCTAGTTACAGCTGACCTTGCTCACGCCGGATGATTACCCTAGTTACAGCTGACCATGCTCACGCCGGATGATTACCCTAGTTACAGCGGACCATGATCACGCCGGATGATTACCCTAGTTACAGCGGACTATGCCCACGCCGGATGATTACCCTAGTTACAGCGGACTATGCCCACGCCGGATGATTACCCTTGTTACAGCGGACCATTCTCACCCCGGATGATTACCCTAGTTACAGCTAACCATGCTCACGCCGGATGATTACCCTTGTTACAGCGGACCATGCTCACCCCGGATGATTACCCTTGTTACAGCGGACCATGCTCACGCCGGATGATTACCTTAGTTACAGCGGACTATGCTCACGACGCATGATTACCCTTGTTACAGCGGACTATGCTTTCGCCGGATGATTACACTAGTTACAGCGGACCATGCTCAAGCCGGATGATTACACTAGTTACAGCGGACCATGCTCACGCCGGACGATTGTCCTAGTTACAGCGGACCATGCTCAACCCGGATGATTACACTAGTTACAGCGGACCATGCTCACGCCGGATGATTACCCTAGTTACAGCTAACCATGCACACGCCGGATGATTATCCTAGTTACAGCGGAACATCCTCACGCCGGATGATTACCCTAGTTACAGCTGACCATGCTCACGCCGGATGATTATCCTTCTTACAGAAGACCATGCTTACGCCGGATGACTACCCTAGATACAAAGGACCATGCTCACGCTGGATGACTACCTTTGTTACAGCTGACCATGCTCACGCTGGATGACTATCCTAGTTACAGCAGACCATGCTCACGCCGGATGACAACCCTAGTTACAGCTAACCATGCTCACGCCGGATGATTATCCTAGTTACAGCTGACCATGCTCACGCCGGATGATTACCCTAGCTACAGCTGACCATGCTCACGCCGGATGATTACCTTAGTTAAACCGGACCATGCTCATGCCGGATGACTACCCTAGTTACAGCAGACCATGCCCACGCCGGATCACTACCCTAGTTACAGCAGACCATGTTCACGCCGGATGATTACCCTAGTTACACCTGACCATGCTCATGCCGGATGATTACCCTAGTTACAGCGGACCATGCTCACGCCGGATGATTACCCTAGTTACAGCTGACCATGCTCACGCCGGATGATTATCCTAGATACAGCGGACCATGTACACGCCGGACGATTACCCTAGTTACAGCTGACCATGCTCACGCCGGATGATTATCCTAGCTACAGCAGACCATGCTCACGCCGGATGACTACCCTAAATACAAAAGACCATGCTCACGCCGGATGACAACCCTTGTTACAGCTGACCATGCTCACGCCGGATGATTACCCTAGTTACAGCTGACCATACTCACGCCGGATGATTACCTTAGTTACAGCGGACCACGCTCACGCCGGATGACTACGCTAGTTACAGCAGACCATGCTCACGCCGGATGACTACCCTACTTACAGCAGACCATGATCACGCTGGATGATTACCCTAGTTACAGCGGACCATGCTCATGCCGGATGATTACCCTAGTTACAGCTGACCATGCTCACGCCGGATGATTACCTAGTTACAGATGACCATGCTCACGCCGGATGATTATCCTAGTTACAGCGGACCATGCTCACGCAGGATGATTACCCCTGTTACAGCGGACCATGCTCACGCCGGATGATTATCCTAGTTACAGCGGACTATGCTCACGCCGGATGATTACCCTTGTTACAGCGGACCATGCTCACCATGGATGATCATCCTAGTTAAAGCGGACCATAATCACGCCGGATGATTATCCTAGTTACAGCGGACCATGCTCACGCCGGATGATTATCCTAGTTACAGCTCACAATGCTCACGTCCGATGATTACCTTTGTTACAGCGGACCATGCTCACGCTGGATAATTACACTAATTACAATTACCCTTGATGCAGCGGACCATGATCACGCCGGATGAATACCCTAGTTACAGCTGACCATGCTCACGCCGGATTATTACCCCTGTTACAGCGGACCATGCTCACCCCGGATGATTATCCTAGTAACAGCGGACCATGTTCACGCACGATGATTACCCTTGTTACAGTGTAACATCCTCACGCCGGATGATTACCCTAGTTACAGCACACCATGCTCACGCCGGATGATTACCCCTGTTACAACGGACCATGATCACGCCGGATGATTACCCCTGTTACACCCGACCATGATCACGCCGGATGATTTCCCTTGTTATAGCGGACCATGATCACTCCGGATGATTACCTTAGTTACAGCTGACCATGCTCACGCCTGATGATTATCCTAGTTACAGCTGACCATGCTCACGCCGGATGATTACCCTTGTTACAGCGGACGAGGCTCACGCCGGATGATTACCCTAGTTACAGCTGACCATGATCATCCCGGATGATTACCCTAGTTACAGCTGACCATGCTCACGCCGGATGATTACCCTATTTACAACTGACTATGCTCACGCCGGATGATTTCCCTTGTTACAGCGGACAATGATCACACCGGACGATCATCCTAGTTACAGCGGACTATGATCACGCCGGATGATTATCCAAGTTACAGCGGACCATGCTCACGCCGGATGATCATCCTAGTTACAGCGGACGATGATCACGCCGGATGATTATCCTAGTTACAGCGGACCATGCTCACGCCGGATGATTACCCTAGTTACAGCTCACAATGCTCACGCCGGATGATTACCCTTGTTACAGCGGACCATGCTCACGCCGGATGATTACCCTAGTTACAGCGGACCATGCTCACGCTGGATGATAACACTTGTTACAGCGGACCATGGTCACGCCGGATTAATACCCTAGTTACAGCGGACCATGCTCACGCTGGATCATAACCCTTGTTACAGCGGACCATGGTCACGCCGGATTAATACCCTAGTTACAGCAGACCATGCTCACGCCGGATGACTATCCTAGTAACAGCAGACCATGCTCACGCCGGATGATTACCCAAGTTACAGCTTACCATGCTTACGCCGGATGATTATCCTTAGTTACAGCTAACCATGCTCAAGCCGGATGATTACCCTAGTTACAGCTGACCATGCTCACGCCGGATGATTACCCTTGTTACAGCGGACCATGCTCACGCCGGATGATTATCCTAGTTACAGCGGACCATAATCACGCCGGATGAATACCATAGTTACAGCTGACCATGCTCACGCCGGATGATTACCCTTGTTACAGCGGACCATGATCACGCCCGATGTTTACCCTTGTTAAAGCGGACTATGCTCCGGCGTGCTCACGCCGGATGATTACCCTAGTTACAGCGGACCATGCTCACACCGGATGATTACCCTTGTTACAGCGGACCGTGATTACGCCGGATTTTTACCCTTGTTACAGCGGACTATGCTTCGGCGTGCTCACGCCGGATGATTACCCTAGTTACAGCGGACCATGCTCACGCCGGATGATTACCCTAATTACTGCTGACCATGCTCACGCGGATGATTAACCTTGTTACAGCGGACCATGATCACCCCGGATGTTTACCCTTGTTACAGCGGACTATGCTCCGGCGTGCTCACGCCGGATGATTACCCTAGTTACAGCGGATCATGCTCACGCTGGATGATTACCCTTGTTACAGCGGACAATGATCACGCCGGATAAATACCCTAGTTACAGCTGACCATAATCACGCCGGATGATTACCCTAGTTACAGCGGACCATGCTCACGCCGGATGATTACCCTAGTTTCAGCGGACCATGCTCACGCCGGATGATTACCCTACTTACAGCGGACCATGCTCACGCCGGATAATTAATCCTGTTACAGCGGACCATGCTCACGCCGGATGATTACCCTTGTTACAGCGGACCATGCTCACGCCGGATAATTGCCCTAATTACAGCTGACCATGCTCACGCCGGATCATTACCCTAGTTACTGCTGACCATGCTCACGCCGGATGATTACCCTACTTACAGCGGATCATGCTCACGCAGGATGATTACCCTTGTTACAGCGGACCATGATCACGCCGGATGAATACCCTAGTTACAGCGGACCATGCTCACGCCGGATAATTGCCCTAGTTACAGCGGACCATGCTCACGCCGGATTATTACCCCTGTTACAGCGGTCCATGCTCACATCGGATAATTACCCTTGTTGCAGCGGACCATGCTCACGCCGGATGATTGCCCTTGTAACAGCTGACCATGCTCACGCCGGATGATTACCCTAGTTACAGCGGACCATGCTCACGCCGGATGATTACCATTGTTACAGCGGACCATGATCACGCCGGATGAATACCCTAGTTACAGCGGACCATGCTCACGCCGGATGATTGCCCTAGTTACAGCGGACCATGCTCACGCCGGATTATTACCCCTGTTACAGCGGACCATGCTCACGCCGGATAATTACCCTTGTTACAGCGGACCATGCTCACGCCGGATGATTGCCCTAGTAACAGCTGACCATGATCACGCCGGATGATTACCCTAGTTACAGCGGAACATCCTGACGCCGGATGATTACCCCTGTTACAGCGGACCATGCTCACGCCGGATGATTACCCTAGTTACAGCGGACCATGCTCACGCCGGATGATTACCCCAGTTACTGCGGACCATGCTAACGCCGGATTATTACCCCTGTTACAGCGGACCGTGATCACGTCGGATTAATACCCTAGTTACAGCCGACCATGCTCACGCCGGATGATTTCCCTTGTTACAGCGGACGATGATCACGCCGTATGATTAAACTAGTTACAGCGGACCATGCTCACGCCGAATGATTACCTTTGTTACAGCTGACCATGCTCACGCCGGATGATTATCCTAGTTACAGCGGACCATGCTCACGCCGGATGATTACCCTAGTTACAGCTGACCATGCTCACGCCGGATGATTACCCTTGTTACAGCGGACCATGCTCACGCCGGATGATTACCCTATTTACAGTTGACCATGATCACCCCGGATGATTACCCTAGTTACAGCTGACCATGCTCACCCCGGATGATTTCCCTAGTTACAGCTGACCATGCTCACGCCGGATAATTATCCTAGTTACAGCGGACCATACTCATGCCTGATGATTACCCTTGTTCCAGCGGACCATGCTCACGCCGGATGATTTCCCTTGTTACAGCGGACAATGATCACACCGGATGATCATCCTAGTTACAGGTGACCATGATCACGCCGGATGATTATCCAAGTTACAGCGGACCATGCTTACGCCGGATGATCATCCTAGTAACAGCGGACGGTGATCACGCCGGATGATTATCCTAGTTACAGCGGACCATGCTCACGCCGGATGATTACCCTTGTTACAGCGGACCATGCTCACGCCGGATGAATACCCTTGTTACAGCAGACCATGCTCACGCCGGATGATTTCCCTTGTTACAGCGGACCATGATCACGCCGGATGATTACCCTAGTTACAGCGTACCATGTTCACGACGGATGATTATCCTAGTTACAGCGGACCATGATCACGCCGGATGATTACCATAGCTACAGCTGACCATGCTCACGCCGGATGATTACCATTGTTACAGCGAACCATGCTCACGCCGGATGATTACCCTAGTTACAGCTGACCATACACACGCCGGATGATTACCTTAGTTACAGCGGACAACGCTCATGCCGGATGACTACCCTAGTTACAGCAGACCATGCTCACGCCGGATGATTACCCAAGTTACAGCTGACCATGATCACCCCGTATGATTACCCTAGTTACAGCTGACCATGCTCACGCCGGATGATTACCCTAGTTACAGCTGACCATGCTTACGCCGGATGATTATCCTAGTTACAGCTGACCATGCTCAAGCCGGGTGATTACCCTAGTTACAGCGGACCATGCTCACGCCGGATGATTACCCTAGTTACAGCGGACCATGCTCACGCCGGATGATTGCCCTAGTTACAGCAGACCATGATCACGCCGGATGATTTCCCTTGTTACAGCGGACCATGATCACGCCGGATGATTACCCTAGTTACAGCGTACCATGCTCACGACGGATGATTATCCTAGTTACAGCGGACCATGATCACGCCGGATGATTACCATAGCTACAGCTGACCATGCTCACGCTGGATGATTACCATTGTTACAGCGAACCATGCTCACGCCGGATGATTACCCTAGTTACAGCTGACCATACACACGCCGGATGATTACCTTAGTTACAGCGGACAACGCTCATGCCGGATGACTACCCTAGTTACAGCAGACCATGCTCACGCCGGATGATTACCCAAGTTACAGCTGACCATGATCACCCCGTATGATTACCCTAGTTACAGCTGACCATGCTCACGCCGGATGATTACCCTAGTTACAGCTGACCATGCTTACGCCGGATGATTATCCTAGTTACAGCTGACCATGCTCAAGCCGGATGATTACCCTAGTTACAGCGGACCATGCTCACGCCGGATGATTACCCTAGTTACAGCGGACCATGAGCACGCCGGATGATTACCCTAGTTACAGCGAACCATGCTCACGCCGGATGATTATCCTAGTTACAGCGGACCATGATCACGCGGGATGATTGCCCTAGTTACAGCGGACCATGCTCACGCCGGATGATTACCCTTGTTACAGCGGACCATGCTCACGCTGGATGATTATCCTAGTTACAGCGGACCATGATCACGCCGGATGATTGCCCTAGTTACAGCTGACCATGGTCACGCCGGATGATTACACTTGTTACAGCGGACCATGATCACGCCGGATGTTTACCCTTGTTACAGCGGACTATGCTCCGGCGTGCTCACGCCGGATGATTACCCTTGTTACAGCGGACTATGTTCACGCCGGATGATTACCCTTGTTACAGCGAACCATGATCACGCCGGATGTTTACCCTTGTTACAGCGGATTATGCTCCGGCGTGCTCACGCCGGATGATTACCCTAGTTACAGCGGATCATGCTCACGCCGGATGATTACTCTAGTTACTGCTGACCATGCTCACGCCGAATGATTACCCTTGTTACAGCGAACCATGATCACGCCGGATGTTTACCCTTGTTACAGCGGATTATGCTCCGGCGTGCTCACGCCGGATGATTACTCTAGTTACAGCGGATCATGCTCACGCCGGATGATTACCCTTGTTACAGCGGACCATGATCACGCCGGATGAATACCCTAGTTACAGCTGACCATGCTCACGCCGGATGATTACCCTAGTTACAGCTGACCATGCTCACGCCGGATGATTACCGTTGTTACAGCAAACCATCATTACGCCGGATGATTACCCTAGTAACAGCTGACCATACTCACGCCGGATGATTACCTTAGTTACAGCGGACAATGCTCATGCTGGATGACTACCCTAGTTTCAGCGGACCATGCTCACGCCGTATGACTACCCTAGTAACAGCAGACCATGCTCACGCCGGATGATTACCCAAGTTACAGCTGACCATGCTTACGCCGGATGATTATCCTAGTTACAGCTGACCATGCTCAAGCCGGATGATTACCCTTGTTTCAGCTGACCATGCTCACGCCGGATGATTACCCTTGTGACAGCGGACTATGCTCCGGCGTGCTCACGCCGGATGATTATTCTAGTTACAGCGGACCATGCTCACGCCGGATGATTACCCTTGTAACAGCGGACCATGATCACGCCGGATTTTTATCCTTGTTACAGCGGACTATGCTCCGGCGTGCTCACGCCGGATGATTACCCTAGTTACAACGGATCTTGCTCACGCCGGATGTTTACACTAATTACTGCTGACCATGCTTACGCCGGATGATTACCCTTGTTACAGCGGACCATGATCACCCCGGATGTTTACCCTTGTTACAGCGGACCATGATCACGCCGGATGTTTACCCTTGTTACAGCGGACTATGCTCACGCCGGTTGATTACCCTTGTTACAGCGGACCATGATCACGCCGGATGATTACCCTTGTTACAGCGGACCATGATCACGCCGGATGAATACCCTTGTTACAGCTGACCATGCTCACGCCGGATGATTACCCTAGTTACAGCGGACCATGCTCACGCCGGATGATTACCCTAGTTACAGCGGACCATGCTCACGCCGGATGATTACCCTTGTTACAGCGGACCATGATCACGCCGGATGAATACCCTTGTTACAGCTGACCATGCTCACGCCGGATGATTACCCTAGTTACAGCGGACCATGCTCACGCCGGATGATTACTCTTGTTACAGCGGACCATGATCACGCCGGATGAATACCCTTGTTACAGCTGACCATGCTCACGCCGGATGATTACCCTAGTTACAGCGGACCATGCTCACGCCGGATGATTACCCTAGTTACAGCGGACCATGCTAACGCCGGATGATTACCCTAGTTACTGCGGACCATGCATACGCCGGATTATTACCCCAGTTAAAGCGGACCATGATCACGCCGGATGAATACCCTAGTTTCCGCCAACCATGCTCACGCCGGATGATTTCCATTGTTCCAGGGGACAATGATCACGCCGTCTGATTAACCTAGTTACAGCTCCGGCGTGCATATGCCGGATGATTACGCTAGTTACAGAGGATCATGCTCACGCCGGATGATTACCCTTGTTACAGCGGACCATGATCACGCCGGATAAATACCCTAGTAACAGAGGACCATGCTCACGCCGGATGATTTCCCTAGTTACAGCGGACCATGCTCACGCCGGATAATTAGCCCTGTTACAGCGGACCATGCTCACGCCGGATGATTACCCTTGTTACAGCGGACCATGCTCACGCTGGATGATTACCCTTGTTACAGCGGACCATGATCACACCGGATAAATACCCTAGTTACAGCGGACCATGATCACGCCGGATGATTTCCCTAGTTACAGCGGAACATGACCTAGCCGGATGATTACAATAGTTAAAGCGTACCATGCTCACGACGGATGATTATTCTAGTTACAGCGGACCATGATGACGCGGGATGATTACCATAGCTACAGCTGACCATACTCACGCCGGATGATTATCCTAGTTACAGCTGACCATGCTCACGCCGGATGATTACCGTTGTTACAGCGAACCATGCTCACGCCGGATGATTACCCTAGTAACAGCTGACCATACTCACGCCGGATGATTACCTTAGTTACAGCGGACAATGCTCATGCCGGATGACTACCCTAGTTACAGCAGACCATGGTCACGCCGGATGACTACCCTATTAACAGCAGACCATGCTCACGCCGGATGATTACCCAAGTTACAGCTGACCATGATCACCCCGTATGATTACCCTAGTTACAGCTAACAATGCTCACGCCGGATGATTACCCTAGTTACAGCTGACCATGCTTACGCCGGATGATTAACCTAGTTACAGCTGACCATGCTCAAGCCGGATGATTACTCTTGTTACAGCTGACCATGCTCACGCCGCATGATTACCCTTGTTACAGCGGACCATGATCACGCCGGATGATTATCCTAGTTACAGCGGACCATGATCACGCCGTATGATTACCCTAGTTACAGCGGACCATGCTTATGCCGGATGATTACCCTAGTTACAGCGTACCATGCTCACGCCGGATGATTATCCTAGTTACAGCGGACCATGATCACGCCGTATGATTATCCTACTTACAGCGGACCATGCTCACGCCGGATGATTACCCTTGTTACAGCGGACCATGCTTATGCCGGATGATTACCCTAGTTACAGCGGACCATGCTTATGCCGGATGATTACCCTAGTTACAGCGGACCATGCTCACGCCGGATGATTATCCTAGTTACAGCGGACCATGATCACGCCGTATGATTATCCTACTTACAGCGGACCATGCTCACGCCGGATGATTATCCTAGTTACAGCGGACCATGATCACGCCGTATGATTATCCTACTTACAGCGGACCATGCTCACGCCGGATGATTACCCTTGTTACAGCGGACCATGCTCACGCCGGATGATGACCCTTGTTACAGCGGACCATGCTTATGCCGGATGATTACCCTAGTTACAGCGGACCATGCTTATGCCGGATGATTACCCTAGTTACAGCGGACCATGCTCACGCCGGATGATTATCCTAGTTACAGCGGACCATGCTCACGCCGGATGATCATCCTAGTTACAGCGGACCATGATCACGCCGGATTATTATCCAAGTTACAGCTGACCATGCTTACGCCGGATGATTATCCTAGTTAGAGCTGACCATGCTCAAGCCGGATGATTACCCTTGTTTCAGCTGACCATGCTCACGCCGGATGATTACCCTTGTTACAGCGGACCATGCTCACGCCGGATGATTATCCTAGCTACAGCGGACCATGATCACGCCGGATGATTGCCCTAGTTACAGCTGACCATGCTCACGCCGGATGATAACCCTTGTTACAGCGGACCATGCTCACGCCGGATGATTACCCTTGTTACAGCGGACCATGATCACGCCGGATGTTTACCCTTGTTACAGCGGACTATGCTCCGGCGTGCTCACGCCGGATGATTACCCTAGTTACAGCGGACCATGCTCACGCCGGATGATAACCCTTGTTACAGCGGACCATGATCACGCCGGATGTTTACCCTTGTTACAGCGGACTATGCTCCGGCGTGCTCACGCCGGATGATTACCCTAGTTACAGCGGACCATGCTCACGCCGGATGATTACCCTTGTTACAGCGGACCATGATCACGCCGGATTTTTATCTTTGTTACAGCGGACTATGCTCCGGCGTGCTCACGCCGGATGATTACCCTAGTTACAACGGACCTTGCTCACGCCGGATGTTTACCCTAATTACTGCTGACCATGCTTACGCCGGATGATTACCCTTGTTACAGCGGACCATGATCACGCCGGATGTTTACCCTTGTTACAGCGGACTATGCTCACGCCGGATGATTACCCTTGTTACAGCGGACCATGATCACGCCGGATGAATACCCTAGTTACAGCTGACCATGCTCACGCCGGATAATTACCCTAGTTACAGCGAACCATGCTCACGCCGGATGATAACCCTAGTTACAGCGGACCATGCTAACGCCGGATGATTACCCTAGTTACTGCGGACCATGCATACGCCGGATTATTACCCCTGTTACAGCGGACCATGCTCACGCCGGAGGATTACCCTAGTTACAGCGGACCATGCTCACGCCGGATGATTTCCCTACTTACAGCGGTCCATGCTCACGCCGGATAAATACCCCTGTTACAGCGGACCATGCTCACGCCGGATGATTACCATACTTACAGCGGACCATGCTCACGCCGGATGATTGCCCTAGTTACAGCGAACCATGCTCACGCCGGATCATTACCCTAGTTACTGCTGACCATGCTCACGCCGGATGATTACCCTTGTTACAGCGGAACATGATCACGAAGGATGTTTACCCTTGTTACAGCGGACTTTGCTCCGGTGTGCATATGCCGGATGATTACCCTAGTTACAGAGGATCATGCTCACGCCGGATGATTACCCTACTTACAGCGGACCATGCTCACGCCGGATGATTACCATAAATACAGCGGACCATGCTCACGCCGGATGATTGGCCTAGTTACAGCGGACCATGCTCACGCCGGATAATTACCCCTGTCACAGCTGACCATGCTCACGCCGGATGATTACCCTTGTTACAGCGGACCATGCTCACGCCGGATGATTGCCCTAGTTACAGCTGACCATGCTCACTCAGCATGATTACCCTTGTTACAGCGGACCATGCTCACGCCGGATGATTACCGCGGACCATGCTCACGCCGGATGATTACCCTAGTTACAGCGGACCGTGCTCACGCCGGATGATTACCCTAGTTACTGCGGACTATGGTCACGCCGGATGATTACCCCTGTTACAGCGGACCATGCTCACGCCGGATGATTACCCTTGTTACAGCGGACCATGCTCACGCCGGATGATTTCCCTAGTTACAGCTGACC
This sequence comes from Corbicula japonica, assembly GCA_038501625.1. NCBI lineage: Eukaryota > Metazoa > Mollusca > Bivalvia > Venerida > Cyrenidae > Corbicula > Corbicula japonica. The sequence goes on along the minus strand of JAZAYU010000030.1, from coordinate 689,121 downwards.
ATGCTGACGCCGGGCGATTAAACGTAACAGCGGACCATGCTCACGCCGGATGATTACCCTTGTTACAGCGGACCGTGCTCACGCCGGATGATTACCCTAGTTACTGCGGACTATGGTCACGCCGGATGATTACCCCTGTTACAGCGGACCATGCTCACGCCGGATGATTACCCTTGTTACAGCGGACCATGCTCACGCCGGATGATTTCCCTAGTTACATCTGACCATGCTGACGCCGGACGATTAAACGTAACAGCTGACCATGCTCACGCAGCATGATTACCCTTGTTACAGCGGACCATGCTCACGCCGGATGATTACCGCGGACCATGCTCACGCCGGATGATTACCCTAGTTACAGCGGACCGTGCTCACGCCGGATGATTACCCTAGTTACTGCGGACTATGGTCACGCCGGATGATTACCCCTGTTACAGCTGACCATGCTCATCCCGGATGATTACCCTAGTTACAGCTGTCCATGCTCACGCCGGATGATTACCCTAGTTACAGCGGACCATGCTCACGCCGGATTATTTCCCCTAGTTACAGCGGACTATGCTCACGCCGATTGATTACCTTAGTTACAGCGGACCATGCTCACGCCGGATGATTACCCTTGTTACAGCGGACAATGCTCACGCCGGATGATTACCCTAGTTACAGCTGACCATGCTCACCCCGGATGATTACACTTGTTACAGCTGACCATTCTCACGCCGGATCATTACCCTAGTTACAGCTGACCATGCTCACGCCGGATGATAATCCTTGTTACAGCTGACCATGCTCACGCCGGATGATTACCCTAGTTACAGCTGACCATGCTCACGCCGGATGATTACCCTTGTTACAGCGGACCATTCTAACGCCGGATGATGACCCTAGTTACAGCGGACCAAACTCACGCCGGATGATTATCCTAGTTACAGCGAACCATGCTCACGCCGGATGATTATCCTAGTTACAGCGGACCATGATGACGCCGGATGATTTCCCTTACTACAGCGGACCATGGCCAAGCCGGATGATTACCCTAGTTACAGCGTACCATGCTCACGACGGATGATTATCCTAGTTACAGCGGCCCATGATCACGCGGTATGATTACCATAGCTACAGCTGACCATACTCACGCCGGATGATTATCCTAGTTACAGCTGACCATGCTCACGCCGGATGATTACCGTTGTTACAGCGAACGATGCTCACGCCGGATGATTACCCTAGTAACAGCTGACCATACTCACGCCGGATGATTACCTTAGTTACAGCGGACAATGCTCATGCCGGATGACTACCCTAGTTACAGCAGACCATGGTCACGCCGGATGACTACCCTATTAACAGCAGACCATGCTCACGCCGGATGATTACCCAAGTTACAGCTGACCGTGATCACCCCGTATGATTACCCTAGTTACAGCTGACCATGCTCACGCCGGATGATAACCCTAGTTACAGCTGACCATGCTTACGCCGGATGATTAACCTAGTTACAGCTGACCATGCTTACGCCGGATGATTACCCTAGTTACAGCGGACCATGCTCACGCCGGATGATTATCCTAGTTACAGCGGACCATGCTCACGCCGGATGATTATCCTAGTTACAGCGGACCATGATCACGCCGGATGATTTCCCTTACTACAGCGGACCATGGCCAAGCCGGATGATTACCCTAGTTACAGCGTACCATGCTCACGACGGATGATTATCCTAGTTACAGCGGCCCATGTTCACGCGGTATGATTACCATAGCTACAGCTGACCATACTCACGCCGGATGATTATCCTAGTTACAGCTGACCATGCTCACGCCGGATGATTACCGTTGTTACAGCGAACGATGCTCACGCCGGATGATTACCCTAGTAACAGCTGACCATACTCACGCCGGATGATTACCTTAGTTACAGCGGACAATGCTCATGCCGGATGACTACCCTAGTTACAGCAGACCATGGTCACGCCGGATGACTACCCTATTAACAGCAGACCATGCTCACGCCGGATGATTACCCAAGTTACAGCTGACCGTGATCACCCCGTATGATTACCCTAGTTACAGCTGACCATGCTCACGCCGGATGATAGCCCTAGTTACAGCTGACCATGCTTACGCCGGATGATTAACCTAGTTACAGCTGACCATGCTTACGCCGGATGATTACCCTAGTTACAGCGGACCATGCTCACGCCGGATGATTATCCTAGTTACAGCGGACCATGATCACGCCGGATGATTATCCTACTTACAGCGGACCATGCTCACGCCGGATGATTACCTTAGTTACAGCTGACCATGCTCACGCCGGATGATTACCCTTGTTACAGCGGACCATGCTCACGCCGGATAATTACCCTAGTTACAGCGGACCATGATCACCCCGGATATTTACCCTAGTTACAGCTGACGACGCTCACGCCGGATGATTACCCTATTTACAGCTGACCATGCTCACGCCGGATGATAATCCTAGTTACAGCGGACCATACTCATGCCTGATGATTACCCTTGTTCCAGCGGACCATGCTCACGACGGATGATTATCCTAGTTACAGCGGACCATGATCACGCCGGATGATTACCATAGCTACAGCTGACCATACTCACGCCGGATGATTATCCTAGTTACAGCTGACCATGCTCACGCCGGATGATTACCGTTGTTACAGCGAACCATGCTCACGCCGGATGATTACCCTAGTTACAGCTGACCATACTCACGCCGGATGATTACCCTAGTTACAGCGGACCATGCTCACGCCGGATGATTACCGTTGTTACAGCGGACCATGCTCACGCCGGATGATTGTCCTAGTTACAGCGGACCATGATCACGCCGAATGATTTTCCTAGTTACTGCGGACCATGGTCACGCCGGATGATTTTCCTAGTTACAGCGGACCATGGTCACGCCGGATGATTACCCTAGTTACTGCTGACCATGCTCACGCCGGATGATTACCCTTGTTACAGCGGAGCATGATCACGCCGGATGTTTACCCTTGTTACAGCGGACTATGCTCCGGCGTGCTCACGCCGGATGATTACCCTAGTTACAGCGGATCATGCTCACGCCGGATGATTACCCTTGTTACAGCGGACCATGATCACGCCGGATGAATACCCTAGTTACAGCTGACCATGCTCACGCCGGATGATTACCCTAGTTACAGCGGACCATGATCACGCCGGATGAATACCCTAGTTACAGCGGACCATGCTCACGCCGGATGATTACCCTAGTTACAGCGGACCATGCTCACGCCGGATAATTGCCCTACTTACAGTGGTCCATGCTCACGCCGGATAAACACCCCTGTTACAGCGGACCATGCTCACGCCGGATGATTACTCTTGTTACAGCGGACCATGCTCACGCCGGATGATTGCCCTAGTTGCAGCGGACCATGCTCAGGCCGGATCATTACCCTAGTTACTGCTTACCATGCTCACGCCGGATGATTAACCTTGTTACTGCGGACCATGATCACGAAGGATGTTTACCCTTGTTACAGGGGACTATGCTCCGGCTTGCATATGCCGGATGATTACCCTAGTTACAGCGGATCATGCTCACGCCGGCTGATTACTTTTGTTACAGTGGACCATGATCACGCCGGATAAATACCCTAGTTACAGCGGACCATGATCACGCCGGATGACTACCCTAGTTACAGCGGACCACGATCACGCCGGATGAATACCCTACTTACAGCGGACCATGCTCACGCGGGATAATTACCATAGTTACAGCGGACCATACTCACGCCGGATGATTGGTCTAGTTACAGCGGACCATGTTTACGCCGGATAATTACCCCTGTTACAGCGGACCATGCTTACGCCGGATGATTACCCTTGTTACAGCGGACCATGCTCACGCCGGGATGATTGCCCTAGTTACAGCCGACCATGCTCACGCCGGATGATTACCCTTGTTACAGCGGACCATTTTCACGCTTGATGATTACCCTAGGTACAGCGAACCATTCTCACGCCGGATGATTACCCTCGTTACAGTGGACCATGACCACGCCGGATGATTACCCCTGTTATAGCGGACCATCCTCACGCCGGATGATTACCGTAGTTACAGCGGACCATGCTCACGCCGGATGTTTACCCTAGTTACTGCGGACAATGCTCACGCCGGATGATTACCCCTGTTACAGCGGACCATGCTCACGCCGGATGATTACCCTTGTTACAGCGGACCATGCTCACGCCGTAAGATTGCCCTAGTTACAGCTGACCATGCTGACGCCGGATGATTACCCGTTACAGCGGACCATGCTCACGCCGGATGATTACCCTTGTTACAACGGACCATGCTCATGCCGGATGATTACCCTTATTTTAGGTGACCATGCACACGCCGGATGTTAACCTTTGTTACAGCTCACCATGCTCACGCCGGATGATTACATTTGTTACAGCTGACCATGCTCACGCCGGATGATTACCATAGTTACAGCTAACCATGCTCACGCCGGATGTTTACCCTTGTTACAGCTCACCCTGCTCACGCCGGATGATTACCCTTGTTACAGCTGACCATGCACACCCCGGATGATTACCCTTGTTACAGCTGCCCATGCTCACGCCGCATGATTACCCTTGTTACAGCGGACCATGCTCACGCCGGATGATTATCCTAGTGACAGCGGACCATGCTTACGCAGCATGATTACCCTTGTTACAGCTGACCATGCTCACCCCGGATGATTACCCTAGTTACAGCGGACCATGCTCACGCCGGATGTTTACCCTTGTTACAGCGGACCATGCTCACGCCGGATGATTACACTAGTTACATCGGACCATGCTCAAGCCGCATGATTATCCTAGTTACAGCTTACCATGCTCACCCCGGATGATTACCCTTGTTACAGCTGACCATTCTCACGCCGGATGATTACCCTAGTTACAGCTGACCATTCTCACGCCGGATGATTACCCTTGTTACAGCTGACCATGCTCACGCCGGATGATTACCCTAGTTACAGCGGACCATGATCACGCCGGATGATTACCCTAGTTACAGCTGACCATGCTCACGCCGGATGATTACCCTTGTTACAGCGGACCATGATCACGCCGGATGATTACCCTAGTTACAGCTGACCATGCTCACGCCGGATGATTACCCTTGTTACAGCGGACCATGATCACGCCGGATGTTTACCCTTGTTACAGCGGACTATGCTCCGGCGTGCTCACGCCGGATGATTACCCTAGTTACAGCGGATCATGCTCACGCCGGATGATTACCCTTGTTACAGCGGACCATGATCACGCCGGATGAATACCCTAGTTACAGCGGACCATGCTCACGCCGGATGATTATCCTAGTTACAGCCGACCATGATCACGCCGGATGAATACCCTAGTTACAGCGAACCATGCTCACGCCGGATGATTACCCTAGTTACAGCGGACCATGCTCACGCCGGATGATTACCCTACTTACAGCGGTCCATGCTCACGCCGGATAAATACACCTGTTACAGCGGACCATGCTCACGCCGGATGATTACCCTACTTACTGCGGACCATGCTCATGCCGGATGATTGCCCTAGTTACAGCGGACCATGCTCACGCCGGATCATTACCCAAGTTACTGCTGACCATGCTCACGCCGGATGATTACCCTTGTTACAGCGGAACATAATCACGAAGGATGTTTACCCTTGTTACAGCGGACTTTGCTCCGGCGTGCATATGCCGGATGATTACCATAGTTACAGAGGATCATGCTCACGCCGGATGATTACCCTACTTACAGAGGACCATGCTCACGCCGGATGATTACCATAGTTACAGCGGACCATGCTCACGCCGGATGATTGGCCTAGTAACAGCGGACCATGCTCACACCGGATAATTACCCCTGTCACAGCTGACCATGCTCACGCCGGATGATTGCCCTAGTTACAGCTGACCATGCTCACGCAGCATGATTACCCTTGTTACAGCGGACCATGCTCACGCCGGATGATTACCGCGGACCATGCTCACGCCGGATGATTACCCTAGTTACAGCGGACCGTGCTCACGCCGGATGATTACCCTAGTTACTGCGGACTATGGTCACGCCGGATGATTACCCCTGTTACATCGGACCATGCTCACGCCGGATGATTACCCTTGTTACAGCGGACCATGCTCACGCCGGATGATTGCCCTAGTTACAGCTGACCATGCTGACGCCGGACGATTACCCGTTACAGCGGACCATGCTCACGCCGGATGATTACCCTTGTTACAGCGGACCATGCTCATGCCGGATGATTACCCGTATTTTAGGTGACCATGCTCACTCCGGATGATTATCTTAGTTACAGCTGACCATGCTCATCCCGGATGATTACCCTAGTTACAGCGGACCATGCTCACGCCGGATGATTACCCTAGTTACAGCGGACCATGATCACGCCGTATTATTTCCCCTAGTTACAGCGGACTATGCTCACGCCGATTGATTACCTTAGTTAGAGCGGACCATGCTCACGCCAGATGATTACCCTTGTTACAGCGGAAAAATGCTCACGCCGGATGATTACCCTAGTTACAGCTGACCATGCTCACCCCGGATGATTACCCTTGTTACAGCTGACCATGCTCACGCCGGATGATTACACTTGTTACAGCTGACCATGCTCACGCCGGATGATTACCCTTGTTACAGCGGACCATGCTCACGCCGGATGATTGCCCTTGTTACAGCTGACCATGCTGACGCCGGACGATTACCCGTTACAGCGGACCATGCTCACGCCGGATGATTACCCTTGTTACAGCGGACCATGCTCATGCCGGATGATTACCCGTATTTTAGGTGACCATGCTCACTCCGGATGATTATCTTAGTTACAGCAGACCATGCTCATCCTGGATGATTACCCTAGTTACAGCTGACCATGCTCACGCCGGATGATTACCCTAGTTACAGCGGACCATGATCACGCCGGATTATTTCCCCTAGTTACAGCGGACTATGCTCACGCCGATTGATTACCTTAGTTAGAGCGGACCATGCTCACGCCAGATGATTACCCTTGTTACAGCGGAAAAATGCTCACGCCGGATGATTACCCTAGTTACAGCTGACCATGCTCACCCCGGATGATTACCCTTGTTACAGCTGACCATTCTCACGCCGGATGATTACCCTTGTTACAGCTGACCATGCTCACGCCGGATGATTACCCTACTTACAGCTGACCATGCTCACGCCGGATGATTACCATTGTTACAGCGGACCATGCTCACGCCGGATGATGATCCTAGTTACAGCGGACCAAGCTCACGCCGGATGATTACCCTAGTTACAGCGGACCATGCTCACGCCGTATGATTATCCTAGTCACAGCGGACCATGCTCACGCCGGATGATTACCCTAGTTACAGCTGACCATGCTCACGCCGGATGATTTTCCTATTTACATCGGACCATGCTCACGCCGGATGATCATCCTAGTTACAGCGACCATGCTCACGCTGGATGATTACCCTTGTTACAGCGGACCAAGATCAAATCGGATGATTACCCTTGTTACAGCGGACCATGATCACTCCGGATGATTACCATTGTTACAGCGGACCATGCTCACGCCGCATGATTATCCTAGTTACAGCGAACCATGCTCACGCCGGATGTTTACCTATGTTACAGCGAACCATGCTCACGCCGGATGATTACCCTTGTTACAGCGAACCATGCTCACGCCGCATGATTATCCTAGTTACAGCGAACCATGCTCACGCCGGATGTTTACCTATGTTACAGCTAACCATGCTCACGCCGGATGATTACCCTTGTTACAGCTGACCATGCTCACGCCGGATGATTACCCTAGTTACAGCTAACCATGCTCACGCCGGATGCTTACCTTGTTACAGCGGACCATGCTCACGCCGGATGTTTACCTTTGTTACAGCTCACCATGCTAACGCCGGATGATTACACTTGTTACAGCTGACCATGCTCACGCCGGATGATTACCCTTGTTACAGCTAACCATGCTCACGCCGGATGTTTACCCTTGTTACAGCTGACCCTGCTCACGCCGGATTATTACCCTTGTTACAGCTGACCATGCTCACCCCGGATGATTACCCTTGTTACAGCTGCCCATGCTCACGCCGCATGATTACCCTTGTTACAGCTGACCATGCTCACGCCGCATGATTATCCTAGTTACAGCGGACCATGCTCACGCAGCATGATTACCCTTGTTACAGCTGACCATGCTCACGCCGTATGATTACCCTAGTTACAGCTCAACATGCTCACGCCGGATGTTTACCCTTGTTACAGCGGATCATGCTCCCGCCGGATGATTACACTAGTTACAGCTGACCATGCTCACGCCGCATGATTATCCTTGTTACAGCGAACGATGCTCACGCCGGATGTTTACCTTTGTTACAGCTGACAATGCTCACACCGGATGAATACCCTTGTTACAGCGGACCATGCTCACACCAGATGATAAGCCTTGTTACAGCTGACCATGCTCACCCCGGATGATTACGCTAGTTACAGCTTACCATGCTCACGCCGGATGTTTACCCTTGTTACAGCTCTTCATGCTCACACCGGATGATTACCCTAGTTACAGCGGACTATGCTCATGCCGGATGATTACCCTTGTTACAGCGGACAATGATCACACCGGATGATTACCCTTGTTACAGCGGACTATGCTCACGCCGGATGATAACCCTAGTTACAGCGGACCATGCTCACGCCGGATGATTACCCTTGTTACAGCTGACCATGCTCACGCCGGATGATGACCCTAGTTACTGCGGACCATGCTCACACCGGATGTTTACCCTTGTTACAGCAGACCATGCTCACGCCGGATGTTTACCCTTGTTACAGCAGACCATGCTCACGCCGGATGATGACCCTAGTTACAGCGGACCATGCTCACGCCGGATGATTACCCTAGTTACAGCGGACCACGCTCACGCCGGATGATTACCCTTTTTAGAGCGGACCATGCTCACGCCGGATGATTACCCTAGTTACAACGGACCATGCTCACGCCGGATGATTACCCTTGTTGCAGCGGACAATGCTCACGCCTGATGATTATCCTAGTTACAGCGGACCATGCTCACGCTGGATGATATTCCTAGTTACAGCTGACCATGCTCACGCCGGATGATTATCCTAGTTGCAGCTGACCATGCTCACGCTTGATGATTACCCTAGTTACAGCGGACCATGCTCACGCCGGATGATTATCCTAGTTACAGCTGACCATGCTCACTCCAGATGATTACCCTAGTTACAGCTGACAATGCTCAATCCGGATGATTACCCTTGTTACAGCTGACCATGCTCACCCCGGATGATTACCATATTTACAGCTGACCATGCTCACGCCGGATGATTACCCTAGTTACAGCGGACCATACTCACGCCGGATGATTACCCTTGTTACAGCGGACCGTGCTCACGCCGGATGATTATCCTAGTTGCAGCTGACCATGCTCACGCTGGATGATTATCCTAGTTACAGCTTACCATACTCACTCCGGATGATTGCCCTTGTTACAGCTGACCATGCTCACTCCGGATCAGTACCCTAGTAACAGCTGAACATGCTCACGCCGGATGATTACCCTTGTTACAGCTGACCATGCTCAGTCCGGATGATTACCCTAGTTACAGCTGACCATGCTCACGCCGGATGATTACCCTTGTTACAGGTGACCATGATCACGCCGGATGATTACCCTTGTTACAGCTGACCATGCTCACGCCGGATGATTACCCTTGTTACAGGTGACCATGATCACGCCGGATGATTACCCTTGTTACAGCTGACCATGCTCACTCCGGATGATTACCCTAGTTACAGCGGACCATGCTCACGCCGGATGATTACCCTTGTTACAGCTGACCATGCTCACGCTGGATGATTACCCTAGTTACAGGTGACCATGATCACGCCGGATGATTAATCTTGTTACAGCTGACCATGCTCACGCCGGATGATTAATCTTGTTATTGCTGACCATGCTCTCGCCGGATGATTAATCTTGTTACAGCTGACCATGCTCACGCCGGATGATTAATCTTGTTACAGCTGACCATGCTCACGCCGGATGATTACCCTTGTTACAGGTGACCATACACACGCCGGTTGATTACCCTTGTTACAGCTGACCATGCTCATGCCGGATGATTACCCTTGTTACAGCTGACCATACTCACGCCGGATGATTACCCTAGTTACAGGTGACCATACTCACGGCGGATGATTACCCTAGTTACAGCTGACCATGCTCACGCCGGATGATTACCCTAGTTACAGCGGACCATACTCACGCCGGATGATTACCCTAGTTGCAGCTGACCATGCTCACGCCGGATGATTACCCTTGTTACAGCTTACCATGCTCCCGCCGGATGATTACACTAGTTACAGCTGACCATGCTCACGCCGCATGATTATCCTTGTTACAGCGAACGATGCTCACGCCGGATGTTTACCTTTGTTACAGCTGACAATGCTCACACCGGATGAATACCCTTGTTACAGCGGACCATGCTCACACCAGATGATAAGCCTTGTTACAGCTGACCATGCTCACCCCGGATGATTACGCTAGTTACAGCTTACCATGCTCACGCCGGATGTTTACCCTTGTTACAGCTCTTCATGCTCACACCGGATGATTACCCTAGTTACAGCGGACTATGCTCATGCCGGATGATTACCCTTGTTACAGCGGACAATGATCACACCGGATGATTACCCTTGTTACAGCGGACTATGCTCACGCCGGATGATAACCCTAGTTACAGCGGACCATGCTCACGCCGGATGATTACCCTTGTTACAGCTGACCATGCTCACGCCGGATGATGACCCTAGTTACTGCGGACCATGCTCACACCGGATGTTTACCCTTGTTACAGCAGACCATGCTCACGCCGGATGTTTACCCTTGTTACAGCAGACCATGCTCACGCCGGATGATGACCCTAGTTACAGCGGACCATGCTCACGCCGGATGATTACCCTAGTTACAGCGGACCACGCTCACGCCGGATGATTACCCTTTTTAGAGCGGACCATGCTCACGCCGGATGATTACCCTAGTTACAACGGACCATGCTCACGCCGGATGATTACCCTTGTTGCAGCGGACAATGCTCACGCCTGATGATTATCCTAGTTACAGCGGACCATGCTCACGCTGGATGATATTCCTAGTTACAGCTGACCATGCTCACGCCGGATGATTATCCTAGTTGCAGCTGACCATGCTCACGCTTGATGATTACCCTAGTTACAGCGGACCATGCTCACGCCGGATGATTATCCTAGTTACAGCTGACCATGCTCACTCCAGATGATTACCCTAGTTACAGCTGACAATGCTCAATCCGGATGATTACCCTTGTTACAGCTGACCATGCTCACCCCGGATGATTACCATATTTACAGCTGACCATGCTCACGCCGGATGATTACCCTAGTTACAGCGGACCATACTCACGCCGGATGATTACCCTTGTTACAGCGGACCGTGCTCACGCCGGATGATTATCCTAGTTGCAGCTGACCATGCTCACGCTGGATGATTATCCTAGTTACAGCTTACCATACTCACTCCGGATGATTGCCCTTGTTACAGCTGACCATGCTCACTCCGGATCAGTACCCTAGTAACAGCTGAACATGCTCACGCCGGATGATTACCCTTGTTACAGCTGACCATGCTCAGTCCGGATGATTACCCTAGTTACAGCTGACCATGCTCACGCCGGATGATTACCCTTGTTACAGGTGACCATGATCACGCCGGATGATTACCCTTGTTACAGCTGACCATGCTCACGCCGGATGATTACCCTTGTTACAGGTGACCATGATCACGCCGGATGATTACCCTTGTTACAGCTGACCATGCTCACTCCGGATGATTACCCTAGTTACAGCGGACCATGCTCACGCCGGATGATTACCCTTGTTACAGCTGACCATGCTCACGCTGGATGATTACCCTAGTTACAGGTGACCATGATCACGCCGGATGATTAATCTTGTTACAGCTGACCATGCTCACGCCGGATGATTAATCTTGTTATTGCTGACCATGCTCTCGCCGGATGATTAATCTTGTTACAGCTGACCATGCTCACGCCGGATGATTAATCTTGTTACAGCTGACCATGCTCACGCCGGATGATTACCCTTGTTACAGGTGACCATACACACGCCGGTTGATTACCCTTGTTACAGCTGACCATGCTCATGCCGGATGATTACCCTTGTTACAGCTGACCATACTCACGCCGGATGATTACCCTAGTTACAGGTGACCATACTCACGGCGGATGATTACCCTAGTTACAGCTGACCATGCTCACGCCGGATGATTACCCTAGTTACAGCGGACCATACTCACGCCGGATGATTACCCTAGTTGCAGCTGACCATGCTCACGCCGGATGATTACCCTTGTTACAGCTTACCATGCTCACGCCGGATGATTACCCTAGTTACAGCAGACCATGATCACGCCGGATGATTACCCTGGTTACAGCGAACCATGCTAACGCCGGATGATTACCCTTGTTACAGCGGACCATGCTCACTCCGGATGATTACCCTAGTTACAGCAGACCATGATCACGCCGGATGATTAACCTAGTTACAGCGGACCATGCTCACGCCGGATGATTACCCTTTGTTACAGCTCACCATGCTCACGCCGGATGTTTACCCTTGTTACAGCTGACCATGCTCACGCCGGATGATTACACTAGTTACAGCGGACCATGCTCACGCCGGATATTTACCCTTGTTACAGCTGACCCTGCTCACGCCGGATGATTACCCTTGTTACAGCTGACCATGCACACCCCGGATGATTACCCTTGTTACAGCTGCCCATGCTCACGCCGCATGATTACCCTTGTTACAGCTGACCATGCTCACGCCGCATGATTATCCTAGTTACAGCGGACCATGCTCACGCAGCATGATTACCCTTGTTTCAGCTGACCATGCTCACCCCGGATGATTACCCTAGTTACAGCTCACCATGCTCACGCCGGATATTTACCCTTGTTACAGCGGACCATGCTCACGCCGGATGATTACACTAGTTACAGCTGACCATGCTCACGCCGCATGATTATCCTAGTTACAGCGAACGATGCTCACGCCGGATGTTTACCTTTGTTACTGCTGACTATGCTCACACCGGATTAATACCCTAGTTACAGCGGACCATGCTCACACCAGATGATTACCCTTGTTACAGCTGACCATGCTCACCCCGGATGATTATCCTGGTTACAGCTCTTCATGCTCACACCGGATGATTACCCTAGTTACAGCGGACTATGCTCATGCCGGATGATTACCCTTGTTACAGCGGACAATGATCACACCGGATGATTACCCTTGTTACAGCGGCCCATGCTCACGCCGGATGATAACCCTTATTACAGCGGACCATGCTCACGCCGGATGATTACCCTTGTTACAGCGAACCATACTCACGCCGGATGTTTACCCTTGTTACAGCAGACCATGCTCACGCCGGATGATGACCCTAGTTACAGCGGACCATGCTCACGCCGGATGATTACCCTAGTTACTGCGATCCATGCTCACGCCGGATGATTACCTTTTTTACAGCGGACCATGCTCACGCCTGATGATGACCCTAGTTACAGCGGACCATGCTCACGCCGTATGATTACCCTTGTTACAGCGGACTATGCTCACGCCGGATGATTATCCTAGTTACAGCGCACCATGATCACGCTGGATGATATTCCTATTTACAGCTGACCATGCTCACGCCGGATGATTATCCCAGTTACAGCTGACCATGCTCACGCTTGATGATTACCCTAGTTACAGCGGACCATGCTCACGCCGGATGATTTCCCCTAGTTACAGCGGACCATGCTCACGCCGGATGATTACCCTTGTTACAGGTGACCATGATCACGCCGGATGATTACCCTAGTTACAGCTGACCATGCTCACTCCGGATGATTACCCTAGTTACAGCGGACCATGCTCACGCCGGATGATTACCCTTGTTACAGCTGACCATGCTCACGCTGGATGATTACCCTAGTTACAGGTGACCATGATCACGCCGGATGATGAATCTTGTTACAGCTGACCATGCTCACGCCGGATGATTAATCTTGTTATTGCTGACCATGCTCACGCCGGATGATTAATCTTGTTACGGCTGACCATGCTCACGCCGGATGATTAATCTTGTTACAGCTGACCATGCTCACGCCGGATGATTACCCTTGTTACAGGTGACCATACACACGCCGGTTGATTACCCTTGTTACAGCTGACCATGCTCATGCCGGATGATTACCCTAGTTACAGCTGACCATACTCACGCCGGATGATTACCCTTGTTACAGCGGACCGTGCTCACGCCGGATGATTATCCTAGTTGCAGCTGACCATGCTCACGCTGGATGATTATCCTAGTTACAGCTTACCATACTCACTCCGGATGATTGCCCTTGTTACAGCTGACCATGCTCACTCCGGATCAGTACCCTAGTAACAGCTGACCATGCTCACGCCGGATGATTACCCTTGTTACAGCTGACCATGCTAAGTCCGGATGATTACCCTAGTTACAGCTGACCATGCTCACGCCGGATGATTACCCTTGTTACAGGTGACGATGATCACGCCGGATGATTACCCTTGTTACAGCTGACCATGCTCACTCCGGATGATTACCCTAGTTACAGCGGACCATGCTCACGCCGGATGATTACCCTTGTTACATCTGACCATGCTCACGCTGAATGATTACCCTAGTTACAGGTGACCATGATCACGCCGGATGATTAATCTTGTTACAGCTGACCATGCTCACGCCGGATGATTAATCTTGTTATTGCTGACCATGCTCACGCCGGATGATTAATCTTGTTACAGCTGACCATGCTCACGCCGGATGATTAATCTTGTTACAGCTGACCATGCTCACGCCGGATGATTACCCTTGTTACAGGTGACCATACACACGCCGGTTGATTACCCTTGTTACAGCGGACCATGCTCATGCCGGATGATTACCCTTGTTACAGCTGACCATACTCACGCCAGATGATTACCCTAGTTGCAGCTGACCATGCTCACGCCGGATGATTACCCTTGTTACAGCTGACCATGCTCACGCCGGATGAGAACCCTAGTTAGAGCGGATCATACTCACGCCGGATGATTACCTTTGTTACAGCTGACCATGCTCACACCGGATGATTACCCTTGTTACAGGTGACCATACTCACGCCGGATGATTACCCTAGTTACAGCGGACCATACTCACACCGGATGATTACCCTAGTTGCAGCTGACCATGCTCACGGCGGATGGTTACCCTTGTTACAGCTGACCATGCTCAAGCCGGATGATTACCCTAGTTACAGCAGACCATGATCACGCCGGATGATTACCCTGGTTACAGCGAACCATGCTAACGCCGGATGATTACCCTTGTTACAGCGGACCATGCTCACTCCGAATGATTACCCTAGTTACAGCAGACCATGATCACGCCGGATGATTAACCTAGTTACAGCGGACCATGCTCACGCCGGAAGATTACCCTTTGTTACAGCTGCCCATGCTCACGCCGGATGTTTACCCTTGTTACAGCTGACCATGCTCACGCCGGATGATTACCCTAGTTACAGCGGACCATGCTCACGCCGGATGTTTACCCTTGTTACAGCTGACCCTGCTCACGCCGGATGATTACCTTTGTTACAGCTGACCATGCACACCCCGGATGATTACCCTTGTTACATCTGCCCATGCTCACGCCGCATGATTACCCTTGTTACAGCTGACCATGCTCACGCCGCATGATTATCCTAGTTACAGCGGACCATGCTCACGCAGCATGATTACCCTTGTTACAGCTGACCATGCTCACCCCGGATGATTACCCTAGTTACAGCTCACCATGCTCACGCCGGATGTTTACCCTTGTTACAGCGGACCATGCTCACGCCGGATGATTACACTAGTTACAGCTGACCATGCTCACGCCGCATGATTATCCTAGTTACAGCGAACGATGCTCACGCCGGATGTTTACCTTTGTTACAGCTGACTATGCTCACACCGGATTAATACCCTAGTTACAGCGGACCATGCTCACACCAGATGATTACCCTTGTTACAGCTGACCATGCTCACCCCGGATGATTATCCTAGTTACAGCTCTTCATGCTCACACCGGATGATTACCCTAGTTACAGCGGACTATGCTCATGCCGGATGATTACCCTTGTTACAGCGGACAATGATCACACCGGATGATTACCCTTGTTACAGCGGCCCATGCTCACGCCGGATGATAACCCTTATTACAGCGGATCATGCTCACGCCGGATGATTACCCTTGTTACAGCGGACCATACTTAAGCCGGATGTTTACCCTTGTTACAGCAGACCATGCTCTCGCCGGATGATGACCCTAGTTACAGCGGACCATGCTCACGCCGGATGATTACCCCCTAGTTACAGCGACCCATGCTCACGCCGGATGATTACCCTTTTTACAGCGGACCATGCTCACGCCTGATGATGACCCTAGTTACAGCGGACCATGCTCACGCCGGATGATTACCTTTGTTACAGCTGACCATGCACACCCCGGATGATTACCCTTGTTACAGCTGCCCATGCTCACGCCGCATGATTACCCTTGTTACAGCTGACCATGCTTACGCCGCATGATTATCCTAGTTACAGCGGACCATGCTCACGCAGCATGATTACCCTTGTTACAGCTGACCATGCTCACCCCGGATGATTACCCTAGTTACAGCTCACCATGCTTACGCCGGATGTTTACCCTTGTTACAGCGGACCATGCTCACGCCGGATGATTACACTAGTTACAGCTGACCATGCTCACGCCGCATGATTATCCTAGTTACAGCGAACGATGCTCACGCCGGATGTTTACCTTTGTTACAGCTGACTATGCTCACACCGGATTAATACCCTAGTTACAGCGGACCATGCTCACACCAGATGATTACCCTTGTTACAGCTGACCATGCTCACCCCGGATGATTATCCTAGTTACAGCTCTTCATGCTCACACCGGATGATTACCCTAGTTACAGCGGACTATGCTCATGCCGGATGATTACCCTTGTTACAGCGGACAATGATCACACCGGATGATTACCCTTGTTACAGCGGCCCATGCTCACGCCGGATGATAACCCTTATTACAGCGGATCATGCTCACGCCGGATTATTACCCTTGTTACAGCGGAGCATACTTAAGCCGGATGTTTACCCTTGTTACAGCAGACCATGCTCTCGCCGGATGATGACCCTAGTTACAGCGGACCATGCTCACGCCGGATGATTACCCCCTAGTTACAGCGACCCATGCTCACGCCGGATGATTACCCTTTTTACAGCGGACCATGCTCACGCCTGATGATGACCCTAGTTACAGCGGACCATGCTCACGCCGTATGATTACCCTTGTTACAGCGGACAATGCTCACGCCGGATGATTATCCTAGTTACAGCGCACCATGAACACGCTGGATGATATTCCTATTTACAGCTGACCATGCTCATGCCGGATGATTATCCCAGTTACAGCTGACCATGCTCACGCCGGATGATTATCCCAGTTACAGCTGACCATGCTCACGCTTGATGATTACCCTAGTTACAGCGGACCATGCTCACGCCGGATGATTACCCTTGTTACAGGTGACCATGATCACGCCGGATGATTACCCTAGTTACAGATGACCATGCTCACGCCGGATGATTACCCTTGTTACAGGTGACCATGCTCACGCCGGATGATTGCCCTAGTTACAGTTGACCATGCTAACGCCAGATGATTACCCTAGTTTCAGCTGGCCATGCTCACGCCTGATGATTTCCCCTAGTTAGAGCGGACCATGCTCACGCCGGATGATTACCCTTGTTACAGCGGACCATGCTAACGCCGGATAATTACCCTAGTTACAGCGGACCATGCTCACGCCGGATGATTACCCTTGTTACAGCGGACCATGCTTACGCCGGACGATTACCCTTGTTACCCTGGACCATGATCACGCCGGATGATTACCCTAGTTTCAGCGGACCATGATCACGCCGGATGATTACCCTTGTTACAGCGGACCATGCTAACGCCGGATGATTACCCTAGTTACAGCGGACCATGGTCACGCCGGATGATTACCCCTGTTACAGCTGACCATGCTCACGCCGGATGATTGCCCTAGTTGCAGCGGACCATGCTCACGCCGGATGATTATCCTAGTTACAGCGGACCATGATCACGCCGGATGATTACCCTTGTTACAGCTGACCATGCTCACGCCGGATGATTACCCTAGTTACAGCGGACCATGCTCACGCCGGATGATTGCCCTAGTTACAGCGGACCATGCTCACGCCGGATGATTACCCTTGTTACAGCGGACCATGCTCACGCCGGATGATTACCCTTGTTACAGCGGACCATGATCACGCCGCATGATTTCCCTAGTTTCAGCGGACCATGCTCACGCCGGATGATTTCCTAGTTACAGCGGACTATGCTGGAACTGATTTATTACCCTAGTTGCGTATTTTTTTCAACACTGAATGAAGTACAAAATTGACCCTGAAGAAGTTCTTTGTTTTATAAAAGAACTGCATATGGTAGTATCACTACCGCTTACAAATACTGCAAACATGGCATAGGTCATGGAATACATAACACAGTAAGCATCTGACAGGTCATCCATGTTGACCGGGCTTCGTTTAATGTTTTGATAAAGGCAATTACATGCATCTTCATTTTCGATATTGTAGCATACAAATCTATACGATGTAAAGATAAAAACCTTGGCTGTGTTGATGTTATCCTATTTGTAAATGATCGCCGAGTAGAAAGGGTGGGGGGATGGTAAATAGCAAACCTAAACCCGAGCGTGTCTAGGATATCATACAGTATATTGGGTTCGTGGTTCTCCCTCTTTTTTCGTCACTAATAAGATACTTTCACCATTCCCACCCCGCGTTAGCCTTTTGGCTATGTATGGTTGGGTCCATTAATGAATCTAGAAAATCAAAGTAAACGCACGAAAGAACAAAGAAATTTGCGATGACAATCAAGTGTATAAATCATTATTTTGTTTTGTGTAAAATCTCTGGTTTGATAAAGTTCCAACTTTTTAAAATGGTTCGATAACCGTAAGATTTTCATCGGACACGACTTCAGAAGTGTGAATTTTTATTTGAATCAGTGAACTACGTGAAGCAATCGGCGAATTCCACACACTATTTGCAAGGCACCATGGTATTTTAAAACAAACTAAAAACTAATTAATATACCTTGTACATGAAAACAAGCATAGCTTATATACTAGTATCCACAAGTTAACTTCGGTCCAAATATCAGACCATTCACAATATAAATGGCGTGTCAACCTGTTAGCTATCCATGGTTCTGACTTTTGACAGAATTTGACACTACTGGCTTGCGTGATGACATATCCGTAATAAATTCTTTAGGGTCGTCCTCCGGTGTTTCCTCTATTACAGTTACCCGAGAAACATTTAACGGCAAGCGTTGGTGCTCCCGGCGGTGACTGAGCGACGAGTTGAAAAACTGTGTCAAGTTCAACCTGTTCCTTTTAGCAATAGATTCAAATGTTTCATATTCCGTTTTCATGGTTGCCATTTCTGGTCTTGGGGTTAAATTAATCACCGGAGGACTATCCTCGCAGGACTTATCATATTTATCTGTTTTCACTCTTTGAACAATTGGTGCTAATTTGCGTGGTGTAACACGCGGAGCTATTTTTAGTTTAGGTATTCCGTGCTTTTCGTCATGGAAGAGACAGGGTCTATTGGGAAAAGGCGCCGGGCCTTGATTGACTTGCACTTCCTCCATACGAGACAGGGAGTAAATCGGAAACTTCCTCTTGTATTTGGACTTGTGTTCGCCGCGCATACTATCAATTGTATGGATGACGCGCGCCTCTCTGTTCTGGAGTCCCCGGCGGAGTTCTTGTATCCGAGTCAGGTAGTCCTGCTGCTTCTGGCTCACCTCCGTGTACTGGTCCAACCACTCGGACAACTTCTCCGACATCCGGCGCTGCCTGAAACACGAAATTATAGATTTAAGTTTCAAATTTGCATTAGTTAAACACTGTTTCTTTGCTTTGGTATTTAAACTTCATGCAATTTTAATTTTTCCGAATTTTGCACTGGTTTTAAGGGAAACGTTGGGGTCATCTTTCTTAAAGCCCCAGCCCTAAACTTAAGTAAGAATATACTATTGAAAAATCATATTGTCCATATAGACTCCAATATATAAACTCTCTAACAGAACACAAAAGGTCCGGTCGAATTCTTTCTTATAGATGGGATTTTCAATGATAATGATAAATTATAGTTAACGAACTTTAAAAACGCTAAATATAATGGAGCTATATTTAGCATCTATTTTTGACGAAGCGACCACTTCATGCGCGATCTCGATTTCTGTGACGTTTCGGAAATCCTACTTTCGCTTTTAGTCGCGCGGACCAAATTTATTTTAGTAAATTAAAATTTTATTAGCCCGAACTAATGCTGCAAATTTGTGCCTATAGTTCCAAATACATGTAATATTTTATACAAGAGCGGGTTAAATTGAAGTAATGCCGCTTTAAGCTCTTTCAACATTCCGACTGCATAACAATCGAACTGCCAGATAACTCCATATACTAACCTTGCACTTTTCGTTAAAAACAAAACCAACAAAAATGCAAATTCCCTTTTATTTGCAAACCACAGTCCTATACAAAAATAAAAGTCCCATTTTTACTAATTTATTCTAAGCCTAAAAGAATATTTTTAATGAGAGCACCTAAGCAATAATTGCTGATCAATGCACTTTACCGTTGTGTTCCATTGTGCTTTCTAAACATTCAGCTAATTTAAATATATAATTTGATTTTTGTTACCAAAAATTGTGTTAAAAATAACAGAAAGTATCAAACAATAATTTAAGTAAGTTGTTAAACCTTGCAGTCTAGAGTAATTAAATCCGAGCTTTCAACACCCCCTTTATCACGATACTCTTATGACATTTTAAAATAACAATAGGAAAACTGGAGAAGAATAAGTATTGCTTGACATAATTACTTTCACCGTCGTCTTTATCTGCTACAAAGAAACGAAAATCAAATGATAAAATTGTCCTGTCAAAATTCGTCGTGCCACTCACTAAATGGATATGAAATGGATATGAAATGGGTTAACTCGTGTGGCGGGGAGATCGAGCGCAGTCGTTCCCACCGCCACTAAAACGAATCCGGCTCACTATAGCGAATATTGTGTTAGAGACCCCTTTACTATATTCCATTTTCGTTAAAATGTGAACAGTAGTTAAAGTTGTTACAGTTATCGAATTGTTAGTAATACGTGGACACGTGTGTCAAAGCCCTTACTTCTCGCCTCAACTGCGAGATCTAGATTAGACTGATTGCAATGTGATCAAAAGACCATTTTAAGAGATCGAACCCCGACAATTAGCTGCTGAAATTTTAAAGGGTATATAATAAAGAAAGATATCGGATTGACCGAAACAAAACGCAGATTTGAACGTATCTGATTAGTGTTTAATAGTTAAATCAATAATATTTACATTTTGATTGATAAGCTTGAAGCTTTGAATTAGTGCTATATTTGATTTCAACATTCAAGATTTTTTGCTTTCAAGAACATCCGTTTTTCTGCTGCAATACTTCGGATAACGAATCTCGTAATATTTTTCTATATAAACAACTATCGCAATGGCATAATGTATATGGCTGGTCTTATAAATACTAATGCTAATGACATTGATCATATTTTTCTCTTTAACGGCCCTAGAAAGTCTCCCCGTACATCAGCACAGTTATCAGTAAAGAATCGGTTTCCGGTGTTACATAATGACGAACATTATAGTATTATTATAATCAGGGTTATCCGCACAACTTTATATAGGGTTGTCTCGGTATTCGGCGTTATGTGGCGGGGAGCTGCTGCCGCATGGATTCGATTCTCAGCGTTAGCTTACAATTATTTATTTATTATTTATATTTTGTATTTCGAAATATGATGTTCTTGAAAAATTAAGGATAACATTAAGTTATACAGTGCAGTTAAGTGTACTCACGCATAACAGGGAATAACTTAATTTGATTAACAATAAAATCCGGTATTGAAAAAAGACACGGCATCGTTATTAGGTAACTATCTAAAAACTGCTCTTACTTCGCGGATTTTACACGCATTTCCTTATTTTCTGATTTCTCCCAGTTGTGGCATATAAACCGACTTATATATCTACAAGTTTACGACAATTTTACATATTATGTATTGCGTTTAAAGCAGCTTGGCCATCGAGTTTCTTGCACTGTTGACAGTTGGAACGTTGTCTTGTTGATGATTTCAGTAGAAGGATTTCGTTTACCACTAAAAACATTATGTTTAATCTGTTTAAAAACACAGTTTTATTCTTCTTCTGGTTTACATTTTAATTGCTTCCTTTACTCTAAATGAAGGTATAATTTTATCCAACGATTTCTAAAAATAAATGCTTTTTTTATTATTTAATTATTTATTCTATTGAGGAGCTCCACAAAGTCTAAGCAAATTGAAGTGAAAGAATTCTGAAACCGAACCATAATGACAGAATTAAAGAAAAGTCTACCGTTGACAAAACTCACATCCCGACCCTACGTGCAAAGATTTAAGAATATTGCATTCGTTTGTTGATATTGTATGAACGAAAGCAAACATATTGCTTGTGGCGCAGGCTTTAGTGGTTACAAAGCCATCTATTTTTCAGCACAATCAGATAGGTAAATAAGAATCATTTCATACAGGTAAATTATTTGTGGGTTTGAGAGTGTTACGAAATTAATCACAGTCATAACGAAAAAAAAGACAGTGGTAAAATGTAATCGAATATTTTCGATTACACAGTAACTGTTCAATTCGACTTTGCCGCATTGACTACATACGGGCGCCGAAGGGGATTCAAGTAAGCGTTTTCGGTGCCTAAAGCGATAAAAAGGTCAACAAAATTCAATTCCGGACAAGAACCATACTTATAAATAGGCGTTATGCATTAATTGTTTTCATAAAACGCTCAAGTTTTAAGCCCACCCGCTTACATTTAAGAATCACTTTGGGGCACTTGTGCATACATAAATTATATCTGTAAGACACAAGTTTATTGTATCAAATGTCTTTCAGAGCAGTAAGCAAATTTTGGAAGTGATAAGGTAAATAAATCAAAACTTATGCATAGACCTCTTTACGAAGCAAATGGTTTATTAACTCACTCTGATAAAGTATTTAAAGAAGTGATTAAATTAGCACCAAGATTGAATACAATCTTTTAAGTCAATAATTTATGTATTATAAATGTGTTCCGTTCGCTTCGAATAGATCTTGTTTATGAACATGTATCAGTCTTAACAGGTCGATGTCAATGTTTACCAAAAACACTATAGCCCAAATCTTGTTAAGAACTTGCTTGTTTATAGTCGGTGATAAAAACAGAGAACAAAATAATAACAAGCTAAACGTTTCGATACAATCTAGATGCCGACGTCTTGGTGGCTGCATGCAGGGATATTGTGCTGATCAATAGGAAAATTGTGTTTTAGATGACTTTTGCATATTGTTAAAAACGCTAGAAATATGAAGCATAAAGTATTCTTGCCCCCCAGCGAAAATAAAATCAGGAAACACAATTACAAAAAGAGCACATACAAATAATCGGACTCCGTATATAGCAGTGATTTGCCGATTAATCGTACACTCTATGAATCGCGACTACATAATGTCCGATTTATCGGTTTATTTGTAGGACCCTAATCCCGATAAAGAGAAAGTCCTGTAAAAAGTCTCCCCTACATAATTATTCATGATATTGAAAGCGGCTTATACTCTGTTTAATTATTACCAATTTCAATATATTGCATAGTACGATATTTACATGTTTTTACTAATGATCATACTGTTCAACAAAGTACTTTAAGGATAAAACATTGGGATTATTAAGTGGCATCTAGACCGCGTAGGTGTCTATTTAGATGATGTTATCAAGGGGTGTTGACATCAGTGGCCTAGTGGTTAAGACCTTTGTCTGACAATCACAGACCCTCCAGCACTGTGGGTTCTCCTCCATGTGAGGAAGCTATCCAGCTAGCTTGCTGAATGTCGGTGGGTCTACAGTGTCTGAACAATGCTCGGAGGGGCACCTGGTATCTTCCATCACGAGAAGGCGGAAGTGCACTCTCAGCAGTCAGGACATTGAGGTGCTGTTATCAAGGTTCTTTTTGGAAAAATAAATTCAATCCTAGAGTTATTAGAATGAATCGATGTCTCAGTTACTGCTACTCAAACCTGTAAGTTTATATCAACATCTGAATGGTTTTGAAGGACAAGTCATTGACTGATGCTGAATAATTAGATTATCATACAGTATAACGGGTTTTAGTTTACCACACACTCCTGTGTGATCAAATCATTCGCAACGTTAAATTGTATTTGTATATGTGATCTATCATCAGCTTAGATTTTTAACCAAATTTTCTTTTGAAAATAATTAAACTTTTGTGAATGTTAAAATCTCTATGGATGGTTTGCGGTGATGACGTCTTCAGTCACTAAACATGTTCTTTATCGAAGAATAGGATTTACTAATCAATTAGTTTAGTGAAATATAGCTATGTATCCGTTGAATAATTAGAACCATTTGCACCAAACAAATTAACAGCAGTGCCAAAGAATTTACAGCAGTCCGAAATAATATTTACGGAAGAGCCTTAATTGTTGTCCGAAGCACTACCTTAAAACAACATTCTACAGATTTCAAAGATGATAATTTATAATGAACAATATGGTGGTCTAAAAGAAATGTTACAACGGAAACTTTGGCAAATGCGATACAACAGTAAAGACACGTGTTATATTGTTTCTTTGCGCACATCTTCGCTATTATTCGTGTAACAGCTACTAAAACCTTTAACTTTAGCAATTGAGGGAACAGTCCTTGAATAAGGCTGAATAATAGGCCCTAATTGACCTGAAAAAAATTAATTCCTTAATGCTGTTAAAACTTGAAAACTTGAAATGAATCAAATTTAAAAAGTATCTGGTAGCGCAGATTCCATTTAAAATCCCAATCAGCTTAAACTTCGGCTATCTCCGCCAAAAACCGTTTAGTGTGGATTACCTGCCCTGAAAGTAAGTCAGGAACTAGACAACAAAACTTTATGGTATAAATGAATTTGACGAAGTTTATTACAGTCGGACTATCTCAAAAGCGCATAGTAAATAATTATGTGTAGACAATCTTGGTATGATGTCTTGTTGCCCATTTGATTATCAATTTTACCCGCTCCTCCGAGTAATAATTAGATCTTACTTTCTTTTTACGCTGTTGTGTCTTTCTTTTATTTAGTTGAGACAAACGGCTAAGAACAAACAAGATTTCAGTTGATACGCTCTTATTTCCCAAACAATCACAACAACTTGTTATATGATAAAGACTGACTTCATCAGCTTAACACAAAATCAATCCAGTTCTTATGTGTTTTGTATTTTCAATACATGTGAGCCAGGCTAAGAAACATTCAAATTAGGCTTAGACACACTAAATTCTTCCGAAATGCACATATCACCCAGTACAACAAGAGCTTATGCATGTTCTTTCTGAAATATGATTGACGTTAATGTTTTTGTTTTGTTGAGTTTTTTTGTTTCAAATAATTTAAAGCGATTACAGCCTGACTTGGAGTTTTGTACCTGTTAATGCTATTTTGATAAACAGAATTCACAGTATTTTAGCCAAAAGAGAACGACCCATTTTACATTAGCACCTAAAATAGCTTAATAAGATAACTTTAAGCATTCTGGAAACTGTTCACAGATTGAAATTTAAAAAAAAATCACGAAGGTAGACGATGGCTGGATCATTGAGTTGGGCAAATTGAAAAATCTTTTTAGAAACCGAAAATAAAAAAAAGACACCTACAAAAAAGGAAAAAAAAAACAAATAACGACGACGACAACAACAACACTCACACAAAAGCGCATGATGTATATCCAATAAACTGTCTCATTCCGAGACATTTATTCCGAGGTTATCCTCGTAAGTTAAGTATAAGCTTCTGATGACAGTCAGCTTATTTGGTTGACAAACGTATATTGATATTTGTCACTTTGATATTAAGCAGGCTTGCATGCAAGTTTTCCAGAAATGGGGTACAGTTGGGCTTTCTATGGGTAGTTACATGGTAATTTCTAATTTTTCTAACTAAATCCGCATGAAAAATAAATATTGTTGATCAAATAGGGATGTTCGAGCAACCGTAATGAACCCCCCTCTTGATCCGCCCAAGTTATGATAAAACAAAATCCCGCTCGTGTTGTGAATCAAAACTGAAGCCGAAATCTCGCTCAGTTTTTACGGGTTTGCGAAGACAATAATGCGAAAAGAATCTTACCTCACAACAATCATTCTCGCCCCCTCTCTAGGTAGTTCCCAACAGAAGACACAGATTTCCTGAGTTAGATCTGCCAGACAGTCCAACAATCAAATTGTCGTTTTTAAACTGACCGCACTCTAGAATGTTAACATATAATGCGTTGATAGCAGGATTCTGTTCGCTAGATGTTATCTCTGGAATTTCTCAGGAATATTGAACAACGTAATTAGATACAAAAACACTTCAATAAGCGTATTTCTTATCTCGCTGTCCCCTTGAAACTGATCCCTTAAATACACCAATAAGGATCATTTCTATTTCCCGCTTTGCGACTGTTTGTCCAACTCCAATTTCAGAGCTTATCTCCAGACAGAAATATTTTCACAAATCTATAATATTGATGTAAACCTTTTCAAGTCGTTTTCAGTCTCAACAAGAGGAAAGAAAAAACTCATTGATACTTGATGTCTATATATTAAGCTGGGTAAACATTGTGCACGTCGAGTTGTGACATTATAACCTCTCTATTAGCATTTAAATCAAAATATTTTGTATAGAAGCTGAAAGTCACTTTCGTTAGACACCAATCGATTAATTGAAAATCAGAGATAATATTCACTGATCTCGCACGCCGGTTATGTTTGTTTATGCTTAGGTCTAACTTTTCAAGTTGTCTGCGCTAATACACTAGCTAAATATACTTAAGAAGTTAATAAACAATTATTCAAAATATTATAAATCTAATTGCTTTTCGGTCTTTTCATATTTTCACATTAGCTTTTAAAACCTTATACATAAATCAAAGTTTGCAAAGTTTCGTAATGTAAAGACGTTTTACAAAAGGTGCTAAATACCGTTATTTTTCTCAAATAATAGCGACGAAAATGCAATTCTAAAATTCATACATTTATTTCGTATATATTTTTTATCTCAGAAATTAAAAAAAAGATAGTTTTAAAGAACAGCTAGAACTATGAACAGCCTTTTTTCTTGAAAGCTGTCTATATAATAAACGTTTAAGAGTTGTTGTTGTTGTTGTTGTTTTGCCGCTGTGGTCAAAGTCTTCGTCGACTGTGAATGAAAAATAATTTCCACTCTTTCCCGTCCTCAAACGTGTTTGGCAAAAGACGAACTTACATTTTAATGATCAATTCACATTTTCATATTTCTACAATTGTGTTTAGAGAACAAATAAATAACAAATTTATACCACTTCGACTATTTGTTATAAGTTGGCAGATTACTTTAGGTGATGAGCAATTTGTTTTTCGACAGACGGTTTTCATTGATGTGTTTGTACATTTAAGGTATCACTAACATTGCAAATGGCGAGAACTTGCTACAATATTCGCCATTTGCAACGTTAGTGATACCTTAAGAAACGTTAAGTTAGTTTCTAGTTTTTTTACACTCGAATCTCCGTAAAACGGAAGATATAACTGGTATTCCAAAATTAAGTGATGGCTATTTTGTGTGTGTTCGTATTATTTTAAGTGGCCGTTTTGTTGTGTAAGAGGTCGTATCCTGCTTTAAATAACACGAAGACAAATTGTGTAAAATATTAATAATTTAATGCGGCACGAGTTATTTTATATTGAATAGCTTGCTTATCAAACGCACTTATTTGGGTGAAAACCTGTCGGCTTTAAGATTCGTAAAATGTATTTACTATTTGATATGAACGTCAAATATTCAAACGCCTTAATCTGCTGAGGGCTGTGCTAATCAAGTGAAAGTTGAAATCCATTTGATAACCCTGATCGTGCAACATAAGGTGATCAAAAGAAGACTACGAACATACCAGTCAATAATATACTAAGGGCAAAATAAGTAAAATAATAATACAAAGCCTCAATAATAATAATAATAATAATAATAATAATAATAATAATAATAATAATAACAATAATAAAAATAATAATAATAATAATAATAATAATTATTATTATAATTATAATTATTATTATTATTATTAAACTATCTCATTATTGGCCCAGCAATTCTCATATTTGCCCAGTTAAGTCTTCATAGGAGTTTGATGGTTTTAGTCTACTGGTTAACATGTAAAATACTAGTATACAGTTCCGTGACATTTTCACGTGGAACGGGCGGGACTTTCTCTGACGGAGCCGGTCGGTGAACCGCCAGCTAGATCCCGTCTGTCATCCGGGCTGGCACAGGATAGGAATCGAGATGGGTTTTTTTTTCATAAACAATTTTTTCATAAACCTGAGAGGCTGGTTTTACAATTGAATAAATAAACACTCAATTTCAGAAAAGTAATTTTAGTGCGAAAAATCAGAACAAAAATGGTGTTTGCTACATATATTAAATAAACATATTAATTCAGTTACAGAGTTCTTCCTTTTTTCTGCTTGAAAAAAAGAAAGATTTTTGAACAATGTTCGAGCCGCAAACCTAACACGCATGCGCCTATGGAAGGCCTCATTCTTCTCTATTCACCCATAGAAAAATATCGCTAAAACGCATGAAACGGCTTCCTTTCGTCTTTGTGAAAGAAAGACAACATTTCCAATCAATCAAAACGCATATTCAGAAAATACTGAGAACATGGAAAAATTGGGCGCTTCAGT
The DNA here is from genome assembly GCA_038501625.1 of Corbicula japonica. Taxonomy (NCBI): domain Eukaryota; kingdom Metazoa; phylum Mollusca; class Bivalvia; order Venerida; family Cyrenidae; genus Corbicula; species Corbicula japonica. Next base: position 659,958 of record JAZAYU010000030.1, on the reverse strand, counting down.
GCGGTGTTTTGTTAGTACAATTCTTTGACACGCGAGATTAGAGGGAATAACAATGGAATTTAATGTGTGGATCAGGTCGACTAAATACAATAAGTTTACCCCTTGTCCTCCAGGTTTATCTTTTGAATGAGGTAACTTCCGGGGTGGAAATGCTGTTTTCTAAGTTTGACCATTGCTAGAGGTTCTGCGGCGATCTTCAGTCTGCCAAGTCGCTCTAACAGAGCAGCAGGAGGAGGTTTACGAGGAATGATCACTTTAGCACGTTTATCGTTTGGCATTATTGACCACGTTATTCCAAGCAGCGGATTGCCGCCATTCACAGTGCCCGTCCCACTATTGTGTGGCGAATTATAATGTTGCCGATTAGTTTTTTCATAAAACGCTGGTAGTGACAGAGGCGCCATGCCACAGGCGGAAGTACTCCTCGAGCAGCTCTTCCCTTCCGGAAACGAATTTTGTAGTCTGATAGCTTTCGCTTTTTCAGCTTCAAGTTTTCTAAGATTATACTTGGATACAGCTTCTGATGTTTTGGATTTGTCATCTGTACTGCCATACTCTTCTTTGCTGGGGGTTGCATTAGGTTCTGAGGAGCAAGGAGATGGCTGGTTAAACTCAACTTTGTTAATAGAGTAATTCGGAACAGTAGCACTAATAAGTCCGTATGGATTGTTTAAGTATAGATGCACAGCAATCTGGAAGAAAAATATTAAGGGATCTGAATTTTATCATAGCCTATACTGATAGATATTTCGCTGCTCTTTGAATTTCTATCGACTGAAAATAGAATTTGTATTTGTATTTGGATATCGATTTCTCTCATTTATAAGATCACAAATGAAGTGGTTGCTATTTTTGCTGTAGGTCCCAACTCCCATTTTTTGTTCCCAGAACGGTCAAGCGCCCCTCCGCCACCCACTTCCTCTCCGTGATATCCATTTGCTCCCAAAAATCGAGCACGTCAACGCTGCTATCTGCAGTACTGAACACAAAATACTTAAGCTCTGCAGATTCTTTTCATCATTTTGTCATAAACCCATTTGTTTGTCTCTTCAATTATTATTCTTAGTTCTACGAACAGTCTCAGTCTTTGACGCGCAAATGTCTGGATACCCGCAAGTGGTTTGAAGATAAAAGGAAGTATTTTCATAGCCTCTAATAGAGTTAATCAACACTGTTTAAAGAAATATTGTATTCATTAAGGTAATTAAATGATATCGATAAAAGAAGCACGTACCTTTGGCGCAGCTACCGCCATTGCTTCACGAGACACAGCTTCGATCAAGATATCACAATAGTGAATTCAATTCAAAAATCGACTTTTAATCGAATGTCTTGTTAAATGTTCCGAATACACAGCACGTTTTATTGGGCAATACTAATTAAATATCCGAAAGAGATCGACAATGTCAAATGTTCAGTAGGTTATTAACGGTTTAATTGATGTTTTAATTAGAGAATAGCCAGATTAACAACAGATCAATGGATTTTCAAACGGATTGAACTTCAGGTTATGGGCACAGTAATGAAATGTAAAAACAGCCAATCTACACACAAACAAACATATTCAGGGTCGAATCTAGGATTTCCAGCACGGGTTTTGCGGGGATGATAATATGAATTTTTCCAACTTCCGGAGGGGTGCAAAATCTCCATGGAAATCCCTCGAAGGGAATTTAAGCACCCGACTTAACCCAATCTTGATACGCCCCTGACAGTCATCTTTAATGTTTAAGATTTGCGTTTGAGTTGAAATGTCTGTGTTTAAACAATTGCAGGTGCAATTTCACAAGATGAAGAGCTCTTCCAGACATCCTGTAAATGTTTCCGAAGCACGTCATTTATGTTTGCACTAGTATTAAAATGCTTATTATATTTATACCTTATGGCTATAGTTAGTGTATTATATAAGGCACGCCCGGTAATCACTGCCTCCTTCGCCAAGAAGTGGTGTTAAGAAACAGACGAGCTAGAGGCATCGCGACTGTTTAAGAAAACAATCTCAAGTACAATGTTTTATCGCCACACTCGGAAAACACAGCCTCCCCACGCAGCGAAAAAATAGAGGAAAAGAGAGCATTTTTATTAGAATACCAATTTCAAATAAGACACCACAAACTATTAACGAACAGAGAACCCTTGGGGTTACCGCCTTGGAACGGTCAGTGGCAAAACAATTTGCCACTGGAGGTTTAAACCAGGTTCTAGGGTGCCCCAACCTCACATTTGCCCCCAACAGATTCTCATATCAACAAACAAGTATTCTTGTTAAAAAAGTCCAACCTACCCATCAGCTCAACAAAAGCACACGAACATCTAAAACATAAGAAACTAATAGAATTGCAAAGCCAAAGGGGTGGGTAATCAATGATCTTACCCAGACTGGAGTCAAATCAGCAAGAACACAATGACAGGAATAAAAGAAACAAATCGAGCTTTTAGTTTCTTTTACAAGATATCCCCGTAAACCTTCATAAACTCTTAAACCAGCTGTAGACAAGCCAGTTTGTAATATCAGGTGAAAAATGGTATCAGATTATGATATCCAATCATATCTAAATGGAACGACATTCTCTGATTTTTGAAGGGAAATAAGTTTTTTCTTAAAAATATAATTAAAAGACAGTCTTACAGTAATCACGTTTGTTTTCTAAAACTATCATTATGTCTCCGGTATGGAAGTGAACATAGCTATATTTCTTATCATCACTTTTTGACAAAGGAAGAAGTGATCACCGGGGAAAATAAAGTGCCGTTGAATTCCATCTGCTGGTTGCAGAGAAATAGCCCGGATATAAACGGTCCCGTGTCAAGCTATATAAAAAATAAAATGACAATAACTCTATTAATTAAAACACTACCTTAAAACTTAATTTAAACATTTTTTATAAAGATTGTTTTGGCTTTGTCCAAACAAGTCAAGCAAATCTATCTGCCATTTATACGTTTATTAATGTTTTGAAAAAAAACAACAACATTGGAATAGTACATAATAATGTTTGCAAACACTAATTTTAATGTCAACATACCACCTTGTATATAACCATGTTCAACATTTATATTTAAATCTGACCAGGTAACACATAATTTGTTGACAAGAACATTTGTTATAATTTCCGTTTTTTATCAATAACTTATATCACACCTTTCTTTTCAATTTATTTAATATGATAGAACCAGTGATTGTCTTAGTAACATGCTTAACAACGAACTTAAAACACATTTTCAATGCATATTTATACCCCTTTAACCATTTCTTCCGCCATTATACCACTGTTGAACAGTGTAGATCTATATCAGCCAGCACATTCGTGGTACCGGTATTTGGTATGGCTCTGCACTGTTCGCTTTTCGCTTTTTGTTTTCTTAGGTTATACCTGACTAAAAAGTGAACAGTGCTGATCCTGACAAGACAGCATGGATGTTCTGGCTGATCTGGATCTACACTGTTTGCACATGCAAAGTAATGTGTATGTATGAAGTAAATGGTTAATACAACAACTTTTTTTGCTAGTCCAAATTTGGCTATATAATATTTGGTTATATATTTGTCTTTTACTTTCAGTCAATAATATTGAATGCTGCCCCAGTTACTTATCAAAATACATGTCAGGTCTCTCACTAGAGGGAGACTTGAGAGCAGTGGTCTCCCAAAAGTGACCAGACATCACCGTTTTTGAGCCATGGGAGAAGTCATTTTGTATAGACTATATAGATAAAGAATTCTGAAGAATGCAAACCTCTCCATAAGTCAATAAAATTATGACAAAACCTTCCTGATTTGCAAGTCTAGTGAGAACCTTGCATGTACATGGATGAAATTCAAAAAACAGTATATAATTTCAAAGTTTGATAAAGAAATATTAGGCGATGGCACAGTTATAGCCAATGTTAAGTTTTCACGACAGACAGACTGACAGACGGAGAAAGCAATCCCTATGTATCGCCTTTTCTTCGAAAATGCAACACAAAATTTTTTTTAGATCAACACAAAAATATTTATTTAGGTAATCATGTAGTGTCAAAGCCATACAACATAATATCTCCAGACACCTATGTTATTGGAAAGCTAGCCCTTAACTCCTTATCCTTTCCGCGCCCGACTCTGTTTTCCGGACAGACGTCCATAACATATTTAAACATGACAAAATTTTGACTTCTCAAAACCAGACCCTGTTTTACTGGAGGACGCCTGAAACATATTTAAACGTATCAAAAAAAATTGATTTTCAAAACCCAACCCTGTTTCTTCGTAGGAAAATTTTGTCACGTTTTGTCACGTTTAAATATGTTATGGTTGTGGAAAGGATATATTAATACTGTTGTCCGTGGGCATGCATTGTAACATCCATGAAAATTAGTAACCCATGAATTTGAAAACTAACGCGTTCCTCCACGGCATCGGAGAACTGTGTTGATCCAGATCAGCCAGCACATCTGTGACATCTGATCAGGATATAAACTGTTCACTATTTGATTTATTAGGTTATTAAATGTGACCAGTGCAGATCCTGATCAGAGGCATAGATGTGCCAGCTGATCTGGAACTACACTAATCTCACATGTGTAAAAATGCGTATATATGGAGGAAAGGGTTTTAATGATTTCACAATATTAAGAATGATTTAGACTAGAACATTTGTGAGCAAGTAAAATTATTACCAAGATTTAAAGATATGTTTGCACAAGCCCTGATGAGAAGATGTAGAGTATAGACTATTCCAATGAAAAGATTATAGGTAATAACCTTGACATGGCCTAAGGTCAAAAAACTAAATTAGGAGACCAGTCTCAAATCTCAAACATCTGATTGGCTGAAATAATGACTGGTTTCCAATCTCAGTTTAATGATCTTAAGCCCAGGTATAGATAACCTCTTAATCCTGTTCTCCATATATACGCCTTTAACAGCATAGATCCAGATTAGCCTGTAAATCTGTGCCATCTGATCAGGATCTGCACTATTCACTTTTAGATGCGTTAGTTTACCAAAAGGCAAACAGTGTAGATCCTGATGAGAAAGCATAGATGTTCTGACTGATCTGGATCTACACTGTTCGCCCATGCCATGAAGACTAATATATCAAAGAAAGGGTTGTGTAAAGATGCATTCATGTGTATGTACTACCATGGTGTGGAAAAAGATATGCACTAGCATGCACTTGATATGACTTGAAAAAACACAACACAAAATACTGTATGTTCAACTTTAAAAAAGGACAAAACTGTCCGAACACATCACAAGTTCACCAGTGTATAAGACAAATTCAACCCAATTTAAATAATAACTATGCATATACAAAATGGACAAAAGTTTTATCAGTACCCAAGATCATAAAACTAAATCTGGAGATCAGTCTCAAATCTCAAGCATCTGATTGGCTGAAATGGCGACCAGTTGCCATTTCAGCCAATCAGATGCTTGAGATTTGAGACTGATCTCAAAACTTAGTTTTATGATCTTGGGCCCTGAACTGATGAAGACTAGCAAATCATGTCTAATTTTCCTGAACAAAGGAGTATTTCCTATGTATAACTACAAATGTACACTGAGCTTAAAATATACCTGTAAAACCCCATCAAACAGTGTGCATAATATTTTTGCAAGCACAACCATAACTTGTATCATCACTCATCGCCAATTTTCAATCATCGCTTAGATTAACATCGTCTAAAGCTGCCTTCACTGCAGCATCTCTTTGATGTCTCCAGCGGTGAGAATGGAAGTTAGAAAAACGCTTAAACGACTTGCCACATACTTGACACTTATACATTGACTCTTCATGTCCCTGCATATGCTGCCGTAATGAACTCTTAGTTTTAAAAACACTTCCACATTCTTCGCATTTGTGTTTGCGTTCAGTGACATGAACTCTTAATTTGTGTTTTTTTAGGTCAATTTTAGAATAGAACTCTTTAGAACACTCTTCACAATGCCAGCAATGACTTCCATCTTGAATTTTACGATGACTTCTGTTTATATGTTGCTTCAGCTGTGCTACCGTAGGGAACACTACAGGACACAGCGTACATTTCTTCTCCATACCAGCATGTCCTCCTGGTTGCACCGAATTAGCACTGCCTTGTTCTGTTCTGTTAGAAACACTACATTCCTTACATACAAGCATACAGTTGTCTTTACCAGTTTTGGTTTCCTTATGCATTTTTAAAAGCCCAGTTTCTCTGAATGGTTTAAAACAAATGTTACATGTATCCAAACCTTCTCGAGAATGTTTTTTCATGTGTAATTTTAAATATTGAATGCCTGGAAAAGACTTGTAACAAACACCACAACTGAGTTTTTTCTTGTCATTCTGACTGTTTGCATTGACTAACGACTCCGCTTCCTGTTTGACAGAGGATTCGCTCGCCTCACTGATGTCAAGTTCCTCTTGGGAGTGCACACTCATATGTTGATTCAACGTTCCTATGGAATAGAACTTTTCCTCACAAATTCCACATTCAATCTCTGATTCGATCTTCACTTGATGGCCTCCAGAAAAAGTTGGCAAATTTTGTTCATTGGTAAGATATCTGTTACCACAGTCAGTTTCAATCTTTACTTGCTGGCCTCCAGAACAGGTTTGCACATTTTGTTCACTGGTGAGATATGCATTACCACTGTCAGGTTCAATCTTTACTTGCTGGCCTCCAGAAAAGGTTGACAAATTTTGTTCACTGGTGAGATATGCATTACCAATGTCGGGTTCAATCTTTACTTGCTGGCCTCCAGAAAAAGTTGGCAAATTTTGTTCATTGCTGAGATATGCATTACCACTGTCAGACTCAGTCTTTACCTGCTGGCCTCCAGAAAAGGTTTGCACATTTTGTTCATTGGTAAGATATGTTTTACCACAGTCAGGTTCAATCTTTACTTGCTGGCCTCCAGAAAAGGTTTGCACATTTTGTTCACTGATGAGATATGCATTACCACTGTCAGGTTCAATCTTTACTTGCTGGCCTCCAGAAGAAGTTTGCACATTTTGTTCAAATATGTTCTGTTCATTGGTACGATGTGCATAACCAATGCCTGGTTCAATCTTTACTTGCTGGCTCCTGGAAAAAGTATGCACATTTTGTTCACATATGTTCTGTCCATCAAAGAGATACATGTTACCACTGTCTGGTTCAATCTTTACTTGCTGGCCTCCAGAAAAAGTATAAGCATACTGTTCATGCATGTTCTGTTCATTCTGAGTGTTCCCGCTGTCTGGTTCCATCTCCATGTAGTTTCTACAGGTTTCAAATGACTGTGCTAAATCTGGCCCTCCATCCAACTCCATTTTCACCTTGAACACATCCATTCCCAGTAATTGGTTACCATTTGCCGTTTTGTAACTACCTGCTTTATTATATGGAAAAAAGTTTTATGTGAAAAAATAAATATAAACTCTACAGCATATTTGTTTTATGGAAACTTATTTAAACAATTCAGTTTTTATGACAACTGCCTATATTGTATCTTCAAATAACATACTCAATTTTAATCAGTAACTATAAAATCTGCCAATGATAATTACTTTCAGTGAAAATCAGTAACAATGACAGATGCCTATGATATCTTCAGTGAAAATCAGTAACAATTACAGATGCCTATGATATCTTCTTTGAAAATCAGTAACAATGACAGATGCCTATGATATCTTCAGTGAAAATCAGTAACAATGACAGATGCCTATGATATCTTCAGTGAAAATCAGTTACAATGACAGATGCCTATGATATCTTCATTGAAAGACAGTTATTATGAAAACTGCCTAAGAAATCTAAAGTGAAAATGATTAACAATGACATCTGCCTATGATATTTTCAGTGAAAATCATTAACTATGACAGATGCCTATGATATTTTCAGTGAAAATCAGTAATTATGAAAACTTCCTATGATATTTTCAGAGAAAATTAGTAACAATGACATCTGCCTATCATATCTTCAGAAATTCCCATGGGAGATTTGTCTTTTGGCTGATTGGGTTACCATTTGTACATAAAGTATTTGATTCATTCATTCAGTGATAATCATTAAATACAACAGATGCCTGTAAATCAGTAACTATAGCTGCCTTTGATATCTACAGTGTGTCAGTTTCTACTGATTTTCAATTTTTGTGACTTTTTGCCACCAATCATACTTCTAGAAACTACTGTCATTATGTTAAACATTGATTACACGTACAGTGGTATCACTGTCCGATCTGTCTATTTACAGTGCCGCTGGTCTTGTCCAAACATTCAGTCTGTATTGTCCACAAAACACTTAATGTGTGCAACCAAATCTGTTCACCTGCCCTGAAAACAAACGATCATGTAAAAATTAAGTGCATAATATTACATAAATGTACAAACCCACAAACTTCCACAACTTTTAACCTGGCAGCATCTTCAGGGAAAATCCTAAATCAGCATACACATCACCCAATAAACTTTCTATGTTTAAAGTTTACCAGTAACAGAATTTTATCACATGAAACATATTTTTTCTCAAACAAAGCCATTACCTGGTGATTCTTATTTGACCCCATACATAAAGCTGACCTCAAATATATTCTCCCCAATCAATTAAAAGCTTATTCACAGTTGTTAATTGCTTATAATTAATGTCACAATATGTCCTACTCATATTCACATTTATTGTGATATTACATACTACTGTATAATTTATTTTTAATAATTGGCCAAAAGGCATATTATCATTGAAAGACTAAACTCTTTGTTTTCTGAGTATTATTTTTAATTTCCTTCTAAATAATGATTGTCTAATTGATAATCACTTAATATCAGAAATGTCATTTTACAGTTTTACTCAACTGCAATTAAGAAAGATTTATTTCCGCAAATTATGAAAAGTGTAACTTTTTATTGTAAGATTTTGATTTTTATCTTTTTGACACTGATTTGAGATTTCTAAATTTTGTATAAAAGTAGAGAAAAAGAAAGAGAAGAATCAGTGATGCATATCTATGTATTTCATGCATGTATAAAAATACTACATACAACTTATTCATATAAGGTAATTTATGATCTCGATTGCTCATTCATATTTGTGTTTGACTCTGTTTTGTTTTCCATGTAAAACAAATTTTATTAATAGACAGATTGGTTAGCATATTTTGTGCTTGGGTAAATGCACAAATTCAAACCCAGCGAAATTACACCACTTAAAATAATATGTCCAATTAGAAAAATGCAACTGCGCAAATTTATGCCAGCTGGAATGTACCATTTGCGGCTTTTTGAGCAAAATTCAACTCTGCAAAATTTAATGCAACCACAGTAAGAAAACTTTATCAGATCTCACCCAAAAATGAAAACATGCTTATTATTCCATTGCAGTCAAGAGAAGAATGACTTGCAGGACTAAATCTTTTTGTGTATCGTAATGTTTCTTCCAGGTGGGAACTTCTGTGAGATAAATTGCTATAAAAATACAAGATATTAGGGTTTCAGAGTTACATGAAGAATTTGCTGAAAGGTTGGGAATATATAACTTTAAATAGACTATGCATATTAGTAATCTTAGGAACAAAGAGACAATGAGCTTTCTAGCTGGTTAAGCCATAAAGATGATTTTATGTACAGCACTTGTCTTATTTCAATAATTGCATAAAGTTTGACATTTACAATCTTGAATCTTCTTAGCTTATTGATAAAATTAACAAAGTGCCAAAGAGCTTGCCAAGCCATAAGGGTGATGATTAGTTGTTTTTTTTTCTATCAAATTTTTGGGAAGGTCTGAAATGCAGAATATGGTGCAGAAATCATATTGCAGTCTGCAAATTTTGAGTCTAAAATGCAGAACGATTCTGAAAAATGCAGATAATGTATTAGAAAATTATAGGACATTCTCTGCACTCTGTATTCTGCAGAACCATTCTGCATTTTAGTCCTTTGTCCTATTACCAATAGACTATCTTCACTATTCATTTTGCGGAACTGTTCTGCATTTTACACCCCAAATTGGCAAACTGCAGTCTGTGTTCTGTGCAATATTCTGAATTTTAGACCTTCCACAAAACTTTAGAAAGATAACTGAAATGCAAACAGTAGAATTATTTTCAGCATCATAAAACCACAAATTTAATAGAATGACTTTCTATAAACCTACAATCAATCTTTAATGTAAAGGTAATGCAAATTATGCAACCCTACATAAAATTGATGACTGAAACCAATAAAACTGTCTAAAATAAACCGTGGTCCTGAGTTATCATAAAATAGAATTCAAAACAACCATAGACAGAATACAAATGTTGTCTAAACATTTTCATAAAAGTACTTTTTATTTCATAAACGGATTTAAATAAAATTAAAACATTGCTTCTTTACATTTCAGAGCAGTTCTGTCTAAATGGAGTCTCTTTTTAAGGGGAAGTAACTTTAGAAGCTCGCGTTTGGCCTATGTAAAGCCCTGTTGTCAGTAACGAACAATTATTAAAATTGTTATATTAAAGAAGTCGAGAACTCGTTGTTAAAGAGTTTAGCTTCGTAACTAAGTAAATACGAGAAACATCTATGGCAAGCGGTTTGCACAATAAATCAAATATCTATAGTTACCGACCAATTACAATGGATTTCTCTCCGATGACTATAGATAGGGTTATATCGTTCGTTAATCATACATTGTAGTTATTGATGAAAACCCTAGATCTGTAGGCTGATAACCATAGTTATTTGCATATCTATAGCTCGTATTTCTAGAACTATGAATATCGCCGAAAACTACAGTTCCCGACCGAAAACCATAGTTCTCAGCGGTAACCGTAAAACCCAGACGAAATATTTTAGTGATTTTCACCAATAACTATGGTTATCGGAATGATTCTGCAATATTAGCACTAAGAAACAGTATCTTAGGTAATCGGGGTTCATAACGACATGATACAAGTCAAACAGACCAGTTCAACACACATGGTGTGCAGGATAGTCGCATTCACGGTAGTTTTAAAAACAACATAAATATTATGAATATTATGAATAATATTTCAGAATTCTAAGACCGCACGAGTACATTAAGTATTTTATCTTAGAACCGCGAATCATCGCTTGTCGGACGAACACCTTTTCTGGACTGGCGATGTACATATGCAAAACCTATCCTGTTGGATTAAACGACATTTAAAAAAAAGAATGACATCTCACTGAAAACATTGTTATCAGCTACATCTTTGTAAACCGTGTCTAAATTCATAGATGTTATTTTAGAACACTTTTGAACTTTCGATTACGGGCAATGCCAACATGACTGCATGTACAGGATACATGTATCATTTCTATGATATGCTATAACAGACAGGATGTTCGACTTGTTTTTGTATTTTTTCCTACAAACATACTGGCCGGATCGAGGTAAATAATTTAGCTTTCATGTAAATCCATAATATGTGTATTACAATATACATTAACCCATAGAACAAAACTTAATTAACAATTATGCACATAAACTTACCCTTTATTCCACTGTCTTAATTTCCACTGTAATAAAGACCGCACTCAGTGTCTATGTTTACCTGTTTAACAAGGTATCACGTGACGCATACTTATAGAGCGTATAGTACGTTATTGATAACTAGACAGTCACCTGACAAATAAGAACATTATCATGAGGTTTATCGGCAGAAAGTTTTACAAATTCGAAATAGCCATGTTCTTTTGATAAGTATTCATCGTGGGGAAAATATTTCATTCACCCATATCTGCCATAAGACCATTCTTTGTTACACAGAGCGTCACGTGCCTGTCTATTTACCCATAATAAGACTTTATTGTGTATATGTTAGGTAACTTACTATTTTAATAGATGTTTGTGTTATCAATATGGTTCTATGTTATCGGTATAATTTTACTACCCCTTTCTCCGTAAGTGTTTATTGTTATATCCCCATGTTGTAAATCTATATACCAGTAACTGGGAAAAAATATGGTGTACTGTTCTGATAAATTTCAAACCACTATTAAAGCGGGATTTTGTGCAGTTGTTTGTAATCAGCACTGCAATACTCAATGTTTCCTTGAACCGCCAATATGAAAAATAAAAAGAAAGACGCAATTATCTAAGCGTCCGCTTTGAAGTGACATTAGACGCCGGATGTAAAATAACTCGTGCGCACTTTTAAAGTAAAACAATACGAATCTCTCAATACTTACATATTAAAAACACTTACCGCTATTGTATCTGCGTATGTCCCTTATCTGCCATCAAGAAGTGTATGGAAGTGTTTAGTATGCACAGAGTTTTCAAAAAATACAATCAAGTGCTTATAATGTAATAAATGCGTTTATGGTTCTTTTGCATATCTAAACCGTTGAAAAAAATCTTAAACTTTGATCTTGGTCAATAAATTATTTGAAGTTAATTTGTCAACGTGCTTTAAATAAATTGGAATACAACGCCAGAGCAGCGCTTATAGGGTAAGTGATTAATATATTCAGCAAAAAAGAAATCTGACACGTGGTGCAAAAATTGAGTTGCGCTCAACCCGGGGCTAGGCGGCGTTGGCAGTAATATGCATTTCCATTACTGCCCTTGAACAGGCTCAATCAAACCGAGCCTGAAATATTTTCATTTTTGTCTTGTTCAATAGCTTTCAAATATCCATCTTTATCTATTTAAAACGTTGAATAATTGTCTAATCCCGGGAAAATAGGTCAAATGATCAGTGTCAGGATTCTTTCATTCAACATTACTATATTATTATATTCGGTTGTCTAGTTTGATTGTTTATAGAAATCGATTTTATTAAGTCAAAGAAACGATTTTCAGGCCTTTTTCTGGGTGTACATCATGCTGGTATTAACACAAAGCCACGCCTGGTTTATAAAGAGTTAATAGATTTTGTCGTCTCGCTGAGAATACTGATATATATTATGAACTGCTGCCAAAATCATTCACTCTTGTACTAAATGATATAAAAGAAATTCAAAGATATGTTAAAAATATAGATGTGCTGACTCTATACAATTAAGAATGCCATTCCATACCAAGTATAAACAAATAAAGGAAGACAAACTCCAATATTTCACTACACGTTTCAAGTTTATTTGACTCTTCTTCAGGTGAATGTTATTGTATCAACATCTCTTACAAACAATGTCTTATTTTGGCGTAAAAAATGATGTAATTTTATATACTAAACAAACGTCACCATTTGGCGTAAAAAAGACGTCACATAGCAATATAAACTAAGGCACTGCGTATGTAGATTTTATGGCAACGCCAAGTTTAATTTTATATTTACCTGTATTTTATAATAATTAAGTAATATGTAATTATTGATATGTACTGCATTGAACTCATCTTATTATTTTATTGGAGCATATCAACAGACTAGTTGATGTTTTAGACGATTGTCGGAAACGAGTGGAAAAATTTTTCGTACGCAATCATCTTACTCAGTCGTTGTCTACTGAAGTAGGGACATGCGCAGTGTAACAGTCAATACACAATCGTTAGTTTCCTGGGTCTGGTCAGGATTTTACCCACCGCCTAAAACAACAACAACACAATTGTTGAAATTCTGCTTCTCAAAAAGAATCTTTCATATGTCATGCTTTCGTTGGATTTGATTTACTTTGTTACACTCGAGAAACACATTCCTCCCACAACAATAATGTAAGAGAAATTATTTGGCTACTAATATAAGACCTGTTAGGAGTCGTTAATGCTTAAAACTTAATCATGTCAATGACTCAATTTTCTGATTCATAGTTGATATTTTACTTATTTTTTTTTATTTAGCAATATTCCAGTTACCTATTCTGCATTTATTTCTTGGAGAAAAAAATTATATGCAGTGTAACAGCATGACTGCCTAAAATGTAACAATACTTCAATTATTTTACACTTAGGGGTAATCTTGCGTATTTGTGCTCCTAACATGTTTCACGAGCGGAGACAGTGTCTGTAAAAACCTGTCATTGGGGGTTTTAATCCCAGTAATTGCCAGTGAACTATAAGTATTCATGCTATTTAAGTTAAATGACTATTCTGAAGCATCACTATTCTGATGCACTGTTTGTTGTGACCTTGTTCTTGATACGGAAATACCGTTTGACGTCACTTCTGCCTAGTTTTTTCATAAACATTACGGAGATTTCTTTTGAGCAAAAATGTGGAAAGTTAGGGATTTTGACGTATTTCTTTGTAATATTTTACACTAAGCTATAAAAAATAAAGATTCCATTTGCTGTAAATTTTAAGTATGGTATTTTCAGTGAAATAATACAAAAAGAGAAACAAAGCAGCTGAAATCCCCTTGCTCACTATTTTTTAGAACAGTGAAAATCAAGTGCTATTTAAGTTTATATATATTAACCAGTCAATTGTGTTGTTTCATTTTACTCTCAGTTCCGCCACTTTGGATACCCCCACTTGTCAAATTGTGATATTTTTATCCCCCGCCAATGAAATCGGGAGGAGGATATTGTTTTGGCGTTGTCCGTCCGTCATGTCGTCACCCTGTCCGTCCGAATTTCGTTTCCGCGCTATTTCTCCGCAACCACTGGATGGATTTCAACGAAACTTTGTGGGAACCATCAGTACCAAGAGGAGATGCGCATATCGTTGTCTTGTTCTGGTCAGACCATTTAACACAGAGTTATGGCCCTTTGATAACCTATGCATTATGTATATAGAGCAGTATTCGTTTCCGCGCTATTTCTCTGCAACTACTGAATGGATTTCAATGAAACTTGCTGGAAACCATCTATACCAAGAGAAGATGCGCATATCATCGTCTTGTTTCTGTCAGACCATTTAACACAGAGTTATTGCCCTTTGATTACTTATGCATTATGCATATAGAGCAGTATTCGTTTCCACGCTATTTCTCTGTAACTAGCGGATGGGTTTCAATGAATCTTTCTGAGAACCATCAATACCGGGAGGAGATGCGCATATTGTCGTCTTATTCCAGTCAGACTGTTTAACACAGAGTTATTGCCCTTTGATAACTTAAATGCATTATGCATATAAAGCAGTATTCGTTTCCGCGCTATTTCTCTGCAACTACCGTATGGATTTCAATGAATCTTTCTGAGAACCATCAATACAAAGAGGAGATGCGCATATCATCGTCTTGTTCTGGTCAGACTGTTGAACACAGAGTTATGGCCCTTTGATACCTTATGCATTATGCATATAGAGCAGTATTCGTTTCCGGGCTATTTCTCTGCAACTACTGAATGGAATTCAATGAAACTTTCTGGAAACCATCTATACCAAGATATATCTATACCATATCGTCGTATTGTTTTGGTGAGACCGTTTAACACAGAGTTATGGCCCTTTGATAACTTATGCATTATGCCCAAGTTACACAGAGCCATAGGTGATTGATTGGAACTTTTTTAAGCCTAATTATGGAGTGAACTGATGACAAGAGATTTAACACCGATCAACTATTGGTCACCTGTTTTCCACCTATCAACTGCTGTAGATGAAAGATGAATTTCATCTGTGAAAAATTAGCGATTGGGATTTTTAGACATGTTTAAAATTCTTGATAGGTGAACATATTTTAAATAACCAATTTAAAACCTGTCTACAACCGATCATCACCGATCAACAACCTTTCTACAAACAATACCACTGATCAACAACCTGTCTACAACCGATATCTCCAATGGGACACTTATAGGTAAACGATCAACTAATACTTACCACCGATAGAAAAAAGATGAAAATTATAGTGTACCAACAACCCACAAAATATTTCATGAACACTTGCCAATCACTGATTGCTGTCTACACAGAAAACTAGAAATAAAATAACGCATGACCACCTATCAAAACAGCTAGTACCTAACAATAAAATATATGATTTGACACCATCCGTCAGTGTTACCTGGGCCTTACACAGGTAAAAACGTCTCATTCCTATATTTTGGTAATCTCACCAACCCTTTTTCACCAAATGAAGTTTTCTTATTGTTTATGCCTTCATAAATATATAAAGTAAACCCTTACTTCTCCAGTACCCGGCGGGGTATATAAATTCAACGAATTTGTTTTACTACTGCGTTCTTCATTTCAACAACTTGAAGACTTTACGTCTCATTCTTATATTCTGGTGAGCTACCCTTTTCACCATCTGAAGTTTTTTTTCACTGTTTTTGGCATGATACATATCTAAATAAAGCCCTATGTCTTCAGCTGTTGTGTTAGTAATAATCAGTACTCGGCGGAGGATATAAATTCAACGAATTTGCTTGTTGGTTTGAAAATTGAATCCAGATATGTAAAAGTGCTCTCAGACAATGGGTAAATGAGTAATCTTCCCTATGAAAAGGCAATGAATTATTTCTCTTCCATTTGGTTCCTGTAAATTATAAACGTTTTTTAGATGCGTCCTAACTGTGTACTTGAGGATATATTGACTTAAAAAATTTGGTGTGTTATTACTGCTTTTAATCCATTCTGATTTATTCCCTTACTAAGACAATTTAGATTGGCAAAGTTGATTGGATATTCTTTAGAACGCTGACCAACAAAATTCAAGATAACATTTGGAACAGTAAAATGTCAAAACGTACCTCGAATTTTTACAACTAAGCAAAAATGAGAACGAAATAATTTTAACAGTAAATTTACTTCAGTAAAGTTTCTGTGCGGCAAAACAAATTACCTTTTTTATTAAAATTGTCTTTTTTATGCATTTTTTGCCATTTTTGAATTTTGGAAAAGGGAAAAAAATTACCTATTTTGCCTGGGAATCTTATATTAGAAAAAAAAACCTGGGTTCTCCATTTGTAGATTTCCAAGTATTGGGAAAGTACTGTAATCAAGTAGTCTTTCAAATAAAATAAAAATTAATTATGGGACCAATTGATATGAAAGACATTTGGGTTGTTTAGGTCATTCAAGCTTCACACACTTAAAACAACCTGAAAGCTATCCATACCCTGAAGATCACTATAAAATATTGAATCAATCCTTACTTTTTTACAATTACTATCACAGATTTACCTTAAGCTTTATAAGTAAACATGTCTGTATTTGCAAATCCTCAAGTTGCTGATGCTTTGATTGTCATGAAAATTACTTCAAAATTAATCATGATATGTTACAGAGAGGTGAATGTTCGACAATGGGTAGATTTGGTAGCAGTCAGCTGCAGTATTACAGACATGACTATGCCAAAGTGTGTATGACAGGTCTCCTTGGATGCCGTTGGCATAGATACCAACAGTCTACCAATGGATCAAGAAAGGTAACTTATACAACAAAGAATAGAATGCAACAGTTGTTGAAGTTTAAGACGATTGTGTATAGATAGTATATTACCTGCACTCAGACCACAATTGTGTATAGATAGTATATTACCTGCACTCAGACCACAGAAATAACTCTTTTGTAGGGACATACATTATGACTGTTTCAAGATATTTAAATATGACATTGATGAGTAAGTAATAAAATTTTCCTCAGGATTTTAATTCTTGCTTTTTTCCAAAAACATTCTACCCCAACATATAGCTCGTGTGAACTAATATGCTTTCACTGTAAGTTTAACAGTAGTTCAGATTGAAAGTAATGAACTCGAGGTCCTTCAGGTCTGCTATTTTTCTGGACTGGTCCTAAATTTAGAATTTGAGATCCTGAATTTTCCTTGTGTGTTACAAATGTATATGGTAAAAACAGGAGTTTCAGGATCAAAATAACTTGGTTAACCTCACTACTCCATATACGAGGGTTTGTTCAAAATTAAATAGGACTACGATTGTTGCTTTTTCATATTTCATTAAATCTTAAATATTTTCATGCTTACGGCACTCTGAAATGTTGTCTACAGGTCGAGCATGATTTTATGACATAAATTTGCTAAACCCAAGTTTTCTGTGTTATTTAATAACCATGGTAACGCACACCCGGCGCAGCCCGAAATAATTAATTTAAAGTGAGAATTACTTCTAGTTTTTTTTCATAATTTGACATCTGTTTTTCCTGATATTCCACCTACCTGCCTGTTTCAATATATTCAGGTGTAGTGTATTATCCAAATTTGACGTCATTTGGACGATTTCTTGCTAAACAAATAAGATTTTAAAGGCAGTAGTCACAGCGTTTAATATAGAATTTTGACGTCCGTTGAAAAGATAAAAATTTGCGCGATCGTTAAATTTTGTCAATATATGGACGATATTCGTTCAGTTACATATGAGAATGTTAGATTAATGAAGGGCAATGAATCGGCCATCGGGTTAGGTGTTTTCAGCTGGCCCAAGCAATTCAAAGATGGTGAAGATGAGATCACAGACAGGAAAGGGCAATAAGAAAGCGGGATACTGACGGTACGTCAGTGACGTCAGTTGCCGAAGAGCTAAGGAAGGATCGACGTTTAACAGTTTGCCAGCTATCCGGTATGTTTCATGTCAGCATCTGGTCTAGTCATTCGATGCTGAACACAGAATTGAGTATGAGAGAGATTTTTAAACTATTTTATTGTATTTACCTAGATCTTTGAGTATTTAAAATGCAAAATGACATTAGGATACGCAGATATTATTAGAGATATTTTCCCCGATTTTTTCACTGTGCATGTTCATATCATTATTAAGATCAGATGATGGTGTTTGGCATTAAAATGAAAAACTAATTTTATTCACATATTTAAATTGTAGACCCATGCCCGATGGTGCAGAGATTAATCAAAGATCACAATAAAAAGCGAAGAAAGGCCAACTCCCGGGCCTTTCCGCTGAGAGTGAGCGAAAATGTGGCCACTTTCTTTCCCGTGTGATCACCACAGACGAGAATTAGTTATGGGAGAGTGCCTTAAGAAAGAATGACGCTTCGTATTTATTTTGCCACGTCATAAACGCCATTTAGTGTGCGCCGGGTTGCGTACCCCTTATCATTTGTTATTGTCACAAATTTGTTATTTGTTAATATTTTGTATTGATTTTTTCACTGTATGTAGAGGACGTGTTCTGGTATTCATTGCTTGTAAAATCGAGAAAGTAAATTAAAGGATTTGTACAGTAGAACCGCAGTCCAATTAATTTTTGAACAACCCTCGTATACAGGTTTTATGACATATGCAAACACTGTTAAGCCTTTCCTCCATATATATGCATTTTTATGCATGTACGACCAGTAGATCCTGATCAGACAGCACGTCCGTGCTGTCTGATCGGGATCTGTACTGGTCGCATTTTGGTCATAAATAATCAAACAAATCATAAAGCGAATAGTGCAGATCCTGATCATATGGCACAAATATGCTGGCTGATCTGGATCTACACTGTTTGACCACCGATAAAAGTGAATCTATGGAGGAAAGGCTTAATCCAGATCAGCTGACACATCTTGCCATCAGATCAGAATTTACACTGTTTGCTTCTTTATCAATAATGACTAAATGAATTTTAAAGCAAAAACTTAAGATCTTGATCAGATAGCTTGGATGTACTGGCTGATCTGGATTCAGCACTGTCTACACATGATAAAACTCATATATATGTGGAATAAAAGGTGAATAGCAGGCTGTCATTTCCATAGGATATTATAACATGTTATTTGCTGTGTTTTGCTGTGATTATAGCATTGTACAAACATGTCTTCAAGGGAAACCTCAAAAGTGGTCTATTAAGTCAGGTGGTCTTTGTTCACAGGTGAATTTGTTCTTTAAATCTATCAGTTGGACAAATAAATGTGGTCTTTATATACAGTTGGTTTGATTGTTCTAAGAATGAATCCTCTATAAAGTTGTTTAGAAAGTTCAGAACTATAAACACACATAGAATGAATACATGTATGAAATTTGTATTTTCAGAGAGATGTGGTATGGTTTATCGTGTGTTTATTGGTATCCCTGTATGTTGTATTCTGGTTCTACTTCTGGCTTATAGTCGACAATGACAGACTTGATTTAAATATGTAAGTTTACTGTTTGGTCCCAAGTTTTCTTAACATTTTCAGTTTGCACCAACCTGGCTGTGGGATAATGTTTCCAGTATTATAACTGTGGGCGAAGCAAAAATGTGTCTTGTGCGATATTTTAAACAATTTCAGTTTTTGCTATTTTTAGAAGGAAGACAACTTTATTTTTATTTTTTTAACCAACTGTTCTATAATTTTGTTAATTTTTTTTAGTATATTGTATATTTATTCCATCATAGTCATCTCAAGTTTTTGACAGCATTTCAAAAACTGATGTCTGTTTCCATAGATACATTTTGGCATGGCGTAAATCATTTAATAACTCATGTAAAAAAACAACTCTTGTGTACACAAAATATAAAAATTTATTCAATTATTATAATAACACAGAAACAATAAAAAGGACCAGAATGTTGTAATTTGTTAATGTTGCTGTTGAAAGTACAGTAGACTCCACGAAATCGGGTATCGGCTATAAGAATATATCGGCAAATGGGGTACGATTTTCGAACACAAAACCATTTCCTATATAAGCAATGTAAATTTTTATCTGCCATATGGGTATCGGATAAGAGAATATATCGCCAAATCGAATAGAAAATTTTCATTTTTTTTGGCCAAAACTGATTGAAATCGAATATTTTCATCGCCTGTTTACAGGAAATGACACCGGATGTACCGTTTATCGTCCGTATCAAAGCTTATGACACCCTTATTATTGGTCTATTTTCAGCTGATAAATCCAATTAAATATTTTGACAGCGATGAACAGGGAGAGTGAAGCCTCCGGGCAAACAAACTGTAACCTGTCACCTCTTTTAAACAGCTTATTCAATCAGGCGTTAAAAAATCTATTACAAATACACAGCAGCCTAGGACTATCCGTTATCGAGACGTTATTGGTACATACTTACAATAATCCACGTTTAAATTCCATTGTCTCTTTTTAATTATCGCATAAATTAATCCGCACAATTCAGAAACAAACAAAAAGTAATTTCTCAATCATGTTTAAAAAACACTCATAGATTTTTGTACATTTCTTTGATCTGCCTTCCATGTTAATTTCATACGGAGACTGAATTTGATTGACAGTCAGTATGGAGGTAAACACTGTTACCAACCGTCAATGAAATGCAACTTCAAAGGAAATTGTCGGCTCGTATCAAGACTGTGTTTTTTTGTCGGCTCTGCTTTGAAATCGTTTGATCTACAAAACTGTGTACGTGACATTTCACATTTTTAGCTGGGTTAAATTGGTTGATGATGCAATAATACTTGAGATAAAATTGGGATGTAATTTATTATGGAATATGTTCGCATTGGTTAGTGTTTTAATACTTATTTCACATTCAGGGTGTAAATGTCGCGGTAGCATAATATAATTTGAAACTTCGATTTTGTAGCAGAACATGACAGAAGGGTCTGTTAATCAATAAATAAACATATAAAATAATGCATATTTATCCAGAACACGATCTACCTGACCTTCCTTTTCAGCAAATATATGCAGATTTCATGATGAATACGATTACCGGCCAATAGGGTACTCCGGGCAATAGAATATTTGCCGTAGTCTACTGTATAACACTCTTATCCAAATCTTCATGTTTAAGGGAAAGTTTCCACCATATTTACAGTTTTTGTTATTGGTTATATGTCCTGGTCATCATTATGCTTTTATTGTAGGGTATGGAATAACCGCTCATCATTAATATTTATGTAAGTTATGTTAAAATTTGCTAACAGAATACAGCATTTTTATTAGCCATGAATTTAGGGCAGATTGAATTTCTTGTGAATGTTTCTTTGCCTGTATGATATTAAAATGCCATTTTTATTTCCTTTTTCAGCTTTATGTTTAATAACACATCAAGTCGATTGAACTGGTTTCTTCTGGCACTGGTGATCTTCTCTGTCCTCTTCGCGTATGTTGTTATTGTTATGGTAAGTCATTCATGAAGTTTGATACTAAAACCATATCTGACCAGTATGTCTGTTGTTACCCTAATGACAACATAGACAGCATGAATGATTCCTCGAGAAATCATACTTGAGAACACCTCCTACTTTTATACATTTATAAATGCTTTCACTGCTATTTAGGTGTTAGCAACCAAGGAGTGCTGGTTCCACTACATGTGATTTGTAATTGACCTGTGATATTCACTGCCTCTCTAATAACAATAGAAATCCTTTTAGAAGGTAAAAGAAACTTATGTTAACCCTTTCCTCCATATATACACATTTTTATGCATGTGTGACCAGTGTAGATCCAGATTAGCCGGCACATCCATGCTGTCTGATCATGATCTGCACGGGTCGCATTTTGGTCAGAAATAACCTAATAAATTAAATAACGAACAGTGTAGATCCTGATCAGATGGCACAGATATGCCGGCTGATCTGGATCTAAACTGTTGGCCCACGAAATGAAGATGTGTCTAAGGAGGAAATGGTTAAGGGTATAATTGTCAGGTTGTTGTGAATGCCATCTTGCTGTGAGCTCAACTTAGTTGTAACTTAGACAATTCAGTGTATGTTCATGAATAAGTGTGTCCGTCCGTTATTGTAAACAGATTTGTTTGGATTTGTCTGAACCAAACTTTTACATGCATTGAGCTATCATGTTTATATTTGGAATTGATTTTAACCTCAGTGAGACTCTAGTTTCTGTGACATGTGTCACTTCTGTGGCAATTCTTGTTTGTGACAACAAATGAGTCATTGTCAAAATTCTAAGTTAACACTGCTTTCTTCACTATGGGCTTGATGTGTTGCCAACAGGCATCTAACTTTTAAGAAAAATTGAAATGTTTAGCTGTCTGTATGAAACATACTGGAGAAAACTTCTCGCTTGGCTTGGTGTAGGGAGAACTTGTGTAACATCTGGAGGATGATTTTCCCAGTGAGTCATTTTCTACTGTTTGTATATTTCAGTTCCTCAGTGTTTGCCACATTATACAGGGTCATCAGTTGTACACACACCCTGTACATCTGACGTTGATGTTGTTTTTTCTAGCTGCCTGTATAGCTATCACAGTTACCATACAAGAGATCTGGCAGCAAGAATGGCAGCTCATCTGGATATCATTACAGGTACTCTATATATCAGAGATCTATCAGTTTAACCCTTTGCTACTTAGGGTTCGGCTGTTATCAGGGGTATATTATTATAGATCTAGATCAGTTGGCACATCTGTCCTGACAGATCAGGATCTACACTGTTTGCTTTTTGATTCATTTAATTATTTCTGACTTGGAAGCAATCAGTGTAGATTCTTATCAGATGGCAGTGATGTGCCAGCTGATCTGGATCTACACTGTTTGCACATGCAATAATGCATGTAAATATAGAATAGAGGGTTAAAGGCATGTTTTGTTACATTCATAACTATTTAATAAAATAAAAACCTTTTAAATAGGAATGTTTTTAGAGATAACAGTGTCTACTCTTATCAACACTTACACTTTAGAATCAATAACACTCTGTATCTTCTAGACAGCTATTTGAGTACCATCTTTAGGATAATGTAAATAAGTGAATCACATTATATTTTTCCATGCAAAAAAAAAACATGTTATGTTTCGGTGCAAAAAAAACGATTACATATGAGCCGCTCCATGAGAAAACCGGCAATAGTGACCAAAAAATCGATTTTGACTTTTTTACATATTCATATAGCCCAATCAATTCTGTTTGATTTGATACCAATATTTCCTCGTTATGATGATTTTTGCCTGCACAAATAGGACACTTACTCAAGGTACAATGATTTAATACCAACAAAAATGACGTCGACGTCAAATTGTTGGCTTAAAGTTATATCGGATTTTGCCCAGACAAATGTAACAATTGTTTTAGTATTTAGCTGGGATTAAATATTCAGGTAAAACAATTTCAAAGCAATTACTTTTTATTTTATTATTTGCGAAAACCCTTATTTAAATTAT
The DNA here is from genome assembly GCA_038501625.1 of Corbicula japonica. Classification (NCBI taxonomy): domain Eukaryota; kingdom Metazoa; phylum Mollusca; class Bivalvia; order Venerida; family Cyrenidae; genus Corbicula; species Corbicula japonica. Next base: position 636,129 of record JAZAYU010000030.1, on the reverse strand, counting down.
ATTGTCCCACGTCATAAGGACGCGAAGTATCAATTCTCCACATTAGCTTTTTTTACCCGAACCGTAATACGTTGCATTTAAAAATATGAAATCCACGGAGCAACGTTTTACAGCATGTATTATCAAACTGATGACTTTTTAAAATCAGTCCTTAAATTTCATCAGGTAAATTGTAAATCTAAGGCTTCTTTTTTTACAATAACGAAACCACGCTATACCGGTTAATTGTGTAGCCGTACCTATCTCTTTCTGTTTTGTAAAACGAGTATTCATGTTTTTTATCAACGACAATAAAATAATTTTAATATTATTGGCTTTTAATAGAATTAATGGACATCAAAATCCCATAGTTATACATAAACATATTATTTAACTGACGTCATTGACCGGTTTATACATGAAAATAAACATGCGTCAAAATGTCTTTATGGTGTTGGACATGTAGCCTCCTGGTTGTCCGGATGAAGATATTGGCGGACTGATTTGTACAAATACTCTTTTCGCTGACGGGTCAGTCCACCTGGCAGAAGGACGGGTGGGAGGTCATCTGGATTGATTCGGGCGGCAGTACGGAGGATATTTATCTGTATCTCTGGCTCTCCGTTGCCTTGTCGTACAGTAACGATACATGGCTCGTCTGCGGTAATCCTGAAGTACTGGTACTTCCTGAAAAACAAAAACAAGTGTTGCTAGTATAAACATTGAAAATGCAATCGTTATGTTCTTTCAAAAACTATAATAATGCTTATAAATCGTTTTAGATATTTTGTCGACTTAACAATTGGCCATTACACAGGAGTCGAGCCTAGTAATACTCCATTAGAACTGGTCATAAATTAATTAAAAATGGTCATATGATTTATATTTTGGATAGTTGGAAGAAAAAAAGTAACGACAAATACTGATCTTTTAAATGAAGAAAGCAATTTAAAAGTACTCACCGGATGCCCGGTATCTGTTTGAACAATGGACCGATCAAAGATTTCCAATCACGCCACTGCCATGCTGGATAACGAACAGCGTCGTTTTGATGGGCAGACGACTTAACTACCTCTTCTAATTTGTCTAAGGTCTCCACGTTTGATCTCCTGTAATGATGCAAATCACAATTAGCCACTTCTGTCTTAAACCATTGTAAACTTGTTTCTTTCTTAAAAACAAGATTTAATTATATCTTGCACATTTCAGTTACGAATTAACAACTAGTTTTCTAATCTAAAAGTAGTGAACGTAGCGTCCTTTAATTAAAGTATCACTGAATGTTATATCTATTCCCACCACAGTATGCCACTTTGTCTCTCGACGGGCGGACAGACAGTGATTCCAGTAAATCCTCCACCACCTGTGGCTTGAGTATAAACTCGGGACTTTAACAATACTCTAATTGATTTTACTCAGCCTGTAATTAAAATCACACCAACATCTGGCATATTCTAATATATAATTAAATAACCTGTAAAGACGTTTCAAGTGCCCGAATCCACCATCTACCAAACATCTAGCATGCCAAGGTACCTGCATCAAGTATTCAATGGACTGGTTCCTTCCTGTCAGCACTCGCCAAACCAGATAACCAATGAGAAACCGGTTCTTATTTTGACCTGTCAATTGAAACATGTAAATTTTAACATCATATTTTACAAAAGTAGAACGATTTCATATCATATACACTTGATTTATAATGGCAAAGCCTTTTTCAGATTAAAAAAGGCAAATCTGTTAAAACTATAAATAATCATTGATATTTCAAAACTATATATGAATTAAAAATTTTCATTTTTTTGCATTTTAGATATTGGATAGCCTGGTAAATACTGTGATACTATTTACTGTTCCATATAAAAAATAAAACAGAAAATAATCAGTTGTCATAAAAGAGCTAAGATAATTTTACCTGGACAGTTATCAGCGTGTAACGCTATAGATGGTTCTCCTTGGCCATACACATCAAGTACATGGTGCAGCATAGAGATGACCGCGTTGGGACCATGGGTGTTGGTGCCATCTTTTCCAATGGTTTCAGCTTCATCCACGAGGAAGTTAAGTTGTCTTGGTTCCCCATCAATTCGCACACCAAATATCTGAACTTTGCGTAAAGATGTGAAGAAAACCGGGCCAAGTTGTCTGGAGAAATGTGGTATAGATACGCATTGGGCGAAATCGAAAGTATAATGATTATATCTTTCTTCACGTGAATCCTGGTATGTTTGTTTCGCTCTCTGAATACAGGCGTTGTAAACAGATCTTTCTTTCTGTGCGTTTTCAATGTGTGATCTGAAGTTCTGAGCGGCTTCTAGTTTTTCCTCCTCGTCAACTGCCATCATGATCTTCTTTCTATGGCTTTCACATGTGGCACACACATCCTCTCTAGGTGAAGCAATCCGAATATGTGGTAAACAGTTGCCCCATATCTCATAAAATGCACTGTGTTTAAGTGCCCTTACTGACTGACCCTCACACACTGAAAAATACTGTTGGTGAAGTTTTGACTTCGTTGTCTCAGCATCAAGATAGATGGGTGGTATATTATCTGTCCCTCTTGGTGCAGCTGGTTGTGGGAGACCATATATATCCGCATAGTTAAGCAGAAAATCTACAACTCGTCTCACATCTTCATATGTAATAGCATGTTTGGGCTTTCTTCCTTTATTGCCATGAGATCAGGGAGTCTGTCCACCACTTTTCACATACTTAACCAGGGAGTTGAGAGCATACTTTTTGATATCAAATGCCAGCATGTAAGTGGGTCTACACACTTCTTGTCCATTGAATGTGTAAAAAATCCTTGACCGCATTCTTTTCTTGCCTCTCTTTGTTGTTTCTCCTTCGTTACCATGTCGCATTGTTCCAATCATGTACATTTCTTTCTCTCCTTTCGACATTTCACGCACCGTAAAGATGTGGTCCTCTACCATTTTCTCTGTAACCTTTTTGTAACACATCAGTTTACAGCCACAACCATCACGCACAAACCTCACTATGCTGTCTCTTTCACCGTCTAACTCAGAGTATGTATTTATTTCATCATCACTTCCATGGTAATCATCATAATCATCATCATCATTTTCATCATTATTCCCTGTAGCATGTGCTTCATCATCTTGACCATGCAAAAACTGTCTCACCCTAGCATCAACTACTAAATCAACCGTTTCTCGCTCTACTTCCTCTTGTTCACTGTCCCTTTCTTTACTGTCCTCCTCTTGTGAACCCGCTGGTGTCGTCAATGGAGTTCGACCGAAGTGGTCCGAAAAAAGGCTTTCAAGTTCCTATAAAAAAGGTACACATGTAATTATATTTTCAGAAAGCAGCAGAATATAGATATTTATGTTTTTGTTATTATTTCTGTTGTGTCCCTTTAGTCCTTTTTTTTACATTCACATCAGTGTAGATTGTAGATCTATATTTGTAGATCTAGATCTATATTGTTGATTAAACGTTCAGTAGTTATTATATCCCTACTGGTGGTGGGGGTTATTCTGGGATCACTTCGTCCGTCCATCAGTCCGTCCGTAGGACCATCCGTCACTGGACACAAGGACATATACTGAGGTGGGGGTATTTATCACACACGGTGGTTGTTCGTTTGGTCTTAATATATAAATAAATCTAGAAGAACTCATTTATATCTTATTTCTGTATTCAACTGACAAGCAGATTTATTGTGATATTTTTTATCGATCATTCTTTCAAATTCTCTCATTTATAATGTTTGTATTCGTAATGCGAAAACCACATAAATTTCTTGATGAAAACGATAATAAAAATGGCGCCGCCACAGAAGTTTACACTATCACCTTCAACGGCGGATTTTCAACAAAATACTTCATTATTCTAGTGAGTAATACATATATAGTTTGAGTAAAAATAATTCCTTACCTCTAAATCACTATCCATTTTAGTGTTCCTATGCTGAATTAATAAAACGAGCTTAATCTTTACGACGGTTAAACAAACATGCTCTACAAATGTACTCAAATTTGACCTGTGACGTCAAAATGCAATCTACGTCATTTTGTGTTTATGTCACTATTGCCGGTTTTCTCATGGAGCGGCTCATATATATGTGTCCTAATTTCCCTAGCAAATTAATAGTCGTGTCAGGTTCTGATCAGGTTTGTGCTAGATCGTTTCCCAAATTCAGAACAGCAGAGAACTTAACAAAAGGATTTCGTTGTTATGCTGATTACAAAAATCAGACATTTTCTATGAAATTCACAAGTATGTTATAGGACTATACAACATAGTGCTTTAAAATCAATTGGAAAAGTTTCGGCTCAACATTATTGATTTTCTATGTCAGACAATTTTGCCATAAGAGCACTTTTTTTTTCATACTAGCAATAGGTTAGTGTCTGTGATCTAATACACCAGTATTGCTTTAGTGTAAAAGTGGCACAGTTCAGAAACAATCAGTGCACAGGTGTTTGTGGCAGATGTAAAACAGATTAAATAATTAAATGTACATGTTTAAACTTTACTGGGGCAAGTATTCACTTTATTTAAAAAATATTGTGTACACCTTGTCCATATTCGAATTTTTTTGCAGTTTTCATGAATCAAAAATTGAACTTAAAAACAAAATTAAAAAGTCCATGGTGCAACAGTGTTATAAATAAGTGCAATCTTAAAGAGTTTATCAAGTCTGAAATGTTCATGTATAATAGCAGGAAACATATCTGAAACAGAAGCATTGTCTCAAACTTTTATTGTTGCTTTACTTCAAAGAATCTGGGATTCTTGTGTGGTTAGTTGTAACTTTCTGCTAGAATTCCATTTTGTTTTTTTTTTGTTTTCTGATATATCCCTTATTTTATAGAAAAAATTTAAGGATTTTGTTTAAAATTTAAGAAGTCAGATTTCCAATGATTTAATAGAATTCACCTTAAATGTCACACAGATATGATTGAAACAATATTCTTTTAATATGAATCTAAAAAAATGTGTTTCTGTGCTAGTTTATAATTTGAAACATGTAAGAATATTTTTGAAACAAGAAGATTGAATAAGTGAATACTATATCTGAAACTTCATGCCCAAAAAACATTGACATTGTTTTATGTGCAGGCCTATTAAAATAGTGTTAATTACATGTGCATTGCAAACATTTTCAATGTACGAAAACCAATGTCGAATGTCTGACAACCATAATGAAAACAGTATTACATGTTTCAGGTGTTTGGTCCGTTCCTACAGCTGGGTAGTGTAGTATTTATGACAGCTCTTTCCTGGATCATCATCTCAAAATGGCTCCAGCTTATCAGACTAGGTATCTACAGCTTTCTACTACAATTAGTACAACTACTACTATCTTATACATAGAGTGAGGATCTGACATGAGTTCTCATGTAACTCAATTAAGTTAAACAAGTTCAGCAAAATTGTTATATTGCAAGCCTCTGGCATTTCCTGAATGTGTGTAATATTACTTTTACATGTAAAATGTTTTTCTTTCACATAATTATTCTAAGAAAAGTTGTTGGTTATGTGATAAACAAGTTAACAAGTGTACAGAACAAAGCTAAGAATAACAAGGTTATGATATGTTACACTTGTATGTAAGGTAATATTATTACTGCTGTGTGTTTATGTGATAAAATGAGAAATATGATGAGCTAGAATCAATGAATAATCCTCTTGCATTCCTGGAAATATGATGAATAAGGTTTACATTTTTATTGAAATCAGATAGTGTCCAGCCTGCTGAAAATTTTAGAATCCCTGCGTGACATTTTTCACATAATGAGGGACATACTACTTGTTACATTGGTGGTTTTGTATTGTCCATAACTTGAATCTCACTAAAGTCACATCTAACAAAATGTTAGATCTGATGTTGGCCCGCAGGCACCGTACATAAGTAATAGCAGTTTTCCCCGATTACTATTTTTAGAAATTGTCAACACAGGAAGCATGATTTCTAAGGCTCGCGAAATGATCTGAAAATGCCATTACATTAGAAATGAATGCAATACTACATAAGCACATATATTTCCAGTAAAATATGTCTTACGCAGGCTGTCAACACCTTCCATGGTTTAAAAAACAATTTTTACTTTCACTTTTGCGATTTTGTGGGCGACAATTTGATTGGTTGAAAGGGTTAGTTATAATACCACGTTTTTGTTACTCATCTTCAGATGCTGATAGCGTAGCGGTTTTCAGGATATGGTTTTAATCAGATTGCCATAACTTGTTTAAATTTGGCTTCTATGTTAAGCTCATATTTGGGCCTTATAGTATACCTCAAATGTCTGCAGGTATTTATTAGTATATGCATGAAAAAAAAAAGCAATACTATTGGTAAAATAGTATTTTTTTATTCGTAACAAATTTTCCATAAGCATTTTACTAATGTTTTTATAAATACCAAGTATTATCTGCGCTTGAGTGTATATTGTCAGATAACTGTAAAATGTGAGTTTACTTGTGTGTCCAGACTACTATGGAAGATAAAAGAAATTGTAAAATGACCTGGACCTTACTTTTTTTCAATCAGATTATGTTTATAAATACTCTGAAGTTCAGTCTTTTAACCCTTTCCTCCATAGACACACCATATTGCGTGGACAAACAGTGTAGATCTAGATCAGCCTGCACATCTTTGACATCTGCTGATCAGGATCTGCACTGTTCACTTTATGATTCGTTAGGTTATTTCTTACGTAAATGCTACCAGTGCAGAACCTGATAAGACGGCACGGATGTGCTGGCTGATCTGAATCTATACTGGTCACACATGCGTAAAAATGCGTTTATATGGAGGAAAGGGTTAAGCAATGGTTGTTAGTTATTGACCAATTGTAAAATATCAAATGGATTATGCAAAAAAACATGGAAAAACAATTAAAACTTAAGTAATTGTGGAAAAACACCAATTATCTGGTATGTTGTTGATCTATTTTCAGAGTGGAAGATATTCAGTGTGATATTGTATTGTATAGTGATGCTGATGCTGTATTTATCTCCCCTATTTATCAACTCACCGTGTGTTATTTTAGAAGAGGATCTTCCACCAAAACCCAAAATATTTGCCCACAGAGGTGCTTCAGGGGTGAGTAAATCCCAAATAATTAGCACATGTACATGTAGCTTAAACCTTTCCTCTATATTTACAGATTTTATTGTGTAAGCTACCAGTGTAGATCCAGATTTGTAGGCACATTCAGGTCATCTGATCAGAATCTACACTGGTCCCTTCTTGGCTAGAAGTAACCTAATGAATCATAAAGCTAGCAATGTGGATCCTGATCACAGAGCATAAATGTGTCGGCTGATCTAGATCTACATTGTTCACCCGTGAATAACAGCAATACCCCAAGGAGTAAGGGTTAAGAGTTGGTTGTAAAGCCATAATTTTTACACAGTGAAATTCTACCTTTTTTTTGCGTATTGGTTAAGCTTGAAATCAGTATAAAAAGTAACCTAGTCATAAACTAGAATGGTCCCGCTGTTATAAAACTATAAATGATACCAGTCTCAGAGAATATTGTGATATCATTTGTTGTGCTTCAGATATCCCCTGAGAATACTGTGATATCATTTGTTGTGTTTCAGATATCCCCTGAGAATACTGGGATATCATTTGTTGTGTTTCAGATATCCCCTGGGAATACTGGGATATCATTTGTTGTGTTTCAGATATCCCCTGAGAATACTGGGATATCATTTGTTGTGTTTCAGATATCCCCTGAGAACACTGGGATATCATTTGTTGTGTTTCAGATTTCCCCTGAGAACACTGGGATGTCATGTTGTGTTTCAGATATCCCCTGAGAAAACTGGGATATCATTTGTTGTGTTTCAGATATCCCCTGAGAATACTGGGATGTCATTTGTTGTGTTTCAGATATCCTCTGAGAATACTGGGATGTCATTTGTTGTGTTTCAGATATCCCCTGAGAATACTGGGATATCATTTGTTGTGTTTCAGATATCCCCTGAGGATACTGGGATATCATTTGTTGTGTTTCAGATATTCCCTGAGAATACTGGGATGTCATTTGTTGTGTTTCAGATATTCCCTGAGAACACTGGGATATCATTTGTTGTGTTTTAGATATCCCCTGAGAATACTGGGATATCATTTGTTGTGTTTCAGATTACCCCTGAGAATACTGGGATATCATTTGTTGTGTTTTAGATATCCCCTGAGAATACTGGGATATCATTTGTTGTGTTTCAGATTACCCCTGCGAATACTGGGATATCATTTATTGTGTTTCAGATATCCTCTGAGAATACTGTGATATCATTTGTTGTGATTCATATATCCCCTGAGAATACTGGGATGTCATTTGTTGTGTTTCAGATATCCTCTGAGAATACTGTGATATCATTTGTTGTGTTTGAGATATCCCCTGAGAATACTGGGATATCATTTGTTGTGATTCAGATATACCCTGAGAATACTGGGATGTCATTTGTTGTGTTTCAGATATCCCCTGAGAATACTGGGATATCATTTGTTGTGTTTCAGATATCCTCCGAGAATACTGTGATATCATTTATTGTGTTTCAGATATCCCCTGAGAATACTGTGATATCATTTGTTGTGATTCATATATCCCCTGAGAATACTGGGATGTCATTTGTTGTGTTTCAGATATCCTCTGAGAATACTGGATGTCATTTGTTGTGTTTCAGATATCCCCTGAGAATACTGGGATATCATTTGTTGTGTTTCAGATATCCTCTGAGAATACTGTGATATCATTTGTTGTGATTCATATATCCCCTGAGAATACTGGGATATCATTTGTTGTGATTCAGATATCCCCTGAGAATACTGGGATGTCATTTGTTGTGTTTTAGATATCCCCTGAGAATACAGGGATATCATTTGTTGTGTTTCAGATATCCTCTGAGAATACTGGGATGTCATTTGTTGTGTTTCAAATATCCCCTGAGAATACTGTGATATCATTTGTTGTGATTCAGATATCCCCTGAGAATATTGGGATGTCATTTGTTGTGTTTTAGATATTCCCTGAGAACACTGGGATATCATTTGTTGTGTTTCAGATATCCTCTGAGAATACTGGGATGTCATTTGTTGTGTTTCAGATATCCCCTGAGAATACTGGTATGTCATTTGTTGTGTTTCAGATATCCTCCGAGAACACTGGGATATCATTTGTTGTGTTTCAGATATCCTCTGAGAATACTGGGATGTCATTTGTTGTGATTCAGATGTCCCCTGAGAATACTGGGATGTCATTTGTTGTGTTTCAGATATCCCCTGAGAATACTGGGATGTCATTTGTTGTGTTTCAGATATCCCCTGAGAATACTGGGATGTCATTTGTTGGGTTTCAGATATCTCCTGAGAATACTGGGATATCATTTGTTGTGTTTCAGATATCCTCCGAGAACACTGGGATGTCATTTGTTGTGTTTCAGATATCCTCTGAGAATACTGGGATATCATTTTTTGTGTTTCAGATATCCTCTGAGAACACTGGGATATCATTTGTTGTGTTTCAGATATCCCCTGAGAATACTGGGATATCATTTGTTGTGATTCAGATATCCCCTGAGAATACTGGATGTCATTTGTTGTGTTTCAGATATCCCCTGAGAACACTGGGATATCATTTGTTGTGTTTCAGATATCTCCTGAGAATACTGGGATATCTTTTGTTGTGTTTCAGATATCCCCTGAGAATACTGTGATATCATTTGAAAAAGCTGCTCAGTACCAGGTTTATGGTATTGAAACAGATATTCAAATCAGGTACTTCCTTATATTATTTTTGTTGCATGTGTCAAAAGCAGGTGTGAGTCTTTAAAATGTACTTGTAAAGAAATCAAGGTTTAGAGTTTTGCATTTCTGGTTTGTTTCCCACTTAAGTCTAAGAAAAGAAATAATCAGAAGTTTTATCAATCAATCTTTACTTACCCATACCATCACCTTAGGCTGTCACTTTCTTGTATTTAAATGGATCTGAACAACTGCTAACATCATCTTTTAAACTGAAAGGTACATTCACAAAGCACAGCCGCCTGTCGCAGAAACAAAGTAAAGCTTACACACAAGTTCTGTCTTAGAACAGTCTACAACATAAGAGCCCCTGGAGTTATAATGACCTGAATAACAAAATTACCCATTACTCCATAAATACGCCTTTGTTGCATGGGCAAACAGTAAAGATCCAGTTCAGCCGGAACATCCATGACATCTGGTAAAGATCTACACTGTTCACTTTTTGACTTGCAAGGTTATTTCGGACCAAATGGTGAATAGAGTAAATCCTAATCAGATGTGCTTGCTGATCTGGATCTACACTGGTTACTCATGCGTTAAAACATGAAAAAATGAAATAAAGGGTAAATAAATGTAACAACAGCATTTTCATGTAGTTTATCTTACATAAAAGCTACTAAACAAGATGTAATGGACTACCATGTCATTTTGCAAAAGGTTATGTTACATGAATTTTGGATTTGGAGTTCGAACATTAAAAGTTACCCCGAAATGTGAAATTCTTACATGCACATTGATTCTAGAATCATTCATTTGACTTAATTGCTATGACACAGCTTAATTTTATTTTATTTTCAGTTATGATGGAGTTTTATTTATTATGCATGATAAAACATTACAACGAACCACAAACGTAGATGAGCGTTATCCTGATATTGCTGATCAACCTGCATCACTGTTCAACTACTCACAGCTGACCAACCTGAGTGCTGGATTATGGTTCATTCAGGTATCATTCACAGTCTTAGTGCAAGGCCCAAGATCATAAAACGGAGACATGTCTCAAATCTCAAGCATCTGATTGGCTGAAATGGCAACTGGTTGCCATTTCAGCCGATCAGATGCTTGAGATTTGAGACTGGTCTCCAATCTCAGTTTTATGATCTTGGGCCCAGGATTGTAGTTCATTCTGGTATGAGGCACAATCTGAGTCCAGGATTATTAGATTGTTGATTTTGTATATGGTTTAAATAAGCAATTTGGCCTAAGCAGGTAATCTTGCAAGTATTGATTCTTTTTTTTTGTATTAATCTGGATATGATAACAACAACATTAAAATTTTAGTTTCACAAAAGATGCCAAAAAGGCTTCATGCACTTATAAAAAACCCAAAAGTTTTTCTTTGCCTGATGAGTACAATACATTATTGATTTATTTCATACATTTATACTTTTTTTGTTGGCAATAGTCATTTGTTTGGAATGGCTGTTGAAACAGCAACTTTGATAGCAGACAGAACCGTTTTAGGCAGCAAATGGTGGCAAAATAAGGTGGCATGTATACATGTCTAGTCAAAACAGTGTGCAAAGTGCAGCATAGTGCAACAGTTTCCCAGAGTAAATGTTTCTAAAATCAGTATAAAAATAATGTTAACCCCTTATTCCATTTATACTGGTTTTATCCCATGTGGGACAAGTGTAGATCCAGATCAGCTGGTTCATCTGTGCCATCTGATCTAGATCTACACAGGTTAGTTTGATATCAGTTATAACCCTATAAATGGAAAAAGACACTGTGTAGATCGTAGATCTGGATCTGTACTGTTTGCCCAGTGATAACAGCCTTATCCCATGAGCAAATTGCTAGATGAGTGTTATTATTGGGTTATGATCAATATTTGGGTTGTAAAGAGAATTATTAAAGAAGTTATTATTTTATTTTCCAGAATGATCCATCAAACACAGTGAGCAGCCTCTCAGAGGAAGACAAATCTTTATACTCCAAACAACAAATTCCAACATTACTGGAGACATTACAGCTCTGTGTCAAACACAATCTTGCTGTAATGATTGAAGTCAAGCATCTGTATGAATCTCACCCTTATTATGATGTGTACCCTGATTTACTGGATATTGTATCAATCTCAGGAATTAACAAATCAAAGGTAGTGTTTGTGTATTTATTTCATCCCATTCTGTTCACCATAACCGTAGGGTAAGACAGTCATGTTGTTTCTGTTACTAAATCTCAAGTCTCGAGTTAAATAGTATTGTCGGATATGATTTACACTGATTTATGTACAGTGAAACCCTGCTACTGTGGTATCTTTATATTTTGCACTGGTTTAAACTTAACGCTTTTTGCTAAATGTGTGAATTTAAACCCCATAGAAATAACACTAAATAATATATTTTAACATAAAATACAATTCGGCATATTTATGCCAACGAAAAATATATCATTTGTGACTTCTGCACAGAAACTTGTCCCCTCGAAGTTAAATGATACCACAGTATTAAGATTTCTGTTCGCACTGGAAAAAAGTGGTCTTAATAGTAGATTGGTCTTAACCCTTTCCTCCATAGAAACACCTTTATTGTGAGGGTGAACAGTGTAGATCCAGATCAGCCGGCACATCCAGGATCTGCACTGTTTGCTTTTTGATGCATTGGGTTATTTCTGAACAAAAAGCGACCAGTGCAGATCCTGATCAGATGGCATTGATGCGTATATATGGAGGAAAGGGTTAATAATAGAGTGTTCTTAATTTTGGGGTGGAGTGCAATTTTGATCTTGTTTTTGAGGTGGTCTTTATTCCAGGTGACCTTATTATGAGGTTTTACTGTAGTCACAATTTATTATAAATTCAGGTCACTTACTGTTGTGTGGCTATGTTAGGAATATCTGCATATTGTCTTGAAAATGTTGGTAGCTTTAGGACTTGATGAACTAAGGAAATTTAACAATGGTAAAATGATCGAGACTCCTATAGAATGAGGAAGACTCAAAATGAGGCAAACACATTTTTACTGTATATAATGAGTGACACTATTTCAAATAAGTGTGATTTTTATAAAATTAGGCGACTTCTTTTAAATTGGGAAGACTTGAGACTCTTTTTTTATTTAACTTTCAATTTGTGTTTTAATTTAAAATGCCCACGATTTAAAGCTAAGATTCTTTGTCTGATATCCTGGTCTGATAATTAATTTTCCTTAACCTTTTTTAAAATTTGCATTTAGTATTTTAGTCTTCTTTAATGAAAACTAGCCATTAATCATCACCAAACACCTGGCTATTAGTAGACCTTTTACCTCATGGGTGACCAGTGTAGGTCCAGATCAGCCAGCACATTGTTTTTGATCCAGATCTACCATTCAAGGTGATTTATGACCGCTGTGCACAGTGTTATGAATTTAAAAAATCAACTGAATAGATCCTAAAGTAGACAGCTAGATTTGCGAGTTGATCTGGATCTACACTGGTTTCCCATGTGGTAATATCCATAGAGAAAATAGTAAATAATGTTATTGCAGGTGTATTGGCCGGATTATGACAGAAACTTCAACCCACCTCGTGAGTGGAATCTCCTCTCTCCTTATATGGAGAGCATTGAAAACTTACAGCAAAGTAACAGCAGTGGAATACTGTTTGAAAATATGCTCGTTGAGAAATCTTACATACAGTAAGTATCTTCAGTAAGGCCAGAGAAAAAAATATTTTAGATTCTCATCCCCGCCCGCCCCTGTCCAAAACCACCCGCCCCAAAAAAATTTATTGGTAAAAAAAGCGAAACATATTTTGTTCCGTACAGAACGGGTTTTAGACATTCCGAAATACCTTCTTAAGGTATTTCGTTAATAAAAAATAATAATTAAAAAGTGCCCACCCACCCCCTTTTTTCCCCAAAATCTGGATGAGAATCTAATAATTTATTTTCTCTGGCCTAATATAGAATGCTATAGAAACAGTTTTGATTGTTCACTCACATAGCAGAGGTTTTATATAATAACTTAAGTTACCAAGTTTTGAGTCTCATTTCAGAGGTCTTTACTTCTCTGATGATTAATAGACAAACTGTCAATATTTCAGGATATTTTTCTTATTTATTTAGGAAACAAAATAGCAGGAACTGCTAGTATTTTCTAAAATCTTGCCTTAAAGGAATAGAAGTGGAAAAGGAGATCAGTCTCATATCTTTTCAGTCTGATTGGGTGAATGATTGAAATTGAATATAGTCACAGGGCTGAAGGTTATAAAACTGAGATTGGAAACCAGTCTCAAATCTCGAGCATCGGATTGGCTGAAATGGTGACTGGTCGCCATTTCAGCCAATCAGATGCTAATGATTTGAGACTGGTTTCCATGCTCAGTTTTATAACCTTGGGCACAGGACTGAGAAATGAGGAGCTTGAGAGACTGGTCTCCATTCTTAGCTTTATAACCTTGGGTCAGGAAAATGTGTAATTTTGTTGTAATATATTTCAATGTTAGTACCATTTGTATTTCAGACAATTAAAAGAGAACAATTTTACATCTTCTGCATACTTGGTGAACAAGCCCTGGCTGTACTCGTACTACTGGTGTCTCGGAGTGGACACGGTCACCACCAACTACTGTGATATTATTACCCAGGTGCACACACCTATCTGGCATTTGGTAAGTTTCAAATAAAATGTTGCAGATTGGCCAAATGCCTTCTAACCAGATGACAGAAGTGTATGATTTGAGAATTGCAGTATTAGACTCCAGTTGTGGTTTACTGATTTCAGTTTTTTTTTTATAAGTAGCTTTGCTCTTTATTTCTGTTGTTGGAGAAATACACTAAAAGTATCTTCTTAACCCCATTTCTCCATAATTATATATGCATTTCATCTAGTGTGTGATTAGATTAGATCTAGATTAGCTGGTACATCAGTGTTGTCTGATCAGGATCTGCACTGTTCACTTTTTGGTCAAAAATTACTTGGTAAATCAAAAAGCAAACAGTGAAAATCCTGATTAGACGGCAAGGATGTGCAGGCTCATCTGGATATACTTTGTTAGCCTGCACCATAAAGGTGTATATATGGAGGAAAGGGTTAATGAGCAACATTCAAAAGTTATATTTTTTCGGACTGTCTTTATAATAATAATGAATGAGAAATCAATTCAGTGTAAATTATTACATCACTAAAAATGAGTTCAGAATAAAAGCAAAGAAATAAAAGGGTTTGCACATAATATTATGTGCAGTTCTGACCGGGAATTAGGCACATGTGCAGTTCAGATGGAGAATCAGGCCCACTGGCCATTTTTCTGAAAACAGCAGGTCAAAATTTCCCATCGGAACATCACACTGATCGCCATTTCAGCCAATCAGGTGCTTGAGATTTGAGACTGGTCTTCAAACCAAGTTTTATAATATTGGGCCAAGTTCATGACTGCTAGGTCTGTCAACATGGCACCCAGTTTTAACATACTATATTTCCAAATTCATATACAGTCCACACTCGATGTGTCTAAGTCATCGGGACCGCAGGGTTTATTTTGTGATATCCGAAGTTCGAGACATCCGCATTGGCGTTGTTTCACGATTAGTATACCTATACATTTCTAATGCTGACATGGTTGTGAGTGCTAGAAGTTGTTTATACCCAGGAACACGTTTATGAACATTTCAATTGATACATTCATAAATCAACAGAACAGAAAAAATATATTAACCCGATTATATCTATTACAATCATGTAAAAAAATCAATAAAGTTTCGGTGTTTGTGTAACATTGCCTTCGTCTTCACTCTGTGTGATAAAGAAAGCCGTCTTTTGTAAGTTAAATTTATATAAGGTTAATTTATTCAAATTAAAATTAATATTTATCTCATATTCGTTATCTTGGAGCTTTCATTTTGTTTTTGTTAGGATCGGTCATGAATGAACAGATAAACAAATATTTTAATTTTATAGGCCCAGTGGTCACATAATTATTGTTATTTATTTTTTTATTAACTGAAATTAATTTCATCTACATCCGAATGCATTAAATAATACTTACCTAATACGCGATCATTGTTAATTAATACTAAATAATCGTATCTTCAATGCATACCTGACAAGTTCTCACTTTTGAAGTAGCCGCGTGCATTTTTCTTCTGCGGCAAGTTTCACACTTTGACTTATCCGATGACTTTACATAGGATATTTTAGCCGGCAGGTTTCAAATTAACTTCGACTTATAAAATCATTGTTTAAGTCCAATTCGACTTAAGCAGCATAATCTTATATGTAAAAAGAACACATTTTGACCGGATCGTGAAATTAATTTGAGATAACCAATGTTTCGACTTAAGCAAGTTTGACACGAGTGTGGACTGTATTATATACATAGTGCAGTTGTGCAGAGTTAATTAGTACCCTTGCCATACAGTTGAACAAGGCACTGTACGAATTAACACATTTTTGCTGTCTGATCAGGATCTTCACAGTTTGCTGTTTGATTCAATAAGTTATTTCTTACCAAGAAGCTAATAGTGTAGATCCTGATCAGATGGCACACATGTGTTGGCAGATCTGGATCTACACTATACACACATGCAATACAACAGTGTGACACTTTGATGTTAGATAACATATGGGTGGAACTGTTCATGATATTATATCAGTTATTGTGGAACTGTTCGTAGAAATAATGTATAAAGCACACTACTAAACCTTAAAACTGCACCCTTTGCTCCATATATGACCAGTGTAGATCCAGCATTTTACACAATTTGCATATTGTCCATAAAGTAATAAGTTTAATTAACTAAGAATATTATTACCTTTTCAGAAGAATAGTATACAATAAAGAGTCTTGGATAAAAATATTTGATCCAAGAAGCTGTATTTGCTCTCTTGAGACTCTAAAGAGTCTGGATAAAAATACAAGATCTAACAAGCTGTATTTGCTGTCTTAGCTTAGATCTCAAACTGTTGTTGTTTTCTCTTTCAGTCACCCAGATCTTACGTGGTCCTCTGGGTCATTACAGACTGTTCCTCAGCTGTGCTTATCATCGTCATGTTCATCATACAGAGGTATATAACAAACAGTCTTCTTTATGCTTTCTACCATTCTATTCCTTATTATTTAACAACCAGTCTTCTTCACGCTTTCTTCCATTCTATTCCTTATTATATAACAAACAGTCTTCTTTATGCTTTCTACCATTCTATTCCTTATTATTTAACAACCAGTCTTCTTCACGCTTTCTTCCTTTCTATTCCTTATTATATAACAAACAGTCTTCTTCATGCTTTCTACCATTCTAGTCCTTATTATGTCTTCTTCACGCTTTCTTCCATTCTATTCCTTATTATATAACAAACAGTCTTCTTCATGCTTTCTTCCATTCTAGTCCTTATTATGTCTTCTTCACGCTTTCTTCCATTCTACTCCTTATTATATAACAAACAGTCTTCTTCATGCTTTCTTCCATTCTAGTCCTTATTATATAACAAACAGTCTTCTTCATGCTTTCTACCATTCTATTCCTTATTATATAACAAACAGTCTTCTTCACGCTTTCTTCCATACTATTCCTTATTATATAACAAACAGTCTTCTTCATGCTTTCTACCATTCTATTCCTTATTATATAACAAACAGTCTTCTTCACGCTTTCTTCCATTCTATTCCTGATTATATAACAAACAGTCTTCTTCATGCTTTCTTCCATTCTAGTCCTTATTATGTCTTCTTCACGCTTTCTTCCATTCTACTCCTTATTATATAACAAACAGTCTTCTTCATGCTTTCTACCATTCTATTCCTTATTATATAACAAACAGTCTTCTTCACGCTTTCTTCCATTCTACTCCTTATTATATAACAAACAGTCTTTTTCACGCTTTCTTCCATTCTACTCCTTATTATATAACAAACAGTCTTCTTCACGCTTTCTACCATTCTATTCCTTATTATATAACAAACAGTCTTCTTCACGCTTTCTTCCATTCTATTCCTTATTATATAACAAACAGTCTTCTTCATGCTTTCTACCATTCTATTCCTTATTATATAACAAACAGTCTTCTTCACGCTTTCTACCATTCTATTCCTTATTATATAACAAACAGTCTTCTTCATGCTTTCTTCCATTCTACTCCTTCTTATATAACAAACAGTCTTTTTCACACTTTCTTCCATTCTACTCCTTATTATATAACAAACAGTCTTCTTCATGCTTTCTACCATTCTATTCCTTATTATATAACAAACAGTCTTCTTCACGCTTTCTTCCATTCTATTCCTTATTATATAACAAACATTCTTCTTCATGCTTTCTACCATTCTATTCCTTATTATATAACAAACAGTCTTCTTCACGCTTTCTTCCATTCTACTCCTTATTAAATAACAAACAGTCTTCTTCACGCTTTCTTCCATTCTTATAACTAACAGTCTTCTTCACGCTTTCTTCCATTCTATTCCTTATTATATAACAAACAGTCTTCTTCATGCTTTCTACCATTCTAATCCTTATTATATAACAAACATTTTTCTTTACGCTTTCTACCATTCTATTCCTTATTATATAACAAACAGTCTTCTTCACGCTTTCTTCCATTCTACTCCTTATTATATAACAAACAGTCTTTTTCACGCTTTCTTCCATTCTATTCCTTATTATATAACAGACAGTCTTTTTCACGCTTTCTTCCATGCTACTCCTTATTATATAACAAACAGTCTTCTTGATGCTTTCTACCATTCTATTCCTTATTATGTAACAAACAGTCTTCTTCACGCTTTCTTCCATTATATTCCTTATTATATAACACACAGTCTTCTTCACGCTTTCTACCATTCTATTCCTTATTATATAACAAACAGTCTTCCTCACGCTTTCTTCCATTCTATTCCTGATTATATAACAAACAGTCTTCTTCATGCTTTCTTCCATTCTAGTCCTTATTATGTCTTCTTCACGCTTTCTTCCATTCTTCTCCTTATTATATAACAAACAGTCTTCTTCACGCTTTCTTCCATTCTACTCCTTATTATATAACAAACAGTCTTCTTCATGCTTTCTACCATTCTATTCCTTATTATATAACAAACAGTCTTCTTCACGCTTTCTTCCATTCTATTCCTGATTATATAACAAACAGTCTTCTTCACGCTTTCTTCCATTCTACTCCTTATTATATAACAAACAGTCTTCTTCATGCTTTCTTCCATTCTAGACCTTATTATATCTTCTTCATGCTTTCTACCATTCTAGTTCTTACTATATATGGAGTTTTCACATGTGCAAACAATGAAGGTCCAGATCAGCTATCCAGCTAATTTTGAAAGGTCAAGCTTAAACTTTTTAGTCACAGTTTTCATACAATCAATAATTATGAAATTTGGGCACACTTTTCACTTCATATTGATATATTTCCTGTTGAACATGATTTATGTTTAGAAACTGATACAAATATACATAGTGCCAAGTAGTCATCAACTAGTGCAAAAAACACTAAACTATTCACTGAACCTTATGTTTGTTCAAAAGCAAGATTTAAAGGCACACAAGGCATTCTGAGATAATGGTCAACATTAGATAAGTACAAAATCAGTGGGGAAAATAAGAAGATAAAACTCAGCAAACAATTATGGAACTATTTTTCAAAATGTATGCTTTCACACTATCAGACCTGAGTGCTTTTAGACCTACGTCACAGCAGACAGGGATGGGTTAGGGATGGTTCCATGAACTATTATAAAACCAAGAACAATAACTGCAGAACCAATGGTGTAGCAGCATTAACAAGTTGTGTCCCTTGAACTGTTCTGTGATCAGCATTATGAGTTAAAATCCTCACTGTTCATTGTTTGATCCCAGTTATAGACATACCTCATAATTTGTAGAATGCAAGCCAGTTGTTGGGTAATCAGTTAACCCTTTCCTCCATAGACACACCTTTATTGCATGAGCGAACAATATAGATCCAGATCAGCTGGCACATTTGTAGTGTCTGATCAGGATCTGCAGTTTGCTTTATGATTTGTTAGGTTATTTCTGACCAAACTGCGACCATTGCAGATCCTGATCAGACACCACGGATGTGCTGATCTGGATCTACAATGGATGCACATGCGTAAAAATGCGTATTTATGGAGGAAAGGGTTAAATGTTTGAGTTTCCAAGATATTGAACTAGTACTTGAGTACTTGATTTATGAATGTAAAATAAGCAACACATTTTTATTACATTTTTTTTAAAGAAAATATAATGAACTGCAAATCCCCAGCTGAAAATTGATTAAAAATACCATGCACCTAGTTTCCATTTCACAAGATGACAGAATAGGGTTAGAATTCTTATAATTGGTCACCTATGCAGAAGATCATAAAACTAGGATTGGAGATCAGTCTCAAATCTCAAACATCTTATTGGCTGAAATAGAGACTGGTGGCCATTTGGTTGAGATTTGAGACTGATCTCCAGATTTATGATCTTGGGTCCTTATTGTGCTTTTGTTAGATGAAGAAGAAAACACTGCAATTATAAACACAATTGCCTGTGTGCTTTTAAGTGGGACATGTTCATTGTCATTTCATTTTATTAATTGAGGAATCAAATTCAAAATTGAATGCAGTTGTTTGCTGGAAGTTTGCAAAACTACAAAGAACTCTGACTGATAAATATGGAATATTATAACAGTATGCATTCTGTAGGTTCATATTATTCAAGTTGTGTATGTAAACAATATCACACGAGACCGAAGGTGGAGCGTGATGTGGTTTACATACACAACGAGAAGTAATACAAACCTACAGACTGCATACTGTCATAATGTTTCTTTTATTATATACCCTTCTCCTCAAAACAAATTTAAATAAACTAAACAACAAAATTTCAGTCAAGAACCTTGTTTACATAATAGAAATAAATATAGTAACATGATAGTAAATTTATGAATGGCGTAGAAAATATATGAATGGCGTAAAAATATCGTAACGGTTGTAAAACTGAGATGGAAACTTCCTATTTTGAAGTTCGTTATGTGCCGGAAAATTACGACAACATAGTGTGACGTAGTATAAGACATCACACAGAACACAGGAAGCTGCAAAATAAAGAATTGAAAAACGGACATTGTCTAATACGGAATTACTAATCTGACGAGTTGTATCAAATTTGCGGATTTACGCTGCACTATGCTAAAATCATTTATGAAGAAAATCAAATTAGTTATAACTGTCGAATTTGCTTTGGAATATGTTTATTTTTGCTTCAAAACTTGAACAACAATTTTGTCTGCGCATTTAGGTCAGGTCACGTTTTACCAAACAGTATCGTTGTCATCTCATTTTTAATTTATCAATAATTTTGTGTAACTGTTTTGCAATCATTTGACACTTTAGACCATAAAACGGGTAAGAAATTTAACATGCCAATTATGATATGAATGGTCCAGATAGATGGATCAAACGGGTCCCGTGTCAATTAGCGGCGCCGAATGAACAGCGGTCCAATAATTGACTAACAAAGGAAGTGGTAATTGACAGGGGGCCAACTGACACATGATTAGCTCGCGTGTTCAAATAAACAATAGGTATTGATAAAATATCGATAATAATATTTATTTATTTTTTAAATTGGATTTGCGCGAATTATTTCGCACGAAACAGTCTTTTTCGGCGATTGCGCGAAATTTCGTGCCAGCGAAATTAAATGATACCACAGTATGAAAGGAAATTAGGCTATCAAATGTTCATGCTTGTATTGATTTGAACATGAAAAATCTTTTAAAATCATGAGATTTGTGACCAGTTTTGTCTTATGACCTCTGACTCACTTTCAATTTTTATTAAGGTTTTCCATCTATATTTAAGCTTGAGAATATGTTGGGTTGCCCTGTTGCATGTGCATCCCTCCACCTCATTTCAAATCTTTTTCAGTGTTATAACCGAATTGTATGGTACTGTCCATTATATATGAATCATATGACCGGAATCTCTGTTATAATACAAGTTTTTGTTTAGAGGATTCACATATAGGTTTTTCATGCACCTTTACATATTATGTCATCTACGTCAGCATATGCTATTTATGCGTAATTCCCATGGCGCAATCAACTTTGATTTTTATGCCCCCGGCATCTAGTGATTGAACCGTCCGTCCGTCTGTCCGTCCATCCGTCCGTCCGTCCGTCCGTATGTCCGTCCGTCCGGTTAACATTTTTCGGCAAGTTGGATATTTCTCAATTTCTACAAAGAGCATTGGCATGAAAGTTTACACACTTACTTAACAGTTCACAGGTCATGACCCTGACAAGTTACATAACTCTGGGTACCTTATTTCTGGTGTTATCTCCCCTTTTTGTACTTAGAAAAATGGTTAACCTGTTTCGGCAAGTTGGATATTTTTCCATTTCTACAAAGATCATTAGCATGAAAGTTTACAAACTTAATATACAGTGCACAGGGTATGACTCTTAACAAGTTACATAACTCTGGCTATCTTAATTCGGGGTTTTCTCCCCAATTTGTACTTAGAGATAAATGGTTAACATTTTTCGGCAAGTTCGATATTTCTCAATTTCTACAATGAGCATTGGCATGAAAGTTTACACACTTACTTAACAGTTCACAGGTCATGACACTGACAAGTTACATAACTCTGGGTACCTTATTTCTGGTGTTGTCTCCCCTTTTTGTACTTAGAAAATTGTCAAGAGCTACCGAGAGAACCTATGTCTTTATTGAAGACTGTTCAATCTTTTAGCTTTGAACAATATAAAAGGGTTTGTTAACAAGGTGGCGATGCCTTAGACTGTGGTTTATATACCAACTATATAGTAATTTTTCTCAAGCTACTTTGCTTATATGATTGAAATGAAATGTTGAGCTATGTGATTTAAAATGATTTTTATTGAAAACTAATTAGAGTTGATCACAGACGTTTTGGTCTCAACAAGTTTCTTTATAAGCCACGACTTTCTATGGACTATATCTATGAGCTATCTACTGAGCAGCTTCAACTCTGTGGACGTAAGCCACTACTTTTATGTTGGAACTATGAATTCCAGCTGTATGGAGTTCCAACTCCTATAAACTCTAGGAATCTTGACAACAGATTGTTCGATCTATGCTGCCTTCTCAGAGAAGCTGGGCTTCGTAAGAGACTACGGCAGCAGTCGAAGGAACCGTACACTGTATATCAGATTCAGCTATTTGTGTTACAACACTACTATTGTACTACGTACTAAGTAACCTCTCTGAGGAGCAAGCTCACACAGAGAACGCGGAAACCTTTCGGTAGCACAAATATTGGCCTCGCTAACTACTTTAAGCCAGCCAGTTGGCCTCGCTATCTATCTTAAGCCAGCCAGTGTTGTATTTACACAACGTCTTAGTTGCTGTTAAACAACTTCTTGTTCCAAAAATTGAAACCGACCCCTTTATATTTACCTTATATTTGACAACACAATGGTTACAAGCTATAATACAATTTTACATAGGACCAAAACGTCTTCAAAACGTCTTAAAATCACAATTTCACTAAATGCTAAAACTTTCACAAAATGACATTATCTATGTCTAGCAAAATTGTCAGTGAATCAATCTGCGTGATTAAAACAATTTTACTCTAATCATTACAATTATTATACATGAATGTATGATTTCATATATATATATATATATATATATATATATATATATATATATATATATATATAAATATACATATATAATAACACAGACAATTACAATCATTCCTGACAAATAGCCCCCTTCTTAAGGAAACGATCTTTCGTTTTCAAGTTTCATGAATGATTTTAAGGCTGATTACTGTCTGCTTAAATAATCGGCAAGAAAGTTTTCTGAACCTTTGATTGCCTGAATTGTGAAATTGTAGTTTTGCAGAAATAATGCCCATCTCATTATTCTGCTGTTCTCAATCTTACTTTTCTGTATGTAAGAAAGAGCATTGTGATCTGTCTGTATCACAAATTGTGTACCATATAGGTACTTCTGGAATTTTCGTATTCCAAATACTATTGCCAAACATTCTCGCTCTATCACGGAATAGTTTCTTTCACGTGAGAGCAACTTTTTGCTGGCAAATGCAGTTGGAAACAGGCCATCGTCATGGTGCTGTAACAGTGCAGCTCCTATTCCATTCTCCGAAGCATCACACTGAAGGATGAACTTTCTTTCAAAATCAGGCAGACGGAGAATCGGTGCCCGCGTTAATTGGTCCTTCAGTGACTTAAAGGCCTTGTCTTGTGCCATGCCCCAGTTCACTTTGTTTGGCTGACCTTTCTTTGTGAGATCAGTCAGCGGCGCGGCTGTCTCAGCAAATGATGGGATGAACCGCCTGTAGTAGCTGGCCAAGCCCAGAAATGCCCTAACTTGTCTCTTTGTGGCTGGTATTTCAGCTTGACGGATTTTCTCCAGCTTTTCTTCCTCCATCTGAAGGAGACCGTTACCAACCATGTGTCCGGTGAATCCGATGTTGCTATATCCTATTAGGCATTTTGAAGGCTTAACTGTTAGGCCTGCACGTCTAATTCTGGCAAACAGATCTCTCAACATGTCCAGGTGTTGATCCCAAGATTCTGTATGCCCCAGAACATCGTCGACATAGTTGTCGGTATTGTGGCAGCCAGCGAGCAATTTACGCATCATGCGATTAAATGTAGCTCCTGAATTTACCATGCCAAAGGGCATTTTTCGGAATTGATATGTTCCGGACTCCGTTGTAAAGGCCGTATAATGACGACAGTCTTCAGCAACTGGAATTTGCCAGTAGCCTTTGGCTAAATCAACCTTTGTAAAATACTTGTCGGTTGTGAGCTTAGCCATTATGTCGTCCATATTGCTCATAGGTTCTGTATCAAACTTGGTGACGGCATTTAATTTTCTGAAGTCAATACAAAACCTATTACTGCCATCCTTCTTTCGCACCATCACTATGGGCGAGTTATACTCTGATGTGGCTGGTTCGATAATATTGGCTCCGAGCATAGCCTGTACTTCTACTTCCACATCTTTCCTTTTGGCGTATGGTATTGGGTATTGCTTCACCCGTACAGGGGCTGTGCTTGTTAGCTCCACCCTATGTTCGGCCAAAGATGTGCATCCAGGTTGTTCCGTGAATATGTCGCTAAACTCTTTCACAAGCTTTAATGTCTGGTCCCTTTGTTCAAGCGACAGCTCATTGCTTATTTGCACATCTTTGTATGTTTCCCCCGCTGTAACATTTGGTAGTTGCAGGAGGTTTTCGTCGTCCACAGCACCTAAATCGTCATCAATCTCTGGCTCAATTATAGCCACAGTTGCGGAGACAACGTCCGTTCTTACTTCGTACCGTTTGAGAAGATTGATGTGATAGGTGGCTATCCTGTTTTCGACCTTCACTCTGTAGTCCATCTTATTGACTACCTCCACCACTTCATATGGACCTTTCCATTGAAGCATCATCTTGTTACTATTGGTTGGTAGAAGGACCAACACTTTGTCACCAACTTTCAAGCTTCTTGGTCTAGAAGATTTGTCATAGTGGTGCTTATAGCTCTGCTGTGATTCTTTTAGGCTTTCCCTTGCTACCTTGCAGGTTTCTTCTAAACGCTGCTTTAAATTTAACACAAACTCATATGTATTTCTAGCCTCAGGTGTTTCTTGCTCTGTCCATAATTCTTTAAGCGCTTGCATCGGGCCCCTAACAGTTCGGCCATACAGGAGTTCAAATGGTGAAAAACCCGTACTTGCTTGTGGAACTTCCCTGTATGCGAACAGCACAGCAGACAAATATCTATCCCAGTCTTTCGGCCTTTCTTGGCACATTTTCTTTAACATGGCTTTCAACACCCCATTCATTCTTTCACATAATCCGTTGCACTTTGGATTATAGGGTGTTGTGAATAGCTGTTTTACTGAGACCAGTCTATTGACTTCTCGCATCATATCAGAGGTGAACTGGGAACCTCTGTCGCTTAACATCTCTGTTGGGAAGCCTACTCTGGAGAATATGTCGAGCAATGCCTCAGCAACTCGCTCTGTTTCTATCCTGGGTAGCGCTACTGCTTCAGGATATCTTGTTGCATAGTCAACCACAGTCAGTATATAACGATTTCCCCTATCGGATACTGGCGTGATTGGTCCAATGAGATCCACAGCCACTCTGTGAAACGGAACATCAATGATAGGCATCTGGCCTAATGGCACCTTGGTTACCCTTCCCTTTGGAATGGTCTTCTGGCATATGTCGCATGATCGACAAAACCTAGTTACATCACTAGTAATGCCAGGCCAATAGAAGCTTGTCATGATCCTGTCTTCTGTCTTCTTTGCAGAAAGATGCCCTCCAACTATTGACTCATGGGCAAGCTCCATAACTCTTTTTCTAAATGAACTTGGGACTACAATCTGTATAGTCTCAACTATATTTGAACTTCTCTTCTGTTCAAATATCCGATATAAGACACCTTTGCGGTCTTCATATCTATATTTATGACCACCTTTGGTCATCATCTCTTTGCTGATCAAGGCGTGTGACCATAGTTTGTTCAACGAAGTGTCTTCTTTTTGAGCACGTTTCAATGAATTAACATTGATCTCTGAGCTGCAAGAGGGTGTTGGGACATTCAATGCGCTGCCCGGTTGCTCAGCTTTCTTAGCTTGGGCTCTTGTCATGACTGCAGCAACTTTTGTCTCCAGTATAGAGGCGTTGTTTGTTTCCTGATGCTTAGTCCAGGTTGGGTCGGGTTTGTCAAGCACACCAGGTATATTGCCTAAAACAAGATCACATATGAGTGATTTTGGCACCATGACCTCTATCTCTCCTTGGTAATATGGAGTGTTAATGATTATTTTAGCAGTTGGAACAGTCTTAGCTTGGCCATCGATAGTTATCATAACTATTTGCTTTCCTGACAACTGATCATCACGGACTAATTCCCTCCGGACCGCTGCTAGCTCACAGCCTGTGTCTCTAAGGACTCTCACCTCTCTGTCTCCGACATACCCTGTTCGTATGTCTAAGTTACGCTCACCGTCTAGCATCTCTATGGTACATGCTCCAGTGATGACTGGCATGGACTCGCCATTTGCTAGCTTTAGTTGGCCGTTCTCTATATTTTCGCTTATAGAAGCGCGCATGCATAATGCTGACACCTTTTTGTCATTTGCTCGGCCTTCATCATTTTTCACAGTCTTTTGATTTCCTTTTGACCCATCGCGAAATCGGCAGTCTCGTGCAAGATGACCAACTTTGTTACAGTTGAAGCACGTTGGCCTAGAATTGTTTGCGCCAGACTTTTGTGTTGTCTCCTTATTCTGATCATTTGATTTGGCCGCCTTATTTGGCGTATGATTTGGCTTGGAACTTCTGTTGTGTGTAATTGACCCTCCATGGGCTTCTATATATTGCTCGGCGAGCCTGGTCACATCTTCGACCGATCTTGGCATTCTTTCTTTTATGAACAGAGCCAAGTCCTGAGAACAACTTTGAATGAATTGTTCTCTAATCAAAAGATCTGACAGAGCTTTGTATGTATCATCTATCTCTGCCATCTCTGTCCATCTATTGAAATATCGCCTTAGCCTGGCGATGAACTGGAACACAGTTTCGCCCTGTAATGGTTTGCTATCTCTGAACTTCAGCCTGAACCCCTCTTCAGTCAGCTGATAGCGTCTCAACACAGCTTTCTTTAATGCTGTGTAATCGTTGGCCTCTTCTGGAGGCATGCTTGTATACACTTCCAAACCTTTGCCAGTTAATAGTGAGCTTAAACTCACAGCCCATGTGGATTCATCCCACTTCTGGCTCTTGGCAAAGCGTTCAAAACGTTCTATATAAGCGTCCATATCATCTTTAGACTCTTCAAATTTCGGCAGCTTAGGTCGCAAAGACTTGCTGTTCACAAACTCTGTTGTTGATACAGCCTTGTCACCTAACTCAGCCTTTAGACGGAGGAGCTCAATCTCTCTGTCTTTCATCTCAAGCTCGTATCGCCGTTGTTCATCAAGACGTCGTTCTTCGATTTCTTGCTGCTCCTTCTGAAGTAGCGCCTCTTCCTTGCGAATTTGGGCTTTGCGTTCTAGACGCTGCGCTTCGGCTTCTTGCTCATCCTTGCGAATTTGGGCTTCGCGTTCGAAGCGTTCCATCTCCCGACGCTGAGCACGCTCTTCTCTTTCATTGTACTCAGCCTCCTTCTTTTCAACGTATGATGAAAGCTCTGAGCCTTTCAGCCCAAGCCTTTCGCCTAGCGTTATCCACTTTTCGTAGTCCATATTTGGCTATATAGTTGAGAAAGCACAGCTGATGATACCTTCTGTTAACTATCCCGGACGAGCCCCCAATTTGTCAAGAGCTACCGAGAGAACCTATGTCTTTATTGAAGACTGTTCAATCTTTTAGCTTTGTTAACAAGGTGGCGATGCCTTAGACTGTGGTTTATATACCAACTATATAGTAATTTTTCTCAAGCTACTTTGCTTATATGATTGAAATGAAATGTTGAGCTATGTGATTTAAAATGATTTTTATTGAAAACTAATTAGAGTTGATCACAGACGTTTTGGTCTCAACAAGTTTCTTTATAAGCCACGACTTTCTATGGACTATATCTATGAGCTATCTACTGAGCAGCTTCAACTCTGTGGACGTAAGCCACTACTTTTATGTTGGAACTATGAATTCCAGCTGTATGGAGTTCCAACTCCTATAAACTCTAGGAATCTTGACAACAGATTGTTCGATCTATGCTGCCTTCTCAGAGAAGCTGGGCTTCGTAAGAGACTACGGCAGCAGTCGAAGGAACCGTACACTGTATATCAGATTCAGCTATTTGTGTTACAACACTACTATTGTACTACGTACTAAGTAACCTCTCTGAGGAGCAAGCTCACACAGAGAACGCGGAAACCTTTCGGTAGCACAAATATTGGCCTCGCTAACTACTTTAAGCCAGCCAGTTGGCCTCGCTATCTATCTTAAGCCAGCCAGTGTTGTATTTACACAACGTCTTAGTTGCTGTTAAACAACTTCTTGTTCCAAAAATTGAAACCGACCCCTTTATATTTACCTTATATTTGACAACACAATGGTTACAAGCTATAATACAATTTTACATAGGACCAAAACGTCTTCAAAACGTCTTAAAATCACAATTTCACTAAATGCTAAAACTTTCACAAAATGACATTATCTATGTCTAGCAAAATTGTCAGTGAATCAATCTGCGTGATTAAAACAATTTTACTCTAATCATTACAATTATTATACATGAATGTATGATTTCATATATATATATATATATATATATATATATATTAAATATACATATATAATAACACAGACAATTACAATCATTCCTGACAAAAATGGTTAACTTATTTCTGCATGTTGGATATTTCGCAATATCCACAAAGAGATCTGGCATTAAAGTTTACACACATACTTAACAGTGCACAGATGATGACCCTTACAAGTTACGTAAGTCTGGCTACCTTTTTTCTGGGATTATCTCCCCATTTTATACTTGGATATAAATGGTTAACTTGTTTTATTTGATTTTTGCCCTTTTTCGCTTAGAAATTAGAATTAAGACTAAGAAATATGGTTTTAGTTTCAATGTTAGTGTTTTTCTAAGGTAATGCTATAGAAAAGGTTTAAAACAGATGTACTTAACATACTTTTGGTGAAAGTGTTGAGTGGTTACTATACTATACTATACTATACTATACTATACTATACTATACTATACTATACTATACTATCTATACTATACTATACTATACTATACTATACTATACTATACTATACTATACTATACTATACTATACTATACTATACTATACTATACTATACTATACTATACTATACTATACTATACTATACTATACTATACTATACTATACTATACTATACTATACTATACTATACTATACTATACTATACTATACTATACTATACTATACTATACTATACTATACCATACCATACCATACCATACCATACCATACCATACCACACCACACCACACCACACCACACCACACGATACCACACCACACCACACCACACACCACCACCCCCACCACCACCACACCACCACCACCCCCAAACCACCACCACCCCCCACCACCCCCACCACACCACCCATCTCACACCACACCACCACCACCACAACACCAACAATAATACCGTCAACAACACCGTCAACAACACCACCAACAACACCGTCAACAACACCACCAACAACTCCGTCAACAACACCACCAACAACACCGTCAACAACACCACCAACAACAACACCACCACCAACAACAATAGCATCAACAACACCAACAACCAACAACAATAGCATCAACAACACTAACAACTGACAACACCAACAACAACACTGACAACTACACCAACAACAACACCAACACCACCAACAACACCAACATTACCAACACCAACAACAATACCAACAACAGCAACAACACCCACACCACCAACAACAGCCACCAGCATACCATACCTTACTATACTACACCACTACCCACCACATCACTATAGGTGGGCAGGGATAGTGGGTTGATGGGTGTGGGATCAGGGGTGTATGGACTGGGTTGTGTAAACCCTCTAAAAAAAACTACAATAATAAAGTAACTGTAATTTATTGATTTCCTAACTTGGATTAAGAAACTTTTGTTCATGTGTGTGTGTTGGGTGTCATAAACTCCTGAATCACTCCCCAGTTTAAATGAAGCCCAGTTTTAAATGTGCTTAAATATGTCTGACTTCGAATAGTCGAGTGTGCAGTCGTTTCCGACTGGCTCTTGTTATGATAAATTCTTTTCATGTACAGGTTCTGGCACCAGACGGTTATTTTCATTATTTAGAACTAACTTGTGATTTTAGTTGCAGTTGTAACACTGTGCTATCATTTAAAATTCACTAGTTTTATTACATAGTGTTATATAGTAAATCTTTAAAAATCTTCTTCTCTGAAACCGTAAGACCTAGAGCTTAGATATTTGGTATAGAGCATCATCTAGTTACATTTTCTCTGCAATAGCAGCTTAATTTTTTTTTAATTTTTGACTTGATTTTACCAAACTTGCACACAACTCTTGCAACCACTGAGCAGTTGTTGACAGGTGAGCGACCCAGGGTCCTATGGACCCTCTTGTTAAGGTTACATGACCCAGTGACCTAGATATCTTTGAGATAAACATTTTTACCAAGTTTGAAGAAGATCTGACCAAAATTAAGACTGCTAGAGTACGGACAAGCTTCTTCTATAATTTGACCTAGTGACCTAGATTTCAATGTAACATGA
Source organism: Corbicula japonica (assembly GCA_038501625.1). Classification (NCBI taxonomy): domain Eukaryota; kingdom Metazoa; phylum Mollusca; class Bivalvia; order Venerida; family Cyrenidae; genus Corbicula; species Corbicula japonica. Next base: position 605,131 of record JAZAYU010000030.1, on the reverse strand, counting down.
CCCAGTTAAGCATCTGACCTAGATATCATTGAGATTAACATTCTGACCAAGTTTAAAGAGGATGGCAACAAAATTAAGACCTTTTAGAGTGTGAATAAGCTTTTTCTTTAACTTGACCTAGTGACCTAGTTTTCAAGGTTACGTGACCCAGTTAAGAACATGACCAAGATATTATTGAGATAAACATTCTGACCAAGTTTGAAGAAGATCAGACCAAAATTAAGACTGTTAAGAGTACATAGAAGCTGTTTCTATCATTCGACCTTGTGACCTAGTTTTCAAGGTCACATGACCCACTTTTGAACTTGACCTAGATATTATTGAGATAAACATTTTTACCAAGTTTGAAGAAGATCGCACCAAAATTAAGACCGCTAGAGTTCGGACAAGCTTTTTCTATAATTTGACCTAGTGACCTAGATTTCAAGGTCACATGACACAGTTTCAAACTTGACCTAGAAATCATTGAGATGAACATTCTGACCAAGTGTGAAGAAGATCCCACCAAAATTAAGACCGCTAGAGTGCGGACAAGCTTTTTCTTTAATTTGACCTGGTGACCTAGTTTTAAGGGTCACATGACCCAGTTATGAATAGTACCTAGATTTCATTGAGGTAAAATTTCTGACCAAGTTTAAAGAAGATAGCACCAAGACCTTAGGGTTAGGATTAGGGTTAAAGACATTAGGGTTAGGGTTAGGTGAAAAGGCCCATAACTTGGCCAAAATTAATCTGACTAGAAATTCCTTATGCTATGCACAACTAGGCTTGGTGACAAACACTCCTGTGAAGTTTCAATGAAATCCCTTAAGTGGTTACGGAGAAGAAGCGATGACAAGATTTTGCTAAAAAGGGCCATAACTCAGCCAATAATAATCCGAGCAGAAAATCCTGATGATATACACAACTAGGCTTGGTGACCAACACTCCTGTGAAGTTTCAAAGAAATCCCTCCAGTGGTTTCGGAGAAGAAGCCAGGACAAGATGATTTCGGACAGACGGACGGACTGACAGTGCGATTACTATATGCCTCCCTTCGGGGGCATAAAAAGCGAACAGTTTAGATCCTGATCAGAAGGAACGGATGTGCTGGCTGATCTGGATCTAAACTGTTTGCCCAATCAATAGGTGTACCTATGGAGGAAAGGGTTAAACAGTGATGTTGGGCTACTTACAGGAGAACTGTTATCTACCTCAGTTTGTACAAGTGTAATCAGAGAATTATGTTTTAAATCATCATTTTCTGTCTTAATAACCCTTCTTCTTCCAGTCTGTTTCTGTTTATTGTTTCTCCAAATATGAAATTTGTCGTTCTTTTGCAGAATATACCCCTTTTCTTTATAGATAAGACTTTGATGGCCTGGGCAAACAGTGTAGATCCTGACCATCTGGCTCATCTTGATCATGATCTACACCTAGCACAACTATTTGTGCGTGACAAGGACTTTTCTATATATGTGATGATCGTCCTTCGCGCACAACCCAGTTACTATTCAAATCAATGCGGAACATTTATTTTCTATTTCTATATGCCGCCGGTCGGAATTTGAATCACAACTTTGGCAGCTCCATAAAGCATCTTAAACCATCTTTAAAAAATTTACTTACCTGAAAAGCCACATTCAAGTAGAATCAATATATGTAATCCTTTATAAATAACGGTTTTGTTTTTTATGTAAAACTCTTTTAAACCTCCACCCATGTCAACAAATTTCGATTTCGAAAGTTTACCTGACTCACGTTTATCAATAAAAAACAGAATTTAAATCGGGTTGATTTCCACCACAGTTTTGATCGTAACTGCTTGAGATGTAAAGGACAGACATCTGTAAAATGTCAGTATGATAATGGGTCTGTGCTTGCAGTCGAATTATTGAGACTAGATCTACACCATAAATAGGTTATTTCTCACCATAAAGCAAACAATGTATATCCTATTCAGACGGCAGGAATGTGCTGGCTGACCTGTAGTCTCTTCATCCATGCAATAAAAGGCGTATCTATGGAGTAAATGTATTTTTGACACTTGCTGATCTTTGAGGATAAAAATTTATCATGGAAACAGTAACGCCCCCCTACCCCATTTATCCCCCCATGCCTCCACTTTGAATATAACAATTAATAGAGTAAACAGATTTTAACAAACATGCTCTCCATGAATTTCAATCTCTGAGAACTTTATGATGACGATTGACTCTACGTCAGACCAGGCAATTATCAGTGTTTGATTGGGTACCACTAGTTTGACCTTGAACATAATGAGCCGCCCTGTGCAAAAAGTTTCTTCGAGAAGTTATGAAACCTCTTTTCATGCTGTCAACATATTAACATTCATCCCTAATAGGATATAAATACAACAGAATAAATATTTAATTTGTAACAAAATCATATATTATTTATTCAAAAATGAAACATAAATAATGGTTCTTGTGAAAAACACAAGAAACTTTAAATGTCAGAATTATTAAGTAAAACCCATTATTCCTTGTTATCTCGAGATCTAGCTAGTCCACCTATCCTATTAGAAATACAATACCAGGCGATACGAGTGTGACAAACAGAAAAACATGATGCAATTATACAAACCATGTCACTAATCAATATGAACTGGTATTGTCCAACAATATTGACCTGGCACTCTTGCATTTGACCCCATATTCGTTAATTGTCGTAAATGTTACGATCGGTAGTCCCGCATCTATTCCAATACTCCAAACATCACTGAGGTGTAAATTGAATAATATATTGGTGTTTTTGTTGATACCCGTGTTTATTCAATGACCTTTACGAAAATTATAATTGATATGTATATGTGTATGTTGGCATGTGCGTAGATCAGAAAAAAGTTAACAAATCAACAAATGAAGAGTGTAGATCATCCTAAAGCAAACAGTTTAGATCCTGATCAGATGGCATGGATGGCTAATTGGGATCCAAGCTGTTGGCCAATAGATAACAGCCATATCCCATGGGGTAAAGGGTTAAATAAAATGGTATGTGACTGACTCATTATTAGCAGGCTGGCTTTTACAAGTTGTTCTCCAATGTTACATAAGGTTGTCATATTCATACAAAATATCAATACAAAAAAGTCAGAAATCAAACTCCTAGACACATTGTTTTAATTTGTGACATATTTAACAGATCTGTCACAATAAGTATTTAAAGTGATGAGAATTTTTATTATATTTATCAACTTTACTTTTTCATGTGTTTGAAATAATAGAGCAATTTAGATACATGAAATTAAACTCTTCTGAACCCCGGATTTGAACCCACAGTCTTGACCATGTCGGTGTCCAGTTGTTCATAAAATAAAGTTAGCAGTAGTCCAGTGGTAGAGCGCTGGCTTAGAGATCAAGGGTTCCTGGGTTCAAGCCCCCGTCCAGCCGCATCCTTGAGCAAGAAATTAAGCCTTCATTTCACCCAGATGTATAAATGGTGAGGATTATAAGCCAATGTTCCGTGGCTGCTTTCGGAGCCGATTGTTAACAGATGACTTATATCCAGTGATAAGGGGGTAATCTTGAAAAACAAAAGAAACAGAATCCAAGCCTATTATATAAAAAAAAATTAAAAATGTTCTATTCAATGTATTGCTGTCCGATAAACCTATTGCTTATTAAGGTTAGCCTGTGTGACCCTACAGAAGTGTTTCCCCATAGCTTCACTACTCAATGCATTACAATACTTCTGTGACATCAAAACTTTCTTATTTTACCAAATCCATCATTTCTGTCTGTTCAATTCATTAATATTAAAACTTTAAAATCTATTCCCAGCAGGAAACATTTTCACTTGTGTTGATATATTGAGTGTTATGTGAGTTCTTTCCTAATATTTTGTTTGTTGTTTGTTCCTGCTACATTTCCACCCACACATAACAGATATGACAAGAGCACAAGTGGCATTGAATGACAGGCTGACAGTGAAAGCACTCATTGAAAACACATGCTCTTTATTTTGTATTTTGATCTTTTATTTCTCATTTTAAATAGACCCTTACAACTTTTAATTGTATATAATTGCCAACTTGTGAGGTTTTACATGCTAATGTCAAGTTTATGACTATAGATTGTGATTCAATGAACATGCAGTAGGTTTTGTTATGTGTGAAAAGCAATTATTCTAATGTAGGATAGTTATGTGCTAAAGCCATGTAAAAGAAGCACTTTGACTGCTATTCAAAGAAATCGACGTCTGAAATAGGAACATTGACAGAAAACATCCAATTTTGTTTTATTTATGAGCATTAAATATTATGTATGAAGTGATTTCCTTATGAAGACCATAACTAGATGTGTGGACAAGATCCAGCCAGAAGGTTCAAGGTCAAGGTCACTTTTCTTAAATTAAAAATAAAAATGTCAACTCCTATTTTTGTCCAGCTTATTAAATTATTGTGAATTGAGGGATAGCTTGACACATGTGATAAGCAGGTCAAGAACATGTTTACTGTGCAAGGTCCAAGGTCAAGGTCATTATTACTGTGATACACCATAACAAGTTGATGTGTCTTGTGCAAGACCCAATGGCATAGACTGAAGGTCAATGTCTTTATTACTAAATATGTTCTTGTCTGGACTATAACTTCATTGTAAATGGAGGAATTTCAAAAATAACCTGTCAATTTGATGACCTTAACAAGAGAATAATGTAACACATCAGACCAAGCTGCTTAGGTCAAGGTCATTGTTACTAAAACCTTCTTGTCCAGGATAGATCTTGATTTATATGTTGACCATAAAAAGTATATGGTTCACTGTAACTAAAGATTCCATAGTTGAGCTTTGTTCATATTTAAAAATTGTTCATCTCCTCTTGTCAAGAGTGCATGTCCAGTAAACACATTATTTACTAGTTTAAAGTTTTGGAATAATTTAAGGTATGTTTTTGTTGTGTTTGTTCATGGTCAGATAATTGCATGAGATCAAACTGTAAGCAAAATCTCAACATGCCAGGTTTTATGTAAACAGTCAGATGTGCTAACTTCTGCACATTATACCTGTAAATTACTTCTGTTATCCATTCATCCCTGTCTGCACCTTTGTAGTGGTCTGCCCCTTTCTGAGTCATATGGTTGCTCTGCAGACATTTTATTGATTGGTTAGAAAACATATTGTAGACTCTCACAAGGGTATGTACTGATCAAAGAGTCTACTAGGTTGTAGAATATGGCATCCAAGCAGACTGAGGGGGGTCTACACTATCATATTGTATGGATCTACACTGTTTACCCATGGGATAACAGACTGAGGGGGGTCTACACTATCATATTGTATGGATCTACACTGTTTACCCATGGGATAACAGACTGAGGGGGGTCTACACTATCATATTGTATGGATCTACACTGTTTACCCATGGGATAACAGACTGAGGGGGGTCTACACTGTCATATTGTATGGATCTACACTGTTTACCCATGGGATAACAGCCATATCATATGGAGTAAATAGTTAACTTGCTTGTTAAATTCATTTTCCCGACTTATTTGAATAAACCCAACCTGCCAGACTTTAATAATGACTCTTCCATATTGTAATATTTACACTTCAACTTCGTCCTCTAGGATAAAGTGTTATTTATCAAACGGATCATAATTTCTGTTGGTAAACAGTGTGACGTATTATTTTAAAAGGCGTGGCTACAGTAGAGCCGTTAATAATTTATTGGACGTTGCACAATGTTTTGACGTGTGACGTCGCCGAGCACGCATGTTTTGCCATGAGTAGCTATGAAAAAGCGTGCCATCATTCACTGTGTCGTCAACATTGCTGTTCCAACAGCCTTTTGAAAAAGCCTTAATATCACGACTTCTTCTCATAATTTCTGTACAAATGAGAGATTTTATGAGTGTAAATTTAATGATTGAATCAATATTAAATTTAAAGGTTTTCAATTGGGTATGGAAAACAGTTGGGTTGTTTAAAGTACGGGTGAAGCCCTTCGGGCTTCGCACACTTTAAACAACCCAACTGTTTTCCATACCCAAATGAAAACCATCAAATATCGATTCAATCCTTAGATAACTCTTTCATAAGCTGATCTCTTAAATAATATACTTAAATTCCTAATAAGTCATTTCTTGTTAAGTGGCACTTGCCATTTATGTCGTCGTCCTTTGTCTGTAAATAACTGTACAGCTAATGTTTCTTGTTTACCGAAAGAGATCAGATATTGCTGTTTGAATTGTTTTTCTTACATTAAGATACATCAGAAATAGCTTTAAGATGTTTACAATCTATCCGTTCCATCGTGATTTTATGGGCATTACTGCATGAGCAAATAAGGGAGATCTAGATCAGCCTTATTTATGGAGCGAAGATCGATACAAATTGGCAATATTTAGAAACAAAGTAAATGTCATATATACTACTCAAAATTTGATAGGGATCGCTTTCCATTTTACCCCGAATTATTGTCTGTACCAAGTTCCAACCGCTGTTCCTCTTCAACAGTTTTTCGGCTCATTCTATTTTTGGCAAAAAGCTGATGTCAAATGAACACATTTTCAGAATCACAACAATTATTTTATCGTTTCAACCTTATGTTAGGGATAAACACGATCTTTTAAGTTATCCTTATCAACATTTGAGTAGTATATGTTATTCTTTATAGTAGGATGGGAATCTAGTCGTCAAGTTTATGCTCATAAAACACCCACAGCATCTTATATGGGCATGTATTAGGTATACACTAGTACAGTATGTGTAAATAAAAATATCAAAAGTTATGGAACAATACAGTATGTACTAGTATTTTTCGCCAATTGTAAGCATGGTTTGAAATATGATTGTTAAAACACTCTCAAATAAATTCTCTCTGACAATTTTATTTAGCCTTGTCATTCATAATGAAAATTGTTGTCATTTGTGTTGTTACATCGGTAGTTGAAACAGTAACTTTAGTAAAATCACCTACTGTACTTATTTTTTATACCTGCATTTGAAAAAAAACAACTCTTGTACATGTCTTATGTTGTGCCACAGGTTTGTCTGTCTGTAAACTCAGAAGGTGACCCCTATTTAGGGATTAGAGGTCATGGTCAAGATGACTTTCATAAAAAAATGCTGATGAAAAACAAAACTGAAGCACCAATAGTAACAATATTGGTCGTTGGGAGTGGATTAATGTTTAGGGCGTCAAAAGGTAAAAGGTCAAGGACACAGTAAATTTTACTTTAAAATTGTTATCTAATGAATGACTGAAGAACGGTGTGACCTACAGTAACCGAATGTGGTATAATGAATGCTTATGGTTCATAGATGACTCTTCGATTTTGGGATTAAAGGAACAGTTACATTTAGTTTCACATCATTAACTAAATAACTTTAGAATCTGCTGCCAATAAGCAGAGGGATTCATGCTTTTTGGTCATTAGTTGGCCTAAATTGAGTTTGCCAAACAAAGGCATATATACCTGCTCTTGGCCGAGCTCTTCTTCTAAAGAGTTCTTTTTTATTACAGATACAGACTATACAATAATCGCTATCATCCAGAGCGCATGTCCTTGAGCTCTATATCCAATGGTAACGGCACCTGGGGTCCCAGCAGGGCATCGTGGCGTCCACACCGTACCAGACGTTCCATGAAAGAAAAACTTCTCATGCGAGACATTCAAGCGGATGTGTTTGAGCCAGAGGATGACCTTGGCATTGATAGTAGTGGTTACCATGGCACTGTCACAGAAAGTGAAGGTCGTCAACTTGCTAAAGCCTTCCATAGCAACAGGACTAGTTACCTTAGCAACATAAGCAACAATGAAGGTAGTGATATAAATTCTGACCTTGAAAGCAACAGAAGAAGTTACCATAGCAACATGAGTGAAGGGACAAGATCCAGCTTCGTAAACCCTAATGAAAATGATGAAATGTTTGTGAACAATAGGGATAGTTACCAAAGGGACAATGAAACACCTCAAAATAGCATTCCAACTTGATTTTCTTCTAGGATAGTACAGTAACCCTTTACTCCATATAAACAGATTTTATTGCATGTACTTGCAGTGTAGATCCAGATCAGGTGAGCACATCAGTGCCATCTGTCCTTGATATACACTTGTTACTTCTTGGTCAGAAATAACTTATTGAATCAAAAAGCAAACAGTGTAGATCCAGTTTAGATGACATGAATGTGTTGACTGATCTGGATCTACACTGTCTGCACATTGTTAATAGCCATATCGCATGGAGTAAAGGGTTAAAAGCTCAGTAGCAAAACCAAACAAGATATGTTGTTTTATGCTCCCTTAATGGCGAGTATGTAGTCAAGGCTTTGTCCTTCTGTCTAGAAGAAAATCTTGTTGGGATTGATGATAAGCATTTTCATTAACCATAATTCTATCTTACCTTTGATTATTGTCTCTCAAGAAAAAAATCGTAACTTTAAAGTAAAAATTTTGCCATGTGGATGATATTTGTGTAATTGGAAATCATTATAAGGATTGTCCAAGGAAGCACGTTCCACAGTTAGTTTTTCTTGTTTTCATAACAATATTTATGGTGTATAGTGTGGATGTACTATACTAACATTTTAATGAAATATAATTTTGTGGCTTTTGTTTCAACAGCCTTTTTTAGTTAAAATAATCAGTAGAATTCATGGGCTTTTAATTTTCTATAATACCTATAATTTTAAGTTTAAGTTTCTTGATGGTGTTTTAATTTGTGGATCGAACATTCCAGAAAATCCATAAAAATTTGTTTTCCACCAAATAAATGTACTTCAAATATACCAGTGCTTGTTTATGGAGCGCCCCTCTGAGTCAATTGTTATTTCTTGTTAAGAGAGCAGGTCAAATGCGTGCCAGTTGTATTTCGCTTTGTCAGTAACGTTTAAAGATTCATTTATTTTCAAATCTCAAGATATCCCTTAAGCTAAATCAAGATGATTCTATAGCAAGACAAAAGATAAATGTTTTGTTGTGTTGCCTGCGATACAAGGTAGAAAATTGTCGGGCTGCAGCATTCATTTGTCTCCAAGCTTTAATATGAAACTTAATGTTGCCATTAACTTTGAAAAAACTTGTCATATTCACTTCATAATTGGAACAAATCTGCAAGAACAAAGCCATCAGTGACAACAAGTACATTATGTATGATAACTTCCATTTCGTTATTTTTTAGTTATGTCCCTTTCAAAATTTAGGCAATGTGTGTTCTGTAAAACACCAAATTCTAGTTTTGTTTTTTTAATGAATCTTGTTTTTGGAATTCATAATATCATCATTTAATGAAGGACAGAAACTGTTTCTCACTGGTGTAGTAAAGGATCAAACAAGCCAAATATGGTGTCACATGGCAAACTAAGTTTTACAATTCTAAAAGATTTGGTTGCCACACAAGTTTTTGAAACGTTCTAAAATATGCTTGAGACTCGGAAAAGTCATTGATTTCCACAATATTTGTTTGAAAACAGAACATTTCCCATTCATAGTTATAGCACAGAAATTAGGTCATATTTACATTTTGGTGCAAACTTGCTTAAGGAACTTAATTAATTAATTCCATTACATCTTTCATCTGGTTTTAAATCATTATTATTACCAATTCTGTATATTGTCATGAGCAGCTGATTGTACATTAGAGACTAAAGTGCGTTCGCAGGATTGCTATTGTAGTCCTGGAAATTGGTTTTAATATTGTTTGTTAATTTTGTTTTGTTGCGAAATGTGTACCACTATGGAATTAACAGCAAACCTTTCTCAATAATTCTCATATTATTATAAGACTGCTTTTATTAATTTTTATGGTGAGTTTAAGGGCACAACTGCTTTTTGATCTTTTCCCAGAATTTTTTTATGCCAAGAACAACAAAAAAATAGCAGGACATTTCATTTTTTAGTTCAGGCATTTCTAGCAGATCTTGAATTGGTTTATTTGGAATAATCTCTATTTTTAATTATATCAACTGTTTGGTAAAAAATATTTATAATGGTTTGTTAAAAAGTCTCTTTGAAGAAAGAAACCCAAGGACGTTTTAGGCGCGAAAAGATATACGCTGAAATGTTTGAGACATCAGAAAACTGTCTTCAAAGCGAATTTTGTTAATAGCAGAATTAGCGAGAAGAATCGATTCTCTGTAGTCGGAATCGATGTCACCGATTTTCAAGCTTCGGCGACGATTACTTGATCATCAGCGACAATCAGAACATCACTAGTTATTTCTGACGAAAATGCGACCAGTGCAGATCCTGATCAGATGGCACAGATGTGCTGGCTGATCTGGATCTACACTGGTTGCACATGCATAAAAATGCCTCTATACATGTATGGAGGAAAGGGTTAAGGTTCATTTACGTCAAATGTTTTATTTAGTACTCAAAAATATGGAGATTAAGATTCTTGACTGTCCCTATATTTTTATGCCCCCGAAGGGAGGCATATAGTAATCGCACCGTCCGTCCGTCCGAAATAATCTTGTCCTCGCTTCTTCTCCAAATCCGCTTGAGGGATTTCTTTGAAACTTCACAGGAGTGTTTGTCACCAAGCCTAGTTGTGCATATCGTCAGGAATTTCTGCTCGGATTATTTTTGGCTGAGTTATGGCCCTTTTTAGCAAAATCTTGTCCTCGCTTCTTGTCTAAATCCGCTCGAGGGATTTCATTGAAACTTCACAGGAGTGTTTGTCACCAAGCCTTGTTGTGCATATCCTAAGGGTTTTCTGATCGGATTATTTTTGGCGGAGTTATGGGCCTTTTAACCTAACCCTAACACTAAACCCTAACCCTAACCCTAAGGTAAATTTTGTTAACGCAATAGAGGTTACATTTTTTGTCCGATTGTCATGAAATTTGGTATGAATATTGATATTGATGATTTCTACACAAATTATTAAAATCATGTTGTTAAATTGACCAGGGGCCCCACCCTGGGGATTTTAATTTTTATTTCTTTTAAATTCTGTTTCTAACCTTTGATTTTCTACAGTTATTAACCAGATTTTGACACAACCTTTATACCATCTTAAAATTCAATCTTTCCTGAACAATTCATTCACTGGTTGTTCAGTGATAAAATTTGAAACAAAAATTTTAGTAGCAGGGTGAAAATTTCAAGTGTCAAAATCCAATATTTCTACCTGTCTTCAGCTATATTTAGGTATGATGTTTACCAGTTTATTGGTACAGTTGCTGGACAATGACCTGATGAACTTTGCTGCTTAGATCTGTGTTATGCAATATTAAGAACTTTGCTCTGGAAGATTTTATAGGGTAAATTTTGTCATTTTATGGATAGTGACAAGTAAATTTTCTTACTTTATAGCACTTTGAAAATCAGGCTTTTCTGAATATGTTATTCACTGTTTGTAAGTAAATCAACAACAAGAACAACAACAACAAATTTGTAGCACATTCTCAAAATGTTCAGACTAAATTTAAGAGAGCCTTAGATGTATACAGTGTATGTACACAAACTGGCAAGTTAAGGCCACACTTTTTTAGCTCATCTGTTATTAGGATCGATCAATGTCCGTTGTCCGTCCGCACTTAGTTAGTTAACACTCTAGCGGTCACATTTTTGCCTCGATTGTTTTGAAACTTGGTCAGGATGTTTGTCCCAATGATTTCTCAGACGAGTTCGAATATGGGTCATCTGGGTCCAAAAACTAGGTCACTGTTACTAAAAATAGAATTTTCTTGTTAACACTCTAGCGGTCACATTTTTGCTCCGATTGTCATGAAACTTGGTCAGGATGTTTTTCCCAATGATTTCTCAGACGAGTTCGAATATTGGTCATCTGGGTCCAAAAACTAGGTCACTGTTACTAAAAATAGAAAAACCTTGTCCAGGCTGTAAATTTGTTATATCTGATTGGATTTCAAAATAACTTGGCACAAATGTTCACCATGACGGTGTGTCGAGTACAATACCCATGTCGGTTGGTCCAAGGTCAAGGTCACTGTTACTAAAAATAGAATTTTCTTGTTAACACTCCAGAGGTCACATTTTTGCTCTGATTGTCATGAAACTTGGTCAGGATATCTGTCCCAGTAATTTCTTGGAGGAGTTGGAATATGGGTCATCAATTCCAAAAACTAGGTCACTGTTACTAAAAATAGAATTATCTTGTCTTGGCTGTAAATTGGGATCCTTTCATCTTTCACATTATATGCATGCAGTATGCTTTGTCTTCCACAAGCATATTTTTCATTTCATATGTTTATTTATTACATATGTATACCTATTCGATTTCAAAGCCGCATTTCGGGGGCATATGTCAATTTCAAGTGACAGCTCTTGTTTATTGATGTTTTTATTTCATTTGAAAAAAAAACAATAGTTGTTTTCACATTTTGCAGATATTGTGATTGGAACCAAAGATGTGATTTGATGAACTTTTCATCTTTCTTAAAATATCAGCTTGAATGTTCACAAACTTTTGAACAAGCATGTATAGTATTTCATGTTTTTACATGTGCCTGTGCACCTTGTTTGTTAGTGATAATGCTTGTACTGTTTGCTAGTTTTTGTTAATTTGTAGTGATAAAATTTTACTCAGTGTTTTATTAAAATCAACACTGAGTTCAAAGTTTATTCAGCATAAATAGTACAGGTTTTTGCCCTTACCAGATATAATATCCAAAATACTCAACCTCCAGTATGAATATCTTAGAAGTTCAAACAGTCCAAGGCTGTTGATTTTCACAATAAAGATCTGAACATGGCAGTGTTATGCTTACATTTTATACCCACCTACTTTTGACTAAAATATTTTAAAAATTAGTTACTACACCAATCTAAAACAAAACTACACTTTAAGGCTTGTAGAAATTATAATTTTCAAGATATTTTGCCTGTTGGTTTTGTATGTTAATGAACATACTCAGTTAGTACGTCTTAAAGTTCGTGATGTGATATTTAAATGATAATTAAAGTCATGCAAGGAATATCGATGCAGAGATGTGATATTTAATGTATTAAATCAGTCTTTCCAATGTATTGCCTTGGAAAATTTGAGGCAGTCATGTTAGAATTTAGATAATTGCATACCTGGTTTTTCAAGTGTGCTCACTTTTGATGAGAAACCAGCCACAGGGAAACTGTTTTTGGGCAGTTACTTGGAACAGTCTTGTTACTACCCAAAAACAGTTTCCCCTATTGTGCATTTAGTGGGAAATTGTGCATTTAGTGGGAAAAAATATTTAGTCAAAATTTAAAACAAAATCACAAAGTAATAGATACATTTTGTAACTGTAAATCCTTTTTAAAAATAGTAACAACCAAACAAAAGTGTCAAAAACAATAAAATTATACTAATGTTGATTCTGGGTTAATGAGAACAAATGTCATTTTCCGATTTTTCTTCAACCACATATGGTTAAAAAAAATCCTAACTTTTGTTCTGGTTTAGAGAGAACTAACAAACTTCCAGGTCACCTGTTTCTCTGACAACAGGTAGTTTACACAGTGTCGAGGAAAGTAAATCATTTTAGCTGGAAGACACAAAAAATTTCCAAAATGTAATCATCCAAACACTTCATACAAAAACATTTTCACTGTATATATTCCACGGCATCAGTTGAATGATGCTATGTGACACTGTACACCAATTGCAAGCAGATATTATTATGTGATATTTTGTTGTTGTTAATTTACCATGAAAATTGTTGTTTCTTGTTTTCAAAAGCATCTATCACATTTAAAAGCACCCCAGCCTCTCAGAAAGTCTAGGTCTAATATGTTACCAAAAAGATGTTAAAGATTAATACATTTAAGAGTTTAAATGTTGACCCTTCACTCCATGGGATATGGCTGTTATCCCATATGCGGACAGTGTAATTACAGATCAACTGGCACATCCATGCTGTCAGAGTGGGTTCAACACTGTTTGCTTTTTGGCCAGAAATAACCTAATGAATAAAAATAAGCAAACAGTGTAGATACTGATGGAATAACACAGATGCACTGGCTGATTGGGATCTACATGGATAACAGCTGTAATTATCTCAAGGAGTAAAGAGTTCACAATTTTCCAGAAAATAAGATTTGTATTTTGAACATTACTTTAGAAAAGAACGAAAAATAGTTAGTATGGTCTCAGAATCTGAAATAAAATCAGTTAAGATAAAATAATATTTTAAAGCCATATGCATATTATATTGGCCATTTTTAATTGATTTTGTCTCGAGATAAAATAGAGAGAGGAGTGTTTGTGTCTCTACAACTATTGATATGTTACACTTCAAACTGTTGTGCAGTGCAACACAGAGATCAGCTCAATTGTTATGAAAAGATTTGACATCTTCGTGGGGATGAGCAAATCTGCCAGATTACGAAGTCCCCAAGACTCTGCAAGGGTTGGGGGTGCTGTGTGATCACCAGTACACAATAAAGACAGCTGTTAAATATATTTATTATATGATATGTCATTGTTTAATATGCTTAATATAATGAATGTTGACTTTTGTACAATCTTAATAGATTCATCTTTGTTGTTGATGAAATAAACATTATTTATTCAGAAATTTCTTGTTGATTTTTTTGTATTTTGATAGAATTACATTTATTGGAAAAATGGCAGTGTAAAGAGGCAGTAAAAATATTGTTATTTATCATTTAAAGATACAAAACAAATGTTTTTCTAATCCAGTGGCTTGGATTCATTTGAACCTTGTGAATGTACATAACAAAAGTGATACCAAAATATAAACAATAGATAATGATAGACCATCAATGAAGTGAAAACATATATACATGTAATTCACAATACAATTTTTAGAAACATGTCAAAATGATCAGCATGAAAAATTGATGTAATGTTACTGCTTCTACACTGTTCAATACAAGTTGCCCCAATAAAGTGTTTTATATCATCATTTTAAATTCAAAGTGATACAAAGGTTTTACTTTGTCCATCCATTTGTCAGTTACACAAACTTATCATTGGCTATAACTTTGCCATTTCTTTATATGTCTTCAATAAAGCTTCTGAACAATATTGCATATGACAACAGGGTCGTGATGAAGCCAAAGTCTGTAGGTCAATGTCAAATTTGGAATTTTCCATAAAAACTTAATTTTGGATCTGACTTTATATTTCTCAATCACACTATTAGTTTTTTATTCTGACAAAGATGGAAGACACCAGTGTTAATCTGAACACCCATCTACATCTCATCATCTAGTTTGTTTAATATTTTTTATAAAGCTTTTTTATCAATTGATGTTTTTAATTAAAAAGAGATACTAACGTTCACAAAAAGAACAGATTAACACCTTGTTCTTTACATTAACATGTGGTCGTGTAAACTTGCAATTTACTACCTTCTTTGCCCTTTATAAAAATATGTTTGCCTGAATTAATGCCCGCGTGAAGATAAAATTTGCGGCTTTTGCATGAAAATTTGTCCCCATGAAATTAAATAATGCCTCAGATGGATCCCTATTTAGGCTATGTTGTCAAGGTGAGACCCTGGAAAAATATTACCCCTAATGTTGATCACTTCCTCTAGCTGGATAAGGCTGGTGTGTACATGAGGACAACTAAAAACCTAGCTGACTACTCCTACATTGTTTAAATTCTTTTTCTGTCAGCCGAGACCATTACTTAACCAGATACCATCATAAGTCACCTACGGCACACCCACTAAAACAGCTTTACTTGAAACTTTATGTGAACATTTTGATCTCAAAATATCACAGATATTTGTCATTGTGGTTAGACAAGTTGTATTTATGATTTTGGTTTAGTACAATTTCCATAATCAGAAATTCCTTATCATGTTTCCTTATGGTGACTCAAATAATCCATCGAACCTATTTTCTCTCTAATGTGATAAATGAATTGAGTTGAGTGACTAATAACAGCTTTTTCATACTCAGCTTCATTGTTGCAGTGCAATAAAACTAGACAATAAAGATACAATTTCTGGCTGCCATTGAAACCCAATTCCCTTTCATACCATTTATTATGAAGGAGATGTGTACATTATAAGTATTATATAATAAAATACCACAATAAAGAACAAACTGCTTCCAGGCAATGGTATGCAATTACACTGGAGTTGTGAACTTTATTGTTTAGTACACTTGTATTAACGAGAAATTTCACCATTATTGTCTTGTTACAAATTTATAAATTTTTGAATTTATAATAATTTGACATTTCTCTCATGCAAACATTTTTGGTAGGACTTGAGTGTTTTATCTCCAGTGTTATGGTGTAAACCTTGACATTTGTGCTGACCATAGTGGCTTATGTTAATTTTTGAAAATTACCCCCACCCGCCCTGAATTTTACACTTGCTCAGCCTTGCTGAAGAAAACTTTTCTTCGGTTCTGGCTACTGGCGAACACACCTTGAGGGGCTTATTAGCAGATCATCAGCTCAGCAGCTGTTTCCTGACTGACAAACCAGTACCCGGTCAGTGAATGGGGTTTGAGAAAAATCTCGGAAGAGTTTCACCTCCGTCTAAGACTACTGTAGACTACATTCCTCATTAAAATCAAAAATAACATCAGTTATCATTTAATGTTGGCAGCCAAGTAAAATCAATAAAAGCAATAGGGTTTGTACTAGAGTATATCAACCTCCTTTATCTGCTTGAATCAATATGTCTGCCAAGTTCATGTGACCTAGTGCAGTTCTATCTGGATTATCAGGAAACCGTTAATAGTGGCTTCTGTCTAGAGAAGCATTTCTTACATGCTTGTCCCTAAACGGTTTAATTCCCAAGAGCTACTGAGGTAGATCCAGTTCAGTTTGTACATGCCTCAAGCCTAAATCTGGATCTAGATCGAAACTGCTCATTTTGATTCAATAGATTATTTCTGAGTTAGATCCGGATTGGAATGCACAGATGTACAGATGAAAGGTTGCACTTGCCATATAAGCCTTATCCTACAGAAATACATTTAAATATAAATAATGATAATAATAATAATAAGTTATATGTAACCAAGTATTTGAGGCAATAAACTCTTTATTGCATAATTTTGAAATTTAATTATTTTTAATTTTAAAATATAGAAATTCCTATTAATTGATTTTAGTTATTTTGAAATATTTTACTTAACATCTTAAATTTAAGTAAAGTATTAAATGTTTTAAGTTATCACCTTATCAAAGAAGATTTAATTAAGTCAAGCTGCTTAGGATTTTAGCAGCTTGCACTTGGTCATTGCTATATAAACAATTCAGCATATTTTGTTGATTAAATGTGAAGCCTTAAGAAATTGTTAAGTAAACCCTAAAAATAGAGCTAAGGGTTTCACCTTTTTGTAACATAACTTTTCATTGGATAATATGTTACTTTCTTTTTAAATTTTTATTGGTTAATTTATGTTTTAGAGTTTTGTCTTAGAAAACCTTAATATCAATGTTAGAATATATCTGGAGTCTTAAGAAAGTTTTCGACAAGTAAAGTCATACAAAAGTCTTCATTGTATTAACAACTGAGGAATTTGGTGTTTGTCTTTAGATGTGTTCATCATTGTGTGACATTGGAATATTTATACTTGATAACTTTGAATATTGAAAAGTTTACAAGAATTAAGGTAAGACCTGTGTAATAGGCACTATTAAGAATCCAACATCTGATTATATTTTCATCAACTGCTTCATACCACTGACTTGTATGCAAAATTTTAATGATTTTCACCGTGTAGTTTTTGAGATTTTTAGCTTTTTTTATTTAAAAACGTGAGAAAAAACGTGAAAGTATCCAAATTCTTTAATTGGTGACAAAATTTTTTGTTATTGATAAATTCAACCTTAATTTTTTTACAGTTTATCCAAAATATGTTATATTTTACTAAACCAATGCGGTTCAGATATAATACAGAATTTATCTTAAAATGACATTTTTGAAATCAAATAGGAATTTCAAAAATGCATTTATACTTGATAACTTTCACGAGACTAAATTACATGAACTATTGTGCAAAATCCGATTGGTGCAATATACCAAACTTTACCATTTTTAACTATAAACCTTAAACAAAATTTAAATAAAATTTCAGAGAAGTTTACCGTCCAGTTTTAGAAATTTTCAAATTGATGACTTGAATAAACACTATTCTGATAGCGAAAACCCCTTTAATCTTTTATATTATTTTGCTTATTTTAGTTTATATCATGAGAATTTTATTTTCAATGACAGAATTACACAGGAAAAAAAAGAAATATGCCAATTATTTAAGCTCTAGGCTTACAAAAAAAATAGCTTCCAGTGGGATTTGAACCCTGGTCCTCTTGCATGACAGAAATCTACCCTAATTTACTACTATAGTTACCTCCCTTGGATACTCTTCTGGATATAGGTATTCATTACACAGGTCTTACCTTAAAAGGAATTTAGAACTTACAAATGGAGTTATAGTTTATTCACCTGTTCCCAGTAAATAGTTGGGGACAGGATTGAGCTCGTGACCAAGAGACCCCAAACGGTGGCTGCGCCGCTTGAGCCAGTTTCCCCCAAACAGTTTAATAAGCTCGGACAATCGTCTAGTGGCCACCGACCAACGGTCACATATAACTAAGAAATAATGGAATAAAAGTTTGTATTAAAAGTAGTTGTGTCAATCTATTAAGTATTTTAAGAATATTCTATTCAAAAATTTTAGTTTTATTTATAATAGCTTTGTTTCTAATTGACTGACAATTTATATAACACCATTAATAGATATAATAACATAGCCTTAGCCCATTTTATAACCACAGGTATGTCACAAGTTGACGGAATATGACCTCTGCCAGTTTTGGGTAACTTTATCTGTTTTCAGTATATAGGTTAATAGTCTGCTATTTATGTTCCCTTCAGTAAATATATTTAACATATATGTTACATAATGAAATTAAGGAACTAGTGCTGGTGCTGCTGCAACTGAACAACAACTTGAATGCATTTTTGTAATAAAACTTGTTATTTGTGATATGTGGACTGTTTATATTACTTTAAATAAATGTGTATAATGTTTCTGGTATTTTGTGCTTTTTATGTCTTTTCAAATTAACAATAAAACTACCAATGTGACAGAGTGACAATGCATTATGGTACAGCTTACATACACCCGAATTACAAGTATAGGCTGTTGCATCCACATGTAATTAAGAAAAATAACATTTGTTCTAACAAAGAGTAAACAAGAAAGAATATATATAATATATATTTTGGACAGAAAATTTCCGCTTGCATGATTTCAGGAAATCACTAATTGCTTATTACTGTAACTGTTTCAAGTAACAAAAGGATCGCTCCAACCTGCAATAATGCCATAAGCACCCAATGTTAATACAACAGTAACAGAGTGAATTGACAATTCTAAGGTTGAAAGGCAATTTTAAGATGTAAACTCGGCCAAAACATGTAGCCCAATGTTTAAAATCACCACTGGTTTCCGTTAAATATTGAAGACATCGGCAGTTAAAATAAAATAAACGACGAATGTTAACGTCTTTATGTAACAAACTGCAACGTTCTATTTCAGTCTGATATATTTTAGACCAAGAATAGAGTGTTTCTCAAACTTCTTAAAGCTAGTTTTCTGTAGTTGGAGATCTTGATAAGTGTTGTGACTGATGTCATGTTCATTGTTTTGAACTGTGTGCTGTTTTCAAAATTCAGTTGAACCTGCCTTAGCAGCCACCTGCATTCAGCAACCACCTGTCGTAGACAACCAGTTTATATATGTCCTTAACTGATATTTTGTACTTATTTTTACCTGTCTTAAAACAGCCACCTGTGTTAAGCAGCCACTTTTTGTCACTCCCTGTTAAAACAGGATTGAGTGTATGCGATATATTATTCAGAGTAGTGTTTGTAATGATCTAATTTTGATTTTAAAAATAATTTATTTGTTAAGAAAAATCCCTATGAAGTTTGTGCATTACCGCAGCAGAGAGTATTTTTGCGTCCCCTAAACATACCTGACGATATGACTCGCGCGAAGACCTTTGACCTTCATTTAGCCAGTGGGACACTAGTTGAGGAAGCAATCATGTGTATGGTAAATAAAATCTGAATTCATTTCATTAAAAACATCGGTTCGCTACCCTGGTATCAAAATACTGTTACAGAAGTTACATACTATCCAGACGATAGACAAACTGGCCTCAAGGCGAGTCTTGGTGTTCATGCATTCGGCATTGTCCAACAATATTGACCTGGCACTCTTGCATTTGACCCTATAGTCGGCGAATTTCGTAAACGTTACGATCTTCTTTTAAATCGATATGAACGTATATAACCAGTTTATCCAATGACCTTTACGAAAGTGCCAGGTCAATAATGTTGGACAATACGCTTCGTTTTTGGGCTTTGTTTATGAACTCATTCTTGACAAACATGTGAAGTCTCCTTACATTTCTTTAATTCGCTAATACTCATGTGGGCATTTTAATTGACGTTTTGTGTTGATTATTTTGTGTTTTAGATTTCTTTATGAAAATGGAATTTCAGGGAATATTTACAGATCTAGCTGTTAAGTCTCTTTAATGTTCTAACTTTTTATTAATTCTAACGTTTTGTTAATTTATGTAAAATAAAGATACACTTATAACATTTATTTGGGAAAATTCTTATTGAACAGCATTTTGCCTTTGAAGAGCTTTTAAAATTTTCATTTTTATCGATGACAGTGCAATGAGGAAAAGTGCAATGCCTTCATGAGCACTGATCTGTGGGAAAACGCATGGATAATTGTGTCAGTAATTATGCTTTGAACTGGTTTATTGCTTTATTGCTTCACCTAAATGCATTTGAAGTGCGTTGAGCAATACTACTATTACGACTAATTGGAATAAACCTAGCTGCTCCAGTTTCACGCACCAAACTTACTTCACGTGTCTTAGAAAATGTCATTGTTCACGGTGGACATACGTGATTCTATGAAGACTTAAGCCTTTAGGCTTTAGTGACAGACTAGCTAAGACATGTTAGTCAAATGTTGGCCTTCACTCATGTTGCAATATGCCTACGCTAGTTAATATTTGAAAAAAAAACAACAACATTTTTTTGTGTACTGCCGAAAAGGTTATTGCAGTTTTGGATGCAACCGATTTACAACTGTGCAATTAGGTAACATTTTTAATACGAAGTTTGATAGTTTCTGTGCATAGACTTTGTTGTTACATGTACTGGATGATATTTGCAATTTATTTTCCTATCAGATACCGCACTTTGTAAAACAGGATCGTGTGATTGTTTAACACAAATATGCTTGATCAGTTTCGCTTATAGTTAAAAATTGGTGAAAAACCCTTTCAGAATGGAATTTCAGACTGCATTTAACGGTAACAGTACTGATCCATGTGAGGAACAAATTAAAGTACTGGCATTTTGTCAATTGTTAATACACAAAACTGATTTAAAGCTATGATAACGGAACACAAAAATATCTGAACTTTATTATTTTGAGCACGAAGTCATTTCATGATATGAACTGGCAACTAAGTTTAACATCTATCCATATGTGCACTTACTATGTCGCGATTTTCTCATGGCAGAACACATTTTCCTCGCTTAAAGTAAGTTTATCTCCACTGCTCCAATGTACATTCACACCGCCACCCGCACCCCTTCCCCTATATAATAAGTTAAACAAGAACAAGTAAATAGCAAAATGATGTTTTACGGGCGGTGCACCCGTAATACGGTTTATTTCAAGTCGAATTTCTTAACCGACCTTGTTGATTCTTGATGTGTTTGTTGTTGTTGTTGTTGTTTTAAGTAACAGTATATAAACTTAAACCCCCAAAATGTGTAACAAAATCTTCAGTTATTTATAATGGATAATGTTAAGTTTTAAGTGTTTTTCCGTACCCCATATGTTTTATATCTGTCATTAATTTTAAAGTCATGAGTACAGTCCTCTTATAAAAAGAGGCAGCAAATGTTATTGTTACTGGGCAAAACTGCAAGATCCCACGCACGCAAGAACGGCATGACGCCTACTATAAACTTGATATACCTTCACATTTCTGTGGCTGATAATTACTAATAATATTTACCAAAAATAGAGCAGCCGCGTGTTTAAAAACGATTAAGGAAGCGACAACACATTCACAGTTCCAGGTCAGAGCCACTTCAAGTCTTTCTAATGTCTCGAGACAGGAGGTTATTTCTAGATTCCACTTGTAAGTATATTATCATTTAATTAAGACCATTTTAATTAATTTGTTTAATGCACTTGAACTTGACCAGCCGATCTTCCTCCCCCGAAGAAATGCGAGAAAGTCAGTGTATCATTAATATGTGAAAACAATTCCTTCCTTGTCGGATAAAATATTTCCGCATTATGTAATCACTAAAATACGTTTTTAACGTCGCATTCTAAAGAAAATAATTCATTATTTTAAAAGTTTGATGTAAAATGTGCATGGCCATCCTATATTTTTTCAACAAAACGCAAGAGTAAGTGCGTGGGGTGGGGCTGGACAAATGCCGGCGGTTTCATGGTAAAGTTTATTGTGATGCGATCAGTAGACGGTTACTCTAAATGCGGTGACTGGCGATGTTATGGTTACTGTTCTGACTTGTGGAATACATACAACCGCCGACTCACGACAAATGCGGCTCGCTTTGGATTAAAATAGCTTGTTTGTGACAGAATTTATTTTTATTTGTTAATCTGTTTTGTCAATGCTTTGCTCTTTCTGTTTGAAACAACCTCTAACCCGATTATCACAGCTAGCAAGCAAGTGAACGTACGATGATTGAATTGCCCATCTCTCTCTCCGCCCACCCCCCCCCCCCCCCTCTGGGTTGTTGTCCGTCGTTTTGCTTTAAATTTTGTGAAAATGGATGTTAGCCGATCTCCTGAAATTGTGACGCGATATGCTCAGTGATGACTTAAATCGTTACAGAGAATATTTATTTAAATATTTTAAGGTTGAAACCCATGGGATAAGTCAAAACGTTTCAAGACTCGAAAATATCAAATTGACAGTCCCTCTACTGTAAACACTCTCATGTAACAGCTGCCCGGTACCAAATAGTGGGTACCCTGTGGCCGTCCGCAAGATGGCGACCAGTTAAGCAACAAAAAGGTATGTGTTATTTTGCTTCCAATTTGTATACATATTGTAAGGTATAGTCTTTTATACTTGGATCATATAATGAAAAGGAAAATGATTGTTGATTGATTAAATGATTGCTTGCTTTATTGCCGGTGTGTCTGTTTGACCCTGTAATTGATAAAAATAAATGACCTTATTGGCTATTTCAAAATTGAAGCGAGAGCGACGGCTGATTTCGGCTTTTTATTCTATGACAACTTTGTTGTTCTCGTAATATGTGACATCCATTTGAAGCGCTTCTAATTGCCTATCTTGTGGTATAACTATTAAACCGAACAATTATTTCGTTTTTAAGAAAATGCGATTCAAACAAATTGTTGTTGATACCCTGTACCGCCCCTCGGATTATAAGAGGGTACCTTGTATAGCCGTTGGATTAGTGTATTTTTTAAATAGCCACTAAGGTCATTTATTTCTATCAATTACAGGGTCAAACGGACACACCGGCAATAAAGCAAGCAATCATATTATCAATAAACAATCCTTTTCATTATATGATCCAAGTATAAAAGACTATACCTTACAACATGTATACGAATTGTAAACAAAATAACACATACCTTTTTGTTGCTTAACTGGTCGCCATCTT
Organism: Corbicula japonica; assembly: GCA_038501625.1. Lineage (NCBI taxonomy): Eukaryota > Metazoa > Mollusca > Bivalvia > Venerida > Cyrenidae > Corbicula > Corbicula japonica. Next base: position 581,521 of record JAZAYU010000030.1, on the reverse strand, counting down.
GCGGACTGCCACAGGGTACCCACTGTTTGGTACAGGGCAGCTGTTACATGACAGTGGTAAATGTATGTCTCAAACTACTCACTAGGTTTTGCACTTCCGTGTGACACAGCTTTATGGGTCAAAACTGAAATTCGCAAAGTTGCCGGTGTTATTTTCTGTGTTTCTTTGTTGTATTACATCAGATATGTCTGAAATTCTGTAGTTTGTACAATAACCATTTTGATGTTTGACAGCAAACTGAAATTCATGCCAATAAAACATTCCATCTGACTTTCCGGTTTTGGATGATAGTGTCTCTAGCTGGGAGCGAACCCGCACCGTCACGGCGACAGCGCATAGCGCTGCAATTCCTGCGACGCAACCAACTGAGCTAAGCAGGACAACCCCAAAAAAGGTTGATCGGATAGCCCTGATATACGTAACAATCACTGCATGACATCGGTGACGGGTTATTTTACTGACAACAGTACTGGCTAAATGTACGGGAAGACTTTTTACGGCCGCCACACTGCACAAATAGCGCTACTGTGAATTTCAAATGATATTGTCTCTATTGTTGTAAAATCCTGTTATCAAATGTATGCTATGTATCGAAACAGTTTTTGTGTCGCACTTTCGAAGACATAGGGATCGCTTTGTCCGTCTGTCCGTCGGTCTGTCCGTCCGTCACAAAAACTTAACGTTGGCAATAACTTTGCCATTTCTCAATATTTCTACATCAAACTACATCGTTCAGATGCTTAGATAAATATCACTCGGGGCTTCGTCCCTCGTGATATATCCTTACGCATCTAAACTCCGCCTAGTGGTAAATCCTGCGATATATCACCGGAAGCTTTTTATTATTTCTTAATTATTTCTACAGCAAACTTTTAAATTATATTGCTTATGACAAGACGGTCGTAATGATGCCGCATTCTTTAGGTCAAGGTCACATTTGGTGGAGTTATGCCCCTTATTGTACGTACTTGGATTTTAACATAAAAACTAAACCTTGACTATTGCTTTGCCATTCCTTAATACATCTTCATCAAACTTTTAAATTATATTGCTCATGAGAACACGCTCATTATGATGCAAAGTTCTTTAGGTCAAGAAGGAGATATGTCCCTTTTTGTACTTGCATTTTTATTCTGCCATACTACTGGAGGGCGACAAAAGTGTTCAACTGAACATTCATCTAGTTGAGGATTTTTTTTCTACTTTCATATAACGAAATAAGTGAATTAATTCAATTTCAGTACAGCTAAAGCATTTAAATGATAACTGAACTAATTCATCCAAACATTTAATTTTTTTGTCGACGACTGACTAATAAAAGCAAGTTCCTTAAAGAAGTGTTTATAGTACGTTAATTTAATTCCAACTGAATAGATCAGAATATGGCCATTATAACCCGTGTGTTATTTGACTCGGGGCATATTTGACTTTATCCATACTGCAAGTATTGCACTGTAATGCGACCTAAGTTCCCCAAAAGAAAGCAAAGCACTGCACAATTTAGACAATTAAATCACCTAATGCGCTTACTCGGAACTCGTGCGCCCTGATCTTGGTCAAGTCCTTCAATCATAATAATAAACCAAATATGAAACGCTGTTTTTTTTTAATTTAATTCGTTCACAAATATACAAATAGCACTCGTTTGTTTATTTTCATGGGCATAAAATTTCGTGATAAAGAGGCATTTTCGTGGTTTCTTAAATTCGTGGTTTTCAACTGTCAAAACTGTTATTTTTGATGTGATCTTTCCTTATCCACATTATGTACCCAGATAATGAGAATCGCGGATAACGATAGATTGTGAGAATAATGATAGATCGCCAGCTCACACAAATTTGAAATCGGCCGTCAGATAAAGAGGAAAACAGACAGGAAAATGATCACGCAACATCCCAGATTTATACAAAAAAACTACATATTATGCCCATTTAAAATATATTTAAGCAAGTTTTTTTTGTAAACGACACTGCTGTTATCAAAGCCCAAACATCGACAATCAATATGTCACCCCGCTTGAGCCAGTAGCATGAGTATTTTCCTTAACAAACATCTTTTTCTGAGGCACCTGAAGCAACTTGGAAAATGGGGATTCCCTCTGTTGATAATGGGAAATTCAAATATTTATGAAATGGATAATGGTGGAGGTTTCGTGTTGCTCTTAATTTAAATGATCAGATAAAATTATTTTATTTTAATAATTCTTGAATTCAGTCCATTTTGCTATCCACTATGATCATTACAAAACATCTGTATCTTTTCATTATACTTTTGAGCTTTTGGTCGTAGCTTTAATCAAATTAGTAGTTATTATTATTCAATCCTCCCGCCGATTACTGGATGCTGGGTTTTAGAAACATCTGGCTCGAACTGTAAATTACTAAATGGAATAAAACTTTTTAATAAAAAACATATTTTGCGGAAAAATCCGACATAAGTTTCTGTTTTATAAGCTTAAGCTGTTTACATATAGACCAAATTGATGCAAATGTCGCATGATTTTCGCTTAGTATCCAGTGTCAAGCGGAAAAAAATGCCATACGAAACAACGCAAAGAGAAATTAAGTCGAACGACAAGGCGATGAACGAATTTTTATCTTACAGTTAATTAAAATAGCGTTTTTTTCAGTATGACTACTTTTCGTATAATAAATTTCGCGCAAAAATAAAGTGTGTTTTTCCCGTTATTTCGTCAGGCGTAATTTCGTCTTTTCGCTTGGCGTTAATTTGCGGCAAAAAAACGAAAAGAGGATGGCATAAATCAGCCTGCTTTTTTCTTGCTTCGCGCGGCGTTTTACCGTTTTTTACACGGCTGGTTGGCATTTTTTTCTTGGCACTTTTTCGTTGTTTTGTTTGGCGTATTCTTTTTTTCGCGTTTCTTTCGAGTCTAAATAACGTGAACCTTTTTCGTTGTTTTGTTTGGCGTATTCTTTTTTTCGCGTTTCTTTCGAGTCTAAATAACGTGAACCGAAATAATGAAATAGTGTCAAGCAAAAACTACGCCAAGCAAAACAACGGAAAGACACCACCCACGCGAAAAAAATGCAAAGCGAATTAAATCTCTATCCAGAGTTGTTGCTCCTTAAATCGCTTTCAGAAACAGCGAGGAATGATAACTCTGTTAGGAGATTGTGTGAAATAAAGCTAGACAAATAACGGAAAGACGACAATCGAAAAAAGTCACGCGATATATTGCAAAACGAAAAGACGCCGGAAGAAGCAATAAAGAACTCTATTTAGTATGGTGTTCTGTGGTGGCCAACGTTCTTTCGCTCTTTTGACCTCTTCGGCGAGTCCACGAAAACACGATGCAAGATTGCGAAACCACGAAGAAAAAACGCAAAATCAGGATGCGAAGTCGCAAAGTACGATGCGACGACGCGATTATAAAGCGCCATCGCTTCTATTCCGGTACTTTCGCGATCTAGGATCGTGTTTCCACGTGTTCGTTTTCTCGCTCTCTTAATGGCGAGAACACGAAAAAGCGAAACACGATGCGAAAACGCGAAACAACGATGCGAGGTCGCGTTAGTAAGATGCGAGGACGCGATATTATCGCGCCCTGATTTCGTACTTTTACGACCTTTCATCATCACGGTAAGTACCCAGATAATGAGAATCGCGGATAATGATAGATTGTGAGTATAATAATATTATTTCTAGCTTCCCATTAATTCGCGAAGCGTTTTTTATTTCATTCAAGGCGTCTTTACGCATGCCGCTTTCTCGTTTTTTCGTCTTCTCACGTGGCGTGTTTTTATCTGACGGGTTCTTCCGTTTTGCTTTTTTTTGCTTTTATGTTTCGGAGAAATGACAAAAACGGAAATATATTACCCTAAATAAATTATTTTTCTTTTTTCTAAACATACTAAATATAAACATTTTATAAAGAATCTAGAAACATATATAGAACTATATGAGGACCCGTGCAAGCGTGAGTTTAGAGAATTCATATATTTAGAAAGTCAATGTAGTGGTATGCAGGAGAAGCCTGATTAAAAATCCCAACAATATAATAACCCCCTCCTCTGTCTCACAGACTAATCAGAGCATGTTTAAAAAAAAAAGAAAGTGTAAATGTGTGGTTTTTAAAGACAATATTGAGACTACCCTTCCAAAACAAACCGCTTTTACCAGTTCTAAGAGTGATCTTAATAGCAAGGCTTTACTGCATTGTTACAATAACGATGAACAGAAAAAAAGCATATATTTAAAGGTTCAGAAAAAGTCCGCTATTGATACAATTCATATACATATAAGTTTTCATTAGTTTTATTTTCACTATGAAAATGAGCGTGTTTTTCTTTTCCAATGTTAAAATTAGATTAAGACACTTAAAGGCCTGTGTTAAAAAAAAGAAACGATCTTGTAAAAAAAAAAGAAGAAAAAAGTGTACGTCGGTCAGGACGTCGGTCAGGATTCGAACCCGGGTCGTCTTTCCAGCAGGCGAGCAATCTAACGACTAGGCCATGATTGTAATTAAAAAAAACGATTTTAATACAGTCTAAGTGGATGGAGTGGGTTGGTGTTAATTTACCAGGAGAACTTGTACTTCAAACGACAAGCTGTCGGGCAATTGAAGGTGGTGCACCCTAGAACCCCGTTTAAACTCTAGTGGGAAATGTTTTGCAAGCCGGTTATTTGTTTGTGTTTATTTTTTTTTAATTTATTAAATTATAAACCCTCGTACACTCTCTTTTCCTGCTGCGAGGATCGGTTGTGATTTCTGAATGGGACTATTTCCTTCACGTATTTCACTTAAATTTTCAACACGAAGCCATCCTTCCGTAGAAGTAGTTAATATCAATGAGTTGGCCAGAGTGCCTGCTGCCCTGCTGCTACACGCGTGGCTGCGCACGAACAATGGGGAGGGTATCATATGACTGCCCACGAACAATGGGGAGGATATCATATGACTGCGCACGGACAATGTGGAGGGTATCATATGACCGAGCACAAACAATGGGGGGATGTCATCGTATTACGGTGCCATGACGTCATCAGCACCACCCTAGTTTCCCTAGAGTCATCTGACCAGACTGCCTGCAGCCCTGGAGCTAGACGCGTGACTGCGCACGAACAATGGGGAGGGTATCATATGTCTGCGCACGAGCAATAGGGGGTGACATCGTATTACGGAAACCCATCGGTCGCACCCTAGTTTAATTATTGATTCATCTGTTATGACGAACTATAGGTCAATGGTTTTAGGTTACATTACACCACCTTTATTCCGAAGGTGACTTACTCAGATTCGAAACAATTCAACCTCTATTATTTATATAATTTTATGAATGTCATAACGCACCCATACGATTATCATAACCGTATCGAATGTCGTGTTATTATAACCGTACGTGTGCCCATTGAAAAGAACTCCGGGTCATTGATACCCCGGTGTCAGTTACCTCGTGTGCGTGAAGCGTGTTAGATCAAAGATAGATAACGAAAACAACCTTTAAAGAGTTTGGTGATACTTTATTCACCACTTTAAACCAATTAAATAGAACTTGTATAACATGTTTATAATTTTGTACATATATGTGATTGGTGAATTAGTTTACCTCAATGATTTTACAATCTTGTGTATACAATAATTTCAACCGTGATTATATTCACTTAAAATCGGATTTCATTTTATTTTAAGTGTGTCCAGTGAAAGAGCTCCAAGTTCATTTACCTCATGTGCAGGAAGCGTGATTGATCAAAGAAAACATAGCGAAAATATGTCAACAAGCTTCAAAGCGTTGAATTATTAATAAAATCACCTAAAATTCAGCCTTTCATTTCATTTAGTGAATAGAACCGAATGCAGAATACGTAATCTAATCGGGCGACTTAAATAAATTTTGTTAATGTCTCTAAAAGAGAGTGAGTGAGGATATCGTTAAAAACATTTTGGACTATGAACTTTACACCGTAGTTTTGAATTACATTATGCCCGAGGATTGTAACGTTACACTAAAAGGGGAAGAAAATATTAAAGAATGGTTATCTCGAACGCAAACGTTCCAAAATTTCAAAGATCTGGTTGAAAAGGCGGTTTTAGTAGGTGACTGCAACATCAATCTAGATGCAGTTAATGCTAGAGATTGGCACCAGTATGTTTGCGAAAATGTTAGGGTATATGACTCGGTCAAGGACTGGATAAGAGGCGACGGTTTTACTTACACAAGACACTGGGCATGCTTAAATCAATCCGAAGATAGGAGAGAGGATATGTGGCGTTTGCTCGCATTGGTATGATTCACACCTTACACTATTTGATCAGTTTTGACCTATATGCGAAATAATTAAAATATAATAGTTACTTAAACTAAAAGAGATAGGTGGTATAATATATCGATTATTGACTGCTTGGGTGTCGAAGAGTCAAGACGTGCGTTAGAAGCAAGGACTTATTGGATTACAAAGACATTACGAGGATACGTAAGAAGAAGATGAAAAGAAGCAGGAATAAAAACGAACAGAGACCTCAGTCTGAATTTTATGTTAAAATGGTTTTACCGGCAGAGCAGACAACCGCTATAGCTAAAAGTATGCTCAAACGTCAAGCTAAACCTAAAGATGTATCAATTATAGGTCAGAAAGAAATGCAACCCACCAGAGAAAAACTCAGGAATTCAAAAATAAGTGATAAAGACGGGTAGAGTAAGACATCAAGACAGGAACTGCCCTCTGTCGGAGGAAAAAGAAAAGAGAACGCAGGTGAACTTCGCAACATCGTTATTATAGGACGAGTATTAAGTTGAATGATTCATTCACTTGTCCTCATTCTTGTTTAAAACGTCGAAGAGGATGTATCGGTGCGACATTTGTTTGAAAACTTTTGGGAGAAAGGATAATATGTTACGACATAAACATTTAGCGCATTCAGATATGGATTCGGATGAAGACGTACCAATGGATCGGGATATTTTTGGGCCCATAAACGACAATGAGTCAAGCCACAGTGACAGTGATGACGAAACATCTGTCACTTCGGAGGATCCTTTGGAGTTCGATCCTTGGAAATACATTGTAGAACAAGCGTTTCAAAAGTACCAGTCGGAGTATGAATCTTCGTTTAATGAGCTTATGGAGAAAGATGCCGACATCAGTGAATCTGAAGCCAAAGAAAACATTTTCAGAAGTATGAAAAGCACTTACAGGAGAGCAATGATGAACAGCCTTGCGAAAGAATTGATTTGGTTTAATGCCATGAAAAACGATCCTATCTACAAAGAACATGATCCTATCTATAAAGAAAACAATCAGTCACCTGATTGATACAGATGGGTACGACAAGGACGAAGCTTTTAAATACGGAATACTCAAGCGACAGTTTCTTTTTGACAAGGTCCTAGAAACATACCAAATTCCAAAGCTGGAAAGAGGGGATGCCATGGAACAAGATGATGAATCTGAATGAGTGTTTAAAACGTGATGCAGATAGTTACGGACGCTATAGGGCGACCGCGAGTATTTCAGGATAAAAACGTTTAAATGCGTTGAGTGAAAGGGTTCATCGTCCCTTGTTTGTAAACATTATCACGAGACTGACAGACGTCATTGTTGAAAACATGAGATGTCGATGTATCTAAAGATGTATATATGTATATATAAGTATTCGTGGATTGCTACTTAATAAATCTTTAGAGAAATCTTACGTGACAATAATGACAATTCATCTTACATTAGTAGCTTGTAATCTTATCCGTTAAAATGTGAAGATACAGATGTAACTGCTACAATTATGATACGAATAAAATCAATGAAACCATCTTTTTGTTGAGTCTATTCTATATCTCAATTAATCACATTCTTTTTTACCTACACGAACGTAACTCAATTACTTAACCAACAATCATTAAGTACATGCCCGTACATCTCTCACACTCCTCATGCCTCCTCATTCCCTCCTCATGCCTCCACATTCACTCCTCATGCCTCCTCTTTCACTCCTCATACCTCCTCTTTCCCTCCTCATTCACTCCTCATGCCTCCTCATTCCCTCCTCATGCCTCCTCATTCACTCCTCATACCTCCTCTTTCACTCCTCCTACCTCCTCTTTCCCTCCTCATGCCTCTTCATTCACTCCTCATGCCTCCTCATTCCTCCTCATTCACTCCTCATGCCTCCTCATTCATTCCTCATGCCTCCTCACTCACTCCTCATACCTCCTCTCACACTCCTCATGCCTCCTCATTCCCTCCTCATGCCTCCGCATTCACTCTTCATGCCTCCTCTTTCACTCCTCATACCTCCTCTTTCCCTCCTCATGCCTCCTCATTCATTCCTCATGCCTCCTCATGCCTCCTCATTCACTCCTCATGCCTCCTCATTCACTCCTCATGCCTCCTCACTCACTCCTCATACCTCCGCTTTCCCTCCTCATGCCTCCTCATTCACTCCTCATGCCTCCTCATTCACTCCTCATGCCTTCCATTCACTCCTCATGCCTCCTCATTCACTCCTCATGCCTCCTCACTCACTCCTCATACCTCCTCTTTCCCTCCTCATACCTCCTCATTCACTCCTCATGCCTCCTAATTCACTCCTCATGCCTCCTAATTCACTCCTCATGCCTCCTAATTCACTCCTCATGCCTCCTCACTCACTCCTCATGCCTCCTCATTCACTCCTCATGCCTCCTCACTCACTCCTCACACCTCCTCTTTCCCTCCTCATTCACTCCTCATGCCTCCTCATTCACTCCTCATGCCTCCTCATTCACTCCTCATACCTCCTCATGCCTCCTCATTCACTCCTCATACCTCCTCTTTCACTTCTCATGCCTCCTCATTCACTCATCATGTCTCCTCATTCACTACTCTTTCACTCCTCATATCTCCTCTTTCACTCTTCATGCCGTTTCACTCACTTCTTATACCTCCTCTTTCACTCCTCATACCTCCTCTTTCCCTCCTCATGCCTCCTCATTCACTCCTCATGCCTCCTAGTTCACTCCTCGTTCACTCCTCATACCTCCTCTTTCACTCCTCATGCCTCCTTGTGCTTAATATAATTGACTATAGACCCATTGGAGACCATTGTATAATGACATTCATAAAATTATATAAATAATAGAGGTTGAATTATTTCGAATCTGAGTGAGTCACCTTCGAAATAAAGGTGGTGGAATGTAACCTACAACCATTGACCTATAGTTTGTCATAACAGATGACTCAATAATTAAACTAGGGTGCGACCGATGGGTTTCCGTAATGCGATGCCACCCCCTATTGCTCGTGCGCAGACATATGATACCCTCCCCATTGTTCGTGCGCAGTCACGCGTCTAGCTCCAGGGCTGCAGTCAGTCTGGCCAAATGACCCATAGGGAAACTAGGGTGGTGCTGATGATGTCATGGGTTTCCGTAATGCGATGCCACCCCCCCCCCCCCCCATTGTTTGTGCTCGGTCATATGATACCCTCCCCATTGTTCGTGCGCAGTCATATGATACCCTCCCCATTGTTCGTGGGCAGTCATATGATACCCTCCCCATTGTTCGTGGGCAGTCATGCGTGTAGCAGCAGGGCAGCAGGCACTCTGGTCAACTCATACTTCTATACTACTCGTAGAACACTATGGACTCAGAATTGAAATCTCGACGCTAAACAATTTTACTCTGACCTTTGTGGAGACCTATACCTCGTACGTGTTGCGCGTATGCTGAGAGACTGTTTAGATACTCAGCCAGATTCAAAAAATTGACTCAATTTTTAGAAAAAACATGTCGCCAGCCTTTAGACGACCAAATCCTCAAGGTTAAAACTCTAAAATTAAATATTGCTATTTTGGTGAGCGATCTGATGTTTGCTTAGAACAAACATCACTGAGATAGCCATTATGTTACTTCCTTTAAGTTTTATAGCATGCTAAATATCTAGTAACATCGCCTGTTTGCATGTCGCCAGGCAAAACATCAATGTTTGCAGTAAAATTGTTGAACTATGATGAATGACAATTAAGAAATTTGCTGTTTTTAATGTTTAAGGCACGTAAAAATATGATATTAGAAATTTCTGTTGCAATTGGATGCCATTTCAAACAATTACACTGGTTTTAAGGGATGTCGCCAAAAAACTACTTTCCTACCGTAACCATTTTTAAACCTCAATGCTGATGGTAAGATAAAAACAGTTATAAAGGCAGAAAATTTAAAATTAAAACACATGCAGCTTTTTTATATTTTTGTTGGTCATAGCCTTAATATGAAATTCTTGATGTCCGATAATTAAATTTTCCTCCGTAACTGTGTATTTCACTTCTTTTAATCTATGTTAATTTAATGGATCAAACAGTTTACATCAATTACAAGATTATCAATTGATTAATACATACCATCACTAAATAAGTATTATTTATTGCAAATATTAGTCAAAAAATGTTTAAAAATTCCTCCGTAATTTTTTTCTTCCGTAACCAAAAGTATCATGATTGCTTCTAGTGCTAATTTAATTGTTGTTATTAACTGACTGCCTCGTTATTATCACAGAAGCCGTCAAGTAATATGGTCAGAAGTGGTAAGATAATTAAAATTTACTCTTGTAATTTTGGGTTACGGAGGAAAGTTACGGAGGAAGCTAGAAAAGTAACGGTGGAAAATTATGCACGATTATCAATTTATCCTCGTATAACTTGTGTCTAAATTTAAGCTGCACACATGAGTTTTTATAAAAAAAAATGTTCCTCCCTTGCAACTGATACCTAAGTACTCCAAATTGTTTGTCAAAATTCAAACAAATACTATTATTGTACTGCATAAAATATATATGCAGGTTACTTTTTATTTTGACTGGTGCATGGTTATGCTTGAGCTTGGCCTCTATTGCTTACACATTAAAATTACATTTTAAATGAAAGTTATACAAACATAAGTGAAACATTTAATAAACCTTGAAATCAGTTAAATTACAATGCAGTACCAGGCACGATGAAAATACTAGTGTTGTTGTTAGCACAGACAGTGATGTACAGTGGTCTGCATTCTTATTTTGTGAGCATAGTTCACTTGAAATGCTTGATTTGGCGTTTGTTTGATTGAAGACAGATTGCAAACAGTCTGTTTCATATGTAACCTGATGATATGTACATTTTAACATCTAGAAAAATATGAACAACATACACCTACTTAATACATTTTCCTCCGTAACTTTTCCTCCGTATCTGTTGGATAACTTTTTTGTTTGTTTAGTATTGTAAATTCAGAAAAGTTTTATTGAATTTGAATTTTTAGTTAGTTTATTAATACATATTCGTACAATTACAGGTATGTTAGTACGTTACTGGTCTCTGTTTAATTGGTAATGTATCTCTGTATTTGTTATATAGTTATTTTCTGTAAATCTTGGCATACATGTACTCATGATAGTTGATAAAATAGCAGTCGTGTTCGTTTATATTCGTTAAACATTGTGTGTTTAATCCATTATACTATGTTTCCAGTCAACAATAACATGTTTAGAAGGTGTATACTGTAATCAGTTCAGTTTTTATTATAAACCATGTGTTATAGGCACCTGCAGTTTTCCTCCGTAACTGAACATTTGACACAAAGATGCAATTGTTATGTTTTGAGCTTATCGTTTAAATGGTGTGATCCATACTTTTTTCTGAAGTCTATACATTATTGCCTAAATAAAAACTTATTTCCTTCTCACAAAATGCAGATGTCCATTTTTTGGTTTTTACTTGATCAAAATTGAGTCAATTATTTGAATCTGGCTGACTATCGGTTTTCCAACCGCATGAACCGGTATAAAAGGTGTTTGTTGCACACTGTGAAATTCACGTTTCATTTTAACACGTGAGTGCGGTTTGTCGCTGGTTAGTATTCTAAATTTAGTAACGATTAGTTTTCATCCGGGCTATTGCGAACAGGTAATTGCCAGCTAATATAGAGTCAGTTACACAAAACAGAGAAAACATGCGCGGTGATATGCGATACATTTGACAGCTGTACATTTTATAAACAATGATAGAACTATGATTTGAGCGATTATCTGCGTAAGTAAGTAAAATATTTATTCTAATTTGGAATATCAATAATTGATGTCCAGTTGGTCACCTGACCCAAATTAAGTAAATAGGAGATCGCTACATGCTGTATGCTGTATGGTGATGTACATGTACCGCTGTTTATAAACTTTATTTGACATATTGACTATTGTGTTCAAGTTTACTTAAAAAGTTAAGTGTCTTCGCCGTTTAAGGTTTCATTTCTGCGTTTCTCAGTTCTGTTGTTGTTGTTTTTTTTACGCTCAAACTTCAAAGTTTCTGAGTCACTCTGAGAAGAGTTTGTTAAATTGTTAGTTGTAATTAGATTTGGGCAGTCACCTTCAGGAAGTCTGTGATGGGAACGGCCCAGTTGGCAGAGCACTCACCCAGTGAGGGGTCGCGGTTCGAGCCTAGTCTTTATGCACATTTTTTACTTGGGGCATGAAATTTGACTGTGTCCAAATCTCTTGATTTGTTTTGTCGTCAATTTGCAATTTTGTCATTTTTTTGCTATATCTAAAGCCATGTTAGCAGGAAGGAAGTGCAACATCGGTAGAGTCATTTGAGAATGTTACCAAAATATTGGAAAATACTTGAGCTAGAACCATCAAATTTTGTGCAAGGGTATTACTCGATGAGGGCATATCAAATGATATCATTTGATTTCATCACGTCGGCAAGTAACGCCATAGTTGGGATCAGATTGATATTGCATCATATTTTGTGCTCACTACCCCAAAACCACTGAAGCAACGGCAAGTAACGCCATAGTTGGGATCAGATTGATTTTGCATCATATTTTATGCTCACTACCCCAAAACCACTGAAGTAAGAACTTTCAAACTTTGCAGGAATGAAGTACTAAGAACAAAAACCCTGACATTTTTAAACGAATTTCATGGGAATTTGATAATGTCACAATTGATTTTCAACAATATTTGTTGATTTTGCTCCCGTATTCTACCAAAACCACTGAACTGATCTAACTCAAATTTTCCTAGCTTCATTCACCTTAGTTATCCATAATGCTTCACTGAAATTATCATTTTGTGACATCGTCAAATATGGAAACATCTAATTTGGTAAATACTTAATTAAAAGGTTATCTGCTTGCTTAATTGGAAAAAAAAATTAGTTAAAAGTGGTTTTATAATGTTCCTGACCATGAATATTTGTGTTGTGTTCACATTAAATTATCAGCAGTATTTCTGCAAATTGAATTAATTGGAAATTTAACATAGAGAGAAAATGATTTTTGTTTAGAGAATCAATTTCAGGTATGAAATACTTTCAGGTTTACTGGTTAGAGATTGTCTTACTGGCAAGATGGAGTGGATGATTATGAACTGTGATGGCCTCAAGGGCCTGTGTAGTGAACTAGGTGTGTTTACTCAGGGATCATACCAGGCCTTCCATGATTGTCATGGTAAGTTGGAACATTTCTGTTACATTATTTAAAAATTATCAAAATGAACGTTGATATCGAGCAGCTGATGGAACCTGTGAATAGTTACAATAAATTCAAACTTTGTCAGCCATTTATAAATGTTTTTATTAGCAGTCTCTTAATTCAGATGGGCAGCCGTGTTATCTTTATTTTCATTGGTTCAAAACTCAGAACTCATAGATCTGCCAACTTTTCACTAGGCTTTTTACTCATACTTGATATTCCCTGGTCAAAACCATGCACTTGTTGCTCTTAATGCTCATATTTGAGGGTCAAAATAATTCTTTCATTAAATATATGATATATTTTATGACTAAATTTGACTCTTGGGTTAAATTTCTCAGTGGCCAAAATGTGGATTTCAAAATGTTTATGGGCTTTACCCGATGAGGTGGCACATCTGTGACATCTGATAAGGATCTAAATTGTTCACATCAAGGTCAGAAATAAACGTATGAATTTTAAAGCTAACATTGCTATCCTGATCAGATGGCATGGATGTGCCAGCTGATCTGGATCTACACTGGTCGCCCATTGGATAACAGCCATATCCAATTGAGTAAAGGTAAAAAAAATACAATTCCCTGTGGTAAATGGCAAAGGTTTATTTCTTAGTGCATGTTTGAATAACATGTCTAGTTAATTAACAACAGGTGACTTGCTAATCAGGGATCAAGAATCATGAAGCATTCCCATGTCATCTTTGGCATTGCATAGCATAGTGGAAAGTGAACAAGATTTAAACTATTGACCTGTAGAATTAGAATTTTTTGGTAGGTAAACTGATGGGCTCAATTATTTCATTTTGTTCACTGAAACATAAAACATTGAGTAGATTGCACATTTGGAACCAGCTCATTTAAAGCCCCAGCCCTAAACTTAAGTAAGATAATACTATTGAAAAATCATATTTGTCCATATAGACTCCAATATATAAACTCTAACAGAAAACAAAAGGTCTGATCGAATTCTTTCTTATAGACAGGATATTCAATGATATTGTTAAATGATTGTTAACTTTTAAGAAGCTAAATATAGTGGAGGTATATTTAGCACCGAATTTTGACGAAGAGACCACTTCATGTGCGATCTCGATTTCTGTGACGTTTCGGAAATCCTACTTTCGCTTTTAGTCATGCTTAACAAATTTATTTTAGTAAATTAAAATTTTATTAGCCCAAACTAATGCTGCAAATTTGTGCCTATAGTTCTAAATACATGTAATATTTCATACAAGAGCAGGTTAAATTGAAGTAATGCCGCTTTAAAAATTACCCATACTCATGAGGTAAAGAAACACAGGCTAAACCTTGGCAATGATTCTAGTTTTTCCCTTTGTTTCTTTCTCTCCCCGGGAGACATCGCTTTGCAACTCCAGTATTTGACATTCATTACAATACCATGTGCACTACAGTGTTCTTTGATAGATTTTCATTGTACTTTGAAAAATGTGTTCACAAGATATTGTAAATATTGTCACCCTGCTTTTTTTAACCCTTAGTCAATAGAAAATTAATTCCTAGATTCTCATATGAATTTTGGGAAAAAATGGGGCGGGTGGGCAGGTTTTATTTTTTATTTATCATTCTCACTGTTTCTAGTGACGCTTGTGTACTACAAAGATAAATAAGCATCTAGCCGACTATGAATAACGGATTTGCACTTGAATGTTTTGTACTGTGTTTGCGTACTCTACCGATTCGTACTTGTAATGTAAATTTTGATATACACACTTTTTTTTCAAAATAAAAACCTTTGTGGCAAAGTAATTGTGAGGGGCGGGCGGGGATGAGAATCTAGGAATTAATTTTCTATTGCCTTAAGTTGAGTATAGTTGTTTGTGCAAATGTCTAGCTTGAAATCTGTAGATTTCAGTTAGCGCCCATTATCAATATTATCTAGGTTGGAATCTAAGACAATCATCATTCATACCTGCCATATCCCCTGGCGGGAGACGAAAATCCCCCGGAATTAACAAAAGTTATGAAAAACGGTTTAAAAATTTATTTTTTGTTGCTTTCATCAGACATTTGTCAAAACGCCGAATAACAGTTACATATAGTCCAACAATACTGACCTGGCACCTCATTCAATTTCGTAAAGGTCATAGGAAAAACACTGGTACATACATGTAACCAGAGAACAAATTGATATAATTGTTCACTCCGAACGTCAGTGAGTTGTGGTGTATTGGTATACATGCCACACTACGGATCTGATGGTCTCTGGTTCGAATCCTTACAAACATTTATTATAAAAATACACATTTTTTCTTTTACTTGTAAAAAAATCATTTGAAATCGTTTTACTACTCGTACATCTGGTTTAAGAATACCCTTTGAATAGTGTTTTTCTACAATTTTATTTGTGACATTATGCAACCGTATAGGCTATAAATGCATTTTACTTTAGCCCATACACGCAAAATATTCAGTTATAAAATACTTCACACTACACCGGTAGTTTACACAGAAAAAAAACAGTCTATACGAGTTTTAAAAGAATGGAAATTTTAAAATTAAAATAAAACTAAAGTGGCTAAACATTAATTTGAACCCACGAGTTTACGTCTTTATTCTCGAATTTAAACACTTTAACCGACTGCGCTAAGTGGGCTTCTTACATTTTGTAGCTTATGAAATTGGTTATACATAACATATCAATTAAAATTATGATCGTAAAGGTTATGAAATATACCGACTACAGGGTTAAATTCAAGAGAGCCAGGTCAATGTTGTTGGACAATAACTCGGACAATTTTAACAGTTGTGTCAAAACGTTCTGAATTCGTCTGAGTAGTGTCACTGAGAGGATTATCGATTATTGTGACCGGTCTTTGTCCGTCGTCCGTCAACAATTTCCTTTAAACAACATCTCCTCTGAAACCACTGGACAGATTTTAATTAAATTTGTCCTGGAGCATCCTGGCACTAATGTCTGCAAAAGTTGTTCAAATCATGACCATAGGGTGAAGGTCAAGGTCACTGTTGCTAAAAATAGAAATTTAGTTTCTGCACAATAACTTGAGTTTGCTTTGGCCTATTGACTCCAAACTTGGTCTGTGGGGTAGTTTATATGAAGAGGTAGCTTGGGATTGCTACCCAGATGTTTGTGATCAAGGTCAAGGTCACTGTTGCTAAAAATAGAAATTCCATTTCCACTCAATAACTTGAGTTTGCTTTGGCCTGTTGACTCCAAAATTGGTGTATGGTTAGCTAATTTCAAGAAGCAGCTTGGGATTGCTACCCAGGTGTCTGTGATCAAGGTCAAGGTCACTGTTGCTAAAAATAGAAATTCAGTTTCCACTTAATAACTTTGCTTTGGCCAATTGACTCCAATCTAGGTATATGGTAAGCTTATATCAAAAGGCAGCTTGGGTTTGCTACCCAGATGTCTGTGATCAAGGTCAAGGTCACTGTTGCTAAAAATAGATATTCAGTTTCCACTCAATAACTTAAGTTTGCTTTGGCATATTGACTCCAAACTTGGTGTATAGGTAGCTTATACTAAGAAGCAGCTTTGGATTACTACCCAGGTGTCTGTGATCAAGGTCAAGGTCACTATTGATCAAAATAGAAATTCAGTTTCTGCTTAATAACTTGAGTTTGTTTTGGCCTATTTACTCCAAACTTGGTATATGGGTATTTTATATCAACGGGCAGCTTGGGATTGCTACCTAGATGTCTGTGGTCAAGGTCACGGCCACTGTAGCTAAAAATAGAAATTCAATTTTCACTTAATAACTTGAGTTTGCTTTGGCCTATTGACTCCAAACTTGTTGTATGGGTAGCTTATATCAAAAACAGCTTGGAATTGCTACACAGGTGTCTGTGATCGAGGATGAAACTCATATTGTGCCAACATTTCATTGCAAGGCAGTGTTGCTTCATGAAAAACATACTCAGGTGAGCGATTCAGGGCCATCATGGCCCTCTTGTTATACAATGAAGAAAGAAATGACCAGTCAAGCTGGTTTTTGCAATCTTGGAATAAAAATATAATAGACAAGCTGCAACATTTGATATATTCAGGGACGGATTCAGATGGGGTTCAGTAGCTTTGTTTGAAGATAATGTTTTGGCAGCAATATTTAATTTTCATGGGGATTTTGAACATAAAATAAAAATTATCATGTAAATACAGAAAGACTGTCCCAAAAAACCCCGTAGCATATTAAGAAAGATCCAGACTTACTCACGGTCCAATTTGACTGCAGAGAACATTGTTGAGCGTTCAAACTCAGCATCTGCAGCAAGTTAATACCATCCAAGTCCATGTGAGTGAACTCAAAGCATTGTTGTAACTGATGTTAGTCTGTGCTGTGCACATCAGAGTTTGTAGGACTGTTCATGAAGTGTTTGTTTTATATAGTTTTATTATGTCCGGACACCATGTTTCAAAAAAAAAATAATAAAAGTATTGTTTAAATAAATGAGGAGGATACATATATATAATATTGCATCTTAATTTAGTTTCTAGTAAATTCCGCTTAATTAGCCGTTTTAAAAAAATCCCCTGGAATGATATCAGAATCCCCTGGAATTTTGAACCAAATCCCCTGAAATGCATTCCACAAATATGGCAGGTTAGAAGCATCCAGCATCCATGTTTTGCAAAACACGCTTATACAATTATGGGTCTTAAAGTGCTGCAAAAAAGCTGTGAATTGTCTTAACTGTCAGCCATAGACTTTGTCAACAAACTGAAGTGCGTAATTAAAAGCGAATGGATTTTATATAAACAAGTTGTGACAAGACTGACAATACATGTAGTAGAATCATACAAGGAACATTTGCTTCACTGGCGATCAGACATTCCATTCTGGCACAAAGCTTATAGGTCTCTATGTCAGACCCTCCAATGCTAAAAATAGGTGGTTAATTTTAGTATCGTGCCCTTGTAAGGTACCGTGATTAAAATGGCAAGATGTTACTTGATATAGCCCAGCAGAAATGATGTATTTGACACCTGCAGTTGTAGGTGCTCTTTCAAGAAAATTAAATGTAAACTCTGTAATAAGCACCCTTAGGTCCTATGATAATCAACCTAAGATTGGAGACCATTCTCAGATCTCAAGCATCTGATTGGCTTAAATGGCAACCAGTCAACATTTGAGCCAATCAGATGCTTTAGATTTGAGACTGGTCTTCAGATTTAGTTTTATGAACTTAGGCACTGTTTATCATATGACTTCGCATAACACTGCAGCGCGGTTATATTGCAATTTATTATTTTGAGACATTCAATTTATAGCACATTGCTAGGGGATCCCAATTTTCAAATAATGATAATCTTTAAACAACAGTCATTTTATTTTATAATTTTTCAAATTCACTCCATTCCCTTTCCATGGTCATGACCAGAATGTGTTAGACACATGTCAAACTATGAACAACAATTAATTGATAATATTGATTGCAATGGAAATGGGTGTTAATGAAGTCTTGACAGTTTGCAAAATGACTGCAATACAAGGTCAAATAGCAAAAGAAAAACTCATCATTATTCACTGTTGTCAAAGTTTTCAGTATCACATTGTAATTAATAAACTTTTTATGTAAATTGTAACTTGATACAAATTGATACAACTTGATATACTGACAAATTATGATAGATGAAGTTATTGGAAAGCTGCATTTTTCATTGGTCAGCTGAAAGCGGTAGTATTTACTAATTTGTGTGACCTACAGATAAAAAATCAACATGCTGATGAGAATAAGGCTGGGTAATATTTCTGTGTTTAGTTATCTCCTGAACTCCCAAATCAAATGAAACCCCTTTTAATGATCTCCCCTAGTGAACATTGTAACACCCCGAGTTGGTCAATATCTTGATGCCATAATTTAGATGTAACATTTATGCCGTTTGATTCAAGTTTTTATGTTTGTTGTGCTTTGGTTATATCACGCCTGCCATACTCTAGTTATAACAATCAGAAAATGTCTGTCAGCACTAACTGAAACACCACAAAATAAACAAAACACATTTGACCAGCAAGACGGACTGTGATGGGATATTCCATCTTCTTAAAAACCTGCTGAGCTTCTTAAAACCTGTCATATTACATCTTGTATTTGTCCCAGCTTCTGCTTAATGCCTCCACTTAAGATAAAATGCGTCAATTGAACAGCAGGCTTTTAGACAAATTATGGTAGGGTATATTATTTCTGTCACATGCTACATGTAGGTTAGGGCGGTCTTCATTCAAGAATGTTCCTAGTTCAGTATAGTTCTGTGTTTTACATTTTTATGATGTTGTTCAAATTATTGAAAACAAAACAGGAATTAAAGATTATATTATTGAAGCTTGATAAAAGTATGTTTTTAATTTATTTTTTATTGTTTTGTCTTACTTAATTATGAGTTCACTGATTTGGATTAAGGTTGAACTAAGTCAGATATGAATTTTTTAAAAGTTTTACAGCCGTGTGCCATTTTTGTTCAAAAGTGCTTTCACAAAATGGAATGTTAACTTTCAGTAAATAATATAAAAATGAGAAGATTTAAGATATTTATTGTGCAAATGTCGAGCAAAATTTGGACAAGTGTGAAATTGGAATTATCAGAACACTCAAGTAAAAAATTAATGCATTACATTTTTTTCGTATGATGCATTACATCTATTTTCGTATGAAGGAAAACTTAGAAAATATCCTTTCCATATGCTTTCTGTGACTATAACATTTACTGTTTTAAGCGCGTATGTTTATTTCTCCATCAAAGAAGACTGTATTACCATAGATGACAAACATAAAATATTAACACGTGTTACAAATTTTGTTTTCGATAACCAACATTCCATATAATGGAATATATATATGGTGGGTTGAGATTTTTGTTCAAAAATAATAATGAGTCAATTAAATAATTAATAAAATATGAATGTGAAAATTAAATAAAAAAGAACTCCCATGTTGGTGAGATATTTTATAAGTAAACAAGGTTTTCATTATTGTTTTTTTTTTTGCCAAACACAAGAACCATTTGTTTTAAACAAATTTTATGTTACTTAATTTAAAATTATGTGCATTTTTGTGCTACATACATTTTCATGAAATGATAATCATAAATATAAAAACTAGAATATTCACAACTTGTGTTAATTTCACGTATATTAGAATGTTGGTAAAAGTTATGATACAGGATTTCATCTATTGAATGATGTTTGATTTGGAAACATCTCTGAGTAAAATTCAGTAACATAACATTTTTCATTTACATACCGGTAATGGTAACATACAACACCCAAATGTTCATAAGATTTTATAAACATTACACTTTTTATAATTCTAGATGAGAAAAAAAAAACAGTTATAATTATGTTTTGGGTTATAAGAGTGAGTATAGGATTGGGTTTTAAAGTAAGAAAATATTGAGCATTTTATTGTGTTATGGTCACACATCAGGAAAACTGGGCTGGGTGTTGTAAAGAAAAACTTGGCAGTTCAAAATACAAATAATTTGCATGTCTGAAATAAGTTGTTATAAGTGAATTGGTTCTCATACAGTTCAAGTTCTTATTCATTCCTCCGATCCACAGGCCAGTTTGTTATTCATAATCATTTGGAAGTGTTTTTCTTTCCTTTGTACAGTATATACATGGCTAGATTCAGAGCGCAATAAGCATGAGGTAAAAACTTTCTAGGGATGTTCGTGGGCATGTTCTGTCAGAATTGTTTTTAGAGGGATGCGATTTGGAGTATATTTCGCATGTTTTTAATCAAACACATGCTTTAAATGAACAAATTTCATACTGGTTAGATCAAATAATACATGTAAAACACAAACACATGATTGTTTCTTACATTTGTCACATAAGTTGTCTCACATTTTCACTGAGGCATGTGTCTCAGTGTGGCAAGGACCCTGATAAATTAGAGCCCCAAATCCTAAAACTAAGATCGTTTTGTGACTTCCCATCATTTTACCCTGTTGGCTGTGTGATAGTTGAGATAGGAGACAGTGAGTGCTTCTTTTGTCATTGACTATGGATCTGTGATATATTTGCAGAAACCCTGACGACCATTCTTGGACAGTTAGAAGATGATGATCCTGTAGAGAGGAACACCCGGCAACAGCTTGCTGCCTCTCACTTCGTACAACAGGTATTTTCAAGAGCACACCATGCTTCTTTTACTTCAGTAAAAATCTCGGCACATGGCTGCCTTCAGTCGAAATTGTATTTGATGATAAAGTTTTTAATTATTAAGCAATTGGTTTTTATTTTGGGGTTTTTGTACTATAAATTATGCCCTTGGTATTTGTAAAATAAACAGTGTATGTTAATTTAAAAGACTTGTTTTAAAAAACTGGATATTTTTTCTAAGTTTACATGGGGGTATAGAAATTTCACCATCAGATCATTCTTAGCTATGTATTTTACAACTTTATATGATACATTAATTTAAAATTTAATCGTGTTTGGTATTGTTCACTCAGTTTTTAAAACTTGAAATGAAGCATTAGGCATGTACATGTAACTTGCAGACTTGGAAATGTTGTGGTTTATGTTTACAGGACTTGGTTCCCATGTTGTCCGATTTGGAGGATGATCCAGATGTGTTCCAGCTAGGAATCAGGTAGGACTGATTGTCTGTTTACTGTTGTTGTTGTGTATTTGGAACCTGAATAGCATTCTCACACACTTGATTTGTTTAAGACTTTACTGCATACAATACAGGTTTTATCACATATGCAGATCCAGATCAGCTGGCACATCTGTGCTGTCTGATCAGGATCTGCACTGTTCGCTTTTTGATTTATTAGGTTATTTATGAGCAAAATAATGAACAGTGCAGATCCTGATCAGATGGCATGGTTGTGACAGCTGATCTGGATCTACACTGTTTACGCATGCATAAAAAGGCATTTATATGGAGTAAAGGGTTAAAATGCTGTAGCAGTAATTCCAATTCTGATGCTAATTCTTTCAGTTTGATGCAAGCAAATTTAATTTCTTAATTCTTTTGAACCTACTGAAATCAGACGATAGGGTCAATGAGTAGTCTCAATAATTCGACGGCAAGCACAGACCCATTATCATACTGACATTTTTCGTTGTCTGTCCTTTACGTCTCAAGCAGTTACGATCAAAACTGTGGTGGAAATCGCATTGATTTGAATAGTAACTGGGTTGTCCATGTCGCGCACAAATAGTTGTGCTAGGTCAATGAGGTGCAAAAAAACAATCTGAAAAATTTTCAACAAGTGCATGAAAACAGGTAACTTTTGTGTCTATTGCATTTTAAATATAAAAATAAAATTTTAACTTAAAATCAATGAATGAAGTTAAAATGCTTACTATAGAAAGTATCTTTAAAATACAATAATCCTGTATGTCTTGAATAAGGGCCAGATGGAAAAACAAATGCTGGTCACTGATTGGTACAAATTTTCTCCAAGGGAAAGTTTGGACATTACAGTCGGAGGTCAGTAACACTCAGTATAGGATAAGTCCACTTGTCAGAAATGCCACAATTAATTTGGGATCTTTTTTATGGAATTTTGTATAGTAATGGAATGAAACAAAATTGATTTTGTTAGATATGACAAAGTTGTTGGCGATTGTTTCCGGCCTAGAGAGCTTGAATAATTGGAGTATGACATGTGGCATTGGAAATTGTGTCCTGCCTACAGACCTTGCTGTAATAAATAAGGAGAGTGATCACTGTTTATAGAACATTCTTGCATCAAACAATGCTGAACGCAAAGGAAATAAAAGAAGACAAGTCCTTGTTTCAGCCAATTAGATGCTTGGTATTTTAGACTGGTCTCCATTCTCATTTATAATCTTGGAGTCTGTTACAGCAGTAAACCCAACCCTTTAGATCAGTCCTGAGAATAATGTTTATGGGGAATATGTTACTTTGGTTTAAGAAAATTGTAATAATATTAGAGCTTAGTGTAAATCCTGGATCATATAATTATTATAGCCTGCGATGTTTACAATGATTTCAAGTTTTTTTTAAGCAAGTGGTCTTCAAGTGATTTCTAATCTTTAAAATATGTACCCTCCATGAAACCCTATCACCTGGCACATCCGTGCCATCTGATAAAGATCTGCACTGTAAGCTTCTTGGTCAGAAATAACCATATGAATGAAAAAACAAACAGTGTAGATCCTGATCAGATGGCACAGATGTAATGAGTGAGTTATATTTGCACTAAGTCTTGACCCAGATACACTGTTTGCCATTTCAGCCAATGAATTGCTGCAAAACACACCTTTAACAATTAACTAATTGAATGATATTTAAAGAAAAACTAGTATATTTACAGCAGTTTAGGTGATTAAAAATTTATATTCTCAAACAAATTGTTGAAACCCAGTAAAATGATTGTTTATATGGTAACAAACACATTTCTTGAATTGGTTTAAGACATGCATAAGAACAATATGAAATTTTATCTTTCTTGTTTATATAATTGTGACTCAATCGGCAGCTATTGTGAAGTCTATTATAAGAAATAAAATAAGTTTGAACTGTATAATAATAGTTAATCTTGTGAAAATTGACTGTAACATGAGTGTGTTTACTTGGTTAAAGGTGCCTGGTCATGTAGCAACACCAAAACATGAAGTGTTTTCAAATATCAAAATTTATAAATAAAGTGTAGACAGGGACCGACAAATTCCTAAATTTTCTTGTTGCCCTCTGGGTAAGTATAATTTTGATCTGGTTGCCCGGAAAATCGCGTGAAATTGTAGATTGTAAAAAAACAGTTTGTTAAGCAATAACAGTACATCCTTTGTTACAAACAAAATGCACATACCTTCCTTAAACATCAATGTATTCTATTTCAAAATAACACATTATAAATTAATGCAAATTTATTCTGATTGTAAAAATGTGCACAGTTCACAACAGTAAAAAATCAGAGGTAAATACTGGTAACTCCAAGCTCACACTATTATTCAAGACACAGATCAAAAGAGTATTATATACTGTAGCATTCCATTGAATTTGAGAGTTATTAATACTGTCACATATAAATAACACAGATTGTCATCTTAATCTTCAACTCTGAGGTCTTCATCATCTTGGTCTTCATCAGCCTCAGAAGCCACTGGTGCTGGACTTGGTACCTCATTCAAACAGTCCTCTGAAAATAACATTATAAACAAAGTGAGGAAAAGAAGCTATGAGATTTTGTTTTTTAATCAATTTAATAATTAAACGTATTATCTCCCTTTTTACTTTAGATTTTCACTGACATGATATATTGATTAGTATATATATGATTTTTTATTTTGCAAAAGCTGACTTCAAATCTGTAAAAAAATTTGCTGTTTTTCATCCCTTTTGTTCATATTATATTTATTTAGTAATATTTTAGCTCATACGAAATAATTTGCGGAGATTTTGTTTTTTTTAATCAATTTAATAATTAAACTTATTATCTCCCTTTTTACTTTAGACAACAAGTTTCGCAAAACTAATATTTACCTTCGTATCACAAAACGATCTATTCTAAAATCTAATCCTAATTACTTAACACGGTAAAGCACATACATCAATAAATTAAAGCATTATTTTAAAATTCAACTGAGGAATTTTCCGTAGAAAGTACGGATTAGTCAGTACTGTAAGATATATAGTTTGGAATAACTCGATTTAAGTAACCTAGTGAACTAATCGATTCAATCATTGGCAATCAACTTACCTTGATCTAATCACTTCTCGTCAAAAATTAATTCAGCGCCGACAAACGACTAAATAAACAACTTTTTAATTGTCAAAGACACAATTTTGACAGTTTTGACAGCTTGTGTGATCACGCTGCCGCATAATCTCGCGAGAATCAAAATATCTCGCGATAAAGATGGTACCGATTGTTGTGGAAATATAGGCGGGTCGAGTAGTGCAAATTAATCAAGGATTAACGTTGATTGGACGATTTTTATACAGGTAGGCGGTGCTGAATCATACGGTTCGTCGGTAATCTCATGATTAGCGAAAGTTGTATATTGCTGTGAGACTTTTGTTTATTCGGCAACTTGATTTAATAACCACCCCGGGCAACTAATTACGGATTTTTATGGTGGCCCGGCGGACAAGCTCTTTAAAATTTTACTGGCCCGGCAGATCAAAGCTGGTTGCCCGCGGGCACCGGGCAAAGGATTTGTCGGTCCCTGATTGTAGAAGACCTGCAAATCATGCAAATTTGATGTAATATTCTTACACAGTCATGTACCAGTGAATATATTTAATGACAGAAGTTATATCATAACCAACATGGTAAAATTCACTCACGAAAAGTCCTGAAAAGTACTTATTAGTTCAAAATTTATGCAAAATTTGTTCTATCATTTAAAGGCATTATATAGTAGTACAAATTGTATAATGGTAACTACCTCCAACACATTGATGTATTCCACCCTGTAGTCTGAATATGTAGCTTTAAATCAGCGTGCCTGCAGAACTTATTATTTTTTTTGCTTGAGATTTGAGACTGGTTTCTATTCTCAGTTTTATAATCTTTGGCCCAAGTCAGTGTCAAATGTGTAAAAACATGAAAATACAATTGTGGTAGTATTCTCATCAAAATTCCTTTAGCTGTCTTGTAAACCACTTTAATCTCATGGGTTAATATTGGTCAGGTAAGCAGATCAGGTCATCGTTTTTCTCTTGTCCACAAAGTATGCACTTTATTGTTTTCAAAACATTTTCTTGGAAGTTTCAAGATAATGTGTTAGAAAATTTGCGTTGATGAGTAGAAGTTATTTTTGCAGAATTTATAAGGATTGGTCAATAAAACTGAATGATTACATGTATCTAGAAAAATATGTTTTATGACAAAGGTGACTTTGAAAGAAAACATAATAATAGTAATAAAAAAATCATTTTGGTTTTTTCATTCTACTAGGGTTAACAGTTAGTAAGCAGAAAGTGATGTTTACTTAATTTCTCAAATGTGTGAACATTATTAATCAATGTTATGTACCTGGTCAGCTTTCTTAAACATCATTCAATTGACCAACTTTGGCTAAGTCCTTTATTCTATGAAAAGCTTCGGCTGTATTTTGATGCTTAATTGTCTAAAATAGTTTGAACAATTTCTACTCAAACAAATAGTCCCTATCTAGGAGTGATATCAATAAGGTTCTAAGTAATATTAGATAAAGAAGCTTATAGAATCTTTTGCATTCATCCCACAAATTATAGTATTTTAGTTTCTCTATTATTGTGAAATGATCCATACATGTACTGTGATGGAAAATGTGTGATATTTTCATGCATTTGGTCTGGAAGTGTGGGACAGCTACTCTATAAAGAATTCCATGGGCACTGACATGTTGGTAAGGTGGCAGCACCAATTGTTCATTTGTGGTAAAATGTGAAGAATTGGACTTGCGGAATTTTGACTGATACATTATTTGAAAATTTACCCTTAAATGGAAATTTGAGAAGTTCAGAAATGAGTTTTATCCCTTCAATCCATATATATATATGTGAGCTATATCACATGTGCAATCAGTGAAGATCCAGATCAGCTGACACATGCCTGGTGTCTGATCAGGATCTACAGCAGTCTTGATTAGAAATACCCTAATGAATCAAAATGTGAATAGTTAACATCCTGATTAAACTGCACAGAATGTTCTATACTATGTTTCACATGTCTAGTGAAAATGCTGCAAGATGAACATCTGCAGACACGAAACATTTACCATGATCACAAAGGTCAATGTCAAACCATTTCTTCTTTTCTGTTGCTAGGTTACTGGTGAGTCTCACACAGCCAGTAGAATATCTTCGGCAGGGGCATTGTGGAGGTCAGAAAGGTCAAGGTGAAACAGAGGTACCAGCGTGGGTCTGGGATGTCAACTCCATGTTGATCGAGGCAAAAACAGTGTGTTCCAACACAAAATTCATAAAGGCTGTGTTTACAGAAATTGAGAGAATTTTTGAAGATGTAAGTTCATTATTTACTTTTCTTATTTCTCACCTCAATACTGTTTGACGTCAACCAGTTTGTATTTGTTTGAAAAAGGAGGTTTTGTTTTTAATTCATTGTTTTTAATAAGATTGTATTTGCTATGGTATTATAGACTGTTTGAACGTGATTAACCTCAAACATGGCCACATTAATTGTATTTACACCAGTGATTGACCTTAAACATGGTCACATTAATTGTATGTACACCAGTGATTGACCTTAAACATGGCCACATTAATTGTATGTACACCAGTGATTGACCTTAAACATGGCCACATTAATTGTATGTACACCAGTGATTGACCTTAAACATGGTCACATTAATTGTATGTACACCAGTGATTGACCTTAAACATGGCCACATTAATTGTATGTACACCAGTGATTGACCTTAAACATGGCCACATTAATTGTATGTACACCAGTGATTGATCTTAAACATGGCCACATTAATTGTATGTACACCAGTGATTGACCTTAAACATGGCCACATTAATTGTATGTACACCAGTGATTGACCTTAAACATGGCCACATTAATTGTATTTACACCAAATATCGACCTTAAACATGGCCACATTAATTGTATGTACACAAGTGATTGACCAGTCACCATTTCAGTCAATCAGATGCTTAAGATTAGAAACGGATTTCCAATCTCAGCCAAATGAACTGTTGATAAGTGTTCAATGTTTGTGTTGTTACAGGCAGGAGAATATGACTTGACTGAGTCGGATTGTGAGTCAATCAACCAGTGTCTCCTAGTCATCCAGAACCTGCTCTACATCCAAGACACACCCGGACACGACTGCCTCACGGGAATACATGTTGTCTTCTTGAGGTGAGAAACCTTTATTTTTCTACTATTGTACATAGCAGTACTGGGATTTGAACCCAAGAATCCTTAGCAGACAGCTGAGCGCTCTACCACTGAGCTATCTTGGGACTTCATGAGAAATATTTTCTATCGTTACCATTCTGTACAGTGTAATCTCTATAGCCTACATCACTGAAGAGCAAATACCTTTGCCCAAGGTCATAAAACTAAGGAGAATAGTTTCAAATTGCAAGCTTCTGAATGGCTGAAATGGCGACTGGTCACCAGATGCTTGAGATTTGAGACTGGTTTACCATCGCAGTTTTATGATCTTGAGCCCTAATTACAGAAACCAGCCCTGTATAAAGAAACGAGTCTGTTGTTTTCCATGTGGTCAGTTACCATCTCCAGAACACAGCACAGATGTGCCAGCTGATCTGGATCTACACTGGTCGCACATGTGTAAAAATGTGTATATTATGGAGAAAAAGGGATAAAAGCATTCATTTTGTCTTTTTGCAGACAACTGTTTTAAATATGGGTTTTAACTTGAGTCACATTTTCTATCAATGTAGACCCAGATCAGCCTGTACATTCATTCTATGATCATATTCTACATGTTATTGAATTAAGTCAAAATATTTTTACAATGCTCCACTTGACTTTTGAAATTTTCAAAAAGCCTCATTTTGACCCTTATGATTTGGGTTAAAGGGTAATGTTTTCTTCAGATTAGGGGTATTTTGGCAGTAAATTGGGGAAATCTCCTAAAATGATCAAAATGACCATTGAGATTCAGCACAAATTGGAGCATCTGTTTCTACAATACTTCCTTATGAAAATTAATTGGTCTTATTTTACAACCAGACACGCGCCTGACATATATTAGAGCTTGTTGAATATTGATCAGACCTGTTTTCTGTTTCAGAAACCTGTTTCAGTGCAGAATCGACAAAATTCTCCTGTTCCTGCTTAACTCAAAACAAAAGGTAAGCTGTTCTTCAGTTGTATCTTTCCTAATGAGATTCGTGTTTGTTATTTCAAGCTGTTACTAGCTACATGTATCGAGAGATGTTAGCAGAGAGTAGTTTTATTCAGAGATACTAATAAGCTCTGTGTAGAGGGATAGTGGGAAAATAGCTTCATCTACAGAGGGGAAGAAACTAGCTACATGCAAAGAGAAATAGAAACTAGCTACATTGAGGGAGAGGCAATATTAAGAGAAGTTGATGATTTAACTACATGTAGAGATAGGAGCTATAAGCTACTTGTAAAAAGGAAGAGGAACCAGCTATATGTAGAAAGGTAGTATAACTGGCTACGTGTAGAGAGAGGAAGATACCAGCTACATGCAAGAGTAACTATCTTCATGTAGATAGGGAGTTACTGGCAAACTGTAGAGAGGGAGAGTAACTTGCTGCATGTAGGAAGGGAAAGTATCTGGCTGCATGTAGGGAGGTTGAATAACTGGCTACATGTAGAGAGAGAGAGAGCAACTGGCTACATGAAGAGAAGGTGAGTAAACTGGCTACATTTAGGGAGGGAAAGTAACTGGCAGCATGTAAAGAGGGAGAGTTACTGGCTAAATGTAGAGGGGGAGAATAACTGGCTACATGTAGAGTGAGAGTTACTGGCTAAATGTAGAGGGGGAGAGTATCTGGCTACATGTAGAGAGGGTGAGTAACTGGCTGCATGAAGAGGGGAAGAAACCAGCTATATTTACAGATGGAGATTATCTGGCTACATGTAGAGAGGGAGATCACTTGGCTACATGTACAGAGGGAGATTATCTGGCTACATGTAGAGAGGGAGATTACTTGGCTTCATGTAGAGAGGGAGATTTATGGCTACATGTAGAGAGGGAGATCACTTGGCTACATGTAGAGAGGGAGATTACTTGGCTACATGTATAGAGGAAGATTACTTGGCTACATGTAGAGAGGGAGATTTATGGCTGCATGTTAAGAGGGAGATTAACTGGCTTTATTTAGAGAGGAGATAAACTGGCTGCTTGTAGAGGAAGAGTATCTGGCTAAATGTAGATAGGGAAGAAACCAGCTACATGTAGTAAGGACCATGAACTGTCTTCATGTAGAAAGGAATAGGAACTAGCTTTATATAAAGAGAGCAGATTTATATTTTATGAAAAAAGATGATTATTTGCCCATTTGGTGACAAATGGTTAAAAATGGTCTATTGAAGCATCAGTAGAAACAAGTAAAATGAATTTAGCCCTGTCTGCTAGAGTTTTCAAAAGTTGAGATGTAATAGCTGTAAATTCATTGTATGGCAACTTTGAAGAATCAGACCCAACCCTTCAAATCACATGAATACATTTTTGTATACAGACTCGTGTTGTATTTCATTCAGTTTTCAAGAATTATCTTGTTATTTATAATTTAACTAAATTTAAATAGAATAGTTATGTATTCATAATTGTTTTCAACGTCTTATACTTTGGAAAGTAGAAATGTGATCATAATTATGAATCTCAGAAACAGCCTATTATGTAGCACGACACATGGTTTAAGTGTCATTATATCGTATTTGAAATCACATGTCTCATCTCACATTTCATGTAATTACCCACTTGTTGTCATGACAAGACTTCTATTCAAGTAATTTATTCCCGCAGCGCACATAATCCTTGACTTTAAACATGCCAGCACTGCTCAACATGATATATCTACTTTAAAGTTGCGCAAACTTTATTCAATAACGTCAACACTTAAGCCAGATGTGAAACCATAAAAATATACCGGTAGCTATTTTGGGTTTTTATTTTGATGGAGAAATCCCATAAAACCTTACATTCATGTGGAAGCTGGGCGGGTAAAGTGTTATCCAACAGTCTCTGTGGGCAAAGATTTGTTTGTTATGATGCTAATCACTGAGCTGTTGATGATGAAACACACTCAGTGTTTCATATAGAAAGCTAAAAATAGAAAATTCTTCATGAAATTTATAAAGCTTTGCCATGTTCTCACAGCTATGCCAATCCCTGTTGCTAATTGTTTGTTTTTGTCAGCATGGGGAGGCGGGAGGGGGAAAAGGCATTTAAAAATCACAGATTGATTGTAACAAGAAAAAAGAAAATTTGCAAACGATGTTCTAACAAAAATATGTTTAATCAAATATACATTATTATATAAATATAATTATATAAATATATGTAAAATTGTTCTACATGTATGAAAGTCTTTTTATGTACATGCACAAGAAATCACAAGAATGCGAAATTTGAGGGTCAATGAACCTAAGACTATGCCAAACCAAAAAACTAAACTGAAATATTATTTTCTAATTATGCAGCACTGAAATAATGTTGTATCACCTTGGCAATAAGTTGATTGCCTTTAGATGTTTTTCATGAACATAGAGCTGTATTCACATTGGACTGGCTACAAGATAAAACTAAACAACTCCATTGTAGGAATGTATATGATGTTTTTACTGTAAAGATATCTTTTTCTCCATATACATTGTATACATGCCTTTATGGCGTGGTGAACAGTGTAGATCCTGATCAGCTGGTACATTTGTGCCGTCTTATCAGGATGTGCACTTTTCACTTCCTTTTTTATTTTAGGTTATTTGGGACAAAGAAGCGAATAATGAAGAGCTTGATCAGATAGCACAGAAGTGCCAGCTGATCTAGATCTAGACTGGTTTCATGTGCGATAAAATGCATGTATATGGTTAAAACAGTCAGTTATGTTTGTTGTTATTGTTTCAGGATTTCTGGGGAGTGACGCTAGTACAGTTGATATCTCTTCTTTACAGAGACTTGGTAAGTTACTGTCACTTGTTCTTGTATACCAGTATCAGCACTTGCTGGGCTGTTGACCAGTGCTTGTAAACCTCGTCTCGTCAGAAGAGTTTAATGAATCTTGACATGTGCTGTGAGGCCCATAATTTACCCTACTTCTGTAAAAAAAAAGGTAGTTGGTTAAATAAAATTATGTCAAAAGTTGGTAAAATACGTAATGCATTTTCTAGGTTCTGATAGGAAAATTTGCTTGTCAGCTAACTTTGGGCAGAAACTCAGACAGTCTATGGGTAGTACTGCAGTAAATCAGTTGGGCCTTTTTGCCATCTTAGAAAGAGTTTTCTGGTGACCAGACATACACAAAAGATGTTTTTAAAATCCATGTATACCCTTTCTTCCATATATACATATATATGTGCATCCAGTGTAGATCCAAATCGGCCAGCACATCCCTGCTGTCTGGTCAGGATCTGCACTGGTGGCATTTTGGTCAGAATTAACCTAATGAATCAAAAAGCAAACAGTGCAGATCCTGATCAGATGGCACAGATGTGCCGACTTATCTAGATCTACACTGTTCTCCCACACAAAAAAGGTGTGTCAGTGGAGGAAAGGTATAAAGACATACTGGCAACCCATACATACCAACCAACTTAATAAAATTGGATTAGATTTATCTTAATGAATTACAAACATCGGACTAAAAATGTTAAAATATATTGGCAATAAAAATGTTAGTGTCCAGTAAATGTCTGTTGAATGGACGAACTAATGTGTGCGTGTGATTGAACCATGTGTGATAATCTGTTGACTTAATCCTCTTTATGTTGAACTCGGTTGTGTTTATTTGTAGGTGAGTGAGATATTTGTACGGATAGAGGACATGTCTTCATGTGGGGAAGAGTCATGTGACTCCTCCAACTGCTCTCACTGCGAGGCAGCCATGGATCGACCATTCCCGTTTGATCCCACCTTCCACAATTCAGCATCAAAAACTGACAGTTCGGACAGCTCTGGCAAGAGTTCACCGGACTATACGAGAAACACCGTGAGTTCTTCAGCTGACTCAAAGACAATGATATTACTGGATCAACAGGGCAGTGAGAGTCCTACATCATCACCACTTTCATTGTGCTTTAGAAACTCGTGTCAGATAGACCAAGTGTCCGACCAGTTATGTACTCATGTGGATAGCACAGACTCGTGTAGCAAGTGTCAAAATAATCAAAATGTTAAAGAAGACTTCACAAATAGCTCTGAATGTTTGTCCTCAAGTACTATAAAAAGCTCAACAGTTAAGTCAAAATTGGCAAGTGCGTCTTCAGAAATGAAAAGTACAGATTCTAATTCATCCTTGGATGATCTCGGGTAAGTTTATTTTTGTTTCCTTATATCATAGAGTTTCTGCCAAAACCACCTCTTTCATTTTATTTGATTCTTTGAACGTCACTACTAGTTCACTTTGAACTATTTGAACTTTTTTTATTTACATTTTATTTGATTTTCAAGGGTCATATTTATCTTTTTTTTCTTGTAAAATTTTGACCAGTTTTCCTAAATATTCCTCCATGAAAATGACTTCAAGTTCAGAAAAAGCTGGGGTCAGAAGTCGTAAAAAAAATCAAATTTGTTTGCATCAAAATGCAAAAATCTACATCCATTGAAATTCCTGATTATATCAGATAAATATTTTTCTTCTTTTATGGATGGTTTAGCCACAGTTGTAACATACATTAGTCCTAAGTCCGAGATTGAAATTTATTTCTATCTTATGCTGGTTAAAATATCTTTTCTGTTATTGTTTTGCTAATTTGATAGATTCAACAAACATGTATTATGAAATGGCATAAAAAGTGTTTGTTCAAGATATTACATCAAGATGCCATGTGCTTGTTCCCATCTTCTACAGGTTTCCATTGGAATTATTATGCCTGTGTGATTACCCATGAAAAACGAATTAATGCGCTATTATTTATTTTTCAGGTCCCAGTTAACAGACTTTACTTTTAATTTTTTGCAAAATGGTTTCTCAAGTCTGGTCAACATGCTTAAGGTAATTATAATTTTGTAATGGCTTTGTTGAACTTACTGCAGTATCATTTTATTTCGTTTTGGCTTAATTTTCGCATATTTCACTTGCTTGCCTGTTCAAATAAACAATAGGGTATTGGAAATAGGTCTGTCTAAAACGATAAACGTTTTGATGTTTTGGTCATGGCTTCATAAGAAATTGGATTTGCGCCAATTGACATATGCACGAAGTAGTCATTTTTGCGCGAAATTTCGTGCCAGTGAAATTAAACAAATCACAGTAGATTGGACATGATTTGACATGTTAGTATGATTTTACCCCTTACTTCATGGCATATGGCTGTTATTACATGGAGGAACAGAGTAGATCCAGATCAGCTGACTAATTCTTGCCCTGTAATCAGGTTTTACACTGTTCGCTTTTGATTCATTAGGTTATTTCTGACTATCAAGCATACAGTGTAGGTCCTCACCTGATTAGTTGGCATGGATGTGCCTGCTGATCTGAATGTACACTAAACAACCCAATTGTTTTACATACCCTGATAAATGTGATTAAATATTGATTCAATCCTTTATTATAAACCTGTGCAAAAAAGTCATGTTAGGCATATGAGAGAAAGTTGGTAGGAGACAATGTAGAAAGTGTCTGTCTCAGTACACCTGTGTTGTTGTTGTTTTTCAGCAATCATTGATGCAGACATCCAATGACTCCCATCAGGCCCTCGATGATTCATATTTCCTTTGGAGCGTTGCTTTCTTTCTCAAGTTTGCTCGCAGAAAAGAAATAGAATTCAAGAAAATTAAGTAAGTACCTGAATACATTATGTAGGGTTGTGTGCGAAATATTAGTCAATGTACCGTAAAATTCCTTTAAAACACCCCCATGGGCGTAACATTTTCTGAAAGGGGGCTGATTATTATTTATATAAATTATTTTATTCTAATATTATATTCTGAATGATATTGGATAATAAAAATGAATTAAATGATTTTTCCCCTAAAATAACATGGGGTGTTGAAAAGGAATTTTATGGTAATAGCTTTATTTAGAAGTTCTGCACTCAACCATTGAATGTTGTTAATAGAAGGTTTAGTGATTTTTGTACTATATAAAGTTATGGTTGTTAACCTATCCCCGTCCAAACGGAGATGAGTAGATTATATTTGGTTGAGACATAAATTTATTTGTGTAACATTTTCATGAAGAATTAACAATATCTGTTCCGATTTACAAGTTAAATAAAATGGTGTGACCTTTTGTTCACACCCTCTACCAGAAGAGACAAGTTTCAAACATTCAAAGACAAGTTTGGTTTGGAATGTCTTTGAATGTTAGAGAAAACAGCAACCGACTGATATTAAAATTTGAGTTTTAAACTTTTGATCCCACCTAATACTGAGCTTTGGGTCATTTTAATGCAGGAACATACAGAAAAAGTGGTCATATTATTCAGGAATAAAGATATATATTTTGCCTTTACATTTTAAATATAAAGTAAATGTTTATTTGAACCATGAATATAAGTTAAAATGAAGTAAAAGCAATTTTATCAGTAGTAAAGTTCACTGAAAACAAGATATGACTTGTAACCATCTGAGTATAACCCCTTAAAAATTTCAAACAGGAGTCAGATGACCCCTGGTTTTCAAAAGCTATTGAAATCCTTGATTCAGTAGGAAACAACAGATAATTCTAACTTCACTCTTTTGTATATAATTCCTGATTGTCAGGACAGAATACTCTCGGTTCTTCAGTCACATGCTTTCACACGATGTCTAGATTTATCTAAAGGTTTCACACTAATACTGTCTAAGTTGTAAAATGCTTTTATAATTTTCCCCCAATCAAGAAATCAAATATATTTTTAGCGATGACAAATGTTCACGTGTTACAAGTCTTTCTTAGGTTGTCATGTGTTTGTCATGTGTTTGAAAGTATGTGAGAACTGCCTCTATTAGTCACCAGTCTGGTTACTACAGTTCTTGAGCATGCTACTTCATTGATATTCTCTGGAAGGAAAGACTCCTGGCTGCGTCTAACACTTTACTCCATATATATCCATTTTATCACATGTGCCAACATTGTTGATCCAGATTAGCTGGCACATCCGTACTGTCTGATCAGGATCTAAACTGTAAGCTTTTTGATGTGTTAGGTTACCTCTGACTAAAATGCAACCAGTGCAGATCCAGATCAGACAGCTGATCTG
Source organism: Corbicula japonica (assembly GCA_038501625.1). Lineage (NCBI taxonomy): Eukaryota > Metazoa > Mollusca > Bivalvia > Venerida > Cyrenidae > Corbicula > Corbicula japonica. The sequence continues at coordinate 545,320 of JAZAYU010000030.1, read as the reverse complement.
GATCTACACTGGTCGCACATGCGTAAAAAGGCGTAGATATGGAGAAAAGGGTTAAAATCATCCCATTACTCCATGGGATATGGCTGCACATTCATGCAGTCTGATCAGGTTCTAAACAGTTAACGGTTAAATTCAAAAGGTTATTTCTGACCAAACAGCAAACTGCGGTTCCAGATCAAATAGCAGGGATGTATCTGTTCATGTGGATCAACACTGGTCGCCCATGTGAAAATGAGTACCCCTGGAGTCAATTATTATATATATGAAATAGACTTCTTTAGTACAAACTGTATAAACAAATGTAAATAAAGGATGGCAAAGCTGAAAATTGCAAAGGTGTTGTTGAGAGATTTTACAATTATATGGCTAATATGTGCACCACACCTTGATGTGGGCTTAATTGACTTGACACTGACAGTGACAGCTGGCTTAAATTACTTCTGTAGGTGATTGTCAGATAATTATAAAACTGTTTTAAGACTGCTTGATATATAAAATAATTGTTATGTGTTCAGAAACGGCTATGCCGATTATGGAGAAATTGGAAACTCTTAGAGGAAATCACACACTTGATCTTGAACTGATTCCTCTGTCAATGATATTGTCAGCTTGGAAATGTTGCCATGGTTACGTATCACTACATAACATGATGTGGCAGTTACCCTCAATGTACTTGTGTGTTACAGAATGTTGCTTACTTAAAATAATCTCCAAAATGTGGAATGTCCAAACAGTGTATAAAACCAGCTTTTACTTCGCTAGTACAGGTGAGAGACCCTGAAGAAGCTTCAGTGACTGACTTAACACTTTTCTCAATATATACTTCTTAATGGCCTGTGTGAACAGTATAGATCCAGATCAGTAGGCACATCTGGGCTGAAGGTTATAAAGCTGAGTTTGGAAACCAGTCTCAAATCTCAAGCATCTGATTGGCTGAAATGGCGACTGGTCGCCATTTCAGCCAATCAGATGCTTGAGATTTGAGACTGGTTTCCATGCTCAGTTTTATAACCTTGGGACCTGTGCTGTCTGTGCTGTCTGTGCTGTCTGATTTGGATCTACACCATTTTTAAAAAATATTTATTAGGTTATTTTTGACCAAAAAAGTGAAAGGTGCAGTTCCTGATTAGATGACACATCTTTTCTTATCTGATCTGGATCTACAACGGTCGCATATTAAAATAAAGTTTTATTTTGTAAAAGGTGAATTATCTGAAAATATAGGAACAGTATCTCTCAAAACTGCTTACAATGAATTTAAAGAAATCCCAATTAATGGGTAAAACCAATTTGTGAAATTGTTGCATTTACCCAGAAACTGTTTTTATAAGTTGTTTTGGTAATTTTCACTTTAAAAGTCATGCGTATGTAATTGCTTATATGCTGTCATTAAGTAAAGGTTGAAGTAACTCACATGTCATACCAGTGTCTTGTACAGTTATATTTAGAAGTTTTCAGGCAGTGCCAGTACTATACTATTTACATGTAATCTTTGATGGACCTATACTAGTTTATCGCTTATCCACTCTTAATGGCTGATATTTTCGTGTGAACGTGTTTTGCTGTATGTCCTATTTTACCCATATCCTGTTATGAGTACTCTGGGGTTGGCTGTTTTTCCTTGAGTGATTAATGTTACATCTGATCATCTGGCAACAGCAATCAACAAGAGAAGTTTGTGGCCTCCCAAACTCCAATCTGCTGTTAGTTTATTGAAAGTCACTGACCTTGACCTTTGACTTACTATCCTCAAAATCAATAGGGTTCATCTACATATTTTGACAAACCTGCCTACCAAATTTGAGCACTGTATGCCAAATTGTTGTCTAGTTGTTGATCGGACAAGGTTGAATACAGACTGACGGACTGCAATGCAACAAACTCCTGCTTTTTCTTATTTAGGGAGACATAATTGAAGATACCTTAACCTTTTCCTTCATATACACCTTTTTACATGTACGAGACCAGTGTAGATCCAGATCAACATGCACATCTGTGCCTTCTGACCAGGATCTGCACTGGTTGCTGTTTTGGTCAGAATTTTTTTTAATATTATTGCAAAAGGTTCAGTGTTTTTCAACTTAAATTCGAAATAACTGTTAGTTGCAATATGAAAAATCCCTTTCAGTTTAACCATTTCCTAGATATATATGCATTTTTACGCATGTGCGACCAGTGTAGATCCTGATCAGACGGCACGGATGTGCCGGCTGATCTGGATCTAAACTGTTTGCCCTAGCAATAAAGGTGTATCTATACAGGAAAGGTTAAATTATGGTTTATTTGGAATTTTTTGAAAAAAAAGATAACTAACAAAATGAACTTTTCAGTTTGGACACAAATTCTCCTAATTTGGTTTCTCTGGGAATTGCTTTGAAAAATGAACAATAACACAGTGAACTTTACAGTTTGTACACAGAATCCTGGTGATCTGAATTATGTGTGGTGCTTTGAAATGTGTGGTGCTTTGAAAAAAGACCTTCTTCGGAGTGATTTTAAGTTCATTTAATAGGAAAATTGAGACTGTATTAGCTTTTTCTCAGCCAGAGTTTAATTGTTTTCTCAATTGTTTTATACTTATTGAAGATATTAGGTTTAAGTCACATGCCGTTGACAGCTTTGTTATTTAAGCAACACATGTCCTGTCAGCACGTGTAGTACAGGGCATGTCATTAACACACCAGTGATTTCATCATCTCAAGAAACGTGAACATTGATTTAATGGACAAGTAACATATAACATATTTATTAGATGCACATAAAAGTCATTAGATAAAATGTTCTGATGAACTTGGTCTCATTGAACATTGTGATTGCTGTTCGGCTAATTATCTGTAAATTCTGAGGTTTAACAAGTGTTTTATCATTGCCTGGAAACACATGAGACATTGTGCCAGTTAGTTTGAAAAAATAAACAACCGCAAAAGACAAAAACACCTTATTTAACCATTTACCCCATGTGCATAGACAAACAGTCCAGATCCAGATCAGCTGGCACAACAGTGCATATTAACTTTTTGATTCGCTAGCTTATTTTTGACCAAGAAGCAAACACTGAGTGTGATCCTGATGAAAATACACAGATATGCTTGCTGATCTGGATCCACACTGTTTTCGCATGGTATAAAACCTGTATGTATGGTATAAAGGGTTAACTGGTGAAAATTAAGTACTCTAGAAGGACTTTACAACAAGAAAAGAGAACGACTAGAGATTTTTTAGTCTAACAATGTTATACATTATCTTCTTCAGTTGCTACCTTGTTTATTGTATAAGCCTCAAAATCTGAGCTTGGATGTGCCTTTTATCGTGGGGCAAACAGTGTAGATCTAGATCAGCTGGTACATCTAATCTGGATCTGCATGGTTTGCTACTTGGTGAGAAATAACCTAAATAATTCAAAAGGGAGCTTGATCATGGTCAGATCAGATGTTCCTACTGATCTGGATCTACACTGGTCACACATCTGATAAAACATGTATCTTTGAAGTACAGGGTAAAGGTCAGAGGCCACTAAATGCTAAAAGCAGGCCTGTATTTGGTAATTTTGTCAAGGGACAATACAGAGTATAATTTTTTACAAGCTATTTTCTGATAGGTAGATATTATAAACTTTTATAATTTTACCTAAAAAATGCAAAAATATGTTTGAAATTGGCAAAAAGTCTATTTTTAATATTAAAAGCCTGTTTTGTCCAAAGTTTTTGGTCTTATCAAAGGTAGGTCTTTTCATTGGCGACTTGGTGAACACATTGTTTTACTGCTGTCACCAAATGCATCTTAGATTGCTCTTTCCGCAGATATAAAGCTCGCTTTCAAAACACCATTGATACAGATCCACAGATAGGTTAGACCTTAAAATATAAGTCTGTTGGAAATGATTTAGTGGTCTCTGACCTTAAATGCTCTGCCCATTAGGGTTTCAGTGATACCAGTTAATTATTTACACCATATATACCCATTTTAATGCATGGAACCTGTGAAGATCTTATGTGCTTTTGATCAGGACTTGCGCTGGTCGCATTTGGTCAGAAATAACCTAATGAATCTAAAAGCGAATAGTGTAGAGGGCACAGATGTACCGGATGATCTGGATCTACACTGTTTGTCGATGCAATAAGGGTGTATCTATGGAATATAGGGTTAACTTGATAAGGACAATTTTATCAGTATATGTTTGGTTAGCTATTGACAGCACTTTACTTAGCTTGTAGTTTTCTGGTTGGGGATTCGATTGTATACTCACGGTATAATTTTGTTTTACAGAGACGTGTTCACAGCAGATGTGTTTGGATTCATTGTCTGCGAGGCTGTTAGTAACGGTGAAGATGTGATCAACTCCTTCAAGAACAAGAAACCATACAACCTAAGCATGAGAAGGTAAGGTTGTCTCCCTTGTATCGTTAACCAGTTCTCAGCCCAAGATCATAAAACTGAAACAGGAGCAGTCCCCTAATCTCATGCCTTTGACTTGTCTCCATTTAACCCAATCATAAGCTTGAGATTTGAAACTGGTCTCCAGTTTCAGTTTTATAATTTTGAGAATAGATATCATGATACTGTAGAATCTCGAAAATAGGCGCATAATCGAATATAAGCAGAAAATAAGCGGATATTTCTCTTACAGAAAACTAATACCTTAAAGTAAGCGCATATTTGTTCCTTACAGTAAAAACTACCCCAAAAATAAGCGCATACCTGTCCCTTACAGTTAAAATATTTCCCAAAAATAAGCGCATATATGCACCCCTCCATAGGTCAGCGGTTTAAGTTGCAGAAAGCTGGGAGCTAAATCGGTCTTTCAATTAAGGATAATTACAGTGTACCTGTATCTTTAACAAAGATCAATTAACGGTATAAGTCAGTAAGTTGTGAACAACTTAAATTGATATTCCCAAAGTGAATCATTTATTCTTTTGTTTGAGTAAAATAAAATGTAATAAAGTACTGTTGTTGTCAGTGTTTGTTTGGGACTACTTATGTTCCTTGAAGCAATATTTTTGTGCATTTGCAATGTTGTTTTAAAATAAATAATGGATGAAACTAAAAATAAAACTAAAATGAAATCTGAAAACTTACTGTAGAGAGAAAATACTGAAATAAATCGTACTAGGCCGCAAGAACTTATTATGTTTGGCTACTTGTTTGTCTGGAGGGGCTAATAAACAGTATATTAGATAATACTGATGATTTGTTGTAGTAAATTTGTAAATAAACATGCATTTTCAAACACTTCTTTTTCTTCAAAGATGGCAAATGTGTTTTAATAATGTTTATTACATGTGTTACTATAAATAGTAACAAATTTATGTTACGACCGGAAGCGTTATTCAAGGTCGCAGGGCATTAACTTATGAGAGGCAGATTATCGATAATGGCCCTGTGATTTTATTTTTAGGTTTTCAATTGTTATTATTGGTTTAATCACAATTCATCATTAAAATAAGAATAAATTGTACATACCCGTAAAATATTCCCAATTAAAAATCACTTCTTTCCTTTTTCTTTTCCATTCATTTGTACCATAATATTCACATAGCTAGCCTAAAGGCTAAAAGCCTGGTGTAAAAGAAGCTCGCAGCAGAGGTATAAGAATGAAACACTCTCAAATCATTGCATTTACAGACTCATACCACAATTATCACTTCTAGCATTCAAAGTTTAGCAAATCCATATCCTCTCCCTTGAGTTAAAACAAAATAAACAAATGGTACTGAATGATATAGTAAACATTCGTTAAATGACGTCACATATTATATAAACTCAAATGACATAGTCACTGAATCATGATGTAGTAATTGTATCAATGAAAGTTCTCGATCAAGTACGAAGTGAAGGGAGATTAACGTACACATGTAATAAATAGGTAAATAAATGGGCAAGCAGTGCCACTTGTTGATAATGGCCCTGCCATATAATAATGTCCCTCGAGCTAAAGCCCTCGGGCCATTATTCATATGACAGGGCCATTATCGACAAGTGGCACTGCTTGCCCATTTATTAACCTATACTTAATGCATGCATGATGTGTGCGTGTCTTTTAGTGTTTGTATAAAAAATAAGCGTATAGTTGATCTAAGCTATAAGCGCATATTAAAAATAAGCGCATATTCAGCGGCTTAAATATAAGTGCATATCAAAAATAAGCGCATATTTGGCGGCTTAAATATAAGCGCATACCTAAAAATAAGCGCATAAAAGCGTCAGGAATTCAAAAATAAGCATACGAGGGATGATCCAAAATAACGTAGACTTTTGTCATTGCATCTTAATTTGAAGCACGTTCGCAATAAATTATATATTAAATTAAATCAAAAAACAAACGTAACAAACTGAACTAAATTATTCATATCTTTAATCGATTTCAAAAGCGCGTCGCTTATTTGAATAACCATGGTAACACGCAGGCAGCGCACGCCGTTGCCATTGTACTTTATAAAGCATAAACCTGTCAATAAAAACAAAACTACTAGTGGAGAAAGAGCCAAACTTCGCAACGTCAAAGTACGGTATACAAAATTTAATGATGTCATGCCGAAATTTTAAGTCATTCTGACTATACGTTTTAAAAACAGTCAATATTTCAGAGAGCTATCACCAACGTTAAAACGTCAGAAATGTCGCCGTCAGATCGCCCGGAAAAACGCGCTATTATAAAATTCTATCATGGTCTTTGATAATCACCTCATGAAAAGCTATAATAATTTAGCAGACGCAAATGAAAACTTCCGTAAGCCGAGCTCTAGTTTTTAAGTGGTACCATTGTTTTTTTTACGGTCAGAAGAGCCATTAAAAAGGACTGGGGTGAGGAAAAAAGAAAAAAAAACGGCGTTACGGCAGTGACGTCAAGCCGGGAGGTTATTGAAGCGGACTAAATTTTAACTATTGTGGTGCTTTCCGAGCTATTCTAGACTGGATGAGGTACCTTGCAACGGATATTGCCGAACAAATGACATTTTTAAAGGTGTGTTAATAATTAACTAACAAATATGTTTTTTCAAAAAATGTTTTTGTTTGGCATTTGAATCATTACAAAGTCATTTATTATCAAATAAGAATAAATAAGTTATTTATAATTTTAATTACACTTGAGTAACAGCTACACAGACTGTGTCCACAATGCAAAGACTTGTGATATATTAACAAATACAAATTGGTAATGAGTTTTTTACAGTTACACGCCCATTGCTAAAGTACCGCGATACTGTGGGTATTGCATTCCCAGCCGTTTCTTCGGCGGTACAAGCGAGAAGAGGACCACTTTTTTGATCGCCTCATAACCACTTGCGAGACTTTGACCAGCAATGATACACTACTATGTTCGATCAATGGGTTCCCCGGAATAGCATTCCGGTGACGGATACTATTTATTTAGAAACTTAGAACATACGCCACTTCGCTAACGCTGCGCCCGTGAATTAGCGTCGTTGACGTTATTAGATCTAATTTGACGTGCGCCAGATAGCGTTTAGTGTATGATTTTAATTGTTCATAGTGTTTTTACGTGATGTTGTATTTTGCTGATATTTTGTAAAAATATGCTGGACATATTCCGATTTAAGCTTGTGTAATTTTATTTGTGGTATTTTGAATAATATAAGAACTATAACAAAAGTCTACGTTATTTTGGATCATCCCTCGTATGCGCTTATTTTCGAGATTCTACAGCATTTGGAAGCCATTGAAGATAAAAATTAATGTTTGGATTTGGTAGATCAGATTTTATAAAATGAAGATGTACAGAAGTAACATATTTGATATTTACCCAAGATCATAAAACTAAATCTGGAGATCAGTCTCAAATCTCAAGCATCTGATTGGCTGAAATGGCGACCAGTCACCATTTCAGCCAATCAGATGCTTGAGATTTGAGACTGATCTCAAGACATTGTTGTTCAGATTATGTATTGTAAATTCCATGAGCCTGGAGCCAAATCATGTTTTCATTCGTAAATATTTGTTCTTGTACTTTTTTTTGTGATACTTCTATCTTGACACAGTTTGCATTGTGCAATGAAAAACATTTGCTCTATTGACTGTGCATAATGTTTAGAGTAGGACACAAATAATATATATTTTTTACTACCCGCATGGGAATGTTCGTGGACCTTTGTTGACTGTGGTGTTTCCATTGGAGAAAGAGTTTGTATTAGATGGATCCAGAATTCTGGATTTTAAACTTTCCAAAAAGGCAGCAGTCTGAACACTCCTGGGTTGAAGGTTATAAAGCTGAGATTGGAAACAAGTCTCAAATCTCAAGCATCTGATTGGTTGAAATGGCGACTGGTCGCCATTTCAGTCAATCAGATGCTTGAGATTTGAGACTGGTTTCCATGCTCAGTTTTATAACCTTGGGCACTGGAAATAAAAAATAAAGCAAATTTTACAGCTATATATAATTATACAAGAAATAGGGTTGATGACATGATAAATAGCAGGTGTATGGTATTGATTTGGTATTGAATGACATAACTGGCAGAAAGTTGTTCTCAAATTCCTTGTCTCTGACTGAAGCCTGTAATTTTCTGTAGAAACTGTCACTTTAAGTCTGTTAATGTTGATATTTTTTGTGGTAGGTTTTCTCATTTTGTGGGTTTACACGTGGTGTCTATTATATTGCCTTTGAAAGTCCTTTAGTCCTAATGATTGGTTTCTATGACATCAACATAAGCCTCCTGTTTCTATGACAACTTATAAAATAAGGCTAATAGGATATAACAAGTTACTGCTGGTTCAGAGAAAATAATTAATTAATCCCTTAATCCTTTCCTCCATATATACGCATTTTTGCCCATGTGCGACCAGTGTAGATCCAGATCAGCTGGCACATCCATGCCTTCTGATCAGGATCTGCACTGGTCCAATTTTGGTAAGAAATAACCTAAAGAATAACAAAGCGAACAGTGTAGATCCTGATCAGATGGCACAGATGTGCTGGCTGATCTGGATCTAAACTGTTAGCCCACGCAATAAAGGTGTGTCTATGGAGGAAAGGGTTAAAGGGTTAAACAAAAAGAAGCCAAATTTCAGTAAAAGAATAGCTTCTTGTAGGAAGTTAGGTTGAGAGGGTAATAGGTAAATAAGCTACTCTTAGACTACAAAATATCATGCAATTAAAGATGTCGCTTAATAAGGAAGTTCAAGAGGGTAAAAGGTCAATAAGCTGCTCTACAAAATACCATGTAAATAACCGAGCCACTTAACACAAGCATACAGCATACCATGTAAATAACCATGCCACTTAACACAAGCATACAAAATACCAAGTAAATAACCCTGTCACTTAACAAGCATACACCATACCATGTAAATAACCGTGTCACTTAACACAAGCATACAGCATACCATGTAAATAACCGTGTCACTTAACAAGCATACAGCATACCATGTAAATAACCGTGTCACTTAACAAGCATACAGCATACCATGTAAATAACCGTGTCACTTAACAAGCATACAGCATACCATGTAAATAACCGTGTCACTTAACACAAGCATACAGCATACCATGTAAATAACCATGTCACTTAACACAAGCATACAGCATACCATGTAAATAACCGTGTCACTTAACACAAGCATACAGCGTACCATGTAAATAACCGTGTCACTTAACACAAGCATACAGCATACCATGTAAATAACCGTGTCACTTAACACAAGCATACAGCATACCATGTAAATAACCGTGTCACTTAACACAAGCATACAGCATACCATGTAAATAACCGTGTCACTTAACACGAGCATACAGCATACCATGTAAATAACCGTGTCACTTAACACGAGCATACAGCATACCATGTAAATAACCGTGTCACTTAACACAAGCATACAGCATACCATGTAAATAACCGTGTCACTTAACACAAGCTTACAGCATACCATGTTAATAACCGTGTCACTTAACAAGCATACAGCATACAATGTAAATAACCGTGTCACTTAACACAAGCATACAGCATACCATGTAAATAACTGTGTCACTTAACACAAGCATACAGCATACCATGTAAATAACCGTGTCACTTAACACAAGCATACAGCATACCATGTAAATAACCGTGTCACTTAACACGAGCATGAAGCATACCATGTAAATAACCGTGTCACTTAACAAGCATACAGCATACCATGTAAATAACCGTGTCACTTAACACAAGCATACAGCATACCATGTAAATAACCGTGTCACTTAACAAGCATACAGCATTATACTTTCAGATTGCATCTGAGTGTGAGCGCTCTACGAGAACTCATCAAGACCTTGACCTTCCACCGAGAACGGGGCCTCGAGGAATCCGAACTACAGTATCTGGAACAGCTGCAAAGTGAGTTTGTTATAGTAATGTCGGTGAAAATGTTGCATGAATCAGGGCTCTCACTAGACTTGCAAACTGGGTAGAAGTTTTGTCATAATTTTACTGAAATATGGAGAAGTTTGCTGTCAACAGCATTCTTTCCCTATATAGTGTATACAGAATGACTTCTCCTATAGCTCAAAAAGGGAGAAGTTTGGTCACTTTTGGGAGACCACTTCTCCCAAGTCTCCCTCTACTGAGAGCCCTGTTGTTACATAAACCTGGAAATATAGGTTTAAGGTCATGTCATTGTTATTGTAAAGATGGGTTGTAGCCAACTTTACAAGTAGGCACATTATAAATGTGTTTTTCTGAGGTTAAGTGTTGGCTGTGAGTATTGGTAATCTTTGAAACTACAATGAAATATGGGTAGGCATTGACATAAAAAAGCAGGGGAAAGGCTAGCTGCATGGTTTCCAATAAAGCACTGTGATAGAAGTTCAGGTCCCAAGGTTATAAAACTGAGATTGGAAACCAGTCTCAAATCTCAAGCATCTGATCGGCTGAAATGGCAACTGGTCGCCATTTCAGCCAATCAGATGCTTGAGATTTGAGACTGGTTTCTATGCTCAGTTTTATAACCTTGGGACCTGATGGCCTTCAACAGTTTGAATTTATTTTCTTTAAATACTCAATTCTTTACTTCATGAATACATAATTTATTGAAATTGGCAGCGAGTGTACATCCAGATCATAATGGTATAGATCTACACTGTTGGCAATATCCTAATGAATCTAAAACTAAAAAGTTTAGATCCTGAACAGAGTGCACAGATTGTGCAGGTTGATCTGGATCCACTCTGGTGACCAACACATTACATAAAAGTCATGTCCATAAAGTACAGGGTAATTTTTGTTTAAGAAAAAAAATTGAATGTACTTAATGGTTTGTTAGTGCTTTCCTTGTTTTGTAACAGAATGTATTTTAGGCCAGACATGTGCTGATATAATCAATAGTTTCTTAGAAAGTATGTGGATAAATAACAGCGCAGTAAGATTTTTTATATCATGTTTCCATGGTAACGAAATCTGTCACATGTTATCAACGTGATGGTTATTTAATCTAGGAAAAGAAGCTTTCTAGACATGTTCTAATAACAAAGATGACCTTTCTTAGGTTGTTTATACCAGCCAGACCTATGTTTTACTTGAAAATCTTAGCATAAATCGAGAGACGGCACGCTTGATATGTCAGGTAGACATTTAATTGAGGCCAGTGTTGCTATTACGTCATGCCTTATATGGAAATGTATCATTAATTGAACTTGAGTTTTGTCGATTCAAGGCCAGTGTGTCAATGTCATACAGAAATTAGGCTCTGTTCTGGGATTCTTTATATAAGTTTTTATTTAATGTCATCTTGCAGACTTCCATACATGGTATTTATGGGTAGTTATTTTTTCACTTTTAGATCTTGAGAATGATTGGACAGCTGAGTAATAAAGGAAATGATTTTATGCTTCATATTAAGTGCAAGTTTCTTTGTACAGAAGTTTTCTTTATGGGCTTTGCTGGCATCTTTCGAATATTTTTCTCAGAAGTTTTTTTCCTGTTTATTTCCTGTAGATTTTGTTTGAGGTAGATTAGTTTGCAGCTGGTTTATGAATATCTTAGAGGCTTAATTTTTGATCCAGTGTAGCAGAATATTTGTCTATGGATAAGTATTCATGAAAATGGAAACTGTTTTTACATCAGCATTCTGATGTAAAGTTTATGAAGATTTTTAATGTCCCCTGAGTTGCACTTGCACTATCTCGCCGTCAACTGTTGACATGTCAATGTCTAATTTAGTTGGACCTGTTCATTGTTCACTGTTCACTAGAATCCTTTAACAAGTCACATACATCATTCTGTATGTGTTCTTAACATTAAACATTACTTCTCTGTTGGTTTCCTAGACATGACTTTCTGGAGATTGACTTTGAAATGAAAGCTATGCTTATTTCTTGTACAAGTACATTTTAACATGTGTGAAACTTAAATACTACCTAAAAACAAAGACCAAATGTAAGTAAAGGCTGTGCAGTTCAACCAGTTTATGATCACATTGGCCCACATATTGTTGACTTCATTTAAGCTCACTAGTTGTTAACGTTGACTTTTGTGGTTACAGAAAACTTGGCAAATATGGCTGACTTGAGACAAGTGTTTCTCTGGCTAATCCGGAACTACCAGCCTGGTTGTCATAGCATCCTGTTTCTTCGGGACGTGATTGTTACAAACCACTACTTCCTGTTGCTCTTAGAGGAGTGGATTGGTCGCGATTTCTGCCAGGACAAGAGAATCAACATGTTGGGGCATGTCAAACAGTATGTACTTCCTGTATTCTGATCCATAACTAAGCGTATATATACTTGTTATTGAGGTCCTCGTTAATCAGTTTGAGTGAGATTATTTTCGTCCATATCAAATGGTAAATACAATTGTCGGGCATGATGCAGCAATCAGTATTCAGTTCCATCTTAAACAATGTTGAACAATATGTAGACTATGGTTCTGGTCCATCAGTATGTACTTTGAATTGCTAAAAAGTCCAGGATCTTGAAATTACCCAAACTATACCTGATAAAGTACTGCAGGAGGTAATGATAAATGTGAATCATCAGAGTTCTACAACAATCGCTTTTGTTTTTCTACAGGTTTGCAGTGACAGGTGTGATGCAGAAATACGGCTATTTACTTCAGAACTTTGTCAGAAACGACCATCATGTGAACAACTGTTTATTTACGATGATGCATCACGTAGCAGGTGACTGTCTGCGACCCGAGGCCTTACTTCAAGTCGACATCATCAAAACATTCCTACAGATCTGGGACACAGAGATACCCATAACACAGGTACACATAAGTTTTGTTAGTTTCACAGATTTGGGACACAAAGATACCCATAACACAGGTACACACAAGTTTTGTTAGGTTAACAGATCTGGGACACAGAGATACCCATAACACAGGTACACTCAAGTTTTGTTAGGTTCACTAATTAGTACTTTTACCTAGAAATTTTGACCTTACTCCAAATATTTTAATGACATAGCTTGACAAAATTTGGATTCAAACACTATCACATTATGGAATATTCAACCATTTGACATGCATTCTCCATGTCTGTGCCATTAAATAAAAATACAAACTATAACTGATGACACACATGTGATGAAATAAGTCGTAGTTAACCTTTCATTTAAGACTGATTAACCTAAATATTTAATAGCGTCCTAGCTAACTTGCAGCAATAAAGAGTTTATTATATTCACACTTACAACCAATATAGACATGAATAATACTGCTTGAAGATTCTGACGTGCTGTTAGGCAGTCAAACAGAAGTCTGCATTGTCTTTCTTCCAAAAACACCTGTGTGTTAACAATGAATGTGACACAGTTAATAGAAAAAAATTCACCTAACAAATTGTGATTATTGGGATACACAGATTACACTCTAATTAGATATACTGAGACAATTCTAACATAAATCTTCAATTCTTTTAGTGTCATAGGTGTTTACACAGGCAGTGATAGTACTTTGTGAAATCAGTACTTAAAACAATTAAGCCTGATGTAAACCTGTTTACAGTAAGTTTTTATACCCCCACAAACGAAGTTTTAGGGGGTATATAGGAGTGAGCTTGTTGGTCGGTCGGTCGGTCTGTCGGTCGGTCGGTTGGATTCTTCGTTTCCGGATGATAACTCATGAAAGGCCTGACAGAATTAAATAATTTTTGGTACACAGGTATATCGTCATAAGATACAGGTCAAGTTCGATTTTGGGGCTGGTGGGGTCAGTGTCAAGGTCACTGTTACTAAAAATAGAAAAATGGTTTCCGGATGATAACTCATGAAACACTTCACAGATTTAATCCTTGTTTGGTAAATAGATGTAACATCAAAAGATACAGATCAAGTTCGACTTTGGGGCTGGTGGGGTCAATGTCAAGGTCAGTATTACTAAAAATAGAAAAATGGTTTCCGGATGATAACTCATGAAACACTTCACAGATTAAATCCTTTTTTGGTATATAGATGTAATATCAGAAGATACAGGTCGATTTCTACTTTGGGGCCTGTGGGGTCAATGTCAAGGTCACTGTAACTTAAAAAAGAAAAATTGTTTCTGGACTATAACTCATGAAATACTTCATAGATTTAATTATTTTTTGGGACACAGATGTAACATAACAAGTTATTAGTTAGGTTTGACTTTGGGGCCTGTGGGTTCAAGGTCAAGGTCACTTTTATATAAACTTCAAAACTTCGTTTCCACTCAGTAACTATAGCTTAGAATGAGATTCTTAAATGAAATTTGGTGTATTGGTGGTTTTTGTGAAGATGACTTTTGGGATTCAAAGTAAGGCCTGTGGGGTCAAGGTCACTGTTACTAAAAATAGAAAAAAACTGTATGCTCAATAACTTTGGTTTAGAATGAGATATTGTGATGAAAATTGCTATATAGGTAATGTCTGTGAAGACGAAACTTGGTATTGAAATTGGGCCTGATGGGGTCAAGGTCACTGTTCACTGTTACTAAAAATAGAAAAAATGGTTTCTGAATGATTTCTCATGAAAAGCTTCACATATATAAACAGTTTTTGGCACACAGTTGTTAGATAAAAGTTAGGTAAAGGTCACTGTTATTAACATATTCAAACCGTTTCTGCTCAATAAATTTATAAGGAATGAGATATTGTGATGAAACTTGCTGTATATTTGGCTACTGTGAAGACGACACTTTGGATTGAAAGTGGGACACATTATGCCATTGATTCGAAGCATTCCCAGTTCAGTTATCAAGCACACATGTGGGGGTATTTAATCACTTTCAGTGATAATTCTAGTTATTGCTAGGAATAGATTTACTTAAAATTCTTCCTCGAAGAACTGCATAAAGCTCACATATAATAATTATGTGCATTAAAACACTCAAATATTTCTTAGGGATTGGCAAAGTATTTATATAACTGCTGCAGCAAAATATGATAATGAAAAGGAGGTTAACAACTTGTTGTTTAACACGTATATAGATGGTTCTGCTCATTTCTTGAACACGTTTTGCCTTTACTTCAACACATTACTGTTTTCATGAAAATTTTATCACCTGTGTGTTAAGTACAAATCACATTTTCTGCCCTGTCTGTTAAGTAGAAATCACATTTTATCCAAGAGATGGCTGTTAACAAGATGAGAAAGTGTGACAACAACTCACATGCTGTTCTAATCTAGTAATGGATTGGTTATATAAGGATTCCCTGCCAATCTGCAGGTTTATTGTTATAACAAATATTGATTTTTAATTGAACAAGTGTAAAGGTTTATTACTTATTAAATATACTTCCAATAGCTGTTTATTTCTGTATATTATAGAAAAGAGTGGAAAAGAGCAATATGAAACCAAGCTATTTAAAATCATAGTGAAGAAACAATAAATATCAAAGAGAACATGATCCCCGAATGAAAATACAAGTTCCGATAGTTTTTAGAATTGACTGCTTCCAATGATCCTTGCAGTATTTTACAGGCCTGGGTGTTTACAGCAAGGAGAACAATGTGACCCTGGGGTTATAAGCTAAATAACTAATATGAGAACAGTGTATTTACTGGGCTGTAAACAGTAATTAATTAACCATTTAGGGAACAAGGTAGAATATGGGTTGTTTACAGTAATAAATCAACTTCTTGCCATCTGATCAGGATCTACACTGCTAAAATCTGATCAGGGTCTACACAGCTCACTGTTTAATAACATTGACAAAGAACACACAATGAACTATAACTAGATTCTTCAAATTCAAAGCCAGGCTTTGGCACCAAGGCTTCGGTATCAATGTTATACAACTATATGTGGACTGGATTAGTTACAAAAGGGTAACCCAGGATTTTCTTGATTTTTTAGGAGATGAATGATCTGATGGAGTATGTAATACAGAAGTTCCTGTCCACGGCAGAGGAGAATCCTGTATCGTGCGCATTCCAGTTGTTCATCGACACGGCAGACTCGCAGGAAGACATGTTTACTGACAGGTATGATGTTTTCTTTATCATAATCTGGAGACACATTGAATGTAGAAGCAGTGATCTCCCGTAGGTACAGTGTTTTCTTTATCATAATCTGGAGACACATTGAATGTAGAAGCAGTGATCTCCCGTAGGTACAGTGTTTTCTTTATCTTAATCTGGAGACACATTGAATGTCGAAGCAGTGATCTCCCATAGGTACAGTGTTTTCTTTATCTTAATCTGGAGACACATTGAATGTCGAAGCAGTGATCTCCCGTAGGTACAGTGTTTTCTTTATCTTAATCTGGAGACACGATGAATGTCGAAGCAGTGATCTCCCATAGGTACAGTGGTTTCTTTATCATAATCTGGAGACACATTGAATGTCGAAGCAGTGATCTCCCGTGATACATCAACACACATCATCCCTAGAATGAACCTGCATATTTTTTATTAAAATGGAACTTTGATATTTTAAAATTTTTTGAATACTTTTTATATTTAATTGCAACTTAATTAATTGAAATTATACTAATTTCAATCTTATCTAATGATAAATATTAGAAAACAGCTTTTGCCTGGGTCACATGGTATTAGTCATCAACATAACATCACATGTACCAGTTAAGTAACTGTCTGAAAGTTACAAAATCATTAAAAATGCAAACTACACATTTCTATTGTGGGTCGTTTTGTCTAACATATACCAGTTAATTCCAATTTCATTTTGTATATGGATTTTCATATTGTACAAACTTTATGATGTCTTGTGCAAATCCTTAAGTACTTCATACGGGAAATTAACGACTTTACAAAATTGCATCAATCACATAAGGTGCATCAGTTGCATGCATGATAATTATGTAACCTGTCACATTATAAATTGACACGGAACTAAAATAGGTTAAGGGTGAGGAAGCCTGACAATAACTCACCAGTGACGTTACTTTGTAATTAACCTTTTTACAAAATATATTGTGAGAACATTACCACCACACAAAAGCCATAGAAATGTATCATGTTATATTAAAGATGGGAGGAAATGTTCACTTATACGTCATCATATTTCTGAAGCTGATGCTCGCCTACATACAAAGCTGTTTTTCTACAAAAGTTTTTTATATTGATAAATGTCAGTGATATAAATGAAGTTATTTAGAGAAAAATGTTGTTTTTTAACTTTTTATGAAAACTGTTATGTAAGAGTATTTTAACATTTTTGTCTATTTTAGTTTAGAATCTGTGATCGGTGAAAGCGAGTGGACAGATGAAGAAATGGACCGTGTGTTTGTGTGGTACTCAGAGTTGGAAGGCTGTTCAAATATTGTCGAGCGCATGACCATCATGTTTGGTGAAATCGGTGTCAAGAAGTCCAAGCTAGAGGTACTGTTAGGCTTTTTACTGGATAACTGACTGTATAGTGTAGAAAGATGGATCAGTCGAATTAGAAGCTGCATTATTAAAAATAGATAAGGGATTCTTGACTCAAAACAAATTTGGCAGCTGCTTCACTAAAAGAAGCTGGGTCATATGGTAAATATTGTCAAGGAAAATTATAAAACGTTTTATCCTTGCTTTTAAGGCTGAACACTGCTAGCTGTTGGGTCAGTAATACATCTTGTTAGTGCAAAAGATGCCTAAGTGCAGCATAAATGTACAGCATAAAGAGTCTGTATGTACAAATTGTCTCAAAAACACCATTCCACTCAAAACTGTACTTCATGTACATCAAACTGACTGCGAAGTCTAAACAATCATATTGCAAATAAGATTTAAAAAATAATAATGTTTATTATCATTCTAAAGTTTCAGGGACAAAATTTGCAAAACAATTATGGCTTTTTGGTGTATGAATTTTAAGTATTCTGACTTGATTAACATTTAATAGAGAAGTGTACTGTTTCAGTTTTATTGACATTAATATAAGCCAAGTAAAGAAAGCCAAATTTGGCTGATAGTAGCAATTTGTTCTAATAGCAGGTTATATGTATTGGAAAGTCTTGGTTAGAAATTACCACAGTTTGTTTTTGAACTCGAGATGAAAAATTGAAATGAAATACAGCCACTAGACTATGTGTTTCATAAGTTTTAAAAGGTTTTGGCAAAGCTGAATATTATTCGTTGCGTGCAGTGACTTCGTACATATATTTGATACATAAATTGTTTGAACATGATGCTGGAACTTTTATAAGTCTCTTCACGAGACTATGTATCTCGTGTTAGACTGCGATCAAGGACTTTTAGAGAAACGTGCATCAGACAACAAACTGTTTGACCCTTAATTTGTTTTTTTTGTTTTAGAGAGGATCATGTTATATAAAACTGTTTGTTGTGTTGTTTCAGATATAAAACTGTTTGTTGTGTTCTTTCAGATTGTGAATTACATGGTCAAGATGGGCTGGTTGAACTCGGACCAGTTACAGATGTTCATGGGATCGGAGAGACAAGTGGTATGTTACACAGCTGAGCACAAGATCATAAACCTGAGTTTGGAGACCAGACTCAAATCTCAAGCATCTGATCAACCAGTTGCCATTTCAGCCGATCAGATGGCTTAGATTTGAGACTGGTCTCCTGATTTAGTTTAAATGTCTTGGGCCCTGTAAACAAAATTTGTAGGAGTTGCGCAGAGCTAGACACTTAACCCTTTCCTGTACAGACACACCTTTATTGCTAGGGCGAACAGTTTAGATCCAGATCAGCCGGCACATCCATGCCGTCTGATCAGGATCTAAACTGTTCGCTTTTTGATGCATTAGGTTATTTCTGACCAAAATGCGACCAGTGCAGATCCAGATCAGACGGCACGGTAAAAATGCGTATATATCCAGGAAAGGGTTAAGTTAAGGTTTATACATTGTATAACTACTTTATATTCATTGTATACTTATTTTCTGGTATTTTGTGGACAGATGTAACCACAAGTGTCAAACCCACACAAAATGTTGGATGTTTTTTCACAAATGTGATTGCAGAAATTTGGAAACAACAAATTTAAGAGCCCATCAAAAATGTCATTTTAACAAAACAACAAATGTTCTTGAATATAAATGTTATTTTCTTGAAAGTATTTAGGGGCAGATGCAAGAATTTCAGAAAGGGGTTCATTTAGTTCAGCCGTAGGATAATTACATGATAATATTCCAAACTTCTTGCCAAAATCCCACAATAATTAAATATTGCTGCCTGAAAAGGGGGTTCAGGCAGCCTCACTGAACCTTGTCTGGATCTGCCCCTGAAAAGCCTTTATCCCTATATTCTTACAGACCTTAATGAACAGATTTTAGATACCTTTAATAATGTTTATTGTGGACATAACTTAAAATTGCCCTTATATTGAATGTTTTAGGTTAAAAGTGTCAAACTGGCTGTTGAAGAAAAACAGAATAAATGTATCTCCGTTCTTGAAGAGCTCTCTAGGATGGAGGAAGATAAAGTCATATCACACTGTATCGATAAACTAAAGGACGAGGGATTAGAAGAACAGATGCAGTACTTACAGTCCTGTCTCCTGGAAGCGGCTTATATCAGAATCGGTAAACATACTGTTACACTTGCCAACTTTACACATTTGAAGATAATTCCTCATTTTTTAATGTTCTTTAAAAGCAACTTGAGTGATTCTCCTGGTTTTGCTGAAAAAAGCTTTTTTGTTGGGAAATAATTACTGACGATTTTGAATGAACCATCAGCATGATTAGCATTACAAGCATTTGAATGAACAAAGGCTTTATTGAGTTTATAGTTATTATATCTGACTTACTATTTTAATTTTTCCAACTTAATTATGTAAGAGCTTAGTGCAGGAGTCTAGGATAGTGCTATATAATTATGTTTTATTCTTTCCCTTATCAATATACATAATTTTAATTCTCTTTTGATTAGTTTACTTTACCCCTGTATTGTTTACAAATTGTTTATGGCCTTCTCTTGTAGCTAGAATTCATTGTTGATAGTCTGTCATGATTACCCCTTTAACCCCATGTGGTATGGCTGTTATCCATATACAAACAGTGTAATTCCTGATCAGATAGCTTGTCTGTGCTTTTTTAATTTTTTTTTACTAAGAAGCAAACTGTGTAGATCCTGATTAAACAGCTCAGATGTGCCAGCTGATCTGGATCTACACTCGTCACGTATCTGATGAAACCTGGGCCCAAGGTCATAATATTAAGTTTTGAAACGTCTCAAATCTCAAGCATCTGACAAGTCTCCATTTCAGCCAGTCAGATGCTCGAGATTTGAGACTGATCTCCAGCTTTAGTTTTACAATCTCAGCGCTGTATATATATGAAGTAAAGGGTTAACAAATCTTGTGTAATGTTAACAGATGGAGAGTACACGGAGAAGCAGTATCTCGAGGAACCTGTCTACCGTTACTACCATGCCAAGGGGAAAGACTTCCCCATCATCTACTACAATGATGAACAAGAAAAGATGGCCAATAACGTGTACATGCTGGCCCTACAGCAGCAAATGGGTCTGCGACTAGAAGACGAGACACAACTTATATATCCCAGAATACCACATGATCTGAGTGTTCCTGAATTGGTTGAGAAGGCGCAGCTACTTGGAAAACTTGATCAAGGTAGGCTGTCCGAAAAGTTAACAGCAACAGTAACCCACTCCATGAAATATGGCTGTTATCACATGTGTAGATCCTAATCAGCCAGCACATCCATGACAATTGATTTGGATCTACACTGTTGGCGTTTAGATTCCATTAGGTTATTTTTTACCATGAAGCAACTAGTGTAGATCCAGATAGCAGTTCTGCCAGCTGATCTGGATCTACACTGGTTGCACATGCAATAAATCACATATATCTGGAATAAATGGTTTAACCCTTTCCTCCACAGACACACCTTTATTGTGAGGGTGAACAGTTTAGATCGAGATCAGCCGGCACATCTTTGCCGTCTGCTCAGGATCTAAACTGTTCGCTTTATGATTCATTAGATTATTTTTTATCAAAATGTGACCAGTGCAGATTCTGATCAGACGACACAGATGTGTCGGCTGATCTGGATCTACACTGGTCGCACATGTGTAAAAGGGCGTTTATAATATGGGGGAAGTGTTAAAGAACGAAGCCTTATTTATGAAATGGAGAAACCAGTCTACTGTCTGAGCCAGCTGATTGGTTGATAAGCTTTTTAGTCTCCAAACTGACTAATTTGAAGTTACAGTTGCGAGACTAGACTCTAATGTCAATTGTACCACTTTGGGATCTGGTTCCAGAATTGTGACACAACACGAATTAAACTGTCTGTTCTGTTTGATTTTATATTTAGCAATCTTAATGTTTTAACTTTATATTTCTCATATAATTATTCATATTAAAATATCGCAATTATACCATTTAACAGATAGAGAAAAAAGTAATTGTTTGGAATGCCTGAAATTTTAATGGAAATTGATATACATATAATAATAATTATGTACTTTTGGTAAACTGCCTTAAATGAATGAAAAAAGTAACTGTTTGAAATGGAAATGGATATTACAATTATTATTTGTTTGTGGCAGACTGCCATCATTGATAGCAGATAAAGCATTAAGCAAAACAAGAATAAATATACATATTGGGAAAAATGGGCTCTCATTAGCTATCAGCTATCAATTCAAGCTGCAAGAATTTGCCATAAACAATGTACATCACTAATAAACTGTAGTATCATTTAATTTTGCGGGGACGAATTTTCTCGCAAAACCCGTAAATAACAAATTTGTGGGGGTATGAATTCGCGCAACTGTTTTTTCCTGTAAAGAAACACTGTTAAATAGTTTAATTTCGCTGGGGTTGAATTTCGCTCTCTTGCCGTAGCGCGAAATACGCGAAAATTAAACCCGCAGGTAATAAAATGATTTAACAGTAAGAGCAATACATAAATAGATGGGGCTCTGGGGGTGCTTCTAGAATGACTGCAGCTGTTCTCTTGGAGATAGCTCAGTGTTAAGAACATATTTAGGCAGTGGGGTGCACCAAGGTCGACCTTGTCCAGACAGATTATCATATGAACAAACTTATACAGGTTGCTTTGGTGAACTGACTTTATCTCATTTGTCTACTGGGTAACATCACCTACATACACACAAAAAAGTTACCAGGGATGAAAGTAAAAAATCCTGAAAATTTGTCAAGGACAACAAAAGAAAATCAATTATTATTAGACACACTGAATCCTGAATTTCAGGAATAAGTCTGGAAACTTTCACCCTTTAGAAGGAAGTTAATAGCATTGTCAAGCCAAATGATCAGCTACCATACTTAATGACCTTTATGAGAGTACAGCACATGTAGTTATATCAGCAAGAACATATCGGCAGGATATTATGTATAAAAATATCCTGTTGTAAAATAATTTCATGACAATTTTTCTGTTTACAGATTATGTGAAGTTTGATCTGTCATCTGTTCGTGATCAGATTTCAGCTACAACAAAAGACATGTTTGCAGCTGCAGAGCGCTCTTACCAACCAGAAAGGTAGGTTTAGTCAATACTTTCCTTGATATATACGCATTTTTATGCATGTGCGACCAGCTGGCACATCGGTGCTGTCTGATCAGAATCTGCACTGGTCGCATTTTGGTCAGAAATTACCTAATGAATCAAAAAGCGAACAGTTTAGATCCTGATCAGTTGGCACGGATGTGCCGGCTGATCTGGATCTAAACTGTTCGCCCTAGCAATAAAGGTGTATCTATACAGGAAAGGGTTAAGGCCTGAAAGGTTTACATTTAGTTGAAGAAAGTAGCCTGCAAGAGTTTATCATTTTAAGAATAAATTAGGTAAAATGACTTATGTTTAGCAAGTTTATTAATCAAATTAATTTACTTACATAATTGAAAAAAACTACATAGTTTGGCATTTAAATAATCATCTAATGTTTCTAATAATTGCTGTGTTTCAGAAAGAGGAGACCAGCCCAGAAGATGCCTGGTGTTGCCTGGGCAAGTCTAATCACCAACTTCAACAAGACAGAGTCCAAGGTGCTGGTTGGTGCTACGGGCATGGCGACACAGACGATGGACACAGAGTAAACTTGCCCATAGACCAGCTTTTACTGGTGACATACAGATCCATGTTATATTTGCAAAGATGACATAAATAGGGCTGTGCAGGACTTTGCTGACTATACACGAGTGAGATTAAACATATCAAGGCAACAAGGCATGACTTTGACAAGTGTCAGAATTGGCCGGGGTTTCAGAGAGAACTCACATACCTCAGTGTGTTGTAGAGAACTAGCATTTTCCCCGTAAAAATCTTCCAACATGCTTGGTTGATTGAAGCAGCAGATAGCTTGTACAGGATACGTCCCAAGTTATTATAGATAATGAATCAACATGTCTGTGAAGGCTGACAGGCACGATAACAGTGCACTAAAGATCAAACCATTGTAGCCATCAAGACACTCAAAGGTTTAAGAAAACAACCCCTTACTCCATATGTATGACTAGTGTAGATCCAGACTAACCAGCAGATCCATGCCATCTGATCTGGATCTATACTGGTCATTTCTTGAACAGAAGTAACCTAATGAATCTAAAACCCAATGGAACAGTGTATATCCTGATCAAACAGCACAAATATGCCAACTGATCTGTATCTATGCTGCTTGCCAATAGAATAGCACCTATTCCATGGAATAAAGGGTTAAGATCCTAGCTGTTGAGGGTAGGAAGACGTCAGAGTGCTAGTAGAGAGTATAAGCATGTTTCAGCAGACCATAAACTTATCTATTACTTGTTCCCGTAAAATCTTGTGCCCAGCTTTTTGTTGAAATCCAAGTTTTCTGAAGGTAAAATATTGGTGAATGTTTTATTGATTGTCACATAACAATCTTGAAGAAAGTCCAGGTTGCCATGTGTTAGAAAAGATGTAGTAATTAGAAATTCAATGTATTTTTATAGGGACAAGTTGATATATATATATTCCTAAATGAAAAATAATATATGGTGGCTGCATAATGCAAGAAATTGAAGGTATCTGAATAAGCATACACATGTTGATGCAGTATGTGATGGGTTTTGATAACAGGTGATTGGAAGGGTTCAGTCAAATGTTGTGTTAACTATTTCCTCCGAAGACACACCTTTATTGCGTGGGCACATCCGTACTGTCTGATCAGGTTCTGCACTGTTCCCTTGTTTATTTGTTAGGTTATTTCTGACCAAAATGCAACCAGTGCAGATCCTGATCAGACGGCACAAATGTGGAGGAAAGGATTAAGACAATCAGTTGTTCTTTCTGATATATATGTGCAGTAGTTCATGTCATCAGTACATATCAATTTTCTGTTATGACAATATTAGGAATTTCAGTCAAAAGAAGATAGAGTTATGAATGGAATGGTTGTTCATTGTTAAACATGGCTGGTCCTTGATTTGAGATCAGGCTCAGAACTCTGGCCTGTAATAGTTTACTTTTCAGATTGACTCAATTCCTGTTTTTTTAAAACTTTTTTTGTAATTTTATATCAGCTGCTACTTTCACCAGTTTTAAAAATATAAAATATTTACAGTTTTTACAATTGTATGAAATGTTTGTATGTTTCTACTTTGTTAAAACAGTTTATAGTGCACTGTACATACTTATTTGCTTACATAAACATTCTAACAGTTTGCATGTGTGAGATGTTAATTCTGCTGAAGCATGTGGCAAGTGTTAGACCACGTTTATTGAAGACATGAGACTTCAATCATCACGTGAAGAAATATGAAGATTGTTTATTTTGCCGTCAATTACAGTCAGATCATAATTACTCGGATTTTGCAATGTTGTCAATAGGTTCAAGTATTTCACTAATGGGTCTATAAAGTTCGGATTACACATCTGAGATCTGGTTTTCACGAAATATTCCAGTGTCCATGGAGCTAGAAATGCAAATAATGCAAAAAGAAAAATCACACACAAATAATTTAGGAGGACTTGTGTCATGTCAGATATCAGATTTAATGTACTAAATGTAAAGAATCATAACATGGTGTGAAATGTAATTTACGGGGGTCGAAATGTAAAATAAAAATATAAAACTTAAGTGGGTCTTGATGAAATTTGCCGAGATAAAATTTATTCTTTTTTCTATTTTTTTCCCTTTATTTTACCCCAATAATCACAATTCACATTTGATGGTGTCATATTTTAATCAAATATCGGTTAAAGACAGCTATTATAATAATGATGATTTTCAGAAATTCGCACTAAATGTTTATATTCTTCAACAATTGCCCCTAAAATTTACATTTCACACCATGATGATTCTATAGTTTAGTATGTTAAATGTTATATCAGATATGACACAAATTCACCTAGTAAATTATTTGTTTGCTGTTTTCCCTAAATTTTTGTTGGCACTAGACTAATAGATGTTTTGTTTTCTTGGATATACAATAGTCCTAGTCCTCCCAGGGAAGAGTCTGTCTTTCAGTTGATATTATTTTCTTCACTTCTGGAAATTGTACATAATGACTGATTTGAATTGTGTTTACCAGTCTACTTTTGAAACTTGAGCATTAAAATTTAATGGACAAAAATTTGAAAACAAGAATTTGGAAAAGAAAATAACAGGCTGTGTGAAGTCCCTAGTTTGCTACATTCTCAGTATAACCAAAATTTAATGGACAAAAATTTGAAAACAAGAATTTGGAAAAGAAAATAACAGGCTGTGTGAAGTCCCTAGTTTGCTACATTCTCAGTATAACCAGAGTATTTCTTTCTGTAAATGAAATGGCTGTTTGTAACCTGATTGAAACTTTGTGATATCTGAAGAAAAACATAGCAACACATTAATCCATTAATGTTACCATTTTAATTTGTTCAATTAAACATTTAATTTTTTCCATTTACCCTTTAATCCATTTGATATAGCTGTGATCTTGTGGACAATCAGTGTAGATCTGGATCATTCAGCATATCCATGCTGTCTGATCAGGATCTGCATAGTTGGCATTCATAAGGCTATTTCTGACCAAGAAGCGACCAGTGTAGATCCATTTCATCAGATCTTGATCTACACTGTTTGCACATGTGATAAAACTGTATATATGGAATAAAGGGATGATATCAATGATTTACCTGATTTTCAGTTACAGCTGAAGATTTTTGTTGCTTGCTTAAGGCTTCAGTTGTCAACAGTTGACAGTTGGAAACTGCTAACATTCTCTGTTTGCTAATTTTTACATTTTTGTAAATTTTTCAGTTACGATTTATCAATATCGAACTGTACAGTTATATTCACGTGTTGTCGTTACGAATTGCCACACATGCTTTATGACATTTAGTATTTAGTTACTATAACGTGATATCCATGCTGTGCTGGGTTTTTACGAGGAAAATCTTTATTGCTTTCAAATTGTGCTCACATTTCTAAGACCTTGCTTTTATTTGTTGAATATTGCATTAAATTTCAGTCTTATCTTGTATGATAACCTAAATCTACCTTGTAACATTTTATTGTACATAATCTGAAAAGTCTTGTGATATTATTACTGTTGTTTATTGAATATATTGATGATAATGTACAGTGTACAGTTGTTGTTGTTGAACTGGTAGTGCCTACACAGTACTGTGAACCAAGAAATGTTCAGTGTCCAAGGTTATAAAACTGAGCATGGAAACCAGTCTCAAATCTCAAGCATCTGATTGGCGGAAATGGCGACCAGTTGCCATATCAGCCAATCAGATGCTTGAGATTTGAGACTGGTTTCCAGTCTCAGCTTTATAACCTTGGGACCTTGTACTCTTCCTTTACTTTAAGCCAGTCTGTTAACCCTTCACTCCATTTATCACGGTTTTATCCCATGTGTAACCAGTGTAGATCCAGAACAGCTGGCACATCCGTGCCATGTAGATCTGGATGTACTTTTTGGCCAAAAATAACCTAATGAATTCAAAAGTGAACAGTGTAGATCCTGATCAGAAGGCACATATGGGCAGGCTGATGTGGTTCTACAGCGTTCTTGCCAGGTGTTACAGCCAGTGTGAAAGCTTTTCATACTTGCAATGTTGTTCAAGATGGCTGCTTTGAGACATTTCTGGGTGAACAGTACATATTTGTATTTAAATGTGAATACCTTGTAGGTTCCAACAACTAATATCACTTTTGTCAGGACTTTAAAGTTTCTTGATTTCATGTTTGTTGGAGAGGTGAAGAGAAGCTGCCTGCAGCTCCATGAGATGTTGATACCTGCATTGGATAAACGCACTGTATAGCTTAGTTAACTAGTTGAATAAATTCCTTAGAGGAGCAATTTAAGTAACCCACAATTCCTAATCTCAATTTCCAAAATGTATTTTACCTTGGAAATACAGCTGTTACATGTTTAACTATCTGATCCTTGTCATATAACATTTATACTGTCACAACTTGTTTTCAGGACCACTTTACTCTCCTTGAAACTTGTTACTATTTATTTTGCTGCATTTCATCTTTTTTGCTGTTTTGGGATAAATTTACCACCCAAAAACATGTATTCTGATCCCTTTGTCTTTCGGACCTGTTTTGTCTCCATGTAAGTTATTCTCGGGACTTATATTTATTCTTGGCTGCTCTTTCAGGTTTACAGCTATATCATTTGTATTATTGACATTTTACGTTTACTTCAAGTAATTCAAGAATTTGTAGAAATGAACATTCCAAAATAACTATGTTCATTGTTTAAAATCTGTAGTTAATTTAATTATTAACAGGGGAGGATCCAAAGGGTGGGGGGGTGGGGGGGTTACTTGAATCCATTTTTCTGGTATTGGGTATAATTTTCTGGTACAATTGTCATGGGAATTTTGCCAGGAAGTTGGAAATCATTACTAACTATCCTAAAACTGCACCAGATCAACCCCCTTCCTGGAAATCTTGCATCCCACCATAATATTAACATCATGTGATTAGCATTTGCTTGGAAATTTCCTACAGTGTTGATGAGTGCGAGGGGTAAGAATATATCATTAGTAATTAGCATTTAGAGATGAAAGTTGAACAGAAATCTCTGGTAGCAGAAGTTGGGAAGCCTGTGAAGTGTTTGTGAAAAATATCTCATTAAGCATTTTCCCATACAGTATCATTTTGTTGTGTATTAGAATTGGAACTTAACAAGGTCTGTTACACTTTGATATTAATATTGTTGTAATTACAGGTATATTACACTTGTAATATTCTGTGTGATATTTACATGATTGTATATACATGTATGCAAAATGTAAACATTTTTCCATGGTGTGCAAGATAGAGTTAGGACAGAATGTTGTTAGATCTGATGTGAACTTGCAAATATTGCTCGAAAAGTGTGAAATACATGTACATTGATGAAACATTGTTACACAAAGATTAGGATGTATCCTATATCATTACAATCATGGGAAAATGCACATGTTTGTCGAATGTGAAATATTTTTTGTATTGATTCATGTGGTGCTTTTTTACCCTGTATGATGGACTAGTCTGTATATATATTTTATATGATCATTCCATATCTTATTGCAAGAATTGCTGCCAGTGTAGACCCTAATCAGGGGTGTATCCTGTCTGCCACAGACATGTTTATAAGGTGTTAGCATAGAGTTACAATCTGGATCAATTTTACGATGATGAGTTATATTATATACTGTGTACTTAAGGTGAATGTAATTTGTTGTACATTCAGTGTTGAATAAATTAGTGAAATAATATGTTTGTTGTTGTTTGTTTTGTCAGCAACCTCCTTGTATTACACGAGTGAGCTGTGTAGAGCCTAATCAGCCTGCACATCGACGTAGTCTGATCTGGACTTTTCATTTCTTGGTCAGATACTCGTATATCCATTGAATCTAAAAGCAATTATTGTGTTGTTAAAGTTGGTATTAATGTCATCCTGATGTTTGCTTAAAGCTGGAGTGTATTAGGATGCATTTGTTGACCAGAGATGAAAACTGGCTATACTGAATGAATCATCAAGATACCTCAAGATACTTGAAAGTTTTCAATCAATAAGTGGTTACCGGGATACTGGTTTATATCCAATAACAGTGCCGACTCAAGGGGGACTATAATAGCTCTTATCTCTAAAAACAGAAAAGGACTTTGGTGTCTTTTAAGGTTTTAATTTTTAAGAATTACTTTGTGTCGTAAATTTTCTAAGAAGTGATAGTTTGAATGAAGAAACAAATGCACAAGAAAGAGTCTCACGACTTCCGTTCATGAAACATCACTGATATGCCGACTTGTTACATATAGACATTTTTTAACTGTCACAATTTTATCATCGCACCAATACCGTCTGCAATCCATGCTTGACCAATTAAAACACAAGCTGTCAGAGGGGATGTGACTGAATCCCTTTGGAAATATATGCAGTTTTGAAAATAGGTTATCTTTTTTTATTATACCTCAATTTCATTTACAACGTTAATCTTCCATAGGCCACCGTGACATATAAGTACTGTCAAAAAAAATTTACTGTCGGAAAAATACTGTCACCCGCTACCATAGGTACGGAATGTTGGAAAATTATACTGTACCATTCGCGCAAGCGCAATATCTATTTTTACATTTCCGTTGTAAAAGAGACTGTTTAACAAATGACTTTTCTGTGATAATCAGTTTACTGTGATAACCATTATTGAAAAAAAATGTTCATGGTTTTCATGAGTTTTTCGGTATAATAAAATAAATGTTACATGTCTGACAGCCTCGGTTGACAGTATTTCCTCGAAAGTTGACAATTTTACTGTCACCCTGTCAGACATGTAATATTTATATAATATAACTTATCTTTATTTACTCTTTATTCCATATATACCATTTTATTGCATGGGCAAACAGTGCAGATCCAGATCAGCTGTCACATATGTGCAATCTGATTAGGATCTGCACAGTTCCCTTTTTTATTTATTTATTTCTAATCAAAAAGCAAACAGCGCTGATCCTGATCAGATGGCACATCTGTGCTGTCTGATCAGGATCTACACTGATGGCACTAGTACGAAACATGGAAGTACAACTATTGCCAAACTTCCATGTGAAACAAGGAATAATATGAACAAGTCAATGATGAACAAGAAGGAAAGAATTAATTCCTTAATGTACCACAAATTCTTAATTGAAAAGAAGGGAAAACTAAAAAATGTTTTTGAAAGAGTTGGAATGAGTTAAGGAACTTGTTATGATATAGATTATTGTAAATATAAACTCCAGGTTGGAAGTTGGTATCTCTAGTAGTTCCAAAGTTATGGATCAAGTACAGTAAAACCTCTCATTACGGACACTCAATGTTACGGGCACCCCAGTATTACAGGCAATTTTTTAAAGAACAGACATTGTCTCTTGTTTTTTATTCAAACCCACAATTAAGGACAACCTGCTATTAAGGACACTTTCTCCCAGTCCCTTAGGTGTCTGTAATAAAGGAGTTTCACTGTACATAAACACTTTTAACGGCTGTCATACTTGCACTTCTATCGATAAAAAAATCTCTCCAATGGCAAAATGCATTTCAATAAAACTTTGCACAAATAAATATCTTGTTTTTTTAGTATGTCAGGTACATTGTATTGTGAACATGCTCCCTGAGAGATAATGCAAAAACTGTCCACTTTTGGTTCCAAGAACAAATAATTTTGCTGTATCTTTTCAAAACTCAACATTAATTCTCACTGGATGACCAATGAAAGTGAAGAAATATAGTGTCCTGTGGCTTTATTTAAGTTTGGATGCACAAGTTATTTGAAATAAATGCTTTATTTACATTGAACACACACACACAGATGCACGCATGCACACACACACAAAGGAAAAACCATTTGCACAAGAACATTGGAATCAAGAACTAGATGGGTGTTCAGTTGAACACTTGTGTTGCCCTCTGGTACAATGTCGGAAAAAAAATGCAAGTTCAAAAAGGGGCATAACTCCATCTTGACCGAAACAACATCTCATCATCATGAGTGTGTTGTGTTGAGCAATATAATTAGGAAGTTTCATGGAGAAATATTGAGAAATGGCAAAGTTATAGCCAATATTAAGTTTTCGTGTAAAAATCCAAGTACAAAAAGGGGCAAAATTCCAACAAATGTGACCTTGACCTAAAGAATTTGGCATCATCATGAGCATGTTGTCATAAGCAATATAATTTGAAAGTTTCATTAGGAAGTATTGAGAAATGGCAAAGTTATAGCCAATGTTAAGTTTTCATGTCAAAATCCAAGTACAAAAAGAGACATAACCATGATAACTGCAAGAAATGTGACCTTGACCTAAAGATTTTGGCATCATCATGAGTGTGTTGTCATAAGCAATATTATTTGAAAGTTTCATGAAGAAATATTGAGGAATGGCAAAGTTATAGTCAACGTTAAGTTTTCATGTGAAAATCCAAGTACAACAAGCAAATTCGTTGAATTTATATCCCCCGCCGAGTACTGGTTATTACTAACACAACAGCTGAAGACATAAGGCTTTATTTAGATATTTATCATGGATGGCAAAAAAGGTGAAAAAAAAACTTCAGATGGTGAAAAGGGTTGGGCAGCTCACCAGAATATAAAAATGAGACGAAAAGTCTTCAAGTTGTTGAAATGAAGAACGCAGTAGTAAAAATATAGCGCTGTATTTAATAGAAATCCATGCAGAGGTTGCATAGAAGTAGCATATAAACGAATACTACTCTATATGCATAGTGCATAAGTTATCAAAGGGCCATAACTCTGTGTTAAACGGTCAGACCAGAACAAGACAACAATATGGGCATTTTGTCTTGGTATTGATGGTTTCCATAGATTCCTGCTGAGAAATAGCAAGGAAACAAATACTGCTTTACATGCAAAATGCATAACTTATCAAAGGGCCATAACTCTGTGTTAAAGGATCTGACTGAAACAAGATGACAATATGCGCGCCTCCTCTTGGTATTGATGGTTCCCAGAAAGTTTCATTAAAATCCATCCAGTAGTTGCAGAGAAATAGCGCGGAAACAAATTCTGCTCTATATGCATAATGCATAAGTTATCAAAGGGCAATAACTCTGTGTTAAACAGTCTGACTGGAACAAGATGACAAAATGGGCATCTCGTCTCAGTATTGATGTTTCCCAGAAAGTTTCATTTCAATCCATCGAGAAGTTGCAAAGAAATAGAGCGGAAACAAATACTGCTCTATATGCATCATGCATAAGTTATCAAAGGGCAATAACTCTGTGTTAAACAGCCTCACTGGAACAAGACAACAATATACACATCTCTTCTTGGTATTGATGGTTCTCAGAAAGATTAATTGATATCCATCCAGTACTTGCAGAGAAATAGAGGAAAAGAATACTGCTCTATAATACGCATAATGCATAAGTTATCAAAGGGCCATAACTCTGTGTTAAATAGTCTGACAGGAACAACAGGATGATATGCGCATTTCCTATTGGTATAGATGGTTTCCAGAAAGTTTCATTGAAATCCATCCAAAAGTTGCAGAGAAATAGCGCGGAAATAAATACTGCTCTATATGCATAATGCGTAAGTTATCAAAGGGCAATAACTCTGTGTTAAACAGTCTTACCAAAACAAGACGATGACATGCGCATCTCTTCTTGGTATTGATGGTTTCCAGAAAGTTTCATTGTAATCCATTCAGTTGTTGCAGAGAAATAGCGTGGAAACAAATACTGCTCTATATGCATAATGCACAAGTTATCAAAGGGCCATAACTCTGTGTTCAACAGTCTGACTGGAACAAGACGACAATATGCGCATCTCCTCTTGGTACTGATGGTTCTCAGAAAGATTCATTGAAACCCATACGCTAGTTACAGAGAAATAGCGCGGAAACGAATACTGATCTATATGCATAATGCATAAGTTATCAAAGGGCAATAACTCAGTGTTAAATGGTCTGACCGAAACAAGACAACAATATGCGCATCTCCTCTTGGTATAGATGGTTTTCAGCAAGTTTCATTGAAATCCATTCAGTAGTTGCAGAGAAAAATAGCGCGGAAACAAATACTGCTCTATATGCATCATGCATAAGTTATCAAAGGGCAATAACTCTGTGTTAAATAGTCTGACTGGAACAAGACGATGACATGCGCATCTCCTCTTGGTATTGATGGTTCTCAGAAAGATTCATTGAAACCCATCCGCTAGTTACAGAGAAATAGCGCGGAAACGAATACTGCTCTATATGCATAATGCATAAGTTATCAAAGGGCAATAACTCTGTGTTAAATGGTCTGACCAAAACAAGACGACGATATGCGCATCTCACCTTGGTATAGATGGTTTTCAGCAAGTTTCGTTGAAATCCATTCAGTAGTTGCAGAGAAATAGCGCGGAAACGAATACTGCTCTATATACATAATGCATAGGTTATCAAAGGGCCATAACTCTGTGTTAAATGGTCTGACCGGAACAAGACGACGACATGCGCATCTCCTCTTGGTACTGATAGTTCCCACAAAGTTTCGTTGAAATCCATCCAGTGGTTGCAGAGAAATAGCCCGGAAACGAAATTCGGAGGGACAGCGTGACACATGACACCGTGACGGACGGACAACGCCAAAACAATATCCCCCTCCCGATTTCATCGGCGGGGGATAAAAGGGGGCATAACTGCATCAAATGTGACCTTGACCTGAAGAATGTGGCATCATCATCAGCGTGTTGTTATAAGCAATATAATTTGAAAGTTTGATGAAGAAATAGTAAGAAATGACAAAGTTATAGCCAAAGTTAAGTTTTCGTATGTAAATCTAAGTACAACTAGAAATGTGTCCATAGGACACGGATGCCCCCGCTATGCATCGTTTTCAGATACTAAAGTGCAATGATGGGAATAATAGCATTTCATAGACAGTGATGTTCGAGAAATTATAAGAATATGCATAAACTTGATGATCAAGTGAATTATTTGTATTTGTGGCACTGTTGTCTTCTCATTACGGAAATGTCTGTGAAGAAGTTGGTGGTAATGCAATGCAATGTCATAGTGAACATTTGTGCCAAGTTATTTTGAAATCCCTTCCTTCATAAAGAAGTTATAGCCCGAACAAGTAAATTCAAGTTTTAGTAACTGTGACCTTGACCTTGGACTTACAGGCATGGGTAATGTACGCAACACACCACCTTGTCATGGTGAACATTTGTGCCAAGTTATTTTGAAAACCCTCCATTCAAAAGAGTTATAGCCCGGACAAGGAAATTCTATTTTTAGTAACAGTGACCTTGACCTTGGACCTAGAGGCATGGACATGGTACAAGACTCACCAACTTGTCATGGTGAACATTTCTGCCAAGTTATTTTGAAATTACTCTATTCCTAACGTAGTTACAACCCTGACAAGAAAATTCTATTTTAGTAACAGTGGCCTTGACCTTGGACGTACAGGCATGGGCATGGTATGGGACACACCATCTTGTCATGATGAACATTTGTGTCAAGTTATTCTGAAATCAATCTATTCCTAACAAAGTTACAGCCCGGACAAGAGAATTCTATTTTTAGTAACAGTGACCTTGACCTACAGGCATGGGCATGATACGCGATACACCGCCCTGTCATGGTTAACACTTGTGTCAAGTTATTTTAAAATCCCTCTATTTATAATGAAGTTACAGCCCAGACAAGAAAATTCTATTTTTAGTAACAGTGACCTTGACCTTGGACCTTCAGGCTTGGGTATTGTGCGGACACACTGCCTTGTCATAGTGAACATTTGAACAAAGTTATTTTGAAATCCCTCCATTCATAACAAAGTAACAGCCCGGACAAGAGAATTCTATTTTTAGTAACAGTGACCTTGACCTTTGACCAACAGGCATGGGCATGGTAGGCGACACATCACCCTGTCATGGTTAACATTTGTGCCAAGTTATTTTGAAATCCCTCCATTCATAACAAAGTAACAGCCCGGACAAGAAAATTCTATTTTTAGTAACAGTGACCTTGACCTTCCACCTAATGGCTTTGGCATGTACGTGACATACTGTCTTGATATGGTGAACAATTATACCAAGTTATTCAAAAATCCAATAAGAAATAACAAAGTTACAGAGCGGACAAGATTTTCAAGAAATTTCTATTTTTAGTTACAGTGACCTTGACCTTGGACCTACCTGCATGGGTATTGTCACGACACACCACCTTGTTATGGTGAACATTTGTGCCAAGTTATTTTGAAATCCCTCCATTCCAAACAAAGTTAAGGGCAAAGTGTATATTTTTCTTAACACAAAATGTAAGTGAAAAAGGGGCATAATTTGAAAAATATTGGAAGCAGGGTTATGTGTCTTGTTGGTTATGATGTAGATTTTGATGGTGAAAATATATTTCAAGTTTCAAGGCAGTATCTCAAGTAGTTTTAAAGTTATGGGCAAAATGCATATTTTGCTTAACACAAAATGTAAGAAACAAGATATATTCCTATTAAAACTAATGTAAATGGAAGTATCAAAGGGCCATAACTTCTGAACGGAACATGTAAGAGCAAAACCCCACCTTCATGCACAACAACATATCAGGCCAAGCATTGTGGAAAAGTTTCATCAAATTCCCAGCAGAGGTGTAGGAGGAGTTGCGTTCATGAAATATACTCCTATTAAAACTAATGTAAATGGAAGTATCAAAGGGCCATAACTTCTGAACGGAACATGTAAGAGCGAAACCCCACCTTCATGCACAACAACATATCAGGCCAAGCATTGTGGTCAAGTTTCATTGAATTCCCACCAGTAGTGTAGGAGGAGTTGCGTTCACGAGATATACTCCTATTAAAACTAATGTAAATGGAAGTATCAAAGGGCCATAACTTCTGAACGGAACATGTAAGAGCGAAACCCCACCTTTATGCACAACAACATATCAGGCCAAGCATTGTGGTCAAGTTTCATTAAATTCCCACCAGTAGTGTAGGAGGAGTTGCGTTCACGAGAAAATCGGACGGACGGACGGACGGACGGAGGGACGGACGGACGGACGGACAGGAGCAACTCTTAATGCCCGTCGCCATTTCATGGCGGGGGCATAAAAAGGGGCATAACTCCATCAAATGTGACCTTGACCTTGAGAATTTGGCATCATCTCGAGCGTGTTGTCATAAGCAATATAATTTGAAAGTTTCATGAAGAAATATTAAGAAATGGCAAAGTTATAGCCAACATTAAGTTTTCGTGACGGACCGACGGACGGACAAAGCAGTCCCTATGTATCTCCATTTCTTCGAAAGGGCGACACAAAAATGATACCGATATCCTGTAAACACTAATCTACAATATGTTGGGGTCATCTGTCAAAATCATGTCAGAAATTTGAAGTAGTAGAGCAGAATGTTTTGACCTCGAGACTTAATGTAGACAGGATGGGAGTCTTTCTCAAACTTCTTCCATTTCTTTTAATGAATTACCACAACATTGTAGATCAGCATATACTTCAGAGTTCTCATGCAAATGGTTTTCCTTTTGTTTTAATATGTGCTTGGTAATTAGAACATGAATTAGACTGAATTGAGCATGCAGACATTAATACAACCCAAGATAAATACATTTTTTACTAAAATCTAGATGGCAATGTGTATTTTCCCCCAATACTCATTCTTGAAATTTTAGCCAGTTTTTGCCATTTGCTATGTTTGTTTCCCCTTAAGAAATGTTAGACCAGAAAAGAAAAAAATCTAGATATAAAAGTTCTCTAAAATTCTATTAACATCAAAACACAAAAACACTACATCACAAAACATTACGAGTATTATGATACATTTTGTCATTTTGTCCAACAAATGTTTTCAATACTTTAAAATTGTGTTTGACCTTGAATTTCATGGTCATGTAAATATGTCACAAAATAATAAAAGGGCCAATTTCATTCTTCATAATTGAAAGTTGTATAAATAATATGATTATGCAACTAGATATAGACAAAACAAGTTCTTTGTACCTTCTCATTATTTTGTAGTGAATTTTATCAGGACCCATCAATGACGTATGAAAAAAAACACAACAAATTAATAACATTTATTCTTGCAAAGCTTTTTTGAATTGCCTTTTGCCGTTTAAAAGATTGTGATATTTTTTATTCTGTGCTAATGACAGCTCAAGATGATTGTAGAAGACCCACAAATACCAGACATTTTTCATCATAAACAGTATTCTGTTGCAAATTTAATTATTGCATAAGCAATCAAATACCACAACAAAATCTTGAAATAATGTCATTATGAAATGAGACATAAAATGGATTTTCTTTTTAAAATTTTATTTTTGTTTCATTTTGTTTTCTGACATTCATAGTAAGTATACAACTATATACATATCTGTGACATGCCAGGACAACATGGGGCTTACTGACTTGACCCTGATCAAACTCTAAGTAACATGGTCAACAAAGGATCTAAACTGTATATTACTATTAGATTCATTAAGAAAGCTTCTCAGATAGAATGGCAAACAGTGTAGAACCTGACCAGACTGAGTGAATGGGCAAACTGATCTGGATCTACACTGGAAGCATTGGTCATAAGCCCCATTTTGTCAAGATCTGTAACATTTAAACCCTTTCCTTCATACACATGTATACACTTGTTATCGCACTGTTAGTTTATTTTTATCCAAAATAAGCTAATAAATAAAAAAGCAAACATTGTAAATCTTAATCAGATGGCACATATGTGCTGACTGATCTGGATCTACACTGGATCTGTACTGTGTAAGCTTAAAGCCATAATGTATGGAGAAAAGAGTTACACAGCACATTTATTTAAACCTAAGAGTTTCCTACTAAAACTTAAAAGCTAAGCAAGTATGTACAAAATTATCAAAAAACCGAGAATATTGTTTTCTGGTCATAAAGCAGTTGTTCCTGTGTTCTTATTTACCCAAGTAGTGAGCCAAGTGAAAGCTACTTGTAAGCTATTTACAGACATAGAACAATCATTTACATCATTTCAAAACTTACTATTTGACACATACCATCATTCTATAGTCTTATCTTAACCTTTTCCTCCTTATACTCATGTGGGACCAGTGTAGATCCAGATCAGCTTGCACATCCATGCCATCTGATCAGGATCTGAACTGGTCACTTTCTGGTCAGAAATAACCTAATAAATCAAATGACAAACAGAGCAGATCCTGATCAGATGGCACGGATGTGCCAGCTGATCTGGATATACACTGTTGGCTGAAGCCATAAAGGTGTGTATATCGAGGAAAGGGTTAAAATGTTCATTACTTTAATACAAGAAGCGAAAATTTGCTAGTACAGTAAATTTTTATAATTATTTGCGCCCAGTGCAATTATTTCAATAACCACTTAAATGATGTCAACTGTTTTTAGTTCTTGTCCACAAACATTTTTTCAGAGTAGTTTTATAATTGTAAGCACTTAAAATCTGGTTCTAACAGAATATAACAATCAAAGAATACTGATTTATTGCTACTTAAAAAATGGAATTCTCTTCATTTAGTGACAAATCCTCATTGGATGCTGCTATCGGGAAATTTAATCCTCATAATTCTGAGAAATCTTGGCAAATGATGGACATTATCTCACAGTGTACAGCAAACTTCAACTGTCAGTTCAGGCTGCCCGACTACAACTCTTGTGTTCCTGCTAAAGTTAATTTCAGCATTATATAAAATTGCCTCTTTTCATAATCAAACATTTTCATATATTCAAATTAATCAAAATAAACAAAAAAAACTTTTTTCACTTTCTTCAATATATGAATGTTATCAAAAAGCAGTCTGTAAGTTATGAATCATATAATGCGGAGTTTAGCATGAAAACTGGTCTTCATTTCAATCAATCAGATGCTTGAGTTTCCATTTCAGCCAATCAGATGCTTGAGTCTCCATTTCAGCCAATCAGATGCTAGAGTCGTCATTTCAGCCAATCAGATGCTTGAGTCACCATTTCAGCCAATCAGATGCAAGGGTCTACATTTTAGCCAATCAGATGTACCAGTCTTTTTTCAGCCAATCAGATCATCTCCAGTATAAGTTTTATGATCTTATGCAACAGATTGTACTTGTGTGTCATCACAGGCTAGTACCTCCACGCTCAGTGGTTTACTCTGATCTTCTCTACTAACTCTGTCGGTTCCATACCTGACTTGTCTACAGCTAAGAATATTTTTAACAATTAATCAACATGCATCAGTTCTATAAGATGTTTACAAAACAAGTTTCAAGAACATGTCCCTTCAACACATAGTATATATCATGATTTCATCACTCAGTATATTCATCAAACATTTCACTACAGAATTAAACTCAGTTATGAACAAGAAACTGTTTAACAGTCAATTTTTGTCAATGATCACTTTTAACAGCATGTACATTTTGAATATTAACCGCTGTTTACCCTTTTTTTTTAAACAGCACTGTTTATATTGGGCACATTTCAAAAACAAGTTACTTCAAATAACAATAAGGGATTATTTGGTGTCACCTGACTTTCTTCTCAGTTTATCTTGCTCTTTCAGTTTGTTATAAAATTCAACAAGTTCAGTGAGAGAGTCCTTGGGTATGTCTACTCCCTTCCCTGCTCCCTTCCCTGCCCCTTTCCCATTTGTCTTCTGCACATCAGAGTCCGAGGAGTCTGAACCACTGGACCATTTGGACTTCGTAGTTGGCTTCACTGGCTTTCCTTTTGCCATCCCTGGAGTCTTCTTAGAAACTGGTGACCTTGACCTTGACTTTCTAGCTGATAACTTCCTTGACCTTGGGGACTTTGACCTTGACCTTTTAGAATCAGGTGACCTTGATTTTCTGCTCTTTCCTGCAGTAGGAAAGACATTTCTGCCCAGATATTCCCTTTTGCTTGTGTCCTTGTTCAATTTGGATTCACCAGAATCTTTCTTTGCACTAGTAACAACATCGGGTAAACTTTTCCCACCGTCTTTACCAGATTTTTCCTTGCTCCGAGAACGATCCCTGTGATCTCTTCTGGATCGTTCTTTGCTGCGACTTTTTGATCTCCTGCTGGAACTAGTTTTCCTATCCTTACTATGTGACCTTGACCTTGATTTGTACTTTTGCTTCTTAATACTCCTGCTCTTACTACGTTCTCTGGACTTATCTCTTTGCTCAGATTTGCGTTTGATATCCGATTTCGATTTTCTTTCTAATGACCTTGACTTTGACCTAGATCTTGATCTGTCGCTTTCACTTTCAGAATCCCATTTAGACCTCAGACCTTTCAGTTTAAATTTTTTCTGTTTAGTTTTAGTGCTGTTTGTATTTTCAGATGCACTATATTTTTCTTGTATTTTGTCATCAGCTGGTTTGGAGTTTTCATCTTTAATTGGAAACAGGTTCTTCTCAACAGCTGCAGCCCTCTTTTTGACTATTTCCTTAAGTCTTTTGTCAGTTAGAGGCTTTTCCTCCTCTTCTTGTGCAGGTGGGGAGACACTCAGCTCCTTCCATTTCTTGAGGAGAGCTTCTTTCTCTTCTGGCTTCATTCTGCGGTGAGGGGGTGGAGACTTGGATATCAGGTTAGCTGCCATCATGTTAGCTACACTCAGTTGAGCTTGTGAAACCGAGGCCACTGGAACAACTTTAGGAACATATGCTGGATTTTCCCAACGACTCTTCTTATCTTCCGGGCTGTCCCAGCGACTGCTTACTTTGGGTAAATCAGCATCAATCTTATTACCTAGCTGTTGAGATGTTTTAACTGGCAAGTCATTATTTACCTTTCTTGACCTGGATGACCTTTCATATGACCTTGACCTAGATCTTGATGAACTAGATGACCTTTTCCTATGCTTGAAATCCTTCCTGCTTCTATACCTATCTTGAGACCGTGATCTATACCTTTCTCTAGATTTCGACCTATGCTTATCTCGAGATCGTGATTTATACCTTTCTCTAGATTTCGACCTATGCTTATCTCGAGATCGTGATCTATGTCTTTCACGAGAATGTGACCTTGAACCTCTAGAGCTGCTGCTAGAATGTCGCCTTCTTTTGCTTCTGTCATCACGTGATCGTGACCTTGACCTTGACCTAGATTTGTGCTTTGATGATCTTCTTTTGCTTGGAGGAGTCTTAGGTCTGAACTTGAATCTTGGATCCTCTTTATCAACTCTAGGTTTAGATCGTTCCTCTTTTATATTACCTGCCGTCTTGACATAGACCTTCCAGTCATCTCCTTGAGCTGCTGTCTGCTGTACAGGTGGTGGTCCACTCTCTGGGTTCAAGCCAATAGGATGTTGCTGCTTCAGCTTAACAGCTCTCGGAACATATGTGGCAAATATCTGGGAAGGTTTTTCTGCTTTTGGTGGCGGCAAATCAGCAAATATGTCGGTTTGTAGCACAACCTGATCTTCAGCTGTCCCCAGCCTAGGGTGTGGTTCCCTTGATAGACCTCTCACATCCTGACCCTGCTTGTTATCAAGTTGTCTAGGCTTCACAGCTATAGTTCTCTGGTAGGATTCCTCACCTCCATCCCTTGATGTCTTTCTGTCGTCATATCTTTTCTGACTTTGGGGTGTCCTAGACCTACTTCTGGAGTCACTGTGTTTTCTTTGAATACTGATTTGTCTGTTATCTTCA
Source organism: Corbicula japonica (assembly GCA_038501625.1). Taxonomy (NCBI): domain Eukaryota; kingdom Metazoa; phylum Mollusca; class Bivalvia; order Venerida; family Cyrenidae; genus Corbicula; species Corbicula japonica. The sequence continues at coordinate 503,446 of JAZAYU010000030.1, read as the reverse complement.
ATATCCCTAATCTTGTAAACATCTTCTTTGACTTTGTCACTGTATTGACCATCTCTGCTCCTTCTATAACCAGGTGACCTTGACCTTGATCTATGACCTTCATACATTTCCATTTCTTTCCTTTCTGGATATCTCTCTTGCTGTGGAGTGACAGATCTCTTAGACTTTGTTTCTTTCTTGCCTATTAAAATGCTTCTCCTTTCCAGGCTTTCCTGCATGGCGAAGGTGTCTGTTGATCTCCTATCTTCTCTTGACAGTGATTCTCTTTTAAAGTCTCCCCTATCTAATTCATATGACTTTACAGATGTCTTCTTTTCCTTCTTTGACACTGAGATGATCCTCCTTTCTTGGACCTCTTCTGGACTTTGTTCTTTTTTGTATCTTTTCTCATCATACTCTTCTCTGTACCTTCTATCCTGATGACCAGATATATCTCTCCTGTCTCTCGAAGAGCCCCTGACATCTCGTGATGAAGCTCTCCTTTCAGAAGATCTCCTATCTGGAGAGTACCTCTTTTCTGGAGAGTACTTCCTTCTTTCAGGAGATCTCCTATCTGGAGAGTATTTCCTCCTTTCTGGAGAGTATCTCCCATAATCCCTATGACCTCCATCTCTTTCCAAACTAAAATCTCTCGACTTATAATCTCCTCTGGGTCTCTCATACTTCCTGTAGCGATCATCGTCCTTCCCATAAGCCCTCAGTCTATAGTCTTCCCCGGGGTGATCTTCGGGGGATGATATGTCCTCTAGGCCCAGTCTATCGCTGACTTCATCTTTTGTAGGTGTAACACTAGTATGGCGAGAAGAGGTAACACCGAGATAATCTTTCCCTTGAACTTTAACCTCTCTCTCTGGTAATCTGTCATGAGAAGGAGCTTTTACTTCAATTTTAACTGGTGCATCAGTCGACCTTGGTCTGCTCCTATTTCTGTCAGTACCATAGGAATCACGTCTTTTATATTCATCTTTCACGTCAAGGCTATGACCATACAGTTCAAAATCTTCGTCCTCCCCTCTAACATATCTGTCACCCTTACCCGGTCTTTTCTCTTCTCTTGATCTATCCAGACCTTCAAATGATGAAGTTACCTCTTTACCTATAGAGGGCAGTCTTTCTTCCTGATGTTTTCTAGGGACTGGAGGTGGTCTCCTCTCATACCCTCGGTCATCACCCCGGTCATCATCAGGGTATTTAGAAGCTTCGGGCTTGGGTTGTCTACCTGCACTGTCCTGTGCTGGAACAGGTCTACTATTGGAACTGTTTTGAGGTGAGGCTTCTTCAAGATGTTGAGGACTGTCCCCCAGACCTGGGATCTTGTCAGTTGTTCTGCTAAAACTAAAGAAACCAGACTGCATCTCAGGTTTCCCTGAGTCAGGATATCTTGCCTCATTTTGTTTTTTATCCAACTGTCTTCGTTCCTCATAAATATCTTTAGGTTTTCCTGCTGGTTGACTTTGGTCTGTGTAGTTCTTAGAGTCTTTTGGTCCGTGTTCAGGTGACCTCTTAACCTTTGACCTACTGAGGTAACCTGGTGATCTTTGATCTTTTGATCTTTCCTTTTGACTTGACCTTTTTGACCTTGACCTATTTCTAGATGAAGAGCTACTTGATGAGCTGGAACTTGAACTTGAACTTGACCTTCGATGACGTCTCCTTGGTGATGGTGACCTTGCCCTTTTGGGCTTCACTTCAGAGTAGTCTCTCTCAATGGATTTCTTTGATCTACAAACAAAACACAAACAAAAATTAAGAAATTCAAATGATAAGCTGTCAACCAACTTTTAAACTCTTCTGTAGTAAGCTGTATTTCAACTACATTTTTGTTCAACATTTCTTCTAAGACGTTTTACTTTGGCATGGTCATCTGTTACAGTAATTTATTATGTCCTCTCTTTTTTGTAAAATTCATCATAGTGTTGCTGTACTTTGTTTCAAATTTCATGTTTCTCCTTAAAATACAGTTACCACACAAAACAATAAACTATTTCAAAAACCATTACTACACTAGACATATTTACTATGGGTGTCAGTATTCCAAAGTGAACACGCAGGGGAGATGTAAAGCACCTTACTTGGACTTTTTCTCTTCTTGTATAAGTTTCTTTAAAGTGTCTGTTGTTTCTTTGTATGGTACCGCTGAGGGGTCCGCATGTGACACTGGTGATGGGCTTCTCTCCTTCTTCACACGTGATTTACCACCATCACGTTCCTACAACAGAAAGTAACATGATGACTTAGTAACATCCTAGCAGTTAAGTAAGAACATTGCTTAACATCCTCCATATATACAAATTTATGGCGTGAGCAAATAGTGTAGATCCAGATCAGTCCGCACATCTATTGGAAGACAAGAATTCAACCATTAAGATGTTGGAACCTGAACAGTCAATGTCTCACATGTGTAGACTCTGACACTATCACGCTGAAACTAAGCTTTGACAAACAAACCCTGTATCATAAGCAGGCTTAAAATGCTGACTGGCATTTATCCCTCTCACTTACCACTTCAAACCCCTACACGAACATGTGATACTATAGTAAGCTGAATTACAGTCAATGGAGTAAGCAGCTTAACCACCTGGACTTCTACTCATTTGTCAATGTATTTTTGTTGTCCCAGTTGCTAACTACAGTAAGTTTGCAAAGCACCTTAGTTTCAAATTGGCCAAAGGGAGGCAACTTCTACTTGCCAAAAGAAAGTGTTACATTACCAGTTAATTCCCATGCTTCACATCATTAATTCCCAATAAACTTGTCAAAACGTGTTTTTTTCATTGTGAAAATTAATTAACCACGTTGACCCTTTTCAAAAGGAAGTATAAATGACCAAATATTTATGTTCTCAAACAATCCCCAATCATTGAGACCCGGTCCGAATTAAAACGTCGCAGTATTTTTGTAGCCCACAAAATTACTAACCAATGTTTACAATCACTCGGCGAAAAGTTATCGGTTTTTTCCGTATGTGGGCCGTAAGAACGCAGAGACATCATTCACATAAAAGTTGTAAACACAAAATCATGCAAACATGGAAAGAAAAAGACGAGGAAAAATAGAGATTCTTTAAGTTTTAACTTTATTACAAGGTAAACAAAGAAAGATGTAAATGTTATACGATCCATCCCAGTAACGGCTTTTAGTGGGGAATACGTCATCAATTTATGCACTTCTGCATAATTAGCGACCTTCGCCTGCCGAGAGTTGCCAAAAATCAGCTCGGAAAGATTCGCTGTTTGTTTTGTAAACAAGATAATGATCCGCAAAACATGCTGCAAATCAATAAGATAATACATTTTCTTATTGTAAGGTTTATTTTTTGTGTTATGCATACAGGTGAAATCTAAAATGTTTAGGTTAATAAAAAATATGCTGTTTGACAAGTTTATTGGGCCTTTAAGGTATAAGGCTCTCATCTCAGGCCCTGGTTGTATCAGTGAGACAGAAAAGCTAAACAAGTCAGTGTACCCACCATTTTGTACTCGATGTATCGGAGATATTCCTTGGCCTCGGCGGAGTCCGGCATGATGTCTACCGCCCGCTGGTAACACTGCTTCGCGTCATCATACTGCCGGTCATCTTCATGACTACAACAAAATATCAAACATTTCACTAACATACAACTAACTCAGCCCAGAAGTCAATTAAATGACATTATTAATAAAGCTACAGTATCATTTAACTAGTAGTTATTGTTGTTCTAAGGCCTTTCAAACTTGCAAAAGTTCTAAACAAAAGCAACATTGAAAAATGTGAATTTTACTTTTATAAAAGATAACACACTTACCATTTCCCTTTTGCCAGGAGAGTCTCATGCATGTATTTGATAGCATTTGGATGTTTGGGGTTAACAGCGATGGCTTCTTCGAAGTCTGTCAGGGCTCGGGTATAACTCTCGTTGTTGGCATACCTACAAAACACACAGTAAAGACAGGCATATTGTATATCATGTATTTCCTCAGGAACAAGAAATCTGGTACACAAATCACACTGAGCAGTAATATCTGGTTAGAAGATGTATACAAGGGTGATAGTTGAGAAATCTGAAAACACTGAAATCCTGAAAATTTATCAATATATATAGGGACACAAAAACAAAAACCTGAATTTCAGACATATGCCTGAAAAATTTGACCCATGTGTATATATGAAAATAGTATAAAAGTTGTCCCCAAAGTTCCATGTCTTAAAGAAATGTAGCAAATATTCTGTACTTTATATATAAATTTAATAGCATTCACCCTCACTTCATGGCATATGGCTGTTATGGTATGAAGTGAACAATCTCGAGCTGGTTCAGCAGGCACATCTGTGCCAGGATCTACGCTGTTCTCCTTTAGATTCATAAGGTGTAAGTGTAAATCCTGATCAGATGGTGCCAGGATCTGCGCTGTTCTCCTTTTGATTCATTTGGTTTAAGTGTAGATCCTGATCAGATGGCATGGTTGTTCCGGCTGATCTGGATAACACTGTTCCAACATGTGATAAAACCTATATATATCTCAAGTAATGAGTTCAGGCTTTGCAAAATGTTCTGTTTTTACAGAATACTGTTTGGCAGTTTTGGTTAAAAAGCTACTGTTGCCTTGATGATTCCATGGAGATTAAGTTAGGTTTTAACAGAACTGATTAGTTACTTACAATGCCCCTCTGGCTACGAGAGCTTCCACATTAGAGCTGTCTATCTGTAGAGCCTTGTTAAATGACTGCATGGCCTCCGTCTGTCTGCCGGCCTTGAAGTCGTGTATACCCTGGGCTACACTGTAATACACAAAACAAACGTACAGTTTACTGAAGTAGAAAGCCACCCAACATAAAAAGAAATGACTTTTCAAAATGTTTATTGGAAATCAAGTAATGAAACAGAAAGACAAGGATATATTGATAGTACTATGACCAACATTAAGAATTAATCCATTCCTTCACATATACAAATTTTTATGCATGTGCAAGCAGTGCAGTTCCTGATAAGACAGCATTGATGTGCTGGCTGATCTGGATCTACACTGTTTGCCCATGCCATAAAGGTGTGTATATGGAGGAAAGGGTTAATTTATCTGGCTATTTCTGCTTTTGTGAACAGAACGCAACAGGGGTAACCGTTTATGTATCAACACTTACCACTGATAAGCCCATTTCTGCGACTGTTGCTTCCTTAAGTTGTCAGCATAATCCTTCTCTGATAATTTCAATCTACAAAAATACCAGAAGACAATCGATTAGTCAGAATGTCATCTATATTTCACAATACATGTACACTTTCAAAATGTTTTATCTATCTATTTTCCATCTCTTGTATCTTACAAGAGTTACCAGCTTTGAAAGTGAATTGCATTTCAGATTTGATTTTCCTTACACAGCTGTGAAGAAGGGTGATAAATGAACTGTCACAAGTGACTTCTTTAGTTGCTGGCTATGAAATATAAGGTACTACATAACTATTCATTTAACAAATTGCTCCATGGATATTGCTTTTATCACGTATGTGACCAAGGGTATATTTCCAGGTTTGAAGGTTATAAAGCTGAAAATGGAAACCAGTCTCAAAAATCTCAAGCATCTGATTGGCTGAAATGGCAACCAGTCGCCATTTCAGCCAATCAGATGCTTGAGATTTGAGACAGGTTTCCAATCTCAGTTTTATAACCTTCAGCCCAGATCTTCCTAGATATCCATGCAACATGACCAGGTTCTACACTTCTGTTTTTAGATTCTATGGGTTGTTTCAGATCATAAGGCAAACAGTGTAGATCCTGATCAGACGGCATGGATCCACTACACGGTAACACATGGGATATCAATCATATCCATGCAGTCAAGCATCAGAAATAGTTTCTACCAATTTGTACCTATTTTTAAGTCTAGTGGAATTTATTTCATCTAATATTTTATTTTGCAAGTACTAAATGTGAGTTTCAGACTTTTATCACCCGTGTCACTTCAGACAGACTTTAAAATGACATGAAATGCAACATGTGCAATTGGTTGCAAAATATTCCTATCAGAAGTGCACATATAGAACTACAAGTAGCAATAAATGTTACCTTATCAAAATAGCAACAAAAATCAATGTGGAGTCCATATTTGCCTGCTCATTGCTTGGTTACCAAGGTTACCAAAAACCAAAGCCAGCAGTTCCAACCAAGCCATGTCTTCCTTTGCCCAGCTGAAAATCACCTTTCACTAAATAAACACACTTCACTGATCACAATACTTTAATATGGTGTATGTTGAGCTGTATATATTACCGGTACAGGCCCCGCATCATGGACACGTCTTCTTTCTGATGAAACATCTTCAGGAGAAATGGTACATTTCCTGGATTAGTAAATCCGAGGATGGAATTCACCAACTCATCAAACGTCAATCCTCGTATGTGAAGCTTCCGTCTGAAAAGAAAACAGTCAGCTAGAAACAAGCTACCTTATTTATAGGCAACACAAAATCTTTTCTTAAAAACTAATTAAAAGGCTCTGATAAATGGCTCTGTATTTACATAATAAGAGTGTCATAGAGCAACTCACCATCAAAGTGGACTAGAAACCTATGTAGTTTCACTAATCACAACAGCTTTGCTTATATGAATGTTCTGTTTCATATCATTTGTTGGAACACCTACTGTCATAAAGTATATGTTTATAAAACATTATTTTTTTCAGGCATGCTTAACGAAATATCGTCTGGTACAGGAATCTCCCCAGACCTTCAAACTAACTAAGATAAAACGTGTACCTGTATTGGACAGGAAAATCCTCTTCATGTATCAAGCCCTGAAATACACAATTGTCAGTATGTAATAGTTTGTTTTATACTGTTCAGGAGTCCTTAGCCCAAAAACCCATTGCTATGAACTTGAATTCAGATGATAGGTATGTGCGTCTCAGTCTACCTGAACTTTATCAACTCACTAACAGTGTAGATGCTGAACAGACTGTGCATGTGTACAGTTTTTTGGGGGGTCTTCACTGGCTGCAACTCTTGACTTACAGAGACAAAAGATTTGAAGAGATTCTGTTATAACCTACAATGTATACAAATCCTTGGTGTTTGTTTCTAGCTAGTGGGAAACAATAAATGTTGATATAATGAGGTAGGTATGCAGTGTATCTAACCCTTCATTACTTCACTGTATCGCTGCCGGCCAAGCCATCAGACAGGATATAAGATTATAGAATTTTATAGTAAATCAAATTCATCTCATTAAACTACAGATTGTGACCTGTATAATGTAGTGTATCAATGTAATTGGTTTTCTGGTAAAATCAGTTGTTTGCCTCATTTGGATAAGCCATATATGGCAGGATGGCAGGTTCTGCAATGGCTGATCTAGCTGTACATGTATTCCGGGGAATTGTAAACAGTAAATCTGATCTTACAAGTCTTGGTTTTGGTGCTGGCATCTCGCCCAGAGCAGCATCCATCAGAGATAACAGGATGGTCTCCGAGTCTGGGTTGACTGTCACTATAACTCCTACAATCAATCAACTCTCAGAGATTATGTATAAAACAAATAAACATATATGCTGGTTGAGGTTTTCTTAAAGAATGTAATAATATGACATTATAGAATTGCATTTCAGAAAGAAGATATTTTACTTTAAAAGCATTGAAAAGTTGCAAAAGAAGATAACCAAACCTTGAAACACACCAGATAAATAATCACTTTTATCACAACTATTCAAATATATATATAAGATGGTTACAAGTCAATTTAATCTGGATTGCAAAACAGAGCATCAGAGAATATATCCTTTCTAATGTTGATTACAACAATTGACACCAAAAATCGAATGATTTGCTGAAGAAAAGCAGTCATAATTTAGATGTTTTGTATTGGTGCCAGGCCTTCTAATTATATTCAAGATACAGTAGTACTGTAGTACAAGGGGCTCTACAGCACTATACAGTAAGTTCCTACCTCTGATGTAGTCTTTCACTTGATAGCCTTCCACTGGGTTCTGGGTTGGAAACATCTTGGGAATGTCTGTGCTCCTAACAAATGCCTGAAACCATCAAAAGTCTTCTGTAAGACGTGGAACATTATTGATCCAATAGAGGAGCTTTGGACTTGAAAGATGGCAAATGATAAAAGCACTGACTGAAACATGTACTTACATTAATTCTTAGATCATCAATATCCCGACATTTGCCCTCGTCTGGACAAAGTAGCTGTAACACAAGCCCTGTGTCTACAATGGAGGTCACGACCCCTATCATAATATCCTTCTCCCGTAAACTCTGAAAAACAAAATACAAAGCAAAGTAAACTGTAACTAATTACAGAATTATTTGCCCAATACACTAACATTTGTTAAAAAAATATTTACTGATATTGCCATAACTCCAGTATGAATCAATTTGGCTTTTCATGTTTGATGTTTGGATAAGTACATGTACATACAAGAGTTACAGACAGGTGTTTCCATATAATGTTTTGTTTATCAAGCAGGCATATAATACAATGAGGGAAAGCAAGTTCATACTAGACTTACCAAGAAAAGATGCTTGCGTGCCGAATGAGGGTCCACTCCCATGAAGGTTTCCAGCGGAGGCATTTTGGCGTAGGAATCTTCAACAGAAAAAATAAACAAATGTCAAAACAAGGTAAAAGCCGAAACTTTCTATAAAATTTAAATTCATAACAAGTGAATCAGAATAATGAAGCATTTCCATTCTGGTTATTTCAATTATCCAAGCTGTCTATTATACAAATACTTATAGATTGCAATAGTTAAGCCAGAAAACTGTTTGGTTACTGAATTCTTGGATGCAAAAAACCCGCACAAAGCTGAGCCGTGCCAAATCAAACTGGAAGATATTACAGTTACCTGTTTTTAACTCTTTACTTCATGTATACATGGTTTTTTTTGCACCTTGTCACAGTGTAGATCCAGATCTGGCAGCACATCCACATTTTGATTCATTGGGTTATTTCAGACCAAGAAGTGAACAGAGTACATCCTGATAAGATGGCAAGATGTGCTGGCTGAACTGGATCTACACTGTTTGCACCAGCAATAAAATGTATATATATGGAGTAAATGCGTTTAAAAATGATAACTTTCTATTTATCATCCCTAACTGAACAAGTATAGAACCTTCATCCACCGGCTGATCCAGAGGCTGTGCATCCGTCTTGTCAATCGGGCGAAACAGTACATCTGCTTTCTTGGCTACAAATCTTCTCACGTTGAGAATAAACTGTGGGTCACTGAAACAAAATCCTCCTTTTAAAATCTAGATATCGACTGTTCACATCATTACTGACCACCAAACTAAGGAATTAAAAAATATTATTATAGACATCTTTCACTTTCATATCTTGATAATGTTTTTGAGGAAAAATAACAGCTTGTTTTTCCAGATAAAAATACTCCACTGGCAAGTACTCTTACATAAGCTATTGTATCTAAAACTTTTTAGATTACGATAAATCTGTGTTTTGTGAAATAAAAAAATTTTGCCATGTAAATGTTTTCCATAATGTTTAATAGATAAGTTTTTAACTTGTACATGTATCTTCAAAAATGTTCAAATTGTCCATCATCCAAATCGGCTCTCAAGAGACCAGTCTCAACTCACTTTAATTAGTCAATTCTTAGACTGTGCTCAATTTGAACCAATCAGATTGCTGAGAGTGAGACTGGTCTACAGTCAAAGTTTTACAAATACAACTAGGCTGTTTCAGAACAACAAGAGTGACATTACTTGATTTCTGGTATCTGTGGCCGATGTTTCTGCAGATGCAGGAAGATATTTGGTGGAATCTGTTCCTGCTCCAGCTGTAACTGACGGAGAAAATCCGGACCATGATGCTGCACTGCGCGTCCAAGCAACGACTCATCCATCGTTACACGTTTTCAATCCTCTAAATTCCGTCTTATCGATCAAGATTTTGATTACAGCTCACAAACTTATCTGGAAAAGACAAAAACATGCAACTTAGGTAAAGGACATTGCAGCCAATCAACAAACATCATTAGTCATATTGTATTTATTTCCATCACTGACAACAGTATTACATTTATACCAGTAAAATGTTTCACTATTTACTGGAAAAGTGGTTCTATATTGTCAACGGTAACCGGAGGACAGGGGTCAGGACCTGCTATAGAAGCTGTATGGCTGACAGAGGCCTAGTGATAAACTGAAGATGTTACAGTTTCCCAAACTTTCCCTTTACTCCATAGATATGGCTTTTATTGCGTGGGCAAAGGGTTTAGATCCTGATCAGCTGGCACAAGCGTGCTGTTTGATCAGAATTTAGACTGATCACACTCAGATTTATTGGGTTATTTCTGACCTGAAGGGAAACATTGTATATCCAGATCAATGGCACCGATGTGCTGGCTGATCTGGATCTAAACGGGTCAACTATGTGATAAAAGGCTTATCTATGCTTTGGGAGAAGTTTTCCATTGTGTTCCATACAGAAAGCAAGGTAACTTCTCTTAAGATTTGGAAGACTTTTCTGTATTTTGCCTGAAGGCTGAATATAAAATTAGGTATGTTTGTAAATAGATAATTACATTTGTATTATTTAACACAGCTAACGTTTAATCAAGACACAGCCTTACAAGTCAACTGTGGAAGTAAACAATATTATTCTCATAGATTCCGGAACTAGAACTCTCTACTTAGGCTATGTATTTTTCATTGATCAATTAAAATTTTGTCAACCATCATGTTGTGCCAGACTCAGGTAGGCGATAAATTGGAATATTTCTAGTTCCAAAGGCTTACAACTGTCCTGTGTATCTATACAGGAAAGGGTTATTATTGGCTGCATGTTGTTTTGACAATGCACATTATTTTACAAATGAAGCCACATCAACATATCTAAATAATTGGCTTGTATACCAATTTTCATTATCAAAATGATTTACTTACGGTAACTAACATTTTAATGCCAGATTAGTGTTGGGATATCAGTTGTAAATCACAGTCAATCCTCAGCTGGAAATGGAAGCCACTTCCAATGTGATTTCACCGATTATATTTCAATATGATTCATTTATCAAACCAGTGTTACATTTACAAATGGTTTCTGATTAGTAGCTTACAAATTGCCCCTTACTGTTGTTTGCTTGCTGCCACTTTCTACATAAAGGTTGGTATTTCAAAGACGAATATTATAAAACCAAAATTCCTTTTTATACGCAATAAATATGACGAAGAACAATTCTAAGCAAGAAAGACACACCTCAAAACAGGTTGTAAATGGCATTTATTGCCTAAAAGGCCTTATACAGTAAATTTTGATCATTAATAGTTCAAAATAATGACTAGGATATGCCTAACTGTACTTTACTACTGTACTACTTTACAGTCATTGGCAAACATCCATATTCACAGATGAAGATAGAATGACTCTGAGTTTCTGCATTGGTTAGCTTTTACACATGATTCATCTATATCTTCCGATTACTGTTTAGCCTTTTAAAATGTCTGTTGTGCATCTCCTAGCAATAATGCAATTAGCCACGAAGTGGAGAAAGGAGTAGGTGTGGGATTATTGGGGGCGTCTGTGGCCGAGTGGTTAAGGTTTCCGACTGAGAATCACTTGCCCTTCACCGCTGTGAGTTCGAGACCTACCAGGGTCAAGATCCTTCATGTGAGGAAGCTTGCCAGCTAGCTTGCGGAACGTCGGTGGTTCTACCCAGGTGCCCGCTCAGGCCTGAATATTATCTGGAGGGGCACCTGGGGTCTTCCTCCACCATGTAAAAGCTGGTATGCCAAATGGGCCTAAGAAGCAATAAGCTTAGCATCTGTTGATGTTCTGGCCTCTAACTTACATGAAATACATGAAAATTATTTTGTCTGCATTTATGAAAACAACATAACTACTTTCCATTATTTTTATTAATATTCCAGATTTTTATTCCTCATCTTCAATAGATTATGTTTACAGAACAAACATTTAATTTATAATATATATTTTAAAGTTTAATTTGTTGTGAAATGCATTCTTTTGACAGCAAATGGTGTGGTCCATCTTGCAAAGTGATACCTAAAATACAGGAAAATGATAATATTACTAGAATTCATGTATTGGCTTTCATCTTGATATACAAACTCACACTGATCATAAGCATTCCTTGCAAATTGTGCTGTACCACAAAGTGGACTTCATTTTCAGGGATAAAATTAAAAGTAAATGCATGTACAATGTACATGTATAACTGGTTATCTGTAATACATATGTATTGATCTTAAAATGTGACCATACCTGGAAGTTCCGGATGTCCATTTCATGGCCGACCAATTGAATCTGGTGAAAATCTGCTCGATGGAAATGTAAAAATCTTCCGCAAGTAATTGTTCACACATGGGCATCACTTTTCAGAACATCAAGAAAAACAAATATAACTATTTTTAGAGTTTCCAAATGTATGCAATATAGGCAAAGGTCCCTCTCAAGAGTCAGAGTTTGCCTTAAATTCAATAAAAAGAAGTTCTCTTTCTTATGGTTCGAAACTTCCATCAGCATAGAAATCATTATTAGAAATTATTATTTCGGCTATTGCTGAGATTTAATTATGTGTTTTTTGGCACCTTTGTCATTGAAAGCAACTTGTAGAAGCAAATTGTGGAGGGACACTGCATAAACTCAGGTTGTCATCACATACAGTCACACTGTAAACAAATGCGGTTGTCAAGATAATTTAATGGTAATGCCTGCAAGCTTTTCTCTATATACAACATTATAATTAAGAACCTGTTGTTTACCAGGTTACACATTATTATTGATTAGGATTGTCTAATGAGATCAACTTTGCGATGACAGATGCCCAATTTCTTGCTTCAGAAAAACTAGATTGGTTTTCAGTTGATAACTTGTGTTTTCTTTGGATACTATGTCAGATAAAGGGGCATAACTCTGTCAAATGTGACCTTGACCAACAGACTTTGCTACACAATACAAGAGCCATGTTACACATGGTTAAATCCCCCCGCCGGAAAAAGTAACCTGAAGGTTGTACTTTCGTATAATTTACCTGGAGAGGAAATCCTTTTAAATTTGGAGTTAAAATTTTTAAACAAAATTTATCAAGTAAATCTGAAAAAGGGGAATAACTCTAAAAAAATAGGCAAGGTAGAGTTATTGGACTTGCACACTGCACTACCTACTGTGCTCAGTCAGTATATGAAATTTGAATAAAATCCCTCAAGTAGTTTTTGAGTTATGCTCCGGACAAAATTTATTAAGTAATTCTGATAAAGAGGAATAACTCTAAAAAAGGCAAGGTAGCATTATTGGACTTGCACACTGCACTACCTACCAATGTGCTCTGTCAGTGTATGAAGTTTGAATAAAATCCCTCAAGTAGTTTTGGAGTTATGCTCTGGAAAAAATGTATCAAGGAAACGTGATAAAGGGGAATAACTCTATAAAAGGCAAGGTAGAGTTATTGCACTTGCACACTGCACTACATACCAATGTGCTCTGTCAGTGTATGAAGTTTGAATAAAAGCCCTCAAATAGTTTTGGAGTTGTGCTCCGGAAAGAATATATCAAGTAAATATGATAAAGAGGAATAACTCTTAAAATAGGCAAGGTCGAGTTATTGTTCTTGCACACTGCACTATCTACTAATGAGCTCTGTCAGTGTATGAAGTTTAAATAAAATCCCTCCAGTAGTTTTGGACTTATGCTCCGGACAAAATTTATCAAGTAAATATGATAAAGGGGAATAACTCTTAAAATAGGCAAGATAGAGTTATTGTTCTTGCACAATGCACTACCTACCAATGTGCTCTGTCAGTGTATGAAGTTTGAATAAAATCCCTCAAGATGTTTTGGAGTTATGCTCCGGACAAAATTGTTTCGGACGGACGCACGGACGAAGGGCATTTCTAATATCCCCCTCGCCTTTGGCAGGGGGATAAAAATAGTTATATCATTAAGCAAAACAAATTTAAGGTTTGACAAAGAAATATGATAATAAGAAATAACAAAGTTAAGTGAACATTCAGACTAAGCTTTCCTGTCTGACAAAGGGATCCCTATCTTTCACCTTTTTTCAATTAGGAGACATAAAAACAAGACAACTGCAGACTCTCTTTTCTATATTTCCTTGCATAAACAGGATCAATGCCGAAACTATAAATATTTTATTCACAGTAGTTTAGGCTGAATTCTGATTGGACTATCGATAATGTAAGTAGCTATTTTTAGCCACGGAGTCTATCTCGTAACATATTCTTGCACGGGTTCGATTAAATTTTATATACACGCGGTTAATTCTCCTGATAAAAATAGCTACTATTTAAATACTTGTCCAGAATTCATGCTTATATACTACAGTGTAACCAAACTCTTTACCTCGAACATATTTTTTAGTACATGGCATAAAAAAAATGATAAAAAAAATCTTATCTTCTAAATTTCCTAGCCAGTGATCGACAGAATTCAACAGAGGAAATCATAAACTTTCTATGATTCCCGATTTGGTAAGAGAAGTTACATATTTTTTTGAGATGCCGAAATTTTAAAAAGCTGTGTTTACGCTGGGCTTTACAAAATGGAATTTTTGTTATCACTCTTTACTGGCTTATAAAGTCGGGACACGAATTTTCAGAGAACTTGGTATTTGATAGTAAATTCAGTGTGGATAGACTGATAAAAAACAAAACAAAAACAATGTGTTTATCCAGTGTAGACCCTCTTTTTTTGGTGGGTCACGTGTGTGTGTGGGGGGGGGGGGGCTCAGTTTATACAGATTTTGAAGAAAACGGGGTCCGCCTTCAAAGCCCCTGTGTTGCCTGTATCAGGTTTCCTGGAAAGCTCAAATGGTAGAGAATCGTCATGGTAAGCTGGAGAAAAACATTTTCAGGACAGGGCTTTTTCAGCCTGTCTCACAGGGCTGATATTCGGCCCCGTTCCCAATGCAAAATAGCGACCCATTTTCCCAATTTCAATAAAAAATTCCCAATCTCGTAAGTTTATTTCCCTTTTGAACCGAAAAGCCTTTTTCCTCAAAAAGTTAATAAACGAGAAACTATAAAATCGAGACTTCAAATATATGCGAATCGTTTGTTTATGTTTAAAAACTTTAATCGGCGATCTGTGAAAACTGCTTTCCATGAAAAATGTATATACTGGTGTAAAAACCGGTATTTTCCGTACCGCAAGTTAAAGATGGATCGCGGCGCCCATGATTCCAGATAACTTATATTATGGTCAATTTATGGTTTAAATATTAACAGAAATTATTTTTTTATTTCATGAACAAATGTTTTTTCACGATAATCGTTTGCCTGCATACAATACAGAAAGGATGAAGCAAAAATGGTACTTGCAGTACCGGCTTTTATCCTGACCCGCGAAAGCTAGTGATGAAAATTTTAAAATGTCCTATAATTGCAAAAAGGCAGAGAAAAAAAGATGCCAATGGTACTCCAAAACTAAACTCTCTGTGGAACAAAACATCCAATGTTTCAAAATTTTAATGTCCCTGAAAATTCTTACCCGGTCAGTTAAAACTTGCCAAGTTTCTGAGGATCAGATGATGGCCACTCTACATAAACTTTATAAGTTATAAATCTGTTAAGCTGTCAGAACAAACTCTGGACACTTCCAGGGACACTAAAGCAAGGCAAATCAAGCTATAATGCAGATAAATAAAATGTTGAAGTTTCCCAATTGGTTTGATTTGTAGATACTTTTTTCCCAAATTTGACTATTTACCGCGTCAAAAATTCCCAATTTGGGCAGGGGCCTTTTTTCCAAAAAGCCCTGCATGATGGGTCAACTCTTTTTATTATCTTAGAATTGTTTGACACTGATTCCCCACTGCCACAAACAAAGCTTAACTCTGGTAAAAATGGTCTAAATAAAAAATCTTTTCTTGATCATCTTCACATCCTGCTTGATCATCTGTGCAAGTTTAAAAGAAATCTGCCTGATATTTTATGAGTAGTTGATGCCACAAGTTGTGGGGACTTACACATGGAGAGTGCAAATATATGCCTCCAACTTCGTGGGTGCATAAAAACTTGTGTGTTGTCAAACAATTGCTTTCACTATCACTTAAGTCTATATTATAAAATTTGTATAGCGACTCTGCATGATCAGCCGCTCACGGCTCAGCGTAAGTTCATGTTCCAACGTATGATAGGAACACATTGATACAAACACATTGCCATCGGGATGAATCCCTCTGCTTCACAACTTACAGTTCATGTGTTACCTAAATAACAATTTCTCTGAACATTTTATCGGATCTTCTGTGTAATTTCTTAGGCTGATAAACAACATTTTCTGACTAGCATGTCGCCATTTTCAAGGCGTGATAAATACTACATCTGCCGTACTAGTCCGTACGAACATATCACTGTACCTGCAAACGCAGCTTCTGGTTCTCGTCTCGGTTATATATTAGATCAATTATCGTAATGATAAGAGAATCTCGGAAAACGGACAAAAAATTGTAATATAAGTCCCGATGTCCTAAGTGACACTTGGTGGTCCTTAGTTGAACTTATTGGTCCTTATTGACTATTAGTAGGACCCCTAGCTACAAGGCACATAGTTCTTATGTTCTTATCCTGTAGTTTTCATACGACAATTAACCGTGAATTGAAATGAGGTTCAAAGTCAGGCTAAGTACGGGTATGAGGTACACTAAATTAAAATAAGGTAAGATATGGTTAGTATGGTATGGTATGGTATGGTATGGTATGGTATGGTATGGTATGGTATGGTACCATATGGTATGGTACCGTATGGTATTGTATGGTATGGTATGGCATGATGGCATGGCATGGCATGGTATGGTATGGTATGGTATCGTATCGTATCGTTTAGTATCGTATGGTATGGTAATATGGTATGGTATGGTATGGTATGATATGGTATGGTATGGTATGGTATGGTATGGTATGGTATGGTATCGTATCGTATGGTATCGTATCGTATGGTATGGTATGGTATGGTATGGTATGGTATGGTATGGTATGGTATCGTATGGTATGGTATCGTATGGTATCGTATGGTATGGTATGGTATCGTATCGTATCGTATCGTATCGTCTTTAAATCTTGGCCGTATAGTCCGCACGATCTGGGCCGTAATGTCCACCAATCTGTTACACGTAAATAACCGCACACTTTAACGATACATTAACGTCAACGTGTTCAAAACAATAATCAACTCAAAACTAAAATTTATTTTGGTTGTGGGTTACATTAATAAATATAAAGTAGGTTTTCCTGCAAATAATAATTGTGTTATGTCCAGACATCACTTTGATATTTTGTTGTTTTTGTCATCTACAAGGATCATTGTCCTTGCCAGGGCTTATAGATTGTTTTTGGCACTCATTCCCACGGTATGGGACAGAGCACCGGATATAACGACGTTTTGAGTCCAAATAAGATTGTAAAAAATCAAGATTTGATCAACCATCTGTAAATATTTACCGTTGCGCACGGAAGAAATTGTTGCCCAAGTACCGAAAATCTAGTTTCATTATTTGTTTCGTACAAAATAAAACTCAGTGAGTCTGAATCGCTAGTTTTTCTACACTCCTTGTATACTCACATTAAAATTTTTAGCAAGATGGACAAAAATAGACTTCTACAGCGACAAAAAATGTACGCGCCTAGTGTACTTGGTATATTATTTTAGTGTACTGGATATACCGAGTACTATGAAGCTTACTGATCTGAGTATAACCAAAAAGAACCGCAATACCTCAATCAACGATTTCAGATGGTTACTGATACTTTTTGACTTAATATCATTAAAATTATGATAACTAAACATGAATAAATTAAAGTCTTTGATATGACTTCATCAATACAGATGACATGTATCAAGTATTGTGTAAGAAGAAGAAATACTTTCCAAGTTATAAATAATTATATTCAAAACGCCGTTAGATCCTGTGTCCTGTCCCATACCGTAATTCCCCATTCATTTATATAACATAAAATATATGAGGTTCAGCGATCAATCTGAATAAAATCATCTCCTGAAAACCACCACGCTAACAGTTTTGCTTGATCTGACTTTAGTGAGATCGATTAGCAATATATATTATTTTTTAAAGCTTTTATAAGGAATGAACCAAAAGTCGATAGCATTTCTCAACGGTATCCATATAGCCGTGTCCGTAACGTTACCTATTCCCGCGACTATGTTACCACGACCAACACACAACCAACAATCAAAAAACAACAACAAACTAACAAGTGCTAGTAGCACTTTACATCACAATCGAAATGCAGCAGCACAACGTTCACAGTTTTAATACTGCCTCTTGCGGTTTTACCCCTGATATGACATCCATACCACCTTAACATTTTGAACCGCTTCCACGGAGTTTAACGGAAAGTACCGAAGTTTTATAAACACCGTATATATACATTGATATAGGTCAATTCAGGTTACAGTCCAAAAGGTAGATCGACAGTAAGCAGCATCATGGCAGAGCCAATAGTTAATCCGGAAATTAAATTTACCAAGGTAAGAGTTAAATTTACAAATATTAGAACAATAAAGAGCGTGTGCCCGGAACTGATTTATTTCATGTATCGTTAAAGTCAGTATGTAATTTGTAAAATGGGTCTGCGTTTGGAGTCAATCTACTTTCGTTTTACTTAATTTAGTAAATGTTTGTTTTCTTTATGATGTCGGTAAGATTTAATAATTTGTGTTTCCCACAAGCTCGTGACATAAAAATACACGACTTTGTGTATTATAATTGCTAAGAAGAAGAAACGTTTAATCACAGAAGATATTTTCAGATTTTCATAAACAATGAATGGGTGGACAGCAGGAGCGGGCGGGTGTTCCCCACAATAAACCCGTGCACTGGCAAGAAAATCTGTGACGTACATGAGGGCGATAAGGTGAGAATCTGCAGCTCTTGATGCATATCTAACACCAACGTTGGTGTTTGCTGGGGAATGCTATGGCGGGGGAGGGGTGGGGTGGGTAAGGGACTGTGGGTCTTTTAATACAGCCAGTGTATAATTGTATGTTATGAACCCTTATACATTGTGTGTTGGACACCTGATTGTCATGAGTGATGTGGATATAAATGAAGGTCGTTTTTATCAGACAAAATATAGATATGCTAACTTATTGCAGTTTTAAAGAAAGTTTAAGATAATAAGTATGTTTGTTTATCAGAATATATCTTCAGTATCTAGCTAAATCCTGACACTGTCCTTCATATCTACCCTGTGTAAATCCTCTCTACACGTTATCAAAATAATTTATGGGCATTGTATAAACTACATGAACAAGGCCACTGATCAAACCAAAATCAATTTTTCATGACGCTTAAATATTAATGATAGGTACTGCCGCAAAGGTTTACAATTGTTCTGAAATATGTCTTTTATTATGAAAGTTGTGTCATAATTAAATAAAGAATTCTTTGATGATTAGTGCTTCCATCTGTGCATCCATTTCAAACAATGCCGAGTGTCAGCACTTAACGTTTTGTTGTTTTGAAATTGCGGGTTTTGTATTAAATTTGCAACGAGCGTGAATTTTGTGGTTATAATCCGCAAGATTGTTCAAAGCAAACAATTTTGGTTCACTATAATATCGCATTCCCTTTGTTTTCACCTTATTCTGTACGATTTAAATGTTGAACTATTTTTTTACCATATCCCTTCTTAATATATCCCGGCTCCTGCGACATGTGTTCTGACTTGTGTTTTAAACACAACCGAGCATGCTCTTTCCGCGTGACGTCACTTGAGAAATATTTTATGAATTCTGCTATTCGTTTCTTATGATTGTTTTGCGGTTGCTGTTGCTGCAGGCTGACGTTGATGACGCCGTTATCGCTGCACGGGCCGCCATTAGACGTGGTGCCCCCTGGCGGAAGATGGATCCTTCCAAGAAAGGTGCGCTCATCTACCGACTCGCCGAGCTTATGGGACAAAACCTCTCGTATCTGGCCGTAAGTTGCATTGTACAACATTATCTGCGTACACATCCAAACAATATTGCGCTGATGAAATCTGTCGCTTAGCAGTATTACTTATTAACTTCCCATGTAACTATGTGTGTGGGAAAAATAAAGATGATTTACTGTTCTGTGGATTTCCAAACATTTTGCGTAAAGTCGGGGTTAACTTATGTGGAGTCTTTTTATTCTTTTATTTCCTTTTATTTTAGTAATCGTTGAGTTATAAGTGTAAGTGTAACAGTAAGTCGTTGTTAAGTGTAATGCAGATATTTTACCCATTTTTGATAGTTTTAATGGAATTGTACTAACACAAACACAGCATGAACTGTCAGAAAACAAATTTGACCATTTTGATGAAAAAAGAAAATTTAAAATCAACTTTTTATTAAACGAGTATCAAATACAATATAGAGTCTGGAGACACTAGACAACGGTAAGCCGTTCCTGGACGCGGTAGAAGACATCAATTTCTCCATAGACGTCCTCAAGTATTACGCCGGCTGGACTGACAAAATCTGCGGCAAAACTATCCCAGTTGGTAAGTTGTTCTTTCATTTGTTCGTTGTGTTTAAGTCAACACACGATGTGGTTGATCATAGTGTTACATTGCCATGGAGACTGGATGATGTGACATTGTGGACGCACGAGAGATGGTCGGCTGGATGATATGGACGTTGTGGCTGCACGAACGATAAATTGCTGCATGTTGTTGACGTTGTGACCGCACTGGAGATACATGGCTGGATGATGTAGACGTTATTGCCGCACGAGAGATAGACGCTTGAGGTTTTTAAGAAACATAAATAACAAACCAGAACACACTGAAACATGCATTATTATTAGTGTGTGGGTACAGAGGTGTTTTACGATCTCATAGACACTGGGATATTATTATACTTTCAGATGGGTCAATCTTCACATTTACTCGCCACGAGCCTGTCGGTGTAGTTGGTGCTATTATCCCGGTAATTATACCCTTTCTACAAACATTATCCAATATTCTGACAATAACAAAACATTTAAACATTACTTAAGAAAATATTCGTACTTAAACTATTGAAAATTAGCATCTGTCATCCTTGTATTTTCATTTATTATTTTCTTTTTTAGTGGAACTATCCAATACCGATGATAGTATGGAAGCTCGGACCTGCTCTCGCCTGTGGTAACACGGTGGTGATGAAACCCGCTGAGCAGACTCCACTTACCGCACTCTTCCTGTGCTCGCTCATCAAAGAAGTAAACCTTGTTCTGTTCAATATATACCTTACCTAATAATACTTGTATTGGTACATTTTTAAGGCATTGATGTAATCAGGGCCCAAGAGCTTAAAACTCAATCCGGAGACCAGTCTCAAATCTCAGTTTTATGATCTTGGGCCTATATCTTGTGACCTTTTTGTTTTGCAGTGGCAGTATTAAATAATATTTTGGTAAGCAGCATTGTTGATACAAAATATTTTCTGTTTCGTCAGTGTAACCTAGCACCTGCATGCCGAATCAAATAGTTATTCATAGAAAAAAGTCATATTAGTTGATTATTTCGTTGGAACTGGGTCCAAAATCATAAAACAATATTCGGAGACCAGTCTCAAATCTCACGCATCTGACTAGCTGAAAATGAGACTGGTCTCCATTTCAGCAAATCAGATGCTTTATATTCGAGACTGTCTCCAGTTACAGTTTTATGATCTTGGATACTGATTTCCAAGACTAAGTTTGTTGTGCTTTAGAAGAGAAATGGAAGTACAGTTTTATGTGCGACACGCCCAAGGCATTTCATAGAGTGATACGACTCTTACTAATTATAAAATTCAAAACATGGAAGTAGTTAGGAGTATGAGATAATTATACCAAGTTCTTATAGCTGTCATTTGATGCAAGTCGAAATTACTATTTCTAAACGAAAATAGCCAAGTAAGGTCTTGTTTTTTTACCCCGAGTTGGACAAACATGTGAAATCTGTTCAAGCATCGGTCGAGCTTAATTAGTTGCACATCCTTGCATAATTTTTTGCACATTCAACGACTATTTCGAAGCTGCTTACATTACATAAATAACGCACAATTTAACACAGAAAACCTGAAAATTAAGCGGCGAATCAAAACGAGGTTGTTGTGGTTGCAGGCTGGTTTCCCGCCCGGTGTGGTGAACATGGTACCCGGATACGGACCTACTGCCGGTGCGGCAATAGCGGAGCACATGGACATCAACAAGGTCGCCTTCACTGGCTCTACAGAGGTTAGTATTTCTTTTTGTCTCTGGCTAACTCATGTCTCCGGAGTCCGACTCGTGTTAATTTTGCTTGAAAAGCGAATGTTTCCCGGAAAAGGCTTAAAAATAAAATGTTGATGAAGGTTATCAGGGCTTTAGTCTGTTGTAGCACCATGGTAGCTGGACGTAGGATGGCTGACAAATCGGTCGATTTTGGTCAAAATCGACAACCAACGGAAAACTTGTCGCTAGCAATATGCAGTTCTTGGTTAGATCGCTCAATGTCTTGTGAATTTAGGGTAATTCTGTTAAGACCGTTTTTGAAAATAGTTATAATTTTAATTATCATTTAACATCTGTTTATAATTCTCCATTTGTTATTGTTTGGGTATTGTTAAAATCAATTTAAGGCACTAGCAAATCCCAGTGATAATCGATCGCAGGAATTTTGCCGACTCGGAATTCTGATATTATATCATGGTGTCGTACATGTACAATGTATAGTATTTTTAAACATGTCTCTTTACCTATTCTTGTTTTAGGTAGGAAAGTTGATTATGCAAGCTTCAGGAAAATCCAACTTAAAGAGAGTGTCTCTGGAGCTGGGCGGCAAAAGTCCTCTCATCATATTCGCCGATGCCAACCGTATGTAGCCAACTCTATGGTTCCCGGCATTGTAACATTTCTTTCATATGTAGCCGAGTTCAATCCCGCCTATCTTGTCGATTTTGAAATATATTCGCGTGTCTTCTTTATTACTTGTTTACAATTTCAACTGACAGTTTTGGCATAAATTCTTTTAACCTATAGAAAATACAAGGCCCAAATAATGCAGCGAGACAGAAATGATTGTTATTAATTTTAAGTCTTGCTCAATGCAATCTACCCTCTGTTATGTGCCCAAGGTTATTAAACTGAGCATGGAAACCAGTCTCAAATCTCAAGCATATGATTGGCTGAAATGGCGACCAGTCGCCATTTCAGCCAATCAGATCCTTGAGATTTGAGACTGGTTTTCAATCTCAGCTTTATAACCTTCAGCCAAGGTTTTAAGATCCACAGGCTCCGAATGTTAAAACACATTATTGTATTCCTTCCAACATAAGATTTAGAAGACTTTATATTACTGTTTAGCTGACTGACATTAGGCGTTGCATTTTTTCATATCAAAGAAGTGAACGTAATAAAAACAGATTCAATACCTACAAAACGCAATATTTGATAAACCACAAGGTCCTCAAAGAATGTTTAGAAAACACCAAGTTTCAGAAAGAGATAAGAACAGAAACTCTGACCAAATTTTATTGGATAGCGACAACACTGGTTCATGTGATGGAAATACTACAAATTTCGATTTCAGTTAGATTTTGGCTTGCAACCATAACATCAAACACGATGCCCGGCGACTGATATTTTCGTTGAAAAGTAGCTCGGGAAAGTTAACAGAACGTTTTCTTACGGTTCATTACGCCTTTCGGTTGCTTTACTTTAAGCCACAGCCTTTCTTATTGTTCCAACAGCCGCAAGTGGAATGAACCCTAAGCAACAAAAAAATTGTTTGGCAGCAAAAGCTCATTTAGAAGTAAAACGCAGCGTCGTTTGATTGAATCGGCAGTTTTTACAGTCGTCGCATGACAAAAAACATGATCGGCGTTATGTGAAGTGTTGTAGTGCAACAAATGTTTACAGATTTCGTTTTTTTGGTAAAAATCTAATTGAAATTTTTAGTAAGTATATTTCTCGTGTGCGAGTTCAGCCCAGAGGACTGCTTTAGAGCGGTAACGAGACTCTGCCGTTACCGCTCAAAACAGTTTGCCGAGAGGGCTGGACTTTCCCGTCTAAACCGAGCGTGATAGATACGTTGTCTACGTTTCCATTTGTTTATTGACGATTTTATTTAGTTTTTTTTTCAGAACTAATTTTTACGGTAGCCATTCATTTTGATTGTGCAAATATGTCACATAGTTTGACTCTTTATGGTATAGGGGTAAGAAGCGGTTAAAGCCCGCGAAAACCAATAAAGTGAACTGGAATAATTGATATACTTCTGTTGGACAGTGGATGAAGCCGCAATGTGGGCTCACGGAGCAGTTATGAACAACCATGGCCAAAACTGTTGTGCGGGGTCAAGGACGTATGTTGAAGAGTCTATTTACGACCAGTTTGTGGAGAAATTTAGAGATATGGGAAAACAAAGACAAGTCGGAAATCCATTTGATGCATTAACTCAACAAGGACCCCAGGTAAATACAACTCAGCTTCGCAGGCTACCGCTGGCTAAGTGTTCTAGGTGGTAACTTGTTAACATTTTGATCAGTAATGAACATAAATTAATAATGTCGGAGAATTTCTTCTTTAATCGGGACGTAAAAATAGACATTGTATTATGGAAGATTTTGTGAATTAAAACAAGAAAGTATAGTACATCCTTATAATTAATATATTTTCTCACTATTCGTTTAGTGTTGTTTTCTTTTGTTTCCTTTTTTTCTGCACACCTTCAAAATTCAAAGCAACATTTCATTTGTACAACAGATCGACGAGGAACAGTTCAATAGAATCCTGGGTTTGATAGAGTCCGGAAAGAAGGAAGGGGCCACGTTGCAGTGTGGGGGTGGCAGATGGGGTGAAGAAGGCTACTTCATACAGCCTACAGTATTCTCCGATGTCAAGGATGATATGCGCATTGCTAGAGAAGAGGTAAGCTGATGTTAGGGTATGTAAAGGAAGCAATAGGAGAATTTCAAAGGATGTGTGGTAAGGACCAAATCTGGTTACCAGCGACGAATACTACATAGTACTGGTAATTGGTACAAGTCTGGAATGGTAAATGTTGCAACATTTTGACATGCAACGTACGTACAAGTACTCAATGTGTTTTGTGTTTTATTAAGTTCAGAAACAAAACTATGAAACTATTAAACTAACAATTTTTACTTGTTTAATATGTTTTCTTTTCTGGGTTTCGACTAGTAAACGCCATGTTTTGGCACGGTTTTGATTTATATAAATAAAGGGATCAAATCTAGAAACAATTAACATTTAGACAGTTGGGTTCCAACTGGTTATCCAAGTTATTTTCGAGGACCTTGCTAATATTTAAATAGCTGCTTATGATGTTGCCCAGAAGAATGTGTGTATAACACAGTTTATGTGGAAGACAGGACCACTAAACGACAACTACTCAAATGAATATTCAAATAGTCATGCCAGTGTCAAACACATAGAATCAGATCATTTTAAAACAAGATACTTATTTACAAAAATAACGACCAGTGCAGCCGAGTCCATGCTTTATGCTGGCAATCAAATTTAGAAATCTAGTGACAAAGCCGATTTAGAAGTACAGGTATTCTACCGATAAATAGATTGAAAGTAAGAATGAAAGAATGCGCCCTGTCACGACTAGTAGTATCGTAGCAATAAAGTCACTTTGTTACCATTGGGATATAAATGAGAAACAGGTTTATTTTATTGATAATTGATTTTTTTTATTTTTTATTTTGCAGATTTTCGGACCAGTTCAGTCCATCATCAAGTTCAGTGACATTGAGGATGTAATTGAACGAGCAAACAACACGAGTTACGGTCTTGCCGCGGGTGTTATGACCAATGACATTAACAAAGCGCTGAGGATGTCACAAAACTTGGACGCCGGAAGCGTGTGGTGAGTTGGGTATTATCCTCTGTGTGAAGATTGATGTACGAGTTTTATAGTTTGTTCGTGCGGTAGATTATAAATGTGTACAATCAACCTATAGGAAATGGCTGTTATACATGGGTAAACAGAGTAGATCCAGATCAGCCGGCACATGCTAACAGCATTTATGCATATGAGGCTCGATTTAACGAATATTGGACTTTCGCACTTCTCCGCGTTCATCACATGATGGAATAAAACACTGACAAGACAGGACCATTTTCCGGACCAACGGAAATCTTCTGTTCCTTATTTGCTACATTTTTGTTGGTGTTTCAGCGTGTTTTAAGCTGTTGTCTTTTTAATAAAAATACAATATACTTTCTTTTTCGTTGAGTAGGGTCTTTAAGATACCATTGTTTGGTAAACCTCGTGAAAATTAATGGAATTTTAAGTTTTGACATTGAAACCAGTGTTCAGTACCGAATAACTACAGTGCTTTCAGCATATTGATTATACAGTATTTTTCAGTCGTTTTGTCGAATACCATTTAAAATCTCTAGTCATACTTTTTAATTTTAAAGTTTAGCGCTACATTTGTTCAAATATAAAAAATGTGCTTTATATGAACAGGGTGAATTGTTACGACGTGTTGAAGGCCAATACACCGTTTGGAGGCTTCAAACAGAGCGGACATGGCAGAGAACTGTAAGACACCTGTTTATACATTAATTAACTCTAAGCCTTACTATTTCAATATAACTTCAAAAATCTTTTCAATAATTACAAAGACTTTAATTATTTTAAATTAATACTTAGATGTTTATTATTTTTCAATGATTACTCAAAAATTCATCTTGTAGATTCGTACTCGGTATGCTAAAGCAAACAATTAATTACCCAGTAAGTTCGGTTCTGTAACTGTTGTGTTTCTTCATTGCCATTAACGCTTTCCTCCATAGACACACCTTTATTGCACGGGCAAACAGTTTAGATCCAGGTCAGACAGCACATCCTTGCCGTCTGATCAGGATCTAAACGCTTTGCTTTCTGATACTTTAGGTTTTTTCTGACCAAAATGCGACCAGTGCAGATCCTGATCAGACGGCACGGATGTACCGGCTGATCTGGATCTACACTGGTTGCACACGCGTAAAAATGCGCATATATAGAGGAAAGGGTTAAATACGGATGGATATAATTCCCACTAAATACTCGGTAGATATGCTGCAAGTGTCGTTGTTTATATGTCAGTACTCGAAGCTGACACAGGACTGAGGCTTGGTTCCATATGATTTCATGTGGCTGTTCAGTAGAGAAAAATATGTAAACTTTTTGAAAAGGGAACTTTGAAAGCCATCGAACACGACAAATATGAAAATATTGCAGGCTCGGTTTGATTGAGCATGTTCATTGACAGTAATGGAAATGCTAATTAATGCCCACGCCGCCTAGCCCCTAACTGGGAAAAATGACCATGATTAGTTCATTTGGAGGTGATCTCTGTATTATAACATTTCAATCTCCTTTCCAAAGCTGGTCAAAAAACTGATGTTGGAGACGAGCATGTGATTGATTGAAATTTGCTACAGTATACCTGTCATCTTGGGCCCTGGTAACGCACAGGTGCCATGGATTCTTGTTTTGTTAGATTGGTTTGAGTGTTAACACACCTTACATATATTTACATTTCAGGGGAGAGTACGCTCTTCACGAGTACACAGAAGTTAAGACGGTTAGTATTTTATTCTATTATATCAAGCTGTTTCTGAAGGTTACGGTTTAAGAATTGGATCGTATCGTATTGCGTTTATCGTGATAAGCTTCATATTTAGTTGTTTTAAGCCTGTGTTTATATCCCGATAAACGCAATACCCGATATAGTAATTCTTAAATTTACGATACCTTGTGTAATAGGATCCTCACCAAAATATTAGAAAAGATTTGTGATAAGTAGATGTTTTGCTATGGCTGCTGGAACATCAAGTTTGTGGAAAGAGCGGATGACGCTTTTTTACAGCCATGCTTTGCGTGCATTGCTTGGCATCGGCCCTAACTGTGTGTTCGCTCATTGGATGAAGTGCTGAAAACTGTAATGGAGTATTATCTAGCAAACATTGGTTGGCAGTTTAAATATTTGTTAAAATACTGGATGGACCGATGCTTTAATAAGAAGATGTTGCAAAAGCTATGTACGAGGTAAAGAATGCCAGTGAAAGGCTTCAAAGCGATGATGGATATACGTGAAATATGAACGTGATGATTAAGGGTACATGGATGCGGGCCATCTATTGTGAAAATAATGGTTAGGCGATGCCAGACGCTCGTTTAATGAAATTGTAATACTTTATGACGGATGAGGAGATCTCTAGTTAACTTCGAACCAATCATTATATCAGTTTGATTCAGCTTATCACAAGGAGTCAATGAGGAGTTTCAAAAGCACGAAATAGGAAATAGGGCACTCGTGACACACAGGTAGACAGTCTCTTATCCGTTACACTGATGAGCACAGGACAATGTTTTAATCTTTTTGCAGCTTTGGTGATGTGTATGTTTTTACAATATATTTAAAATTCACATACTGACATAAAACTGCCCGAATATTTTTCAGTTGAGTCAAAAATGAGTTGAATATGTATTCCTATAAAATACTTTCGCTTAAGTGACTGCTGTAATAATTAACATCTTTTAATTTCAGGTCACGATCAATTTCCCTGACAAGAATATGTGAACACTACTGAAAAAAGTGAACACTAATGAAGAATATATAAACACAACCGGAGAAAAAACTGTTTAGTAAAATCGGGAGAACATTTCAATATTGAGATGTTGCTCTCAGATGTTTAAAGATTACACACAATCAAGAAAAAGTGACAAATCTACAAAACTGATGAGTTACAGTGTTTATGTACTATGTTTACACATAATGTATTGTAATTGAGTTGTTTAATTGAGTTGCTTTCTGTCTATTGAGAATAACTGCGCATAATATAATGCGTGGGGAAATAAAGATTAGCACAGTTACTTCCGCTAATTTGAAATGTTTAGTCCAAAATAAAGCTGTGTAACGAAACTTACTGTTTTCTCTTTGTTTTGTTGACCCTGCTTTTAATTCGATCATGTATCTGAACAAATGGCAGAAGTTTGGCAAGTACTTAGTACAGTTCACGTGTACGTCGTTGATACTGTGCTCACAGCGGACAGATGCGCGTGATGCGCCTGTTGCTTTGTAGTCGGCAGATAATTCGTTTCCCTCAAAACGAAGAAACAGTAATAGGAAAAGTTATAGCTTTTCAATAATGAAAGCCTTCCTATGAACACCTATTTCGTGATTCTCTGTAATATCTATTCTTGTTTGATTTTGCGGCGGAATAAACTGCACCGTCTGTCTTCACGGTTATACGCTTTTAATTAAAAGAAATCCGGGCGTCGCTCGAGTTTATGGTCTTGGAGTATATTCCAAGTATTATTATCAAAACACGGATTCACGTTTGATGATTTCTGTGTTTCTTCTGCGCAATATAACAAGGGAATGGCCGGGGAGACGTATTGGTTCATCTGCCTTATTTGTTTTATTAATTAATTGATGATTAATTGTTTACGTCATGTCACGGATGAACTTGGTCGGAAGGATTACTCGGATACTATCCCTACACTCACGTTCTGTATAGGATGAATGAAAATACATATGACGAACCCCACTTGAAGTAACACAAAACAAGTTCGAATAGATTACAACAAAGTATACATAGGAAGTCTCTATACTCGTGTGTTATTGTAATTGTCGAGTGTTGAAATTATACCAACTGTATAAAAACAGACGCCAGCTTCGTATTAGCACTGGAGTCTGTTTGTGAGGCACTCAGGGTAGCACGGCAGTATTTATTTTTTACATACATGTTTTAAAAATCAGCTGTAAACAATGGAAATATTTAATGTTGTAATCCTATGTGTTTCTTATGTAAGTATACGATAATTGTTGTTTCATTTTTTAAGTATTTGCTTTTTTACAAATAGATTGTGAATGGTTAGAAATAGTTAGTAACATTTAAGACCACCAGGGATATTGAACAAATACTGACAACTGTCGCATTAACTTCAGCAATTCTGAAATTCGTTTGTCAAACACTATTTGAAGTCGTTTATGTGGTTCTATCATTACTTAATGCATTAGTCATAATCTGTCATTTCGGCAAACTGAAAGTAGCATTAACGCGCAGACACCAGTCTTTCGATACTTCAGTTTCTGTGATAATCGCAATAATTAGCACTTTTATGTTCTTATTAAACGGATGTGAAGAAGGAAAGTACAAGTATTGTGGTTTTGTGAATGGAGTTCTACTCGCACAGAAACACTAAAGCAACTTTTCAACTTGTACTTTTTTACGGTATAGTTTAGCTTGTTGTATGCAAATTGTGCTCAAGATCATCAAACTAAATCTGTAGACCAGTCTCAAATCTCAAACATCTGATTGGCTGATATGGCTAATCAGATGCTTGAGATTTGAGACTGGTCTCGAATCTCAGTTTTATGATCTTGGGCCCTGATTTGTACATCAAAACATATAATGTATATAGGAAGATAAAAGTTCTAAGTTACAAATGCTCAACATGGCATAACCACAAAACCACATTAGAATTGAATTATCGCGTAAAACAAGTGCAGAACATAATCGTACAAGGCTAAGTGTGGTAGTGGCGCCTTTAGCTGACATGGCAAGTGCAGAACATAATCGTACAAGGCTAAATGTGGTAGTGGCACCTTTAGCTGACATGGCAAGTGCAGAACATATTTTGCTGACATAACCTCGATCTGTGGGATAGTTTACGCACCACTAGGTCATTCCGTAACGGACTAGCAATGTCTTCTCACGAGTGTAGTGGACGCACCGCAAGATCGGTCCGTAGCCATTTCCTGTCACCAATTTGGTAGATACACCGCCAGATAGATTCATACCTGTGTGTGGCATATCTTTCCCCGGTATGGGACCGCACGATCGATCCTTAACCACTTTCCTTCATCGTTATGTTCAGTTCTCCGCGGGATCGATCCGTAGCCATTTCCTGTTTACTGGTATAGTTGATGCGCCGCTGGCGCAATCCGTAACCATTTCCTTACCCGGTATGATCTGGTGCACTCTCTTACACTATAGGCTCATTACATTCACCTCTGTTATAGGCTGGGACTACCTTCAACTACTTTAACTTTAACTCAAAGAAATAGTTCACCATTTTCATTCACAATAGTATGGGTTTCCCCGGTTTTAATGAAGGATATTGAAGATTTCAGTCATTTGTTTAACCTCAAGCTTTCGATTTCATAATTATGACTGTGAGCAACGAAACCTTCTTCGTTTGGTCAATAATCTTGACATTGAGCCTTTCGCAGAGATGTAAAGTGAGTGAAAGGAACGACAACTCTGCGAAGGAGATTGGGTCTGGTGAGATCGACTGCCAGGTCGGTTAGAAGCAAATTTATTGCACCGGTATGGTGAGTGCGCCGCCAGATCGGTCCTAGCCTTTTCATTTCGCCGGTGATTGCACCGCTAGTATTGTGGCATAGCGAAAATAAAATTTACCGTTATAGGACGTTGTTTCACAAACGTCCTATATATGTTACTTTAATTGTCGCATTTATACCCTTCTTAAAAATGCTACCCCCCCCCCCCCCCTCGTCCAGCCCAGCCTGATGACATCCTTAAGCGACGTCGACCTTCATATCGGCCAACATTATTCAGAAAGATCTTATCTTATTATGTTTTACGTTTTGAAGTTTTCCTCCTAATCTTGTATGTGACAGGCTTAATATCCCACTCAAGAATCCGTTTTACATTTAATCGTCTTATTTAAGTATTGATTTGTTGACAGCAAAACTAAGCTTAAAATATATACTCAAGGGAAATGAAACACGCCAGGTTTTTCCGCGGACCGGCTGCTAGAATTTTTTTCTGCGTGTTATATGAAAACATGTTGCAATAACAAGCCATCAAAATAATATTAAATTCTGAAACTCTCAACTTACAATACAATATAAAAAGTTTTGAGTATGCTAGATAGCTTTCGTCGGCTCTTTAACCAAATATATTGTTATGAAAGAGTTGAATAACACTTGTAAAGATAAACAATATTGTTCAAAAATATTTTTATTTTTAATTATTATCGGTGCTTACGAAACAAAGCTCTCCAGAATTGGGATCAGTATTTGCAGGCAGTTCGTATTCTAGATCCAGGTAATTGTGTAACAGCTTAATACTTCAAGCTATTAGATACATACATGTACCCAGTATTACTGTTTGATGATTGGCATAAATTCAAGACAATTAAGTAGTAGAAACATCCACTTTCCAGTGTTTAATTGACCTGTTTATTTTCCACAACGCTAATTTTTCTGACCTTACTACTTACTGAAACTTTCTTGCATCATCCACTTCATTCACTTTGACTTTGAAGGCTTTTGGATTGTTACCTCACTGATATTCAAATTTATGACCTCAATGACATTTGCCCTCCGACCTCAATGCTCAACACCAGCTAGCCTCATTGTCTTCAAACTTCTGATATCTCTTGCAATTCATTTCGATGGATACGTTCGCTTCGTTCCTGCAGTTCTTGCTTCGCAATGTCAAGAATTTGGACCAGTATCTACGCTTGAAAAAATAGTGCGTGTAAGAATTTATAGGTCGTTAGTATTTTCTCTGTCATTTGATATAAACAAATTCTGTCATTTGAAAAATTAATCAGGAATATATAAAATTTGATAGATATTGTAGGATATTTTCGTGCATGAGCTCGAAAAAAAACTTAGCAAATTTGAATTCGATGGGCAATTCTGAATTAAGGTTTGCATGTATGTGTTCAAACTAAATATGTTACCGCCATGTTGGAAACCATGGAGACCGCCATACACATCCGGGGCCTGAGTCGACCTATACGACACACTGGCTACCTTGACCTTTGATAACATGGATATATTCAGAATTTATTATATTGATTACGATTTATTAAAGCAATACCTTTTGTACATTTATTACAACACCAATGTCTTATATAATGTTTCCGATCGACATAGTTAAAATTCTGTATATAACCTGACTGGAATGTTTTTCATGTTTATGATTGGCCTGATTGTATTAACTGAGTGCACCGATTTACCTTATTACGTATGTTGCGAGGAACCTTACAAAGCTACCGGTATTTTAAATGACACAAACGCTTTTATAATAATCAAAACGTATTATCGTAATTTAGCGTTCTAGCGCAAAATGAGACATGAACAGCCATCCCTACGTTATAGCAATATTAATATAAAAGACAATTACATATTTAATAGTTCAAGGAAACATCAGAGCATTATCAGCGTTTTCAGGACGTGGGAATATTTTCCAGTTCATTTATGACGTAATTAAGTTAAGTATTCTGGCAAGACTTTCAGCTTACATCATTGTTTGGCAACCACCTGGCGGAGAGCCACCTGGCGAAGAGAGCACTCTCATTGCACATTAACCTACTGTCTGTGAAATAACTGACGGTTCTCGACATGTGAGATATGAGACTGTTCATTAATCTCTGGATCATATTACTGTCGTATTATTATGATTAGCGGAGGTTTAATTTTCTCGAAAATTGAGCTAAGAAAAGTGCGTGAAATCTAACTCCAGCGAATTATAACATTTAATATCGCTATAGCCTCGAACTTCCTTGCTTTTTTAAGGATCAATTTTTATAACAATTTCAGTTTTAAAGCTTTTTTTAAGCTTTAAAATTTTAATGTTAATTCAATTTTGTCTATCTCTCGCTGCTTTTTTCAGATAATTTATCAGAAATTGAAATGTGTTGTCCAAGTAAGTGAAAACCATGAATTATTCATCAAAATTAGTGTTACAGTTAAAGTATATTGAACATTCGAAATGTTTTTCTAACCGCCAAATAAGGGCATGCGTTTTACAGTTAAATTTAAACAAGAAACACGAGTTTTCTCCCCATACATCCGGCTGATGTGAACTCAGACCAACAATTGTTCTCAAAGGTCTTGTGACTATTTAGACAAAAAAAACGTTCTCATTTCCGCGTTTAATTGTAATCATGTATGTAACAACTAATGGGCACTAGGAGGCGCCAACTTTATTTTACTCTTTTTTTTTCATCAGAGATTAAGTTCAAAATAGATTCGTGCACACATCCAGTCATCCTGTTCTCAGAAGCGGTCAAACGTTGTGCTCAGCGCGAATATCGGATTGTATATAATAATCGTTGCAGGGTTTAAAGAAAAATTCAAGCCGCCCGCCCTCTAAAATGCATGTCCTAGTTCGACGGGTTTAATATTGAATGAAGATGGAAGTTATTATACGTGCTCTTGCACTTGTTATAGTTCCTTGTAAAACTAATTGATACTTAATACGATGCAATATTCTATCTCAGGAATCGAAATGTTTATAAGTTTACACGTCCAGATAATGTTGTTTGAACCATGGAAGTAATGCTAATGTGGTATCTTTAATTAAGCGCGGACATAAATTCGCACAGTTGTCATTAATAAAAAAGAAAAAAAAACACGAACATCTCTAACGGCAAAATGCAGTCCAATAAAACCAAATCATATCCTTTTAAAGAACATCCAATTATGAATAGAAAAATAAGCTTTTTTATTGTTTTGTCATCTAATTTCGTGACCAGAAAATAACAAGGTCAAATACAGTTTTACAAATATCTCATATTGTATACATTTGTTGGATAAAAGGACCTCACATACCATAAATGTCAAGGTCAAACTTGGGTTTAAATGTCAAGTTCGTGAAAATGTTAACGTCCGGAGCATAACTTCGCAACTGGTGAAGGGATTTTAGCAAATTTTCTTGTAAGTGGTAATCTAAATGAGCAAGAGTGTCGCGTTAAAAGTCAATGCCAGTCTTTTAAGGTCAAAATATGGTATTTTTCCTAATAAAGGGAGGTAATCATATCGAATGTAATATTTCTTAGAAACACGCTAGAAAATGTGTGTGTTTCGCTTTGTTGTTATTTACTATGTATGTCGTATATTCCACCTGCACTTGACCAGGTCTACCCCTTTGCTCCTTCGTTGCTTTCTCGAACTTTCAAAACAGTGAGGCCAAGAAATTTCTCATTTTTAAAGTGATACGGCTGACTTCATTATATTTTTTCGCAGAAAGCATATTGGCTGGTCGATCGAGTTGTGGGCTTTGTGCACCAATTCCTTGCATGATGACATACACGTTTAAACTTTTCAGATCGTTGTTTTACTGCGCTTGTCTGCAGCACAAGTGCTAATGGCGGAGCTGGCCGAGTATAAAATCGATCCCTTAAACTTGAACGGCACAGAACCGTACACAGATCTCACTATCGACCAAATCATCACCCGGGCTATGGGTGGTATGGGAGGTCAGTATCTAGTTCAGTCAACACTGATTCATTCATTTGAATACGGTACTCTTGTTATCGTGTAACCAGTAATGCCTAATTTCGCGGATGTACCGGGATCTTACATGTACCCAGACTTTTCATGATACTGATTACATGTCCATCAATGTACACAATATTAGACGTATGTTAAATCTATATTCTTCTGACAGGGCAGTTGATTTTTCAATAACAAATTTTTATAAATATTTATAATTTGTGTTTCGCTAAGATAGTCTCCAAGTTAGAAAAACGATCCGTTATAAAATATCCACTTGCAGGGGTGATTTCTAATATTCTAACATTTGTGTATCTGTTTTGTTTAAGTTGCGGCTAATTCCATGGTAGGACCGGATGGTATAATACTAGCCGAGCTAGACATGCGGCTTACACAGGACCAGTTCTTCAACCTGTACGAACAACCTCAGAAATTGTTGTAAGTGCATTCTTGTCTGTAACAACCAGTTTGTCAGTTTTGCTTTCATTTTCGTAAAAACCGAGTCTAACGCGGTTAAAAATCGTTTGTCGTTTCGGCCCATCGTTTCATGACATTCCGATGGCAGTATAGAGGCTCTCGTCCCTATGTTCTAAAAAGTATTTAAAATAGAACCATCTAGCCGAGTGCCAGGCTAGTGGTAGTATTGTGGTAAACATGGTGTCCGTGTATTATACAGGGAGATGCCAGCCGCGAGAGGGAAGCGACAAATCATAAGGAACATGAAGAGGAAAGCCAGACGACAGAAGAGAAAGGCCATACGGGACGTGATTCTTCGCTGGCCAAAAGGAATCGTTCCCTACAAGTTCGTCACAGGACATTTTGGTATATTTACAAAATTTTCGTGTTTTTATTCCCCGCCGCATAGCGGCTGGGGGATATAGGAATGGTCTTCGTCCGTCCGTCCGTCTGTCCGTCCGTCCGTCCTTCCGTGCGCAAACATTTCGTGTCCGGTCCATAACTTTTCAACCCCTAGAAGGAATTTCATGAAACTTTAGGCAAATGTTCTCCCCATCAAGGCGATGTGCAGAACCTATGTTCCAATATTGTCGGCTCAATGTCAAGGTCACTAGGTCAGATTAAAGCAAAAATTTTGTTAACGCAATAGAGGTCACATTTTTTGTCCGATTGTCATCAAATTTGGTATGAATATTGATATTGATGATCTCTACTCAAATTATTAAAATCATGTTCTTGAATTGCCAAGCGGACCCGCCCTATGGATTTTTAATTCTTTTTCTTTTTAATTCTGTTTTTGACCTTTTATTTTATTCAGTTATCAACCAGATTTTGACACAAACTTTATACTATCTTAAAATTCAATCTTTCCTGAACAATTCATTCACTGGTTGTTCAGTGATAAAATTTGAAACAAAAATTTTAGTAGCAGAGTGAAAATTTCAAGTATCAAAATTCCAATATTTCTACCTGTCTTCAGCTATATTTAGATTCAATCTTAAGATGTTGCTAGGATGCATTCCTCCAGTTGCTGGTCAATGATCTAGTGAACTTTGCTGCTTAGATCTGTGTTATGCAGTATTAAGAACTTTGCTCTGGAAGATTTTATAGTGTAAATTTTCTATGGATACTGACCAAATAAACTTTCTTACTTTATAGCACTTTGAAAATCAGGCTTTTCTGAATATTTTATTCACTGTTTGTATGTAAAACAACAACAACAACAACAAATTTGTAGCAAATTCTCAAAATGTTAAGATTAAATTTAAGAAAGGTCTCAGCTGTATACAGTGTATGTACACAAACTGGCAAGTTAATTGGTGGTCTCTGAACCCCTGGAATGAATATCATTAAAGTTAAGTGAAATGTTCAGTTCATGAACATGATGTGCTGAACCCATGTTCCAACCTGGCTGGCTCAATGTCAAGGCCACCTGTGGTGTTTGAGCATATTTCGTGTGCGATCCATAACTTTTCAACCCTTAGAAGGAATTTCATGAAACTTTATTCAAACATTCTCCCCATGAAGACGACATGCAGAACCCATGTTCCAACATGGCCGCCTCAATGTCAAGGTCAACAGTGGTGTTTGAAGATTTGAACCATGCATTTCGTGTCCAGTTCATATCTTCTGAATCCCTGGAATGAATATCATGAAACTTAAGTGAAATGTTCAATTCATGAACCTGATGTGCAGAACCCATGTTCCAACCTGGATGGCTCAAGGTCAAGGCCGCCTCTGGTGTTTGAGCAGGCCAATACTCTGAAACTTATCTGAACACGACATACCCTTGCACTTGACTTGGCTTTCACCTGCCTGCCCGTTGCCCAGAGCTATTTTTTAATTTGCTCTTAACCATCCATAACCTTTCCCACATTCACATCTGCGGCGGGGGATATTTCTGTCGTTCCGACTGCCTTGTTTGTTGTTGTAACAAACCACTTTCAAAAACTTTGTAGTGGAATATTTAAAAACTCTTTCTAAACAAAATAATATCTGTGTGCACTTGCAACGGCTGGATAACAAAGCATCGAAACACTGGACATCACAAAACACACTTTTTGGTTAACAAAACACTACAACTATTTTCTATTTAGTGGAAGTACAAGTAATAATGTTATGAGGAATGATATGTTCTCTTGTATTTTAAAATTGGGCACGTCACGGCAATAGGTACCTTCGGACAGTTGACGTTATTCTTAAACATGACGTCATAAAGTGTTGCAGACGACGTTGCGAATTTTGCATTTCTATGTAAAATAATTCAATAGGCCTAATTTCAAATGCGACAAAATCGTCTGTGATTAGATAATAATAAATACCATTAGAAACAATTTTTTTGTTTTAATATAGTAACAAGTACAACGT
Organism: Corbicula japonica; assembly: GCA_038501625.1. Lineage (NCBI taxonomy): Eukaryota > Metazoa > Mollusca > Bivalvia > Venerida > Cyrenidae > Corbicula > Corbicula japonica. Next base: position 465,423 of record JAZAYU010000030.1, on the reverse strand, counting down.
CGCAAAATATAACCGAAGGGACTTTTTTCCGTGGCATGTACCATTATTAAAATGTGAAGATATGCCTCGCATCTTGTTTTAGACGACAAAGAGAAATACATGATTCGAACTGCAATGACAGAGTGGGAGAAGTACACGTGTCTGAAGTTCCGCGAGGCTACAAACTCGGACAGAAATCTCGTGCGCTTCCAGAATGGATTGGGGTAGGTTTATATCACAGTAGTAGATAAGGTGCAGATGTTTGAGTGCGACAGCAGGTAGACACATACAAACAGAACATTTAAGCCCATTGCCGTCGGTGTCGTTGTTCTTTGTCCTGACCGTTCCTCTGCGGGAATCCCAATGGTTCTGTTCTTCGTTAATTGTTTGTGGTGTCTTATTTGAAATTTATCTCCTTATAAACGAATGTTCTCTTATCGTGTTTACTATCTGGCTGTGTAGAGGCTGTGTTTTCTGATTGTGACAATTCTCGATATGAGGCATGGCATGGGAAAAGGTACCTTCGGTCTTTTTTGTGTCATTTTTGTTGTTATTATATTTAGATAGAACTATCAAATTTCTATTATTTTCTCATAACAAAACAGTGAATTTGTTACACATTTTGACAATAACAATATTTAATGTCGTCTGCCCAACTTTATGACGTCGTTTCAAGGATTGACGTCAACTGCCCGAAGGTACCTTTTCCCGTGGCGTGCCTCAATATTATGCATATTTCATTCTATTCAAAAGATGTTTAACTTTGAATGTCCACTGTTTCAATGAAACTTTGTGCTAAAGAACATCAATAATAAAGTTACTTAAAGCAACAAAAAGTTCGATTTGTGTCCCTTTCAAAATACTTCAACCTGATACTTCAGATTTAGGTTTATCTCAACTATTGCTTTAAAACTTGCAACACAATACCATCATTGGTTAATCTGTTTCGAGCAGCAAGAGTAATAACTCCTTATTGGCGACATTGGAAGTAGTGTTCCATTCAAACTATATACTATATTTCTTAACATGAAATTAGTTGTCGTATTTAACACTTGTTTCATTAAGTGCACAACCAACCTCCTTTTTCTATCATCATAAGAATATTATAGCGTATAGACATAAGACGGGAATACCTGTACATTTCGCATTTTCGGCCTGGTGAAATATTTTGATACTTACATCCTGAATCTTAGATAAGTTAATTCTTATTTTGCGACTCCCGATATACAGTGGTTATGACACTTCAATTGAAATTTAATGTTTTCGCTATACAGAGAAAAAAGTTCTATCAAAGTCAAGTAAAAATGAAACAAATGAAAAGGCAGTACCAGTTGACAAAAAATGAAGCAACTTTTCTGAAACTTGACACAAATCCTGTTTGCTTTAACTTTTGTGGAGGAAATAAGTAGACTAAAAGTTATACCCCTAGCCATATTTGTAAAGCTGTACAAAATTTAATATAAATGTAGGAATACCAGGCGAAACTGAAGATGTAATGGTATTGCTTTATTGTTGTAGGTGCAACTCCCAGCTGGGTATGGTCGGCGGACAACAGGCATTGAACCTGGACAAAAACGGCTGTCGATTTGTAAGTGTATAAGTGGCTGGAGTGTTTGTTATAATCTAAGTGTTCACATAAGTGCTATTAGTACTTTAGATAACTGTATTGTTTAAATTAGAAAAAAAAAACAACAAACAAAAACCTAGTACTAGTACTATAGATATATGTATAACAATAAATGTTGGCTAGGTAGAAAACAAAATCTTAAGTCTAAAAGATCAAAAGACTTTTGAAAATGTTTTTAGTCGAGTGGCTGCTTTGTTTAAACGGACTAAAACAATTAGTCTTTTTTTTCTAAAGTACGGTCTAGCTGGAAATATTGCAATAAAAATCCCACCCCGAAACACAATCAACTTGCTTAAAAAGAACTTCTTTTGTGAGGTCAGGTTTATGCTAAATACGGTGATACGAGAAAAATATCGAGAAATACCTCTAACTGAATAAAACGCATCATATATAGAATGTTATAGCATGTCAATTTGTCAAAGGATCCATATATAACCGCCGTCGTCTGGAAACTGTACGCATTGTTCTCGTTTTCAGAAAGGTTTATACCTGCACGAGATAGGCCATGCCATAGGTCTTGTACACGAGCATCAGCTGCCAACTCGTGATGAATATATCGAGATCTTGGATCAAAATGTGCAGCCGGATATGAGAATCTGGTTCAACAAGTACTCTTCACAGGAAGTGAATCAGATGCAGGTGCCCTACGAGTACTCTTCAGTGATGCACTACGGAATCACAGTAAGTGACTTCATTAACTTCTTTAAATAGACTAAATAGAAACAATCATCATGGACAATTATTTTGATCGTGATGTCGTTGGTCCGACTCATTAAATCTACTTGTACAACTTGTAAAATACACTTTTCGGCATCGTAATTGAGATGCAAATTGATGTCCACGCCGTCTAAACAAGATCGAGTACAACTCATATTAAAAAGACTTCAAAATCAATCATCATTTTCAATTCTTAAGGTGATTACTTCCAGTGCTTAAAAATGAAGTTACAGATCAAATCTGTCCTGGGATGCTTAAATTGATGGGTTTTGCTTTCTTTTATTAATATTCATTCTAATAGGGTTGCATTTTAAAGGCAGAGCGCCAGACGAGCAATACAACGTTCCCTAATGGAATCCCATTAAAATGTGTTTTTTTATGTGAACTTGTTTTTTTTTTAAATTGATTTTTAAAATTTAGAAGTTTAAGTTACAATAAAACTAAGTTACTTCACGTTAACTAACTAGCATCTTTCTCGTACTTAGCATAGTTCAATTAAAAAAAATTAAAGAGTTCTATTTGCATTTTCTGCTTCAACAATCTTTTGCGGAGACTTGATGGTCAGCATAAACATTCAACTTGTAATACACTGTGTCAAAGCTAGCAAGACCCAGACGGTTGAAGGCTTTTATGTTTCATTCTATTCGCGTTTATCAAAGAAGGTAATTATTTTGGCAGGCCTTTTCCCATGACGGTAAATCCCAGACAATCCGTGCCAAACAGGCAGACAAGGAGAAGACAATCGGCCGGGTTTACAAGAAGGAGTTATCTTTCACTGACGTTAAAATTGTCAACTTGATGTATAATTGCGCAGGTAAATTCAAGTCTATTGTGATTTTGAATACTAAAATATGGGCTACTTTTATGCTGGATTCTAAGGAAGGAATCATTGGTTCGCAAATCCGATGTTTACTAATGTTACTAGGAAAACTCTGGACTATTTCTGACATATTTTGTGAACGGTAGTGTTCATTGTTAGAAGATGTGACTGTCGAAAATTGCCATTGAAATAATTGTTTTTTGCGAAAAATAAAAACAGCATCGGAATAAATTTATTTTAAGGGGGCATAACATTGCGGATGGCGAAATCAGGCTTAAATTTCAAAAGTGAATGTTAGGAAAAATACTAATTGGCAGCTAAATTTTAGTGATGAAATGTATTTATCTTAGGATGTATTGACATTTGCACGCTCGATTCAGTGGATTTGATGCCCTGTTGTTTATTGAATCATTTCAGGTCACTGCGAGTCCTCTATTGTATGCAACAATGGCGGTTATGTGGACCAGAACTGTAAATGTATTTGTCCTGATGGTTCAGACGCCTGCACCAAGAGCAAATCTACAACACCCGATCGTAAATAAGCATTCATTTAATAGACATATTAAATTATAACAACATAATGAGAACATTATTCACTTCAGTTCACTGCAGTTAGTTTAATTTCTGTTTGGATGGTTTTCATGGCAAAGGTCTGCCAGTTGAGTTTCATCGTCGGATATTCAATGGTTGGCTCTGTCACGTTTCAGTCCACGGATCACGTGATCTCCCTGGAGAGCTACGTGATTGGATCACCTGTGATATCTCATCTTATCCAGTTCTAATTCAAAGGCCAGCATGGTGGGTCTGTACGCTCCTATTGTTGTAAAAAAATGTAACATAAAAAAACGTGTTTTTTGGCGGTGAAGTGTTTTTACCTTCGTGAACTGGCTATGCAGCAAGTACATTACTTATTTCAGTGACGTGTTAAAATACCGATGGCTGACAAAATAACCTTAACACAGGATGTTGTTTACTTCAGTGACGTGTTTTAACGCTCACGAGGACTGGCAGTGTAACGTGTGGGCTAACCAGGGAGAGTGTAACAAAAACCCGCGCTTTATGTTGGAAGGGTGTAAGAAAGCATGCCGGCTCTGTGGAAACGAAGATAAAGATGACGGTATGTAAAATAAGTCTAGAGCTGGCGACGCCTCAGGCGTCCGGAGTTCTATTTACAAAAGCTGGTCTATTAAGACTCTCAAATATTTCTCTACAATTCGTACATGTTTATGTTATGATTGGCCGTTAGCGCTTTGCGTTTATTAAATATAGGGGTGTCATCGATATTGACGATAACGATATATATTGATCGTCGGCTGCTGATTCAACACCGATGCTCATTTTCAAAATATCGATGTATCGTCGATATTATTGACTGGTATCGATTCATAATTCTGAATCAATGATCCCAAACATTTATATCATAATCTTGCTTAAAAAATTGAAATATATTCCTTCAAACTCGACTTGGCTTCACATAATACGCAGGTCTTAAATACTGAAGACTGATTGAGAGTCTATACAAGAGAGATCTCGTATATACAACATCCCTCCGCCCTTAGCACTTTGTTTAATTTCTCTGCACGTAAGATTGATTATATACTATGTGCGTCCAGGGTAGATCCATATTTACAGTCTGATGAAAATCTACACTTCACTCTTTGCTAAAAAATAACAGAAATAATCTAAAGTAGACCCGTGTAGATCATGGTCAAAATGCGCGAATGTGAAGGCTGATCTGACTCTACACTGATCGTATAGTCGTTTTCATGGAGTAAACTGTTCGGTCTGGTTCGGTGCTCAAAAGACTTCTTAAAGAGACAAGTAATAATTAGGACATTGAAGACCCTCGCTGTGCTATAGTCGTTAGGGGTACTTTTTACTGATATTGCTCTGCTGACCTGGTCCCAAGATTATAAAATTGAGAATGAAAACCAGTCTCAAATCTCAAGCATCAGTCGCCATTTCAGCCAATCAGATGCATGAGATTTGAGACTGGTTTCCACTCAGTTTTATAACCTTGGAGTCTGTAGTTATGTAAACTTGCTATGTGACATTTACAGGGCCTCATATCACACTGTGGACCTGGCAGTGGTTGTGCAGGTTTGCAAATATATGTCCGAAAAACTGGACAGTAGGTGAATAAAGGAATGTTGCCTAGAAATAACCCAGTTAGATGAATTGTGTTCGAACAGTAGACAATAGATTAACACATTTGTGCCTTTTCCTAACATAGTTTATGAAAATATCGTCAAGCTGACGAGTGCATGTCTGAATGAAGAGTGGGGACTGGAAAATATTTTACTGCCCGAAACAGAGGCTACCTGTCCTAAACAGTGGCAGCTGTCCGAAACAGAGGCTACTTATCCGAAACATTGGCAGCTGTCCGAAACAGAGGCTACTTGTCCTAAACAGTGGCAGCTGTTCGAAACAGAGGCTACTTATCCGAAACATTGGCAGCTGTCCGAAACAGAGGCTGCTTATCCGAAACAGTGGCAGCTGTCCTAAACAGAGGCTACTTGTCCTAGACAATGGCAGCTGTCAGAAACAGAGGCTACTTGTCCTAAACAGTCGCGGCTGTCCAAAACAGCGTCTTCCTGTCCGAAACAGTGGCAGCTGTCCGAAACAGTGGCTTCCTGTCCGAAACAGAGGCCACTTGTCCTAAACAGTCGCAGCTGTCCGAAACAGTGGCAGCTGTCCAAAACAGAGGCTACTTGTCCTAAACTGTAGTAGCTGTCCGAAACAGTTGCTTGTAGTTGAATAATTCTAGGATGCATGGCACATATAGGTGTGTACTATGTTAACACTACACTACACGTCAATACTGGAATACTTCTAACAAATACTAATAACCAGATAAGCAGACTCATTTCAACACTAATACAATATAATATGTAGAAAATGATCAGTTAAGAATACTGAAAAAATGGTCATTGGTGTCTTACAATAGTTGTTCACTAAAGTGAAAGCAGTAGTTATATGCTTATGTTATTGTTGGCTCTGCTTACTTGCATGTGTCTGTTTTAACTGTTGTTTATACTTAATCTAATCTTGAACTATTTTTTAAAAACGTGTTTTGCCTTCTGTTGTATTAGTTAAACCTTAGTAACAAAATCTGCGGAGAGTGACTGGGCTGAAGGATATAAAACTGAGATTGAAAACCAGTCTTAAATCTCAAGGATCTGATTGGCTGAAATGGTGGTTGGTCACCATTTCAGACAATCAGATGATTGAGATTTGAGACTGGTATCCATTCTCGGTTGAGTTTAAAATTGTTATTAACAAAGTTTCTTTCTTTGTGTCTTTAATATTTGTCTCGAAAATACAAAGCTGTTGTAAAGATGTGATATGAATTTTGATTGACTCGCTAACACAATTATTAAATAAACATGTACTTGTATATAACTTTCCGTCAAAATGGTTATTGTTATATGTAAATATATCTTTTCTTCTTTATACCATTTTTTGTATCGATCGAGTCTTTCATTATATGAATGCAAATGTCTTTTAATTTGGTTACATCATGTTTAAGGTGTTATATTAGAATTTCTGACCGGATCGAATTTGTCGGTTATTGATCAGACCTAGTGTAAGCGGCACAGGCGTGCTATCCCTACACCATGGCGGCCATTACTCACTGGCTTTACCTTTTTATTATACCAGATTCCTGTAAAGATAACTACGAAGCAGCCAAGTGCCAGATATGGAAGGCCAATGGAGAGTGTATAGTCAACAAGGATTGGATGCACAAACACTGTCGAGCCACGTGTAAGGCGTGTAAGGAGTCCGGGCCCGATCCTGACGGTATGACTCTAATTACAGCGTTACTGTTATATTATCCCTGTTTTATATGTGACAGTTGATGATAGTTTATGTTCAAAGTTTTAACCATACACATATATATGATCTATGACTGATTCATGCATTTAATGAACAGCATTAACATTCGAATTAATTACGTGATCACGTGAGCTATTTTGCCCGTCAGAATAACGTAGCATTGTATTCATAAATTATCAAAATCTCAATAATGGCAAAATGCCGTTCAATGAAACCTTGCACAAATGAATGTGCATTATGTATCTTTATTTTGCATACAGTAAGACACGTTAGAAAAGTAAAGAAAAAAAGCTAGACCTAAACATTCCTTAAAATTCTATTTACATAAATTCACAACTAAGCGATACAAAACATAATTTTAAATTCCCACGTGAGAACAATGATACTGACAAGAAAATGTTGTGTACTTGTAAAAACAAACTTTCAACTACTAAAAGAGAAATCAGTGATTGCCATCCCTTTACGCGACCAGGAAGCGACCAGGAAACTGAAGGTCAAACACACTTTTACTAATATCTCGTAAAGTTTACATATGTAAGTCACGAGGACACAATAAATTGTTGTCAGTATCATATTTCTTATGTGGGCATTTAAAATGATGTTTTGTGTTGTTTAGTTTTTGTGAATTTACGTAAATAGAAATTGAGGGAATTTTTATATCTCGCTATTTTTCTTTACTGTTCTAACGTGTCTTACCATATGCAAAATAAAGAATCATTAATAACATATATTTGTGAAAAGTTTCATTGAACGGCATTTTGCCATTATTGAGATTTTGATAATTTTCTTTTTATCGATGTACGTGGTTGGGAGGAGTGTGGTAACCCCTTACTCAGTATTATAAGTGACATAAGAATATATAACAGAACATAGGGACGGGAGCCAGTCTAGTGAATGTCGTATGTGAGATTCTGGAACTATAATTCAAATCTCTAGTTTTAATTTTCTTATCTTTGGTATCGTTCTTGTAAACTAGTTTTTGTTAGAATGCACGGTCCTAGCTCAAAGACCTCGCAGTCTTAGTAATTTAAGTCGTTAAAATTGTTACAGTTGAGTGTAACAACGTTCACAAGAATAAAAGCGAATGTGACAAGTGGGCGGCAGAGGGCGAGTGTCAGATCAACCCCGGCTGGATGCCCGCTAACTGTAAGAAGTCCTGTCATATGTGCAATGAAGCCGAGAAACCGGTAACAACGCCGGAACCCACTCCAGAACCAGGTTACTCTTTAATATATTCTATATATTTGAGCTTTTTGACAAAACAAGAGGCCCATTAGGTCGTAAGTTTCTTACACGAGTGTTAAGAGGTCGCAAACATTTAAATCCGATTCACTGGGTCGGAGTAAAATTAAATGTTTGCAAGCTCAATATAGTCTTATTCATGTTCTAATTACCAAGGACATACTAAAACTTCAAACCGAAAGTAGAACCCGGAAGTAAGTTTTCCTTGAATTCCTTGAAAACCCTAACATTATTTTGACGAGTTGGCACTTAACATTATAGACCAGCATATACTTATTTCAGGTATGAGTTGCTTTGGTATTATTGTCCATGAATTTCAGAGTTCTCATGCAATCGGTTTTTCTTTTGTTTTAGTATGTGCTTGGTAATTAGAACATGATTTAGACTAAATTGAGCTTGCAAACATTAACTACATCCTAAGCTAAATACATTTCTTTACTCAAAACTAGGTGGCAATAAGTATTTTCCCCAAAATTCATTTTTGAAACTTTAGCCAGTTTTCGCCATTTGCAATGTTTGCATCTCCTTAATATAGAAGCACTATAGTATGTTTGGTGATGTTTACACGGAAAACTTTGTCTCTATAGTTGTAGCAAGGATTCCCCTTGATTCACTAGTGACTTGTATATTTACCACACATGACCAAGTTTATAACTGATCGAAAGTCATTCCTAAGACAACCACTTTCATCCGAGCCAGTGAATCGGATTTAAAATGTAAACTATGTTGGATAAACTATTGTTTGTAGCCTGGGCAGGTCCATATCAAGCTATAAACCTTTTTTCCGGCCTACCACATGGCTTAAATTGCGTTGACGGACCGTTTTATCAATACTAAAGATACTTAAATCAGGAAAAAAAGGATCATGATTCTAAATCCACCCACCACTATAACATGGATCCAGAGGTTGCCCAGTGGGGTTGCTCAAACTCTCTTAATTGGAAGCAACATTTTATATTTTCATGGATATTTTGGTCAGAAAGTCGGAAATTATTATGTAATTACCTCTAGACTGAACATTTCTGGAAATCTTGCACCCGAACCTGTAAACTGATTTGCCTCGTCTGCATACGCAACAAGGGAAAGTTGTATTATTCTTTGTCTTAAGACATCAGTATGTACATTCCCTGTTAAGATATCCAATTCCCAGTTAAAATATCCAAGGAACAAAGGCGCAAGAGCGCGACCTGACTGAAACACGTGTGTAGTGTTGACAAACACATCTAAGTATCACACCTATCTATACATGTATATGTATACTCTATCACCTAAACAAGCAACAAACTCTCAATCCACAGACACCTGCATAGATTAGCAAAGTGGAAAAGTCGTAGCTTTCAGTTTATTTGACATTTCAATATCAAACTATTTTACTTAATTTACTCTATTTATATCCGAAATCTCAAAAATCTTCAAATTTAAAGTTTGGTTTTAGAGAACAGAAATAAAGAACTGACCTGTGATTCCATGTATCTGCCAGTGCCATTATAAACATACAATTAACACTTCTATTAGGTTCTTTTGGTTTTAACGAAGCCTGCCCCACGCGAAATGCATCATTTCATTTTAGTTTCCTTTGCCAAACAGGTCATACATTGATTATATTCCATTTCCCGGACTGTTGTAACTCCAAGCCTAATAACACCCCACCCCCTTTGTTATACCTGCGTATAAGTTTTGGGTTGGTCAGTGTTTATACACACCGGATAGATAGAGGAATATAAACAGTTTTCTGTTGGATAATTTATTTGTTTATCCGTCTCCTTGTTTTTCAAATATGGTAAATATCGATGAGTTCTTTCTCTTTAATTGATTTTGCTATTCCAAAACTTTATCGATGGATAGAACGACAGCTCTGCAAAGTTGTCCACAAATAACAAAGAGTCTTGTTTTTAAAAGAAAAGTTTTATTTTGTAAATATGTTCGAAATTCTCAATTGTTCTCAAAAATAGAAATGTTCCTATCATTTTCTTTGCATTTCCGGTCCGTCCATCTTGTAAACAACTGTATTCTAGATAGAAGATTGTAAAGACAGTTTGTTTTTTTGCAGGTCAGTGCAGTGATATACACAACACCATAGAATGCCAAGGTTGGGCGGACACCGGAGAATGTGACCTAAATCCAAACTGGATGATTCCAAACTGCCGGAAGTCCTGTCGGAAGTGTGGCGGAGATGGCGGCAAACGTAATGACCTCATTATACACTTCATATACTTAATGAAAGAACTTTTATTCAGTGTTTATCTTATGAATTTAACTCTTAGCTTGTATAGAAGTGCGATATATAAAATAAGAGAACACAAGCGAGCTTTATTTTCTAGCAGTTGCCTAGATCGTCTGTTAATTTAGTGATTGTTTATGACCTTATATTTGTTAGATGAAATTTTCAGATCATGTAGCCATTACTTAAACAATTATAACTTGTTCTTATAGTAATTAAAACGTTAATCTAATAAGTTTAATACACGTAAGTAATTTTCTAAGTAAGCATGTCCTCTTGTCATCCCGATCCATTTTCTTTCCAGAGGAATGTAAAAATACTTGGGACGATAGACAATGCGAGGGTTGGGCCAGGGACCAGGAATGTTTAAAGAACAGTAACTGGATGCACACTAACTGCCACAAAGCGTGCACAAAATGCAGCACAGATGGCGCCACCACAGATGGCGGGAAAACATACACCACACCGCGCATTATAACAACACAGGGTTCTAGTGAGTGCACATACTTATTCAGCATTTGTTACAGCTCTAAAGTAAATTCGCAAATACCACAAGCATAACTTTTTTCATTTCATGTTAAATGTTTATCTATCGGCAGAAAAATGTTATCTAAATTTCTTTTTTACGTTTATTTATGAACAAAGACGCTCATCTATTTTAGCGACTTGCACTAACAACCACAGAAATGAGCAGGAGTGTGTTACCTGGGCAAAGTATGGCCACTGTAAGATCAACAAGTGGATGACAACACACTGTAAAAAGGCCTGTGGGGAGTGCGATTCTCAGGATGAAGTGACCACACCAACACCGAAACCAGACAGAAAAGAGGGTGGGTAGAGTTCTGTTGTATTCTTACATTTTGCTTTCAGACAAACCAAGTTCGTGGGATAGTTTCTGAGTAAATGTGATCATGAAGTACGAGTATTCCAAAACAGTTCCTAAAATATTTGTGACAACCATTTTTCTCTACATGTACTTATAACAATTACAATGAACATGTGTTTGTGCTTAAGAAAATTTCGAGTAATTTTGTTGTTGCAGTAGTGCAGTTGTAAATCCAAAAATGTTAAGACGTTAAATAATATATCAGTACACATATAGTTTTAGAGAACTGTTCAGTAAACGTTCCGTCATAACATTTTCAATGGTTAAGAGAGATAGTAAAGATTCCAATGGGTAAAAATTGTTTTACTATTTATAAGTTAAAATTTATATCTCTTTATAATCAGCTTTACGTGTTAACATCGTTTCAAGACTTTTTCATTTGTTGCTAATTTCCAGGTTCAATACGGTGTGAGGATGAACAGAAGTATTGTGGTGGCTGGGCTGAGCACGGGTTCTGCGAGGACAATCCTGGTGTTGCCTTACGTATATGCAAGAAGTCATGCAAGGCTTGTGATGATGCCGTCAAAGGTATAACTTATTATGGTTAATTTGACTGTCACGTGATATTCTGTTGATATATTAAAGCGTCTTCTTGTGGCAAAAATGAGCGAGTAAAATATTTTTCCGGTAACCAATACTGGTGAAAAGAACGATATCAAACTTGTAAAACTTTTAGCTCATAAACCATATTTAAGCTAGCTTTTTTGACACATGACTGTCCGGTTATCGATAACTTATTGTAGAACTTGATATTTTTTTATTTTCGATGAACAGGTTCAACTTTGTACATGGTTGACATTAACCAATTGAAGAGTTTTACCAGTAAAGGGACGCAACTTATCCAGGCTCACAATTTTACATTCTACATTTACTTCCCTTGTCTTTCAGAGTGCTTTGACCAGCATCAGTTATGCCCAGTATGGTCTAGAGGTGGACAGTGTCAGAGAAATACCGGCTACATGCTGCGGTATTGTCAAAAGTCGTGCGGTGTCTGTAAATAGTTCCTACCATCAATGGTTGTGGGCGGAATAATCTGATGTTCGTATGCGGACCACTTATTTGTACATAGTTGTTCACTTGTGCTGGAGACATGAACACATTTATACTTTGTGATAAGATGTTGTTGAATGCTGTACAGACATAATTCCTTAATGGAAAATGACAAAAGTATGTTTGTGAACTATTAAAGTAATACAGTGTTAATGTGACTGTTTCATGTTTAATACAAACCTCGAAATAAACTATAAACTGTTTTGTAACTGATAAATTGGCATACACATAGTTTACACAAATCAGTTGTCAAAACAGTATTTTAATGGCTAGTATAAATGCATTATGAGAATATGTTAGAAAGCGAATTCGTTCATTTCTTTAACTGAAATCAGCATGGGAACATACCTGACTCTCAAGGGAAGACCTTTGTGATAGTCAATCCTTGGGCGGAAAACAAGACTTGATTCCTTTGCTAAAGTTCCATTTGACCCTTTACTACATGGGATATGTAGTACGTTGGTTTTGCTGTACACTGTTTGCTAATATTACATTTATTAGAATATTTCTGAAAACAAGTGACCATTGTATCTTCCAATCAAATGACATGGATGTTTCAGCTGACGGTGATCTACATTGGTCGTACATTGAGTGAAGGGTTTATTATCAGCTTAAAATATCAGTATTTAAAAAACTTGCTTTGTCTCAGAATTTGTATGTCACGCCTTCCTGCGTATGTATTTATAATCGTGAACCTTCAGTTTCGAAACTGTTACTTTTAAAAAACCTGAAACTATGTTTATCAAATCCAAAACATTTTGTGAATACATTAATTATCGCTTGTTGTAAATTGTAGTTCTCAGAGCGACCTGGTTGTTAACTAATGAAGTCAGGTAGATCCAATTGTTTCGTGTCGCCGCAGGATATTAAGGCACCGAGGCCTTTATATTTCATAACGTATCACATATCTGTACGAAGCACTTTTAATACATGTTTTTACATCAAGCCGTTGTTCTTCAATCCGAAAAATATTCTAAAATCATCTTTAAAATATCGCCATAACTGATACATATAGATAACTAGAAACATACAAATGATTGAGTTAGCATGTTCAATAAATGATACAGTCTTGGTCGAAGCTACATGCATGTTTGGTCTAATGTTTTGATGTTTAATTGATCAGCTATGGTATTATTATTATTGTAAGAATAAAAATGATATGTTTCATCATCGCTAGCATGAGAATACCTCTCAAAACCTGTTTAAATATAAACATTTACGCTGATTTTATAACAGTACACAGTGCAAACGGTACTTTTTGTGAGTGATTTTAGCGATTTTTTAAAAGTATATTGCATAAAAATGGTAATAACGTCTTTTAAAACAAGTGCTAAGAGAATCGCCTGTTGAACATGTATTTGTCGATTGGATTTCTCATTACAATACATACAAAATCTCCTCATTTTTGAACTGTTTACTATGTTTTTGTGACAATCAGTGCGCTATATCCGGTAGATGATACAATCGGTTTATATACAGTGATATATATCTCTCCGTGTTTAATCACACTAAACACACAGCTTTTAGAACGGTATATCTTCATGAGAGTTAGGACATTGCTTGATGGAACAGGATATGTAGATTTGTTTAATGAGTATATAGTTGTTTGGACGAAAATCCAGTCATATACCGATTTCGGCGTGTAGACCATTCATAAGAAAGAACCGTAGTTACGGTTTATGCATTTACTTACAGTTCAAATAACGAGGTCGATGTAAATGTAATGTGCAAGGATTTGATTTTGATAAATTAATAAAACATGCTGGTTTCGAGTCGTAGTTTGTGCACGACGACCGCTGATTCATTTTCCGGATTTATGTAACACTGAGATCAGTGTAGATCCAGATCAGCTGAAGAAAACCCTTGACTGCTTAACCAGTCAATAAACTTCTGCAAAAACGAACAACACACAAACGGACTCCTTTTCAAAACAAAACGAGTTCATTTACGGGTTATGATTTAAAATACTGAATTGAAAAGTCATTGAACAAATACAAAGTACCATTTTTGCCATGTGTTTAATTGATTTTTTGTTGAACTCTCCCATATGCAGTCGTTATGTACAGGGTTAGCTGTAAATAATTATACCAGGAGAATGTCCCACAGCAGTTGTCCGTTTAATTGACGTTTCATGTCTAGCAACTTGCATCTATCAATTTAGGTATCATTTATAAATCATAGTATTTTTATTTGCCATTTGAACGCATACATTTTATATTCGGGAGGGCAAGGGCTACGTGTATGTGTTGTAGTGTATAGATATTGACGAGGCCATAGTCGGGCGAATATTGAAAATCAAAATTCAAAGTATATATAAAAAACACAACGTTAAAAATCACTGCATTGCAGTACGTTAACATGTAATTCTCATAACACTTTGCTGAACAGTACGATATATTTTTGTATTTGATAAAATTGTTGTTTCTGACACAAAATACAAACTTTGTTAAGATTTTGATGAAAATAAATTGCTAACATTTAAAGGAAATTATTTTATTGTCTAGCCTTTATTGCCTTTATAAATAATCGCCAATTTTATTAGACCCTTTGCTTATAGTTAGAAAAATTTGATTTAAAGAAGTGATTGAGTTAATTATTTTTATTGTCTCAAAACGTCAATTTGGTTGTCGTATTTAGTGTTTATGGAATGACCCTTATTACGTGATATTATTTTCCGTTGCAGCGCAGGGGACCGAAGTAGTTACATTTATATTTTCCTTTTTGCATGATATAGGGTTCACATTACGCCAATAAAATTTCAATAGAGTCCGTATTACAGTTAATTGATTAAAATGCATTACGAAAGGATTCTTTGGATATAGGCACTGGAAATAAACGCTGCCGAAGGCGTGACGAGATTCGAAACGGCGACCTCTAATGTAGTTCTTCATGTATGTGTTCAGCCAAAAATCACACGGAGAGCAATATCAGGGCTGCACGGAGGATGTGGTAGAATAAGAATAATATTGTCGCTAAGGTAAGAAAAACTACAGCTTTTTATAGACAGGTGCGTTGTCATGAAGGAGCTTGATTCCGCGCACACCGGTACGTGGACTGGTTCTAGCAAAGTGTTTTACAACTTCCGAAAGAACGAAATCTCGGTAAAAGACTCCGGTGACACTCCTGCTCTATGGTATATGACATGGTTTATTAGACGCTGCAAAGCCAAGCAGTGCGCGAACTTTGCATACGCTCTTTGTCCTACAAAATTGTTCTCCGTGTCTGTCATTTTGAATCGCACTGTACATTACCTTTGTATGTTCAAGTGACAATTATATTCACTGTGCAAGTTTATCCCGAGATCCTCGTGCAAATACAGTGGTGAAATGAAAACAACTGAATAAAAGCAGAAGCCATCTTCGAATGAGCACTGAGTCTGTTAGAACCCAGGGAAGCACGGCCGCTGAGAAATGGAAATATTTAAAGTCATAATCGTCTGTGTGTCTTATGTAAGTAAACATATATTGTTATTTTCTTCTTTTTGTGTCGCCTGCGATAGCAGGTAGACACATAGGGATGCTATTGTCCGGCGGCGTCGTCGTCGTCGTCGTCGTCGGTGCCGTCGTCCGGTAGTCCCCCAACTTTAATCTGAAACTTAATGTTGCCAATAACTTTGAAAGTACTTGTCCTATTCACTTCATACTTGGAATATATCATCAGCATGAACAATGCCATCTGTAACGACAAGAATGATAACTCCAGTTCCAATATTTTGTGAGTTATGCCCCTTTGAAATGCAACTTTAATCTGAAACTTTATGTTGCCTATAACTTTGAAAGTACTTGTCCTATTCACTTCATACTTGGAATATATCATCAGCATGAACAATGCCATCTGTAACGGCAAGAATGATAACTCCAGTTCCAATATTTTGTGAGTTATGCCCCTTTCAAATGCAACTTTAACCTGAAACTTAATGTTGCCAATAACTTTGAAAGTACTTGTCCTATTCACTTCATACTTGGAATATATCATCAGCATGAACAATGCCATCTGCGATAACAAGAATGATAACTCCAGTTCCAATATTTTTTGAGTTATGCCCCTTTCAAATGCAACTTTAATCTGAAACATAATGTTGCCTATAACTTTGAAAGTACTTGTCCTATTCACTTCATACTTGGAATATATCATCAGCATGAACAATGCCATCTGTGACGACAAGAATGATAACTCCAGTTTCAATATTTTTTGAGTTATGCCCCTTTCAAATGCAACTTTAACCTGAAACTTAATGTTGCCTATAACTTTGATTGTACTTGTTCTTTTCAATTTGTACTTGGAATATATCATCAGCATGAACAATGCCATCTGTGACGACAAGAATGATAAATCCAGTTTCAATATTTTGGAGTTATGCCCCTTTCAAATGCAACTTTAACATGAAACTTAATGTTGTCTATAACTTTGAAAGTACTTGTCCTATTCACTTCATACTTGGAATACATTATCAGCATGATCATCAACATTGGTAACAAAAAGAATCATAACTCGTGTTTGATTATACTTTGAGTTATGCCCCTTCCAAATGCAACTTTAACATGAAACTTAACATTGACTTTAACTTTGAAAATTCACTTGATATTTTCGAAATAAATCATCTTCATGAAAAGTGTCATTATGAAGAACAAGAATGATAACTCCTGCTGGACTATTTTATGAGTTGTGTCCCTTTAATATACAACTTTAACATGAAACTTAATGTTGCCTATAACTTTTAAAGTACTTGTCCTATTCACTCATCGAATATATCATCTTCAATAACAACAACAACATCGTTTACAACAAGAATCAAAACTCCTGTTTGACTTTTTTTTTCAAATGCAAATTTCACATGAAACTTAATGTTGCGTATAATTTGAAAGTACTTGCCCTATTCATTGAATACTTGGATTGTATCATCAACATGAACAGTGCCATCGACAACTTCAAAAATTATAACTCCTGTTTGAATATTTTATGAGTTATGTACCTTTCAAATGCAACTTTCACATGAAACTTAGTGTTGCCTGTAAAATGGAAAGTACTTGTTCAATTCACTAAATACTTTGAAAAACTCGTCTGTGTGCACAAACCAATTTTTGAAGATGATAACTCGGGTTTCACCATTATTATAGTTATTCCCCTTTTAAATGCAATTTAGATGACACATGTGTTCTGTGGTGTAGTATTGAAATCAACTTAAATAAAATATTTTTATTATATATGATTAAAAATAGGCCCACATTTCAACTTTTTCCATGCAGGCGACACATGTGTTCCGCGGAACACAACATTCTAGTTTAAATTATAATTGCATTGTTTTACAAATAGATTTTATACGATAATAAATACTTAGAAGTTCGTAAAGTTAGTAGCATAACAGCATCTATGCTGCAAGGACTCTGGTATGCTAGGCTTCCAAGTCGAAGTCTTGCTTATACTTGGAACTGTGACGTCACATTCCTTATTCCTCTCACTATTTCACTACATATCACTAAATTTCTTGTGTTTTTATTCGACATGCACTCAAGAGCCAACGCGTTTTTATGTTTCCAAAATAACTTCTGCGAATTGATTTAAGGTAATTCATACTTGCTCATGATACAGTTTAACTGACGATGAGCTGTGAAAATAAAATTAATCACACCTTCTACACTATGGTGTACAATTCTGATCGACCTTAATGAATCAAAACCCAAACACATCTTCCATTGTCCCACGAGGTCACTTACCCATGCAAAAACATGCATATTATATCCATCTGTGGTTACCTATAGGTCAATTTAATCTCTATGTATAACAATCTAAATCTTGTGATTGTATTTGTGCAGAGTTTAGAAATTCATTAAAGTAAAGGTTTTAAAAGTTGTTTTGAATTTTTTTTTTAACTCGTTGGCTCTAGAGGGAACATCAAAATGGATATTGTCATCGTTATTATTCATTTGAGTAAAACTGACGTAAACAAGGACAATACAAGTATTGTGGAAATGTAAATGTAGTTCTTCTATTTTTGATCGAAGTTCGTGAAAATCTATTAGCCGGATCATAACTTTGTAACTGAAACGGTTTAAACCAAAGTTTACGTGTTAACCTAACTGAGGCACAATGTTGCGTTGAACTCTGTCCCTTCTTTAAAAGTCAAGCTCAGTATTTTAAGGTCAAAATTTGATGTTGTCCTCAATAAACGGAGGTAATCGATGTAAATTTCTCGCACACCAACGAAATTACATATAAAAATGAAGTGGACTTCTAACAAATTTTGAAGTGATACGACTATTTACATTTCTGTCGGGTAAGCAGAGACCAGCTGGTCAAACACTTGTGGTCTGTGGTACTTGTCTATCAACTCTGCATGATGGCATATACGTTAACTCTTTTCAGATCGTAGTTGTACTGCGCTATTCGGCAGCACACGTGCATATGAAGGAGCAGGCTCAGTATAAAATCCGACCCCTAAACTTCAACGCCATAGAACCGTACACAGATCTCACTATCGACCAGATCATCTCCCGGGCTATAAATGATATGGGAGGTCAGTATCTAGTTCACTATCGACAAACTCACCCCGGGCTATGGGTCGTATGGAAGGTCAGTATCTAGTTCATTATCGACAAACTCATACCCGGGCTATGTATGGGTGGTATGAGAGGTCAGTATCTAGTTCATTATCGACAAAATCATCCACGGGCTATGTATGGGTGGTATGGGAGGTCAGTATCTAGTTCATTATGAACAGATCATCACCCGGCCTATGGTTGATATGGGAGGTCAATATCTAGTTCATTATCGACAAAATCATCCTCTTGCTATGGGTGGTATGGGAGGTCAGTATCTAGTTCATTATCGACAGAATCATCCACGGGCTATGTATGGGTGGTATGGGAGGTCAGTATCTAGTTCATTAAACACAGATGAACTCCCTTGGTTTGATTTTGCTATTCCAATAATTGTATTAATAAAAAGAAAAACACGCCAACTCTGTAAATGTGTCCACAAATAACATGAACACTGTGAGTTGGTTTTCGTATAAGTTCATTTTGTAAAAATCTTCACAATTCTTGAATTTTCTCACTAAAAAGAGAAACATCAAAATACTTTCGACGAAATAGTCTGTTTAAAATCTTAAAAATGTTACTTAAATTTATTTTAAGTAATGTTGTCCCCCAAAAAAAGAAGTTTTGCTCTTGAACACAAGTCAAATTCAGTATAAAGATGATTTATTTTGTAGTCAATATCTTTCTTTCCAAGAATAAGACTTATATTTAAACAATATTCCTGTCTATATTTAAACAATATTCCTGTCTATAAGTGTCTAACTGTAATGGGATGGCGGAAAGACGTGATTCCAGACGAGTTGATCAATAAACACTATCTCGCATCCGGTCAGTCCATCGTGTATACGGCGGGATTCTTTATCGAAGATTGTAAAGACTGTGTGACATTTTATTGCAGGTCAGTGCAGTGACATTTACACCACAACTGAGTGTCAGGATTGGGCGGACAGAGGAGAATGTGATACAAATCCAATCTTTATGATTGCAAACTGCCAGAAGTCCTGTCAGATGTGTGCTGGAGATGGAGGTCAGTGCAGCGACCTTCACACTACGACACAGTGCGAGGGTTGGGCGGACAGAGGGGAATGTTATATAAATCCAAACTTGATGATTACAAAATGCCAGAAGTCCTGTCAGATGTGTGACGGAGATGGAGGTCAGTGCAGCGACATTTACAATACGACACAGTGCCAGGCTTTGGCGGACAGTGGGGAATGTGATAAAAATCCAAACTTTATGATTCCATTCTGCCGGAAGTCTTGTCAGATGTGTGACGTAGATAGAAGTCAGTGCAGTGACATTTTCACCACGACACTGTGCCAGGCTTGGGCTTACTTAGGGGAATGTGATAAAAATCCAAACTTTATGATTCCAAACTGCCAGAAGTCCTGTCAGATGTGTGACGGAGATGGAGGTCAGTGCAGCGACGTTTACACCACGACACTGTGCCAGGATTGGGCGGTCACAGGAGAATGTGATACAAATCCAAACTTTATGATTCCATTCTGCCAGAAGTCCTGTCAGATGTGTGACGGAGATGGAGGTCAGTGCAGCGACAATTATAACGTGACACTGTGTCAGGTTTGGGCTGACAACGGACAATGTGATAAAAATCCAAACTTTATGATTCCAAACTGCCAGAAGTCCTGTCAGACGTGTGACGGAGATGTAGGTCAGTGCAGCGACATTTACACCACGACACTGTGCCAGTCTTTAGCTTACTCAGGGGAGTGTGATAAAAATCCAGTGATTCTTAACTGCAAGAAGTCCTGTCAGATTTGTGACGGAGATGGCGACGAACGTAATGACCTGATTAATTATACAGCTTATCTACTTAATGAAAAATATATATTTAGAAATCGCCCCACATGTGAAGTAAATCATAAGCTATGAGAATTTAAATTCCTCGGCGGTTTTTTTCAATAGAACTCCTTTCTATTTTCTTTTTTAAAATGATAAAATAGATCGATTTGTTTTCAGCTGTGGATGCTCATGGCTACAAATGTAGGGCGACTACTTAGTCGGATAGTCTATTAAGACTTTTTTTATAGTAAATAGAAGCCTGCGCTCGTTTCTATTTTCTACAGGAACGTTCTTAATATACTGTCCTATGCAAAGTGTTTTTTATTTTAACTTTAATCTTAGCTTGTATAGATGTGCGATATGCATAGGATAGTCTATTACGACATTTCTATAGAAAACAGAACCGGAACGAGCGCCACGAGTGGAACTTTTCAGCTTCTTATTGGCTTAAAATGTAGGAAACAAAGGCTAGTTTTTTTCTATCTGTTGCCTTGATCGACTGTAAATATAGTGATCGGTCATGATCGTACTTTTGCTCAGTTTTTTTTCAAACTTGTAGCCACCGCTTTAACAATAATAGGTCATTTCCTATTCTTATATAACAGCCTAACATTAAAAGTTAACATATTTGGATTTAAAAAGTTCTTTGCTGGTTAATTCCAATCGTTTTATTTAATACGGATATCGGGGGAAAAACCACCCGCAGAAGGAAAAACATACTTTCACAACATGATCAACTTCAAAACAAGACATTATACACATCTTAAGATAAAGAACTTTTTCTCCTGCTATTGATGAAAATGCATTTTGCTTCATGATGAATTAGGTCATTATTACATCTGTTAATGGATAATATCCTGAGTAAAGATCATTTCTTTTTTGTTCTTTGTTTCCAGACGTTGATGATTGTTCATCGAGTCCTTGCATGTATGGTGGCACATGTACAGATGGTATCAACTCGTTCACCTGTAAATGCGTGCCTGGCAGACAGGGGACTACATGCAACCAGGGTACCGTATCGTTATTGTTAAATTACGACTAAATATATGCTAATAGCCCTAAACTTAAGACAGAATATCCTATTGAAAAATTATATTTGTCCATATAGACTCCAATATATAAACTCTCTAACAATACACAAATGTCTAATCGAATTCTTTCTTATAGACGGGATTTTCAATGACATTGTTAAATTATAGTTAACGAACTTTTAAGAAGCTAAATATAATGAAGCTATATTTAGCACCGACGAAGAGACCACTTCGTGCGCGATCTCGATTCAGTGAAGTTTCGGAAATCCTACTTTCGCTTTTAGTCGCGCGGACTAAATTTATTTTAGTAAATTAAAATTTTATTAGCCCGAACTAATGCTGCAAATTTGTGCCTATAGTTCCAAATACATGTAATATTTAATTAAATGATAAATAAAGAGTTCAGAGACTTCGTCCAGTCTAAGTCATCTCTCTATTATCTATTATCACATTTACTTGTATCTAACATACTAGTAATGCCATAACGGTAGAATGATTTTTAACTATTTGCCACTCCTCCTATCTACAGTTTTACTGTGTGGAAAGGCTGCCTCTACTGGATGTGGCCATGCCTACTATTCTGGCATATTTAACTTTTTTACAGATGTAAATGAATGTGAGCAGTCAACATCCCCTTGCAAAAACCAGGGAGTGTGTACTAACACGGACGGTTCTTTCGTTTGTAATTGTAATACCAGCTGGGAAGGTCCTCTATGTGATATGGGTACGGATAAATTTGAAGATGTGTTAACGTTTCTCTTTACACAAGCATATCAGTTTTATGGAATGAGAGGAAAATTACAACCTCTTTCCATTCCTCATTTTAAACGATTAAAGAACATTCTTTTAAGCTACAAAAAACAAGGTTTGCGTTTTAAACATTAATGGTCACATTCAAGTTTAATTAATTTCTGCATTTGAAATTCACAGTAGCGCAATTTTTGCAGTGTGGCGGCCGTAAAGTCTCCCCGTACATTTAGTCAGTACTGTTATCAGTAAATGAATGTGACCGTTACCGATGTCATGCAGTGATGGTTACGGTGACCTTTTCTGGGGTTGTCCCGGTTAGCTCAGTTGGTTGCGTCGCAGGAATTGCAGGGCTAGGCGCTGTCGCCGTGACGGTGCGGGTTCGCTACCAGCTAGAGGCACTATCATTTGAATTGTCATACTATGATTAAGTTTCGCATTTACGGCCTAACTTAGACACACAAGGGCTGATCATTTAGTCCGTTCACACGTCGTCGTTTATAGATAAATGTTGAAAAGAAGTTATAAAGTGAATTTCAACAAGTAAAATAGATGTAATTATTCTCGCAAATTACATTACAACGGATATTGTCTATTCTGGTGAGGGAACCCGTACCGTCAATGCAACAGAGCCTAGCCATACAATTCCGACAACGCTACCGACTGAGCTAGCCGAGACAACTCCCAATAGGTTGATCGGATAACCCTGATAAACGTTATCATGACTGCATGACATTGGTTACGGATTTTTATGTTTTTTTACTGACAACAGTACTGACTTTATGTACGGGAAGACTTTTTACAGCCGCTACACTGCACAAATAGCGCTACAAGTGTGAAAGAAGTTAAAGTAATAATAAAAATATTATTATATCCGTTCAGATGTCAACGAATGTCTCGCAGTATCATGTTTGCATGGTGGAGTCTGTGAAAATGTGGATGGATCTTTCTACTGTCGGGACTGTTCTGTTGGATGGCATGGTCAGAGGTGTGAAACAGGTGTGTGCTTCATTATTTGTTATTTGTAAAGACATTTCCTGTACTTGTCGAATGGTTGTTTAAAATATTTGCTGAATAATTTATAATAAAAATGGTACACATATGTCTTGTGGTAAACATTTGCATTTATTTGGCATAAAATCTGTCTTAATCTGTTTATTTTACATATTCACCAGATGTGAACGAATGCAGAGATCCATATGGTAGCCCATGTCGCAACAATGGAACATGCGTTAACACTGAAGGCTCGTACACCTGTAACTGTGTGAACGGTTGGACGGACAACCAATGTACCTCGGGTAAAAAAAATAGCAAGATTATCAGTTACTTTAAAAATTGAAAATTGATCAATCATTTACTAAATATAACAATTTGAATATTCATTCTCGCTTAGGTATTATAGGTTGACATTTTTAACAACCGATTTTTAAGAAAGCCAGGAACCAACGTTTACACTATGTGTTTATGTATAGATATATGGTACGATAAGGAAATTAACAAAACATCTCAGTCTGAGTTTTAAACGAATATCTAGGCATGTAACGTTTCTAGCTAGGTTCTAAAATTGCCTTGTGGGACACAATGATGAAGTCTATCAAAAAATTGATCGAACAATTTACATGTTTAACTAAGTAGGTTTTTGCAATGCTGACGCGATTTAAAAACTGTGCTTGTGGAACATACATGTTAATATTGACTATATGACATGAATAACATTTATTTGCATTAAATGAGGAATTTGTAGAAAAATCGTTTTGACATCTAACACAAGCAAGTCCAATCGTACAAACCTGTTTCATGTGTTTTGGCATGCATATATTAAAATAATTATAAAATAAAATAATGCAGATGTATACTATGCTCAGTTTTTTAATCGCGTCTGTTTATATACATAAAATTATAACAAAATAACAAGACTTCATACTTTACAGACATCAACGAGTGTTCCTCTCCCGAGAACAACCCTTGTCTGAACAACGCCGACTGTATAAACAACCCAGGATCATTTCAGTGCAACTGTCTTCCGGGATACGAAGGTCCTTGGTGTGAAAAAGGTAGCATTGTATTCAAGCATTAAAAATACTATTACTACAAAAAAAAACATTGTGCACACTTACGTATAGCAGAACTGTTTTGGGGACAGTGCCCAAGATTATAAAACTTAGCATGGAAACCAGTCTCAAATCTGAGCTTTTTAACCTTCAGCCCAGCACTTTCACAAATAGGAAAACTTTGTCGCCACTTTGAAACTCATACATGTGCAGTAAGAACAAAACAAAACAAACAAAAAAACAGAAACGGATTATATATTGTAAATGTAAACAATACAATGTTATAAAACTGTTATGGAGAAAGAGCAAAAATATAATTAGCAAAATTGGCGACATTGACAACAGTTCTCTGTACCACTTAGATCTAGACGAATGCGGAACATCTAACCCATGCAAGAATGGAGCTTCCTGTGACAATGTTCTTGGAGGCTACAGATGTATCTGTCAGCCTGGATGGACAGGGACCAATTGTGAAATCGGTAAAAGATAAACTAGACATATAAATGGAGGTTTCTAAATAAGTATTAAGACGCAAAACATATATTTTAATTGAAGTAAGTTAAATACAATTTTCTATATTGCAGCAACTGTCAGCAAACCCGTTGCAGACGATAAATTTTATTCTCGGTCACTAATGACTAAGAATTCGGAACGAAATCACAGTGAACGTCTGCAAACATAATAATCAAGAGTGACTGTCAAACTTTAAAATGTGCTTTTAAGATTAAAATATCAGAGAACTTAACTGTAATAGTTGATGTATTTCGAGACTTTTCAGACATTTTTATTAATGCAAATATTTGGACTTTCTAAATATATCGAATCTTTCATTATTGCTTCTAAAACAAGTAATGACACATTAGGAACAGTCATATTCATAAACCAGTCTTCCCTGTGCCCAAGATCATACAAATAAATCAGGAGACCGGTGTCAAGTCTCGAGCATCTGATTGGCTCAAATAACGACTGGTCGCAATTTAAGCCAATCAGATGCTTGAGATTTAAGGTGGTCTTTAATCTTAGTTTTATGATCTTGGGCCCTGATCTACGCATTCTTCTACGTAATGGTTACACTATAATATTATTTTAAATCATCTGCTAACATGAAATTTTTCGTGGGTGTTTTAAAGCAAGACCTTACACATAAAATAATAAACATAATCATTGGTGTTTTAAATGAAAATGTTTTTGAAATGAGTAATGCATTTTACATTCAACATTTATGTGACTAATGCATTTCGCTGTTTCTATCAGTCAGTCAAAATATCATTATAAACAATTAATAACCGCGTTCTTTTTAAAGGAATTTACGTCTCCTATAAGTCAAATACTGTTTATTACAGACATAAATGAATGTGAAGTTTCCCCATGTCTGAATGGAGGCACATGCATCAATACACATGGTTCGTACACGTGCGCATGCGCAACAGGATGGACTGTTCCGTACTGCACCGTCGGTAAGCAGCTGTTATAAATTTGGTTTAGAATTTACGTACTTCATTAAAATGCGGAATAAAATCGCAAAATTAATAGTCTTTGGTCATATTTAACAACCGCAGTGGGATTTAACACATATTTAAAAATTTAAATCATAAAAATGTAGATACGCTGTGATATGAAGAAAACTAATTGAAAGTCAATATAATAGGTTTTACTTAAATTATTGGTTATTTATTGTAGATGTAAACGAGTGTACAAATGGGAGCTCACGCATGCGTACATGCTGCAATGTACCTCTGGGATCGACACTGAAACCCCTTTCAATCGGAACCCCTTCAATCCGGAAACCCCTTTAATCCGGATAAATCGTCCGGTTCGAACATTTTTAGTATATAAATAACCACTTTAATCCGGAAACGTTTCATTCAGGAAACCGGTCAAGAATTGTGACACAGAATAGATTTTTCGATAATTACTCGCCCCTTTAAAACCGAACAATAAAGGAGTCTTATTTTGATTTTTATACCGGGGAAGACATGAAAATGCATGGTCCAGAAAATATGAGTATTAGAAAAAAAAGTGAAATTCGCATATCGGGAATCTTCACAATCACAAAACACAGCCTCCCCACGCAGCGAAAAAACGAGAGGAATAGAGAGCATGTGTTTATAAGTATGTCAAATTCAAATAAGACACCACAAACAACTAACGAAAATGAGAACTCAACTTTACAATCTTGCAAGCAAAAGCACACAGACATTTAAAACCTAAGAAGCTAATAGCATTAGACTTTATAGCCAAATGGGTGGGTACTCAATGAAAATACAGAGACCAGAGCTCCTGTAGACAAATCAGCAAGAACATGAGGACAGGGATACAACGAAGAAATCGAGCTTCTAGGTTCTTGTACAAGATTTCCCCATAAACCATCATAAACTCTTAAATTCGTAATACCTGCATTTCCAATGACTTGTGATGAAAAATGAAATTTAAATGTAAAATACCTTAAATTAATTCAGTCTGTATTGTACGTTTTCACAGAGAATTTATTTGTTGACACATATATGCAATTAGTGTTAGGATAGAGCATCTGCCTGTCGTGATTCGTCTTTAATGATTTTTTTTTTAAGTTTGAGGCCCCTATCCGGGTGACCCCTTTTATTGCAAGTATGCATTATACAAATTTACAACAAAGTTAAATACAATACATATAACATGTTATTTTTTAGATGCAATTATAGCAATTTTAAGGCATTATTAGTTATAATACTCGTAAGGATATAAAGTAAGGTGGCCTCAGAAAATAGTATATTTAACGTATATAAAACGACTCTGTGTTTTGTCAGGATAATAATTGTTTATGATTCTTTAACTTTCCTGTAAACTGTTCCAAAATTTTGATTGAAAGTGTCTTGTTTTCCTTGTAAATTTGCAATATAGTATTTTGACTCTAGTTTTTGTTTTAAATATGTCTTAAAAAATTGAACAGAAAGATGTGTATCACAGTTTTCTCTAAATTTTGACCTATAAATGTAGTATTTAACGAGAACAGATAAATAATTTCCAATACAATTGTTTTCCTGGAAAGAGAAAATAAAATGTCTGTTGTTCAAAGAAAAATCTACACTACATTGTTCGGCAAGCCGTTTTCGAACTCTCGTTAGAAATAGATGTAAAATCGGACATTCTTAGAAGAGATGTTCAATGGTTTCCCTAGTTTGATTACAATAAGAACATAATTCATCTGTTGCTTTATTTATCTTAAATAGAAATGTTTTTGTAACCAAAATTTTGTTGTTTATTTTAAATTGAAAATTTTGAAGTTTAATTTCTTTAATAGTTTTTAAGTTAGCAAATATCTGTTTACAATTGTTTTCGTTTAAATTTAATAATAAATGGTTCCATTTGTCTAACTTATCTGGTTCATTTGAAACTCTCAAGTGTTCGTAAAATAATTTTGAACCCTTGTTATTTTTAAGAAGAATCGCAATATAGGCATTAGTATACATGTTAATTTTACATTCGTAGTATTTTCGGTGTTGTTAGAAATTTTCTGTCTCCATTCTAATGGTATATTATTTAAAACTCGATAATAATCTAAAAAGGTGCCTTGAATTCTGTAACGTTCTTCTAATTGTTCAAATGTTAACAAAAGACCACCTTCCCCGTAGAGGTCGATAACATTAATAACATTTTTTTGTACCAACTATCAAAATACAGTGAACCGTTTACCATTTTGTTATTTTTCCATAATGGAGAAAAAAGCATTTGATTTAAATCATTAATGTGTACATTGCTAAACATTAAGTGCCAACTGCTTAGTACTTTTTTCCAAAACGGGTTGGAAAGAGTATTTGATAATTCAATTGAAAAATTTGATCCTAAGTTCATTAAATGTTGTAAATTAAATAATGCCAGACTTTCCCAACTATCACAATTATTTAGCAGTAACCTATAAGTAAATAAGTTGGTTGAGAAGGTCTTTAATGAAAATTAATTGATGTCACCGGATTGCTTAATAATAACACGGCTTTTTAATATATGACCGTTGTGAAAGTTGACAGTGGACCTGTTTTTCAGTTGAGTAAAGTTAAGTTGATACATTAAAGATGATGTCTTTTTTTCTAATTCTGAAATAATATCTGAAAGATAAAGTGTACCGAGATCATAAAATGACAAAATAGAAAGTTTGATAACATTTTTTTTTCTGCAAACTAATGGTATTTAACATAAAATGAAAACAGTATTGCTTGCGGTCTTTGCGAATTAGCTGACAAACCGTAATAAAAGTTGAATATTGTCGATGTACTCACTAGAACCCTGTGTTGTCTTAATGCGCGGTGTGGTGTACGTCGGTGTGGTGTGTTTTCCCGCCATCTGTTGTGGCGCCATCTGTCGATAAATAGATCGGAATGACATGGTTACTGAAGAAAATGACGTATTTGTCATTTTATTATCTAGAACACCATTATCCCTTTTTATTTTTTTATAGAATCAACTTGCGTAAACAAATACAAAGATGACCAGCTATGTGATAACTGGGCAAAATATGGCTTCTGTGATAAGAGGATGAACAAGTGGGTGACGAGAAACTGTAAAAAGGCTTGCGGGAAGTGCGATACTTCGGATGAAGTGACCACATCACTTACAGTACCAGACAAAAAGGGGGCTAGTTAGTGTTTCTTGTTTGTCTTTTAGACAAATCAAGTAATTTCAAACAAATATAATAATGTTATAATAATTTAATTTTCTATAAAGATTGCGTGTTACCTAATAAACTTTTTTTAGCATTAACCAATTGTATATATTTAATCAGTAAAGGGACGCAACTTATACAGGCTCACAATTTTACATTCTACATTTATTTCCCTTGTCTTTCAGAGTGCTTTGACCAGCACCAGTTATGCCCAGTATGGTCTACAGGTGAAGAATGTACCGGCTACATGCTGCGGTATTGTCAAAAGTCGTGCGGTGTCTGTAAATAGTTCCTACCATCAATGGTTGTGGGCGGAATCATCTGATGTTCGTATGTGGACCATTATTTGTACGAAGTGCTGGAGACATGAACACATTTATACTTTGTGTGATAAGATGTTGTTGAACAGTTTGAATGCTGTACAGACATAATTCCTCACTGCAAAAATATTAAAAAATATGTTAGTGAACTATCAAAGTAATGCTGTGTTTAAGTGACTGTTCCATGTTTGTATGAAAAAAGGTTACACTATTGTTAGTGATGTGACATGAATGACTCGGCTTAACACGGACTTTTTTAGCTACTAGTTTTACATACTAGTTGTACCGATAAGCAAAAAGAACCGACATCATCTTAGTAACTTCATCTGTAAATGAAAGCCAGAGATGAAAGATAAGACTGTTGTGTAAAATTATCATTCAGTGCCTGTCTGATCCTTTCTCTATATAGAGTGTTCGTACCTCGGCAAGATATTCCCCTACACATAAACTTAACGTGTATTTGACTTCACTTTACTGTATAATGTTGATTAAAAATCTAGACAGTACAGAAAGTATGTCAGACATCCAACTTTGTTTACAATAAGATCATTTTGATGATACGTCATACAATTGTGAGTGCTAATAGTAGTGTTCTATTCTGATTACATTTTCGTATCGTGTGCGTCTGTTTAAAAGTTTAACGATCTTAGTTTGGTTAGCTGTCTGCGCCCAAGGTTATAAAACTGAGCATGGGCACCAGTCTCAAATCGCAAGCATCTGATTGGCTGAAATGGCGACCAGTCGCTATTTCAGCCAATCAGATGCTTGAGATTTCAGACTGGTTTCTAATCTCGGGTATATAACCTTCAGCCCTGTACTGTCTGTAGAGTGAATTATTCACATGTACTGTGGTTGCATTCTATCATAACACCTTGCTAAATAGTGCTGAAAATATTTTGAAGAAAATAAATGTGCTAGCATTCGAAGCAAGTTTTATTGTCTTCATTTATTAATGAATGTCAATTTGTTAGACCCTAACCTTAAAGTTTAGTAGTAGTTGAGCATAATAAAAGATCGGCAGTGGAGAGGAAAGTGCCTGGTGAGGTTAATATAAGCTTGACTTCGTGTTATTGCGATCGCATA
Source organism: Corbicula japonica (assembly GCA_038501625.1). Lineage (NCBI taxonomy): Eukaryota > Metazoa > Mollusca > Bivalvia > Venerida > Cyrenidae > Corbicula > Corbicula japonica. The sequence goes on along the minus strand of JAZAYU010000030.1, from coordinate 434,837 downwards.
CCTGATAATCTACTGCGATAGATAACAATCAAGTTGTCTCAGATCCTTACCCAGATACCCACAGATTTGGAATTGGTCGTCAGATAAAGTGGACAACAGAAATATGAAAAAGTATCATCCCAGATTTTTATCCCCCCAAAAAACTAAATGTTATTAGGAAATATATACTCAACAAAAATAAAAAGTATCCACTTTCCTATATTAAATTTTGTAAAATTTGAAAACGAAATCTCAAAATTCTATATGTGTACAAAATTGCCTTTCTGTTATCATTGCAAAGGGATAAAGTATTCATGGAAATCTGCAGCCACAACTTAGTTATTTTTCCCTTTGTTAAAATAAGAGTTACAGTAAAATATCAGCGATTGTTTGAAATATTCACATTTACTTGAATTAAATCACTTTCTCTACCTCTTGTGGATAAAACATCAATAACACAACTGGTCCTCGATAAACGACGCTAGAAATTCACACCATTTCCAATTACCTCCCTTTTAATTGAATATGTAGCGTTTTGTAATCCATGATTAACTGTTATTCGATTGGCAGTTCCTCAGGTCTTGGTGTGGAAGTATTTTATCATGAACAATTTAGCTTAAAAATAACTGAGATTAAATAACAAAACACCATTCAAAGCGTTCCTGATTAAATGAGAATATGTTTATGAGAATAAAGGCATAAAAAGTGAATACTTTTTATTTTTGTTCAGTATATTTAAACATGTTTTTGGACACGACACTGCTGTAATCAACGCCCAAACATCGTCAATTAATATGCCACCTCACCTGAACCAGTAGCAATCCACTCACTCCGGCGTCGGCGTACATCAAACAAAAATGCACTTTGGTCCATAACTTTGTACTTGAGATATCAACTTGAAAGTTGGAATATATATTTACCACCACAATCTACATCAATACAAATAAGGCCCATGACTCTGCTTATTTTTTCAAATCATGCCCATTTGTTTTCACTTAAATTGTGTGACAAGCAAAATATTAACTTGGTCCATAACTTTGAAACTAATTGAGATATCAACTTAAAACTTGGAATATATATTCGCCATCAAAATGTTTATCATTACCAATAAGATCCATGACTCTGCTACTGTTATTTTGAAAAATTATGCCCCTTTTCTTATTTAGATTTTGCGGCCATAGGGCACTTTGCTCAACTCATAAAGGTAGATTGTATGCCGTTGAATATGCGGTATTGTCAATTATCTGCACTTCTTATCAGTCATCAGATTATCGGAGATTACCGGAGATGACCGGAGATTACCGGAGTCGAGGTCATTAAAATATCATTTGGGCCGCATCATTTGCTTTCAGTTCGTTTCATAATATTTGTATCTATAAATATTGAAACTGGAAGGTACACGAAAGTTACATGGGGAAAACATGATCTGTAAATGCTGTAATATTAAAAGATGATGGAAACGAATACCACTTTTTGTGTCGCTTGCGATAGCAGGTAGACACATAGGGATCCTATTTGTCCGGCGACATCTTCGGTGTCGTCGTCGTCGTCGTCGTCCGATAGCCCCACAGCTTTAACATGAAACTTAATGTTGCCTATAACTTTGAAAGTACTTGTCCTATTCACTTCATACTTGGAATATTTCATCAGCAAGAACAACGCCATCTGTGACAACAATAATGATATCTCCTATTTCAATATATTTTGAGTAATACCCTTTCAAATACAACTTTAAGGTGGTATCATTTTGTCATGGAACATCTGAAGTGGGTTGGGTGTGTGAGATCCTTATTTTATGAATTAAATTTGTTTTTCTGACTCCAAAGCTTCTGTTAGCTTGAAATATCATTCATAAAGCACATGAATCTAAAATGTCATGCAAACGTCAAAATATAAGAGAAATATGTAGCAATTTCTTACCTTGAACACTGACTTTCTATGGGAGTCCAAACTTCCTATTCTTCCACTGTTTTAAACAATTACTGTCACAGGAAGACAGTCCATAACAAGGCCAACAATGTATTAGAAAATAATTTTTTAAAGGACAGTAGAAATGCACAAAAACAGCACTCTCCAAGCGACTGTTCAATATAATTTTACATCCATATATGAAGTATTCATGAAATGTATTTAATAATTAGGAGTGTTTTGAAATAAGTAAAAATATAAATAATAACATAACTAGTATAAATATATAAACAAGTATAATGTTATTACAGTAAAACCCCGCATTGCGACCATCCCAAAAATGAGACCATCTCTCTCTTACGGGCACTTTTTGAAAGACCCGATTTTTTTTTGCTATATATTTCAATGGTCGGAACCCCCGATATTACGGGCACCCCGCTATTCCGTAATGCGACCACTTAAAACAGTCCGAAACATCGAAATATGCATAAATTGACCCCGATAATCCGACCACGCATATCACGGTTTGGTCGCGCGCCTATACTTTATACCTATCAATTTGCGACATAAACAAAACAACGCTTTGCGGCATTCGTTAAACTGCGAAAATCGATAATGAGGATGTTTTGACAAGAGATTAATCCATTGTCTGTTGCATTGATTTACGCTAATTGACACTTATTTGCAGTAAGTTATTCAATTGTATGATTTATTGTGTTTTTATTGAGTATCGACATCGATTTTAAAGATGGGTTGACTTTACAGATCATTTTATTGCATCTGTTTGATCAGTAAATAACGATTTTTAAATAATATAAGAATAGAAAATGGCAAAATGTCGAAACCTCGTAGAGAACTTTCTCTTACTGAGAAAGTGCAGCTAATCAAAGAAAGTTCAGGTCAAAGCCAACGCAAGTTGGCAGAGAAATTTGTCATTGGAAAAACTCAGGTACAGATCGATCAAGCAAATAAATATTTTCTTCGACATTTTTTTTATTAAAAAATAAATTAAATTATATGAGGACTGAAAGATTATTATGATAATGATGATGATTTTGATAAAATCCTTTTAAAAAATACTGGCCACTTAATAAAGATATCTCTGTCCTTCTGTCCTCTGCCTCTTGCCAGCTTTTTGATCATCAAATTGTCCCACCCCTATATTGAGACCACCCCGCTATTAAGACCACTTTTATTTCAGACCGCCAAGTGGTCTCATTAGCGGGGTTTATATATCCATAATGTTTATACGTATACAGGTATGCAAGAATTATTTTCATACGAATATTCATAGACACACGCAACTGTCTTATGTCGCAGAAAAGAGCTGTCTTTTCTTTATTAAGTATCTCATCTTTATTAAAATTGCAGTTATAAAAGTTATAAATATTCCACAAAAGTCTTACAAACTGAACTGTTTCAAAATATTGTGAATTTTTAAGCAGCACTGTCAGTTGTTCAGCCTTATGTCAGTAAACTTTGTTTATAATTTCACAAATGTGCAACAGCGGTTTCAAGCAGTTACATAATTTTCTTGACTCGACATGTCACTCGACTTTCGGAACCCTCTGCATTGATTGTAGATAACGCTTCTTGTCTATCTCGAAACCAAATGTTTATCGTCATTTTCTTCATAGTTTTATATCTGTTGGCTTTGGTACATCTCTGTTCATCACTCATCTTCAGAGAACATACGAAACTAATGGTCGTCAAGCAGTGTTTTGACATCAGAATTAAAAATTGTTTCATGAATATCACATCACATGTTGGTACCACAATTAAGGGAAGTTTCATAAGAGTAGCCTTACAAACAACGCAATGGTGCGTCATTTTCCATACAAAACTCACTAGAATTCTTTACAAAGTGGTCCCGTTTACGTTGAGCGATGTTGCCATAGAGACAGCCATTTTCTTATGAAAATATGAATAGCAATAATATATGTAAAATAAAATGCAATACAGCCAAATAAGTTATTATTAGCCTTCCAACATTTCAAAAACACTTCTTATACTAGTAGAAAATACAATTCATTTAGTAATTATTATCTGGAATGTTAACAGAAATGTCATAAGTAATGTCCTATATTGTACACCATACCTTCAACTACTTTGCATTTTGGGAAGTCCTACTTTATTGTTAGCAGATAAGTAGTGTTTTAACCTTCACTTCAAAAGGCAGATAATTCAATAATAACATTGAAAGTTATGACCTATATTATACACCATACCTTGCATTTTGAGAATGCAGTAAACAAACATGGCTGCCACATTTTTGGTGTGAAGTCACATTGAGAATGTTGTTTTTGTACATTTCTGCTATGGCTTAGTGAATAAGATTCTTAACAGAAAGTCTGTTTTCAAGGTAAGAAATTACTTCCAATTTCACTTTCATTTAATTTTTGCATGACATTACACATTCGTATGCTCATATGAAATGATATGCCGAGCGACCAGAACTTTACAAGTCATATAAGAAATGAATATTAATGAACTTATGATTTCACACACCCAACACATTTCGGCTCCTTGATATAACCTTAACATGAAACTTAATGTCGCTAATAACTTTGAAAGTACCTGTCCTATGCATCATCTTTATGAACAACAACATCGGTTTCAACAAGAATCAAAACTCCTGTTAGACTTTTCTTTGAGTTATGCCCCTTTCAAATGCAACTTTACCATGAAACTTAATCTTGACTTTAACTTTGAAAATACTTGTCCTATTCACTTAATATTCACTATTCACTTATGTGTTTAATCAGTAAAGGGACGCAACTTATCCAGGCTCATAATTTTACATTCTACGTTTACTTCCCTTGACTTTCAAAGCGCTTTGACCAGCATCAGTTATGTCCAGTATGGTCTAGAGGTGGACAGTGTCAGAGAAATACCGGCTACATGCTGCGGTATTGTCAAAAGTCGTGCGGTGTCTGTAAATAGTTCCTACCATCAATGGTTGTGGGCGGAATAATCTAATGTTCGTATGCGGACCACTTATTTGTACATAGTGCTGAAGACACGAACACATTTATACTTTGTGTTGAGATGTTATTGAGCATTTTGTTGTACGGACGTTATTCCTCACTGGAAAATGACAAAAGTATGTTAGTGAACTAGTCAAGTAATACAGTGTTAAAGTGACTGTGTTATGTTTGCATGAAAAATATGGTTATACTATTGTTTGTGATGTGAAATAAATGATCATGTTTGTTTAAACACGGACTTTGTACCTACACGTTGTACGGATAAGCAAAAAGAACCTACGTCATCTGAGTAACGTCATATGTAAATGAAAGCCAGAGATAAAAGATAAGACCGCTGTGTAAAATAGAGAGATGCATGTTAGGAGGGCATCATGCAGTGCCTTGGTTCAAGATCATTTATCTGAGATCGGAGACCAGTCTCTAATCTCAAGCATCTGGTTGGTCGCCATTTTCAGCTAATCAGATGCTTGAGATTTGAGACTGGTCTCCTGATTTAGTTTTATGATATTGGATCATTGTCTGAATCATTATCTGTATAGTGTTCGTATCTAGGCAAGATATTCCCCTACACACAAACGTAACGTGTATTTAATTTCACTTTAATGTTTAAAGACTAAATAAAAAGACAGTACAGAAAGTATGTCAGACATCCAACTTTGTTCAAAGTAAGATCATTTTGATGATATTTCATACCACGACATTAAGAGAAAGATTTGTTAATACTACGGTTGTCATTCTGGCTAGACTTTCGTTTTGTTTGTTTGTAACTGTTTAAGTCCTCCTTGAACGTTCATCGATAAAAAAGAAAATCACCAAAATCGCAATAACGGCGAAATACCGTTCAATGAAACTTTGCACAAGTGAATCTATCTTTATTTTGCATATGGTATGACAAGTTTGAACAGTGAAAAACAATAGCGAGATATAAAAATTCCCTAAAATTTTATTTACATAAATTCACAAAAAACTAAAAAGCACAAAACATTATCTTAAATTCCAACGTGAGTAATATGATACTGACAACAATCTTGTGTCCTCGTAACTTACATGTGTCAACCATATGAGATCTACACTGGGATCAGTGTAGATCCAGATCAGAGAAAAAAAAGTCTTGTTAACCAATAAACTTCTGCAAAATGAACAACACACATACAGACTCGTTTTCAAAGCAAGACGAGTTCATTTAAGAGTTATGAATTAAAATACTGAATTAAGTCAGTGAACAAAGGCCATATCTCCCGTTTAATGGACGTTTGTGAACTTGCAAGCATACAATGTAAAGTCTCCTATATGCAGCCCTTATCTCCAAGTTTGGCTGTAAGTAATTATTCCAGGAGAATGTCCCACAGGAGGCGTCCGTTTAAATGAGGTTTCTTGTCTAGCAACTTGCATCTATCAATTTAGGTATCATTTATAAATCATAGTATTTTTATGTGCCAATTAAAGCATTCTTTTTATGGTCTAGAGGTCAGGGATAAATGTAGGTGTTGTAGTGTATATATACTCAACAAAAATAGAAACCTGACACTTTATATTTGGTGTATTTTCCTGGAATCAGATTTAAAGCTAATTGAATTGTGGTATGTAATAAAAATTGTGCATGTTTTGAACTTAATTATGCATTTTGATATTTTTGGTGCATGAAACAAGTGATTCAGTGATATTTTCTTTTGGATGGTGCAAAAATATATAGATTTTGAATATGCACCTCATACTTATTCAAAGTTACAGTGTCAGGTTTCTTTTTTTGTTGAGTATATATTGACAACGCCATAGCCGGGTAAAAACACAACGTCGAAAATCACTGCATTGCACTACGTTTACATGTAATTCTCATAACACTTTGCTGAACAATACAATATATTTTTGTACTTCTGAATCATAAAATTATTGTTACTCACACAAAATACAAACTTTAAGATTTTGATGAAAATAAATTTCTAACATTTTAATATAAAGGAATTTTTTATGGTCTTGATTTATAAATAATCTCCCATTTTATAAGACCCTTAGCTTATAGACAAATTCGACTTAAAGTTTCGCAAACATTGCAAATGGCGAAAACTGGCTAAAATTTAAAAATAAGTAATTTTGGGGGAAAATACTCATTTACCACATAGATTTTAGTGAAGAAATATAGTTATCTAAGGATGTACTAATGTTTGCAATTTCATTTTATTCTAATTTATATTCTAATACCAAGCACATGCTAAAACAAAAGGAAAACCGTTTGCATGAGAAACTCCGATTCATGGACAATATACCAAAACAACTCACACCTGAAAAAAAGTAAACGAGTATGCTGGTCTACAATAATTAGTACCAATTCGTCAAAATTGGGGTCAAACTGTTAAGGTTTTCAAGAAATTCAAGAAAAGCTTACTTCCAGGCCTACTTTCTTTACATTAAAGAAGTAGTTGAGTTGATCAATTTTATTGTCACAAAACGTCAATTTGGTTGTCGTATTTAGTGTTTAATGGAATGACCCTGATCACGTGGTTTTATTTTCCGTTGCAGCGCAGGGGACCGAAGTAGTTAAATTTATATTATCCTTTTTGCATGATATACGGTAACCGTTTCATATTACGCCAATAAAATTTTAATAGATTCCGTATTAAAAGTTAATTGATCGAGCCGCTGAAGAGTAAACGCGCATTTGCAATAATAGGCCTCATGACTCAGTTTTAGCTATCTGGTTGTTTTTAGCCCTCTGGTCTGGTCACCAACAAAAACGAAGTACTTACACAGTAAAGAGCTCCTCTTTTTGAGGATGAATACTGATTGAAATTTGAATGAAGAATACTGATTAAATGGCATTTGTTGTTTAGCGAGGGATTAGACAACTATCTTACAACTTGGAAACTATTTATCTTGCTACTGGAACCTGTCTCTTTACAAACTGTACAAGAAAAGAAAGTCTAACTACTTAAAAGAATACATTTGTAACTAAATGATAAAATTTAATAAATTATAAAAAAATTCCCTTTTTGAAATTTCCCTTTTATATAAATTAGAGAAATAAACGTACTCTAAATTCACTTAGTTTCAATTTACTAAATTTCGTTGGGTACTGTGACCAAGATCATAAAACTACATCTGGTGATCAGTCTCAAATCTCAAGCATCTGATTGGCTGAAATGGCGACCTGTCGCCATTTCAGCCAATCAGATCCTTGAGATTTGAGACTGATCTCAAAACTTAGTTTTATGACCTTGTGTACTTGTTTTCGTGGTTTTCATTGGCAGATCAATCCACGAATCCAACCAAATCCTGAACAAAAAACTGTATCAAACTTAAACGAATTTTAAAAAATAAAGGGGAAAAATAATTTTACTTACACGTTATCTGGATTTTAACAAAATAACTTAAACTTCATGAATTTAACCCCAATACATACAACCGCTTCCTTCCACCCCCACCGCCCACTCCCAACCTCACCCTTCCCAAAAAAACAACATTATCGAACCTATTGACGATCATCAGATTTTTTTTAGATATTTTAAAAGTCATCGAACTGTGTCAAATCTACATGTCATAGTGGTCGCCATTTCAGCCAATCAGATGCTTGAGATTTGAGACTGGTTTCCATGCTCAGTTTTATAACCTTGGGCACGCTGGGCTGAAGGTTATAAAACTGAGTTTGGAAACCAGTCTCAAATCTCAAGCATCTGATTGGCTGCAATCGCGACTGGTCGATTTTCTTTTTTTTTGTTTCTGTTGCTCTGAATATCTGTTTTGTTTTATAATATATCTTCTATTATGTAATTAACTCAGTTTAGAAAACTAGTTTTTGTCCGATTTTGTAGATAAACTGTCGTCGAATTTCCATTGGAGGTAGCAATTCTGCTCTAATTTCAATGATTTCAAATTGTTAATTGTTCAAAATGCGATGAAAAAACATTAATCAAGTATTGTTAAGGGCGCTTAATAATCAACAAATCATATCCTTGTTACAGCAGTACAACAACACGAGCCATTCTGCCTGGGAAAGCTTATTATGACGACAACGAACCTGATTAATAAATAATCCTGCTTATTGAATGAACTCATGGGAACATTAATGGATTATAATGCTCGTTCACAAGTATTAGGTTTTTTAATTTGGATCGGATAAACTCGCCGAGTTTCTCAACGAACAATAGATGACAGTGTTAGAGGGCCACCCTGGCGAACAGCATGTATTAAACGAACACTGGAAATCGGTCTCTGATCGTTACCGGTGGATTGGCTAACACTGTGTCGGGTCTGTAAACTGACCGTTCAAAAACTTCAGTGTTAAGATTGTTTTTCAATATCAGTCTATTATCTTAGGCCAAATCATTAAAGAAAAATCGATTATTTTTAAACGTTAAATGATTAAGTTGCATCCCGATTTTAACGCAAAAGGCAGTTTAAGTAAGTTAATTTGTGTGGACCAAAAAAAAAACCCCTCTGAGAACAGATATATTCACTTAAAAATAATTGGGAACTAAATCAAGATAAAACCAGTAGAAGTTGAATATATATGACTTCATGCCACATATAGACAAAAAATCTGGAAAACAATCAACTATAATTTACATGTTTATTATACATGTATTTGTTAAATCTTAAATTCTATGATAAAACAGTTACAGTTACACTTCGTTGAACCTTTCCTTTGCTACTTTGAGTCTGTCCTGTACTAAAACTGATTATTTCCTTGGTTATTGGCGGCGTTGTAGTTGTTGATTAATGTAAACATGTCTTCTAGGCTGATGGTACCATCATTTGCTGGCACTATATTGCTTTTCTGTAAGTCTTGAAGAGCTACTTGTCTTAGTCCTTCTATCTGCATGGCCAGATTAGCTTCATACAGATTTCCATTGTTATTTGTAATGTCTACATTTGCTGCTTGCGAGATAACATCACCTGCCGCTGGAACTATCGGCTCAATCGGAGAATCTACGGCTACAGATACGTCAGCCTGCGGTGTGTTACTTACTGCGTTTTCAGAAACAGAAACGTCAGCGGTAGCTGTACCTGCGATCTGATTTGTCGCGATTCCCGCAACTTCTTTGTGCTGGTTTTGAACGTATTGTAGCGCCCTCATTGTCACGTGCGCGTCTAAACCGGCCTCGTCTAAAATATTATCCTTAGTGAACTTGTTTACGGCAGCCGGCGTATTTCTAGCGATCGTCTTCATCATGCCAAGGTAGACAACTCTCTCCTCCGATGTTTTCGGCGAGCCTCCTGCCGCCAGAGCAAAGTTGATCAGCTCCATACTTGGTGTGGCCGACGGATCAATGACAAACTGTACAAGCTTTGTTAAATTCTGTCGGAGTTCTTTTTCGATGGGTGTTAATACACTGGGCGCTTGTCCGTTGGCTGTAACAGAAAAGAACAAGTCAAAATAGCTTTCTACAATTTTATGTACGTAAAAGATTTTGAATGAGCAATTATTTTTTATATTTTATTTACCCGGATAATAGTTTCACTCATTTAACTTCAGAGCGAAAGATTTAAAGAACAAGCGAAGTCAGAGCCCAAGATTATAAACGTGAGATTTGAGACTATTCTCCAGTTTTCGTTTTAGTTCAGCACACCAAAGTTAGATTAATTTACTGACTTTGTTAAAATGCTGGAACTTAACGTTTAGAACGCGTTTAATGTGGATATAGAATACACTGATGACATAGTGTAACAATAAAAAGAGCACTTATAATTGGTCATTATGTTTGTAAATGAAAATGATGATGCATTTTTTAACATACGTATATATTAAAATTTAGTAAAAAAGTTGTTAAAAAGCTTGCTTACCAATCAAAAATACAGAGTATGCAACAATCGCAGCAGCTATTCCTTGATAAGTAGCCATTTTGCTTGCGCCAGTAAGATGTTTTTAAGAAATGACCAAAAGCCGACCTGTAAGGTTTTTAAGCAGACGAAGTCATATGAACACTCGTTGAAGGACATGTAATTAATTAACATGACAAGAACATGACATGTTTTATTGTCCAGTATGCCTGTTTTGAAATATTATTGATTACATTATTACGATATTTAATACTAACGACAATAAAACAAGTATGATACGCTTGTTTGATATAAGTACAGTTTGCAAAGCATGTCAGATACGTACTTATTACAAGACAGCCTTCATATGCCGAGAGAGTCCGCGAGAGTCGAATGTACTTAAAGCATTTGTTTTAAGTACTGCTGAAAAATCTTCTGTGTAACATCTAAACAATTGCGTTATTGCAGAGTTGCATAGAATTGTTTAAAATTACTTAAAATTTCATATTTAAACAATGAGATATGAATTTTCGTTTACGGCGTATATACCCACAACCGACAATTTTGTGACTTTTGGTTTTACCTATTCTTGATTAAATGTCAGTGGTTTCTAAACGCGTGAAGAGGATTTAATAATTGTTTCATACAAAGAAGTGAAAATGATGAATCTTATTATATTTCAAGTTTGCCGTGTCGTATATCTCAAATCCTTTCTGAGTAATTTAAAAATATGATCGGTGTAGTTAGAACATTGGTTAAGTGTATAACAAAACCTTCTATTGCATGCTTCGCAATAATGACAGACACCAGTCTCCTTTAGAGATTTGAAGGTCGTTGAGCACGATGTTTATGTATGTTTCTAGTACATATACAATTACTTTTAAATATTTCGGCCAGTTTAATATGGGTGGCTTTAATATCCCAGCCAGTATATATATCAACCCTAGGATATACTTTCTGGTTTTTAACTTTAGACTTTGTCGTTCTCTGTGATATGCAGGATCCTCAGATCTCCTGTCAGGCCCGGAATGTGTTAATTTTTCTGTATTGTATTTTTTTCAGTCTTGTCAGTCCCCATTGTTACCCACTGAATGTTTATTATTTAATAGAACCCTGGTGTTACTATATACATGTAACCGGAAAGGAAATAAAAGTTGAAGTACTCTTAATTCTATTCTCTTCAGCTCTGTCTGTTGTTTTCTCGTTTAGAGTAAATCCATTCTTTTTATCTTGGAACCAAACCCAGCTGATCATGTAGACTAGCCCACTAGTCTGATAATTAGTTTGTTTGTCTTTTTTTTTTTTTTTTTAGATTTTATCAATCATAACAAAATGTTTATTGTAGCCAGGCTATTTTCTATCCTACTGCACTGAGGGAGATGTCTGAATTACAGGAAGTTCAGAGAGGGCTGTAGACTAGCTACTGATCATGAAATGGTGTTAATCTGAGAAAACCGCATTGAAGATTCCATGCTTATCGGCATATGCATGCTATCGTTTCGGGTGGATCAATGGATCAAAATGTACTGATTATTGGTGTAAATATTGAGTTGCGTTCAATCCGGTGCTAGGCGGCTTGTGTATACAATTAGGGTCACTATATATGACTGTCATTTGGTTCAAAACGTACGTAAATTACGTTTGAAAATTATGAAAGGTGCAACCGTACGTTTAACGTCCGTGTTATTATTTGTACGTATTTCGTAAGTTAGCTGACGTATGTTTTACGCTTTGGGATATTTTTGTTGTGTATTGAACAACAGTTATCAAAATGACATTGGATTAAGGACATAACTAGATGTTTCTTAGTATGTTGAGTAAGGTAATCCCTTATACGATATGAATATTTCAACTGTGCATTAGCCTTCTGCAAATGACATGGCCATGGCAAAAAATAATTTTTCAATCAATTGTTGCTCCGAAGTATATGACCAATTAAGTTTATTTTATAGCTGTGCTTTTACATTAAATATTAGGGGATGAATGTGAAAGGTCAATGTTTAGACCCAAAAAAGATTGACTCAGTCTTGCCTTAATGTTGGGATAACTTATTATGCACCAGCCACTGGCTAACAAGATGCATCTTTTCTTCCAGGGCATGTTCAACATCAGTCTTACATTTACCTGAAACCTGAATTACAACTTATTTTTGACTACAGCTGACATGTCATTAACATATATTAAAAACAAAAGAGGACCAAAAAATAACCCATGTGGAACCCCACATGTAATCCGAGCGGTTGATGAATGTGTACCTGAAACATATAAATCTCACTGAGAATTTTCTGGGCATAAACTTCGCTTCACCATCTTTTCTTATTCCTAAATTATTATTTTGTAGAAGTTGAGATTTTGTTCTGAAAGTGAATTACGATTTTACTATTTATATTATCCGTTTTAAAACTTGAATAACGGTGTCTTAGCAAGTCCAGAAGAGTTTCAGTATTTTCGATGAAGAGTTAAGATAAATGTCCCAGACATGTACAAGTATGAACATCCTTAATTAATGATGTATTCAAAATTTATAATCATATTTTAGCCTTTTTTACTTGTCTTTATTATCTGAACCATGACACTGGTATTTGCTTTAGCCGTAAGAATAAGCTAGTGTACTCCAGCATACCATATTTAAGGTTCTATCTAGTCCTAAATTTTTGACTTAAGTAAATGAATTTTTCATGCTTTGTAGATAAACGTTTATTCTGAAAACAAGAATTCATATAACGTGTTTACACTCATCAATATCAATACGGAAATATAACGTTTCGAACTCCTCCCATAGGCTCAAAACGAAGTGTACAGAAATGTCTTTTTTATCACATGAAAAAACTGAGGGGAGAACATTGCGTGAAGTTTCTTGGAAACCCATGCTCAAATTCGTTGAACGTATTAAAATATTAAATATATTAATACAAAAAGTAATATTTTTAACACACCAACAGCAGTTATTTCTTTGGTTCACTGTGAGATAAATTATCATGAATTTTTAGCTTTAAATCTATAAATAGATGTTGGGACCCTGCTTTCTTCAAAAAAATCAGTACGTTTCTCACCTCCAATGTACACGCCAGGGTAACATTCGCTCTACAAACAAAAGAGATATTGGAACAAATGTTCGGAAGACACTTACGGGGGTGAGCGAAGGCGCTGATTTGTTGACGAAAATGAGTACGACAAATATTTTTTTCTCTTTATAAGATAGAAAGACGATCTTTTCAAAACCGGGGAATCTAGTGCCGTGTAAGAATGATGAAGTTTTACGGAAAACACGTTTTTTTCTATATTTTATATACATGTATGTAAATTGTACCAGCGAACAATGATGCATGGTTTTTTGTTTTAACAAACTTGTTATTTCGACTTAATTTTGTTCTTTTATTGCTTTAAGATTTTTTTTTGTTGCGTGTAAATCGAATACCTGTCGCTAGTGAGTGCTGTACAGATTTCTAATGTTGTAACGTTTCTTTAAAAGGTTATTAACGTTCATTTTTTCAAGAGGTGTAGGAGTGAAAGAGCTAGTTGCGGAGCGAAAGCATAACAAGCAGAACAAAAACATAATATATACTTCTCGTCCGACAACCATAGTACTGGGCGAGAGCAAGATCAAGGGTATTCATCGTGAGTTTCCTGAATTTTGTGTTTTTTGCTAGAAATCGTGGATATTGAAGAGTATCCTATGTTCACGTCACATCTGAAAATCGTGGATCTAGATCAGTCATCGGTAGAGCAGATTGCACAATAAACCCATGAGCCGTAAGTGTCGGGTGTCAATATTTTTACAAGCGGAAATAAAATGTGAAACGATTAATTCAAACATGGAAATAAATGTTTTATTGTATTATGAATGGTAGAATAGGCCAGGGCTCCGATCTTTTGTTTGTAAATGTCCGACAAAGAAGAGAGTTTGAACTTAAAGACGGATTACCGTCCTGTGACGTTTCTGACATATTCCCCTTAATCATTGAATAATATTCTTGCAGGAAATGTCGCTCTTTGGACCAATATTTCTCTCATAAAAGTTAAAACTCGCGTCGGTCTATTTCGAATAGTGGAATATATGTTTAAGGTTTAATTTCATAAAGATTATAATATTTCACAATTCGAAATATCTTAGACCGAAACGAGTTCAATACTAAGGTATTTTGTTATCTTTAATATCAACAACAGCATACAGTCATGTATTTAATAAATATTTTTAAATATTTAAAAAAAGTACTTTGCAATCTGACGGACTAATTATTTTTCTGGATCCGCGATTTTCATTTGCGAGACGTGAACATATGATTCTGTTCAATATATAAATGCGTGACCACATAAAGCTGGATGAACAAATTGCTGTTCAAAGCAGACTATTTTTGCACGTCTTTAAACAATCGTGTTAATTTAACAAACAGTTTCTTCATAATGATATTCGAAAAGTGTTCATAATGTTGAACGGTTCACTCAGAACACAACATTTATAGGCGGATATTTCAACACGGATTCTATGTAGGCGGATATTCCCACACGGACGCCACTTGTTAGTTGGATTTCACCAACCTTAAACAAGATTAACACTTACGAGAAGTTAGTCGTCTTCTCACGAGATCTTCTCACGATTGATCTGAAACACCAACACACTGTTGTTGTTGTTGTTGTTGTTTTCATTTTCAACAATCACGAGAATGCCCCTTACATTTAGGGATTTATGAACATTAGCAATATTCTTGTTAAATAAAGCCTGACTTCTTCAACTCTTATACTCATTAAGGGCCGAGTGCAGTCGTTATTGCACATTTGTCCAGGGGCGGATCCAGGATTTCGGCAAGGGGGGTTCAACACAGCGAATCATAATTTTTAACAGCGTGAATTTGCAACAAAGATACTAATCACTGAACATCTACATGGATCCGTCGGACACATACAATGGGGACATATTCATACAAAAAAAAATCGTAAGAGACCTAACTAATCTATGGGGTCCGGAGGAATGTTTCCGTGAAAATTTTGACAATTTATATGCCAAATCTTGTATTCTGATGTATTTTGTGGTGATTTTATAGCAGGTTTTGGACTACTCTTTCATAATAGATTTTACTTATTTTCTTGTAAACGATAGTGATGCAATTATAAGCACTCGGATCTAAAAAGGCCTTCTCTACCTCATAATTTGAAACTTGAGAAGACGTCTTTTAACTCGAGAAGTTGTTAATTAGAGAAATTTTGGTTGCTCGAAATGCTTGTAGTTCAGGGTTCCCAGTTTGTGACCAATACTTCTGACAGTTGGAAAATGTTTGCGCCATTTTAGATGCACTGGAGCCAAATTCTGTAACCAAATAACTGTTTGTGGTTGGAGGGGGTTTCAATAGCGAAAGCTGTGAGATACTTGGTTTCCTACTGGACAAAATATTCAACATCATTATCTTTTGAATCAATTTGCATAAAATAAATTTATGAACGTTAATTTGCCGAGTCAAGAGTAAACTTCAGTGATGACTTTACTTAAAAAGTCAAGTAGACCCTTTTTATTGAGAAAGAAAACATCCTATTTTTTACCGTCCGAAATGATATAATGTTGGTAATATTCGCTGTTTTTTGTGTTTAACGTTGAAAAGCATTATTGAAGTAAAGAAATAAGACTGTTACTTAAGTTTTAATGTATTTTGAACAGCCTAATTGTGCTCGCTAGGTATCAGAAAATTCGGCGATTAGTCCGCTCAGCTTCCATGATAGTCAGGTCAACATTTGTCAGAATTAAATAATTATATAATGTTTTCATAAACTTTAAACTTGCTTAAAATGTTGAATTAGTGTATAGGAGATCTTTTAATCAAGTAATCTCGTTCTTAA
Organism: Corbicula japonica; assembly: GCA_038501625.1. Taxonomy (NCBI): domain Eukaryota; kingdom Metazoa; phylum Mollusca; class Bivalvia; order Venerida; family Cyrenidae; genus Corbicula; species Corbicula japonica. The sequence goes on along the minus strand of JAZAYU010000030.1, from coordinate 418,380 downwards.
TTTGAAACAATGAGGAAAACTCGGAGCAGCGCCGATATTTTCTTCGTAGGATATTAAATATGTTACGGTCAAGTATTTTTCGAATTTTAAATACTTTTTTTGATGAGCGGTATAGAATTATGTCCTTACTGTCCGCTTCAATTTTAAGTGTAGAGAACAATTTATGAAGAAACGATTGTATTAAGATTTTGGCGCTAAAATCCTGGAACTCATGGTCATTTCTCTTTGATAATTCGTCGTCCGAGTCAAAAATTCACAAATGCATGTATATTTTTTATATTCAAACTTTATTTCATATATAGCGAATATAACATCTAAACAAGTTTTAGCTTTCCAAAAAGCTAGTCGGTCATTAGCACAACCTTTTAAGAAGACGGCACAAAAGTTTAAACTTTAAGCCACTTGAAATTAAAGCGCTTTATATTTATTGGATGTCATACAAAAATGTTGGTTTATTTATAGTTATTCCTTCTTTCGAAGGAGATGTATTTAAGCAGGTGATAAAACTAACCCTGTTTGCAAACAAAATAATTCACCTGAAGGTAAACCGAAATTGAAAAGTTTATCAAACACTATCTTGTGTCACAAAGTGTTAGAAAGCAACGATAATCGAGCTGTAAATATATACCAAAAGCTTCAGAATATGTTTAAAAAACAAAGTTTTTCACTGTCACAGAGTGGGAGAGAAAAATGTTCACACAGTCTGGCCGGGACTCACTGGTATAAAATTGCTCTTTCTGATCTAGAACAATTTCGTTAGAATGTTGGTATTTACTTAGAATGTCTTATGACTTCCAATAACAACCAAACGCGTTAATTTCAAATTTGCCTAAAGTATGCACTTCAGCGCCGTCTTTGTTAAAAGAGTTATGCTAATGACCGACTAGCTTTTTGGAAAGCATAATTTTGTTTTGTCTATTATTGACAGTTTCATGACTCGATTTGAAACTTCCGCAAAAATTTGTGTTTTCGCATGTTCCAAAGATTATTTTGTAGCTTCAAAACCAAATTAAAACTTTGGAAAGCTAAAACTTGTATTGTCTATTATTGTCAGTTTCATGACCAGATTAAAGATTCCTGCAAAAATGTGTGTTCTGATGTTCGAATGATATTTTTTACATTCAAAACATTATAAAACTGTAATAACCAGTTGAGTGGCAAAATGCAAGATTACAGTTTAGCAAACTTATCAAAGTAATGACGAATGTAATCCATATCGAGCTAGCTTAAACATGAAAACCGTTCCCCGTGATACCCCTGTTTCCGAGTTTCACAAAATGCTGCAGAAGTTCGTAGATAAGAAAATAACGCAAAATAATTAGCTAATCTCTGTTCAGTGCTCTCTACACATTGTAGATGCTAATAGAGTTATAAGCTGTACATCTTTTGTTTATCATACACAGTAAACATTTACTAGACAAAATCCATGTATATGTTAATTGTTCTTCGTCGGAAATATCTTTATGAGTTATAAGCCTAGCCAGAGACCTATGTATAATATAGGTCTTTGGCCTAGCTGATTAGAAGCTGGAGAGAGGATTTAAGAATAGGTACAGACTCCATATATGACGTCGTTTAACATCCAATAAGAGGCCTCTAGGTTATCATAGATAACGACTGAGTAAGAGTCTATCCATAAATAACAACTTAGTATGAGTCTACTTTTCTAAACTATCCGTTCCGTCTGGTCCGTGAACTTTGCTTTACATCGCTGTTAACCGGTGTTCAGGTAGAAAGCTCAAGTTTGGTCCATTATAATATGTCGGTCATCAGGATGACCGACAATGAATGTAAAATTCTATAGCACAGACTGTAACGTCGAACGCAAAAGGTCACCTTTTCTGAGATTTATCAAATGCCCGTGACAAGAGATTGAGTACACAGGAAATATGCAATACACTAAGTTTCCCTTTGATTACCAATTTCCTGTTTAGATTAAGCAAGTGTGCAAGGATGCGAAGTTGTTTATTGGCAATACACAGGTTTGAACTGAGAGCGCGCAAAATTAAAAAAAGTCCAAGTTTTGACACCCAGACCACCACGAAGACCGCTTTTCTTTTTGTAAACCGGTCCTAGTGATGGGTACCCGCGAACTTCGAACCTCGAACCACCCGGGAAAAAAAATCCGGGAAATTAGGGTGGTTCGTGCGAACCCCCCGAACCCCCTCTGGTCCGCCACTGTTTGTCGATTAAAAAGAAATTTCTCTCTAACGGCAAAATGCAGTTCAATAAACCTTTGCACAAATATATGTTATGTATCTATATTAAACATACGTTAAGAAATGTTGGAGCAGTAGTGAAAAAATAGCTTGATCTAAAAATTCCCTTAAAATTAAATTATACGTACTAACATCAAAACCTAACACTACACATAACATTATTTTTAATTCAAACACAAGTAACATGATACTGACATGTTGTAGCGAACGCCAAGAAGAAGACTGACATGTTGTGTTCTTTTGTCTAACAAATAAATGCATATTTGTTAAATTGTGTTTGACCTTGAACATCATGGTATGTAACACCACATAGCAGCATCGCAGCATAAACGTGTTTTTTTTCGTTCATGCGGTGATTTTCAACGCATAAATAGAGGACAACTTTTGCGGCGTCGCTCAACGCATAAAGCAGAAATTGCTTATATGGGGAGCATCTGTGCCTTTTGCCACATAAAGAGGATTAACATAACCATTTATTATAAAAGTTCAAAAAACAGAAAACTAATATTTCAACAAAACGATGGTGATGCCGTTGTTGTTGTTGCTGTTGATGCTGCTGCAGCTGTTGCTGCTGCTGATGATGATGACGAAAGTGGTGATCGGGTGAAGAAGAAGAAGAAGAAAAAAAGGAAAAAAGAAGAAGAAGAAGAAGAAGAAGAAGAAGATGATGACTTTGGTGGTGGTGATGATGATGATGACGTTCAATAGTCAGATAGTCCCTTTCAGCTCTGATGTCACTCATCTCTAGCAGATCAATTAAGAAGGTTAAAAGGTTAACCTCAGACAAGATATTTTTACAAATCAAGTTTTTCAATATAAAACAGTGGCAAATTGCTTTCTTATTTCAAACAAAATACCAACTGAGGATGAATTCCAATGTTGAATTATCGAAGATATTCTGTATATCAGGTTAAATTAACTCTATGGATACGGCTAATATCTCATGTGTGACCAGTGTAGATCCAAATCAGCCTAGTGCACCTCCGTTAAGTCGGATGAGGATCTACACAGTTTGCTTGTTGGTAACAAATTATCAAATGATTCCAAAGGCGAACACTGAAGATCCAGATTAGACTGCAGGCTGATCTAGATCTACAATGTTCAACATGGGATGTAGGCCGTATCTATGAAGTAAAGGGTTATGAAAAAAGGGTTACGCTCATGCATGTGCATGAGTTGTATGCTACATTAGAATGCTAGATTTTTAAAATTTTCTAAAATAAATAATATTTAATAAAGCTATGTTTATTATAAAGCGATGTTTATTTTCTGTTTTATGCGTTGAAAATCACCTCATAAACGTGGCCAATTTCTGCGATATTGTTATGCGACGTTACATACCCTTTTGCCACATAAGAAAGTCCGTTTTATGCGTTGAAAAGCACCAAATCAACGTGGTCGATTTCGTTTATGCGGCGATGCTGTTATGCGTCGTTACACTGGTCGCGTAAATAAGTGACAACAAATAAAACTATTGATAATTGAAAGTAAAGACTATGTACTATTACTAACGGTACATGGAAAAGTGGTAACGAAAATGCGTTATTAACTTATTTTCAAACATCAGTCATAATTTACTTAAACTTGCATTTGCAATAGTAATTATGTTCATATTACGACTTTCAATAATTTACTCATGAACTCCTAGTCGATGTAATTTGACAGTCGTTTGGTCGTTAACAGGCAGAATTACGTCTCATTACTAAATTGACATCTTGTCAGCCATACTTGCTCACGTGCTGTAACGGAAACAAACCAAAGAGACATGCAATCAAATCGAGGCTATTTCCGCGTGCAGAACCGGAAATGTACGGTTGGGAAAATGATTTATATGGTTTATGTTACCAGTTTCATAGAAACAGTTCTACGAAAGTCGCATGCTTATTTAAGATAGTATCTAAATTGCTTAGCTTTTATTGTTGAAAACCCTTTCAAGAGAGACGATAACGAGTTAATAGTGAAATAATTGTTTTAAACTCTCTGAAATCAATGTTTGGTGTACAGTTAATGAAAAAATGGTTTTTGACACGGTTATTTAGAAGTACGTCTCAAGCGGACATTGTTGATATTTTTATTCCGGAATTGATTATACAGAAATAAATGAGAGCAAAAAAAAATAGTAAGTGCTTTTTTTTTGGAAGCAATTGGTAAAATACTCACGTTTATGTAGCAGTGCGTGGCGAGAATGAAAATAAAACTGATAAAGAGCAACAGATTAATTGAAGAGAAAAGTACAAATTATGTTATGCGTAAGATTGTAGAAAAACAACAGGCAAGTCGTTGTTTTCCGAAGCATTGACATTGAATGCGAACTACATGACTACATCTTAAGGAAACGAACACAAATGTTCAAACTGCATCCTGCTATGAACTTACGCAAAAAAGTCCTGAAATAACATACAACCATCCTTTTAGCTGCATTTGCTTAAAATATATACAAATAAAAAAAATCACTTGGGATTTGAACCTTTGACCCAAACATCCAATATGAGCCGTTTTACCGACAGACACGTAGCTACACGACTCTAAGTGCATTGCGAAGTATATGCTGACAACACTTTTAAACAATAAAATTCAAAACCTATTATTCTTTGTTGCATGTTCCTGTTTTCTATGCATTTTTTAAGTAAAATTGATTATGTTATTTCATTTCCAAACGCAAAATTTTGTTTCAAATGGACCGAATATAAATTAATCAAAGTCGAACTCAATATGCAATTAATTAAGCTTTCGTTGAAAGATGGACATAAAAATCTTGAAGAGATTGGTTAAAGTACATAATCGGTCTGGTCTTGCTTTGATACGTCAATCAGTGGGTTGTCAGGGTGACTGTGCTAGCATGATAAATGAATGTTTTATTGCTACGCTGTGACATGCGCTGGTCAACACTGGCCGCCCAAGTTAACAGTCGCTTGAGAAATTGTTCCCTTACGTATATGTTAGATTTGTATAGTGTACTGTCTTTCCAGGATGTTTGACACAAAAAGCGTTGATATTAAGTGTGTTGTTTAAAACAATATATAAATATAATCTCGGTTGAATTTCTTAAGTGTATGTTTCACTGGCTGTTACCAATGTACTTTAAAATCTATGACAACGCTTATTTATATAGTTTCATTCGATTGCTCAACAATTTTACATCACTGCTCAAACGCATTTTTATAATGTGTTTGTGGGATTTTGTTCAATAAAAAATATAACATTGACTATTACAACAACAACAACAACAACGACGACGACGACGACAATTATTATTATCATTATCATCATCATCATTATTATTATTATTGTTATTATAATAATAATATTAATAATAATAATAATAATAATAATAATAATAATAATAATAATAATAATAATAATAATAGTTGTAGTAGCAGTAGTAGTTGTTGTTGTAGTATTAGAGCAGCATAAGTAGCAGCCGCAGCATAATCACGAGTAGTAGTAGCTGTAGAAGTAGTAGCAGCATTATTGCTAGGAGTAGTAGAAGTAGAGCAGTAGCAGCAACAGTAGTAGCAGCAGCAGTAGTAGCAATAGAAGTAGTAATAATGTCATCAATTAAGCGAGCCTTACATTTTGAAAATTTTACGTTGCTGTTCCTCGATTTCGATGTTTCTTTTCTTATGGTTAAATTACACGATGTCATGTTAAAATTTCTGCGTATGTTTGTGTTACAAGATCCACGTAAGGTGTTTCTGTAAATGGCGTTAAATAATACGAAGAGAAAAAAGCATCCTACCAACAGACGAGTAAAAAATGCAATAGATGAAAAGGGAACTTTGAAAGCCACCGAACACGACAAATATGAAAATATTGCAGGGTCGGTTTGATTTAGCCCGTTCATGGACAGTAATGGAAATGCTTATTACTGCCCACGCCGCCTAGCCCCGGGTTGAGCACAACTCAATGGAAGGTATTTCTTCAGCCATAACAAATAACAAAGAATAAAAAACAATTCGCTGATGCTCTGAGAGTTTTCTCGCCTGCACTTATACGATACAAGCAATTATTCTGTCATTTGTAAAAATATGAGTGTTATGTATGTTTCGAAAACTTGACAATATTACTTTAGTCATAAGGTTAAACGGACTGAAATTTATGAATATGTTTGGACCTGCTTTCACTCATATTAGAGAACGTTAGGTGTCACGTGTCTTTTTCACGATAGTCTGACAAAAAGTCATTGTTGTGTGAAAGCGGAATTTGTCTTACATATTTAATATTGGGGGAAGTATAATCTATTCACTGTATTTTATGCTCTCGACATCTTTCACAACATGTAATAGACCCAGAACTCTAGGTATAAATTTAACCAAAGTACCCCCGTAATCAAAATTTTATACTCTCTTAAATGTCAAATAATTTCTAAAAGCAATCCTCGACAATTTAAATAGCTGACATGTCTGGTCATAACTTTATAGGGATGCTTCCCATTTTATAGCCTATGTACCCGGTTTTATTCCTACACTGATATCAATAAATGTCAGATTGCCGCAATGAAAACAGGGATTATTTTATATTGCGGTATCATATTACCCCTGTGGAAGGTTCACGAGTAGTCAGGCCACATCACTGCTCATTGATTCTAAATTTAAATTGGTTTCTGGCACGAGGGGTCGCTTTCACACGTGTTTGATGCTAGTTATGTTCACAGGGTTCGGTTTCAGGATTTTCTTTGCGAGTAAGTTCTCATTTGGCCTGGTCACGGTTAACGTGCTTCTTTCTAGCCATTAGAAACATGTCTCTGTTCACGTTCATGTTGGACTTCATTGTTAAGCAACATACCATGCATTTTCTGTTGATGGGAAACAGTAGAGCGCTGTAACGCCGCATAAGAGCATCGCCACATAAACGATTTTTTTATCGTTTGTGCGGCGATTTTTAAAGCATAAAAATACTCTTTTATGCGACAAAAAACACACTTTTGCCGCATAAAACAATTAAATTATATACTACTTCAAATGTGGTTGATATAATAACATCACTATCGGACTTAGTTTTTTTTGTGTCGAGACTATTAGAGAGGTATATTCTGACAAAGATTTAGAAATGTCGATTTAATTGTGAACCAAACCAATTGAGTATTTTGTGTCCACTTAATCAAGCTTTGAACTAAACATTTAGATCTATTAGTAAAGTCTGACAAAGATTCATTAAGATCGGTAAAATTGTGAACCAAACCAATTTTATCTATCTGCGAAAATATTTAAATTAAAGTCCCAAGTAATGCAAATGTGATTTGTAGGGCTAGGCGCTGTCGCCGCGACGATGCGGGTTCGCTCCCAGGTAGAGGCAATATCATTTGTAACCATTGTCTCAATCCCGAGGAATACCGGGGCCTTTGAAAAAAAATCCCTAGGAAAGACCGTGCTACGCCGGGTTTGAGGCAGTGACTATCGTTACGTAGAATAAGCGAGGTTGTAAAAATCGTCAATAGATTTTAAAGGGCAATGTGTGCCACAAAATAACAATAAAACAAATTTTACTGGTTAGACCAACGAGCATGTCATTAATATACCTTTTTATTTATGAAAAGAATATCTCAAATTTGACTTAAATAAGGGCAATTATTCTTACGTTACCGGATCAATAAAATAAAAATAACAATTTTAAGCAACAGCTTCGTATAACATAAATAGAATACAACTCTGTTATAAAATTTCGAAACGGACGGATATCATCATTACCAACGTCCACTCTCTTACACTATCGGTTTATTACATTCACCTCTGTTATACGCTGGGACTACTTTCAACTACTTTTACTTTAACTCCAAGAAATAGTTCACTAATTACATTTACAAAAGCTTGAGTTTCTTCGGTTTTAATGAAAGATAGTGAAGATTTCAGTCATTTGTTTTACCTCAAGCTTTCAAATTCATAATTTATGACTGTATAAAATAAGGCTGCCGAGTTTGGTAAAAAATGTTGACATTAAGCCTTTCGCAGAGATGTAAAGTGAGTGTAAGGAACGACAACTCTGCGAAGAAGATTGACCAACGTCATCAAAAAAGCACAGTTGCGCCACAAAACAAGTTTCTGCTTTATGCGTTGGGCGTCGCCGCATAAAAGCGGTCGCCCTAGTAATGCGTTGAAGATCACCTAAAAAAACGAAGAAAAAATTGTTTATGCGGCGATGCTCCTATGCGGCATTTCAGAGCAAATTGTGTAAAAAACAAGACATTTTATAAACAATCATACGTTCAACAACGGTAATAGTGTACGAGTCCGTACGACATGAACAACGTCAGTAATATATTTTATATTGCTTGCTTTCAATGTATACAAATTCGTATTTCTCTTTAATTTGATGAAGTAAACTGCAATCTTACACGTAAATGGAATAAATTCGTTTCAAAATTAAAATTATTCATCTTTTTAAAACTTGTTCCTTTAATTGCAGTGCAGCAGTTGTGACCTCTCGGTCAAGAATCAAGCGCAGCCAAGTGACATAAAACTCATCAATCAGACCATGAAATGCAGTTCTTTTAATCAAACGCAGCTTGATACGTAATCAATATGGCGGATAAAATGGCTTCCCGTTGCGATAATTCACTAGGGTTGACATTTTACTAATTAAACTTCAATGTTATCCCCTCAATTGTCAATTGTACGAATTAATAGTTTAAAGTTGAAAAACAGTTTGTTAGAAAAATAAAACGATTTTTTAAACATAGAAAATTAAGAAAATTGAACAAACTATTTTATTTGAATCAATGTAAAACATTATTTATTACGAATTTATTCTTTAAGAATAGAAGTTTTAATTCGGATATTAAAATTTTATTTCAATTGTTTACGTAAAGCTAGCAAAGAATCGAGATGTAGTAGGATAAGAATATAAATCTGTCAAACACTGTGAATATGATACAAGTTTTTGCAAATTTTATTTGACGAAGACCCCTCAATTAAGGGATACCTTATCAAACGTTTGTAGCAGCACGGTATGTTAACTATAGGACATCTGAGAAACTGTAGCAAGATGGATGCTGATGTACCGGTGTCTGGTTACACATTACTCGGCTATTATATCCTACAACGGAGAAGCATCCGAGCACGAGGGAGCTCCGCGAGGTTTTTATATTGTCATTCTACCGGCCTAGTTGCCTTCATATCACTCAGTGGGTGTACACACCGTGAAATAGGCCAGATTGATGGAGATAGGGCGCTCGGTATCCACAGCAAATAAGATAAAGTGTTTATTCATTATAGCATCGCCCATATATAAACGGCCCATGCCTCTCGGGCATGTGAGACACCTTGTTTGTGAAAAGCATTACTTTCCTAGTCATGTCCTATATGCCTTGCACCAAGACGGCATGCAATCCGTAACGATTCTTTAACTATATATAACTACTGTCCTAACTGCTATACACCGATTATAAAATTTAAGAGTCTCCGTATGGAATTGAATTACACTCTTTAAAAATTAAAAACTTAATACACCTTTTTCTTAATTTTATGAAATTGCAATTAAAATACCTTTATGTCTTCGTATAACACAATGACATGGGGGTAAAACAAAAGTCGCAATATTGACAAAATTTTTGTAAAGCCGATATACCGAAATCGACTATTTAAATTGATGAAACATCTTTAGTGCAACGCTTAACAAATGCATTGTCGCGGAATCGCAAATAATTGTTTAAATTCATAATTTAAAAAAGGCGACAGAATCTTCCGTGACGGAATATATACCCGCTACCGTCGATTTTGTGACCTTAGTTTTTACTTCAGCCTTGATTAAATAACAGGTTTCCAAATGCATGTGGGGGTAATATGAATGATATTTCATAAAAAGAAGTGAAAACGATGTATCCTATTATGTTTTAAGTTTGCAGAGTATACTCCGATTCCACGTGGGGAACTAAGGTAACAAATATTACATGTACCTTCGACCTCAACAACTAGCCCGTGGGGACGGCTTTCGTCTGAACACATTTTTCATTTATATTCATCTTTTTTATATTTCAATAAATGACCCTGACGTGTATTGCAACTAAAAGATATCATTTTAACAAACGTTAATGACAAGTCTTGAAATGATTGTACAACGGTATCTGTCATTAAGGCCATAGATTATAAAACTAGAGCTGGATACCAGCCTCAAATATCGACCATTTCAGGGAATCAGATGCTTCAGATTTGAGACTGGTCTCCAAACTCAGGTTTATTATATTGAGCCCAGAGGGCTGTCAGAAACTCAGACTTTCCATGCACATGCTTGCAAAACAACTGGTATTACCACGTGATTAGTGGGCTGGTTTCCAAGTTACATGAAGTGGTGATTTGGACTTGTTCTTAGTAGAGACAAACGCATTATATGTTATTTTATTTTCGATTGTATTATTGAAACTATAATATAAATTGTGTTTTTTATAACATGTGGACGATTTTGAGTTTGAATGAAAATAAATTTTAGGTATTGAGATTCCATAGCAAAAGATGGTTCAGTTTAGTGTCCAAAATCATAAAACTAAATCTGGAGACCATTTCAGCCAATCAGATGCTTGACATTTGAGCCTGGTCTCCAATCTTAGTTTTATGATGTTTGGCCTAGATCTGTGGAAAAGATGGCGATGGTTCACAGCGGACAACTCGCTATGAGCTCAAAGGGTCATTTTAATGAAATTGAGCGGAATTGTCGGAAAGCTGTATATTGCTCACGGAGAACTTGCTAGAAGCTAACGGGTCGATATGCTGACTTGCGGACAATTTACGGCAAGCTCACGGGTCGATATGTTGACTTGTGGACAATCTGCAGCAAGCTCAATGATCGATATGTTGACTTGGGGACAATCTGCAGCAAGCTCTATGGTCGATATGTTGACTTGTGAACAATCTGCAGCAAGCTCAATGGTCGATATGTTGTCTTGGGGACAATTTGCAGCAAGCTCAATGGTCGATATGTTGACTTGTGGACAATTTACGGCAAGCTCAATGGTCGATATGTTGACTTGTGGACAATCTGCAGCAAGCTCAATAATCGATATGTTGACTTGGGGACAATCTGCAGAAAACTCAATGGTCGATATGTTGACTTGTGGACAATTAACGGCAAGCTCAATGGTCGATATGTTGACTTGGGGACAATCTGCAGCAAGCTCAATAATCGATATGTTGACTTGTGAACAATCTGCAGCAAACTCAATGGTCGATATGTTGACTTGTGGACAATTTACGGCAAGCTCAATGGTCGATATGTTGACTTGTGGACAATCTGCAGCAAGCTCAATGGTCGATATGTTGACTTGTGAACAATCTGCAGCAAACTCAATGGTCGATATGTTGACTTGGGGACAATTTACGGCAAGCTCAATGGTCGATATGTTGACTTGGGGACAATCTGCAGCAAGCTCAATAATCGATATGTTGTCTTGTGGACAATCTGCAGCAAGCTCAATGGTCGGTATGTTAACTTGGGGACAATCTGCAGCAAGCTCAATGGTCGATATGTTGACTTGTGGACAATCTGCAGCAAGCTCAATGGTCGATATGTTGACTTGGGGACAATTTACGACAAGCTCAATGGTTGATATGTTGACTTGGGGACAATCTGCAGCAAGCTCAATGGTCGATATGTTGACTTGTGAACAATTTGCAGCAAGCTCAATGGTCGATATGTTGACTTGGGGATAATCTGCAGCAAACTCTATGGTCGATATGTTGATTTGTGGACAATTTACGGCAAGCTCAATGGTCGATATGTTGACTTCCGGACAATCTGCAGCAAGCTCAATGGTCGATATGTTGACTTGCGGAAAATTTACGGCAAGCTCAATGGTCGATATGTTGACTTGTGGACAATTTGCGTCAAGCTCAGAGGTCGATATGTTGACCTGGGGACAATCTGCAGCAAGCTCAATGGTCGATATGTTGTCTTGATGACATTCTGCAGCAAGCTCAATGGTCGATATGTTGACTTGTGGACAATTTACGGCAAGCTCAAAGGTCGATATGTTGACTTGTGGACAATTTGCGGCAAGCTCAAAGGTTGATATGTTGACTTGTGAACAATCTGCAGCAAGCTCAATGGTCGATATGTTGACTTTGGGACAATCAGCAGCAAGCTCAATGGTTGATATGTTGACTTGTGGACAATCTGCAGCAAGCTCAATGGTCGATATGTTGACTTGGGGAAAATGTGCAGCAAACTCAATGGTCGATATGTTGACTTGTGAACAATATGAAACAAGCTCAATGGTTGATATGTTGACTTGTGGACAATCTGCAGCAAACTCAATGGTTGATATGTTGACTTGTAGACAATTTGCGGCAAGCTCAAAGGTCGATATGTTGACTTGTGGACAATTTGCAGCAAGCTTAAAGGTCGATATGTTGACTTTCGAACAATCTGCAGCAAACTCAATGGTCGATATGTTGACTTGGGGACAATTTACGGCAAGCTCAATGGTTGATATGTTGACTTGTGGACAATCTGCAGCAAGCTCAATGGTTGATATGTTGACTTGTGGAAAATCTGCAGCAAGCTCAATGGTTGATATGTTGCTTTGTTAATAATCTGCAGCAAGCTCAATGGTTGATATATTGACTTGGGGACAATCTGCAGCAAGCTCAATGGTTGATATGTTGATTTGTGAACAATCTGCAGCAAGCTCAATGGTTGATATGTTGACTTGGGGACAATCAGCAGCAAGCTCAATGGTCGATATGTTGACTTGGGTACAATCTGCAGCAACTCAATGGTCGATATGTTGACTTGTGAACGATCTTCAACAAGCTCAATGGTTGATATGTTGACTTGTGGACAATCTGCAGCAAACGCAATGATCGATATGTTGACTTGTGAACAATCTGCAACAAGCTCAATGGTTGATATGTTGACTTGTGGACAATCTGCAGCAAGCTCAATGGTTGATATATTGACTTGTGGACAATTTGCAGCAAGCTCAATGGTTGATATGTTGACTTGTGAACAATCTGCAGCAAATTCAATGGTCGATATGTTGACTTGGGGACAATTTACGACAAGCTCAATGGTTGATATGTTGACTTGTGGACAATCTGCAGCAAGCTCAATGGTTGATATGTTGACTTGTGGACAATCTGCAGCAAGCTAAATGGTTGATATGTTGATTTGTTAACAATCTGCAGCAAGCTCAATGGTTGATATGTTGACTTGGGGACAATCTGCAGCAAGCTCAATGGTTGATATGTTGATTTGTGAACAATCTGCAGCAAGCTCAATGGTCGATATGTTGACTTGGGGACAATCAGCAGCAAGCTCAATGGTCGATATGTTGACTTGTGGACAATCTGCAGCAAGCTCAATGGTCGATATGTTGACTTGGGGGCAATCTGCAGCAAGCTTAATGGTCGATATGTTGACTTGTGGACAATCAGCAGCAAGCTTAATGGTCGATATGTTGACTTGTGGACAATTTACGGCAAGCTCAATGGTTGATATGTATATTTGTTAACAATCTGCAGCAAGCTCAATGGTCGATATGTTGACTTGTGAACAATCTGCAGCAAGCTCAATGGTCGATATGTTGACTTGTGGACAATTTACGGCAAGCTCAAGGGTCGATATGTTGACTTTTGGACAATTTTGGACAAGCTCAATCGTCAATATATTGTCTTGTGGACAATCTGCAGCAAACTCAATGGTCGATATGTTGACTTGGGGACAATTTACGGCAAGCTCAAGGGTCGATATGTTGACTTGGGGACAATCTGCAGCAAGCTCAATGGTCGATATTGTAGTCTTGGGGACAATCTGCAGCAAGCTCAATGGTCGATATGTTGTCTTGTGGACAATCTGCAGCGAGCTCAATGATCGATATGTTGACTTGGGGACAATTTACGGCAAGCTCAATGGTCGATATGTTGACTTTTGGACAATTTGCGGCAAGCTCAATGGTCGATATGTTGACTTGTGGACAATTTGCAGCAAGCTCAAAGGTCGATATGTTATCTTGTGGACAATTTACGGCAAGCTCAATGGTCGATATGTTGACTTGTGAACAATCTGCAGCAAACTCAATGGTCGATATGTTGTCTTGTGGACAATCTGCAGCAAGCTCACGGGTCGATATGTTGTCTTGGGGACAATCTGCAGCAAGCACAATGGTCGATATGTTGACTTGTGGACAATCTGCAGCAAGCTCAATGATCGATATGTTGACTTGTGAACAATGTTCATCAAGCTCAATGGTCGATATGTTGACTTGGGGACAATCTGCAGCAAGCTCAATGGTTGATATGTTGACTTGTGGACAATCTGCAGCAAGCTCAATGGTCGATATGTTGACTTTTGGACAATTTTCGGCAAGGTCAATGGTCGATATGTTGACTTGTGGACAATTTGCAGCAAGCTCAATGGTCGATATGTTGTCTTGTGGACAATTTACGGCAAGCTCAATGGTCGATATGTTGACTTGTGGACAATCTGCAGCAAGCTCAATGATCGATATGTTTACTTGTGAGCAATCTGCATCAAGCTCAATGGTCGATATGTTGACTTGGGGACATTCTGCAGCAAGCTCAATGGTTGATATGTTGACTTGTGGACAATCTGCAGCAAGCTCAATGGTCGATATGTTGTCTTGTGGACAATCTGCAGCAAGCTCAATGGTCGATATGTTGTCTTTGGGACAATCTGCAGCAAGCTCAATGGTCGATATGTTGTCTTGTGGACAATCTGCAGCAAGCTCAATGATCGATATGTTGACTTGTGAACAATCTGCATCAAGCTCAATGGTCGATATGTTGACTTGGGGACAATCTGCAGCAAGCTTAATGGTTGATATGTTGACTTGTGGACAATCTGCAGCAAGCTCAATGGTCGATATGTTGACTTGTGGACAATTAACGGCAAGCTCAATGGTTGATATGTTGACTTGTGGACAATTTGCGTCAAGCTCAGATGTCGATATTTTGACTTGGGGACAATTTACGGCAAGCTCAAGGGTCGATATGTTGACTTGGGGACAATTGACGGCAAGCTCAAGGGTCGATATGTTGTCTTGTGAACAATCTGCAGCAAGCTCAATGGTCGATATGTTGACTTGTGGACAATCTGCAGCAATCTCAGAGGTCGATATGTTGACTTGGGGACAATCTGCAGCAAGCTCAATGGTCGATATGTTGTCTTGTGGACAATCTGCAGCAAGCTCAATGGACGATATGTTGTCTTGTGGACAATCTGCAGCAAGCTCAATGGTCGATATTTTGACTTGGGGACAATTTACGGCAAGCTCAATGGTCGATATGTTGACTTGGGGACAATCTGCAGCAAGCTCAATGGTCGATATGTTGACTTGTGGACAATCTGCAGCAGGCTCAATGGTCTATATGTTGACTTGTGGACAATTTACGGCAAGCTCAAGGGTCGATATGTTGACTTTTGGACAATTTGCGGCAAGCTCAATGGTCGATATTTTGTCTTGTGAACAATCTGCGGCTATCTCAATGGTCGATATTGTTTATTGCTCACAGAGATGTTGCTGCGAGCTCACGGGTCAGTCTCTCGAATAGTTCTCCATGACTCACGAATATTCTACATGATCATAAAATTAGTATGAACTGTATCCGTGATTGTCTAGATTGTATTACTGAATATTTGGCAACATATATCAGTTTAATACGATGTTTATACAATGTCCTGTTGAATTCAATGGGCACAGGTAGGCTTGAAACTTTTTTCTCTATGCACGTACATCCAAAGTTTGATGTAAAGAATTAGACATTTGGATTTTGCAGTTGCCTTATTGGAAGTTGTGAGCCGTCGAGAAACGATGTTGTTAATTATCCGATACTTAAATTGAACTGATTTATTGGCTTTAATATTTGTTCATTCTAAAGTGTTTTCTGTAAATGTTCGCAAAAACGTGATGATCAGTGCAGGCCTGTTGTAAATTCACTGTTGTGACATGTATTATTAAAGTGTATTTGGACCAGAAAACTACAAGAACGTTTTTTCAGTGCAATGAAATTTGAAGGTAACTCAAAACTGTTCAGCATCAGAGGCCTGGCTGTATAAGATCTATTGTCAGACTGCGCAATCACGAAACACAGCTAAGGTAACAAAAGAAAGTGTTTTATTGTGTCAGATTATGTTCGTCTATCCAGATTTCTAGCACGGAACAGCGATGATCAGGTATTAGATAGACATTGTCATTTATCGTACAATACAGAACATGATAGCCCTCAGTTTGTTTTAAGTGCCGGTTATATTGTGTCAAAAATTTATTCTAATATGATAACTAATTTTCTTTTCAGGTTATTTACAACTGAACCAAAATGAAAATTTGTCACAATAACAAGGAACACTTCTATTACATTAATGATGCCAGTGAAGGCATGTCAGGAAGAATGCGATCACTAATATCTTCATATTGGAAGTTGTCGGTTCAGTATCTATCAATTAAAAAAAAGAAAAATTGAAAAAAAGTTATTTGGTTGCGGGAAATGAAAGTTTGTTTTGTTCTTTCTTTAATTCAAAGAAAGGTAACTTACAAAAAAAGATATTTAATTAACTGTAGCTTGTATCTTTGCATCAGTAGACTTAAACTACTGTGTTTCTCCTTCTAAATAAGCTAAAAGCTTCTATATACGCTATAAGCTTCTAAATTGTCAACTGTCAAAAAATCTGTTAGATTCTTTCATTAAAAAAATATCGATCTCATCATTATGTAGAAAAGAGGAGATAACCTTGACCTCTGTGAAAAAATAACAACACCTCCCCACTGTATCGAATGTCCAAATATTTGCAAATACCAAAAATAAATTAAGGATAAAATGAAGCATCACAGAACATTTTTTTAATTTAAAAAAGGGTAAGTTTTCATTTTTCTCAGTATATTAGCAGTTTAGAGACCTATGTTCGAGCCTTTCGGTCACCTTGAGGTTCTACCGAAGATACCTGCCCCCGAATAGCTGACTTTCATTTTGTTTATTGTTTTTGTTTATTTTTAAAGATAAATGACTTTTCAATAACAAAAAATTGTATTTACATGTTTAAAAAAGTGATTAACATTTCGTCTCTGATTTCGTTAATAAGTGCCGTATATGCTCATAGACTTTGTGAAACCTATAGAAAGAAATATTTGCCCAAGGTTATAAAACTGAGCATGGAAACTAGTCTCAAATCTCAAGCATCTGATTGGTTGAAATGGCGACCAGTGATCATCTCTGAAATAGATATACCAGCAAGACCGACACCTCTCCCATACATAGAAATGAAGGTTTATATTGCTTTTAAAATTACTTGTTACATAATATAATTGGTTTTAAATTGTTAAATAATATAATTGGTTTTTAAAACCCATTTTATGGTCGCTGAGTTCTGACATTTTGAGTCAGCGTACTTGAAAGAATTCGCCGTTCTGCTGACGCCCGCCGGTACGTCAACACTCTAAATTCACAGTTACTGTTGCCGTTTTGGTTCACAGGACGAAAATACCTTATTTGCCGCACGACGTGCATTTTGCAGATTGGCATGGTATATGACATTGTCGTATCGAAGCTTTTTTTTTCGTTCCACCGAGTTGACCGCCTGCTTACACGTCAGAACGACAACATAAGCTTGCTGATATGACAAATAAGGTTATTTTCGTCTGGGAGGTGTGCCAAAATGACAACGGTGAATTCGTTAAAATTCAACTGCAACTGATCAATCTGCACTACCTTACGAATTACTTACCCAACATGTTTTTGTAAGAAAATATTGTCCAATTGCCATGATTGGTCGTAACAAAAAATAAACAATCGCGAACGAACAACTTCACGGGAAATGGCGTCTTCGGTTATTTATTTTATCATTTTTAGTTTTTTTACTATATTTGGAAAGAGCTCATTAATACCTTTTGTTTTTTTCATAATTAATTCCGTCTGCTAATTGCTACACCTAATGATGCCAATTTTTCCGACGACACATTCTACCCGTTACTTGCCCCATGTGTTACTAGTATGCGTTTTGGAGAATAAACAGATAGTTTTAGCACTTCGCTGTTCTTTGGTGTGATTTTCAATCTTGCGTTCCAAAAGTCAAAACAAAAGTCAATTCCCACACTATTCCTGGTTTGTGGTGTCATACGTTTGCCTGCAGTTAGATAGTTGATGCATCTGCCTGGTTTAGAAAATCACTTGTTATGAAATATTAACTGTGTGAGAAGTGAAAATATGAACAACATCTGTGCACATTACAAAACAAGATACGTTACTTTTTATATTTGATAGTTGGAACATTGATTGCATGAGTATGTATAACTGGTCGGATGACTGTACTACCTAAAACGAAAAAAAAAAGGAATGCAAAGTTCTTCTTTTACTTTCATCCCGTAATCTGACACTTTTTGCGACACAAATATTGGCAAACTAAAACTTAAATATCGTAATACTGGAATTCGCTTGCAAACGTTAAAGGAAGTTTCGAAAATGAGAATTAAGTGAAAATAAGACTGCACTGATTGACAAGTATACAGCTCTCCGAAATTGCGAAGTGAGGTAGGAAACTTGGACCACCACAAGTTCCTCACAAAAAGTAGATGTGTTATCACACTGAGATTCAGTGGAACGACCAATACAGAGTTATAAAAGCCTTGCAAATATACCGAGTCCAAACATGCATTTCTTTTGGCTTGGTCGCCAACCTTTGTCTCAAGCTGCCTAGCTATGGATCCAGCTCGACCCCACTAGTTCTGCTGTGTCAGGAATGTTTTTAATTCTCTGTTTGATTATATACATATATATAAATATACATAAATCATAGATTCATGTATAATAATTGTAATGATTAGAGTAAAATTGTTTTAATCACAAAGATTGATGCACTGACAATTTTGCTAGACAGAGATAATGTCATTTTGTGAAAGTTTTCACACTTAGTGAATTTGTGATTTTAAGACGTTTTGGAGACGTTTTGGTCTCATGTAAAATTGTATCATAGCTTGTAACCATTGTGTTGTTAAATATAAGGTAAATATAAAGGGGTCGGTTTCAACTTTTAGAACAAGAAGTTGTTTAAATGCAACCAAGACGTTGTGTAAATACAACACTGGCTGGTTGCTTAGAGGTTACTTAGTACGTAGTACAAGTATAGTGTTGTAACACAAAGGCAGAATCAGATATACAGTGTACGGTTCCTTCGACTGCTGCCGTAGTCTCTTACGAAGCCCAGCTTCTGAGAAGGCAGCATAGATTGAACAATCTGTTATCAAGATTCATAGAGTTTATAGGAGTTGGAACTCCATACGGTTGGACTTCGTAGTCCCAACATTATAGTAGTGGCCTACGTCCACAGAGTTGAAGCTACTCGATAGAAAGTCCATAGATAGAAAGTCGTGGCTTAGAAAGAAACTTGTTGAAGCCAAAACGTCTGTGATCAGCATTAATTAGTTTTCAATAAAAATCATTGTAAATCACATAGCTCAACATTTCATTTCAATCATATAAGCAAAGAAGCTTGAGAAAAATTACTATATAGTTGGTATATCAATCACAGTCTAAGGCATCGCCACCTTGTTAACAAACCCTTTTATATTGTTCAAGGCTATAAGATTGAACAGTCTTAAATAAGACATAGGTTCTCTCGGTAGCTCTTGACAAATTTGGGGGCTCGTCCGGGATCAGTTAACAGAAGGTATCATCAGCTGTGCTTTGTCAACTATGTAGCCAAATATGGACTATGAAAAGTGGATAACGCTAGGCGAAAGGCTGGGGTTGAAAGGCTCAGATCTTTCGACATACGTTGAAAAGGAGACTGAGTACCATGAAAGAGAAGAGCGTGCTCAGCGACGTGAGATGGATCGTCTCGAACGCGAAGCCCAAATTCGCAAGGAAGAGGCGCTACTTCTGAAGGAGCAGCAAGAAATCGAAGCTCGAAGTCTTCATGAACAACGGCGATACGAGCTAGAGATGAAAGATAGAGAGATGGAGCTTCTCCGTCTAAAGGCTGAGCTAGGTGACAAGGCTGCATCAACAACAGAGTTTGTGAACAGCAAGTCTTTGCGACCTAAGCTGCCGAAATTTGAAGAGTCCAAAGATGATATGGACGCATACATAGAACGTTTTGAACGCTTTGCCAACAGCCAGAAGTGGGATGAATCCACATGGGCTGTGAGTTTAAGTTCTCTATTAATTGGCAAAGGTTTGGAAGTATATACTAGCAAGCCTCCAGAAGAGGCCAACGATTACACAGCGTTAAAGAAAGCTGTGTTGAAACGCTATCAGCTGACCGAAGAGGGGTTCAGGCTGAAGTTCAGAGAGAGTAAGCCATTACAGGGCGAAACTGGTTTTCAGTTCATCGCTAGACTAAGGAGATATTTCAATAGATGGACAGAGATGGCAGAGATAGATGATACATACAAAGCTCTGTCAGATCTATTGATTAGAGAACAATTCATTCAAAGTTGTTCTCAGGACTTGGCTTTGTTCATCAAGGAAAGAATGCCAAGATCGGTCGAAGATGTGACCAGGCTGGCCGAACAATATATAGAAGCCCATGGAGGGTCGATTACATATAACAGAAGTTCCAAGGCAAACCATACGCCAAATAAGGCGACCAAATCAAATGACCAGAATAAGGAGACAACACAAAAGTCTGGCAGAAACAATGCCAGGCCGACGTGCTTCAACTGTAACAAAGTTGGTCATCTTGCACGAGACTGCCGATTTCGCGATGGGTCGAAAGCAACTCAAAAGAATGGGAGAAGTGATGAAGGCCGAGCAAATGACAAAAAGGTTTCAGCATTATGCATGCGCGCTTCTATAAACGAAAATATTGAGAACGGCCAACTAAAGCTAGCAAATGGCGAGTCGATGCCAGTCATCACCGGAGTATGCACCATAGAGATGTTAGAAGGTGAGCGTAACTTAGACATACGAACAGGGTATGTCGGAGACAGGGAGGTGAGAGTCCTCAGAGACACAGGCTGTGAGCTAGCAGCAATCATGAGGGAGTTTGTTCGTGATGATCAGTTGTCAGGAAAGCAAATAGTTATGATAACTATCGATGGCCAAGCTAAGACTGTTCCAACTGCTAAAGTAAGCATTAACGCTAAAGTAAGTATTAACACTCCATATTACCAAGGAGAGATAGAGGTCATGGTGCCAAAATCACTCATATGTGATCTTGTTTTAGGCAATATACCTGGTGTGCTTAACAAACCAGACCCAAACTGGACTAGGCATCAGGAAACAAACACCTCTATACTGGAGTCAAAAGTTGTTGCAGTCATGAGAAGAGCCCAAGCTAAGAAAGCTGAGCAACCAATTAGCGCATTGAATGTCCCAACACCCTCTTGCAGCTCAGAGATCAATGTTGATTCATTGAAACGTGCTCAAAAAG
The DNA here is from genome assembly GCA_038501625.1 of Corbicula japonica. Taxonomy (NCBI): domain Eukaryota; kingdom Metazoa; phylum Mollusca; class Bivalvia; order Venerida; family Cyrenidae; genus Corbicula; species Corbicula japonica. The sequence goes on along the minus strand of JAZAYU010000030.1, from coordinate 396,850 downwards.
AAGACACGTAGTTGAACAAATTATGGTCACACGCATTGAACAACAAGGAGATGATGACCAAAGGTGGTCATAAATATAGATATGAAGACCGCAAAGGTGTTTTATATCGGATATTTGAACAGAAGAGAGGTTCAAACATAGTTGAGACTAGACAGATTGTAGTCCCAAGTTCATTTAGAAAAAGAGTTATGGAGCTTGCCCATGAGTCAATAGTTGGAGGGCATCTTTCTGCAAAGAAGACAGAAGACAGGATCATGACAAGCTTCTATTGGCCTGGCATTACTAGTGATGTAACTAGGTTCTGTCGCTCATGCGATATATGCCAGACGACCATTCCAAAGGGAAGGGTAACCAAGGTTCCATTAGGCCAGATGCCTATCATTGATGTGTCGTTCCACAGAGTGGCTGTGGATCTCAATGGACCAATCACGCCAGTATCCGAAAGGGGAAATCGTTATATACTGACTGTGGTTGACTTTGCAACAAGATATCCTGAAGCAGTAGCGCTACCCAGGATAGAAACAGAGCGAGTTGCTGAGGCATTGCTCGACATATTCGCCAGAGTAGGCTTCCCAACTTCCCAACAGAGATATTAAGTGACAGAGGTTCACAGTTCACCTCTGATATGATGCGGGAAGTAAACAGACTTGTCTCAGTAAAACAACTATTCACAACACCCTATAATCCAAAGTGCAACGGATTATGTGAAAGAATGAACGGGGTGTTGAAAGCTATGTTGAAAAAAATGTGTCAAGAAAGACCGAAAGACTGGGATAGATATTTGTCTGCTGTGCTGTTTGCATACAGGGAAGTTCCACAAGCAAGTACTGGTTTTTCACCATTTGAACTCCTGTTTGGCCGAACCGTTAGAGGCCCGATGCAGCTCTAAAGGAATTATGGACAGAGCAAGACACACCTGAGGCTAGGAACACATATGAGTTTGTGTTAGATTTAAAGCAGCGTTTGGAAGAAACCTGCAAGGTTGCCAGGGAAAGCCTCAAAGAATCACAGCAGAGTTATAAGCACCACTATGACAAGTCTTCTAGACCAAGAAGCTTGAAAGTGGGTGACAAAGTGTTGGTCCTTCTACCAACCAATAATAACAAGATGATGCTTCAATGGAAAGGACCATATGAAGTGTTAGAGGTAGTCAATAAGATGGACTACAGAGTGAAGGTCGAAAACAGGATAGCCACCTACCACATCAATCTACTGAAACGGTATGAAGAAAGAACAGACGTAGTCTCTGCAACCGTGGCTATCATTGAGCCAGATATTGATGACCATTTAGGTGCTGTGGACGACGAAAACCTCCTGCAACTGCCAAATGTTACAGCGGGAAAACATACAAAGATGTGCAAATAAACACAGAGCTGTCGCTTGAACAGAAAGACCAGGTATTGAAGCTCTTGAAAGAGTTCAGCGACATATTCACAGAGCAACCTGGATGCAGAACTTTGACCGAACATAGGGTGGAGCTAACCAGCACAGCCCCAGTACGGGTAAAACAAAACCCAATACCGTATGCCAAGAGGAAAGATGTGGAAGTAGAAGTACAGGCTATGCTCGAAGCCAATATTATCGAACCAGCCACATCAGAATATAACTCGCCCATAGTGATGGTGCGAAAGAAGGATGGCAGTGATAGGTTCTGTATTGACTTTAAAAAATTAAATGCAGTCACCAAGTTTGACACAGAACCTATGGGCAATATTGACGACATAATGGCTAAGCTAACAGCCGACAAGTATTTTACAAAGGTCGATTTGTCCAAAGGCTACTGGCAAATTCCAGTTGCTGAAGACTGTCGTCAGTGTACGGCATTTACAACGGAGTTCGGAACTTATCAATTCCGAAAAATGCCCTTTGGCATGATAAATTCAGGAGCTACATTTAACCGCATGATGCGTAAATTGCTCGCTGGTTGCCACAATACCGACAACTATGTCGACGATGTTCTGGGGCATACAGTATCTTGGGAGCAACACCTGGACATATTGAGAGATCTGTTTGCCAGAATTAGAAGTGCCGGCCTAACAGTTAAGCCTTCTAAATGTCTAATAGGCTTTAGCAATATTGGATTCACCGGGCACATGATTGGCAATGGTATTCTTCAAATGGAGGAAAAAAAGCTGGAGAAAATCCGTCAAGCTGAAGTACCAGCCACAAAGAGACAAGTTAGGGCATTTCTGGGCTTGACCAGCTACTATAGGCGGTTCATCCCATCATTTGCAGAGACAGCCGCGCCGCTGACTGATCTCACAAAGAAAGTTCAGCCAAACAAAGTGAATTGGGGCATGGCACAAGACAAGGCCTTTAAGTAACTGAAGGACCAATTAACGCGGGCACCGATTCTCCGTCTGCCTGATTTTGGGAGGAATTTCATCCTTTAGTGTGATGCGTCGGAGAATGGCATAGGAGCTGCACTGTTACAGCACCATGACGATGGCCTGTTTCCAATTGCATTTGCCAGCAAAAAGTTGCTCCCACGTGAAAGAAACTATTCCGTGATAGAGCGGGAATGTTTGGCAATAGTATTTGGTATACGAAAATTCCAGAAGTACATATATGGTACACAATTTGTGATACAGACAGATCACAATGCTCTGTCTTACATACAGAAAAGTAAGATTGAGAACAGCAGAATAATGAGATGGGCATTATTTCTGCAAAACTACAACTTCACTATACAGGCAATTAAAGGTTCGGAAATCTTTCTTGCCGATTATTTAAGCAGACAGTAATCAGCCTTAAAAATCATTCATGAAACTCGAAAACGAAAAGATCGTTTTCTTAAGAAGGAGGGCTATTTGTCAGGAATGATTTTAATTCTCTGTTTGATGATATACATATATATAAATATACATAAATCATAGATTCATGTATAATAATTGTAATGATTAGAGTAAAATTGTTTTAATCACACAGATTGATGCACTGACAATTTTGCTAGACAGAGATAATGTCATTTTGTGAAAGTTTTAACACTTAGTGAATTTGTGATTTTAAGACGTTTTGGAGACGTTTTGGTCTCATGTAAAATTGTATCATAGCTTGTAACCATTGTGTTGTTAAATATAAGGTAAATATAAAGGGGTCGGTTTCAACTTTTAGAACAAGAAGTTGTTTAAATGCAACCAAGACGTTGTGTAAATACAACACTGGCTGGCTTAAGATAGTTAGCGAGGCCAACTGGCTGGCTTCAAGTAGTTAGCGAGGCCAATATTTGTGCTACCGAAAGGTTTACGCGTTTTCAGTGTGAGCTTGCTCCTAAGAGAGGTTACTTAGTACGTAGTACAAGTATAGTGTTGTAACACAAAGGCAGAATCAGATATACAGTGTACGGTTCCTTCGACTGCTGCCGTAGTCTCTTAAGAAGCCCAGCTTCTCTGAGAAGGCAGCATAGATTGAATAATCTGTTATCAAGATTCATAGAGTCTATAGGAGTTGGAACTCCATACGGTTGGACTTCGTAGTCCCAACATTATAGTAGTGGCCTACGTCCACAGAGTTGAAGCTGCTCGATAGATAGTCCATAGATAGAAAGTCGTGGCTTAGAAAGAAACTTGTTGAGGCCAAAACGTCTGTGATCAACATTAATTAGTTTTCAATAAAAATCATAGTAAATCACATAGCTCAACATTTCATTTCAATCATATAAGCAAAGAAGCTTGAGAAAAATTACTATATAGTTGGTATATCAATCACAGTCTAAGGCATCGCCACCTTGTTAACAAACCCTTTTATATTGTTCAAGGCTATAAGATTGAACAGTCTTAAATAAGACATAGGTTCTCTCGGTAGCTCTTGACATGCTGACGCAAACGATCTATAGAAATTAAATTGGTAATTTTGACATTTGTTAAATAATGTTTGAAGTTGATTTTTTACATTTGTAGAGAAAAATGCAAAAATGCCTCACGGTAGAATCATTTTCTCTTATTATCCGATCAACCTTTTTTTCTTTGGGGGGGGGGGGTGCGGGTGTCCCGGCCAGCTCAGTCGGTAGCGTAATCGGAATAACATGACTAGGCCCGGTTGCAGTACGGTACGGGTTCGCTACCCACTGGAGACAATATCATTTTAAAGAAACAGCTTATGGACGTGAAAAAATATTAAACGTTATTTCATGTGATTCATTCTTAAATAGAACTGCCTGTCGTGAAAAATACTCTAATGTTACCATTATTTTCTTTTTCTTGCTTTGTCTCTTACTTGGAAATGACACTGTTATTGAACACAGTTTCTAAACGAGCCGTATTGTCTCATAAGTGAGAACAGGAAACAAAAAATATTTTAACTACTTTCATAGGAATCCTCTTATCTCGCTAAGGTCGGAATAGATGTACATATTAAAATCATCCAGTGACAGTTTCTGGGTTCGATGCCAGATTTCAATAAAGGGGGTTTGTTTATGGGCGTTCTTGGGGTATTTACGTTATGATTTCCAACTTCCAGGCCTAAATCCCATGAGTTTTTATTTCCTACCACAGTTCACGAAGCTTGTCAATATGATTCCAGAAAGATAGGTCAAACGCATCATGTCAGGGCCCAAGATCACAAAACTGAATGACGAGACCAGTCGCCATCAGCCAATCAGATGATTGAGATTTGAGTCTGGTCTCCTGGTGTAGTTTTATCAGGGATTTTGAGCTATCGAAATTTTCGCATGATCGTACCGGTTTTCATGTGGCTAATCATTGTTGCCACCGGGGTTCAATTCCCGGTCTAAACCCACATGATTTTAAAAACACAGACCAATGTAAGTAATTTTGGCAAAAAAAGCTCAGTCGATTATATAACACGGATATACTCTGACGTTCGTGATATAGATTTGTTTTATAATGCCGAATGTCAGAGAACATAAAACCGAACGGCAAAGCGATAGAAAAGACAATACTTTACACCTTTCACTCTTTACTGAAAACGAAGAGTACCACGTGATGTGAACTTTGACCCTGGAAGAGTTTTGATTTTCTGCGGCGGGTATTTGCTTACCGGCAAATGGCGGGTGCAAGTGATCAAATTGCCGGGTATCTATCTCGGATGTTGATGGCAATTTGTTAATTGCAAATGTCGGTGTCATGTTGCCAATTTGATACGGTGACTATGTGCTAGTTAGGTGTGCATTTTGTTCACTTAATTACCATATATGTAACACCACCACAAGGCGTTTGTGTACTGACAATAGGAGCTAGGTTCAACAGGACGGATTGCTCGCATTTCAAAAATGTTTCCTATAATTTACGGCTGTGTTAATAGGATATTGTTTCTTCGAAAATAAACATTATGTAAATGCCTTTATTGATAAAGTGTCACATTTGATAAAACAATATGCCGCTTTGTTTTGTTAATACCATTATAAAATACTTCATGCAAATACGATTCCAGTATTCCAGCATGGTGATGCAGTCACGTCATCCTCGTCAATCAATCGATTCTTTTAGTGTGCTGTTGCATGTGATGTACTCGGCGAACGTCTTCCTCACTGGAAACGTCTTTCTCACTGGACGCAACGTAAACCGGAGGTACGTTTTATGCTACACAGCTAACGGCGCGTCAAACGAATCGCTCATTCACCGCTGGCTTACCCATATCCTTCGTATAAAAGCACGTTCTTTTGTGCGACTAGTCTAGTTCCGCAATTCCAGATCAGGGTTTCGAAGTATTTTTAAAAAATATTTAGACTCTACAAATAGTTAACAGTTCCTAGGCGGATGATGAGAAGGTTATCACGCTCTAATGTTCGAAATTGGAAATTCATACGTAATATGCATGCTATTGAAAAGATTGTCGAAATGAACGTTCTCATGTGATTTTAAAGATAATTCAGCATTCTAACTTTACAGGGTGCATGTATGCGTTGTAAAATCTGGCCGACTACGTTGCTGGGGTTTGATATGACCTTCTGTACGAAACCGACTCATTCTGTCCTTGCATACCATAGCCTCGAGACATTCTGTGTTTTGCATGACAAATCTTCCAAAATAGTTAATTAAACCACAAAAGAGTGGACGCTGCATGTGTTTGCTCATCTAGTTATTCACGTTGTTTATAGAGAGGGACTCATTTGATGTTTAATCAGTCTAGGTGTCAAACGTCCATAATTCTCGCCACAGGACGCCATCTTGGTTGCCATATTGATCACATGTCCAACTGCGCTAAATAAAGACATGCGCATTTAATGGTTTAAAACGATAGCTTTACACGGACGACAAAGTGACACTGACCGAGGTCAGAGAAGGTTAATCTAAAATGTTAGGGAAAAGTTTCAACCATGTGAGCTATGCAAATTCATGTATGACGAATTAGGGTTAAATTTTTAGAATTTTTCTAAATCCACACGCCAATTAATGTCTAAATTTCTCATCCAATGACACTTTCGTTTAAGAAGAGGCCACATTTTCTAAACTTGTTTCAGAAACATAGTTAACATAGTTCTAAGCAAAAGTCAATTGCACATCTTATGCAATAACTACATACATGCTTTATCAAATCCAGAATTAATCACATGTATGTTTAATTTTAGATGTTCCAATTGGGCTAAAGAAAAACGATTCATTTAAATGCAATATTTTGTCTTTGAAGATCATTGTTTTAATCTAAATGTTACAAGCAATTCACGCTTAAGACAACTATATTGACCCTTAACGTGAAAACGAGGCAACATGTTTTGCTTGTAGGTGAGTTTTTAGTTCTCGGTAGTTTTGTGACTGCATGAAAAAACAATTTTTTGTACTATTAGCGGCTTTGTTTCTTTAAAGGTAATTTTAACTTATTTTTATTATTCATAAAATCGTATTCTTAGTAATAATGCATTACAGATGGATTTGAAGATCTTATGATTTACTCCCCGCCTCCAAACGTTCTTGTTTATTATATTTATAAACATGCATGCAATTTGTGTTAATTAAGTTTCACACTCATGCTGTATCTGTTTTCAATTAAATTTTATGAGTAGGACGAAAAGTGTTTGACATTTTAGGCCACTTTTCCATAAATTCCTGAAAGGAATTTATCCGCAAATTAATTGTCACTGTTGTAAAATAGTGCCATTTTAGGTTGCTTAAATATTTGCCGATTGCGTGCAAATTTGGTACATAGACTATTAAATATCTCTGTGGTTTAGAAATTGATACGGGATATGGTGTAAAAACAAGAGGAATCGAAACAGCTGCGAGCTATAAAAACCTCGAAACAAATCTCCAAGCACACCTGGTCCAAGATTGAATTTATATAAAACCAAAATAAAACTTAATTTAGAGGAATTAATGCGCAATGATATACGCGACAAATTTAACAAGATTTCCGTAGCGTGTTAGTAAAGTAACCCTTAAACCCGCATAGCAGTCCGCAGAATACAATGGTTTTATAACAGGTGTTTTAGGATGGTCGTGTTCTTTAATTAAGTATTAAATAGAAGTTTATGACATAGTTAAATAAAGGATACAAGTTGTTGTTTTGGAGATAGTTAGAGCAGTTTTCCGGCGGATGACGTCATATGAAGATATGAAGATGGCTGATTTGCTAAAACTTATCACAACGTCGTCTTTATGCTCGGCAAGCAAGTTCTTCACCCGAAACCCTGTGCCCAATGTTATAAAGCTGAGATTAGAAACCAGTCTCAAATCTCAAGCATCTGATTGGCTGAAATGGCGACTGGTCGCCATTTCAGCCATTCAGATGCTTGAGATTTGAGACTGGTGTCCATGCTCAGCTTTCTAACCTTGGGACTAGGCCTTCCTGCCAATGTCATTGGAGTTACGTAAAGAACACTATTGATTAATTTAATTGTAAACAATTTGAATTGGCATTCGAACTTATTTTATATGAATTAAGGCTGGAAAAAATTCTTCTTACTTAATTGGATTAGTTCACATTGCAGATGTTAATTTCAGAATAATGTGACAAACGAAACCGGGTTCTCGGCCATCTAAAGGACTGGTGCTGTGATGTGATAGTATGACGCGCCGTTTTACTATTCAATCTGTGTGAAATAAAAAAAAATAATTTCTGGATGCCAACAGTACGATGTCTGTATATCAATAAATCATATGTTGCATTACAAGCAACATCACTACTTTAAGTTTAAAAATCAATATTCAAAAATAATGTATAATTTCTTGATTAAAAAATCTAAAAGGTCTCTTGATAACGAAATCAATATTTTTTAAGATAACAATCTTGATAATATTATTTTATGTCCATTATATGAGAAATTCGAGAATTATTATCTGTAAAATATTTTATATCAAAATGAAATCTGGTATTGAAAAAAAATCGATTTTTGAAGTGCGTAAAGTTGCATTTTGGATAGTTTTGACTTCGGAAAAAACGCGTCTTGAGATTATTCGAAGGACTTTCTGATATAAAAATAATTACTTATTTCAGCAAATAGGTTCTGATATTAGAAATCTGTTTGTTTTTTAATAAAAATATTTTTGATGTATATAAATAAATATTTCCTATCAACAAGTCTAATGGACATTGAAAACTACTCCTATTAAAATGGATATTTGGCCATTCGCTGCAGATGAGGTAAAGGGTTCAAATTTAAGAATCACAAGCGGAATGAATAACCACATATGATTTGTTTAAGGAGGTTGGTGAAGTTTTAATAAAATTGAAAATCAAAACAACATAATAATATAATTTAAAAAGGAGTCAAAGCGTGTGAAAACATATAAAACCCACTTGATATTCCAAACTAGTATTGGAAATAAAACATCTACACATTACACACAGTTTTTATGAAGTTAATCTGAATCAACATTGATTTCTTCATCTTCGTCGTCCGAGCTACTCAAAATATTGCTGTTATTATTATCGTCTGTTATTTGACCTTCGTGTTTCCAGGTCAACGATGCCTCGCCCTCCCCGTAATCCATATCGTCCGATTTCCGGTCTTCTGGTCTACAGTGCACTTTGCGATGTCTTTCCAAGTTGCTTTTATGGCTTGTTGCATAATCGCAAACCGGGCAAACGAAATCTTTCTGTCCGTTGTGGACCGAAAGGTGCCGCTTTAGCAAGGCCTTCCGGCAGAACCTCCTGCCACAATAGAAACACGTGTAACCATGGTAGTGAAAGATCATCGCGTGCTCGCGCAAAGAAGCTTTGGTAGCAAACACTATTCCACAGCATTCCAGAGTCTTTGCACATGTTTGATGCATTGTTAACATGTGTCTCTTCAAATTATTTCTTCTGTCAGTTGTATAACGACATTGAGGACAGGGAAACACTTTACGGCCGTAGCCATATTGTGACGTAAAAGGGCTCGCGCACGATACTATCACAGGAACTGTCAATCTGTCAATTAATGGACGATTAGTATTCACAGTATTTACATGTGGCACTATATTCACATTAGAAGTCTTTCCACTTCCAAGATCAAACAGTTTCTGTTGCTCAAAATTTGGCACCTTGATTGGAGCCATTGCCTGACTTTGTCCTGTATCGCCAGCCAGCGTGAGATTTTTAGCACTGAATTTGTTTACTTCGTGAGTTATTTGAGCTGGTCGGAAATTCCCGATGTGACACTGCTGCTGAAGCTGATATTCTCCCAGCGCTCGGAGGCGGCCCACGTGTGATATCAAGTTGATGTGTTTCGCAAGTGTTAAATGGTCTCCGTGAAATTTGGCGGCAACTTGCGTCTGCTGCTCGAATGGCGTATCTGAACCAACAACGCCGATCTGAGAACGTTGCCCATATACCGGAACTGGCCTGAAAATATAACATTTATTGCAAATTATATCGAGATGATAACTAACAAGTTATGAAGATGAATCAATTTGTGTAAACTTTCAATATGTAATAACTATTCGGTGTTTTATTAGGATTCCATTTACTGAATAGTGTTAAATGCAGTCATGTTCACGTAACGTTTTGCGCTCGGACAATTGAAAGATATTATATAGGTACACAAATACCAATTTCTACAGCTTTACTATCTATCACCTAGATCTTTGCCTCATACTTCCTTGACAGGTACATGGGATCATCTATTTTTATTCGTGCGAAATATAGTTAACACGATAGGGCATTAAGGGGATTTTGCCTCTTGTAATCAACAAATCTATTAACCGAGATGATAGTGGTTCTACTGGTTATCGTTTATACATAAAACAATTATCGGCTGCTTCTTTGGTATAAGGCATAATGGATTTATGGTATAGTCTCCCATTGGGTCTATAAAATTAAAATATATCAATATATTTTTTTAAAGAGAGATGTTTGAAGTGATAACAATTTCTGTATAAAAATATGATAATTCCATTTTAAGATATGATGAAAAACCAAGACATAAACACTCTTTTTACTTTAATTTAAACTTCGTTAAGTAAGGTCGGATAGAGTAAAGCAATTATCCCAAAAGGTTGGTTTTCGTAAAATCGGATTAAAAACAAGTTTGCAAATTGAATAAATTTTCTTTGAACGAAATATTAACTGTCAGAATGATAAATATATTTTGGACGAACGAGCACAGGCACGTGCAGACATACGGAAGCGAAAACATAAAGGTATAAGACAAATGCCTTTCATTCCAAAGGGACTTAAATAAATAAATAAATAAATAAATAAATAAATAAATAAATAAATAAATAAATAAATAGACACTGTTGTAGTATTTAACTTAGGAGAAGAATCGTAGCATTATTTTTCTTTGAATATATTACTTGGTATTTATAATATGTTATTAGCTGCAAAAGAACAAAACTGCATATTTATATGTGAATAAGAAAATCTATCTAACATTATCCTAATGTATTTGACATCGACAGGTTGAATTAGGCTGTGCCATTTTTATTGGCTATCGAAGTTAGAACATTTCTAAATGGATTTTAAATGTGTGCACGGGTGTATGGATACTGGTAAACTGCTATTCTATCCTTTTAAATGCTAACTTTTCATGTGCAACTCCAAAGCATTTAGACTCTGACATGGGTCCTCGAACTGGACTCTCCGTCTATTAGCAGTAAAATGTATATCCGTAAGTTTGTCAGAATGTCATTGAAATAGGTATATGTGATCATATATTATGCTGAAACCTGACTTAAAACTCATAAAGATTTATTTCAAATTAAACAATCACGCTACAAATAAGTTTAAACACGTTAGAGTTTAACATGTCGGCACTTCGAAAATGGTAATTGACAACTTCAAATAAAAATTTATTTCAACTTGACACTTTAACTACGTTGTGACTTTAAAGACAGGAAAAAGATCTATCACCAATAATGTGATTTTTATGAGGTTATCTAAGCACTCAGTAGAAATGATTTTTTTCCGAATAAATTTTATCTTGTACTTAAACGAAAAGCATCATTTATATTGTTTGCATCTTTAACCATGCCGTATATGATATAGTATGTTAACGATTCATAGACAGTTTCATGACAGTGAAGTTCATTTAAACATGGTTTATCAGCAAACAGTTTTGCCCTAATCGGTCATATTCTGTTATAAAACAGAGTATCACGTGACTGTGATAATCTGTCCATAATGAGTTTTTACTCATTTGCGGTGTGCACTGTAATAATAAGAACACATTTTAGCAGCCTTTTAATGCATGCACAAAACATCGCTTTTTTCGCGTTTTGAATAAAGATGTGTCGTACAGTATTTTACTGTGGCATAAAGGATAAGACTGCACAATGTTTTATTTGTCTGTCGAACGAGTCCTAGTCATATTGTATTTGACTTTGGCATGTTAGATAGGACTGAAATCATATTGTATTTAACTGCTGCATGTTGAACAAGTCTTGGTGATGTTTTTTTTTTACTTAGGCATGTCGTATAAGACGGAATCATGGTGTATTTGACTGCTGCATGTTGGATAGGACTAAATGGTGTTGTATTTGGCAGCTGAATATTGAACAAGTCTAGGTCATGTTGTATTTGACTTTGGCATGTTATATAGTATTTTGTTGTATTGTACTATACTTTGGCATGTTGTATAGGACTTAATCATGTTGTATTTGACTGCTGTATGTTGAACAAGTCTTGTTCATGTTTTATTTTTCTTTGATATGTTGGATAGGATTGAATCACGTTGTGTTTGAATGCTGCATGTTGAACAAGTCTTGGTCATGTTGCATTTTTCTTTGGCATGTTGGATAGGATTGAATCACGTTGTATTTGACTGCTGGATGTTGAACAAGTCTTGGTCATGTTGTATTTGTATTTGGCATGTTAAAAAAGACTGTTTTATATTGTATTTGACTGTATAATATTGTGATATATTGCATTGATTTTTGCAATATGAATAATGAGTCTGTCGTGTTTAAAAACAACAAACTGGCATACTGCAAAAAATATTGCATTTTGAACATTATTGTAAACTTCCGTACTTGCTGGAATGTCAACTGTTATTATGACATGTGGCACAAGAGCCTAGATTGTTATGATGGCGTGCTAAACGAGACAACTGCGCCCTATCGAACATGACTTAAGCTTATTGTCCAACTCTGTGGTAAAATTATTTGACTATGGCATGCCGCAGCTCTTATATTTTCATATAAAGTGGGATGTGGCACGTTGATTCTGTAGATTCTATATATGGCTGTAACTTGTTGGATACAACGTGACTTTTAAGTGTTGTTTTACATGACTTTGTGTGTTGTATTAGATTCTGATTAGTTTACAAGGCTGTAACATGATAAATATGAAAGTTTCTTATGCTTATCGTATAAGGTTTTTTGCAGAATCTATGATGCATTGATAGGATGTGTGAGACTTGTTTGTCATGTACATACTATGCTGTGTTGTGCCAAATATAAAGTAAAATTATTAGTAAATACATGTTTTAGAGCAAAATTCCACGAGCGTGAAGAGCCCTCGTATATTACTAACAGTGACTGCTGTGGATCACGTGAAATGTAAAACAAGGTTGTATCACTAATGTACATTGGTGTGATAGTGGTATAATATAAGTGTAGCAAAACATAAAGAGGTACAGATTTCTAAATAAAGTCCTCAAATGTTTGTATGGCATTTTTGAAAGTATGTTTAAATTTGACAGATGCCCACACGTCCTGATGTCTACTGCATTTATACAAATCTGACGTGGAAAAAGACCGTTCGTTAGAATATCGTGACAGTGATTTTGCTCAACCAAGATTTATATCATAAAAAATCTTTTATATTTGAAAAGATTATCTTAATTCTTATTCCATTTTTAAGACCCTGCAACCAAATCCTACATTGTTAGATCGCTAATCGTGCTGTTTGTCTAGTGCTTTGAATAATATAAATTTTAATCAAGAAACATGGCTCGCGCAGTTACCTTTCAAGAATTCACTTTTAATTACGTGCATATTTGTCCATGTTAATATTACTAATTAGAATATTCATTATTTGTTGTAACAATTAGGTCTCCATGATAAACCAGCTCTGTTACACGGGGTTTCTTATTTTCACTATATGACTGTGTTGTATTACAGTTCTTTTGAAAATATAATAACTGGCATGGTGAAAAGGTCTTATTTAGATATTTAATTTCTGTATTATTTTCAAACAGTGTTCGCAATCTGCCCGTATCTCTCACACAATATATACTTAAAAATTTTGTTTTAATTTGTACATTTTTAAGTTAGCACTGGCAGAAAAAATACTAACCGAAAAAGGATTCAAAATTGAGCAATTTCAATAAAATTGTAATAAATAGAGAAATTTGAACCAAATTTATTGCAATTTGCATGCAGCATTGCAACTTCATACTTTCTCTGATTTTTTAAATAGCTGACGGTTCAGTTCAGTTCTTATTACATTGCCAGTTGCTTCAGTACGTATGGGGTTTGTTTTAATATTAGTTAGTTTGATTAACAAGAGAACTGCCCCAAGATTGCATTAATATACGCCTGGAATATATTTAATAATTCGAATTTTCATTTTAATTTACATCATTTTATTATGGTTTGTTTTACAGCGCCATCGAGATATTCCTTTTACATTTGACAAAAAAAAACACTTCAAAGAACTGCTATTCAAAATACGTGATTCAATGCAGTCTATCTGTAACTCACATACAGGGTGCAAAATTTCAAAGTTTGCTATCACAATATAAGCAAATGATATGTTGTTTAAAATTTATCTGAATAATAACATGGACACGACAGACTGACAAACAAATATTTATGAAGCAAAATTTCATTAATAAACTTAAAATTTAACCATTATTTTAAATAATGCAGATTCCACAGGCATTGAAAGGCGAAACTTTGAAACAAAACAACGGTAAGTCACGAATTCGAATTATCCAGGCAATACTGCAGCGCAATTGTTCATCTAAATTTTTGCAATAAGTTATAGTCGAATTTTTAAGTTTCATAATTACACTTTGGTTTTAATATGGACAGGTTTTGTTTAACTGGGAAGTTTGAACGGTTTTGTTTTTTGCCTTCATCATCAGATAAAACTGGATTAAAATTTATTTTACATAGTCCAAGATCATTAAACTTAATCAGGAGACCAGACTCAAACCTCGAGCATCTGATTGGTAAAAACAGAGACTTGTCTCCATTTTAGCCAATCAGATGCTTGAAATTTTAGACTGGTTTCCGATCTTACTTGAATGATCTTGGGGTCATTTGGTACAGAAGCGAGATCTGGATTGTCTGGATACAACATCGTCAACGGACGGACGAACAGGATCGTACCCTGGCGCTAAGGACTCGCGAATATTAGGCAGGAAGACCGAGTGTTTTCGCCAGCGGTCTTTTCGGGATATCATTACGGAAAAAACTATAAAGTAGACACCATGGAATAAGATCACCCTAGTTGTCAATCATAGGTCTATCACGAGACCCGCAGTGACTGTAGGTTTTTACATTGGTAATTTAACATTTGGCTCATATTTTAAGTCTCTCATTTACATTACAAATCTAAATGAACTTGTGTTTTTTTTTCATTACTTTAACTTCAAAATGAACCTAAAAATACAAATATGTTTTTGATACAAGGAATATCGTTAAACTAGTTACAATTTCCGTCGGCAGGTGATTCTCCGATTCGCGCCACACTTTTGGTAGATTTGGCGTTCAATATAATGTTTCTCAAAGATTTATCAGCACAAGGTGTGCCTATTTTCCAGGTTTCCTGAAGAATGGTTCGCCCACATTTGGAAATCTTTGTTTCATTTTGACATACAGTACTTGTTTTTATTTGAAACATTTTTCTCAACTTTCAACAACAGTATTAAAGATATAGATTTTATTATCTTTTTTTGTTCTTATTGCGTAAACATTTTCTTTCATGTTTAATTTCTGGAGCAGGCTTATAAACACACCTTGCCTTATTTAAGGATGAATAAAAAAAATTAACAAAAGTGAGACTTATTTTTAGAGGATTTTTGCATTTGCAACCTTTTCGCAAGGTTATACTCTACAAAAAGTTTGTAAAGCATGAAAATACGTAAGAGACGAATAAATTTTAGTAACTTTATCTTGTGTAATGGTGATTTATATCTAAAAGCAAGGCCAGTGCCAGAAGTAATGTCGTCATTGTTTTTTTTATGTATGAAATATACGACAACGTTGAGTTAGAAATAAATTGAACATTATTGCAAAAGTAAAAATATCTGATTTCTGGTAACCTACTCCATTAATTATATCAAAAAATTTTTATTATAGTAACCAGCATAAAAAACATCGGGTTTTGCACTGATGAAAAGTATCGCTTTTAACACAGTATTTCACATAGAAACTTGAGAATATTTGAAATATTTAAACACTTACGATGAAACCTTTTCACCAGATATACAATCAACAACATTAATTAAGGGTAAACTTTAAAATTATGTATTCTTCATACAAACATTTGATCGTGTTCCGAGTGTTTGAATAAAATCTATCTTTGGATTAATTATAATACTTTGTTTAAAGCTTTACTTGACTAACAGAGATGTTGTGTGACAAATAATTATTTTTGTTGATTGTAAATTATGACTCGGTAAACACTGCCCCCCCCCCCCCTCCAAAACCCACCCCCCTCACAAAAAACTGACTTTACCGCAAAGAATTACTTGTAAATGCATTTAAAATGAATGTATTTGAACAGAAAATACATTTTATGAGCTAAATGACTTAAATATATTAGAATATTGTTTTTGTTATTTGGTTCATGTGTTGTTAATTATACATACCGGAACGGGATGGTTGGAGGAAACGATGGGCATTCCATATCAGCTCTTCTTCTTGTTAGACAGCTAGGCAACGGTGTTAATCAACAAGACAGAACATCTAGAAAACCCTCACTTTTGAAATATCTACAACGTTTCTAATCTCCAATCATTTTAATAACTCGCTATTTAAATTTATTTTAACTTCAACTGAAATTTATTTCAGACTGTTTATAACTTCTGCGCTAAATTCGATTTCAAAATCCACAAGTATCAACTTAATAAAAATACAGTAGAATCTAAATAAATGGGAATTAAATACCGCTTTAACAATGCCTTAAACGGTCTGTAACCGTTCTCGGGTCACGTGACAACCTATAAAGAAGCTGAGATTGCCCGATATCGACAGGTGGGCGGGCCCGAGTGACTTGTCGCCGCTTGCCGATTGGCCTACAATTTTATATTAATAAGAGGTGTATAATTTTCAAGTTTATTGAATATGTTGGTTTAGACTTAATCGAATTTTGATACAATGCATGAAAACTACAGGTTTTGATTACCTTGACAGTCTGTTTCCTGGTCCCGGACAATGTAGCGCATGCTATTGAGATGTATATTATTTCGTTGTATAATTTATTAGATAATACATGACAATATTAGAAAGCGTTTAAAATATACCGGACAAGTAATTCAACTATTTAACCAGTACGAATACATCGTCTTGTCATGAATTGTTTTGCTATTCAGTTGTTTTACATCTTCTAACTAGTTTATTTATTATATTTGCGTTTTAAGATACAGTTTTAAGTCCATGATATACATCAATGATACACCTTTAATCACATTGGCAACCAGTGTAGATCCAGATCAGACACCACATCCGTGCCATTTCATCTGGATCTACAGTGTTCGCTTCTTTTTCAGAAATACCTAATTAAATTAAAAGCGAAAAATTTAGATCCTGATCAGAAGGCACAGATACTGATCTGGATCTACAATATTCACTCATCAGATAAAAGGCATATCCAGGTAGTAATGAGTTAAACCTTTTTCTATAAAATATAAACTTAACAGTTTATAACAGATTTGATTTATAAATCAGTTCCACTACGCGTACCTGACTAGATAGATGCCCATTTCAAATGTTCGCTATTATTTCTTTTATTTGTTCCTTGATTCGGGAACCACTATATGCATTAAAAGATCCCCAGCAGATAACACCATTATTTTTAAAATTTCCTGGTGGGTGCCGGACGTGGCACAATTATGAATCCACATAAATGCCCCTGACTTGGAGGTGTTTCACATTATGGTCACTGTACGTCTGCAATCAGAGAATATTTATATGGTGGCGTCTCGCGTGTGACAACTGTTTAGTCAGAACACTGCACAGCTGAAATGCTGAAACCCTTCGGAAAAGTCGTCCGGAAAGAATATTTTGAAAATTGAAGCAACGCTGAGCTCGGTTGTTGCTGATTTATTAATTTAGCCTATAAAGTCTGGTCAAATATTTCTCAGACTTGGAGAATTTTTGCAAGACCCAACTTACATCACTTACATTACCCAGATGTTGTACTAAATTCAAGAAAATTATGTTTGAAAAAGTGCTTAAGTGTACATAGAGAACCCCACAGTGACTAGCTGAATGTACGCAGAGAACCCTCGTAAAAGTGTATGTAGAAAAACCCCAACTGCATACAGAAGTACGCAGAGAACTGAAATGTGTAGCTTGCTTGGTTACTCTCTCTGCTAATCCATATATTATGTCTTGGTACGCATAATACTTCTAGTTTCGATTGCCACCAACAGATCACTGGATTATTTCTCTTGGATCAGCTACAATTTTTAAAGTCTGTTGTTACAATTATTTTTTTACATAAATGAAATTACTATATATATGCTTTTTAATCACTATGTTTTTTTCTATATATGTACCTTTGGTTATTAATCACCTTCTGATTAGTGCTAGTTGGCTTTGTAACACAGAAGCAAGGTGAATGGTGTGATGCATGACCATATTAACCATTAACCAGGCTATGCAAGCATCATGCAACCTGGGGGTTTCAGCTTGTATAGAAACCATACTATACTGGCTAGACGTAGCATAGTAGGCAATATAATATGGAATTTCACAACTGAACTGTTTTATATCTGGTCCCATGCTTCTTGTAACAGAAAAATGGAGACTTGCCACTAGAATTTGGATGATATCCATCCTGGAATCAATGCTTTTCAGAATTGTCTGAACTTAACCCCTAGGTCCTTTGCACTGAGGTAGCCTAGCTAATGGCTAATGTGCTGTATTATAGTAGCACTCATCACAGAGCAGATTAGCATGCTGCAGAGGTTGATTAATAGCCAAAGAGTACATATCAAGCATTTTTATGGAAATATTTCTTGGTATGCAAATTATAAATCATACATACACATTTTTTTAAATTGTTAATTTAAAATGGTGCATATCCAAATTCTACTGCCTAAATATTGGAAATACACAAGTTGAAACGATTGATGGGAAAGCACTGTTACAACCCGTTTTGTAATAAATACAATAATTATAACATTTTTCATTTTTATTACAAAACGGGTTGTAAGGAATCAACCACTTTTGTAATAACGAGAATTGTAATAAAATGTCAAATTTAGTTATTTTTGCCAAAAAAATAGTTTCTATCCGTAGAATAACTGTTTCTTTAGACAGAAATTAGCACGTCCTCATTGATTGAATTGTCCTTGATCATATAGAGACCGTCAAGTATTGATTAAAACTCAAATTATATATGAATGAACTTGAGTTGTAGATTTTATTTCATTTTGAAATTTTATTACAAAACGGGTTGTAAGGTATCAGCCACTTTTGTAATAACGAGAATTGTAATAAAATGTGAAACTATGATTTTATTGCCATAAAGAGTCTCTATTTTTTAATAACTGTTTTTAGACAGAAATTAGTACGTATAGAATTGTCCTTGATCATTTAAAACCGTCTGGTGTTGATTAAAACTCAGCTTATATATGAACGAACATTTTATTACATTTTGAAATTTTATTACAAAACGGGTTGAAAGGTGTCAAACACTTTCGTAATAACGAGAATTGTAATAAAATGTGAAACTTAGTTATTTTTGCCAAAAACGTTTCTATCCGTAGAATAACTGTTTCTTAATGGGGCCGTCACAATATGACGTTCTTGCCAGCGTTCTACGACGTTTGAGGAAACGTTGTTAGTCGTTCATGGTTGCTGGTAAAGCGCCAGAAGTGCGTTGAGTGAACGCTAGAGAACGTCGGTGAACGTCGATGATCGCCGAGAATCGGCGGAGAACGCTGGTCCGGAAAAATTTTTTGAACATGCACAAAATTTTTCACTGAGACCAGCGTTCTTCAACGTTTAATTTTAAACGCTGAAGAACGTTTAAGAACGTTCGTGGAGCGTTTTACTAACGTTCGCCGAGCGTTGCACGCGTTCGGCTATCGTGAGCCAGTCGTTACTCAAGCGTTACTTGGTTTTTACAAATCGTTTGCTTTGCTGTGAACGACTCACTAGCGACCTGTCAACGACGGCTGAACGGTCCCCAAGCGCACGCATCGTGTGACTAAAGTTAAAAGAACGTCCCTTTAGCGTCCATTGAGCGTCATTCGAGCGTTACTCGAACGTTCATGCCTCAGCACGCTCCTCTAACGTTGACAAATCGTTCTTCGTGCGCCAGTGGCCCGTGAGAACATGCCTATAGTTCTAGGGTTTTCTTACTTGGTCGCTGTTACACGCTTCTTGAGCGTTAGACACACGCTAGAAGTGTGTTAGATTAAACGTTAATTACACGCCAGATGTGTCATTCTCATTCTAGAACACTCAAAAAATGAACGATTGAAACGTTCAGAGAACGTTGACCAGAACGTCATAGTGTGACGGCCCCTTTAGATAGAAATTAGTACGTTCTTACTGGCCTGAATTGTCCTTGATCATTTAGAGACCGTCAAGTATTGACTAAAACTCAAATAATTATTATATATAAATGAACTTAAGTGTTATATTTTATTACATTTTGAAATTTTATTACAAAACGGATTGAAAGGTATCAACCACTTTTGTAATAACGAGAATTGTAATAAAATGTAAAACGTGTTTTTCGGCCAAAAAGTTTCTGTCCGTAGAATAATTGTTTTTAGACAGAAATTAGCACGTCCTTTTTGACCTGAATTGTCCTTGATTATTTAGAGACCTTCAAGTATTGAATAAAACTCAAATAATATATGAATGAACTTAAGTGTTAGATTTTATTACAATTCTCGTTATTACAAAAGTGGTTGATACCTTTCAACCCGTTTTGTAATAAAATTTTAAAATGTAATAATCTAAAACTTATGTTCATTCATATATAATTTGAGTTTTAATCAATACTTGACGGTCTCTAATTGACCGAGGACAATAAGGACGTGCTAATTTCTGTCTTAAGAAACAATTCATCTATGGATAGAAACTTTTTGTCAAAAGTAACTAAGTTTAAACGAACATTTCGCCGCAGTTTTTATATCGACAAATTAACAACATACGACTGCAAATTTCTTATAGCATTCTTAACGAGAAATCATCGTCTCCCAATTGAAACTGGTCGCTGGCAAAATACAGCGCCGAATGAGCGTATATGCAACAATTGCAGAGATATCGGTGACGAGTTCCATTATTTATTTAAATGTCCTATATTTACTACCCACCGACGAGTTTTTATTGATAATTATACTAGATCAAGACCAAATATGCACAAATTTACGACTTTAATCCAAACAGAAAACGTAACTAAATTAAAAAATCTTTGCAAATTCTGCGCGAAAATAATTACATACTTCAAACAAACGCAATAAACATCTACTTAGTCATTTTCTTTTAAGTAGAACTTGGAATATATGTTTGTTTATTTATTATTATTATTACTTTTAAAAATCAGTCTAACTGTAGCTTTTATGAATTTTAAATAAACTGTTGTACTATAAATCTGACAGCAACCGTAACTTGTTTGTTACGCTTGTGATTCTGTTGTTGTTGTTGTTGTTTTGTTCATATTGAATAAGACACTTATTTAATATATGACTTCACGTGATTTAAGAAAGGTGAAATTTAACAAACAATTTGTTCGCATCCCCAATTCCCTCCTTGCTATCTCGTTTCGAGTAAGGAAGAACTAGTGGGATGGGAACTGATTGACTTATGATAGATTGATTGATTGATTCATTGAATGTTTGACTTAATTATTTGACTGTGTTTTTGTATGTTTGTACGTATGTTTGATAATTGATTAAGGGAATGATTAATGGATTGATTGATTGATCGGTTGGTTAATTAATTGATTGACTGACTGATTGAATGATTGATTGGTTGACTGATTGATGGTTCACTTCATATCTAACATGTTTGCTATATATTTATAAGTATGTGTTTATGCCGTATTCGGTATATATATAATCTTGTATAAAATGCTGATGTTTCTCACATCTAGTGGGACTTATGCTTATGTAAATAAAAGTTGAAAAGTTGGCAATTTATTACAATTCTCGTTATTACAAAAGTGGTTGATACCTTACAACCCGTTTTGTAATAAAAACGAGAATTGTTATAATTACATTTCTCGTTTTTATTACAAAACGGGTTGTAACAAAGCACTCTTTAAATTTGGATGTTGTGAGGAAGTACTCTTTAAATTGGACTGTTTTGCGGAAGCACTCTTCAAAATGAACTGTTATGGGGAAGCACATTTTAAAATGGACTGTTATAGGAAGCACTCTTTAAATTGGACTGTTATGGGGAAGCACTCTTTAAATTGGACTGTTATGGGGAGGCAGTCTTTAAATTGGACTGTTATGGGGAAGCACATTTTAAAATGGACTGTTATAGGAAGCACATTTTAAAATGGACTGTTATAGGAAGCACTCTTTAAATTGGACTGTTATGGGGAAGCACTCTTTAAATTGGACTGTTATGGGGAGGCACTCTTTAAATTGGACTGTTATGGGGAAGCACATTTTAAAATGGACTGTTATAGGAAGTTCTCTTTAAACTGGACTGTTATGGGGAAGCACTCTTCAAAATGGACTGTTATGGGGAAGCACATTTTAAAATGTACTGTTATAATAAGCACTCTTTAAATTGGACTGTTATGGGGAAGCACTCTTTAAAATGGACTGTTATGGGGAGGCACTCTTTAAACTGGACTGTTATGGGGAATCACATTTTAAAATGGACTGTTATGGGGAGGCACTCTTTAAAATGGACTGTTATGGGGAGGCACTCTTTAAATTGGACTGTTATGGGGAAGCACATTTTAAAATGGACTGTTATAGAAAGAACTCTTGAAACGTAACTTTCACGCATATCACGTGTAGTATCTGCACAGCGAAACGGACGATCCTACGCAGGTCACAATGTACAAGATTCGATAGCTTTCTTATCGTATGCACAAAAAGTGAAAAAAAATCTTTGAAAATCATTAATGGGATGTCCGCCAGGAATGACGTTAGAGCATGTCGACAAGAGACGTTGCTCGGAATATCAATTGCCACAAATCGACAATATGTCGACTGCGGAACAGATTTCAGCAAAGTGGGTACGTCGCGGACCGACCCAGATCAGACAGACCTCGTAAAACCACGTCGCGGGAAGACCGTTATCTCACATTAGATTTTTTTCCAGTCGAAAGGTAGGTCGTTTGCTGACGAATGCTACTGGCATAAGAATTTGCGCCAGAACGGTAAGAAATAGGCTACGGGCCGTTGGCATCCGGCTGACGTTGCGACACCGAAACAAGACGCCAATGGGCCAGGGTTCATAAGAACTGGACTCGCAAGCAATTGCGGGACGTTCTGTTTTCGGACAAATCGAGGTTTAACGTGTCATTTGCTGATGGCATGGGTTCGAACTTGGAGGAGACGATGGGAGAGGCTGCACCAAGATAATGTCGTCGAATGTGACCGTTATGGGTGGTAGCGAGATGGTTTACGCCGGCATACATCATGATAGGAAGACAGATCTCATCATAGT
This sequence comes from Corbicula japonica, assembly GCA_038501625.1. Classification (NCBI taxonomy): domain Eukaryota; kingdom Metazoa; phylum Mollusca; class Bivalvia; order Venerida; family Cyrenidae; genus Corbicula; species Corbicula japonica. The sequence goes on along the minus strand of JAZAYU010000030.1, from coordinate 373,706 downwards.
AATCTCACTGCTCAAAGGTACTGTGACGAAATCATCGAGCCTTTTGTTGTACCATTGTTGCAACAACGTAACGTTGGAATTTTCTAACATGCTAATGCCCGTCCACACACTGCGAGGCATACCCAAATCATTTTCGCATCCATAACGTCAATGTCTTGCAGTGGCCTGCAAGATCACCCTATCTCTCTCCCATTATGCAAATATGGAACCACTTAGATCGTCAGGTGAGAAAGCGCCATGACGTCAACAACGTACATGATCTTCAACGTGCCCTGCAAGCTGAATGGGTCAGGGTCCCATTGCAGGTCATAAGAAAACTGATTTGCAGCATGAGACGTCCTTGTCTGGCAGTCTTGGTTGCAAAAGGTGGGCACACTAGGTATTGAGCCGTGTCCAAATTTTTACGCCTGATCCCCAGCTTCATTTCAGGTATGATTTTTACCTACAGTTTCCATAAGAGTCAATCCTCTCTGAACTTGCTAAACTTTCTTTCCATCTGTATATTACAGCCATACGCAGTCTCCAAAATTCAACACAAGTGAAGTATGCCTATCAGGAATAGACAGACCCAGAAAACACAGCCTCCCCTTTCTGCCAAAACGCAGAGAGGAAAAGAGAGCATGGGTTTGAGAACGAACAAGTATGACACAACAAACTATGGTCACGTTTATTATATAAATTATCGGGAGATATCAGTTTTGTGTGTCTTCAGACTTCTTCATTGCGCTTGTCTCCACTACATGTGTACTACTCATGTTCGAATTATATGAATAACCAATACACATTTGCGTTATGTTTATTGTTAGATTACACATGTACACAATATATCTTTTTTTCAATCTCTAGCAAAATGCATACTCGTCATTCAAATAAGCAACGGGATAAAATATTTTCAGTTGGAAATATAAAAGTCGATTGTATTTAACATTAATTTGAAAACAGGGCAAGCCTTATTTCTGAATTGAAATTACTTTATATTAAAACGAAATCTATTGTCCGTTATCAATAACCTGAAAGTCACGTGTAAGACAAGTTAACGTTTAAGGTTTTAAAAGTTTGATATTGTCTTTCTTATATTGATCATTAGAAAAAAATTGCCATAAGATCATTCTTGATTATATAGAAAGGGTATCACGTGACATCATATATATTCCTCGGTGCCAGCGATAGAAATCTGGCGGCTAATCGCTGTGGTAGATACGGCCTAGGAGCGTAGCTTCCAGCAATGGGTACCCGAATGCGCTGCTCGTGAAACCGTCGGCATCATAACGAAAAGAGTTTTTCAAAGGAAGCACCAAGCTCCCGTTGTTGCTTAAAACGACCTGGGGTGTGACGTACGGTGTTGAAAAGTTGCCTTTCATTTGGAAATGTTCGAATTGTCGATCGGCATTAAATATGAATCTCCCGCAGCTCTTAGGGTTCTCATCCCGACATTTGAGCACGATACAAACCTGAAGATAGTACGGTCCGTGGTAGGGGTGAATTCCATTGAATACACCAAATGCATAATGTCCGTCCAGATTTTGGCTTCGGTACGAAAGAAAACAGCAGTGTCCTTGTTGGCAAATCGTGATGTTGTCTTCTGACTCATTCAGGGACACCATGTTGTACCAGTCCTTGAAAATGACACTTTTGAATTCTGGCTCCGTGTAAAATTCCATCTCGCTTGGGCCAAACGAAAACTGAATTTTGTTTAACGGCTCTGCGTGTCGGTCAGGGATTATTGGAACGTCACTTATCATAAGTTTTCCGCTAGTGCCAACTCTGTCGTAAAAGAATTCATTCGCACCATTTGGCGTGTAAATCCCACTGCCTTGAAATCTTCGCAAAGGAAGATGCAAATTCGCTGCTAAAAAGTTGACATTGTACGCTGCAGCAAACGACGAATGATAACCAATCGCAGAAAAGAATGGCAAAGCATCCATCCAGGCTGTCGGAAAAGCGACATTTGTTACGTTGAATGTTTCAACCAATGGAACTGCCGGGTTATGGAATAGTATATCAAAGCACGTAAACATTCCAAACCTTCCAAAATCCGTATCAAAATATATTATTTCAGGATTAATTGGTTCGTTGAACTGCGTTTCAAAAAACAAGTTTTGTTTGTGGTAGCGAGCTATAAGTTTTCCGTTGCGATCAAAGGCAATATCGGTGTTATACTGATACTGACCGCTCTGTGGGCAGTTAGGGTCCTCCGAGGTGCAGGGCTGGGCATCACCATAGTTTGCTACAAGATAAAGTGAATTGGTCTTCGCGAGACAACTCAAGAATGTTTGTACTGCTGTTCTTTTAAACCGGCTTGGATCTTCACACGGATTCCAGTCTACTGTTTTCGGATCCGGGATAAACTCGAGGTACGGTTCAATTATAATTGGCTGTAGCATAAGAAAACCATACAACCCATCCTCTGGAAAGACGATAATGTCAACTCCCTGAAAATATAAATTATAAAAGCATATAATCGACAGTACAGAGTATATTTTATTTGGGGCAATCTTTTAATAGTTCGATGCTCAAGAGTATAAAACTGAGATTGGAAACCAGTCTCGAATCTCAAGCATTAGTTGAAATGGCTACAAGTCGACATTTTAGCCAATCAGATGCTTGAGATTTGAGACTGGTTTCCTTTATCAGGTTTATAACTTTGTGACCGAGTCTACAAAGGTGATGAGATTTTTAATATTAATAAATTTGCATATATAATCATGTTACAAGCATTGCATTAAAAGAATAATCTAGGATATGTACAACTAGAAATCCTAGTTTTGAGCTTTCTACTGTATTCAAAATAGGTCAATCAGGACGTGACAACATTAAATATGTTAAAAGCGTCATCATGCGTTCGCAATATCAATCTACTTAGGTTAAATATCAGTTCTAAACTGTGTGTATGTCTTAATATTAACTCACTGAGAAAAAACAACTAGGAATGTACTTGGAGAAAGCTTTTTCTGTACGAAAAGAGTTTGTATGTGAAAACTAGGTATAACGAACTATTGTCAACCGATTTTCTTTCACTTATAATGGTTATGTTTATATTGTTATTTAAAATAATTACATATTTCATCATTGTTATTTGCTTCAAAATTAATTTTCCTATGTGAATTCTGAAATGTTATAATTTCTCCATCATTGGTTGAAGATAAAGTAAATGTATTTGCGTATTATCGTTTATTAAACACTGTTCGCTGTCTTATTCATTTGTTTGTAATTTTCTCATGGCCTTGCATGGCTTGTCTGTCTGTATGTGTGTCTGTCTGATAATTGTCTTTTCATTGTAAATATTTATATAAGATATGATTAAAACATTGAATTCAGGCAGTTTCGTGGATATAATGCTATTGATGTCAGAAACATGTTGGCTCCCCCTTCCGCCCACACATGACTTTGGTAAACAACATTTTTCTTAAAGCGTATAATGTTCCGCAGATATAGCTTACTGCAGCAGTATACATGTAGATTACAACAGACGTAGCTTACTGCGTTACTAGTGCGTGAGCAGTGACACATTTAAGTGCTATAAGTGTCGTATGCAAGATTTCCAAAACGGGAATTCGTTTGGAACAGTCTTATAGTAGTTAACGATAATTTCCGGCCAAATTCTCATGAAAATTAAATATTTTTGCCCGATAAGGGGGTTCCAGCAAACATACAGGATCCTCCCCTGTGTGATTTAGCATAGAGTAGCAAGTGCTGATAAACGGGTGCCACTGAAATTTATTTAATTGCTTAAGAAGGAGAGGAAGTAGTGTACACCCCTAGCCCGTTAATTTTTATGCTGATTCCTTGTTTTAGACATTTCATGTTTACATTCAGTGGTACCAACGCGAGTGTTTGAGTGTGCCAGGCTGCACTGCAGGCTTAAGCTAAACTCAAGACTCCGACATTACGTTATATGCGTTGACGGTAGAATAACTTATACAAACAAATAATTATATCAATTTACAGCGCATGTTCTAACTCATTTCAAGGCACATGTATAATCCTTAACTCATTGATAATATACACGTCATGAAAATGTGGACTCTTTTTGAGTACATTTATAAATGTTTTTTGTTTCTATGAAATGCGAGGTTTCTTCCAAGAGAATGGATTTCAAACAATAACGTTGAAGTGTGCTATATGTAAAATGTCTTCCAATTATGTATAAATGAACAGGAAACACTTTTGTTGTGTTGTTGGTAAGTCAAACTAGCACTCTTAAACCGGACGTTGGATTGTTAGATCCATAATGCTTTTTCCATGAAAGCAAGTGGCTTAAAAGTTTCTTTTTTGTTCACTTAAGGGAAAATTGACGATTAAAACCAATTTGCTGAACATTTTGACTACTCTAATCCGAAACTATGGAGGACAAGGAGGACCAGATAATTGTAGGGCGTTTAAATTTTCAACTTTATAATTTGAATTTTGAACATAACAACTTGAATTTCAACATAATAAAGTCAATTTCTAACTTATTTACTTGAATTTTTAACTAATTAACTTGAATTTTCACGATATTTACTTTAATTTGCAAGAAAATAACTTGAATATTCAACATACTTAGTTGAATTTTCAACTTATTAACTTTAATTTTCAACATAATAACTAGAATTTTCATCTTACTATCTTGGACTTCTAATTTTTTAAATTTTAAACATACATTTTTTGTTCAAACTTGAATTTTCAACTTATTAACTTCAATTTTCTACATAGTAACTTGAATTTGAAACTGACGATCTTGAAGTTTAAAGTTTAAACATAGTAACTGGAATTGTTAGTACATTGAAAATTCAAGATAATGAGTTGAACAGTCAAGTTGTTACGTATCCTTTGCCCTAACCCTTTTTAAAACGCAAACCCTCAACTCATTTTTCTAGAAGAAAACATTTTTTCATGCATCGGTACAACATAGGCCTGTTGGTTACATAAAGAGAATGCACTAATATGGTTTATGTATAACGTATAATGCATTTTTAAATATTATTATTTTTATTTCAGGAAAAAAGGGACCCTGCAAAAGGCTCAATAAAACGTTTAAAAATCGCCGAAACATTTTTAATCAATTTCATATTTGCATACCCTGTGTACGTAATTAACATCAATTTTATTCAAATCTAAACAGGTCATTTTTTCGAAACTGTAGCGATCGTCTGTAATATGTTTAGTTAGATGCTTTGCATCTTGTCTAGCCACATGGCGTTCTTTTGCTGTCGTTGTTGTTTTAACTATTACTTGTCAATTTGTCTGTGCATTTATTCTTTATCAGCTTAGCGCATGTAAATGATTGATTTCGTTTTCATGATAAATTGTTTTAACTATCACCTTCCATTTCGTCAAACGTCTCTGAATTCACGAAGTAATAAATATCGTGGGTTTCGTGGGCTGATCAAAGCCCGAATTTAAAACTAACTGAATATAAACGTAAATAAGAAAACTGAACTGAGTCCACGAATTTAAGAACTCATGAAAACGTAACGAAAAACCACGATATTTTATGCCCACGAAAATAAGTGCATTAGCAGTTTTAAAAAACTAACTTTTTTTGGTACACCTATTATGAGCTTTTCAAGATATGCACATTTTACTTTGGGAAAACTTGGTAGAAATAAATCCTATTTTATAAAGGTTTAAGTGTAATGCGGATTAGCTGTGTACATGAAATACTTTAACAAAAAATCACTTACCATAGATTTGGCTATTGCAGATTGTTTTTCATACTCTTTCAAATTTGGCATCATGTGGTCCACTGCCTCATCATAGGTTGTTGCCTCGGATGGTGGAAATACGAGAGCATGTTCGAACACCGCGGCAGTGTAGGAACCATTAGAACTTAGCTCTGTTCTAACATAAAAAGCGAGCACGGTGACATTTAGCAAGCAGAACACTGCAAAACAGCAGTTGATGCTTAAATGATATCCTTTCATTTTAGCGTGGTAAGACAATGAATTCTCTCTGCCTGCGGGTTCTTTTTTGTACTTTCAACCAGGAAGCTCTGCTAAGCGATTTTTAAGTGTTAGAAAAAACCACATAAAATGTTTGCTAATCAGGATGATTTGAAAACATAAAGCCTTGATGTAATTTTTGATGAAATAACATTTTCATGACTGGAATTTTATTTTTATTGCCATAAGTTCCCAATATCTTGGATAAACGTTTTTGTTTCTTTTTTCGTTTATGCGGTGATTTCGACGCAAAAACAGGGGGCAACGTTTATGCGGCGACGCTCAACGCATTAACAGAAATTGATTTAATGGGGGGCAACTGTACCTTGTTATCACATAAAAATATTAACTTTACCGTTTCTTATAAAGGTCGAAATAGAGAATTTTTCAACAATAACGATCGTAATGATGCTGTTGTTGGTGGTGGTGATAACGATGATGTCGCGAACACGTCCGTACGTCCCGAAATCTTGTGAAGTGGTTGTTTCCAGATTTAATTACATCATTCATTTTTGCAAGAAGCTGTGTACCTGCTTTAGTTATTTTCATTTTGATGGTTCTAGTATATTTTAGCTTATCTGAGCACAATGAGCACATGTAGAATGGTAAGAATAATTTGAATTTTGTTGTTTGTCCGTCGTTACCAATCGACCTTTTAGTAACGTTTATATAAGTGAGTTAAAGTGCCCATTGTCAAGGGTACATGCTCGTCTGTCTGACACATAGGCGAGAATATACGTTACATCATATAACGATGTTTTGTTTTGTATTGAATTGTTTTGACACTCAATTTACGTCTCTGCAAAACGCTCAATGTCAAGATTTTTGACTAAACTAAGAAGATTCGTTGTATACAGTCATCATTATGACTTTTCAGTATCTTCTATTAAAACAAAAGAAATTCAAACTATTCCAAATGTAATTGGTGAACTATTTCTTTGAGTTTTAGAATGTAATGAGCCGAAAGTGTAAGAGAGTCTTGTTTTGTAAGCGGATAAAGTGGACCTTTTGGCCTCATAGGAAAGTCCTGTTTCTGCGTTGAAAATCTGTTAAGCGGCGTTAAAAGGCAGTGGCGGATCCAGGGGGGGAGGTCCGGGGGGTTTACACGAACCGCCCCCCCCTAATTTCCCCGATTTTTTTTTGTCCCGGGTGGTTCGAGGTTCGAAGTTTGTAGATACGAATCAATATTTATGGTTTCCAGAAAGAAATGGACAACAAGTTTGGTACAAAATTGTTTTTATTTGACGACAAAAATGGCGGCCTATGTGATGGTCCTGAATGTCATAAATTGGACTTCAAGCATATTACTTGCTCTCAATTCTAACCTGTGTATTGCCAATAAACAACTTTGCATCCCTCACTTGTCACTGAATGTGACCAATCTGCTTAAATTTTAATCAAAACAACAAAGTAGTCAAATGTCAATCAACAGAAAACTTAGTATTACATGTTTCTTGCGTCCCCCAATCTTACTTCATGAGCATTCGATAAATCACAGGACCTTTTGCAACTTATTAAACTTCGCAGTTAGAGTCTGTGGTATAAAATCATTATATTTGCAATACAAGAAAGAAATGAAGTTTGAATAAAGAATTATACACGTATTTTCGATATCACGTCCGGCGGCGACTCTTCAAAGACAAAAAGTAATGACCACGTGCACAACTGCTTCGCATAGAGTAATTAACTGAGGTAGAGTTGTGCATGAATCAAATAAACAAAACCTTCTAAAATATGCCGGGCGGGCCAATGTCGTTCCAGGATTTTAGTACCAAAACATTTACACATTCGTTTCTGCTTTAACTGGTTAGTGCTTCAGTAGGAAATGAAGTTCATTCTGTTCATGAAAATAAAGCATTCAAAAGTAAAACAATCCTCGGTCTTAACATATTTTATATTCTACGAAGTTTATGTTGGCACCACACCGTTTATCCAAATATATATATATATATATATATATATATATATATATATATATATATATATATATATATATATACACTGGTCAAAAGTTCTAAGTGCACACTTTTCAATTTTGAATATCTTAAAGTAAACTTATTCAAATTGAATGAAAGTTTGACTTACAGTTAATAATGATCAAACAACAATAATTTTTTGAAAACCGTGCATATGTTTTACGTTTTACGTCATCCACTTCGGCATACGCTTTTTATGCATTATCCCCGTGCGGCAAGCGAAATTTATTTTTTTACAATCGTTTTTGTTTTTCACATGTTCACCGACTCAAGACAAACACGAAAAACACACCAACAAATTGTAACCATGGAACGGTTGACGTCAGCAGACAACGACATTGCCGTCAAAATTCTTTTCACAGGCACAACTTCAAATTTGTTGTAAAGAAATCTTGACGGTTTTCGTAAATGCAAAAGAAATACCTTATTTTATATATTTTATTAATTTAAGAAGAAAATCAAACGATTTTTTTTCTAGATTGATTACGTTGCTTACGTTGAACGCTGATGTTACTCAATTACGTCATTAAATATTTACGTAAAACAACGTAAACTCGAAAAAATTAGTGTAAAATTTGTTGGATAAGTGTCCAATAAATAAAAATTTAAAACTAAAATTTATAGAAATTCAATAAACTTCAATATCGTATTATTCGAAAATGACGCTTATTCGGTCAAAAGGCGTATCCGAAAACTGGTCAATTTTACCGAAATGAATACATTTTTTTCGTTTGGAAAGGCTGTTACACATCTATCATAGAAATTGTATCATCCCAAACTGCTAGACAATTCAAAAACTTTTGGCACAAAACATTGTGTGAACAAAGGAATTTTCTCCTTGAAATCCTGTAAAATCTTTATGGATAAAATAAAGTTGAGTATGCTGGCGCATCGTGCCCAGCAGACCATTACAAAGCTACAGAAAGCTATTTCAGTGCAATGGAATGGCAAACTACAGTATTTCCTTTAAATCTGCGTGAAATTTAAATTACACAGAGATGAGAAAACGATCACAAATGATAGCCGATGCAATGATAATTAACTTGAGAATTTCTTTCTGAGAACAAGTGAGCTAAAATATTATTATTTTTTAATCTGGTTAAGCAGACTTAAAATTTTTGGTGTGCTTTAATAGAATATTGATTCTTCTTCATTGTAATTTACACTATTTTGAAAGATTCAATCAAATTATTGGAAAAATTAACATTTATCAAGTGTGCACTTAGAACTTTTGACTAGTGTATATATATATATAACATGACTATGGGACTTCTTATACACTAATTCAACATTGTTTGTAGAATTTAAGTTTACGACAACAAGATATTTTATTATTCTGACAAATTTGGACAAGACTGTTATGGAAGCCAGCGGATTATTCGCTGAGTTCTGTTACCTAAAGAGGAAGGTTCTTAATATTATATGGTAGTTAAGCTATTTAAACTTTAAAATAAATAAAAAACCCTCAAGCAACCCTATAATTTCTCTACTACTTCAAGAAAGATTTTCCACGTCAACGTATATTTTCGGACAGTAAAAGAAATCCGATGTGTTTTTTTCTCTTACACAGTGTTTACTTTACTCATACAGTAAAGCCATCACTTTTAAAAGTGGTTGATGGACTCGCCAGTCCAGCAGGAAACTAAAAGTATTCCACAGATAATTTTCCTCTAAACCCCATCCCACCACAAACAGTTATTAGGGCATCTAAAATGTCTTCAACATTTTCCAACTGGCGAAAGTATTGACCAGAAACTTGGAACCATGAACTTAGCCATTTCGAGCAGTTTTTTTCTGTAATTAATAAATTATTAAGTTGAAACATTGTAAGTCGCATATCTAGACTCAAATAATGAGGCAGAGTATTTGGATCTGAGTGCTTATAATTGCATCACTACTGATCACGAGGAAATAGTTAAAATCAAGTATAAAACCTGCTATAAAGTTCTCACTTAATAACTCAGAATGCAAAACTTGGCATTTAAATTTTCAAAATTTTCCGGGGGAGCAGTCCCGCGGGCCCCCTCGATAATTGTGGACTTAAAATTCATTGGGGCCTTTTATAAACATTATTTATTGTGAACCCTGGAAGTGTCCGAAGGACTGATGTTTTAGCTCAGTTGCATTAGTGGGAATTTTATAGCAGGTTTTGAACTACTCATTTATACTTGATTTTAACTATTTCCTTGTTAATAGTAGTGATGAAATTATAAGCATTCAGATCCAAATACTCTGCCTCATTATTTGAGTCTAAAAAAGTTGACTAAACAAACGACTCGCTGAGTTGAACCCCCCTTGCTGAAATCCTGGATCCGCCCCTGCAAGACATTCTAATTTATACATATACACATATACTGACACTAATAATCATTCGCAATCAATACTAAAATCAGATCATGCTTATTGCTGCACATGTCCATTCGAAATAATTAATGTGTAATAAAAAAAAACAACACAATTTTCATGAAAGATTCTTATTTCTTAAGCCTGAAGGAATTAACAAAACAACTTAAAATGCGATTTTATATCACAACAGAATTCCTAAATAAGATACTTAAATATAATACTTAAAAACAATGTTGAGAAAGTGTTGTTTTTAACTTTCAATAACTATCATGAAACAACTATCAAATTTGAACCTGTCAACACAGTGGGCCGTCAACAACACTTTCGCAAGAACATTGTTACATGTTATAGTTTGAAAATCTGAAAAAAAACCACGAAATCTGAAATCCGACTGTAATGAATTAAACATTTACGGCCTTTGAAATAAGTAAATAAAACCTTAATGGAACCAACTTGGACAACTCTTTATAAACTGATACTATAATATAATTATACATTCAGTTGTATATTATAATAGGTTACAATAGGACACATATTTTGGCTTCTGCATTACGCCATCGACTCATTTACTAATGTTAATTATTTTGCATAAAATGGCATGGAATCCGTTAACAAATATTGAATTTCAATAAACGCTGAATTGAATGCTATTTGCATAATATATTGTATTTGGAATCAACTACTTGGATGCTTCTTGGTGGGCTGTTATTTAAATGTCTTTCTGATATAAAGATGATTATAGAAGCAGATTTTATTGCTGTGCACTAAATATACACACAAATTGCAAAAAGTCATTCATTAATGCTGAGCCTTTGCACAATATATACCATTAGATATCATGTCTTAAATAATTCAAATCAGATACAAAAGTAACAATAACAATACAATACACACCGAATATTAAAATAAGATCAACAGAATCATTTGACTGACAATTTAACTAAATACTGTGGTATCACTTCATATCTTGAGAACACATTTCCGCGCAGAGAGAGAAATTACATTTTCACGCGAGAATAAATTCGCAGTTGTATTACTAGTGCAAATAGATATAAAAGGGTTTGAATTGATGGGGTTAGATTTTCGCGCACTTTCCCAAGCGCAAAATAGGTGATAATTAACCCCCGCCGAATATAATGATACCACAATAGTTATATGTGTTCTGTGGCTTTAGCATACATGTATTTGTATTTGGTATCAACTACGGATAACTTGATGTGCGTATGCTGCAGCGTTTACACAGGAAAACACCCTACCCACACAAAAGCGACATAAAAACTATTAGTGTTCTTCAAAGCTACACCAACCCCACCAAAAAGCGACACGAATTCTATTATAAATATTCAATCTTCTATTTTATTTGACTCAATATCGTTAAGAAACTGATTTTTAATAATGTAAAACACATTAAACGTGCATTTATGAATGGGTCAAAGCTAATATTCAACCAAAGAACTATCTGACTTACATACACTCACCCAAAGTTCATATTGGTCACTTTTTGTTTAGAAAGCCATTGATTTAACAGTTCATATGTAACGATGAAGGAGATCTAAACTTTTAATAATCAGCTTAGAAATGCATTCTACTGTTATTAAATGACGTGGAAATGCATTAAACATTTAATAATTGACTTAGACATGCATTTTATTCAAGTAATATCCGATAACTTAATTAACCTGAATTATTTGTATTGTTTTAAAGAAAACTCTCGTAAGAATGAGAAAATGAAACCTTATTTATCAAAATGTTTTCTTTTAAATAATCTGTTTTAAGTGTCAATTTTTGTAAATAAACCCCTTTCAAAGTAACACTGTTTAAATATTCAGCATACTGTACAAGTAAATGGTATTGAAGTGATTTAAGGATACCGTCAATAAACATTAGGAAGACAAAATGATGAATAACTTATGCCCAGAATACCTTTTCTTTTTTAACTCCTTTCTTAGCTTAAGGAAGCTAAAAACTAGCAACTATTGTAATCATGCGTAACTGAGGACAAATAGAACTTTGTGTGCGTGTAGTCTGTTAACATGAAAATACTTAAATAATTAAAGTTCAAGGACAAACAATGTATGGTGCAAAATACAAGTTACTGGAAATATAGAGAAGATCACTTCCATTCTCTCAAATTATTAGAAAGATACATTCTAGGAGTACAACAATAAATCAGACCATCAATAAAGTACAATACATCGGGGCAATATTACTAAATACATGCCTCGTATATATCAAAGATGCCAATACCTCGTTACTTTGAGGTAAAAACCAAGCTAATAAAACAAGAAAACATTTCTATTACTAAACGACATTAACATCACAACGATTTCTACACATTATTATTGCGTTACACAACAATATGTTGGAATATATTCTAATACATATATGTATTATTCGTTTTCTAACATTTAATTTTAAATTAAATTTAAAAGTAAAATTAATAATTCTTAAAAATAAATTTCAAGTAAACATAACAATTCTTAATAATCATTTTACATTAAAATAAATTTCTTAACATTTCTATATAGAAATATGTTTTTTTAAATGAATATTGTAAAGAATTCTTATTTTTACATTTATTTAACAACTAGAATACTAAAATAGAAGTATGATAGCATAAAGTTTCAAATATATTTTTGAACATGTTAACAGTTATTACAATTTTCCGATTAAAAAAAATAACGAAATACCTATCTTAAACATGTTGTCAATTTCGAACTGAAGTTACTTGTGCAAACTGTTAAAAATTTATTTTCATTGGCTTGTATTGATCATTTTCATTTCTTCATGAAGTTTAAAAGCAATTATGAAGAAAATAACATTTACTGTTAGATATTGTATGCTTTCGGTGATGCTGATACGATTAGCGCAAACTGTTTGTGAGTGAAATGCTTAAATGATTAAATGAGTATGTAACTAACTGCATATACAATTGCTAAAAACAGTCCAACGCAGTATTTTCAAAAGTAAAGAAATAGTCTTTAATGTTACACAATATTATCACAGTAGCCATACTATTGTCACACGTGCCACGCTCCTTTATGATTAAGTGCTTTAATAATCAGAATATTGTCATTCCTCTCTTTCCTGTAAACATTCAATAACGAATCGGATATTTAGTGCCATAAAGTGAAACTATATTAATGTTCAAACTATATTCGATCAGAGACTAACCCCGTATTCGTATGTATGCTGTTTAATGGAGGTTATTTAAATCGAAGTTCGCCATATTGTTCGCTTCTTCGGAATATGCTGCAAACGAGGCTCCGTCCATTTCCACGGCGAGCCGGTTTCCGTCAACGAGTCGGTGCTGCATACCCCCAATATCCGCCTTGCATTCCGGACACTTGCTCTGTTCAGTCGCACCTCCACATTCTCCTATAGCGTACACATGGTCTAAAAAAAGTTTGGGAACGATTTGCAAGGATCTAGAATTTTGTTTTAATTTCTTGCATGTATCAAATTAAAAACAGTAACTGCAAGTTATACTCAAAGTATAAGACTATTTAAATACTGATCACAGTGATGTCTGACCGCATTTGTAAAATCAATTAAACATTTGTAAAGTCTTAGAGGCGAATTTAATTAAAAAGAACATTTATTATGCGGTATTCATTGAAACAAAGAAAGCAACTCACTATTTGGACATTTGAACCAGTGTCCTTTTGATAAGCCAATGGCCTTGACGATTTCCAGCCTCTCATCTTCAGAAATACCAAGTCCATCAACTGTGACATGTTCTTTCAGTTTTTCTATGCAGCTTTTCGCTTTGGCTCTGTTCTCATTGGTGAAGTTTGCTCCAGAAAAAAGAAGCCTATTAAGTGTTTCAAGATCAGCTGCAGCTTCGTTGACTTTTCCAGCATTGCGTATCGCTTGTTTGAGTTTTAAATACTGGTGACACGTGTTTCCTCTACTGATCTCGGCCGTGTAGTCTTCTATTTCTTGCTCAGAAAGATGGTCTTTCGGTTTCAGTAAATTGTCAAGGATGTTTGCAAAAAAGTCTACCATGCTTGACTGGTTGTCTTGTGGAGTAGTGGATCTATTTATAGTTTTCAACTTGAGTATCACATCAATTATGGAAAGTGATATCCTATGCTGGTTTTCTAACGTAACCAGCTGGTTTTCTGTATAGAACTTCTTTTCTTTAAGCACTGTTAATTGTAATTCCAGCTGCTTTTTGAATAAAGCTTTATAATGATGCTCAGGGTAGAGTGTACGTACATGATGTTCAGTGTAAATACCAGCCATAATTCCCCGCTGAATTGTTCGATCATTAGGAGTTGCGAACGTATTGGTTGAGTTAATAAGCCTTTCCACAGATTGAAATTTCGCTTCATTTTCACCAATCAGAGTTTGTTTGACTCTCTCTATATCCTGTAGATGCTGATTAATGATACTGCCATATCGCAAGCATTTCCGTATGGGAGTTTTGCAAAAAGGGCATCCTTTCAGCTGGACACTGTTAGCGTTTGTGTCTAGCTTCATGTACTTGTCCATAGCTTTCGACTCAACAATATGCTGACAGTCCTCAAGAAAAACAAATCTAGCGTTCGGATTATCTTCGTCACCAAAGAAGATGGTAGTAACAATGTCTTTGTCACATACCCTGCAAAATGTTGGACAAGGTTCACCGCAAAGACCGATGCAAGCATGTTTACACTTTTTGAGTCTCTTCTTACACGGTTTGTTGCATTTCGGTCTGCTACACGGCTCACTGCATAGTCTTCTGCAAACGTGATGCTCACAATTCCAGGAGCAAGGTTCTCCACATGGCTTACATGGCTCGCCACAGCTCAGGTTACATCGGCTATGAACACATCGGTTTTCACAGCGTGCCGTACATGGGGGACAGTTGTCGCAAGTAGCTTTACACTCGTGACCGCAAATCAGAATTCTTTTGCACTTGGTCGTGCATTGTTTGTGTATCTTTCCTTGAAAGCAAGAACCGCATGTCCCTCTGCAAATATGTTCACATTTAAGTGTGGATTTACAAGGATGTTTACACTGGGCTCTGCCAACCAAATAACATGGAACAACTGCACTGTGGCCACATGTCAATTTGCAGGATATGTCAATGTGACAATTTTCTGTATGTGACTCTCCACAAAGGTTCTGACACGGATGTCCGCAGCTTAATGTCTTCTCACAGGCTTCCCTACAGGCAAATTCTTCTGGGTCCGTTGAGCAAGGCACCCTCTGTTGGTGGCCACATTTCGGTATAATCTTTGTTAGTGGAGCTCGACAAGGTGGGCACTTCTTGTAGCATTTTGCTGGACATTTGTGACCGTGAACACATAAAATCTGGAGACATGGCTTATCGCATTTGTTTGTTTTGTGTTCCGGATCCAGTATATGACAGAACCTTTGACATTTATGGCCACATTTTAAGCGGATGTCGCATACTTTCATACATCCACCTTCGGGAGCTTCTTTAAAGTCTTCCGGTGTCCTCGCAATAATAGCATCATCTCTTGGGTGGTTCTGGCAGAAAAGTTTAAGTCCTTGCCCATACGCTCCTTTCTCTTTCATTTCCTCCGTTATCTTTTCCCAAAGATTTGAATGGGCAGACAGATGCTCGAAGTTGCCAATTACATAAAACCCGACTTTTGCACGGGACAAGGCAACACAAATCCGATTTTCGATGTTCAAAAATCCTATCTTTTTGATAAGATTACTTCGAACTAGAGACAGAATAATCACTTCATTCTCCTCACCTTGGTAATTGTCGACAACAGTAACCTTCACCCCATCAAATTCGTCTTTCGGCATTATGTTGCGTAGACACATAAGCTGGCCGGTGTACGTTGTGAGTACAGTGATTTCACGCTTTTCATACCCCTGCAGTAACAAATACCGACAGAGTGCAACTGCATATTCTGCTTCCTTTTCGTTGCTGTAACTCCTTATATCTTCATCGGAGTTTTCTAGATGTGTGTGACTGATAAGAAAAACATTGGAGGAAACTCCTTTTACTTTCGGATACGCTTTAACGTCATCGTGGTCCTTCAGATCCGGGTAAATGTGTCTCATTATACATGATATTTCTGGTCTCATTCGATGCTGGAGCTCTAGACAATTGAACTTGATCCCATTCTTGACCATACGTTCAAACAACGAAATTTCAAGATTGTATTTTACGGCCAGCTTGTACACCGTCGGGTTTGGTCGTAGTTGTTTGTGATCTCCAATCAGTATCAGATGTTCACATCCTTTGCTCAATGTTGTAACAATGTGAGCCTCAAGAACTTCTGCTGCTTCTTCTACGACGATTATCCTCGGGGCAATATCTCGGAGAACTGACTGGTACCGTGCTGCACCGGAAGTTGTCATGCCAATCACAGAAGCTTGTCTCATGATTTCTTTCTCTTCTTGCCTAAGAGCTTCATTGTAGTGTTCAGAAGCCTCTGCGAATTCAGGTCGTTTCTGTTCAACTCTGTCATAAATATTGCAGCATAGTTCTTTGACCCACAGTCTGTATAGCCTCCAACGTGTTTCTTGATCTAAAAGCCACACATTGCGGATAGCATATGCTTCCTCCTTTGTCATTATGTCCGAGTTAGATATCTTTTCAACTATTGCAGCTTTAAGAAGCTTGCGAAATCTTTCCTCACGTTGTGCTTTCTCGCTCTTGTTATTTCCTCTCTCTAAGACATACGAGTAGAATGCAACGTCATGTCTTCTAATGGACTGTATTACATGTTCTTCCTCTTCTTGCAGTTCACCTGCTTCATCGGTATCAAGTTTCATCTCACGCAACCGCCTACTGGCATCGTCCTCCACCTCAATATGCTCTTTGTGAGTTTTTCTGTTTTCATTCTGACTTTGTTGCCTGCATATATCTTCTATCATTTTGATTCCTAGCCACTCCAATATATAGGAGAATCCCCTTTTATTTACTTTACCTCTGTAGCCTAGTGTCAAGCTGTTAAATAGCAGAACCCCCATAACTGGCTGTAAGACTTCTTCACAAACAATTTCAGTTTTGTATATTTCTATAGATTTTGTCAATTGCAAATTTTGTGTAGTTAGAACTTTTAGCTGCCAAAATGCGTGCTTTCTTGTGCGCTGTAGTCTTCCGAGTACAGATTTGGGTGGGTGACGCGTCTGTCGGTATTTCTTCATATTGAACTTCTCCAAACTCTCACAGCTGCTTCTACCTCCTACTCGCAAAACATCTCCTTTGAAGAACTTCACAATGCCTTCTAAAAACTGATCTAACGCATGATTTGTGAAACACACAATCAACATTGGTCGATTTCCCGAACCGAACCCAGCCCAGACAGTCTTGTTGTGAAGAAGGGTTTTGACAATTTGCAGTCCGATGTAAGTTTTGCCTGTACCTGGAGGTCCTTGAATGATAGCAAACTCTTTTGTCAGAGCGGTTTGAACGGCTTTATATTGAGACTCATCCATGTGGAGAAGTTCTTTCGATGGCCATTTCTGTGGGTCTGAAACGCATATAGCTCTCGCACGTAAAGAAGCCTGGGAAAAATTTAAACTTGACCGATTTTGAACAACATTTCCAATATTCCCCAAACAGAGTCTTCTCTCAGCGTGAAGTTCAACATCAGTATCGACAAGCGGTCTTAAGTCATATGTGGTATCGTCTCGCAAGTAACTTGGAGGATCTACTTGCTTCTCACATTTGACAATGTATTTTTCAAATGGCAGGTCCCCATCTTGGAACGTCTGAAGGCTCGACAAAACATGCCGGTAGGATTCAAAGTAACCCGAAGTTTCCGCCATTCTAAATACTTTGTGAAGCAGATTGTGTGCCGTAAGACCTTCTTGTTCAAATTTCACGACGAAGAATCCATGTTTGATGTCTTTTTCTTCTCTTTCTACGACAGTGGCACAGATAAAGTCTTCGAAGTCGTTATCTGTCAAGCATACAAGCGATCCGAAGATCAGACGCTTACTGAACTTCCACTTCATTCTTTTCAACCCAGGAGTCATCTGCAGTTTCAACTTAAAGCACAGTCCATGCGGAGTGACGACGGGCGCTTGAACTCTGACGTTTTCGTAAACTTTTATGTCAAGTTTTCTCAAGTTTGGTTTTCTGTTACGATTTTCCTTTGCTAATTCAACCAGGTCTATGTAGTCGCTCATCCCGTCTCGTAACGGTCCAATAAAATCTTCTCTTAACAGGCGAAACTGAACGTCCAGGTAATCATGAAGGTCCTCGTATTCGCCATCAATTCTGTTCGCCCTCAAAAATGGTTTAGTTGCTCCCATAATTTCCTTACTGGTTGGCGATATTGGATAATGTCTGAAGTCATCCGGTGGTTTCTTTTCCGGTTTGCGTCCGTGTGGCGTTGGTTTTGGCAACTTTGGTTCTGCATTTATTTGCTCTGTAAAATGATCGTACAAAGATAAAATTTCGTCATCAAAATTATCGTTTTTCTGCAAATCATCAATTACCTGGCTGTATATTGAATGGATTCCGCGGAAAACAAATGTTGATGAGGGGTTTCTGGTTATTTGCCTGGTGATAATATTTAGAGAATGTTTGAGTACTTCTTCAACTCTTTTTTCCACCTGTTCTCCTTCACTCTTTAACACACTCATAACATTATTTACAAGGTAAAGTGTCAGTGTGCTAAAGAAATTATTTTCTTTCAATGTTTCGTACAGTCTGATCATCAAACTGGGTGTTGTCGAGGACATGTATGCCTCGGATATTACCTTCAGAAATAACTCAAGAAAGTCTGTTTCATTCACGGAACGGGAAATACAGTCTTTCAAAGATGGTATTGAACTTGTCAATTCTGATATTATATGTCCAGGGTCTTGTCCTAGTAGGCCCTTCAAAAATGGAAATCCAATCACTTTGTGGGAGGGTTTGGTATTATCTTGATCGCGGCCAATATTCAGGCGCTCTGTCTGTGGATGTTTTCTTTCTTTCGGCCTTACGCCGTTTATTTCTCCTCTTAGCACATGTGTTGTGTGATGGAACAAGCGATTCTTGTCCTGATGGTTATCTTTTACTTTTTCTCCCGGTCTTGCATTCAGGTCAAAGAGCTCGCCTTGTCCCGAAAGTTCTGCAGAGAAACCTTTTCTTTCTTTTGTAGTAAAATCCTTCTTTGCCCTTGGAAACCATCGCGGCTTATTCTCTGAATGCGGCATCGTGGGTTGTTTCAAAACTTGTTCATTCTGTTCTCTTGCTTTAGATCCACTGACAGTTTCTTTTACACCTGTAGTGGAAGGGCGATCTTCTCTATAAAACTTCCTTCTGGAGTCGACACTGCTCGACTTTGGTCTTGCTCCGTTATACCTTGCCTTGCTCCTTCTCGTGACATCTTCCGTATTTTTATCTGTACCTACTGATGAGGGTTTCGTCTCGTCCTGCTTGGTGCGATTGTTAGGTCTGGCAGATTTCGTTCGTTGATGAGTTCTGTGCCACGCGTTCCGTCGTTGTCTGCAAAATATTAATTAAACCAAGGGAAATAAACAACACAAGCTTAAAATTATCCACTATATAGTTTATCGTCCGCTCAATGAAGTTTCCGATAGTTAATAATAAGCTGTATCGCATACAACAAAACATATTGTTCTTGGTCAATAAGTTTTAATAATTTCTTTTGTTTATTTAAGTTTCAACTACATTTAAGATATGGTGAATGGTTGATACCAGTTTGCGCTCAACCCGGGGTTAGGCGGCTTGGTCAGTAATATGCATTTCCATTAAAGCCTATGAACAGGCTCAAAGAAACCTTGCCTGCAATATTTTCATGTTTGTCGTGTTCGGTGGCTTTCTAAGCTCCATTTTCATCAATTATTACTTTGTGTTTTGCGTACAACAACTTTTACCTACGATTCCGTGGTATACGGATATAGACACTGAAATCTGAACAGTCATAATAAGTCATATGTAAAATATGTTACCCGAAATAGAAACCAACATTAAGCATAATATTGCGTTCCGATATATGCTCCTCGGTCAGGCGTTTGCCTGTTAACACTTTCCTTCATAGATACACCTTAACTGCCTGAGCAAACAGTTCCGTGCCGTCTCATCAGGATCTAAATTGTTCGCTTTTTTATTCATTAGGTTATTTCTGACCAAAATGCAACCACTGACCAAAATGTAACCAGTGCAGATCCTGATCAGACGGCACGTGCGTAAAATGCGTATATATGGAGAAAAAGGGTTTAAGGCAGAAATTCTGTGAGAACAATTCCTAACATATATTTAAAGAAGATGAACTGAACATAGGTCATAAATTTTGGTAGACATGTTGAAATGTGAATTCATATTTTACTATTTTAATAAGCCATAGAAAATAGAGTCCCGCGGGTACATCTACCTAAACAATACCCTACGCAGAATTTGTTGTTTTACTTAGCCCATCAACACTTCTTATGAATGAATATTATGTGTCTTTAGTTTTATACCTCTGCTTAGCCTTATTTAAGAAATGTAAGAAAGGCATGAAATTGAGTTCAGTTGGAGATAACAATAAAACAATGATGTAATGAGTTATATTTATGTGTTATCGGTAAATGTTGAAGTTTTAAATAATAGAGTCGATGCCAGAATGTCTAAGATATTAGCTTGATCTACAAAGATCGATTGAGCGGTCGCAATAACTGAATAAATATGTCTCATTTCATGCCGAATAGAGCAGCAACTTATTAGAGTTAGTTGTGCCTTATGTATGTTAACAGTTTTCACTTTTAAGTCATTACTATTACATAAAGCCCTGGAGAATCTTAATGTGTATTATCCTGTTTATACATAAAAATCACTACGAATGTTGGCATGCACCGGCGAGAGGCAAGGCAACGATCTCATACCGATGATTTGAAGATTTTGGAAGATTTTGGAAAAATTACATGCCGGGTTTTTCTACTCATTAAATCTATCTGTATAATACAACATCATAGCAAAAGCTGTATGGTTACACCCCAATTGATATACAATCACAAACCAAAGAAAGGTATTCAATTCAGATTTCAGAATAAGGGGGAATTTATCCAAGTAATAATGATTTGACATACCCCATCCCTTGTTGGGGAATACTGAATACTATCATGTTTGTTCTATATCTAATCACTGAACAACCAGTGAATACAATGTTCAGAAAAGGCGGAGTTTGATTATGATATAAGATATTTGTCTGTATCTGCTACATGACTGTAGAAAAATGACTCCTTTATATCGGTTTAAAAACAATTGATTAAAACACGTTGTATACATGATGTTACGGAAGCCCATTAGGGCCATTTTGAGTTAGAAGTTAGAAGGCAACAATTCTAACTTAGATGTTAGATCTTAGAACTTAGGTCTTAGAACTTAGAATGTAGAAATCTCTTAAAAGCGGGGGACGCCATATTTTCAAGAATATCAACAGCGGCAGGTAGACATGAAAATCGACAACAAGGGGTGAGTTATAATTCATTGATGATATTTTCAGAAGAATTCTATCCAATAGTGTAATTTTGATATTGACAGTATATGTACCAATAAATGTTACGGTAGGTCGCATTTGAGGTGTTTTGTGTGATGTTAAAAGGAGGTGTTTCTAACTCCGCTTCCCGTCAATCAGTCAGTCAGTGAGCTTTATTTTAATATTTATTAATATGTATTATTAGTCTAAGGCTTTCCGATGCAACTCTTCTAGATGGTCGTTTATACACAGGGGCTCCCTGTAAAAATAAATGTCTGTTGCATGTCTTTGTGTAATTACCCCCTTTGTCAAAATTTGGAACGATATTTAAAAAAGTATCATGAACTGTCAGTTGTATAATAATAATTAATACTATCGTTTTTCTATGGAGTATTATAATTTTATTACTTTTCCTATTGCTGTATTTTCTCTGTATTTTCTCTTATCTTTCTTTTCCAGACGACAAAAATGGTCACTAAATGGGCATGGACGTTTGGAATGAGGCTGCTTGTTATTACGCCAGTAACTAGTGTTGTGATCACGGATTTAGCTGTCATTCTCAGAGGGACGCATTAAATAAGACTAGAACTTATTAAGCATAACTTCTTCCATAGCTTATCATACAATGATATTATTTTGTTATTACATATTGTGCATGATAGTAAACTAAGCTTGCGTCAACTTAAGCGTATACTGAAAGCTAACAATTTTGCCCGACGAAAAACACGTACACTTGAGTTGTAGAAATCTAGAGGAGTGTGTAGGTTATTGTTCGATGTGGAAAAAGTTAGTGACTGACTACCGACTTGTGGTGTCTGTAATGAGAAATCGATCTCAAAGGAACTAGTGAACACAAAGCACACCGATTATCACGCCGAAGATATGTCTCGAATGTCATATCTAAACAGCAACAAGACACCCGCAGTAATACGTCATACTACATAGACACATTAAACGAATTTGGCATAGCCCCAAGGCTTCATCGTTGCGATGGAGGAACTGAAAATTCGACGCTAGCACTGCCTCAACTATTTTTCAGATTGAAAATGTTTATTTTTGGAAAGAGTGTAGAAAATCAGCGTACCGAATCCTGTTGGGATTACTTAGTAGACATAGAGTCCACTGGTGTATTTCATTTTGCAAGGATATACTAGACGTAAACGTGTTTATTAAAAGAAAATGTTTTGTCTTATATAGTATTGAAATACCATTTGATACATTTTCTATAGGTGACAAAGGGGCATAATTCTGCAAGAATATTTGATGTTGTGGCCTGTTCTTGGCTCCAAATTAGGGTCATCTGTACATATATAATGGATCGCATAACTAAATGAATCTTAACCGTACACGCGAAAAATAGCTATAAAACTATGTTATAACTAAGGTCTTAGAATAAAGTTGTTAGAACTTAGGCATTAGAACTTAGACATTTGAACTTGGACATTAGAACTTAGACATTAGAACTTAGTTCTTAGAACATAGACATTAGAACTTGGACATTAGAACTTAGACCTTAGAACATAGTTCTTAGAAGTTAGACATTAGAACTTAGTTCTTAGAACTTAGACATTAGAACTTGGACACTAGAACTTAGACATTAGAACATAGTTCTTAGAAGTTAGACATTAGAACATAGTTCTTAGAACTTAGACATTAGAACTTAGACAGAAATTTTAAAAATTCGGTTTTGCTTTTCAAATATGAAGCTTAAAGAAGGTAAAAAAAATCCATTCTAAAACATAAAAACCTATTGAAGTGACAGTTAACTACAAAAATGAAACAATATACTTATCTCATTTGTCACTAATAATAATACCAACACCTCGACAAGAACTTGTCGATGGCATACAGCCTTGTCACACTCAAGAAATAGTTAATACTTACGCTTTGAATACTTTAAATACTATTTATGGCAAAGTTTAATGTAATCTTCAGGTCAAATATTCAAAGACGTGCTAATGTCAGGGATTCCTTTGTATAGACAAGAATAAAAAAGGTCAAGAAATGTTAAAGTTATGGGGAAAAATCAATAAAATTTATGTATTTGTGAATGTGAGCCAAACAGTTAAAAAAATACTCAATTTTAATTTCAAGAACTAAATATTATTTAAGATCACTGTCATTTGTAGGTCATGGCCAAATAATCCAAGTTAAGGAAATTGTTTAAGTAGTCAAGAATTGTTAAACAAGAAATACTCAAGTTATGTTGAGTTTATTTTAAAATTTATGGTAAAACAGCATCGAATAACATAACCACTGCTAAGATGAAGTTGGATAATCTAAAGCAGCCACTTATTCCAACTGCTAGCAGTGAAGTTAGATC
The DNA here is from genome assembly GCA_038501625.1 of Corbicula japonica. Classification (NCBI taxonomy): domain Eukaryota; kingdom Metazoa; phylum Mollusca; class Bivalvia; order Venerida; family Cyrenidae; genus Corbicula; species Corbicula japonica. The sequence goes on along the minus strand of JAZAYU010000030.1, from coordinate 349,747 downwards.
TTCTTAAACAGCCTCTAAGTCCAGTGTAATGAAGCCATTCTCTCGCGTAAATGGCATTGTATTAGGCCAAGTATTCGTCAAATATAAAAAAGAAAGAGAATCATTGTGTGAGTTGCTACTCAATGAAAGCGTGTTATGAAACAACTTTAATGCATGTTCCATTTGATGAATAAAATTTTTTTTGGATGGATTAAGTATGTCACTTTTTGTCACTTTATGCCATTTTATCAGCCCGGGTAATACAGCTTTGCTCCTCAGACTGAAACTGTCGTTCTATAGATTATTTTGTTTCATCATCAGTTCTTTTTTCTGCTCCTTCTCATCAGGTTCCTACAAAGCAGAAAACATATTTTACTTAGTTGGGATAAATTGATAAAAAGATCATTTCCAATTACCTATGTTACACTTTCAATGATAATTTGCTTACAGTCATTTTGATAACTAGCTCACCTCACCTTTTCCCTGGTTACTAAAGTCAGCTGTAACTTTGAAAGTCACTGGTCGCTAAGAATACTTTGTTGGTATGGAATTAATGGTTGCTAAGGAAAAGCAATAGTTGCATTGAAGTCAATGGCCACTGAGGAAAATTGATGGATGCTATGGGTGTCACCTGTTGATAAGAAAAATCAACGGCTACCTGGAGTCAGTTGTTGGCTTGGGAAGTCATTGGTTGATATGAAAGTAAATGATTGCAAATGAAAATAAATGGTTGCTAGGTTGCTTGGGTGACATTGACATTCCCTTGATTGCAAATCCTTTGGTTTCCATAGCAACAACATTAAAAAGACCAATAATCATAGCAAATTATAAAAATCAAACAACTTTTTAAAAGAAATAAATTATTTTTATAACTTTGAAAGAACATTAACCAATATATAATTCCCCCAACTTTTGTTGAAATTCAAATTCCACTAATGGCCTTGGATTTTGTCAGAAAGACAAATGGGCAAATAGACGAACCGACAGGCAGATAGACAGACTGAAAGACGGCTAGATAGCCTGCCAGCTAGCCAGTCAGACTAAGTTTTATCGCAAAAGTCACCTGGTCACAAAATTCTGGTGAGATAAAACTAATCCTGGCACGAAAATTGACTTTATGCGAATGTACACTTCATTTGACCATTACATTTTTATCCTTGATAGCGTTACTTTAGAAACTTAATAGATTTTATACTATTATTCATTTTTAATATGAATCAATGAGTTACACCTTGTTGAATTAGTTTTCGATGCTCACTAAATACAACACCTCCATGTTAAATAATCTTTTATTTTTTCCGAGGTCATTTATTTGCAAATGAGCCGAATGTCTAAATACTCAAATATATTACCTTTGCGTTCCTTCGTTGTCTGTAGAAACCTCTGCTAGATGATGACATAACGTTTATATCTGCCTTTACTTTCGCCTTCCTTTCCCCTTTCTCTGAAGTAAAAGTTCCTCTTCAAATTGTCATCTTGAAGATCTATTTTAGCCGTATTTGGCTAAACTAGTTTGAACTGGCTTTAAAAACCAATTTTGAATTTCGTCTTAGCCAGTTATAGATAGCTTGGTCAATCTATGCCTATTGAAATTGCTTTGTCTCAGCCCTTGAAGTTGTATCGATATCATCACCTGATTTTTAACTAACTAGCTATATCTCACCAATTCTTGAAAATAAATGAAAAGGGAACTTTGAAAGCCATCGAACACGACAAAAACGAAAATATTGCAGGCTCGGTTTGATTGAGCCTGTTCATGGGCAGTAATGGAAATGCATCTTACTGCCCACGCCGCCTAGCCCCAGGTCGGACGCAACTCAATATTCACACCAATAAGCAGTACAATTTTGATCCGGAAGTAAACAAAATATAATTTTGAGAGGGGATCTGAGAATATAAATCCTGCATATCACAGATAACGCCAAAGGCAAAATTAAAAAAGATTGAAGTATATCCTTGGGGTGATTGAACAATATTCAAATCTATATTGGCTGGGATATTGATACCACCCATCTATAAACTGGGCGAAACATTTAAACAAAAGCAATTTTAGAAGTACTTTTAACATAGTACATAAGTATCGTGCTCAACGACTTTCAAAGGACGTAACTGATAACAGCACTGATTGAGTGTACGGGGAGACTTTTTCAGCCGCCACACGGCACAAACAACGCTACTGTGATATAAGACATAAGAAATAAAATAAAAAATAATTAAAATAAGACGTTTATCTCACATCCATCTTCTTGTCTGTCTTCATTATGGCGTTTTCACGTCTAATTTCTAAGTTCTAAGACCTAAGTTCTAAGATCTAACATTTATGTTCGAATAGTTGCCTTCTAACTTCTAACTCAAAACGGCCCTAATGGGCTTCCGTATGATGTAAACCTTATAAGTACTATGTTTCAAGTGCAAAGATGGTCTCACAGATAAAACAACGACTACTTAGGAAATAGAATCTAAAATTGTTTAGATATTTCTAACATTTTGTCGATTTCCTTTCATTTCAATCAAAGAAAAGGAAGATAAAAAGTTATTCTATTTAAACTTTTACTTCTCGTTTAAAAGTGTAAGTTTACAAAATTGTAGAAAATCTATAAGTTTTATCAGTTAAACACCAAGATGATAATATAATAATGTTTATCTACTTCTGGTAAATGTTGCATTTTATCATTATGTCAACATGTAGGGCAATACTTGAGGACATGTTGTCAGTTATCACAGAAAAAAAACTGTCTTTAAAAAGATAACTATCAAATTGACCCTTATGACAATTGAAGCTTTATAAAATTGGTACAAATAAATGTTATTTATAAATCTTTATTATAAATAGGTTAAGAAATGTTAGGACAGTAAAGAAAATATATACCTAAAATATAATAAAAATATAGACCTAAACTTTCATTTAGTTATATTTTTATAGACATGCAAAAACTAAACATCGTTTAAAATGCCAACACGAGTAAACCTGTTTATTTTGTCTAATAAATGTGTAAATTATGAACCATTTTAAAAGTTATGTTTGGCCTCCTGTTTCCATGTCGCGTAAACAAATGACAATAGAATAAATATTTTTGATAACTGTTTTTCTTGACTCTGTAAACTACATAAATACTCGACTCACGCATAAGCCTTATCCCGGTTATCCTTCTCTTGATGATCACCATCCATTTTCTGTTTCTTCTAGTTTTTCAAACTGAAAAAAAAAACAACAACCACAAAACACAATTACTGGGTGCCATCGCATTACATTGTCATCATTTATTTAAAATGGAAGTTGTGGGTGTTCAATATTAAAAAGAAAACATTGGTTTGTAGATTATAAATTAATCTCACACCTGAAAGGTTATGATTTTATAACAGTGTTTTAGTTTGATACAAGATAAACAATTTCTAACTTTCATTTTCCGAAAACACTCAAATAACATGATACATGCAATTGTGTATGATTTACATTAAAGGTCATTACCGGTTTATAATGGATAACAGAAACTCACCGACCTTAACATGTTAAGTTATCTATGTTGATCAAAAATGTTTACTGAACAGATAATGATTTACTGTAAAGGTATTTGATTTTCAAACAATGTGTAACACTAAATTTGTACTTGGCTAAAAGTAAAAACATAAACTGCGATACATAATCGTTTTCTCCTTAGCACACTTATTGCAATAAATCAGTTTTGTGCAAAATTATCAGGTCCGGTTCCAAAAAGTCATTGGCTAGGGTGGGTTAAAGATTTTGAGAGAGAGCGTGAGAGAGAGAGAGAGAGAGAGAGAGAGAGAGAGAGAGAGAGAGAGAGAGAGAGAGAGAGAGAGAGAGAGAGAGAGAGACACACACAGAGAGAGAGAGAGAGATTTCAATAAAATGAACAATAATTCAGTTAAAAGGCTTAGTATATTGAATATATTTTCTTGATATAAAATTGATCTAGTGCATAATCAAACAATTACACAACAGTAGTCAAAGTTTGATTACACTTTATTATTGAGAATTTTTTTGACTCGTCGAGTAATGGCTGACTGGATATTTTTACCCGGGGAGAAATGGTTTACGGGATATTTTGAACTAGGGATAAACGGTTAACTGGATGTTTTACCAGGGGAGTAACGGTTTACTGGATATTTTGATCCAGGGGGAGAGTAACTGTTAACTGGAGTTTTTTGATCAGGGGAATAATAGTTAACTGGATATTTTGACCCGAGGAGGGGGAGTTAACGGTTATCTGCGTATTTTAAGGATGTATGGATGTACATGATATTTTGATCCGGGGAAAACGGTGTACAGGAAATTTTGACCAGGGGAGTAGCGGTGTACAGGATATTTTGAACCGGGAGTAACGGTCTACAGGATATTTTGGCACGAGAGTAACGGTCTGCAGAATATTTTGACCCGGGGAGTAACGGTGTACAAGATATTTTTACCCGGGGAGTAACGGTCTGCAGAATATTTTGACCCGGGGAGTAACGGTGTACAGGATATTTTGACCAGGGAGAGACACTTAACTGGATATTTTGACCCGTGGAGTAATTGTGTACAGGATATTTTGACCAGGGAGTAACAGTTAACTGGATATTTTGACCCGACGAGTAACGATTTACTGGATATTTTGATCCGGGGAGTAACGGTTTACTGGATAATTTGACCCGGGGAGTAACGGTTGACTGGAAATTTTGGTCATTGGAGTAACGGTATACAGGATATTTGACCAGGAAAGTAACAGTTAATTGACAACATTAAATAGTTTGTGACCAGGGGAAGTCCTGGGGATATCATATGACGGATTATCAGTTGGGGGCCAGGCTGGGTAGTGTGCGTTTGTTGCGCGTCAGCCACTGTGGGGTAGGTGGGGCTTAATCCATGCAATACGCTGCTTTGAAAACCTATAAACTAACTACTAATTAACAGCTCATCAGTGAACACGAGGCAACTGAGGCGTCGGAGTAGCTCATTATTGTAGTTGTGTTATTTCAACGGACAGAATTTAACATTTTGTATAATGTCCTGAAAGTAAAAAAAAGTAAAAAATCGATGAATTGAAATAAATGTCTCAACAAATCACAAAAAGCAGACATTGAAGTAAAACATTAACACGTAATGTATATTTTATCGCTTTACATTTGGAATGTAGACTCAGTGCATGTCCAGTTATGAAATGTGGATGTTAGTAAAAAAGAAACTCGTACCTGAGATTTGAGACATCATTTTGTTTTAAATATTAACATTCACCACACTAAATTAAACTAAATTCTTAAAGTATAAATACTTTTTTGCTCATCTTGAGAACGTAACAGCCGGTTCTTTTCTAAAATCTATGAGTCAGTATTTTCCGAAAATGATCCTATCACAAATATGGCAACTCGTACAACTTTAGATTTTATAACGGTATTGATTATCTCCCTTAAGCGTTTGACCATTAAGAACCTGAATAAATAAGTCAAATCGGGCTAAAATGTGTTGCGATCACGGATCTACTGATCTCCAGCACTTTGCATTTTAAGATTTTCTATGTGGATTTATATATTTGTTGGTGTTGCCGTTGATATTTTATTCTTATATATTTGAAATGTCTTCATATGTTGCTTGTACGATGAGAAACCGTACCAGTTAATATTAATAAAATATTCTGAGACTCCTTCTTCTATACAGTATTTGCATGAGATAATACGCCATATGGAACAAGTCTTCACATACAACAGTATATCATCTATAACTAAAGACACACAATACCACTTAATGTTTACCATGCTACCCACCTGCACGAGACTGCATATAAAAGCACGTTGCCATTTGTCGTTCACTCCCCCCTCCCCCCGCATTAAACCACGTTCGCGTAACCTATGCTGTCAGGCTCTAGAGGTCTAAGCTAATTGCTTATAAGGCCATTTGGCATACCAGCTTTTACATGGTGGAGGAGGACCCCAGGTGCCCCTCCGGGCAATTTTCAGGCCCGAGCGGGCACCTGGGAAGAATCACCGACATTCCGCAAGCTATCTGGCAAGCTTCCTCACATGAAAGATCTTGACCCTGGTAGGTCTCGAACTCACAGCGGTGATTCTCAGTCGTAAACCGTAATCACTCTGCCACGGAATCTCCAAATTATATTATAGTTTAAACTATTTGATATCTATAATTTGTCTGACTGGCTACCACAGTGTCGATTTTGTTAACTTTGAGGTTCGCGATTTGAATTTATTCTAAACATGCTGGAATTTTTATAGATGCCAAAGGGAAAAAGACATCGCATTGAGGTAGAGGAGGCGTATCCTCTCTAACTGGGGCACCAGAGAGTTCAACTGCAGGGAATGTCTCGAGCGGGATGGTCTCATTGTCTGTTGATCAACTGTATGATGTGGCCAGGCGGGTGGCGAATCACTTTGGTGATAGCCAGAATCACGGAAGTCCGCTTTTGGAGGGACCTAGAGATTGGATCTTAGGGTTGCTGCATCCAGGGTCATTAGCCGAGGCTGGTTAACATATGACGAACAGTTCCGGTACAAACAGGCACGTAACCGTAACATGCCTTGGGGCAAAGTAGACCAAGAATTATGGTTATTGTATGTTCACTTCTCGCCAAGCATGCAGTCTTTGCAGGGATCACTCTGACAAGAAAGAAAATGCTATGATTATGAAAGGTTAATGTTCAAAGGAAATTGCGTTTTTTCACACAAATGTATGCACTGTTACAAGGAGCATCGCAGTAAATTTTGCAATGCCCACTCCTCTGGGCCAGATCATTAAATTTAATGTACACTGTTCGTTGATTAATAGGGGAACCTTAAATGAGAATGTGGAAGTTCTCACTCAAGCATTTGTCATAAGAAAACTATCAATGGCTTAGAAAGTTCATAAGCTTGGAAAGACAATAGACTTCTGGTAACATTTGAATTTTTGCAGCTGTTGATTACGGTATCGCTTGCAGTCTGTCGAAATCTGACTAGCTGTCTTTGAAGGCTATTTTTATTTCATCATATTTCGGCTTGTTAAGTCTCAATAGTAATGCAGCTACACATCTTATATAGGTGGCGGATTTATTCGATATCCATTAATTCCTAAGAGATCTCTGTCTGTTTTAACATGAGGTTCTACCATTCTTAAGTAATACCATTCTCTGTATAGGTTACAACAGGCCCTTCAATTATTCGTCATTATTTCAACAGACTGGAGAGTATGGGCCGTGGCTCCTCTTGGACAATAGAGATTTTGCTTAACACTAATAATTTTTGTTTCTGTCTTGCCCAGAAGTTAGTTTCTACTATTTCGGTGGCGATATGGCAATAATTACGTACGGATGTTGCCATGTGGCGGTTAAGTTGTCGCCACCAGCCTTTCGCAATATAATTAATAAGAAGAGGACCAAGTGTGCTTCTGGTCCCAGGGCTACTTTCTTCTCTATCTAAATTGAGTTTGTTATTAGCATATTATTCTGGTAAATTGTTGGAGCCATGGCCCATTCAAAATAAAAAAATAACTTTTACTTCAGTATTTGTATTGTTCTTTAAGGAATATTTCCACTTGTAAAATAGTTTCAGCGTTACCCGTTTGAACGGGTTACAAAAGGGAATAATACGGTACGTCTCAGGTCGGTAGAACGTCTTTTAGGTTTACCTCTTTTCGTTTCCGGATCTGTATAAAACAATAGGTTTTATTTGAGTGTCTGTAAAATTGGAAAATTTAGTTTGAAGTTATTGTTTATTAAATATTTTGTTATCCCGCCCAACACACCCTAGAGATCAAGTTTAGTTAAAATATTTATCAGTACTTTATGTTGTTTGATTTTCTTGTTGCACTGTGCTGCTTTGTCTTCTGATTTTTTTTCAGGAAGAAAAACAAAGAAGATGCAAACGTCGCAGCTCCTAGTATTGTACGTCTGCTTAAAGAAGTTCGCTTTGAAATTCTGGAAACCGTGGGAAGTTTTGTGTATTGACGTTGAAAAGTTCTTCAATTTGTTCGGAATACTGCTTGACCCGTGATATCTCTACTTTTTTCAAAGACATAGTCTCTGGTGAGCGGTTAAGTTGTCGCCACCAGCCTTTCACAATATAATTTATAGGAAGAGAACCAAGTGAGCTTCTGGTCCAAGGGCTTCTTTCTTCTCTATCATAATTGAGTTTGTTGTTATTAGCATATTATTCTGGTAAATTGTTGGATCCGTGGCCCTTACTCCCATTCAAAATAAAAACAAACATTTACTTCAGTGCTTGTATTGTTCTTTAAAGATTATTTCCAATTGTAACTGGTGTACTGTTCCACATTATATCCGGTGTACGGTTCCATATTATATCCGGTGTACGGTTCCATACCGTGACACCGTGACTTGTAATGGAAAAAGAGAGCTGCCTAATCCGCTGTTCTAGATCGTGCCACACATTCGTCTTGTGTACGAAACAATTCTAACTGGGTCGTTTACATTTATGGAAGAAGAAGAAGAAGAAGAAGAAGAAGAAGTAGAAAAGTAGAAGAAGAAAAAGAAGAAGAAGAGGAAAAGGAAGAGAACGAAGAAAAAGAAAATAATTAGAACGAGAAGAAACAAGAATATGCCATTTCAAATCAGCTGTTAATACCCGGCGTACGATGACAGACATGTCAGACAACGGTGTGTTTCGATTGAATACCCTAGTAGTCTGAGTAAAAATCAAGTCATGTCTTTTTACCGAAAACAACATAATCATTTTTCGAAAACATCATTGCCGCGTCATCCACTTGTCCAATTTTGATTTTTTCTATTTTTATTTTATTATCTGATCTGTTGTGACTGCATATCTTTATACCGTTACTGCACATAGTTGAACTTCAGAAAATAATAAGAGTTAAACTAGTTTATAGACAAGTACCTCCGTGCCGACTTGCACGTTCGTGGTTATCTTTTTAAGGGCTGCGTACAGTCGTTATTGCTTTATCATTGATAATAGAAATATTAATCAAAACCTCAAAATTGTTCAATAAATCTTTGCATATTTAATGTTTGAAATCTATCTGTTTTTCAAACGCTAAGAAATGTTGGTATATAAAATATAGCTAGATCTAAAAAATCGGTCAAGTTTTATTAATTTCCTAACATAAGGACTAATCAACTCAAAACATCACAAATGACAGAATATATTTCTGTACGTATCATAATACTCATATGGGCATTGTATTGTTTAGTTTTTATTTTTGTGTTTCCATCACACATGATAAACCTCACTCATGTTTAAGGTCTGCAAGTTGAGCCGTTTAAACATTACCTGTCTAGTCAAATAGTATGGGTAAGAGAAGCATGAATCAGCGATGTACAACACAAGTATTGGCTTTGTAAAAAGCTAGACAGTCATTAGCATAGCTTTTCAACCAAAAGGACAACAGTTTGATTTGAAATGAGACAACTTTGAAAGTAAAATGTTAGCTAATATTGGTTTTCATATCTAAAAATGGTTTACCTTTAAATATATATTTCGTCTTTTGAAGGAGCTGTATTCAAGTTGGTGATAAATCTAAGCAGAAAAAGGGAAAACAGTTCAATTATTGTTTTTGTGTGATAGAAAATGTTAGAAATCGGCAATTACGATTTTGTGAATGTATTCAAAACATTATATCGTATGTTTAACTCACCTGTCATATAAATGCGCAACTTGCGAAAACCATTAATGCCAAAAATCATTATCCGTTTATCGTGTATTGTAAACTGTCGGAAATATTTCCTAAAACGAATGAAAATTTGCTGAGTGATTTCATGTTTATTCAAGAATAGGAATAACACGGTATGTACCCAGATAATGAGAATCGCGGATAATGATAGGTTGTGAGAATAATGATAGATCGCCAGGTCGGAGTAAACACCATGGAGAGGTCGGTTATTGTATGAATTTCGTGTTATTGTGATCTAATACTTATCTTTTGCGATAGATTACAATCAAGCGATGCCCTAGCCTTCCTTTCATACCCATACATTTGGAATCGGCCTTCAGATAAAGTAAAACAAAGGAAAATAATCACGCAACATTCCAGATTTCTACAAAAAAACTACATATTATGCCCATTTAAAATAAATTTAAACATGTCTTTTTGTAAACGACACTGCTGTTATCAAAGCCCAAACATCGACAATCAATATGCCACCCAGCTTTAGCCAGTATTATGAGTATATTCCTTAACAAACATCTTTTTTCTGAGGCACCTGAAGCAAATTGGATAATGGTGATTCGCCTAGAAAAAGTGAATGGATAATGTAAATTCTTAACTGGATAATGGTATAGTTTCCCTTATTTCAACCTTAATACTATTTATTCTATTCTTTTTTGCATGTTCCATCTCTTTCCGCAAACTGCTATCTTTATGAAACAATACCACCAGCTCTAGTGACAAGATAAATGACCCATTTATCTTAATGATCTCCCGAAAAAGCATAATTTCTTTCTGTCCCGAAGGCATCAACTAAGAACTAATCCAAAGCCTCTTAATACCCGGGTTAAGCGAATCTGTATTTGTTGGTGATAAATACATTAGTTAATTACTATAACTATTATGGTCTAAGATGCGTATTCACGTAATGGGAGCCAACCGCTATACATAAGAACGCTTTTGAGAGTGGCGTCCTTTGCCAATTGGGTAGTTACTTTTAAAAAAATGTATCAATTAAGTAGCATGATTTAGTTGTGGTTTATATTATTTGTGCCAATATGCAAAACTTAGGCCTTTAATTGACTGAAAAAGAGCGATTTTCGCAGAAATTTTAGTCTAATAAGTACATGTCATGATCTGGTGTGAGAGAAATTTATTTGAGTAACGCTTAACAAGTTTGGATTTAAATGAAAATTTACTCCTACCCGGTTATTTGAATATTGTGTTAGAAGATACTACACATCAAAGTGCTGTTTAAGTTTAAATGCATCGTCAGAGTTAGCTAGTAGATAAAACAGATAGCCAATAAAAAGTAAATTTTATGCATGCATAAATTGTCTGTTTGTCTGTGTTTAAGTTAAAATAGCACCGAGCAGGAAAATGATTTGGCTAGTGATGGTGGTTACAAAAGCAACGCCCGAGATAAAAACCACATCACCTGCTAGAGTCTAAAAGATCTATTCATGAATGTGAAGATAAATAATATATATTTTAGATATTAAATCGCGAGATACTACGATATTCTATTGGGGACATTGTTAGCTAGTAGATAAAACAGATAGCCAATAAAAAGTAAATTTTATGCATGCATAAATTGTCTGTTTGTCTGTGTTTAAGTTAAAATAGCACCGAGCAGGAAAATGATTTGGCTAGTGATGGTGGTTACAAAAGCAACGCCCGAGATAAAAACCACATCACCTGCTAGAGTCTAAAAGATCTATTCATGAATGTGAAGATAAATAATATATATTTTAGATATTAAATCGCGAGATACTACGATATTCTATTGGGGACATTGTTGTTTCTCCTTTCGACCTCTTGAGCGAGATCACAAATCAACGATGCTAGATCGCTTTGGCGATGCGTGGTCGCGAAAATACGATTCGAGGTCGCGAAAGTACGAGGACACGATGATAATATATTAGCGTGTTTTCGTGGTCTTGACGGCCTAAGGCTGGACATCAAAAACGTGAAAAAGCAGGCGAGAACGCGATACATCGATGCTTAGTCGCGAAAGTAAGCGGCCAAGACCCGATTTAAATATCGCGTTCTCGCATCGTACTTTCGCGACCGCGCATCGTGTTATCGCGATCTCGCATCGTTGTTTCGTGTTCTCGCCGAAGATGTCGACAGCGACAGTCACTGTCGTGTAACAGCTGCCCTGTACCAAATAGTGGGTACCCTGTGGCAGTCCGCAAGATGGCGACCAGTTAAGCGACGATGTGCTATATTGTTTCCAATTTGTATGCATATTGTAAGGTATAGACTTGTATACTTGGATCATACAATGAAAAGGATTGTTGATCGATTAAATGATTGCTTGTTTTATTGCCCGTGTGTCTGTTTGACCCTGTAATTGATAAAAATAAATGACCTTATAGGCTATTTCAAAATTGGCTTTTTATTCTATGACAACTTTGTTGTTCTCGTAATATGTGATATCCCTTTGAAGCGCCTCTAATTGCCTATCTTGTGGTATAACTATTAAACTGAACAATTATTTTGTTTTTAAGAAAATGCGATTCAAACAAATTGTTGTTGGTACCCTGTACCGCCCCTCGGATTTTAAGAGGGTACCTTGTATAGCCGTTGGATTAGTGTCGGAAAAGGTACCCTGTATGCCATGTATGGTCTACTATTTAAAAACGTCATAAATACAATGAAAAGATGCATATGTTTTGTAATGATCACAGTGGATAGCAAAAAAGGACTATATACAAGAGTTATTAAAATAAAATAATTTTATCTGAACATTTCAATTAGGAGAAACACTAAAACTCCACCATTATCCATTTCATGAATATTTGAATTTCCCATTATCAACCGAGCGAATCCCCATTATCCAATTTGCTTCAGGTGCCTCAGAAAAAAGATGTTTGTTAAGGAATATACTTATAATACGGGCTAAAGCTGGGTGGCATATTGATTGTCGATGTTTGGGCTTTGATAACAGCAGTGTCGTTTACAAAAAAAACATGTTTAAATTTATATTAAATGGGCATAATACATAGTTTTTTTTGTAGAAATCTGGAATGTTGCGTGATCATTTTCCTTTGTTTTACTTTATCTGAAGGCCGATTCCAAATGTATGGGTATGAGAGGAAGGCTAGGACATCGCTTGATTGTTATCTATCGCAAAAGATAAGTATTAGATCACAATAACATGAAATTCATACAATAACTAACCTCTCCATAGTGTTCCTCCGAACTGGCGATATATCATTATTCTCACAATCTATCATTATCCGCGATTCTCATTATCTGGGTACATACCGTGAATAAGAAGCGATAACAATGACATATCTAGTGAGTTATCTACCACTAGACTCGTAAAGAATTCTGATATGAACGAGTGACTGTTTTAAAGTATTTAGATTGTTTCATAATGTGTGTAAAAAACGCCCTCCACCGCACTCCCCCCCCCCCCCCACACACACACACACAAAAACAACAAAAAGCAACCAAAACAACAAAAACAACAACAAAGCAACAAAAAACAAAATCCTCACTATTTTATCTGCAGTTTTCGCTGCAAGTCATCGGCTAGAAGGGACCGTCGGTAGCGTGTTATAACGTGTTTGCGATTTGTATTTGTTCAAAGCATTCTTATGTGAATTTAAAAACCAAATGTTGGTTTAACCATGTTCAGGGAAAATGCAGACCAAGATGTTTGGACGACATTTAATTTACTCCAAAAACAAGAACCAGAAGTGCTGACAGATCAATAACTGTGGTTCGGTCATAATGGCGAAATGCCCTTCCTAGAGACCTAAAAATTACAAGACGTACAAGAAATGAAATCACTATCAGATAGGAACTGAGCACTTATTTGTTTAGAATGTTTTACAATTAAATATATTACCTGTTATTTGTGTGATATTATTTGTGTGATAAGACTTCGTAAATACATATGTAGCTGATGAATAGTAGTATGATGCGCAATAGAATATGGTTCAATACTTTTTGCGCTATATAAATATATTAATTTTGTAGATGTATTCGTTATACTGATAAAAGGTATATAGTTATCGAACATTTGATATCATCTTAAACTTCAATCGTGCGATTTTCAGAAAAAAGTCTGAATTGTTGCCAAACTTGTTACTTTTACACTTGAAGTCCAATGGAATGGCTGCATTTTTAATTTGTGTGTTTAATATCGTGGTAGAGCTTTAATAACTAAGAAAAGGAATTGTGTTTTTAATGACTCATTTTTATAATCAAAACATAAAAATCAGCAGGTCGTTAGACAGAATCAGTGTCTTGCCCCAAACAGTGGTATCCATGGTTACGGAATAAGAACATGTAGCGACATCAAGAAACATACAAAGATGTTCATCCCCGTTCTATGAGCTTACTTTTGCAGCCAATGGATGAAAAGATTGAACAAAGAAGGTACGTCTTTTAAAAATTTGTGAAGAAAAGAAAAGTTAAATAAAGTACTCTTTATGAATTATCAGTCTTATTGAAATAAGTTCCGCTACTGTAATAAAGTGTCAGATGGAACCCAAACAAGCCATATTAATAATTACGACTACCGATCAAAACCTAAACCAGTCAAAATGATTGTTTCACATATGTCGATGTCGTTGAAGTATGAGGAGAAGGCTTTTACTATGGTCGCTGTCTATTTTCATGGTAACAGATGTGTTTACCAGAATGAGATGCATTTACATTCCTTGATTTATAAGCATAACTCTATGATTTTAACGTTGTCATAGGTAATATGATATGCATTTTCTTTGCAGGAAACTATTTTTAAGACACTGCCACTGCGTTTTTACTTGTTGTTTCTTGTTCATTTCAAAACTGGAATGTGTCCCTCTGTTTGGTCAGGTTAAAGGTCAATTTAACATGATTGGTCAGTTCAGAGGTCAAGTTACATGACCCTTAACTTGGTTCTGTCAGAACGGATAATTAGTTCAGTCGTTTGCGCGCCTGCCTCTGAGTAAAGGGATCGCTGGTTCGATCCCCCGCTGCTTCAACTCAAATTACTAACAGTTTTTCGGGGTTCAGTATAGTGATGGCACTTAAAAGAACCAAGAACGATTCTTGAATCGGAGAGTCCTCTGTATCTCGCACTAATATCCAAACCATAAAGTGACTAACTCTGTTCTGGAGGCGTCGCTCGTATGTGCTTCCTGTAGCGACGATAAATAAATCAAAATATGCACACACTGAGACCCTCTATTCGTTACCAGATTATTTTATACTTAAGGGTTGCCGCATAAGACTTATTGAATTCGACGAAACTATAATAACCTAAAGCTTTCCGACTTCAATGAAACTTTCTGATAGCCTGAACATGTGAAAAGCGCTTACATGTAATAGCGTTTATTAAGACCAAGTTTTATTGAACTGCATTTTGTCCTAAGAGAGAGCTTCAGTTTTTACCGATCACAGATCAATAAAAAGGTGCAATATCTTAATGGCAAAATACCAAATTTTTCATATGAATCATGTTATCCATGTGAGATATCATGCCAAATCAATATGATAATGATTATCCTGCTTTTACCTTATATATCAATAACCGCTCGGTCCACCAGCTTCAAATGTCATATTCAAGCTGTACAGCTAATGTAAAGTCGCAATCAACAGATAAATAGCTACAACATAATTGCAAGCAAATCTCGTTTTGAAGCGAAAAGTAGATTTTCTTTGCACGATATTACATTGAAAGTCACATTTATTGTTGGCAATGCGTATAGGTGTAATGATCTGAACACCTATCGTGGTAATTAAATATTACCTCACAACATTAAAACATACATGATAGAAAAAAGAGGTATCGTGATAACAAGTATTAAAGATTAAACTTTATACAATACAAGAAATGTAATTAAATACTGCAATCTTTATAATTAATAAATGATATTGCCTCTACTGGGGAGCGAACCTGTACCGAACGGCGACAGCACCTAGCCATGCAATTCCGATTACGCTACCGACTGGTCTAGCTGGGACAACCCTCGGTCCCCCGAAAATAAGGTTGATCAGATAAACCTTATAAACGCAATTATCACTGTCTGCATGGCATCGGTAACCGATTATTTACTCATAACAGAACTATAGCGCTACATTGAATTTCAAATGATATTGCCTCTACTGGGGAGCGTACCTGTACCGTACGATGACAGCGCCTAGTCATGCAATATCGATCAAGCTACCGACTGATCTAGCCGGGTCAAGTCCCAAAATAGTTGATCGTATAGCCCTGATAAACGCAATCATCACTGCATGACATCGGTAATAGATTTTGTACTGATAACAGCAATAAGTTTTATTCACGAATCGAGAGTGAAAACCAAGTGCAACTTAATTCTGAACCTGTTACAATTTATGTACAAAATTCAACGGGAAAAATATTTTTTACCGCCAAACTTTCTTATATTTGAAATAGGAAGACTGGCGATGAAAACTCTCGACAAGCTGATTCCGTGAGAACGAGATCGAGTCAGTCAAATGAATATCGAGATAAGACCAGACACAATCTGGAGGAAAATACTGACTTTCCTACTGATCTTTCCGAAAGAAAGGCTAACGACCATGAACACATGTTAACAAATGTGAGACCATCTGGGAGAACAGGAAACCAACGCGATATGCTTCTTGATGATTCTTGTGATGAAGACGCAACTGTGGAATTCAAGCGAAATACGCTACTTAATGCAGGAAGAATGCAGCATCAGTCGATACTATACAACAGAAAGTCACACAAAGATAAACAGCAAACAAATAACGTCAGTAACTATATTTCCAAAAGGAAAAATCGCAAACCATATTCCTGTGACGATTATACCGAGACACAAAACTACGATGACCATCCTGGTACTGAAAAACAATTAAAGCGATTTGGAAGTGCAAGTTCACGTTCTTCGAATTCCGAAAGAAATAGGAACAACGATGAGGTACATATAAAAACAGACCTTAGAAAACGTCAATCATTTGCACAGCATCCAGTGGGAACAGCAGACAGTTGCAGGCCGAAAACATACAGACAAAATGCTTTTTCAGGTGTTTCTGATAAACAAATTGAATCAAAAAGCTATAACGACAAAAGTAAGAATGCTCCCAAACGAGCATATGGGTTTCCGTTTCTAAAAAATCTCATAGGAAAAGATGCGACCTATATTATACTGGAGCTAACAAACAATACTTCGTCATTAAGAGATTGTGTTGAGCGCACGTCGCAAGATGAAGAATTTCTGGAAGTATTTCTTGAAGTTCTTTCAGAAGCTTTCTCATCTCGGTCAACACCAAAACTAATGGCAGGTCTTTACGATAACCTTAGGGACTGTGGATTTTTTGAAACTGTTATGGTTTATCTTATTGATCTATTGGCCAAGATAACAGACGAATCGTTTTCTGGAAAAACAGTTGAACGAAAGCTAAGGAACATACTTCAAATAATTGTTGAACAGATAACCAGAAACCCGTTGTCATGTTTCACGTTTATTAGAATTCACACTATACTTGGGCAACTAATTGAAGGTTTGCTAAGGAGAACGAATCTTAGTGACGAAATAGTTATGTCATACCAGCTCTTCACAGAACAAAAGAAGAAGGTAGAAAAGGAGCATAAACTGATGGCAGGAGTCAATAAAAAACCGAAGCCACCTGATGATTTTCGGCAGTATTCAGTCTCCCCTATTCCAGCTGAAATTACTGGCTCAGTTAGACCATTTCTTAGACCCAACAAGGTGCAAGGGGAATATGAAGACCTAGATCATTATCTCGACGTGCAATTTCGCCTGTTAAGAGAAGATTTCGTTGGTCCATTGCGCGAAGGAATATCAGAATATATAAGAATAACAAATAGGAAAAATAATGGAAACCAAGATAGGTCAAAAGCTCTGAATAAATTAGATCTTAAAATTTATGAAAATGTGAAAGTTCATGCTCCAGTGGTAACAGAATTCGGTTTATGCTACAAGCTTCAACTTGAAATGACAGAGTGGCTGGCGAAAACAAATTGGGCATTTAGTAAGAGACTTATGTATGGCGCTTTATTTTGTCTCACAGATGGAGATTTCAGTTCATATTACCTGGGAACAATAGTTGGAAGAGACGAGATGGACATACGGAAAGGGTTTATAACTGTATATTTCGAAGACGAAGGTATTGAAACGCATGTCATTTTGCAAAAGAATTTCAAGATGGCGGAAACCACAGCTTATTTTGAATCATATCGACATGTTTTGTCCGCTCTGCAGTCGATCAAACCAGGCGACCTCCCGTTTGAAAAATACATTGTTTTCTGTGACAAAGAGGTCAGTCATCCAAAATACATAAAACCTGGCGTTACTTTTGATCTAAGACCTTTAGCTGACCAAAAAGCCATTTTACACGCACATAAAAGTCTCCACACTATTGGAGAAACAACTAAAACAATATGTAAGAACGTCTTTAAAGATGAATCAACACCTGCGAAGTCTGTGCCCGTTCTAGAACTTGACAAATGGCCAGGTAAAGAAATTCTTAACCTTGACGAATCCCAATACAGAGCTATTCAATCAGCCCTTACGCACGAGTTTGCTATTATCCAAGGCCCACCAGGAACGGGAAAGACATACGCAGGGCTTCAAATAATAAGAGCACTTCTGCATAACAGTTCCGTATGGGCCGAGGGCGGAAAAGGAGTCAGTCCTATTCTTATTGTCTGCTTCACAAACCACGCGTTAGATCAGTTCCTTGAAGGTTTACTGGCATTTTATAAAGGTGACGTACTCCGAGTAGGCGGAAGAAGTGAAAGCCAAATAGTAGAAACTTGCAATCTTAAACGTTTTAGACAGATAAGACATCCATCAAATTCAACACTTGGAAAACTTAAGATTAAAAAAGAAAATGCCCTCCAAGAACTCACAACACAGACAAGAGAAATAAAACAGATATCGAAAGTCATAGAACTTTATAACAAGGAGATTATTAGCGAAGACAGAATGAGGGAAGTCATGGGAGAAAAACATTACAAAAGTCTTGTTGAAGATATTGTAATACATCCAAAGAAAGAAAGGAAAGTATCTTACATGGTAAAATGGCTTGGAATCAAACGCACTATCAACATGTTGAAAGCACAACTTCCCAAAGAAACAGAAGACGACGAAGACAAATA
Source organism: Corbicula japonica (assembly GCA_038501625.1). Lineage (NCBI taxonomy): Eukaryota > Metazoa > Mollusca > Bivalvia > Venerida > Cyrenidae > Corbicula > Corbicula japonica. Next base: position 331,052 of record JAZAYU010000030.1, on the reverse strand, counting down.
TGTAGAAGTGGAAAACGAACGAGTACGACAAACAAGAGAGTATATGCTGGATATTAATGAAGACCTAGCACGAGATGCTGACACAATTTTCATAACGCGAATCCGTGAGCAGTCGGTTGCATTTTCTGAAAATGACATTACTGAAACAACAAGAAACTTGGAAGATGAGGGTTTCTCAAAGAAGACAATCGAACAGTTAAATAAGGATATCCAAATACTGATCGAAAGAAAAATTAGCGAACCTGATATCATGCGACAAGACGAAGTTGATGCAGTGCAAAACGTTTGGAAAATGGGTCATCACTCTAAATGGCGACTGTATCGTTACTGGATCGTGAAACTCTGTATGTCAGAGTGCAATAAGATAGATGAAAGGCGACCGCAGTTCGAAGAGGCTGGGGAACGCTACAGGGAGGCCATGATGCAAGAAGATAAGGAGATTATGCGCCAAGCCGCGGTTATTGGAATAACAACATCGGGTGCAGCAAGATATCAGTCTGTTCTACGGGACATACGTCCGAAGATTATTGTTGTGGAAGAAGCAGCAGAAGTTTTAGAAGCACATATTATTACGACACTTAGCAAAGGATGTGAACACCTGATATTGATAGGAGACCACAAGCAGCTTAGGCCAAAGCCGTTTGTGCACCGGTTGGCAGTGAAGTTCAAATTGGAAATATCACTATTTGAGCGCATGGTAAAAAACGGCATGCCGTTACAAACTCTTGAACTTCAGCATCGGATGCGACCTGAAATTTCTGCTATTGTGAAACATATCTATCCTCAATTGCAAGATCACGGAGACGTTTTAACATATCCGATTGTTAAAGGGGTAGCAGCAAATTTGTTCTTGATAAATCATCATGAATTGGAGTTAAATGAAGGAAACGTAAAGAGCTACTCCAATTTATTTGAAGCGAGATACGCTGTGTCGCTTTGTCGATTCCTACTTATGCAAGGTTACACAAGAAGTCAGATAACCATTCTTAGCACATACACTGGTCAGGTGATGCTCATACGCAGAAATATGCCAAGGGAGGAGTTTCAAGGCGTTCGTGTCACTGTTGTTGATAATTATCAAGGAGAAGAGAATGACATTGTCATTTTGTCTTTAGTTAGAAGCAATAAGGGAGAAAAGATTGGCTTCATGAAAACTGAAAACAGAATCTGCGTAGCATTATCTCGAGCAAAAATGGGATTTTATGTTATCGGAAATTTTGATCATTTAGCTGCACACTCTTTGCTTTGGAAAGAAATCACTAACGAAATGAAGGAAAGTGGGCATTTTGGTAATGGACTGAAGCTATATTGCCAGAACCACCCTCAAGATGGCGGGTTTATTGCAAGCAGTGCAGATGACTTCAAAAATGCCCCAGACGGAGGATGCACGAAAATGTGTAATACACGGCTGAAATGTGGTCATACCTGCACGAGGAATTGTCACGTTCTAGACACGAATCACGCGCTAAATATTTGTAAAGAACCGTGCAATGAGGTGTGTGATCTTGGACATAAATGTCCTAATGTGTGTAACATGTGTACAGTTAAATGCGAACCATGCCAAGTATTTGTTCCAAAAGTGATTCCACGTTGCAAGCATGAGCAAATGGTTCGCTGCTTCGTAAATCCGGATAATTACATCTGTCAAGCGCCATGCGAAGAAAAGCTTCCATGTGGTCATGGATGTTCGAACAAATGTGGGGACTCTCATACAGCCACCTGTGAAGAAATGATAGATTATACTTGGCCCTGTGAACACACGGCTAATATAAAGTGTTTCGAAAAGAAAACGAAACTTTGCCCCCATCCTTGCGAAGATATCCTTAAATGTGAACATGTATGCAGTGGAACATGTGGGGTGTGCTTCAGGGGTAAGATCCATCAGCAGTGTCGAAATAAATGCAGAAAGATTCTCGTTTGTGGACACGAATGCAAAAGCGTATGCAACAACTGTCCGCCTTGTACCGAACCATGCCAAAATAGATGTGTACACAATAAGTGTGTCAAAACATGTGGGGAGCCCTGTTTTCCGTGTAAAATGCCTTGTACTTGGAAATGTGAGCATTTTAAATGTTCAAAGTTATGCAGTGAGCCCTGCAATCGACGTCGCTGCAATAGGCCTTGTAAAAAGGTGTTAGAGTGTAAACACAAATGTATCGGTTTCTGCGGAGAACCGTGTCCTCCTCTGTGTAGAAAATGCCACAGGGAAGATGTCAAAACTATCTTCTTTGGTGACGAAGACAAACCCAACGCCCGATTTGTGTTTTTAGAAGATTGTGGCCATATTTTTGAATCCTGGGCTATGGATAAATATATGCAAACAACAGATGATGACACAAGTATAACTCTAAAAACATGTCCGAAGTGCAGGACGCCTATACGTAGATGTTTGCGCTACAATAATCAGATAAATCGCACTCTCCAGGATATTGAAAGAGTTAAAGAAAAGATAATTGGAAATACAACTGGATTTTCATCAATACGACGAAACATTGAGACATTCTTTTTCCCTGGTATGAGAGAAAAGTTGTCAAGGTTTGCCGGAAGCAGAGGAAGATATTTGGAAGATTTTATCCGTTACTGTGGTTCAAAACTACAAACCAGAATTGGGTGTTTATCAGAATTTTGCACTGAAAGTCAATTAAGAACAGTTGAGATTCAAGTGCAATTCATTAAAGACATCATAGAAGTTAAAGAGAAATTGTGTAGAGTAACAACAACAAAAATTAGCTTTGGAACAAGGTTTATAGATTTCATTCTGATGCCAAGAGACTTTATTTCTGAGCAAGAGATAGAGGATATACAATATCTGATACAAAAAACAAAATATCTTCCAACATACTTTAAGTTGAAGAAAGATATTAAATCTGCAGGGAAAATTAAAGACGCTGCTGACTCATTAAAAAAGCTGAAAACCTTAGTACTGGGATCAGAAAAGTTTACAGATGAAAGAGAAACCGAGACAAAGTCATTAATTGTGGAGTTGATAAAGATGGCTGCACTGGAGGGGCTTGGAATCACCGAGGAAGAGCGGCGTCAAATTATAAAGGCTGTCGGACTGTCCAAGGGACATTGGTTTAAATGCCCTAAAAGTACGTACATTTTTAAAGATATATTATATTTGGCAAAACGCAAACAGCAAAGCAAACGTTATATTTGAACAATCGGAACTCTTTTCACTTTACAGATAAATATCTTTATTATGGAATAAGGCCCGTGAACATATAAACAGGAAACACCATTAATAAATATTTGACATCTACATAAATAACAAATATTTGCGAAGTAACATGGAATGATATAATTACTGCTTTTAAATAATATCTATTATCTTCTCTGTAATGGGAAGGATATTTATTGTCAGATTCCCAGTCAAAATTATATTCTGTTCAGTTCTGCCCTATTATTTCTCGTTTTTGGGCAAACACATTCTTTTGTATCTGAATCATACATCGCTGCTCATGAAATAGTAATTAATCTGAAAATATCGCATTGAAGGTTCCATGCTCGCTGTCGTATGAACACCACCATTTAGAATGTAACCAAATTGTGTAGATATTGAGCTGCGCTCAAGTTTAGGTTTGTCTGAGTGGAAAATAATACATTTCCATTTTTTCCACGAATAAGCTCAAACAAACTTCGCTTGCAATATTTTCATTTGGTTGTGTTTATTGGCTTCCAAAGTTTCCGTTTTATCTACTTGTCTCCGGTTTATATTAATAATTGTATTTATATTTATTTAATGCTTTAGATCATGTTTATGCTATTGGAGAGTGCGGAGGGGCGAATGAAAAGAGTACTTGTCCCGAATGCCATTCTGCTATCGGAGGAATGCAACACCGACTCGCTGACGGGAACCGGTTAGCGCCGGAAATGGACGGTGCAAGGTTTGCAGCGTATTCGGAAGAAGCTAACAACATGGCGAACTTTGACTTAAATAACCTACACTAGGTAATTGTTCAGACTGCCTATAGAAGTCTATGCAACTGTCTTATTTCAAATTTGTATCAAATAGCAAACCCTAATTTTATTGTTTTTATCCGCTTAAATGGTATATTATTTTTGAAAAACGTAACCCTTTATGTTTTAATCTAATGTTCTATAATGTTTACTTGTATCACGTAAATAGTAAACATTTTGCTAAAACGATGACTTCAGGTATATAGCATAAAACAAAGATAAAATTCGAGTGATTTGCTGAAAATGTTCGTCTCGTTTTATTTGATTTTATTTTACAGATTCCACAATTCCAAACCAGTCAGTTATTGGAAAAATACAGCAGCGTCTTGATGAGAAGATCGCCAGTGAAGTGTATACCACAACAATATGCATGTATAGATCAGACCCCACGGTTGTAAAACTGAAAAGGCAAACCAGTCTTTAATCTTAAGAATTTGATTCGCTGACATGGCGACTGGTGGCTATTTCAGCCAACCAGATGCTCGAGATTTGAGACTGGTTTCCAAGCTCAGTCTTATTATCTAGGAGCCAGATGTTAAGCAAATAGCAATATTACATCTGCATTACACAATAAAACGGCAATGGTAAAATTGATTAATAGGGTACTCTTATGTGAAGTCAATAAGGTAAAAAGTTAAAGGAAAGCAAGGTATATATTACCGATGTTATGTTAAGTTAGCTGTATATCATGCATTATCTCCTACCTATTGTATTGCTATGTACATCTTTCTTCTATGAATGTGTTTAATTGTATTATGTATGTGAAAACCGCCATCGTTGAGGGCAAAAATGTATTAATTGTGCCGAATAAACTGAACTTTGAAGTTCGTGGCAAATGTAAAGTATGGAAAGTTAGGGAGAAACCTATTTATTTCAGCTACTAGATATCTGTATCAATATCATTTTCTGTTGCTTAGAGTTCCATATAAAAAAAGTACAGCCTGTTAAAAGAGTTCATTGTTTAACCCGAAATATGTACTCATAAAATAACGCATACATTTTATTATATAGTTTTTGAAGCTAATTTACATTTTCTTAAGATCTTTGCATGTATCACGTTATTATTCATTTCCGACAGACTCAAAATTTATTCATAGATCTCAGACTTCCCGAAAGTTGAAAAAAATGTGTCAGACATTTGGTCAGACGAGATGTGAAATTCTGTCTGACCAAAACTAATTCCGTCAGACCGAAACATGTTAAAAGGCTGCATTAGCAAGCTTAATGAGTTCAAATTTTTGTCTGACATTCGGTCTGATAACATAAGAAATCTAGTCTGACCGGCTCAAATTTTACCAGACAGGTCCTTCGGTCTGGCAACTTTCGGGACATCTGAGATCTATTATACCAACTGAAGAGTCTTAAAAGCGTACAGTTGGCTTAAAAAAACCATGTTAGTGAAAAAGTTTAAAGTATATGTGGTTTTGCACACCTTAGATTGCTCATAACTTATCCAGATACAAAATTGTTGGAAAACCTGAAAAAGAATCGTTCTTAACAACAAAACTGATTTAATTAAATTTTATGGTACTTTAGAAATCAAATCTAAAACCTGTATTATGTTAAATGGTAAGCTTTGATTTACTTTCTCGATCCTTGTCACTTATAAAACAACATCTTCTGCATTATTAAGCTACCTTGTTATTGAAACTAGTATATGTACATAATGCCAATTGTTGTCACGTGTTTTAGTTTTAACGTATGCATGCATGCGTGCGTGATAATTTTAAAGTATGCATGCATGCGTGCGTGTTAATTTTAACGTATGCATGCATGCGGGCGTGTGTGAGTGCATTAGCTGCAGCAAATATATTAAATGAGAGAGAGAGAGAGAGAGAGAGAGAGAGAGAGAGAGAGAGAGAGAGGTAACTACACATGTTGACACTTGTATCAAAATAAGAGTGTATGTTTTTAGAATTATTTTATAGGTTTAGCTTTTATTTTATCTCAACAATCTATTCATATAGTTGTGTTTCGAATAAGATGATTATTTTGTATGTTTTGCTTATTAAATAATAACGATTGTTATTAATTATTATTAGTGCCACGTTTGTATACTTGCCTCAGTTTGTTTTGGTTTCTTTTTTATCAGTTATTGCGTTTGTCATATCTGCTTAGTATTCTTTTATCTGTATAAAGCATGACTGCATCATAAATGCTCTTTTTCATTAGCGTTCTCTTTTAAAATACCGTTGGGATTATTTCTGATATATTTAAGCAATTATTCAACTAAAATATTGTTGCAAGTTGTAATTTGCTTGTGCTTATTATTGATATAATTTTTGTGGTTATTTTTGTTACTAGAATTATCATTGTGTTGTATTCATTCTGTATTGTTACTAATGCTAACAACCAGAATGATGTTTACGTTCGTCGTTGTCGTTATATATCGGTCATATTTCATCTTGTCTTGTTGCACAACAACATTTATATTTTAGCTTGTTTATAATAATGTTTGTTGGAAATATTGTAAGGTGATCAGTTTAATAGCGCAATATCGTGTAATATGTCTTTTTTGCCTTCAATTAATATCTCGAACCAATAGTGTAATCTTGAACTATTCGTGTGGTTATATTTTTTTTGAGTTTGTTTTGGTATTTTATGTTTATCGTTTGAAACAATTGTGTTTTCTTGAACCATTCGTATGGTTTTTAGATTTGTGCCTTAGTTTATTTTGGTATTTTATATTTATATTTTGAAACAATGATGTAATCTTGAACCAATAGTATGGTTATAGGTTTGTGTGATTCCAGATTTGGGCTGTAAAAGCATGATACAATGGGTTATGGAGTCATTTTAAATGTGTTGTATGTGCAGAAGGTGAATTGTAAAAAAATGTGTAAAAGACGGTGGGGTGTTAATAACCCTTTATTACAAAATAATTCATTGTTATTCGTTTCAGCATATAGGTACTGTTGAAATTCTGTCGTTCATGTTTACATATGTAAAATAACAAATGTGAGTGCATAAACATGTATTCAATACTGATAGAAAACTATTAAAGCACACCACGAATGTACGGAATGTAGGGGAAAAACATGTGTATAATTCATTTCAGTCAATTGAGATGATTGCATCACAGACAGTACTTCACATCTAGATGCCAGAAAATGTGCTGCCTTATTACAGATGGTTGTGGTCTGAAAACCAATTCTAAACACTTCAACACTTCTTCTATAGAGCTTATCATTTTTATGAAAACGAGTTTTAAGAATAAGAAGAACAAAACTAGCTCAGAAAGTCAGGTTGTAGACGAACTGATTTGTTTTACATCGCAATAGTATTGTAAAAATATAAAGGGTGGAGTCTAAAAGAGAATACCCCCAGGTAGTCGGGTATTAAATATATTCAAAACAGGGTGGTGGGGTCAGTACTCAATTCATTAGTATGGGTAGTGAGTGTGTTTTTGTATTGAAGTGACTTCCGATCCCCTACCCCTACCACAATTAATTCTGGAATAGCCCTTGGAGTACAAATGTAGGTCTCAACGGTAAACATGCTATGTGTTAACTTAAAGATGTTCGAAAGCAGTCATAATGGTTGTGGTTTCTTGTCTGCAATTTACTTTAAAAGTAAACTTGTGAAACTGAACCTATTTGATTGTCCCGGGTAATATCTGTTTATCAATTTTCTCCATGCTTACTATTTACTATCATGAACAAAACACTTGTTGTTGTATTGTTTTTGTTTCTATCTACGATGCTGTAAAACGATTTACTTTTAGAAACCGTTTATCCTCTCAGAAGAAATATTTTCCCATGTCATTAATCTGTTTAACCTAAGCTGTGATTTATTTATTTATTATTTGTGATTCAGTACCCTATTTATTTAAAGTATTTGAAGGAAGCATTATGTATACTCTAAATATATCGTTTTGAATAGGAAACTGTTCTTGCTACCTAAATAATCTAAATGATTTTAACGATCCAATTTTAAAGTGTGCACTCAGAAGAGTCGATATCGCATATTTTTTATCATACAAATACTGTTAATTTTAGATTTTTTACCGATTCTGGAAATGGATAGATAACATTTATAAAGTATTTTATATGCACAAAACAAATTAGTAAAGCAACAAACCACCGGGACGCTGATCAAGATCTTACCAGATTAAGATTTGAAGAAAATATTAAAATGTTATTATCAAGATGTCACCTCATTGAGTATAGTGCTGGGTTGGTATAGACTGCGTCATATTGTTGTATAGGAGCGTAGCTGGGACCTTTGCAAACACTTGTTTTATTAGCAAATATTCCCACAATTCTTCAATAAAATCAAGAGCTCGCAGCGTTTTTAAAGAAACATACATAAATCATTCATCGACAAAAATGTCCTACCCGTTTGATTTTATAGAATATTATAACTTTGCGATTTGATTTCGACACTATAATTATGTGCGGGCATATTTATCGTATTCGAATCTACGCCTAGCTACGCCTCTGTATCAAATTGCCTTTAACTACATCCTTACAACTGTTAGCCATTGTTTTGTTATGGAAAAGCATATGAGATGACTATTCCGTTTTTATTCTGCCTTTAAATTGAGACGGGCCCAGGAAAAAAAGGCATTAGTGGCTGCATTAGTGACGTCAGAAAACGCTGGAAAAGTGTCATTTAAAGACATTCATATTAAATTTTATGATTTTGTTTTAGTTTTAAGTCCATGTTTCTCAAACTTACAATAAGTGCATGTTAATAAAATTGAGTATGAATTTCGTACAAACTGAAAGTTGTGTTAGTCATTTAATCCAGGTCCCAAGATTATAACACTGAAACTGTGTATGTCTCGAGTCCGACTGAAGTCTGACCACCTTCTCTACGTAGCATTCCATTATATGAGTTGTTTCTGAACCCAGCTGTATACATTTGAGGCAGTTAGTCCGGTTATAACATATATTGCTCTGTGATTAGTAGAGGACTGCTAAAAGTTAAAATAATATTAAGCGTATCAGGAATAGCCATGTTTAGAAAACACAGGCTTAAATGGTAATCTTCAGTTTGGCATCTTTTCAGTTCATTCTGAGGAAAAAGCTCAAAGTTAGGAAAAAAGGGTGGTGAGACATTGGTCTATTTTATGAGCATATTAAAGAGGAAAGTTAACAACAGGACTGTGAAACTTGCCAAAAAGGCCGAATACCTACAGCAAAAAGATGATTTACGTAATTTTCTGTAGGAATAATGGACCAATCATGAAAATTGACGCTCCTAAAGGAGAGTATAGCTGGAACCTTCTATAAGAATTTGGTTCTGAGAAAATTGCGAACATAAATGAGAAGAATACGTCTTAAAACATGACTCCAGGATGCCAATTTATTACACGATATGCTCTAGCCCACAAATCATCAATTGAAGTTCAGTGCCCAAGGTTATAAAACTGAGCATGGAAACCAGTCTTAAATCTCAAGCATCTGATTGGCTGAAATGGCGATCAGCCGCCATTTCAGCCAATCAGATGCTTGAGATTTGAGACTGGTTTCCAATCTCAGCTTTATAACATTCAGCCCAGATTTTGATTTATTACCACATCGTCCATACAGCCAAGACCTGGCTCATGTGTGCAATGCCAAACGAAAGCAGTAGGTGCAAACATTCATAAGAAAACAAGGATTATAATAATCTGGACGGATCCACAACATTAGTCCTATTGGGCTAATATGATTACAACTATTTAAGTGTTTGGTTGTTTTATTTCTTCGAAAGCAAACTTGGTTAGACTCATTCTGTTTAAAAACTTCATAGATCTCGGACAACCACCAAATATACAATCAAATCGATAGCAAATTATAAAACAACATTTAACGGCCGTTAGAAAATCATTAAATAAAAATGGAAGTATTCAAATAATAACAACATGTGAATAAACTAACATCTTTGATCACAGGATGGCTACGGATTATAAATATGCATATACATACATACATTAACTTATAACAATTCCACATCGATTTTTACGACATTACGTTTCAAGCAGGTGCTTGTCATTTAACATGCATAATAAAAGTCACAGCTACGTTTTACAACAACTACGTACACAATTTTAATCTTCACAATATCAATGAAACTGCAAACTTCAAGAAAAATATCAAAAGCTCCTTTTACTAAAGTAATAAGTTTATAATGAAACAATGATCTTTGCATGCATACGTTTCCGTAATACGTGAAGGTTTTCAGGGAAATCTTGTAAAAGGCCCTTTGACAGAAAAATACGAAAAAATACCTAATAAGATCAACGAAACTTATGAAAAATGAAAAAAAAAACACAAATTAAAATAAAAGCAACATACCATAAAATAATCATAAAATGAAATTCAAAGCTCTCAAAGTGTTATCAATATACAATGTACGGATCAGATAGTTGTGTTCACGTTACTTTTTCATACTTAGTTCACAATAGGTACAGCTTTGATTTATACGTATAATAAGTTCGAAATGCTGAAAAACTCCAGTTGTTTGATGTCAAATTATTATCTTTTGGGTTAAGAAAAAGTTATTTAAAGCCAATTAAAATGACTGTGTTCTTCCAAGTTTACACTTTAAAGAAAATTTCAAGAACAAACAGGTTTTTTAACTTAAAAGCCCGAAATCCTGCATACTGAGGCAAATGCAAACAGAACCTCTTATATGTATCTAGAGCGATTACACTGTACACATATCTCACCAGTATCATAATACTTTTACCAAAATATGATTTTGTGTTCAATTTACATGTATTAAGAATGATGCAAGGATGATTTCTTAAGTAAATCAACAAGAACAAACTACAACAGCACACGCCGAATAAATAAGAAAGCAAAAAAGAATTTGCATTTTGCAGTCCCAGATGAACAAAGTTTTCTCAGAATTTCACATATTATTATTCAGAAGCAATGTATTTGTCATTATATTTATCACACATGTTTATCTGATTTATAAGAACCTTATATCGAATGGGTCATCATTCTGGTTATTCGCCTCATCTGACCAAGCTGCAAATTGCGCGCCATCCATTTCCCGCGCTAGCTGGTTTCCGACAATCAGCTGATGGTTGGTTCCCCCTATACCACTCTTACAATCAGGACACTGACCAACCTGGTTGGCTCCACCACAGTCGCCTATGGCATATATATGGCCTGAAATAAATAATACTGCTATTTTATTGAAATAATAATTAAAATTATGAAATGAATGTAATTCAAATTTTGTTGTGTGACAGAATGAAGTATCTAAGCCCTTGGAGTATCAAATCTTCATAATATTGCAAGATGAAAAAAAAATCTTAAAAAAAAAACGGAAACGACAAATATCAAAATATTGCAAGCTTATTTTGATTAAACCTGTTCATGAACTTTAATGGAAGTGTATATTACAGTTCACATCGCCTACCCCGGGGTTGAGCGCAACTCAATACACACATATAAGTATCGTGCTCAACGGCCTTCAAAGCGCTATATGATGGATAACAGCATTGACAACAAAAACAGTTATGCAGTCACAGATTAAGGTGTCGTTATACTAAAAAGTTACCTTTCGGGCATTTGAACCAGTGTCCAGCCGGAAGCGCCATAGCTTTAACTATCATCATCCTCTCTTCTTCCGTCACACCTAGGTCGCTCAGAGGTACTACCTTTTTCAGCTCCTTCAAACATGCTTCAACAGTTATTCTCATATTTTCTTTGTACTTGCCGTCACTTTTAATAAGTCGTTCGGCCTCCGCTATTTTGGCTTTCATTGTAAAGTCCAACTGCTTCCCTATATCTCTTGCCCTTTTCTGATACATGAGAAGTTTAAGGAAAGCCTTTGATCTAGATATCTCCAATTCAGCGTCTGAGGTCTCCTGCGGAGTCATAATTGAACGTTCCTCAATAACCCAGTCCTTAAAATGCTCCAAAAACTTCATCGTGTTCTTCAAATCGTCAACAAATGCTATGCCTGATATATGTTTTCTCCATTGTTCCTCCAATTTCACAATTTCCTTGACGAGTGTCAATTGATTCTGCAAAGCTGTAAGGGTATGCTCCGATTTGGGCTCGACCATCTGGTTCAAACGCCTCTTTATGACCAGACGAAACTCGGAAATCGTTTCATCTTCCACAGCCGTTCTGATATCCTCTTCAAGTCGTTTGATCCTGTCTCTGTTGACAAGGACAGTTCTTTTGACCCCTTCTATGTCCTTAAGTGTCTTATTAATTATCTGTCTGTACCGATTGCTCTTTCGAATGGGAGTTTTACATTTGGGGCACAGTTTCATCTGAATTTCGTTATTTTCTTGTTTCATATCCATGTATTTGTCCATTGCATCCGATTCAATAATGCATCTTGTTCTACAGTCTTCCAGAAGTACAAACTTTGCCCATGGTTCTTCTTCATTTCCAAACAGCAACTCTGTTACTTTCTGTCTGTCGCAAATTTTGCAGTCTGTTGGACACGGTTCCCCACATAGACCAATACATTGATGGTTGCATGTCAAACGTTTTCTGCATGGCTGATCACATCTTGGCCTGTCGCATGGTTCACTGCACAGTTTCCGACATTGATAATGTTCGCATCGCCAGGTGCATGGTTCCATACACGGAACACATAACTCTCCGCAACGCTTGTTGCACTTACTGTGCTGACAACGGTTCTCACACTTCCTCTTGCAAGGTGGGCACTGGTTACATTTGTCCTCACATTCATGACCACATACCAATATTCGTATGCAATCATGCTTACATGGCTTATGCAACTTTCCCTGAAAGCATGATCCACAAGTACCACTGCAACGGTGTTCACAATCCAACATAGCATCGCAGGGATTCGGACAGAGAGCATCATTCTTTTGGTGGCATTTGATCTGACCTTTGTGCCCGCAAGGCCAGGTCTTATCATACGGAAAATTGCAAAACTGGGTGTGGGCCATGCCACAGTAAGCTTGACACTTGTGTCCGCAAGCAAGCTTGTCTTCACACTTTTCTTTACATTCAAACTCTTCAGGTTCCACTGAGCAAGGTACTTGCTGAATATGATTACATCGAGGGATTGACTTTGGGACTTTTTCCAAACAAGGACCGCAAACCTGCTGGCATTTTTTCTTACAGCGATGCTTGTTTTTACAAATAATTTTTTCACATTTTTTCATGCAGATTTTGCCTTTGTGTTCTTGATTAAACACGTGACAAAATGATTCGCAGACATGTCCGCAGTCCAGACGGAAATTACACTTTTTGTCACAGCCACCTTCAGGAGCTTTGAGGAAATCACTCGGATCTCTGGCTACCAATCCATCGTCATCGGGATGGTTCTGACAATACAAGACAAGTCCTTCTCCAAGTCTCTCTTTCTTTCGCATGTCAATGTAAATCTCATTCCAAAGTTTAGACTTGTCTCTCAGGAGTTCGAAATTTCCAATTACATAGAAACCTTTCTTTGCCCTGGACAAAGCAACACAAATCCTATTTTCAGATTTCAGAAACCCAATGCTGCCCTCCTCGTTGCTTCTAACGAGCGACAACAGAATGATGTCGTTCTCTTCCCCCTGGAAGTTATCTACAACTGTCACCCTGATCCCATCAAACTCATCTTTTGGCATCATGCCTCGCAAGCAAAAAAGCTGACCTGAGTAGAGTGTCAACACTGTGATTTGTTCCGGACTGTAACCTTGATGAAGCAAATATCGACACAAACCTACAATGTACTCAGCCTCGTGCCTGTTGGAATGACTTCTTAAATCTTCGTCGTGGGTTTCTTCATGACGGTGATCGATGAAGAAAATATTCTTTGAAACGCCCTTGATATTTTCATATTTTTTAACATCGTCGTGGTCGCGAAGTCCTTGGTAAATATGATGCATTAGCTCGGCAATTTCCGGTCTCATCCTGTGCTGCAGCTCTAAGCAGTCACACTGGATTCCGTTTGTGATCATTCTCTCAAATAAGGAAACATCAAGGTTGTAGTCTGTTGCCAATTTGTACACTGTGGGGTTAGGTTTTAGTTGTTTGTGGTCCCCTATGAGAATCAGATGTTCGCATCCTCTGCTAAGTGTGGTCACTATATGGGCTTCTAAGACTTCAGCTGCTTCCTCCACGACTATGATCCTTGGTCTGATCTCTTGTAATATCGCCTGGTATCTTGCAGCCCCTGTGGTTGTCATGCCTAAGATGGTAGAGTGCCTCATTATTTCTTTGTCTTCTTGCATCAAAGCTTCTCTGTACCTCAAAGCAGCTTCTTCGAATTCCCTCTCTTTTTCAGCTATCGTATTTCTCAAATAATCACAGTATTTGTGAACCCAGTATCGGTAGAGCCTCCACTTATCTTTCATGTCCATTCTCCACAGGTCAGCCACCGCGTCTGCTTCTTGCTCGCTCATTTTGTCACCGGATGCTAATTGTTTCTGCACTTTTTGTTTCATCTTCTTTCGTTGTTTTTTCGTTTGCTGCCAATCCCTGTCATGCATATTCTTTGGCTTATCACCCATTCTTTCAACATTCAAAGCAACAGCCTTCTGCTGCTCGCTTACAGCCAGTTGTACTCTGATTTTGTTGATATCCTTTTTTGTTAAATCACCTTCAATCATCTGATCTATCAAACCATCAATGATTGCATCAGCATCATCATCGTCCTCATCACCCTCAATTCGCCTCTGAGCTTGTATTGCATCTATCTCGTCTTCAACATCAATCAATTCTTCTTCTGGTTCTTCGTTGGGCATGTCCTGAGGTTCAATGACTGGAGCCATGTTACCTTCCATTTCAACAATGGGTGCAAGGTTCCCTAAACCAAGCCACTCAACAATCACTGGATGATTCTTTCCAACAAACTGCATAGCTTCTGGATAGGCCTGAATCATCATTTCAAACTGCCGAGTCAACAAAAAATAATGTTGTTGACCCATATAAGGCTGGAGAAAATCTTCTCGTAATATGCTTGTAGTTGCAACTTGGATTTTGGCACTCACTTTGCTGATCTCGGCAGTGACCGACTCCATTTCATTTCTTGCTTCTCGGCGTCCTTGAAATACAGCAACTGGAATCTTCTGTGCATGCCTAAACCTTTGTCGGAAATTATACAAATTGTATGATTTCAATATTTCACTATTACTACGACCTCCGACCCTCAGTACATCTCCCTTATAGAACTGAACGATGCCTTCTAAGAACTGGTCAAGAGCATGGTTTGTATAACAAACTATCAACATGGGTCGTAGATCACGCATGCCTGTATCAGGATGTCTGGACCAGACATCTTTGTTGTGGAGTAAAGCTTTCACAATCTTCAGCCCAATGTAGGTCTTGCCTGTCCCTGGAGGACCCTGGATAATGACAAACTCCTTTGTAAGAGCAGTATGCAGGGCTGTGTATTGGGAAGCGTCCAGATGAAGCAGATCTGCTGGCGGCCAAGATTGTCGCTGGAGAACTGTAACATCTTCGGCAGGAGCTGAATGACCACTAAATCTGTAATTTGCATCTACCAGTTCAAGCTCACCGATGTTTTCTCCCAACCGTATGTCATCCTTCAAGACAATGTCCTCATCAACAAGAGGGCGTAGATCAAACACTGTGTGAGGTCTTCTTCTTAGATAAGCTGGAGCTTGGACTGTACTCTCACATTTGATGATGTACTTCTCAAACGGCAATTCTCCCTGCCTCGTCTGCTGAAGCCCGATCAACACATGCCGATAGGATTCAAAATATGCAGTGGTTTCTGCCATGGTAAACACCAGACCAGACAAGCCCCGGACAGTGTGATGGTCGTGTTCGATTCGGACGGTTACCAGACCCTTCTCTAAAAACTTCGCTTCCCGAACCATCACGGTTGCAAAGTAACATGTGGCAAAATTATCAGGAGAAAGACATACCAAAGAGCCGAATATAAGTCTCTTAGTGGAGTGCCATTTAACTCTGGTGAGACCGCTGACGTCAAACTGTAGCACGTGACACAGTCCATTCTCGCTGCAGTCAGGGGAAATAATTCTTACATGATTGTAAATACGAATATCACGAGTTTTATGCTTCTTATTCCCCTTCTCCTGCATCGCCTGTATGTAGTCACTAACGCCATCTCGTAACGGGGCCACGAAATCTTCACGGAGTAATCGGAACTGTACATCTAGATAGTGGTCCAGGTCCTGATAACCACCTTTCACTTTGTTTTTCCTAAGATATCGGTCATCTTTGGGCTGAAGTTAAAAAATCAAGATTACCTAACGCTACGTAACATATGTGGAGTTTCTTAAGTTTTGAACGTAGTGGAAGCCATTTTCATTCAAAATGTCATAATTGATGGGTTGTAGAGTATTTTTGAAATTGATAAAATTATAATCATATGCTTGTTTTGCCTCACTATATTCTGATGCGTGGCTATTCCTGACAGGCATATTTCACTTTTACAGTATCAAAACGTTCTTTAAGGGCTTACCACACTCCTCCCAATCATGTTCATCGATAAAAAGAAAATTATCAAAATCTCAATAATGGCAAAATGCCGTTCAATAAAAGTTTGCACAAATGAATGATACTAATTCATCTTTATTTTGCATACAGGAAGACACGTTAGAAAAGTAAAGAAAAAAGACCTACACATTCCTTAAAATTCTATTTCCATAAATTTACAAAACTAAGCGATACAATACATAATTTTTAATTCCCACGTGAGTGCAATGATACTGACAAGAAAATGTTCCGTACTTAAAAAAAAACACTTTTAACTATTAAAAGAGAAATCATTGATTGTCATCCGTTTACGCGACCAGGAAGCGACCAGGAAAGTGAAGGTCAAACACACTTTTACTAATATCTCGTAAAGTTTACATATGTAAGTCATGAGGACACAATAGATTGTTGTCAGTGTTACATGGTAGACAACTCTGTTGTCCTTACTTAGTAGACATTCATGTTGTACAGAGTTAACTGAGCTTGACCATTTATATATTCATGCTCTCTCTTATAGCAGACACTTCTTGTTAAGGCCTCACTGAATAAACATGTTATAAACTCAGTGTTACTTGATCAATATACCCACATACCCGCGCACACCATAACAGTCAGTATCATATTACTCATGTGGGCATTTAAAATGATGTTTTGTTTTGTTTAGTTTTTGTGAATTTATGTAAATAGAAGTTGAGGAAATGTTTAGATCTCGCTATTTTTCTTTACTGTTCTAACGTGTCTTACCATCTGCAAAATAAAGATTCATTTATAACAAACACTTGTGCAAAGTTTCATTTAACGGCATTTTGCTGTAAGGGAGATTTTGATAATTTTCTTTTTATCGACGAACTTGGTTGGGAGGAGTGTGGTAAGCCCTTAAACTGATTATAAAGAAAGCTTATTTTTACTTTGAATCCCCATCCTTTCTTTCGTTTTCTTTAACAATGGCTGTTGAAAAAAACGACGGAAAGTTTTAGTTTTAAATATATTTTGTCCGGTGAAGTTCAAAAAATTCAAATACTTGTATTCAGTTTTACTGATCTTCAAGCGTCGAAAGACGAAGTAAATAAATCAGATCGCCGAAGAAAAAATCATATTCACCCGGATGCAGCGATCATGGTATCCTGGGCCCCAAGATCAAAACTGAGATTGGAGACCAGTCTTAAATCTCAAGCATCTGATTGGCTAAATGGAGACAATCAGGCTAGTCTCCAGATTTAATTTTATGATCTTGGGGCCCTTGGAAATCCAAGCAAATGTGTTATGAACAGTTTATACAAGATTTGCAGACACCGAGTTATGATTACATTAATTTATATTGGCTACCTGCATGTCTGCGGTTGTTGGAAAGATCTGGATATCCCTGAAGTCGTCTGGCGGCTCCTCTATGTCTTCCTGTTTCTGTTTGTCCCGCTCGTCACCAACATGTCGTCTGCAACCATATATAAGTAGGCTCTAATTTGGTATGTCGTTTTAATTAACCCTTTACTGTATATATTATATACGCATTTTAACGCATGTGTAACTAGTTTAGATCCAGATCAGAGGTCATATCTGTGTCGTAATGAATCAAGAAGCGAACTGTGTAGATTCTGATCAGACGGGACAAATATGCCGGCTGATATCGATCTACACTGCGTGCCCTCGCAGTAAATGTGTATCTATGGAGTAAAGGGTTAACTAGTTATCAACAGAACATGAACGCCCGAAAACAAAGGATACTGCTCAGAATGCAACGAGTTCGTATTTCCGGTTTACTTTGTGACAGTTGAGCGAACAGTCACGCCTCCTAAACGGTCAATTTTACTTCCGAGTTTGCGGTTTCCTATGTTATGTTGACAAAACATGTATCAGGTAGTTGTGTGTAGTGTATTATTAGTCACCTTGAATGCAGAAAAATATGTTGGTCAAAAATTACACCCTGCCCCCACCCCACCTCCGAGTTGTTCCACAGATTCAATTCAACACGAACCTTCTATGATGGACATATGTGTCAACTGCCAAAAGTTTGTCAGCAAGAGAGAAATCAAAATTCTAAACAGTTAAAAAAAATTTCTACAACCGCAAGCACGACAAAAATGGACCCAAAAAAGTCAGAGATATCATTGAAAACACGTTGTATTATGACACTGAAGATATGAATATAGATAACTGTTTTGAAGATATCACACCGGTGACGTAACCGGTTTTCGTTTACTTGTATGTCAACATTAGTACATGTATATACAATAATTCCGCTGGGTCAGTATTGTCCAACAACATTGACCTGGCACTCTTGAATTTGACCCTGTTGTCGGTATATTTCGTAAACTTTACGATCTAAATTTAAATCGATATGTTATGTATAACCAATTTTAATAAGCTACAAAATGTAAGAAGCCCGCTTAGCGCAGTCGGTCAAAGTGTTTAAATTTGAGAATAACGACGTAAACTCGTGGGTTCGAATTAATGTTGTAGCCACTTTTGTTTGTTTTATTTTAATTTTAAAATTTCCATTCTTTTAAAACTCGTATAGACTGTTATTTTTCTGTGTAAACTACCGGTGTAATGTGAAGTATTTTATAACTGAATATTTTGCGTATATGGGCTAAAGTAAAATGCATCTATAGCCTATACGGTTGCATAATGTCACAAATAAAATTGTAGAAAAACACTTTTCAAAGGGTATTCTGAAACCAGATGTAGGAGTAGTAAAACGATTTCAAATGATTTTTTACAAGTAAAAGAAAACAAGAGCCAGTCGGAAACGACTGCACGCTCGACTATTCGAAAAGTCAGAATTATTAAGCACATTGTAACTGGGCTTCATTTAAACTGGGGAGTGATTCAGGAGTTTATGACACCCCCAACAAACACACATGAACAAAAGTTTCTTAATCCAAGTTAGGAAATCAATAAATTACACTTAATTTATTCTTGTAGATTTTTTAGGGTTTACACAACCCAGCCCATAAACCCCTGATCCCACACCCATCAACCCACTATCTTTGCCCACTTATAGTTGTGTGGCGTGGTGAAGTACAGTATGGTATGCTGGTTGCTGTTGTTGGTGGTGGTGGTGTTGTTGTTGGTGGTGGTGGTGTTGTTGCTGTTGTTGGTGTTGTTGTTGTTGGTGGTGTTGTTGGTGTTGTTTTTGTTGGTGGTGTTGTTGGTGGTGTTGGCATTGTTGGTGTTGTTGTTGGTGGTGGTGGTAGTGTTGTTGCTGGTGGTGGTGGTGGTGGTGTTGGTTGTTGGTGTTGTTGTTGTTGCTGTTGGTGGTGGTGGTGTTGATTTGTTGTTGGTGGTGGTGTTGATGTTGTTGGTGTTGTTGTTGGTGCTGGTGTTGGTGCAGGTGTTGTTGTTGGTGCTAGTGTTGGTGGTGTTGATGTTGTTGTTGGTGGTGTTGTTGGTGGTGGTGTTGTTGTTGGCAGTGGTGTTGTTGGTGGTGGTGGTGTTGTTGGTGGTGGTGATGATGTTGTTGTTGGTGGTGGTGTTGTTGTTGATGGTGTTGTTGTTGGTGTTGTTGTTGTTGTTGTTGTTGGTGGTGTAGTTGTTTGTGTTGGTGTTGTTGTTGGTGGTGTTGCTGATGTTGTTGGTGGTGGTGTTGGTGTTGTTGGTGTTGTTGTTGTTGTTGTTGGAGGTGGTGTTGTTGTTGGTGGTGTTGTTATTAATGGTGGTGGTGTTATTGTTGGTGGTGGTGGTCTTGTTGGTGGTGGTGATGGTGTTGTTGCTGTTAGTGGTAGTGGTGTTGTTGTTGTTGGTGGTGGTGTTGTTGGTGGTGGTGATGGTGTTGTTGTTGTTAGTGGTGGTGGTGTTGTTGTTGGTGGTGGTGGTGTTGTTGTTTGTGTTTGTGTTGTTGTTGTTGGTGGTGCTGTAGTTGTTGGTGGTGGTGGTGTTGGTGTTGTTAATGGTGTTGGTGTTGTTGTTGGTGGTGGTGATGGTGTTGTTGGTGGTGGTGGTGGTGTTGTTGTTAGTGGTGGTGGTGGTGTTGTTGTTAGTGGTGTTGGTGGTGGTGTTGTTGTTGGTGTTGTTGTTGTTGGTGTTGTTGTTGTTGTTTGTGTTGGTGTTGTTGCAGTTGTTGTTGTTGGTGGTGTTGGTATGTGGAGGTGGTGGTGGGTGGTGGGGGTACAGTACAGTACAGTGGTATGGTATGGTATGGTATGGTATGGTATGGTATGGTATGGTATGGTTTAGCATAGTATAGTATAGTATAGTATAGTCTATGCACCCACCCACCCCACAATTACTCAACACTTTCAACCAAAGTATGTTAAGGACATCTGTTTTAAACCTTTTATATAGCATTACATATGAAAAACACTAACATTGAAACTTTAACAATTAATATTTATAAGTCTTAATTCTAATTTCAAGTGAAAAGGGGCAAAAATCAAATATAAAAAAGCAAGGATGAGTTATGGGCCTTTGAAAATAAACCCGATGTAAGATAAAATAAAGGTATACAAAGTTTTAAACCTTAATTTTTAAGTCTAAAAAGGGCAGTAATTTGAAAAACATCAAAGAGTTATGGTTCTTGGCATACATAGTCAGGGTCATGATGGTGAATAAGTTTCAAAGCTATAGTACAAGAAGTATGACAGTAACTAGCTTGCACGCAAACTTTAACCTGAAATTCTAAGTCAAAAAAGGGCCATAATTTGATTAAAAATGAAAGAAAGAGTTATGGTTCTTGGCATACATAGTCAGGGTCATGATGGTAAACAAGTGTCTTAAGTCTCAAAGCTATAGTACAAGAAGTATGAAAGTAACTAGCTTGCACGCAAACTTTAACCTGAAATTCTAAGTTGAAAAAGGGCCATAATTTGATTAAAAATGAAAGAAAGAGTTATGGTTCTTGGTATTAATAGTCAGGGTCATGATGGTAAACAAGTGTCTTAAGTTTCAAAGCTATAGTACAATTAGTATGAAAGTAACTAGCTTGCACGCAAACTTTAACCTGAAATTCGAAAAAGGGCCATAATTTGAACAAAATGGAAGTTAGAGTTATGGTTCTTGGCATACGAACTTGAAATATGATGATGAACAAGTGTTGAAAGTTTCAAAGCTGTAGTATAAGTAATATGGAAGTTATGGGATTGTACAGTTGCTTGCACGCAAACTTTAACCTGAAATTCTAAGTCGAAAAAGGGGCATAATTTGATAAAAATGAAAGTTAGAGTTATGGTTCTTGGCATACACACTTGGGATATGATGATGAACAAGTGTTGAAAGTTTCAAAGCTGTAGTATAAGTAGTATTGAAGTTATTAGTTTGTATAGTAGCTTGCACGCAAACTTTAACCTGAAATTTTAAGTCGAAAAAGGGCCATAATTTGAACAAAATGAAAGTCAGAGTTATGGTTCTTGGTATAAACACTCGGGACATGATGATGAACAAGTGTGCCAAGTTTTAAAGCTGTAGTTTAAGTAGTATTGAAGTTATGAGTTTGTACAGTAGCTTGCACGCAAACTTTAACCTGAAATTCTAAGTCAAAAAAGGGCCATAATTTGATCAAAATGAAAGTTAGAGTTATGGTTCTTGGCATACACACTCGGGACATGATGACGAACAAGTGTGCCAAGTTTAAAAGCTGTAGCTACAGTAGTTTTTAAGATATAGGTAGGTTGCACGTAAACTTTAACCAAAGCGGGACGCCGACGCCGACGCCCAAGTGAGTACAATAGCTCGACATATTCTTCGAATAGTCGAGCTAAAAACGTGTATTTTTATAAGATAATGTTTGTAAGGATTCGAACCAGAGACCATCAGATCCGTAGTCCGGCATGTATACCAATACACCACAGCTCACTGACGTTCGGAGTGAACAATTATATCAGTTTGTTCTCTGGTTACATGTATGTACCAGTGTTTTTCCTATGACCTTTACGAAATTTAATGAGGTGCCAGGTCAATATTGTTGGACAATATAACTGACAATATCAATACATGTATGCATGGAAACTGAAAAAAACAATACCTTGCTGCTCGCTTTAGAAGTGTCTCCTTGTGTATTGTGAACTCGCGGAAACTGGTTAGGATTTCCTCGTCAATAACACCGACAGAGTTTTCCCTAATGTGATCTATCACCATATTGAGAACCTGGTGAACACCTGAAATAAAAACAAACAAACAAACAAAACAAACAAATTATTTATTTATTTCATGTATAAAATATTTTTGTGTAATATAATTATAGCACGTACATGTTGTATTAATTGTTCATTTTGCCTGTCTGCCCAATTGCATACATATCCTACCCTAAATTAGGAAAACTATGGTA
This sequence comes from Corbicula japonica, assembly GCA_038501625.1. Taxonomy (NCBI): domain Eukaryota; kingdom Metazoa; phylum Mollusca; class Bivalvia; order Venerida; family Cyrenidae; genus Corbicula; species Corbicula japonica. The sequence continues at coordinate 308,447 of JAZAYU010000030.1, read as the reverse complement.
AGATTGTGCTAACGCGGAGTTTTCTAGTTTTTCAAGCAGATTCTAGCACTTTTTGATTTTTGATTTTTATATCAACTTTGGCATATTATTTGAAGATATCAAGATGACTAAGACTTAATCAGTTTATTATACAATTTTTTCCAAACTTATTCTCGGCCGTGAAATTTGGAGGACGCTAAATGCAGTAAAATATTTTACATTTGTACACTTACCTACAAACTGTGTAACACTAGTTGGTTGTTTCACACAAAGCTCCTCCATTATGGTTATCATGTCTTTGATTGGCTGTCTGAAGGTCACGTGTCTGTGAACTCCTCTTTCTGCTGTCGCATCTAAAAAGTAGGACACCACCATGTCAAAAAATCCTGCTTCCCTCATAATAATTAAAACTCGGTTAAGGTCACTTGACGTCGAGTTACAGGTGAATGCTTTAGCGAGGACATTTAACACCAGTTTTAACAAGTCGTCGTCCTGTGCGCACTTCACCAAAGCTTCGCGGAAGTTTGTATTTGAGTTAGCTAAAGTCATGACAATGTCGGCAGGTTCACGTTGTTGTAGCTGCCCCAGAAACTTGACGCCGACAACCAGCTGTTTATCTCTCCGCCCTCCCCTATCACCACCTCCTCCCCTGGCCCCACCTCCTCCTCCTCCTCCTCCTCTGCCACCACCACGCCCTCTTCCGCCTCTTCTTCCTCGATCTCCCACTCCTCGCTCACCTCTTTGATCGTCATCAATACGGTTTCTCAACTCGTCTAGATTTCGTCCACCGAAATTCGCTCTTCTGTCTCGGGGTTCCTCGTCCTCGTCAAACCTATCTCGTCGATCACGATCACGCTGACGACGAAGTATTTGTTCAGCGTCGTCATCCCAACCGTCCGGGTCATCTCTAAGTGGCCTTCCAAAACGGCGAAATGGCCGACTGAAATACAACACCCATCGATAAGACTAAAATTTACAAAGGGTTTGTTATGTAAATGGGGTAATAAATGAATTTACCAAACAGTTATAATCTGCATTTAAGCAGAAAAACAATATCACATGTCTCCTGTTTCGCGCTTTCAAATAATGAAAAAAAATCTTCTAAAAAAATTGCTAAATAATGGCATGTTGCCCTTTTGCTATTGCAGTTCTATTCATTTAACATCCACTCTCGTCTATACAAGATAGTTAATCTTCCTACTTCGGCGATTATAATTTCAATATTAACTTTCATGACAATATTCATTTTTTATTCGGGTCTTATATTTGCAAACGGATATACTAAGGTTAAAAGTATTTGAATTATTACGTATTACCGATTGAAAACTGGAACAAACATCATGTCTAAGGTTAACAACATTATGCCATGGATGGTTGTCGCGAAATTTGGTTACCTGACAACACAGTGACAGTAAGTCTTATATCTTAGGTTAGACTAGTTTAGATCAAGATCAGCATGTGGATCCATGGAGTCTGATTATGATGTTCAAAAGTTGCTTATTTTTTATCCTGAAGTGAAGTGAAAAAAGTAATTCCTGATCAGAGTGCATGAAGAAACAGGCTGGTCTGTATCTTATCTGATCGTTCATTCAGCAGGAATCCAGAAAAAAATAAACGTCAATAATCTAGATTCCTGTTGTAAGGCACGTTTATCTGAAGATCCAAAGACACGCACTTTTGTACACTATTTGTTCACTAATGTTTTAATTAGACACATTCTCTAAGAACGTTTATATGAAGACCCAAGCACGCGCACTTTTGTAAGTCTGTGAAGTTGGCTGTGGGATCAACATTCGGCATTCGACATTCAATGTCCCGCAGTACATTGAACATTCAGCAGGACATTCGCCTTAATGCATGTTTTTGAATGTCCCGCAGTGCATTGAACATTCAGCAGGACATTCGACTTAATGCATGTTTTTGAATGTCCCGCAGTGCATTGGACATTCAGCAGGACATTCGACTTAATGCATGTTTTTGAATGTCCCGCAGTGCATTGGACATTCAGCAGGACATTCGATTTGATGCATGTTTTTGAATGTCCCGCAGTGCATTGGACATTCAGCAGGACATTAGATTTGATGCATGTTTTTGAATGTCCCGCAGTGCATTGGACACTCAGCAGGACATTCGATTTGATGCATGTTTTTGAATGTCCAGCAGTGCATTGGACATTCAGCAGGACATTCAATTTAAGGCATGTTTTTGAATGTCCAGCAGTGCATTGGACATTCAGCAGGACATTCGATTTCATGCATGTTTTTGAATGTCCCGCAGTGCATTGGACATTCAGCTGGACATTCGATTTGATGCATGTTTTTGAATGTCACGCAGTGCATTGGACATTCAGCAGGACATTCGATTTGATGCATGCTTTTGAATGTCCCGCAGTGCATTGGACATTCAGCAGGACATTCGACTTAATGCATTTTTTTGAATGTCCCGCAGTGCATTGGACATTCAGCAGGACTTTCAACGTAAAGCATGTTTTTATATGTCCCGCAGTGCATTGGACATTCAGCGGGACATTCGATCTGATGCATGTTTTTGAATGTCCCGCAGTGCATTGGACATTCAGCAGGACTTTCAACGTAATGCATGTTTTTGAATGTCCCGCAGTGCATTGGACATTCAGCAGGACAGTCGATTTAATGCATGTTTTTGAATGTCCAGCAGTGCATTGGACATTCAGCAGGACATTCGATTTGATGCATGTTTTTGAATGTCCAGCAGTGCATTGGACATTCAGCAGGACATTCAATATAATGCATGTTTTTGAATGTCCCGCAGTGCATTGGACATTCAGCAGGACATTCGATTTGATGCATGTTTTTGAATGTCCCGCAGTGCATTGGACATTCAGCAGGACATTCGATTTGATGCATGTTTTTGAATGTCCCGCAGTGCATTAGACATTCAGCAGGACATTCGATTTCATGCATGTTTTTGAATGTCCCGTAGTGCATTGGACATTCAGCAGGACATTCGACGTAATGCATGTTTTTGAATGTCCCGCAGTGCATTGGACATTCAGCAGGACATCCGACGTAATGCATGTTTTTGAATGTCCCGCAGTGCATTGGACATTCAGCAGGACATTCGACGTAATGCATGTCTTTTTTTCAGTGCATTAGACATTCAGCAGGAATTTCGATTTGATGCATGTTTTTGAATGTCCCGCAGTGCATTGGTTATTCAGCAGGACATTCGATTTGATACATGCTTTTGAATGTCCCGCAGTGCATTGGACATTCAGCAGGACATTCGATTTGATGCATGTTTTTGAATGTCCCGCAGTGCATTAGACATTCAGCAGGACATTCGATTTGATGCATGTTTTTGAATGTCCCGCAGTGCATTGGACATTCAGCAGGACATTCGACTTAATGCATGTTTTTGAATGTCCCGCAGTACATTAGACATTCAGCAGGACATTCGATTTGATGCATGTTTCTGAAAGTCCCGCAGAGCATTGGACATTCAGCAGGACATTCGACTTAATGCATGTTTTTGAATGTCCCGCAGTGCATTGGGCATTCAGCAGGACATTCGATTTGATGCATGTTTTTGAATGTCCCGCAGTGCATTGGACATTCAGAATGACATTCGTTTTGATGCATGTTTTTGAATGACTAGCAGTGCATTGGACATTCAGCAGGACATTCGATTTGATGCATGTTTTTGAATGTCCCGCAGTGCATTGGACTTTCAGCAGAACATTTGATTTGATGCATGTTTTTGAATGTCTAGCAGTGCATTGGACATTCAGCAGGACATTCGATTTGATGCATGTTTTTGAATGTCCCGCAGTGCATTAGACATTCAGCAGGACATTCGATTTGATGCATGTTTTTGAATGTCCCGCAGTGCATTGGACATTCAGCAGGACATTCGATTTGATGCATGTTTTTGAATGTCAAGCAGTGCATTGGACATTCAGAAGGACGTTCGATTTGATGCATTTTTTTAAATGTCCCGCAGTGCATTGGATGTTCAGCAGAACATTCGATTTGATGCATGTTTTTGAATGTCCCGCAGTGCATTGGACATTCAGCAGGACATTCGATTTGATGCATGTTTTTGAATGTCAAGCAGTGCATTGGACATTCAGAAGGACATTCGATTTGATGCATGTTTTTGAATGTCCCGCAGTGCATTGGACATTCAGCAGGACATTCGATTTGATGCATGTTTTTGAATGTCAAGCAGTGCATTGGACATTCAAAAGGACATTCGATTTGATGCATGTTTTTAAATGTCCCGCAGTGCATTAGACATTCAGCAGGACATTCGATTTGATGCATGTTTTTGAATGTCCCGCAGTGCATTGGACATTCAGCAGGACGTTCGATTTCATGCATGTTTTTGAATATCCCGCAGTGCATTGGACATTCAGCAGGACATTCGATGTAATGCATGTTTTTGAATGTCCCGCAGTGCATTGGACATTCAGCAGGACATTCGACGTAATGCATGTTTTTGAATGTCCCGCAGTGCATTGGACATTCAGCAGGACATTCGATTTGATGCATGTTTTTGAATGTCCCGCAGTGCATTAGACATTCAGCAGGACATTCGATTTGATGCATGTTTTTGAATGTCCCGCAGTGCATTGGACATTCAGCAGGACATTCGACGTAATGCATGTTTTTGAATGTCCGGTGGACATTCAGCAGGACATTCGATTTGATGCATGTTTTTGAATGTCCCGCAGTGCTTTAGACATTCAGCAGGACATTCGATTTGAACATTACTTCCCGAATCCAACAAAAAAGTTGCTTGTTTTTTTTTCTTGTCATAAAAGTTAACGAATAGTTTGCAAGGTAAAGTTGGTCCTACTTTAGCAACCGTTCCATAATTGTTCAATATGGTCAAACGAATAGTCACTTGCATCCGAAATAAAGTTTAAAATTTGTAACTTATGAATAATACGTGAATCAATGAAGAAATTGCGTTATTTCAATAAAAAACTAAAAATTGGCAGTTCTGAATCATCCGAAAATGGTGTATTCCGGATCACTTCCGGCTATCGCCTGAACATACCTTCCTGAGTCAAAAAATTAGTCCGGATAACTTGCGGTCTCTAAAAGTTAACTAACAATTTTCAACGTAAAATTCGTCATTCTTAAGCAACTGCACCATATTCCATCAAAATAGTTTAAAAAAAATGCATTTGGGGTAAAGGTACACAATAGTTACTAAAAAAATAACATAAAGTAAGAAATTACGACAAATACATTACAACATAAAAATGGTAGTTCCGGATCACCCCATCATAGTTTATTCGGGACCACTTGAACTTGCTTTATCGTCGAATGAAGAATTGGTCAAAACCATAGCTAAAGATTGAATGCAGAGCTGAGCTAATGTCGATCTCACAGTTGAAGATTGGAAAACGCTCATCTGAATGTCCAACCCACAGCTTAACATTGAAGGACTAAGCTTTTTGAATGCCGAGCTGAATGTTGATCTCATAGCTGAACAGACATTAAAATGTTTTTCTTAGCGAAATTTGGGAATTATTAGCCGAGCGGTTACCAATTTGAGCTACTGGGAAAGCTCAAGTGTAACCGGAAGGTGTTTAAATCGAATGTCCTGCTTAATGTCGAATGCACTGCGGAACATTCAAAAACATGTATAAATTCGAATGTCCTGCCCAATATCGAATGCACTGCGGGACATTCAAAAAATGCATTAAATGGAATGTCTTGCACAATGTCGAATGCACTGCAGGACATTCAAAAACATGCATGAAATCGAATGTCCTGCTGAATGTCGAATACACTGCGGGACATTCAAAAACATGTACGAAATCGAATGTCCTGCTGAATGTCCAATCTACTGCGGGACATTCAAAAGCATGCATCAAATCGAATATCCTGCTGAATGTCCAATGCACTGCTGGACATTCAAAAACATGCATCAAATCGAATGTCCTGCTGAATGTCCAATGCACTGCGGGACATTCAAAAACATGCGTTAAGTCGAATGTCCTGCTGAATGTCCAATGCACTGCGGGACATTCAAAAACATGCATCAAATCGAATGTCCTGCTGAATGTCCAATGCACTGCGGGACATTCAAAAACATGCATCAAATCGAATGTCCTGCTGAATGTCCAATGCACTGCGGGACATTCAAAAACATGCATCAAATCGAATGTCCTGCTGAATGTCCAATGCACTGCGGGACATTCAAAAACATGCATCAAATCGAATGTCCTGCTGAATGTCCAATGCACTGCGGGACATTCAAAAACATGCATCAAATCGAATGTCCTGCTGAATGTCCAATGCACTGCTAGACATTCAAAAACATGCATCAAATCGAATGTCCTGCTGAATGTCCAATGCACTGCGGGACATTCAAAAACATGATCAAATCGAATGTCCTGCTGAATGTCCAATGCACTGCGGGACATTCAAAAACATGCATCAAATCGAATGTCCTGCTGAATGTCCAATGCACTGCGGGACATTCAAAAACATGCATCAAATCGAATGTCCTGCTGAATGTCCAATGCACTGCGGGACATTCAAAAACATGCATCAAATCGAATGTCCTGCTGAATGTCCAATGCACTGCGGGACATTCAAAAACATGCATCAAATCAAATGTCCTGCTGAATGTCCAATGCACTGCGGGACATTCAAAAACATGCATCAAATCGAATGTCCTGCTGAATGTCCAATGCACTGCGGGACATTCAAAAACATGCACCAAATCGAATGTCCTGTTGAATGTCCAATGCACTGCTAGACATTCAAAAACATGCATCAAATCGAATGTCCTGCTGAATGTCCAATGCACTGCGGGACATTCAAAAACATGCATCAAATCGAATGTCCTGCTGAATGTCCAATGCACTGCGGGACATTCAAAAACATGCATCAAATCGAATGTCCTGCTGAATGTCCAATGCACTGCGGGACATTCAAAAACATGCATCAAATCGAATGTCCTGCTGAATGTCCAATGCACTGCGGGACATTCAAAAACATGCATCAAATCGAATGTCCTGCTGAATGTCCAATGCACTGCGGGACATTCAAAAACATGCATCAAATCGAATGTCCTGCTGAATGTCCAATGCACTGCGGGACATTCAAAAACATGCATCAAATCGAATGTCCTGCTGAATGTCCAATGCACTGCGGGACATTCAAAAACATGCATCAAATCGAATGTCCTGCTGAATGTCCAATGCACTGCGGGACATTCAAAAACATGCATTAAGTCGAATGTCCTGCTGAATGTCCAATGCACTGCGGGACATTCAAAAACATGCATCAAATCGAATGTCCTGCTGAATGTCCAATGCACTGCGGGACATTCAAAAACATGCATCAAATCGAATGTCCTGCTGAATGTCCAATGCACTGCGGGACATTCAAAAACATGCATCAAATCGAATGTCCTGCTGAATGTCCAATGCACTGCGGGACATTCAAAAACATGCATCAAATCGAATGTCCTGCTGAATGTCCAATGCACTGCTAGACATTCAAAAACATGCATCAAATCGAATGTCCTGCTGAATGTCCAATGCACTGCGGGACATTCAAAAACATGCATCAAATCGAATGTCCTGCTGAATGTCCAATGCACTGCGGGACATTCAAAAACATGCATCAAATCGAATGTCCTGCTGAATGTCCAATGCACTGCGGGACATTCAAAAACATGCATAAATCGAATGTCCTGCTGAATGTCCAATGCACTGCGGGACATTCAAAAACATGCATTAAGTCGAATGTCCTGCTGAATGTCCAATGCACTGCGGACATTCAAAAACATGCATTAAGTCGAATGTCCTGCTGAATGTCCAATGCACTGCGGGACATTCAAAAACATGCATCAAATCGAATGTCCTGCTGAATGTCCAATGCACTGCGGGACATTCAAAAACATGCATCAAATCGAATGTCCTGCTGAATGTCCAATGCACTGCTAGACATTCAAAAACATGCATCAAATCGAATGTCCTGCTGAATGTCCAATGCACTGCGGGACATTCAAAAACATGCATCAAATCGAATGTCCTGCTGAATGTCCAATGCACTGCGGGACATTCAAAAACATGCATCAAATCGAATGTCCTGCTGAATGTCCAATGCACTGCGGGACATTCAAAAACATGCATCAAATCGAATGTCCTGCTGAATGTCCAATGCACTGCGGGACATTCAAAAACATGCATCAAATCGAATGTCCTGCTGAATGTCCAATGCACTGCGGGACATTCAAAAACATGCATCAAATCGAATGTCCTGCTGAATGTCCAATGCACTGCGGGACATTCAAAAACATGCATCAAATCGAATGTCCTGCTGAATGTCCAATGCACTGCGGGACATTCAAAAACATGCATCAAATCGAATGTCCTGCTGAATGTCCAATGCACTGCGGGACATTCAAAAACATGCATTACGTCGAATGTCCTGCTGAATGTCCAATGCACTGCGGGACATTCAAAAACATGCATTAAGTCGAATGTCCTGCTGAATGTCCAATGCACTGCGGGACATTCAAAAACATGCATCAAATCGAATGTCCTGCTGAATGTCCAATGCACTGCGGGACATTCAAAAACATGCATCAAATCGAATGTCCTGCTGAATGTCCAATGCACTGCGGGACATTCAAAAACATGCATCAAATCGAATGTCCTGCTGAATGTCCAATGCACTGCGGGACATTCAAAAACATGCATCAAATCGAATGTCCTGCTGAATGTCCAATGCACTGCGGGACATTCAAAAACATGCATCAAATCGAATGTCCTGCTGAATGTCCAATGCACTGCGGGACATTCAAAAACATGCATCAAATCGAATGTCCTGCTGAATGTCCAATGCACTGCGGGACATTCAAAAACATGCATCAAATCGAATGTCCTGCTGAATGTCCAATGCACTGCGGGACATTCAAAAACATGCATTAATCGAATGTCCTGCTGAATGTCCAATGCACTGCGGGACATTCAAAAACATGCATTAAGTCGAATGTCCTGCTGAATGTCCAATGCACTGCGGGACATTCAAAAACATGCATTAAGTCGAATGTCCTGCTGAATGTCCAATGCACTGCGGGACATTCAAAAACATGCATCAAATCGAATGTCCTGCTGAATGTCCAATGCACTGCGGGACATTCAAAAACATGCATCAAATCGAATGTCCTGCTGAATGTCCAATGCACTGCGGGACATTCAAAAACATGCATCAAATCGAATGTCCTGCTGAATGTCCAATGCACTGCGGGACATTCAAAAACATGCATCAAATCGAATGTCCTGCTGAATGTCCAATGCACTGCGGGACATTCAAAAACATGCATCAAATCGAATGTCCTGCTGAATGTCCAATGCACTGCGGGACATTCAAAAACATGCATCAAATCGAATGTCCTGCTGAATGTCCAATGCACTGCGGGACATTCAAAAACATGCATCAAATCGAATGTCCTGCTGAATGTCCAATGCACTGCGGGACATTCAAAAACATGCATCAAATCGAATGTCCTGCTGAATGTCCAATGCACTGCGGGACATTCAAAAACATGCATCAAATCGAATGTCCTGCTGAATGTCCAATGCACTGCGGGACATTCAAAAACATGCATTAAGTCGAATGTCCTGCTGAATGTCCAATGCACTGCGGGACATTCAAAAACATGCATCAAATCGAATGTCCTGCTGAATGTCCAATGCACTGCGGGACATTCAAAAACATGCATTAAATCGAATGTCCTGCTGAATGTCCAATGCACTGCGGGACATTCAAAAACATGCATTAAGTCGAATGTCCTGCTGAATGTCCAATGCACTGCGGGACATTCAAAAACATGCATCAAATCGAATGTCCTGCTGAATGTCCAATGCACTGCGGGACATTCAAAAACATGCATCAAATCGAATGTCCTGCTGAATGTCCAATGCACTGCGGGACATTCAAAAACATGCATTTAGTCGAATGTCCTGCTGAATGTCCAATGCACTGCGGGACATTCAAAAACATGCATCAAATCGAATGTCCTGCTGAATGTCCAATGCACTGCGGGACATTCAAAAACATGCATCAAATCGAATGTCCTGCTGAATGTCCAATGCACTGCGGGACATTCAAAATCATGCATCAAATCGAATGTCCTGCTGAATGTCCAATGCACTGCTAGACATTCAAAAACATGCATCAAATCGAATGTCCTGCTGAATGTCCAATGCACTGCGGGACATTCAAAAACATGCATCAAATCGAATGTCCTGCTGAATGTCCAATGCACTGCGGGACATTCAAAAACATGCATCAAATCGAATGTCCTGCTGAATGTCCAATGCACTGCGGGACATTCAAAAACATGCATTAAGTCGAATGTCCTGCTGAATGTCCAATGCACTGCGGGACATTCAAAAACATGCATTAAGTCGAATGTCCTGCTGAATGTCCAATGCACTGCGGGACATTCAAAAACATGCATCAAATCGAATGTCCTGCTGAATGTCCAATGCACTGCGGGACATTCAAAAACATGCATCAAATCGAATGTCCTGCTGAATGTCCAATGCACTGCGGGACATTCAAAAACATGCATCAAATCGAATGTCCTGCTGAATGTCCAATGCACTGCGGGACATTCAAAAACATGCATTAAGTCGAATGTCCTGCTGAATGTCCAATGCACTGCGGGACATTCAAAAACATGCATTAAGTCGAATGTCCTGCTGAATGTCCAATGCACTGCGGGACATTCAAAAACATGCATTAAGTCGAATGTCCTGCTGAATGTCCAATGCACTGCGGGACATTCAAAAACATGCATCAAATCGAATGTCCTGCTGAATGTCCAATGCACTGCGGGACATTCAAAAACATGCATTAAATTGAATGTCCTGCTGAATGTCCAATGCACTGCGGGACATTCAAAAACATGCATTAAGTCGAATGTCCTGCTGAATGTCCAATGCACTGCGGGACATTCAAAAACATGCATCAAGTCGAATGTCCTGCTGAATGTCCAATGCACTGCGGGACATTCAAAAACATGCATTAAGTCGAATGTCCTGCTGAATGTCCAATGCACTGCGGGACATTCAAAAACATGCATTAAGTCGAATGTCCTGCTGAATGTCAAATGCACTGCGGGACATTCAAAAACATGCATCAAATCGAATGTCCTGCTGAATGTCCAATGCACTGCGGGACATTCAAAAACATGCATTAAATCGAATGTCCTGCTGAATGTCCAATGCACTGCGGGACATTCAAAAACATGCATTAAGTCGAATGTCCTGCTGAATGTCCAATGCACTGCGGGACATTCAAAAACATGCATCAAATCGAATGTCCTGCTGAATGTCCAATGCACTGCGGGACATTCAAAAACATGCATTAAGTCGAATGTCCTGCTGAATGTCCAATGCACTGCGGGACATTCAAAAACATGCGTTAAGTCGAATGTCCTGCTGAATGTTTAATGCACTGCGGGACATTCAAAAACATGCATTAAGGCGAATGTCCTGCTGAATGTCCAATGCACTGCGGGACATTGAATGTCGAATGCCGAATGTTGATCCCACAGCCAACTTCACAGACTTCACTTTTGTACACTATTTGTTCAATGTTGTTTTAATTAGACACATGCTTTAACTGCATTCTCTTGTGTGACTAAGCAGAAAGCTTACTTTTATATGTCAGTGTTAAATGTTTTATAACCATTTTAAACTTTTCAATCGAATTGCAAATTTCTACACACATGCGATTTTTCTGGACCCAAGCTCTTTAAGCTGGAATTGGAGACCAGTCTAAAATCTCAAGCATCTGATTGGAAGAAATGGCGACCATTCTGGTCTGTGGCGAATGGTCTCTTCATTTAGTTTTCAGATCATGGGCCTTGAACGCATTCAGTGTCCAAGGTTATAAAACTGAGCATGGAAACCAGTCTCAAATCTCAAGGATCTGATTGGCCGAAATGGCGACCAGTCGCCATTAGAGCCAATCAGATGCTTGAGATTTGAGACTGGTTTCCAATCTCAGCTTTATAACCTTCAGCCCAGGTATCACTGAAATCTGGGAGACGATATTTTTAACAAACAAAATTATTTAACATTCAACGTGCCAATAATGTTTGTTTATTAGCATTTAATCTCACCGTGTCAAGTAGCTTAATTTAAGTTTCAACTTCAGAAAATACTCCTGTGGCGACTTGTTGCTCAGTATCAACATTACTAAGTCTTGTAACTTCTGATATATCGTAATAGACTTACGACACCTCGAACCCCCCTTCCAACTCCCTGTTTTTACAGCGGTTACAGACGGTACTATTTTATTGAGAAATAGTTCGTCTCAAAAGAGCTTGTTCAGAAAACATACCGCCAGCAAAATACATGTCTTTACTAACACGTGGTGACAATCATTATTAATGTTAGGTTTTCAACAAATACAGTAAAATGTTTGACTTTAAAACCGAAAGTAGAGATCAAAAGTAAATTCTAAACTTCGCTGAAATTATTTCGACGTTATAAATTTTAAGTTTACTGTTTGGGCAATGTATTTTCTTACACACTGTAGGCCTACATGAAGCAAATGGTTCTGATGCTATTGATATTTTCCATATCATTAAGTGTCTTGTTGTTTGCTTGGTTATTTAGAGCATTTATGTTTGAACTGGTCATTTTGTTGACAATTATATACATTTCTTCAGTGAAATATGGCCTACCTATAATTCAATTTTTTGCTCAATATTTGAAACTTTGCACTTCGCAAAAATAAGCTAAAATTTTGCATATGAACTATGAAATTCATGTACAATATACCTTACAAACTCATTCCTGTGCCAGGGCCCGAGATCATAAAACTAAGAGTGGAGACAATCTCAAGCATCTGATTGGTTGAAATGGAGACTGGTCGCCACTTCAGCCATACAGAATCTTGAGATCTGAGACTGGTCTCTCCAGATTCAGTTTTATGATTTTGGGCCCTGGTACACGCTATGTATCATCATGTTGCGATTGGTAATGAGTGTCGGGTCTTTAAGAAATTTTAAAAAGACTAGTCTACCTTCTTGTTTACTTTCAGTTTCAAGGGCAAAGTATTTTCCCAGTACATGTATCACTAACAGTAAACAAATATAGTTTTCTCATGTCAAACTTTCAAACAATCAACTGATTAATAAAACATTAATTCATTTGATTGTTCAAAGTTCAAAGTCACACATTAGGCAGCTGACATTAATAATTCATGTTTACAAAATCATTATGTTTATGTTTATTACAAAATTGTAATAAAACAAATTATTCCTTTATTCACTTTATTCAATTCTAATTGAATAAAATGAATAAAGGAATAATTTGTTTTATTACAATTTTGTAATAAACATAAACATAATGATTTTGTAAACATGAATTATTAATGTCAGCTGCCTAATGTGTGACTTTGAACTTTGAAACCGAAAGTAGAAATTACAAGCGACCGTCTTCATTGTCTTTAAAACTCGATTAGCCTATTGTTTACTTGATTAATATATTGGGTTTTTGGTCTTTTGAGATATATTGTAAATGGATTTTAGAGTTTTGATGCTATCTGCATTTCCCTTTGTTTTGGACGTAGTTCCTAACTAAACATTTATTCGTCTGAACTAAATATACTAAATAAATAAATAATTTATAAAACTTCTTTACTAGAATCGTGCTGGAAACAAGTATTTTTCTTTTCTTAATTTTCTACTTTCTTTGGGTTGTATGACTCAATACATGTATTTACGAAAATCATCAGAATGCCATGATATAACCAAATTAAAAACAAACTCACCCTTCGCCTTCAGCCATTCCTCCTTGCTACGTTTCACCGTTAACACTTTTTTTCTAAAAATCCATTGTACAAGATAAAACATCGATCGATACCATTTAATACCGTATTTTCCGAAAATGATATTTATAACTACTGCCGCTACTTTCGATTTCAAAATTGAACATGCACATGCCTTCCATTGTAAATGAGATTTGTGGCCGAACAAATAATAACATCGGAAGCTATGAAATTTGAAACTACAAACTATTTTGTGTTCTAGCAGTCGTCTATACATAAGTCTTTCGATGCAATAGAAACACCAATCGTAGCAGTCCATGTGTATAATGTGCACTATTGTGACAGTGTATCCCATTGTACCAGAGTACGCGCGTGATTCAACGTGATTCACCTGAATATAAACGCCAAAATGCACCATTCCACATGAATTAAGTGCTAGCTACGCCCCTGACTATCAAAATGAAAGAGTGTTTTTGAATTGAAGTTATAGCGTAAATGTTAAAGTTATCTACTTACGGTTCAGAGGTCAGTGTAAACACTTGTAGGGAAATTTCATAATCTTTTTAAATTTTAATTTTTTAATTTCAGAAAACTTTATCAAAACAATTCTTATCATATAAACTTTAAATTTCATTGTCAAGATCAATGATTTCAATAAAGATATTGGCACTTCACTGACGCTTTGACATTTTCTTTTGTTATCACTGTAACTTATTTCAGTAAAAATCAGATAAAATATTAATTGAAAATGAATGAAATCATAAACACACGACAATATTAATAATTTCCGGCATAATCAAATAAAAATGTTATCTGATAACAAAACGCTAACAGTGGTTAGCGCGTCTGCCTCTGAGTCAAGGTATTACTGGTTCGATTCTCAAACTAAAATTACGTACAGTCTTTCGGATGGTGCACCGGGCACTTAAAACAACCAGGGACCATTCTGCCATTGGAGAGTCATAATGTAACTTGCACTATCCTCAAAAACATAAAATGACTATCAATATTCTCGAGGCGACGCTCATATGGGCTTCCGGAAGAGAAGATAAATAAATATAAATATACAACTGAAAACATATACTACATACATCATACAATACGATACAAAATTCATCTCAGTGACACTTCAACTTTAATCTCGTGTAAGTGAGGATGCCTGCTTACTGTACTAACTTTGTGACTTAGTGTTTCTTACATTGTTTCTTCCATTGTGAATATGTATAATCTTAGATTAAACATCTCTTTGTGTGAACTTTGTGTTTTTATTACTTTCTTCTTTTACATACCATTAAATATATTGCGAGACTTACAACGGAGAGGTAATTATTACTTAAACTAAAACACATGATATCCACCCGACGACAAAACTCGCTTTATACATTGTTAAATTTATTTCGTTACTGCAACAAGCTCTTTTTCAGCTGGCCGGTGTTTCCTTTAAGGCATTGCTCTTTCCGTCACTGCTATGTCATAAACAAAAAAAAAAGAAAAATAACATCGATTTGTGCTACAATTTATTGGACTGAATTTTGCCGTTAGCTAGATTTTGATAATTTTCTTTTTTTTTCAGTTACAGTGCATTGACAACTGCCATAGCACCTGAACTACACTCTGTTTTCTATTTATTTCAACTGTCAAGGTCGTCTGCAATGATCATTTTCATAAATATTATTCACATACGATGGGAGAAAATCTATCAGGCATTGCCCCAAGACCATTAAACTAAGAATGGAGACAGTTTTAAATCTCTATTTCTATTTTTATGAACTTAGGCCATTATCTGAATTCTGTTTTGCTTCTGCACATGTCTCAAAGAGAAAATGTGTGTTGTTGTGCCAGGTAATTTTGAATCATTTAGTAAGGATATTACCTTAATCGAGACAACACGGTTGTTGTTTTTGTTTATTTGTTTTTGGTTCAGTTAATTTTGTAATATGAATCTGCAAGTATTTTAGTTAAATGTTCCTTGATAAAAAACCCAAACACATGGCTCACTAAGCACTTGTGGACCGGACATATTCCTACCTAAACATCCTTCCGCTATGCGGCGGACCTAGGCAGTATAAATTAATAAATCCTTAAAAAATGTATTCACAAGCCGGACTGGGGGATAACAAACAGAATCCTCCGTACCTCGGCAGACGGCATGTGTTTGCGGAAGGTGGCAATGAAGTTTAGCACATCGAAATGCGATCGTTTAGGTCTTTGTTGGAAGTTTAAAATTGTCGACGTCTTTTAGATTCCCTGGACACTTTTCAAACACATAAACAAATTTGTGAAGCACAGACGGAAAAGATTGATGGAAGCGAGAAGTTAGTCACCGTTCGAATTCAGCAGTACCAATTAAATGTTCGAAAGGGACATGTTTCTGTTTAATTTGCCGGTCTTAGCTTAGTGTTCGTGATATCACCAGTTGTGAATATGTCGGACTCCTAATCTACAGCGTCCGATGTATATTATTTAGGTAGGCGCCGGGCGAGTTATCTAAGTGTGCCATCGATATCTCCGCCCGGCGGACCGTACTGGAAATAATAAAAATAATCGGCCGTGCGCCAGAGAACCACCGGTAGGGGCTTGGAATGGAAGCGGCACACTAAAATGATGACGGCTTTTACATTTATATAATTACAACCTTGTAAAGTTTTACAAAATATTTCAAATCTGGCCAACAAGTGTCACGTTCATTTCTCAATGAAGTCGGATCGAACTACTTTTGAAAAAATATTTA
Source organism: Corbicula japonica (assembly GCA_038501625.1). Taxonomy (NCBI): domain Eukaryota; kingdom Metazoa; phylum Mollusca; class Bivalvia; order Venerida; family Cyrenidae; genus Corbicula; species Corbicula japonica. The sequence goes on along the minus strand of JAZAYU010000030.1, from coordinate 291,932 downwards.
TCAAATCAAAACATCTTTAGTGTTTATGCAAATTAGTTGTAAGGCAACTGACATTTCATACATCGACGAAACGCATGCATTCCTTAAGTGTCGTTCGGGCTACGCGTGAACGCATGCTGTTGACTGCAAGATTAATGGAAGTTGAAAGTAAAAGAAGCACCAGTCGATAGGTTATACTCAAGACAATAAAATAAACAGAACATTCATAAGTAAGAGGCATATGTGGCATGCACATTATTGAAGAAAATGTCGAATCGCAAATCGGCAGTCCATTAAAGTTCCATAGTAGTTATACCCTTAATTATAAGGTTCTGAGCAGCCTAATAAGCCTTTCGAGGTTTCTTGAAAGGGTATGTGAGAATATCATGCCGGAACTGGTGGCCTACGATCCTTCGCCATCCGCCCGGGTTATTAAATAGACATGTGTGGTCGGAGGTCCTAAGTGAAGATGGACATCGGAAAGCGGAGTAAAGTTAGGGGTTTTCTCAAAATATTTACATCATATTTTATGGTCACATACTTAGTCCACATACAAAGTACGGCCAATTGTTGGAGATTGGTAAAACCTAAGAGGTTATTTGGATTAAATTAGAATTGCTGTAGGTGTGATAGATTTAACAACTCAAGACATTTACAGACCTAAAGAAGAACAAGAGCAGTTTTATTCTGGACATAGAAGCTTCCTCTGCATTTACTTACAGTACCGACCTGTTGTGTATACGTACGACCATGTAACGGTTACAACGTGAACTCATTTGTAGCTCCCAAAAGCCAGCATGGATTTAAAGTTCGTAACTTGTTTGTTTGTATGTTGTTGTTTTCTTTTCCTTTTTTTCAAACCCGGAACTTACTTCTGCGTATTTATAAATGTTCAAATGACAGTTGAAAAGCTTAAATTTGAATGAAGTATTTATTCCGAACAGGTTTTCTTCCTTTAAAGGAAGTTCGGAATTTTCAGTATGACTAGCCATCGTATTTAATTAAGGTAAAACACACACTTTAACTTTCAACAGATGCGGCTAGTTCCAAAGTTTTGGTAAAATCCGGAATCTTAGCGCACTGTTACATTCTGGGTGAAAACCGCAACGCGTCAAAACGTAAAATTCAGTGGAAGACTGTAAGAGAAATTTTCGTTAATTATTAATCTAAATACATGTCATTTTGCTTTGTAAAATTGTAACTGCTTTTTCATTACATGTGTATATGCTTGTGAAATGTCTTGGCCATATGTATTTCGTTATTGTTAATGGCCATAGGCAACATAATGTTTGCCGATTTGCCAATAAACTGGAAACTGGTTAAAAACTTCTTTTATCAAATCTAGGTTCCCGACTTCTTTTATCCAGGGAAGGACTTTTAATGATTTTCAGGTAATATTGTTGATACTCGCTCAAAATAATTCTTTATAGCAAAAGTTATGTGTTGTAAGATTACTTAAATGCATGTCACAGTGGTATGTTAATTAGTGCCATATTTGAGAAACATCGATATGTTTTACTTGAAAAAAGTTTGTTTTAATGAACCATGTACACATTCTTAAAGAATATGTTGATAATTACGTATTACATTTTAGCAATGGCTATGATTTTTAGATATTAAAATAAAGTATAAATGCATATCGGTGAAATATTGGCACACTGTTATCTATGATTGAAGCTTTGCAGAGAATAACGAGTTAAATCCATAAACAAGACGGTATAACATGACATGTATAAACGGCTTGTCATAATCCGCGGAGATGCCTATTTTTAAAACTCACCGAGTAAATGGGTTTTTTTAAAGTTTGAGGCTCCTTTTCATTTTTTGTTATCATAAAACTTATTAAAAGTCCTTTCCTGGATTAAAAAGTCAGAGTACGTAGATTAAAAATAATCAATCCGAGTAGCTTAACCACCGTGAAATAACAGCGATTAATTTCCATGCCATTGCAAAAAAAAATATTTTTTTTGTAATTAACATTGAGGTGATTTCAAAAAGATTCGATATTTTGGAGAGCCGTTTGGTTATATTGACAATATAGAATAGAGAAACAGCCACCGTTTAATTAGTATTTTTCCTACCAATTAATTGAATTTCTAATTTTCATATCAGTTTATCTAAGTCACATGTAATCAGTTTTGAACTATTTGGTGTTTAGAGAAATTATCAGATGCATACATGTAGAACTAATATGTGTAAAATACTGATCGACGATTCCAGGTTCTTCTAGAGGGACAACACAGCAAGAACTTTTTAATAAAAAGATATAAAAATCAACGGGTTTTCTACGACAAATCAATGTGATAATAATAATAAACAAATTCACTTTTTGAGAAAACTCCAAACATTACTCCTTTTTCCACCCTCCACATATATACTCCGATTTAGGTCACACAAGTCTATTAATATGACACTAAGACCGTCAATACAACCTCACACATCCTAGAACTCAAATACCGGACAAACAAACACAAAAGAAAAGAAGTAAACAAAACATTTTATCTTAAGAAGCTGGTTAATAAATTTAAGATTAACTTGAGACAAACTGATAACTAAACAATAGGATGAATGTTAGATCTAAATCTTAAAGTTATTGTTACTGATAACTTAAAATGATAAAGATATTACCATGTTAATAGATAATTTAGTATTGTTAATTTAGTATTAAAGGTTCATAGCAAATGTTTGATCAAAGGTTCACAGCAAATGTATAATCAAAGGTTAACAACAAAAGTATGATCAAAGGTTAACAGCAAATGTATGATCAAACGTTCACAGCAAATGTATGATAAAAGGTTCACAGCAAATGTATGATATTAGTATCACAGCAAATGTATGATCAAAGGTTCACAGCAAATGTATGATCAAAGCTTCACAGCAAATGTATGATCAAACGTTCACCGCAAATGTATGATCAAAGGTTCACAGCAAATGTACGATCAAAGGTTCACAGCATATGAATGATAAAAGGTTCACAGCAAATGTATGATCAAAGGTTCACAGCAAATGTATGATCAGAGGTTCGTAGCAAATGTATGATCTAAGGTTTGTAGCATATGTATAATCAAAGGTTCACAACAAAAGTATGATCAAAGGTTCGCAGCAAATGTATGATAAAATGTTCACAGTAAATGTATGATCAAAGGTTCACAGCAAATGTATGATCAAAGGTTCACAGCAAATGTATAATCAAAGGTTCTTAGCAAATGTATGATCTAAGGTTTGTAGTATATGCTTGTTAAAAGGTTTATAGTACATGTACGATCAAAGGTTTGCGGCACATGCATGATCAAAGGTTCATAGTAAATGTATGATTAAAGTTTCGGGAAAACGTGTGATTAAAGATTTGTGGCAAATGTATAATCATAAAATCTTTTCACATGCATGATCAAGGGTTCATAGAAAATGGTTCGTGGCGAATGTATTAAACAGTCGTGCAACATGCATGGTCAAATGTTTATAGCGAATGTATGATCAAAGATTTGTGGCATATATATGATCAAACGTTGATAACAGATGTATGATCAAAGGTTTGTGGCATATGCAAAAAAAGTTCATATTAACAAATGTAAAATCAAAGTTTGTGGCATATGCATGGTCAAAAGTTCATAACAAATGTAAGATCAAAGTTTGTGGCATATGCATGATCAAAAGTTCATAACAAATGTTTGATCAAAGTTTGTGGCATACGCATGGTCAAAAGTTCATAGCAAATGTATAATCAAAGTTTTGGCATATGCATGATCAAAAGTTCATAACAAATGTACGGTCAAAGTTTGTGGCATGTGCATGATCAAAAGTTCATAGCAAATTTATTATCAAAGTTTGTGGCATATGCATGATCAAAAGTTCATAGCAAATGCATGATCAAAGATTTGTGGCTCATGCATGATTAAATTTCATAGTACATGTACAATCCAAAGTTCAAGTGAAGCTAAAATAACAGCTGTCGCATAGTGAACGGCACATAACACGTGTGTGCTTCATAATAAATGTATGAGAACATGGTTTAAGCATCTGTATAATCCAAAAAAAATATAAAAAACGTTATTACAGCTACATAGCAACTACAGTATATGATCAAATGTCCAATATTAATGCTTCATAGCACATATTTGGTAAAACGTTCATTACAAATATATAATCAAAAAATTATGTAAATGGTAAAAGTATGTCACCAATCATAGCTTCCTAGCGAATGTATGATCAACGTTTAACAACTAATGTATGCTTCATAGAAAATATGTATGATCACAACTTCATCACCAACGAGCAGAGAAAATATATTAGTATGATACAAATAGTCAATAAAGGCTGATTCAAAACGTTATTGCGTTCATCAGGATATGAAAAACAACAACAATTGGATTATTTAAAGATTGTGAAGCCTTTGCACACGTTAAAAAATTCTATTCCAATACGTTTCTAAATATTTACATTTATCTTCCAGTTTGCTGATATCAAAGTTTCTGTTAAGACCTCTTGTCATTTTGCGATAAAAAAATATTGTTCCAGAGCATCACCACAATAAAAGCCGCGCACAAATTATTGTACTGTGCAAACTGTTTTGACTTACAATGTCACAGCGCATATGGGGTATGACACGGGTTGCTGCACACACAGACCAAATATTTTTCTTACCCTCATGAACACAGTAACATATATTGTCGATTCAATCGTTAAATTTTCTCAGTTCTTACAAAATTATTAAGCTGACTTAATAAATAACACGACTTCATTGTCAAGGACGAAGTTGGAGTGTAAATAGTATTGCTTGATTACATTCAACAGGCATTTGCGCTCCGTTACTTTAATAAAGATACCTTCATACTTAATGTCAATTACTTTGAAAAGTAATTAATTAATTACAATCACATGGAGAATTCTTCAAATACAACTGCAATTACTATTACATCTATTTTCCAAATGTAATTAATTTAAAAAATAAAATAACAATTACTTTCAAAAAGTAATTGTTTATATTACAATAAAATAGCATGTTATAATATAGTACATGTTACTCAAGAACTAAATATTTAGACGTTTTTTATGTAAACCTATAAAACATCATTAAATGTTTTGCATATGTTCTAAATAATACTTTCTTTGAAAGGCTGTTCTTCATGTTTTACACTTTACATTTTACTTTTGAATTTTAAAAATATCAAAGTTTCGTAACTTGATCCATGTTAGTGAGTGAGGAAGCTGTGCTTTGCCCTAAACACATTCATGTAATCGAAAAAGGCACTCTACTGAAGTCAATGATGCTGAAGAAAATTATAGAATGTAATTAACTTTTTCATGATGTAATTAATTATTTTAAATTACAAATAATTAAAAATACATCTAATTTCACCAAACGTTCAATAATTTGGACATTTGTAATTTAATTGCAATTATTCACATTTGCAAATTCAATTAGCCCAACTCTGGATGCCAAAAATACTCGAACTTGAACCTCATTTACTGGCTTGTTTACAGCGAGAGCGCGCTTAAGAAGAAACATAAAAGTCATATGTATTATGTTTGGAATTTAGAGCTTTGTTTTCTTCAAAAATTTAATTTAGTAAGCCTATTTACAAAACCGATTCTAAAAACGGTTTAAAGACATTAAAATAACGTATAAATAATAAAGTAGTTTCTGAGTTGATATTTTGTTTTTTGCAATTTTCTAGTAAATCACATTTAATTCCTGTGTTCAAATTTTATCCATATTAAGGTCCTGGATTTGCAAACAATTGAAATATGCACACATGGGAAAGCTTCGCCCAATACAAAAAGCATCCCCACGCACCCTAATCCAATGCATCTACCCAAAACAGCCTCAGCTAGTGAACACAGTCTCCGTGTACAGTCAAAAAAGAAGAAAAATTAACACATATTTATATCTTGATAAGACACCTCAAACAAACAAATTATCCTTGAATTACCGTCTTGGAACGGTCAACTCCGTGAATCAGGCTTAGTTCAGCACTGTTCACCACAGGGATACGCTTGCTACAACTGGCAGTAAGTTCAGTCAACCACATAATTAAGCTTGCACTCGCTTGAACTATGTTCAGGCATCTACACTGATTTGTTCCCACTGGGAATTGAGGACGCTTCGCAATCAGAACACTTCCTCTCGAAATCTTCAGATAGTTTACTGGAATCTTGTATACCATAAATATGACCTACAACAATTCATACATTGGTTGTTTTAACCATAAAAACAACTAAATGTGCATTATCATAACGTTCAACAGAGTAATGCATTGTTAAATCAAGTTGAATTGATATATTTAAAGTTAAGGCAGCTTTAATTCACGATTTAAACAGAGTTAGCCTATAGTGCATTATATATTATCCGCAAAATCATTTTAAAATTCGAAATTATTTTGGAAATATAATTCTTTAAATTACTTTAAGCAACACATACATTTTATATTATTCGCAATATTTTAGAATTCAAAGCTTACTCTTGGAATATATTTCTTTGAATTAATTTTGTAAAAATTTCGCTTTCAATGCTTCATAGGCGGGACAATCGCAAAGAAGCCACAAACTTACTGTTTGGAAATTTCAACCAGTGACTCATCGGCGGACTAATAACTTCTACCATCTCTAGTCTCTCATCAACGATGTCCCTCAGCCGCTCAACCACAGCGTGCTCCTTCAGTTTATTTATACGCATAACCGTTTCCGCTTGGATGTCTTTTGTAAATTTTGTCTCGGAGAAGAGTAGTGCATCTATTTTCTGAAGCTCAGCGGCCATATCGTTAGTATTTCCAGCACTTTGTATCACATCACAAAGCTTCAGATAGTTAACGTACGTGGTTCCTCGAAGTATTTCATACGTGTATTCTTGTATTTCTTGTTCAGAAAAATAATCTCTTGGTTGAAATACACTTCTTAGGACATCTTCGTAGAAAAAAGTAACATCTTTTTGTTTTTGGGTTTCGCTTGTCTTGCTTACAGCTTTTAACTGCAGTATCAAATCAATGAGAACGAGAGCTAGACGCTGATGGATTTCTATTGTTTGAACTTGCCTTTCTGTGTAAATCTTCTTGTTTTTCAAACTGGACAGCATTGACTGTATAAAACTCTTGCAGATTGCTTTAAAAAAGTGCTTTGGATAATTAACTCTTACATGTTCAGGATCGTTTTTACCGCTTGTTAATTCTCTTTGAATATCGATATCTGCCGCATTGTCGCAAATATCAATACAAATTGCACGCTTCTCAACTGACTTGTATGTAGTTTCGTTGTTACCAATTAAACAGTGTTTGACTCTTTCTATATCCTGAAGAGTTTGGTTTATTTTGTCACCATAACGCAAGCATCTACGAATTGGCGTCATGCAAATAGGACACGATTTAAGCTTTATTTCGTTTGTGTTGACGACCATGTCCATATACTTGTCCATGGCTTTATACTCAACAATATGTTCACAGTCTTCTAGGAAAACGAATCGAGCATGTGTAATGTGTTTTTCTGTTAGCTGTGTATTCATACTGCATACATATTCTTTGTCGCAAATTCTGCAATACATTGGGCATGGCTCTCCGCAAAGTCCAATGCACGCATGTTTACAACTTAATCTTTTTTTGCACGGCTTGTTGCATCTTGGTCTGCTACATGGTTCGCTACATCGCGCCATACATTGGTGGTGTTTACATTCCCATTGGCAGGGCTCATTACACGGTTGGCATGGCTCTCCACAGCTTCTGCCACATCTTTTGTGAACACACCAATTTTTACAACGCGCTGTACAAGATGGACAATTATTGCAGACATCTTTGCATTCGTGTCCGCAAATCAGACGTTTGTGGCATCCATGAGTACACCGCATATGAATTTTACCTTCAAAGCAGGAACCGCATGTTCCTTTGCAAATATGTTCACAGTTTAACTTGGCTCTGCATGGCTGTGGACATTTGTCTTTACCAGCCAATCCACAAGTTATCTCAGCATTGTGTCCGCATGGCCAGGTGAATTGGATTTTTATTTTACAGCTGACTGTGTGTGAATATCCACATGCATTCTGACACTGATGACCGCAGTTCAAAATGTGCTGGCACGGTTCTTGACATTTGAAATTTTCAAGTTCTACGGAACACGGCACTTGTTGTGTATGACCACATTTGGAAAGTGTCCTCGTTATCGGTACCATACAGGGTTTGCATTTTATGTAGCACTTGTCTGGGCATGTGTGACCGAGATCGCACACAATTTTATTACAATATTTGTAACATTTCGTTTGTTTATGTTCTTTGTCAACGGTGTGGCAGTGTCTTTCACATTTGTGACCACATTCTAAACGGATGTCACAGATCTTCTTGCAGCCTCCTTCTGGAGCTCCTAAAAAGTCTTCGGAAGTTTGCGCAGAAATGGCTTCTAAGGGGTGATTTTGACAGCAAAGTTTTATTCCTTCTCCAAATGCTCCTTTCACTTTCATTTCTTCAGTAATTTTTTTCCACAAGTCTGAATGCGCAGCCAAGTGCTCAAAATTTCCGATCAAGAAAAACCCAACCTTAGCTCGCGATAAAGCAACACAGATACGATTTTCAATGTTGAGAAATCCTATTTTGTCATCTGCATTGCTTCGTACAAGAGAAAGAATAATTATAGTGTTCTCTTCACCTTGGTAATTGTCAACAACGGTGACCTTAACTCCTTCAAATTCTTTATTCGGCATCAGGTTGCGTAAACACATAAGCTGACCGGTGTAAGTGGTGAGCACGGTGATTTCACTCTTTTCATAACCTTGCTGACACAAGTATCGACACAGGGCCACTGCGTATTCAGCTTCATGCGCATTGGAATAGCTTCGCACATCTTCATTTGACATTTCAGGGTATGAATGGTTAACCAGAAACATGTTTGCTGAAACACCTTTTACAGAAGGATATGTTTTGACGTGTTCATGGTCTTTTAGATCCGGGTAAATGTGTCTCATTATGCTCGAGATTTCCGGCCTCATTCTGTGCTGCAGATCCAAACAGTCAAACTTGATCCCGTTCTTGATCATTCGTTCGAATAATGAGATCTCAAGATTGTACTTTACAGCCAGCTTGTACACAGTTGGGTTTGGTCGTAGTTGTTTGTGATCTCCAATCAGTATAAGATGTTCACATCCTTTGCTTAAAGTTGTAACTATATGGGCCTCCAATACTTCCGCTGCCTCTTCTACAATTACAATTTTTGGACCAATATGCCGGAGGACTGACTGGTATTTTGCGGCACACGATGTCGTCATACCTATTACCGTAGCATGCTTCAGTATTGCATTCTCTTCTTGCTTCAACGCAATTTGATAACGTTCGGAAGCTAGTTCAAATAAGAATCTTTCATTTTCAATTTGTTCGTGAAATGCCGAACAGCAATTTTTAATCCAAAGCCTGTACAAACGCCATCTTGTCAAAACATCCAGCTTCCAAACATTTTGAACGGCGTTTGCCTCTGCTTCAGTCATAATGTCTGGGTCGTTTATTTTTTCTGTTATCAAAGCTTTAAGTGTTCTTAGATATCGTCTATTGTATTCATTTCCATATGTCATATCTGCCGAGAACGCGACTTCCGTCATTCTGATTTCATTCCGAATCTTGGTTTCCGCTTTCTCCAATTCAGGAATTTCATCAAAATCCATATACACCTCAAACAATCTTCTTTCCGCATCATTTTCAATCTTGATGTAATCTTTTTCCTTTCTTCTACCATCACTTCTACTCAGCTGATTGCATTGTACTTGCAGTTCGCGTATTTTTAGCCATTTGCATATGCATAAAAAACATTTCTTCGAGAATTTGCCCCTGCAACCTTGTTTCAAACTGTTATATAATTCGTATCCCATTTCGGACCAGAGAATATCTTCGGAGATAATGTCGGTTTTATAGAGTTCAATTCTTTTGGTCAAATGTAATGTCTGTTTAGTTAACTCCATAAGATTGTACCATTCACGTCTTCTGGTCCTCGAGAAAGCTGAATCACGCTGTGCTTGACGATATGTCTTGAGATTGTACTCCATCAACACTTTGCTGCTGCTTCTACCTCCAACACGCACAATATCACCTTTGTAGAATTTCACGATCCCCTCTAAAAACTGGTCTAATGCGTGGTTGGTGTAGCAAACTATTAATATTGGTTTGCGACTCGTCCCTGTCCAAGCAGACTTGTTGTGTAGGAGAGTTTTTACAATTTGAAGCCCGATGTAAGTTTTGCCTGTACCAGGTGGTCCCTGAATTATAGCAAACTCCTTTGTCAGTGCGGATTGAACGGCTTTATATTGAGACTCATCCATGTGAAGAAGTTCCTTTGATGGCCACTTGTCTAACTCTGACACTTGTACAGCTCTCACATGGGAAGAAGATTGAGAGAAACAAGGATATTTAACAACACGTTCAGTACTATCTATAGTTAGAAGTCGCTCAGCGTAAAGTTCTACATCTGTATCAACCAGAGGCCTCAAATCATACGCAGTAGCCCGTCGCAAATATCGTGGAGGGTCAACTTGAGTTTCACATTTGACGATGTATTTTTCAAACGGTAAGTCTCCATCTTGAAATCTCTGTAAACTTTTCAGAACGTGTCTGTATGCTTCAAAGTATCCTGACGATTCAACCATTACAAACGTACGATGAAGTGTATCACGATTTGTTAAGTCTTCTAGTTCGAATCTCACAACAAAAAAGCCATCTGTAATATTCTTGTCCTCTCTTTCTACCACAGTGGCACAGATTACATCTCTAAAATCTGTATCTGTTAGACACACTAAGGATCCATAAATAAGTCGTTTACTGATCTGCCAGTCAAGGTTTTGCAACTGAGGAGTCATTTCAAGCTTTAGTTTGTAACAGAGTCCATGCTGGGTTATGACTGGCGAGACTATTTTCACATTTTCGTATACCTTTATATCAAGCTGCTTGCTCGGATTTGACTCTAGCAATCCACCCATATTGATTTTGACAAGCATGTCTCTGTATTCAGCCAGGCCTTCTCGCAATGGCCCTACAAAATCTTCCCGCAACAGTCGGAACTGAACGTCGAGGTAATCGTGAAGGTCTTCGTACTTCCCATCTATCCTGTTTGCTCGCAGAAATGGTTTCGTTGTCCCTAAAATTTCTTTAGCAGTCGGCGCTACTGAATACAGCTTAAAATTGTCAGGTGGTTTCCTTTCTGGTTGTGTTTTATGGGTCCTGTCATTCGGACCTGTTTGTACAGCTTTAATTTGCTCAGACAAGTACTCAAACATCGTATCTATGTCATTGGCATTATCGTCAGTACCATCGTTTTTTATATTGCCAATTACTTTGCTTAGTACGGCATGTATTCCTCGGAAAACCGAGATAGATGAAGGATTTTTAGTAAGTTGTTTGGTAATAACACAAAGTGAATGTTTTAGTGCTATTTTGACACGTTTGTCATTCAAAACAACTTGATCGTTCGTAAAAACCATCGCGTTCTGAATGAAATAAGCCACAAGAGTTTGTAAGAAATTGGCTTCCTTCAATGACTGAAAGAGACTGATCAACATATTGGGAGTCGAATCGGCCATGTATGCCTCTGAGAGAACTTGCAAAAAGACCTCAAATAACTCTCTGTCATTTGCAGTACGGGTGATACAGTCCTTTAAGGACTTTATAGATCTAGTCAATTCTGTTACTATATAAGCCGGTTCTTGCCCCAGTAAACACTTAAGGGATTCGACTCCGGATACTGAAGAGGCTGGTATCGCATTCTTATGTCTTTGGTTACCACTTAAGTTCGCTCGACCTACTTGATAATTTATGTTGCGTGTGGGTTTATAAAGAGTTCTCAACCCGATATCTACAGCACCACCATTTGATTGGTCTAGCGTTTTGCCACGAACAAAATCATTTTTGAACGCCAGTCTGCTTTCGTCAGCGTTCTCATTGTCGTTTGTTTGGAAGCCAGTGCTTGATAAATAGGGTACCTTTGTCGGGTAATCGCCTTGACTGCGAAAGGAAAAAGTTCTAGAGCGTTAGGGAGATGGATTATTTATCAGTTCTAAAAGTTATGCAGTTCTTTCTCGGTCGAGCGTAATATGTTATAGGATTAACTATTCGATAAATATTGACGCAGTCTGACTTATAATAGTTTATTTAGATTCAATGAATGGGGCATTTTAAATATATCGATGTCACTGCCAGAGATAAACTTTCATAGATAATGATAACCCTAACCCTTCATCGCTCAAATATCTGGCTAGTAATTTGAAAATTGCACACGACATACGACATTTAAACAGCTTTAAAATAGTTCCCGAAGCTCTGCACATGCACCTAAACAGAATGGATTGTTGCAAATTTTCAGTTTTATGGCGTTTACATCCTGCCAAGTCTGTGTCTATCATGTGCTCAATATTAAATCGAAAATACGAAATACACGTACACCAAACAACTTTTCTAAGTAAGACTATTTTTCTCCGGATATTTTTCATATTTGAAAAAACGAAATTATGACTGTTACACCTTTCATATGACAGAAAATTCATGATTATACACTGTTTAGTTATCTACCTCTAAACTGCAGGTGCATTTCTAAGACTGCAGCAGTTCTAATTCAAGAGAACTTAAATTCTGAGTAAATGAAATCTGTGTTTGGGCCCCGTTTGAACTTGGAAGGCGCGTACGAAATGGGCAATGATTCCCCAAGCAGTCATTCAGAACTGTATAACGTCACTGAGATGAAGGTGGTCATACGCGTTATTGACTGACGTTGTGAATTTTTATTCTGTGGGTGCCAGTATTCTAAGTAATTGGGATTAGTCAGCTGTCATTTTGAATAATATTTTTACTACAAAATCAAGTAGTATTTTTACATGTTTTATGGAAATGTTCCGAGCAATAGCTCATTTATTAAGCCAGTGATGCCCCAATACGAAGGTGTAAACTTAGAAAAGTTGTTAAGTGTATTGTTACAACAAACGGATAACATATAATTCAGCGTTAGGCCGGTATTCCATAGTTCCGTGATGCGTGATCCGTGTCCGTGTTCGCGTCCTTGTCCGCGATTTTTCACTCACCAAAGATATCGTTGGGTATATTCCATACCTCCGTGTCCGTTCCACGTCGCGGACACGGACACGGACGTGGAAGTATGGAATATACCCAACGATACCTTTGTTAAGTGAAAATCGCGGACACGGACGCGTACACGGACACGGATCACGCATAAAAGAACAATGGAATACCGGCCTTAGAAATGCAGTGATTCTGTATACTATTGATTATCGCTGAGGTACTTGATGGTTTCTATTGTCTTTCTTTTGCCAAACATTAGATAAGCTTTTGCGGGGATAAGTTTGTATAATATCTTTGCCAAATGATAATGTTTATCTCTAATATGATTGATATTAAATTAAAAGAATATGGTGATGATAAAACTGTATGATACGTAGTTAATGAGCTTTCATCTGATTTTTCAATAATAATAATAATAATAATAATAATAATAATAATAATATTTATAATAACAATTATATTTATAATAATAATAATAATAATAATAATAATAATAATCATCATCATCATCATCATCATCATCATAATCATCATCAATGGAAAAGCTTGTATTTACCGTAGGTGAAAAACATTCGTATACATCTCAGTCTTACCATGCAATTGTAAGTGAGTTAGTTTCTAGTAAATTAGTTTCTGTTTTCCTTTTGAAAAAATAACTAGAATTTATACAAATGCATTGCATGTCTTTAAAAATGTACGCACCTTCTATCCCTCTGTTCTTCAGATTCCTCCATGATCTTCTCTTCCTTCCTTTCCATTCCTTTTACAGATGCTTAGTTTCGTTTTTTTGGAAAACCCCAAACGAAATGCATTTTCTTTTCTGAAAGATAGCCTATACACTTGCATATGTTTATCAGATATTGATTACATTTAATGTATTTTCTGAAAATGAAACGGCGGCATGACATGATCAGTTTATGTGCACAAATCAATTTTTCGTGATTTTTTTTTATTACGAATTTAGTTTATAAAAGAAATTCATAGTGAAGACTTAAATCACAATGATAATTAATTTTTTGATATAATTGTTACATGAGAACCATAATGTTGCATTCAGATTTTATTAATTAAGTAGAGTCTATTAACATTTGTGCACAAATATTGGTGATGCCAATGGTCTCCATTCAAAATGGCTGCCTTCAGGGGTATTTATTGCCAAGTCTGGCAGATATAGTTCTATTATTTATGATCTGGTTTTCAAAATTCTTTCACTGATGTGGAAAACAATTTGTAGATGTTTGCAGTTATATACTCGTATACACTCACCCAAAGTTCTAATAGTTCACGTTTTGTACATAATTTTAGGCATAATCTTTCATATGAAATTCATAAACTTAACTCTTTATTTGTGATCATTTGTCAACAACAGTCTTTAATTTGGGATTTCAACAGTATGCGTACAAGTCTATGGTATAATTTGTTTCACGTCTTTTGAAAAAAAAATGTCAATGAGCTATAGTTATAATTATTGCTGCCAATATGGTAATAAAATATATTTTGTGTGAAGAAAAGCCGTGATGATGCCAAACTCGAGTGTCAAGGTCAAACTTGACATACGTACTTCCCGTTATGTACTCCGATTTGTTTTAATTTAAACTTAACGTTGGCTATAACTTTGCATTTTCTTCTTTTTTCTTCATCAAAATGTTAAATTATATTGCTTATCACAACAGTGTGATGATGGTGCAAGAATCTTTAGATTAAGGCTACATTTGTCCGAGTTATGCCTCTTTATGTACTTGCCCTTTTCATATTCTGACAAATAACCAAAGGGCCACACTAGTGTTCAACTTAACTCACAAGTCCAATTTTATTACTGTCTTAAAGTATTGTTCAGTGTATTGGAGTAGAATTGATTATTGCTAGTATTACTGAGTGCCAATTAACACGCTACACTTTATTTTTGGGAATAAATTTTGAAAAAAAGGTGAAATATGCATATCAGGAATTGCCACATTCAGAAAAAACAGCCCCCCCCAACACATACACACAAGAAGAAGAGAGAGGGAGAGAGCATAGTTAATAAAATGTTCAGTTCAAAAAAGACACCACAAACAATAACAATTAACAAAAATGAGAACCCGAGTGGTTACCGCATTGAAACGGTCAATGGCAAATCAAATTGCCATTAGGGATTTAAACCAGGTTCTAGGGTGCATCAACCTCACACTTGCCCGAACAGGTTCTCATATCACAAAACAAGAACAAGTTGTCTTGGTGAAATAACTCCAACTCACCCATCAGCTCAACAATGTTGCATGCAAAAGCACTCAAAAATATAAAACATAAAAAGCTAATAGCATTACAAAGCCAAAGGGCGGGTACTCAATGATCTTACCGAGACCAGAGCTCCTGGAGTAAAATCAGCAATAACACGATGACAACGATAAAAGAAACAAATCGAGCTTCTGGGTTCTTTTAAGAAAAGATTTCCCCAGTAACATTCATAAACTCTTAAACCCCTGCCACCGTCGTGCAATTAAAGAGGTAAGCATACTGATCAACTGTAGACTGAGTAATCACTACGCCTGCAGAGCGCTATAAAATATCACGTTGGTAACCTTTCTTTTCAAATTTACAGAATAACCGGGAGAAATTAGCATTTCCTTATAACTTCTTAAGTTTTTAAATTAAATCTCCATAAAAACTGGCTGTGAAATACCTTGTTGCAATAGTTATTGTAAACTGCACCTGTATTTTTTGAATTAGATCTGGTTATCGGCGATAAAACTTGCAAAAGGTTTTCCTTAATTTGCGATACCGATAACCTTGTTTTAAAAGTGTTTCTGTAATGCCAAGATTACGTTCATTGAAATCATTAACATCGTTGCAAGTTCTTGAAAAAGGAACAAGATGTGAAATACTGACCCCGTAAGCTGTTGCACGAGGAACATCGCCGTCAAAAAACGGAAAATTTACCATATTAAAATTAAAATCATCTCTTTTATCATATATTTTAGTATTGACGTAACCATTTTCAATGGACAGATTTAGATCAAGAGAGTTTTCTTGCTTTTTTGAAGTATTCGCTTTATTAAGCTGTAGTTCCTTAGGATAAATCTTATTAACCAGTGATGGATAATGGTTATTATCTATATTTAATAAATCATCAAGGTACCTCGAGGTGTTGTTAAAAGCTGTAATAATATCATCTTGATGTCCGGTAGAAAGAGCTAACATAAAGTCTCTTTCATTACAGTATAAAAACAGATCAGCAACAAGGGGTGCACAATTAGTACCCATTGGGATGACTATAACTTGTTTAAACATAGAGGTACCGAATCTAACATAAATATTATCCACTAAAAAGTAAGCGGCTCTATAAGGTCTTGACCAGTCCATTTTAAAGTATAATTATCATAAGAACCATCTGTAAAAATGCCCTATGTTCATTACAAGCGATGAAGGTCTTATTTTCTCTGGCAAACGTTTTTTTTTTTCAATGAGACTGGTGAGCTTGTCTCTTATTAAATTATGAGAGAGCGAAGTGTACAGTAGAGAAATCATAAGTAGACAAACAGAACGCCTGAACATTATTTGATTTAAGCTTCTTTAAAACGTCATTTGAATTTTTAATCGACCAAAATAAATTTTTGCCAGTATATTCAAAAACCTTATCGCAATACCTTATTACATGTTCTTTTATAGCTGTAAGACAAGATCTTAGAGATAATTTAGTAGTTGTGCAAGAACTAGAGTTTGCAGTAAATCTTGCTTTGTATGGTGTTTTCTGCATTTTAGGCAACCAATATAAAGTAGGTACTTTGTCTTGTTTCGAAGTTTGTCTTGTTTTGAAGTATGTAAAAGTTTAATAAATTTGCAAAAGTAGATGCGTTTTAAAATTAATAAGATGTTGTTAGGCCAAGCGAGTAATTGTCGACGGCGAACAATATATTCGACGGCGAACAATGCATTCGACGAGCGATTTCACGTCGAGACATATATGTAATTAAGGTTCTGTTTAGCGTTGAATTGGTGGGAAAACTTTATTTTTTATCTGATATCTTTCAATCCACGCTAGCATGTTGTCGAGTTCCTATTCGAGCAAAGGCATCTCATATCCGGCCCAGAAATGGTAAGGAACCCACTAACAAAATCTGCACACGGCAGTCACTGGAAAGCGCTATTTAGACTATATGAATATGTTAAGTAATCCGGAACTATTTCAAGTTTGATGTAAACAAATGAAATGTTCTGAATTAAATAAAAAAACACGTTTGAAGAAATAAAAAAATGAGTCACAGTAGGAATCGAACCCGGGTCGACAAAATTGCAAGGCAGCCATCGTAACCGCTCGGCTAACAAGTCCACTGGAAAAAAGCGATCGGAGAGCTTTAATTTATGTGTTGTTATGCTTTCATGTTTTGGGTGAACCACATTTTTGGTCCGGTTACTTTAAATTCACGCTGGTTAGTGGTCAGGCTCCCGGAATCGAGCAAATTCATCGAATTCTAACGAACATGCATCGAATTTCAGGCATAAAAAGGCTAAAGCACTTCCTGGGAACCTGGTGAATCGATCTGTTTGGAAGTCACTGGAAAGTGCTATTTGTGCTATATGAATATAATAATAAAACCTTGAAAAATTGCCTAAGTTCAAACCATGATACAACAGCCTCTGTATTGCATTGAGGCAAACAAACGCTGTGATTGTGTTCGACCGATCGAGGGCGAGCTCGGGCAGCGGTTTGTTATAATAAGACGAGGCCAATAAGAAATTGTCTTTAAACAATTAATCAAGAAGAGTTAGTAGAATTAAACCATTGTATTATTATTCTCGATAGTAAACGGGAACTGAAGACGTTTTTGCCACGAACATCTAAATGTGAGGTTTACTGAGATTTGAAATCCACAGTAGCGCTATTTGTGCAGTGTGGCGGCCGTAAAAAGTCTCCCCGTACATTTAGACAGTACTGTTATCAGTAAAATAACCCGTTACCGATGTCATGCAGTGATTGTTACGTACAGTCCACACTCGTTGTGTCAAACTCGCTTACGTCGAAACATCGGTTATCTCGAATTAATTTTACGGTCCCGTCAAAATGTTTTCTTATTTGATATAATATTACGCCGCTTAACTCGAATTCGACTTAAACAATGTTTTCATAAGTCGAAGTAAATTTAGAACCCGCCGGCTAAAATATGCTATATAAAATCATCGGATAAGTCGAAGTGTGAAACTTGCCAAGGTCGAACAATGCGCGCGGCTTCTTCAAAGAGAGAACTTGTCGGCAAACAAGATATCATTATTTAATAATAACGATTACCACCTGTTCAATATAATATTCGCTTATTTAATGCATTTGGATCTAAAATATTTGTGTTGGTAAATGTAATTAATTTCAGTTAAAAAACACATTTAATTACAATAATAATGTGACCACCAGGCCAATAAAATGAGTTCATCAGTTTAGGACAACAAATGCAAAAATATGATCCAGACTTTAGCACAAAAAAGCTCTAAATTAACAATTATGGGGTGAATATTTATTTGAATTAGTTTACGTCAAAAAGTAACTAACGAAAGACGATGGCGATGTTACACGAACACCAAAACTTTATGATGACGTTTTATTTTACATGTAATAAATATAATCGAGAGAATATATTTTTTTCTGTTCTATTTTATGATAATATACTAATTGATCCATTTAAATGTTCATAATATTATACGTGTTCTTGCGCGTAAACGAGTAATAGCACTCATAATCATGTCAGCATCAGAAAAATATAGGTATAATATTCGTGCATTGGCGCCAATTCGGATGTGTCGAACTTCGGATATCTCGAATGAAAATGTACGGTCCCGACGACTTCGACACAACGAGTGTGGACTGTATATCAGGGCTAATTGCGCGTTTTAACTAATAACAGAAAGAGGCCTAGTCGCGACTCAGTATTCTAAATTCAACAAATATAACAATTAAATGGATATCACTCATTCTCGGGAGAATTGGGATATTGGCAAGAAGAAAACGTAAAAAATAAAGTTTTCTCTACTTTATTTTATTGAAATTTGACAGAACACGTATTGAAATACAATGCTGAAAATTATCTTGAACATCAAAAGATGCATGAAGTTGTGGCGACCACTGAAGGAAGCACTACATTCTTCACTCGACTCGGTTTTTTTATGTTTAGGCATATGTATCTAGATTTCAATGCAAAAACAGTGAAGAATGTAGTGCTTCCTTCAGTGGTCGCCACAACTTCATGCATCTTTTGATGTTCAAGATAATTTTCAGCATTGAGCGAGTTGAACATTGCTTAGAAAGAGGAATAAACCTTCATAAATCATCCGGAAATTAGATAAGTTATCAAACATCATATAAGTAAAACTCCCCTGCGTCTTTTAAATTCAAGAAATTTGATGACATATCTCAATTGCAGACAGATATTAATTAATCCAAATAACACTAGGAAACACTTCGTATAATTTTGAGATTTAACATTGATAAAACCTGTACTTGGGTTAATTTGAGACATGAAAGTATAAATATTCGTGTAATATCATCATATCAATCAAATGAGAAAAATTGGTGCAGTGCTTTCAAATTATTGTAAACATGTACTTAGTATCGAACATTACACACTTCTAAGTGAAAAATAAAATGTGATAAGGAATCTGCAGTTCTGTTTAATATAATGCAATTATCTAACAATTTTAAAGTATGAAATTATTAATAAGTTTTTGTAAAAATTTATTTTTGTCATAATTTGGGATATTATATGCACACACAATCTCAGATATGCATTTTAGTAATTTTCTGCAGAAGTTGATGATAAATAAGAAAAAAAAACAAAAACTTATAAATAAATATAGAACATCTTAACAACCAAAACATAACATATAACTATAGATGAATTAGAAAGTCATTGGTTGCTGATAATATGTAAAGTTAACATTGTAGCGAGCATTACACTTTAGCACACAAACACTAGTGATTGTTTTCAAATATTAATGTTTATAGGAGTGTTTAAAAAACGGATACTTAAATATTCTTACATTTATAAAAAAAATACATGTAGAAACGTTTAAAATCACATTTATTGTCGTCATATAGTACCAACAATGTTTCGTACAATACATTTATTTTATGCTTTTCCGTGAATTATAGAAATTTCTCGGTGAAATAAAAGTGGTATTTCACTGTTCTCAAACAGTGGAATACCATTTTTATTTTCACTGTTTTTTCACGTTGGTACCCAAACGTACATAACATTCCGAATGAGAACATTTAGAAAACCGGCTCAAGTTTGGGTACATGACGTCATGACGTCACGCCATAAACGCACGTTTTTGGCCTCATTTCATGGAATTTTCCGTCAAATTCACACAAAGTGTGCATTAAAAGCATAACATAAAAAGAAAATCTGTTTTTACCAGTGAAAGATTGAAATATACTCGTGAACTCGTGAACTCCGGAATTGCGTATTTTCACTCATGGCTTCGCCACTCGTGAAAATACGAATTCCGGAGCTCACTCGGTGAAATATATTTCTATCTTACTCAGGTAAAAACAAATATCCTCTATATATTTTTGTGAAACTTATGTCAGCAATACACGGACGAACAGGACTTATCATTAACGGCAATACTTGGAGTACTGAAACGTTGGCCTCGTCACTTTCAGAAAACTAAAAGGTACTTCTTGATTTACTTCTTTTGTTGGGAGACGGGACGGGCGTGGTTATCAATGGCACTAGCGTAACTGGGCCCTATAAATTAATTGATTAGTTGGTAAGAATTCTTGTCATAATCACGACTGAATGATCATTGATTTCGTCTGTTAGCTGCAAACTTATATATTCAAATAACGTCTGTTAAGGCATTTTATGAATTACCTCAGTTCCAAAATATCTTACAATATGACAACAAGAAGATATGAAAAAGATAAGAAGTAGGATTCTATTTTACTTATTTTTATTTAGTATTAAATGCACATAAAGTTATGCTAATTGTCTTTTCTTATAAAATTTGGAAAGCAAACGATAATGAATAAAAAATGAAAAAGTTTATTGTATTTGGAACATACATGCGGTTGTAAGCGAACATTACATTTCATTAACAATCATAGTACTCATACATTATAATCAATTGGTAGTGTATATATAATTGTGCAATAATGCTGGTGTAAAACTACTATAAAATATATCCTTTTTGACAATTAAAAAACTACTATAAAATATATCCTTTTTGACAATTAAAGAAAAATAATCAATAACCTGATTAATTTTCCTGTTTAGGTTAAATCTTCTACAAGAGAGCATCATCTGATATAGTAATATAGAAAGGACATCATTCCTAACATCTCATATCTAGAGATGATGTATTTTAAAGTGAGCACTTTGCAAATACGTGCTGTGTGGTAAACAAACGTATCGAACATTGCATATCGTACATTACAAATCACTCAATTTTGTATATCGGTTTAATTATATATGAGAAGTGACCCTTTGGTTTGCGATTTTTTGAACTACCATACAAACTATTTTATAAGAAAATAAATATTGGAAACAAAATAGCTGCAAACAGAAATTTTACTTAGCGAACAGTACTCATTTTTTACATAAAACAACACAATATATTTTTGGTTGCAAAATTTCGGCAGATAATTTTATTTCAGGTATAAAGACCGACCTTCTCGTTAATGAGTGGCATTCTACCGATGATTTGACCTTCAAGATTTCTTCAGTAAACATGATATCATAAGTAATATTTGTTATTGTCCTAAGTCTCTGTGATTACGGCGACATTCCAAAATCAGGCGACAACGGTCTTTTCACACGGTTTATTAATGAAACTTAAACTTTAAAGTATTATTATTTTTGTCTGTTGGTGATTATATTTTTATTCAAGAAACGTTCAGTCAACCACAAAGGTCAGCTTGATGTTATGACACTCGATTATACTTCGTTATTTCCTGCTTTGCATTCCGGACAGTCCATGTCTTCAGATACCGGCCTGTCTTTACCATATACATGATCTACAACATAACATACATGCAACTGAAGCTTAAAGAAGTGTTTGTCAAAGAACATTTATCAACAGCAAAATAATTTCAGTGAGCAAAATCTATGCATTTTGGTTCAATGTATCAATCAGTTTTATGAGTTTATTGTATACTGAACAAAAATCCACTGTTATGCTTACTTTCTCATTAACATATATTCTTTTAATCAGGAACGCTTTGAATGGTGTTTTGTTAGTTAATCTCAGTTGTGTTTACGTTTAATTGTTCATGACCATAATCTTTCCCACCAACACCTCTGCAGCTGCCAGTTGGATAACAATTTATAGTGGATTACAAAAAAGTACATATTCAATTTAAAGGGGGGTAATTTGATATTGTTGGAATTTCTAGCATTTTATATCGAGGACTAGTTGTTTTATTGATGAATGCTTTGTGATTTTATTGATCAAAAAGGGTGGAGAAATTGATTTAATTCGAATAAATAGGGATACTTTTAAGAATACCTGACTTTTTCTAGAAAACCTGATTATAACAAAGGAAACGATAACTAAGGTGCGGCTCCTGATTTTCAAAAACACTTTATCTCTTAGCAATGATGACAGAAACACAGTTCACATATAGAAATCTAGTTTTCATTTTTACATTTTACGCAATTTAAGAAAGAAAAGTGGATACTTTTTTATTTTTGTTTAGTATATATGAAACGAGTATAAGAGAATGGATTTTGCAATTGTTGAAAATTAAATACAAATAGTCTGAAACCGTCAGCGTACTAAAATATATTGTGTAAAAGTTTTAATTTATTTTATGAACAAATACATTCGTAAAAGCCAATAACTTACTATTTCGACACTTATACCAGTGACTCATCGGCGGTCTAATCAGTTCCAAGGACACTAGTTTTTCATCTGATAAGCCATCTAGCAATTCATCCATAGAGTGATTATTCAATCTTTTCATACATTTAATTATTTCCTCTTTGACATCATTTGTAAAATTAGTCTCAGAAAAGAGAAGGTTATCTATCGTCTGAAGTTCAGCGGCAGTTTCAGTACTCTTTGTTTCAGCTTGTATTGCTTGAAGAAGCTTTAGATATCGACCACAAATGATTCCTCTTTGTAATTCGGACGTGTATTCTTGTATTTCCTGTTCAGAAAATACATATCTTGGTTGAAGACTGCTATATAAGATGTTTTCGTACAACGATATAACATTTTGTTGCATCTGTTGGATTTCATCGTTCCTGGTTACATCTTTAAAATTAAGTATTACATCAATAACGTTAAGGGAAAGTTGCTTTTGGATTTCTATAGTTTGGATCTGTCGTTCTGTATAAAAACTTGTCCACCGAAACTCGAACAGTCTAGGTCTCAACTGATCCATGCACACTGCAGTATAACGGACCTTATTTTTAACCCACTGGTCACCTTTTTGTGTTCTCTCTTTATGATTGCAGTCATCTGTATAATTACACAAAACAAATTCTTTCTCGAGAGACGAAAACTTTTCTTTATTATTGCCAATTAAGAAGTCCTTGACTATTTCAACATCTTGGAGAATTGTATTGATTTTTTCTCCATAACGTAAACATCTTCGAATGGTGGTCATGCAAGTAGGGCAACATTTAAACTCGATTTTGTTGGTAAAGTCATCCATATACCTGTCCATAGCGTTGTATTCAACAATATGTCCACAATCTTCCAGGAGGACGAACCTAGCGTTTGGGGTATATTTTGCCCCTAACATGGTATTCATGTTACATACATCAGATTTGTTGCAAACTCGACAATAAGTAGGGCACGTTTCTCCACAAAGACCAATACAAGTATGGTTACAACTTAGCCTCTTTTTGCAAGGCTGGTTGCATCTTGGCCTGTTACATGGTTCGCTACATCGCTCTAGGCACTGGTGATGCTCACATTCCCAGGAGCAAGGTTCATTGCATGGTAAACATTGTTCTCCGCATCGCTGTTGACATACTCGATGCTCGCACCACGTCTGACAGCTGTTAGCACAAGGTGGACAAATATTGCATGTACTTTTGCATTTGTGTCCACAAATTAGGATTCTCTGGCATCCTTGGGTGCAGGGCGTGTGTATCCGACCACCATTACAGGAGCCACATGTTCCTTTGCACGTATGCTTGCAGTTTAGTTGGGTACGGCAAGGCTTTGGGCATTTGACTTTACCAGTCTCTCCGCAAGTTATATCAGCACTGTGTCCGCATGGCCAAGTAAAGCAGACTTTCACGTTACAATGGACTGTATGTAAATCGCCACAACTTTCTCGACACTGGTGACCACAGACCAAGGTCTCTTTACATGGCGCAAGGCATTTGAAACTGTCTGGTTTTGTAGAACATGGTACTTGTTGTAGATGGCCACATTTAGGAATTGTCTTCGTTATCGGTACCATACACGGTTGGCATGTTTTGAAGCACATGTCTGGACATGTGTGACCGAGATCGCATAAAACCTTTAGACAGTCTTTCTGGCAATGTGCTTGGGTATGTTCTTGGTCAGTAATATGACAGTATCGTTCACATTTGTGACCACATTCCAAGCGAATATCACATTTTCTCTTGCATCCCCCGTCAGGAGCCCCCTTAAAGTCTTCAGGAGTCTTTGCAATAATAATTTCTATGGGGTGATTCTGACAATGAAGTTTTAATCCGTCTCCATATGCTTCTTTTTCTTTCATTTCTACAGAGATTTTCTTCCACAGATCTGAATGGGCAGAAAGGTGATCAAAATTTCCAATCAAGTAAAACCCGACTTTCGCCCGCGATAAAGCAACACATATTCTATTTTCGATGTTGAGAAATCCTATTTTGTCAACTGAATTGCTTCTTACAAGGGACAGAATAATAATTTCGTTTTCCTCACCCTGGTAATTGTCAACAACGGTGACCTTTACCCCTTCAAATTCTTTCTTAGGCATTAGGTTACGTAAACACATAAGCTGACCGGTGTAAGTTGTGAGCACGGTGATTTCACTCTTGTCGTAACCTTGCAAAATCAAGTATCTACAGAGGGCAACTGCATATTCAGCTTCTTGGGGATTCGAATAGCTTCTGACATCTTCATCTGATTTTTCAGAATGTGAGTGGTTAACCAGAAACAAGTTAGAAGAAACGCCTTTTACACTGGGGTACGTTTTGACGTGCTCGTGATCCTGCAGATCTGGATAAATGTTTCTCATTATACTCGAAATTTCCGGTCTCATCCTGTGCTGTAGATCTAAACAATTGTACTTTATTCCGTTTTTAATCATTCGCTCAAACAATGATATTTCAAGATTGTATTTTACGGCCAGCTTGTAAACCGTCGGGTTTGGTCGTAGTTGTTTGTGATCTCCTATCAATATAAGATGTTCACATCCTTTGCTTAAAGTCGAAACAATGTGCGCCTCTAGTACCTCCGCAGCCTCTTCTACAATGACGACTTTGGGAGAAATGCAACGTAGAATTGATTCGTATTTTGCTGCGCCAGATGTTGTCATGCCTATCACAGACGCTCGCTCCATGATAGCCATATCTTCCATCTTCATAGCCGACTGATAACGCTCTGATGCAAGTTCAATTTGATACTGCTTTTCTTTAACCTGCTCATAGAGATCGGAACACAAATTTTTAATCCACAGCCTGTACAATCTCCATCTTGTCGGTCCATCTAAACTCCAAATGTTTTGTATCGCGTTTGCCTCGATCTCTGACATAACGTCCTCATCGGTTATTTGTTTTATTATCTCAGCTTTTAGATGTTTACGATATCTTGCTTCTCGTATAGCACGTTCGTCGTTTTTATTTACGTACTTATATTCTTCGACGTGGAATGAGACGTCCTCTCTTCTTATTTGACTCTGAATCAATAGTTCAGCCTTTTCCAATTCAGGAAGTTTGTCAAAATCTAAACACAACTCTCGAATCCTCCTTCGGGCATCGTCTTCTACATCGATTTGTTCTGTCTTCATCGTTTTATCGTTATTTAAACTTAGCTGCCTGCATTTTACCTGCAGTTCGCGTATTTTCAACCATTTAAATATACACGAAATCCTTTTTGCCGAGGAGTCATCCCTGTAACCCTGTCTCAAACTGCTGTATAATACATATCCCATTTCGTGCTTCAATGTTGCATCGGAGAGAATATCTGTCTTGTATAGTTCAATTCTCTTAGTCAAGTGTAATGTTTCTTTGATCAACTGTATCAATGCCCCCCACTGATCTTTTCTGTCTTCACACCAGAAGTATCTTCGATACGTCTTGAGATTGTACTGTTCTAGCACTTTACTAGTGCTTCTGCCTCCAATACGCAAAACGTCCCCCGTGTAGAACTTGACGATCCCTTCTAAAAATTGGTCTAACGCATGATTTGTGTAGCATACAATCAATATCGGGTTGTTATCCATCCAGTATCTTGCCAAAGCATGTTTGTTGTGAAGAAGAACTTTGAGGATCTGCAGCCCGATGTATGTTTTACCTGTACCAGGAGGTCCTTGAATGATAGCGAACTCTTTAGTTAGTGCTGTTTGAACGGCTTTGTACTGGGACTCATCCATATGTAGAGATTCTTTCGGCGGCCATTTTTCTGGGTCTGACACTTGAACTGCCCTGGCATGAACAGAGTCCAAAGAGAAAGAAGACGACTTACCAGCAAGTGTTCTATTTCCGAAGTTCAGATGTCTCTCAGCAGCGTATAAGTGTACGTCCGCATCAACAAGTGGTCTTAAGTCGTATGTAGTACTTGTTTTCAAATACCTTGGTGGGTCTACGTTTGTTTCACATTTAACAATGTACTTTTCAAACGGTAGGTCGCCGCTTTTAATTGTTTGTAACTTTTTTAAAACGTGTCGATATGATTCAAAGTAACCAGAAGTTTCGACCATTACAAACGCCCGATGAAGTATATGGCTATCTGCAAGGTTTTCCTGTTCAAGCTTCACCACAAAGTATCCTTGTGATATATTTGTTTCCTCTCTCTCTACCACAGTGGCACATAAAACATCTTCGAAGTCGTTATCTGTCAGGCATACCAAGGACCCGAAAATTAACCGCTTACTGAACTGCCAGTTTAGCTTTTGCAATTTAGGAGTCATTTCGAGTTTCAATTTGTAACAAATCCCTTGCTGTGTTATGACTGGCGTAATAACTCTCACATTTTTGTAAACTTTTATGTCAAGCTTGCTCAGATTCGACAGTTTAGCTCCGACCTTTTCAGCTGTAACCATATATTTGTACTCAGCCAGACCCTCTCGTAACGGCCCGACAAAATCTTCTCTGAGAAGTCGGAACTGAACGTCAAGGTAGTCATGAAGGTCTTTGTACCCACCGTCAATTCTATTTGCCCTCAGAAATGGTTTCGTTGTCCCTAAAATTTCGTTAGCAGTCGGCGATACTGGGTACTCTTTGAAGTTGTCCGGAGGTTCCTTTTCTTCACGTCGTCCACTTGAATTATATGATTCAATTTGTTCAGAAAAGATATCGAACATCGAAGTGATATCGTCATCAGCAGAACCGTTTTTCTTTAGGTTTTCAATCACATTGCCCAGTGCGACATGTAATCCGCGAAAAACAGAAGTGGAGGAGGGATTTCTTGTTATTTGTTTTGTGATTACAGTAAGCGAATGGTTCACTGACAATAGGAGACGATTGTCGTTCAACTCACTCTCCCCATTTATCGTAAGTACTGTACTGTTTACAAAATAAGCTACGAGATAATGTAAGAAATTGGCTTCCTTCAGTGTTTGAAAGAGACTGATCAACATATACGGGTTCGACTGGGACATGTATGCCTCGGAGACAAGATGCAAAAACACCTCTAATAACTCTCTGTCGCTAGCAGTGCGGAAGATGCATTCTTTCAAGGATGATCCAGATCTAGTCAATTCTGCTATGATATATTCTGGCTCATGTGCAAGTAGACCTTTTAAGAACTCGATTCCTATTACCAGAGAGGAACGTTTTGTGTTCACCTCCTTACTACTGCCAATTCGACTGATATTTTTATGTCTACAAACGTTACTATGTCCCGATGGTTTCGAGTCTGGATATGATTGTTGAAAATTTTTAATATTTCTCCTGTATTTGATAGGCAAATTTTTCTGTACCACCGCTAAAGGGCGACATAATGGTTCCTTACATCTTAGCTTTTGTCCTGCAACTTCTTTATAAAGACCATCTCGCAGAGTTCTTTCTCTTGTTTGAGGCACTGTTGTTTTAAGAAAAGCATCCTTATGATAGCCCCTTCCAACAATGTACTTTTCTGTCATTGAGCGTTCGCTTCTATTGAACGTTTTACTACGAAAATAATCTTTTGAAGTCGATGTGCCACTCTCATGACCTTTAGAAGTTTCATTATTATTCTCTTTCAAGTTACAGCTTGATTGATCGATTTCTTCTGTCTGGTTCGGGTTTTGTCTGAAAAGGAAAATGTTATCGAACGTAACGGCGGCTGCAAATGTCAATATTGACGGTTCACGATTGGTATTGTAATTGTTTAATTTTATTATAAATGTGTGTGTGCTACTTGCCTTTATTAGAATCTGAACAAAGTTTTAGTGACAGCTGTAAAAAGTCTCGCCGCCGTACATAATATAATATTATTATCAGCCGTGTTATCGATTGCCACCTTTGTTGGGCGTTTATTGAGTCACGCAGAAGCCTGGTCTATATTATGTTATGTTATGTTATGTTATGTTATGTTACATTACGTTTTAATTATATGTCTAGGTCTCCACCAGGGGTTCGACATTACTGGCAGATAAATACATAGATATAATTAACTCCTTACTTCGTTGGATATGGCTGTTATCACATGGGTGAACAGTGAAGATAAAGATTAGACGTCACATCAGTGCCGCCTGATCAGGATCTATACTATTCGTTTTAGATCTACACTGGTCGCATACGCGGAAAAACGTATACATAGAGTAAAGTGATAAAAAATTAATCAGGCGACTTATCCTAGACCGTTTACAAGAAACTTCCTCATCTAAGTTTGATAATTGATAGTATCAGTGACATGTAGAGTAGTTAACACGACATTAAATGTCACGTTGCTATAGAATTACGTTGTATTGTCGCGTTATCATCATATAAGTGTCGCGTAATCATCATTGTATTGTCGCGTTATCTTTATCGTACTGTCGCGTTATCACCATTGTATTGTCGCGTTATCATCATAGTACTATCTCGTTATCATCATTGTATTGTCGTGTTATTATCATAGTTCTGTCGCGTTATCATCACTGTATTGTCCCGCTATCATCATAGTACTTTCGCGATATCATCATTGTATTGCCGCATTATCATCAACGTACTTTCGCGTTATCATTATCGTACTGTCACGTAATCATCATTGTATTGTCGCATTATCTTTATCGTACTGTCGCGTTATCATCATTTTATTGTCGCGTTATCATCAAAGTACTGTCGCGTTATCAACATTGTATTGTCGTGTTATCTTTATCTTACTGTCACGTAATCATCATTGTATTTGCGCGTTATCATCATTGTATTGTCGCGTTATCATCATAGTACTGTCGCGTTATCATCATTGTGTTGTCGCGTTATCATCATCATAATTTCGCGTTATCATCATTGTATTGTCGTGGTATCATTACCGTAATGTCGCGTTATCATCATTGTATTGTCGCGTTATCACCATTGTAATGTCGCGTTATCATCATAGTAGTGTCGCGCTATCATCATGTATTGTCGCGTTATCATCATAGAACTGTCGCGTTATCATCATTGTATTGTCGCGTTATCATCATAGTACTGTTTGGTTATCACCATTGTATTGTCGCGTTATCATCATGGTATTGTCGTGTTATTATTATCGTAATGTCGCGTTATCATCTTTGTATTGTCGCGTTATTATCATTGTATTGTCGCGTTATCATCATAGTAGTGTCGCGTTATCATCATAGTAGTGTCGCGTTATCATCAAAGTACTGTCGCGTTATCATCAAAGTACTGTCGCGTTATCATCATTGTATTGTCACGTTATCATCTTAATACTGTCGCGTTATCATCATAGTAGTGTCGCGTTATCATCTTTGTATTGTCGCGTTATTATCATTGTATTGTCGCGTTATCATCATAGTAGTGTCGCGTTATCATCAAAGTACTGTCGCGTTATCATCATTGTATTGTCGCGTTATCATAATACTACTGTCGCGTTATCATCATTGTATTGCCGCGTTATCATCATCGTACTTTCGCGTTATCATCATTGTATTGTCGCGTTAAAAATATAGCCAAAGCTATAATTCGTTTTCTACACATTTACTCCGCCTCTAGCCCGTCCTGGCACAAGCTCAGGGGCATAGGCTACGACTCTGGTTCTTAGCTCCAGCTCGGAGGCATTGGCTCCGCCTCTTGTCATAAGTGCCAGCCCTTGACATTGGTTTTGAGCACTAGCTCGGAGACATTAGCTCTGTCTCTGTTTCTAAGCACTAGCTCAGAGGCATTGGCTCCGCCTTTGGT
Source organism: Corbicula japonica (assembly GCA_038501625.1). NCBI lineage: Eukaryota > Metazoa > Mollusca > Bivalvia > Venerida > Cyrenidae > Corbicula > Corbicula japonica. The sequence goes on along the minus strand of JAZAYU010000030.1, from coordinate 261,469 downwards.
TCCTGACGCAATCTCAGAGACATTGGCTTCTTTTCTGTTTCTGAGGTCTAGCTCGGATACATGGGCTCCGCCTCTGGTTCTGAGTACTAGCTCGGTAGCATCGGCTCCGCCTCTGGTTCCAAGCGAAAGCTCATATATATAGGCAATGGCTCCGACTCTGGTTCTTAGCGCCAGCTAGGAGGCATTGGCTCTGTTTCTGAGCATTAGATCGGAGACATTGTCCCCGCCTCTGGTTCTGAGCACAAACTCGAAGACATTGTCTCCGCCTCTGGTTCTGAGCACAAACTCGAAGACATTGGCTCCGCCTCTGGTTCTGAGCACAAACTCGAAGACATTGTCTCCGCCTCTGGTTCTGAGCACAAACTCGAAGACATTGTCTCCGCCTCTAGTTCTAAGCACAAACTCGAAGACATTGGCTCCGCCTCTGGTTCTGAGCACAAACCCGAAGACATTGGCTCCGCCTCTGGTTCTGTGCAATAGCTCGGAGACAATGGCTCCGCCTCAGGTTTTGAGCACTAGCACGGAGGCATTGTATCCGCCTCTGTTTCTGAGCATCAGCTCGGAGGCGTTGACTCCGCCTCCTGTTCTAAGCACTAGCTCGGATGCATTGTCTCCGCCGTGGATATGATGGAAAACATCTTGCTAAACCTTGATGGACTTTTGCCAAACATTGATAAGAAATGTTGTCCGAAAATTTCTTTATTTAGACAGGGATAGCTTTTTCGTATACCTATTTTAATGAAACAACAACAACAAACATCAACATTGCTTAAGATTAACAATGAACAAATAACAAAAGCGTATTAATAAGCCATTTCGTTTGTTTCTCGTTTTTTTAACATGTAAAAATGATGTAAACAAAACTGATTAATTAATTTATATAGATAATATAATATTTATTTAAATCTTGCACTCAAATGTACGAACCTGCTATTCGTGTCTTGGTCTTCGTCCTCCATGACTTTAATTAATCTTTTTTCCGATTCTATAAACACCCAACATGATTGTTCACGACTCGTTGACTAATCGGAAAACCCCATAAAATGAAATGAATGTATGAATTTTCGGAAAATGGATACGATAATATCTACAAACGCTGTCATATTTAAATGGAATTTGGCAACTGCGCAAAATATATAGGTATTAAATTTTCAGTTGCACGCATGAATCCACATTGCAATCCAAACACGTGACTTGACGATGTAAAGATACGGATAACTGATTGATTTATAAAATATACATTCTATTTAAGTTCTTTTAGTGCATGTATGCGACAGCGGCTTTAAAAAGGAAAGCTTTGCTGATGTTGAAATATAAATTTAATCGATGATCAAATCTAATGAATAATAGGCTAGGCTTATTGAGAATCTGATCGTTGATCGTTGGCCGGGAAGTTATAAATGGTTTTTATTACAATACCAGCAGGCCTGTTTTGCACAACTGAACAAAACAGTTATTCCGACTTACGCAACAAATCATCACGTCAAACAAAAGTTATACAACAACAAACAAACAATCTTGCTTCTGGTCCACGTAAACAAAACGGTTGTAAATCGGAAAACATTTTTAAATCATTAAAGTATCGTTATATTGTTACATACCATACAATTATTGAACGCAATATTTATGCACATTATACATGTTTGGCAATATTGTAAAATATTATTTTGTTATTTTATAGAATTGTATCTAAATTTTGATAAAATTAGTAATAGTTCTATAAACGATCAAATTTAGTAGTTTTTTGTGGAATCTGAGACCGTATTGTACATCAATATACATGTATAAAATAAAAGAAAACCATCCCAAAATAAAGCGGGGAAAAAAGAAAGTTAAATTTAACTGGAGAGATCGCCCGATCACGAAAGATTCTTTATTACACTACACAGATATTGAAATGACCATAACTCCATGAAAAATACCATATGTAATGTAATGGGGAAATTATATTTATAATTTGCCGCATCATATTATATTTTATTTATGTACTCTAAAATTAAAAAGTTATTTCGTAATATTCTTAAAAGGTTTTAGGATTTTATTTTATTAGGTTTCTTTTAAAAAGCTTAAAAGTGTCCATCTATAAGGTTGTATAAAATGTACATGTATCCTTCATTCGTCAAACTGTCAAATCACTTTTGGTCGGAGGTCGTTGTCATGTATTCATGACTTGCTAATTGCTTTTATGTCATTTTATTATTATTATAAACCATGTATATACGCATAAATCTTGAGTAAATGACAGAAAGTACTCCCAAAACGCTATTATCTTGTCAAAATGATTCATTCGGTTACTATACGCCTATGTCGGGGATTTCCAATAAAAGCTAGGCTAAGGAAGGCAGATCGTCAATTCACTTTAGAACTCTTTTGGCACGGGGAATTCTAAATTACTAAATTATTATAAGGGGAACTTATGTCAGTCAAGATATATGCTAGAAATTGTTGTTAGTTTATTTACTTACAAGAGAAACTGTTTAAAACTTTAATATTCGATCTAGTAACTTTAAGAAGTCGAAAAGTAAATCTATTTAGAAACTTTAATCAGTGTTCGTTTGTTATACACCTGGGATTTATTACTTACTACGCTACAAGAGCGATTGTGGTGCCCAGTGCCAGGATCTTACTTCTAGTGGTCGTCGCGGCATAACGAGGAGGAAATCTACTATACGACACAGCGCAGAAGAAACCACCATACGTCACGCCGAAAAGCAAGGTTAGCAAACTGGTTATTGTTCTTTTTGCTCGTTACATTTAATTTTTTACATAATGGCTGAAGCTAATAATATTGAACGAGTTTTTGAAGATCTGGCAACTCAATTAAGAAATGTTTCCACCACAGTAGGAACTCAAGGCGTAGGGCAAGTTGTACCTAAATTTGATGGAAATGCTAAAGAATTTAAATCTTGGATAAAATCAATTGAAAAATATGCAGTTTTAACAGGCTTAGATGATGAAAGAAAGAAAATGGTTTGTTATCAGACCGCAGTAGGACCCGTATCAGATTTTACATTAAGGTTCATTAATGACAACGCAGGTTGTACATGGGTAGCGTTAAAAAATGCATTAACAACTAGTTTCGCAGAAGTTCAAGATGCGCAACATGCGGCCTTTTTATTAAGAAATGTCAAACAAAAACCTGGAGAAAATATAGCTTCGTATGCAGAACGATTATTATCTTTAATAGATGATGCTTATGTAGCACCAAGACCAGACCAAAATCAGCAAGCAAATCTAGATATTATAGAAAATCAAGTTATAGGCATTTTTATTGATGGGTTAGCTGAAAATTCTTTAAAAATGAAGGTAATGCGTGATAACCCAAATACGCTAGAAGCCGCTATCAATTCAGCCAAAAACGAACAGAATTTGCGAGCAAGATTCAAATTAAGATTTGGCACGTCAAGTGATTCACAAAGTAATTCTGCCCCCGAGCCTATGGAAGTCGATCATGTTAGGCCTCAAAAATGTCAATTTTGTCAGAAGATAGGACACAACATTAAAAAATGCAGAACACGTTTGAAAAGTATTCAAGCAGTTTCGGCCGAAACAAATCAAACAATGAACTGGCAAAAATCTCAAGGAAATAAACAATCTACTTCAAATAATTGGAAAAGTAAAATGGACTGCTGGAATTGTGGTAAATTAGGACACTTATGGCGAGAATGCCGAAGCGCACCACGAAATAGATCAAACAAAACTCAACCTTTAAACTAATTAATTCCTGTCATAAAGAAGTCGATGGTAGGAAAAACGGTTTGTCAACATATAATATAGCGTTAGCAGGTAATCCAAACTCATGTAGTATTAGAGTAGGAAAATATAAAATTAGAACACTTGTAGATTCTGGAGCGGAAGTTTCATTAATAAACCGCCGCACTTTTAATTTATTTAAAAAGAAATACCAATTAAAAAGAAATCATAATATATCCTTGCAGTCTGTTGGGGGAAATGCATTGAATGTAGAAGGGTTTGTAGAAATTCCTTTCAAAATTGGCGGTGTTTTACTGAAGCATAAATTTTATGTAGTATCAAACATGAATCGAAGGGCAATTTTAGGAAGAGATTGGCTTATAGATAACGGGGTAAGATTGTATTTTGACCTCGGGTGCCTCAGGGTTCATGATACGTATGTCTCTTTAGAAGAGGATATTCACATAAATTCGGTTGTTAGGCTTCAGAAAAGCACAGTTATAAAACCCCAAAGTGTACATATTGTAAATGGAAAATTAAATAAAAATAGCAAATTTGAAAAATCAAAAATATACGAATTGAAGAGCGTCGAAAATGGCTATTTAAGTACCGAACCGGGCTTAGTAGTGACAAATTCAGTATTCAAATTAAGGGGACATAGACAATGTCCCGTCATGATTGTAAATAGTACAAATAGGACAATGCGTTTACGACAAGGGTGCCCCATAGCAACAATTGAACAAATTAGCGAAGAAAACATAGCATCTGTCAAAAGTACAACCAATGACTTATCAGATAAGACATTAAACGAAAAATCAAAAATTGATCTAAGCGAGATAAAAACACCCCCGGAGCACTATGATTATGTCAAAGGCTTGGTCTTAGAAAATCAGGATGTTTTTGCAAATAATGACTCAGAGCTCACTCAAACTAATACAGTTAAAATGAAAATACCCACAGTCGATCACGAACCAATAAAACAACGTCCTTACAGAGTACCACTAAATGACAGAAAAATTATGAGTGACGCAATTGACGAAATGTTAGAGGCTAATGTAATTAGACCCTCGCGCAGCGCGTATGCTAGTCCTGTTGTTCTGGTTCACAAGAAAAATGATAATAGCAAGAGGTTTTGTGTAGATTTTAGAAAATTAAATAAGGTCACTAAACCATGTTCATATCCCTTGCCAGTTATTGATGATATTTTGGCCACTTTGGGAGATGCAAAATTCTTTACATCACTAGACTTACGAAGTTCATACTGGCAGGTGCCAATTGAAGAATCAGACAAAGAAAAGACCGCTTTTGCCACTTTTAGAGGCTTACACGAATTCAATGTGATGGCATTTGGGCTTTTGGCGGCCCCGGGGGTCTTCCAGGAACTTATGGCACAAGTCTTAGAGGGATTAGATTTTGCTGTCGCATATTTAGATGATATCTTAATCAGAAGTTCCACGCTCGAAGAACATAAGCGCCATATAGATATCGTTTTCCAAAGGCTACGGGAACACAATTTAAAGCTTAAGTTAAAGAAGTGCCAATTCTTACAGTCTGAGACTGAGTACCTGGGTTTTATAATTGACAAAGATGGCATCAGACCCAACCCTAACAAGGTCAAAGCAATTAGGTCACTCCCTATTCCTAAAAATGTAAGAGACGTTCGTAGAGTCATAGGTGCAGCAAGTTTTTATAGACGCTTCATACCCTCATTTTCACAAATAGCAGAACCATTGATTAATTTAACTAGGAAAAAAGTACATTTTAATTGGACTCAAGAATGTCAAGATAGTTTTGATAAGATCAAAGAACAATTAACTGCAATACCCTCTTTAGCTTACCCTGATATAAACAAGCCTTACATATTGTATGTAGATGCTTCAGATAGCCATGTTGGCGCTTGCTTAACACAGAAAACTGATTTGCCTGAGGCAGATGATAATAATGAAAGACCAATTTATTTCTTATCGCATAAACTCAGTGACACTCAACGCAGGTGGAGCACAATTGAAAAAGAGGCATTCAGTATTCACTATGCTCTACAAAAACTTGATCATTATTTACATAATGCAGAATTTAAAATCATGACTGACCACAAGCCTTTGCAACATTTATTAGATTCTCCAATGCAAAATAAGAAAATTCAGTTATGGGCATTGTCTATTAGTGGTTACAACTGTAAGATTGAGCATCTTCCAGGGAAAACAAATGTAATCGCTGACTTCTTCTCCAGGCCGCCCGAGTCTGAAACGATACAATCAGAGTCTGATTTTGACATTGAACCGGAAATACATGATAATACTTACAAAATTTCTGGAACAAACGCAAAATCTGTTAAGACAATTGAATCTATCAAAAAGATTGAGGCTATAAATTCTAATGACATTGATCCTAAACAATCAGCTAATAAAGAGTATGAAAAACAGGATTCTTTTGTGGAGCCTGTGGCTGAAATTGAGGGATTAAATTTACAATTTGAGCAACAAAAAGATACTTCAATTGTCCAAATCAAAAATCAACTTAAACATGGGGATCCTAGTAAGGCTGAGTTCAGGAAATACTTAGAAGTCGATCAAGTGTTGTATTACTTATCAAATCCTGATGAAGAACCTATTATGAGACTTTATGTCCCCGCTCACTTAAAGGGCTTGGTCATCAAACAATATCATGATAACAATGGACATCCGGGCACTCAGCGTATGTTTGCCACAGCAAAAACTAAGTACTTTTGGCCAAATATGTTCAAAGATTTTCAAGCATATGTCTCGACCTGTGTCGACTGTCAAACTAGAAATCTTACAAGGGTTAAGGCTCCATTAAGGGAAACAAATATTGCACCTTTTCCATTTGCAATAGTTTCAATAGATGTATGCGGGCCTTATGAACAAACACTTAGTAACAATAGGTACATAATCTGTTTTATAGATATGTTCAGTGGTTACCCAGAGGCATTTGCTGCCCCTGATAAAAGTACAAATACTATAATAGACTTACTTTTGAATGAGATTTATCCTAGATATGGCTGTCCGTTGCAAATCATTCATGACCGAGGGACTGAGTTCACTAGTTCAGCATTCAAAGAGGTTCTGAAAGAATTAAACATTGATAATGTCTCGTGCACAGCTTACCATCCAGAAAGTAATGCTAAACAAGAAAGAATGCATAGGGTTTTACATGACATTTTAGCGAAACGTGTTCAGGGTAACACTAGGGAATGGGACATTCATCTCAATATGTCATTAGCAGGAATCAGACACAATGTCTCTTCAAGTTCAAAATTCTCCCCCTTTTATTTGGTATACAACAGAGATCCTATTCTACCAATTGACAATCTACTTCGCCCTAGGGCTAAATATCATGGCGAAGAGTACCATAAAATTGCTTTACAAGAACAGCATAAATCATTTCTTTTGGCTTACAGGCATTTAAAACATTCAAAAAGAAAGCACAAACAGCAATTTGACAAAAAAGCTAAGGATATCAAATTCGAAATTAATGACCCTGTCTATTACAAAAATTTTCAAAGGAAAAATAAACTTGAAGACCGCTGGAAATCCCATTACAGAATAATGGAACAAAAGGGCCCTGTTACTTACTTGATCAAGAATCAGCTAGACAATTCTGTTGTTCAAGTACATGCCGATCAAATTAGGCTGGCTAATATCACTGAATGGCCAGAACGTAGACCGGTTACAGGTTACCCTAAACGAAAGGCAAACTATGTCGTTGCGCCTGATGACAGTTCTAGTAGCTATGATGAGTCAGATGCTTCTGATGCTGAAACACCAAACAATCAGAATACAGGCATATTACCGCTAAGTACAAATAGAATAAGACAAGTACGCGAAGACTCCTCATCAGAAGACTACATTCCATTAGCTCAATTACGTAAACATTTGAGGGAACAAAATCAGGAACACAATAACGTACATGGTTCCGAAAGTTCACAGACAGAAAATTCTTCAAATGAAAATTCAGACTATGAAACATCAAAGGAAATGAATTCATTTGTTGAAGATTCTAGCACTGATAGTTCTGTCACGGATGCAAAATCTGATCATTCTGCTTACCTGGGTGAAAATTTGCAGGAAAGCTCTGACGAGTCGCTGGTAGCAGACTCTCTAGATACTGACGGTATGGAGGTTGACTCCTTGCCAGACACACCTGAAACTGTTAATCAAGATAGTTTAGAAATAGGTGTTATCACAGACTCAGTAATCCCAACAAAGATTGATTCAAAAGATTCATGTCCCATGAATAGTACAACTTCTCTGCTTTCAGAAGAGGATAAATCAATCCCCGATAAGTTAACTGATAATCTTGAAAATGACAAAAAACAGTGTTTCCAATTACTATTAAGTCATATGGAACGCAGTAACTCCGAAATACTAAAAAACAATGCCAACCTAATGGGATTACTTCAAAAGTTCTTTTAATTAAAGAAATCAAAAAAAAACAAACAAAAAAAAACACTATAAAAATGACTAGAAAATCATAAAAAAAACAATGAAACTGTTCTGTTGATATATAATTTCATGAATATGCATAGCCCATAGAGTTAAGAGAAACGCTATACGTTGTTGTTGACAAACCTTAAAATGACTTCACATGGAATAGGGGTGAGCTCCATTCCATTGTAAATAGATTCGGTTGATAATATTAATTGTACATTACCTTGTTTACTTACTTATATGACTTCGAGTAGAATCATATGGCGAAAATTGCTATGATTACGAGTAGAATCATATGACGTAGCCAGTTTTATGCTTAAGCATTGTTGTGGGTTTTAAATGTGTAAATATCTATTTAGAGTGTTGCATAATCACGCATTGCGATTCGCAAAGTAATTTTCAGTAATTACAATATGGCTTTTATTGTCTATTTTCAAAGACGTTTAACCATAAAGCTTATTATGCTCACTTGTTTGTTTGGTTTTTCTCGGTGCTATAGAAGTACATGAAAATGCTATCCTTGTTTTTGTGTTAAAACAAAAATATTATTGAGTTATGCAGTTGAACATTTTATAAATCCTACATTTAATGCATTGTTTTCTCTGCCCAGTCAACGTAATTATATAAAAATATACATTTGCAAACCGTTCTCTTAATATTTTTGATTTAAATATTAATATTTTTGTTTTCAAATTATTATTTCTTAAACTGACATCATCTTAAAGAAATAAAAAAATGTTTCAGTTTAAAGAATAGGTAAACTGCTTACCTGAGTTCAATCATTATGATTAAAACAATGGCTGTCCGGTCCGATTCTATGTTTTATTGTTCTAGTATCCTTGACCTTCTTGCCGTGGTGGTATTTCATATCAAAATTCACTTTAGTTATTCCAAAAACACTTAATCAGCCACGGTTAACGAGTAAACAAACAATGAAAGTGCGCTAACAGGGACCCTGTTCGTACAGATGAGTGACCTTCATGAAAACGAGACAACATTATCGATCAGCGAACACGCTTCAACCAATCACAATGCAGATGACGTTTGAAACCCCTCCAGCTCCTTCATCCGCCGGAAGTATCCTGCCTTGTTACAGTCAACAATAGCTAACAATCTGACATAGGTGACGTTTCATAAAACCAGTCAATCAAATCCCCGTCAAGAAGCAACCTCCAGTTTTCGATAACAACATCTTCGACAAAAGCAATTCCTTCAGGTCTTTGATAAGAAAAACTGCATCCTTTTCTGTCTTAATATTGAAAGCAGTTCACCAGATTCGTCAAGAGTTCATCAAAGATATCCATCAATATGACATTTCATAACAACACTTACAAACAAAGAGACAGTACAATCAAGAAGAGATTCAACGTGTAATACCAGAATCATAACCTTCAGCCATTAGCGACAATCATCACCCGAAGTTGTAACAACCTAGATAAAACAATGAATCAGACATTCATTCATCCGTCAGTTCACAACAAAGCAAACATATACACGACGAACTGAAAACGTTTTCAAACACAGCAAGTTTCAAGACACACCTGCCCCCGGCGAGATGCAGTCCGACAGCATGAAAGAAGACACGCTTCCAACGGCCGCGATGCTTCGTTTGGTTCACCTGAAGATACCATTGATCCGGAGTGTACCTACATGAACTACACATGGCGCGGTGCAGTGAGGAAACAGTATTTTATGTCGTATTGTTCCATTGCTTTATTTTATTTATTTCTACATATTTCGCGTTCTCGGAATTGTTGATAAGCAGTCTCTTCTACACGGGAGGTAACTCGATGGCGAACTCCTTAGTCGTAAAAGAAACTGGAAATATCGGAATTTCATCAAAATCAAACTTAATTTAAACATTTCTTTTCTCCTATGAAGTTAGTTATCAATTCAGTTCTAATTATCAGTTCTGTACTTCCAATGGTTTGCCTTCCGTGAAATATGAAGGAAATCGGAAAAATCAATTTTTCCTAAAACAAAAAATAAATAAAAATATACGTTTATATAAGAATGCAAATTGTTATTGTATGATTACTTTGTTTTGTTATACGCAAATGCTTTACATCTGCTATCTAATTTCAGAAATTTGTGTATTGCAAGAAAGAAAACCTAAACCAATGAAGCACAGGGACACGGAGCGCATCACGGCAAGATCTATAACCAGAACAAATGATTGTAATGAATAATTGTAACTGTCTGGAATTATGACTCTCCGTGATTAATATTTGTTTTGTGTTCTTAAAACGGGTTTTCTGTGCATTCATTAATTGTTATAATGAGTTGTAATGGTTGAATAATTAAGTGCATTTGTGCTGTTTTTAGGGTTTAACATTCCATGCTGTTTTAATTTATCATGTATTTTCCTTTCAGGTTTTATATATTTTGTTTGAAAATAAATGTTGTTAATAATTCTCACAGTTAGCAGTATCTAAGTTACGGGTACGGAAAATTTAATTCAAATTCTAAGTACAAAGTTTATTAATTAAATTTAGAAGAAGATTTAACACGCAAAAATATGATAAACGAAATTGTACTTACTTAATTTCTTACTTTCCTTACTTGGTAATTCCTATTCCGAGAATGATACTGCTGACTAACTTTGTTGTACATTTATACACGAACCATTTAATTAGTTAGCAATTATGTTTTCCGGTACTTTTAATCAGCAAATCATATCATTATTAGATAATCAAAATTCTCATTGTTAAAATCTCTGAGTAACGGACGTACTCTAAGTGTCAAAAATCAATTGCAATTAGGGTCATCGATAAAGTACTCATTTAATCATCGTTTAGATCTCACCTTCCTGACACAAAATATCTTTTTTTTTTTGTTTTTGGAAAAGAAAGGAAGGGATTTGTAATGTAATGGGGAAATTATATTTATAATTTGCCGCATCATATTATATTTTATTTATGTACTCTAAAATTAAAAAGTTATTTCGTAATATTCTTAAAAGGTTTTAGGATTTTATTTTATTAGGTTTCTTTTAAAAAGCTTAAAAGTGTCCATCTATAAGGTTGTATAAAATGTACATGTATCCTTCATTCGTCAAACTGTCAAATCACTTTTGGTCGGAGGTCGTTGTCATGTATTCATGACTTGCTAATTGCTTTTATGTCATTTTATTATTATTATAAACCATGTATATACGCATAAATCTTGAGTAAATGACAGAAAGTACTCCCAAAACGCTATTATCTTGTCAAAATGATTCATTCGGTTACTATACGCCTATGTCGGGGATTTCCAATAAAAGCTAGGCTAAGGAAGGCAGATCGTCAATTCACTTTAGAACTCTTTTGGCACGGGGAATTCTAAATTACTAAATTATTATAAGGGGAACTTATGTCAGTCAAGATATATGCTAGAAATTGTTGTTAGTTTATTTACTTACAAGAGAAACTGTTTAAAACTTTAATATTCGATCTAGTAACTTTAAGAAGTCGAAAAGTAAATCTATTTAGAAACTTTAATCAGTGTTCGTTTGTTATACACCTGGGATTTATTACTTACTACGCTACAAGAGCGATTGTGGTGCCCAGTGCCAGGATCTTACTTCTAGTGGTCGTCGCGGCATAACGAGGAGGAAAACTACTATACGACACAGCGCAGAAGAATCCACCTTACGTCACGCCAGTAAACCAGAATATCACAGAAGTCAGAATGGAGGCTTACAGGTTAGTTCCATTTGCTAATAAAATCTTAATCCAATCATGATACACGGAACTGGTATTACAATTTAAAAATGTAGGCTTTTCTTTTAAAGATATTACTGGGGAAGGGGGTTATTTTTGGATTGTAGATTTTTCATTTTTGGAGATCAAAAATGTTAGTCAAGGTGACGAATTCTTGTTTAGTAATTTTTGAAAATTTAACTGTTAGATCAGTAATTAATTAAGGCTCTATTTGTTCTTTACTTAATAAAAAATTTCCAAAAGTTAAAGTGAAAACTTTACCTGCTAAAAACAAATTTTTGCTTAAAAACGTTAAAAAATGACAAGTTTACGTGCTACATTAGTTAAAGTGAAATTTAACAATCTAAAATTTTTCTTGCACACATATTTTTTTGTTGTAATTTCCAATATTTTTCAAAAATGATAGGAAAATATTTTTGTAACAGCAACGGTTGTAGGTATAATTTTGGCATTAACTGCTTAGTTGTTTTTAAAGGAGATAAGAAGACAACTTTTTGATGTCATTAAGTAATATAAATATTCCAAAACACTGGTTGTATAGTTTAACTACCAGCTAAAAAAAACAACAGAAAAATGCAAAAACAAATATTTAAAAAAATAGAAAATTACTAGAAAAAAGAAATTAAAAAGACTATTTTTGATATTAAATGTCAGCTTAAAAAAAAGGAAAAGTATTAAACATATTTTTGTATGAGTGTTGTACATGAATGATAGGTTTTTTCTCTGGTACAAGGTATTATTACTAGATTATGTGATGTAACTGTCGCGTTGCAAGCGTTGAGACCGCTCAATCTTTGTTATAAGTTTTATTCCGAGCGTATCGGATATGTATATATGTATATATCTGAGAAGAAACAGTAAAACGCTGTTGTTATCCGCGATTATGACGCGATGAATTTTAGTTGGTTCCGAGAGTACCGGAAGTCGATGTTTATGACTATGTTTATGCCTATGGCTTTGATCATGCCTTTGGCTCTGTCTATGTTTATGTCTATGTTCGCGTTTCAGTAATGTAGTATACTGATGTAAACCGTGAAAATGCGTGATAGCATTAATTGACTTAAGTTTAACGTATGCAGCTTTGTTGCTGAATCGATCAGTGGTAAGCCTTTTTTTGAAAATGTACGGGTATGTCTTCCTACATTTTGGGCTTACACATTAATGTGTACGTTACTTTAAGCATAGGATGCGAGTGCGCTAACGATGTCGACAATTTTTGAGAATAATTGTCACGTGACTTTTAATTAAGTTGTGCGGTCTCAGCAAGTTTCGCGATCATATATCACTGTCGTCGATTTAAATCGTTGTGTGCTTGTATGCACGCATTTTGAAATAATGTTATTGAAATGCGATTAACGATGTTGTTCATCTTAAAGTTGTGTGTCAAAACGCACGTGTCATTTAAGGTATTTTTTCTGTCTGAGCGGTATGTCTGATGAAGTATGCTTGTCAATATAAGTATGTACTCTTTCTTTTCAAATGATTTTTTATTATTTCATGTACCATGAGTGTATGGTTTTGGCTTTTTTCTAAGATTTTTGTTTTCATTACGCATAAATAGTTTACATTGTAACATATTTATCTTTTACGGCACAACTTCATTGGGCAGATTTTAATACATACATACCATTAATTAGGATTATTTAAAATTTAATTATACAATGGGTATTAATTAAATGGGGTTTGTAATGCCAGTGAAATGTGTCATTGTGCGGAAGCAGGTTTAATTGGCTAGGAACAAACCACAGAGCATGGTGTTACAGCTGGGTCATATTGCTCTCCCGTTAGTATGCTCCAGTAAACGAGTCTATCCGTTCCGGCAATCAGAGAATGGAATTACCTTCTGGACAATTAACATATATTGGACATTTCATATCGGATTTTCCAGCTTTTTCTTTATAGTGTGGATATTTCCAACTGACATTATCTTGAGGTTATTCGCCAACATCTCAAGAAGTGTAACAATACAAGTGATCAGAAATTCATCTTAACAACTTTTCACAACGGACAGGCGACGAAAAGAGATGTTTTCACTCAAGCAAGGATTGACGACCTGTCCCTGGTGAGACGCTGATGGAATGAGCAACGACGTCGATTCTGTGACGCTTCCTATGATTGGCATGGCGAAACGATTGTGCGGAAGAATCCTGATATGAACTTGGCATGCAGGGCGATAAGGAAGCCGTACTATCGTAATTCGTATCGTTCCATAATTATTAATACTATCATACGTAGTAATTATGATTTCAACACCGTTTATTATTGTTTAAATTGTGCACAGAATGCTCGAACAACTAACAATAACTTTTAAAGGCAAACTCCATAAGTCAAATGCCTTGAGTATTTCATCTTTTAAACACACAGAATGTTTCTATGATTAATTGTGCAGACATTAACAATGTTTTGAACATGCTAACGACTCGAATCAGTTTGCTTTCAGAAAAACATGAAGGAAATCGGAAAAAATGATTTTTTCCTAACAATATGTTCAACTTCAATTACAGATTTGCTAAATTGTAAATGTATGATAACAATATTTTTTTATATTCAGATGCTCTACATTTTCTTTCTATTTACAGAAATGTGTTTATTGAATGTTACTCATGCAAGAAAAGGAAACCCAAATGACGCACGGATGAGATCACGGAAAAGAAATCAACATGCAGTACAAATGTTTGTAAAAGTGTTGTGACTATATGAAAAATGTGATTTTTATTATTCAACCGTGATATTAGAGACTTTCCGTGTTTTAACTTTTATGAAAATGTTCTTATTCTTGTATGTCTTTGAAACCGAACATCAGTTAAAGCATACATATGTACTAGTATTTAATATTAGGGTTTCCTGTACACGCACAATAATAAGAATTTATACTAATAATATGTGAAAGCTTCTTGCAGGCAGTAGTATCTTTATCGTAACGACAAATTTATATTACACTGAAACGGAAATACATTATTTCGGTCTAAAAATAATAACTCAAAAATGTTATTTGAAAATTAATATTTTCTTCTGACTGGTGAATTCTTATTCAACACTGATACTGCTGGCTGTAATCTGTTATCTAATACAACTCTATATCTTTTTTTTTTGGTTTTTGTAAAGAAAGGAAGGGATTTGTAATGTAATAGGAAAATTATGATAATAATTTACAAACATTTTAGGTGTTAAACAATTACATTTCAAAATATTTATTTAGTGTCATTTTCAGACAAATATCCTTTTCTGGATAACATCAAAAATCTTGTAGGTATTTTAGCCACAGGTCATTTCATGTCTTCACCTGTATCTTTTAATTACATTGGACTCGGTCTTGCTATGATTAAGCAAGACGTTATATAACTGTTACTGTATTTTATATATTCTTCATGTCAAATTGTCATCTCGAAACAGTGATCAGTCTGCATGAAGAGTCTAGTGTATTGCATAAAAGCCAGAGATATTGTTCTGTATATTTGGAGGGGGAAGAAGTGAACGGCCGGACGCCCGGAATGGGCCACGTACGGCGTTTAGGAAATGACACTTAGAAATTTACTAGGAATATTTATACGTATGAGAAAGAACTGTTTATGTTTTACAAGTAATAGATAAACTTTTAAAAACTGATCTACATATAAAGTAATTTTGGAACGTGACCAAGTGTTCGTCTTATTACACCCTAAGACCTTTGTAAGAATTTACCACTACGTTACACATAGCCGAAACATCATCCCCTCTTCTTAGAAAAACTTGTTATAGTCTGTGGTTGCTGATATATAGCCCAAACAAGAATTTTGTTATTTAACATGACGTGCAGATCCAAAGGTAATGAATTCCGCGCAGCGTGAACCAGCCGCTCCATCAAGCTTGCTGAAAGGTTACAAAACTGAGATTGGAAACCAGTCTCAAATCTCAAGCATCTGATTGGCTGAAATGGCGACTGGTCGCACAGTCTAACCGAGCCTGCAATATTTTATTTGCCATGTTCTGTGACTTTCATAGTTCATATTTCATCTATTTAATCACACTTTTCATCTCTAGAAGCAAAAAGCTTACTAACAATATTAAAACTGTACCAGCATTAAACTTTAACTAACTTCAAAAAGCATTAACATATTTAAAAAAAAATAATTAATTAAGTAAACTAATTAACTAAGGTATAATTATTAAAAATCATTAACATTGTTTGTCAAACTAAAACTCCTAAGGTCATGGGTTTAGCTGTGTGCATTGCAAGGGTATTGAGTCAGAACAGCAGATATTTAAAATGGGACAGTCCAGAGGCCCGCCTTTGGACCCACTTGTTATTTTGCAAATAAATTTCAATTCTTCTCATATAATCATTGAATCCATTTATAAAGAACATAAATCTACTGTTTAAATATTTATTAAACAAAAAGATAACCAACAATTAGCACTAAGTCATGAATTTGGGCCACTGTGACCCTGATTCATTGCAAGTTATGTGCCGTTTAAAAATGCAAGTAGACATTTACTTAACAAATGATAATATGTGTTATTTCCAATTTTTTTAAATGTCATAATATCATAATAACAACTGCAGAAATCTAAGATTAGTAACATCAGGAGGAGGATAAAAATTTTTTTGATGTTTCACCTTCACAATTAGTTAACCCTTTCCTCCATACTTAGACACATCTTTATTGTGTGGGCGAACAGTGTAGATCCAGATCAGCCGGTACATCGATGCCATCTGATCAAGATCCAAACTGTTCGCTATTTGATTTATTAGGTTATTTCTGAGAAAGAAGCGACCAGTGCAGATCCTGATCAGACAGTATGGATGTGCTGGCTGATCTGGATCTACACTGGTTGCACACATGTAAAAATATGTATATATGGAGGAAAGGGTTAAGACCTCTAAAGGATTTCAATGTGTACTGGCCACCCATCACAGACTCTCCCTGCTTGCTGGAATTACATCTTTATTATACCGTAATTCTGGTTCAAGGGAGATAATCAAAATTGTTTTATTTGAACAATAAACACTTTGTCCTATACCACAGTTCTAATGGTGAGCTTTCAGTGGCTTCAGATTTACATTTCTATCCAGCATTATTCATATTTTTTTTTTAACTTTCAATGCTGAATTCACAACTAGAGTTTACACCACACCTACACCTTGTCAAAAATCCAACACAACCAAACTGGTATGTCCACCAGTACTCTATGATTAGAAGTACATGTAATTACAAAATGTTCTGTAAAGGGACAGTTCGGTCAAAGGTCAGATTACATCAGACAGATAAGCTTTCAAGATTCACCTTTAATGAAAATATATGTAAATGAGAAACAGCTGTTTTGAACACACTCCTAGCAACCAACCAGCACATGCAACATGTTGTCATGGAAACACGATACAGAATCAGGTGTAGCGGTCAGCTCGTCTTCTCCTCAATTCTTCTAGATCTGGATATATTCTATTTTGGTTGTTGTGACCACCTGAAATTGAATTCTCTGTATCATCAGAATTTTATTTCATCTGAACTGATTACAGGGATTGTGTATTCTTTAAAATATCCAACTTTATGTGAGTAGTTTCAATGCTTTTCACTATAACCATAAAAAATAAAGACTAGATAAAATGCAAAAAATCTACTCCTTACAGATATATTATTACATAGCCCCTAAAATCTGGTGTAGACCCTGAGTCACATGCAATCAGATTTGAGTCTACACTATTCATGCATTTCAATTCTAATTAACAAACAACCCGTATAAGAAAGAATGTATTAGGAATTGGAATTTAGGTGCTATTTAGTGGGTTAAGAGTTTACAGTCCCAAATTGATGTTAACCCTTTTTTATGTATTATCTTGCTCACTTTGAGAACTAAGAAAGCTCTATATATATCTATCAGACCTAACAAGAAGTTACAAGTGTTTAACATGACTTTGATCCCTCTTCCACAACTCTAAATCTTGCAAGCTAAATAGAATAACTCTATACAATAAAGCCCCTTCAAAATAAAGACTGCCCTGATATTAGTATCAGACATATAATAAGACCACTGTTTAATGTCTCTTTATACAGTTTTGCACATATTTCTACCCGCCCCCCATCCACCACCAAAAAAAAAAAGACCACCCCACTTTTATAACCACTTTTGTCAAGTCCCAGAGACGGTCTTAATAGAGAGGTTTCAATGTTATGATTTCCTTTATAATATGCCTTAATTTAAAGGGCGACAGTAATTTAAGTTGAAATTATTATCAAATGATTATCTTATTAATGCCATGCAGCCTGAAATTCCTGTTTTAATAGAGTCAAATTGATAAGTATATTTGCTCTAATTAACAAAATGTTAACCTAAGGGAGATCTTTCCATGTCCAGAACAAACTGTGCACACAGTGGTGACATCCAAACACCAAGATTATAAAACTGAGAATGGAAGCCAGTCTAAAATCTCAAGGATCTGATTGGCTTAAATGGTGACTGGTCACCATTTAAGCCAATCAGATCCTTGAGATTTGGGATAGGTCTCCTGATTTAGTTTAATGATCTTGGGCACAGATATAACATATGAGATCTCAAGAATTCCCAGCTGAAGAAGTTAGAAAAACATGCCCAATACTGTCAACTTATGACACCATTTCAAGGAACTACCTGTAGATACATTTTCCTATTTAACATGGACAAAAATTTAAAAAGGTAGATCAGAAAACTTCAAACATAAGGATTTTTTTGGAAATTGTTACTAACAAATACAACTTGGAGATGAAACATCTAGACTTGTCGAATATACCTGTATGATGTGTATCTCTCTGACTCTGTTCTGTTGCCAGTCGGATCTGTTCTTCCTCACTCAATCCTCCGGTGTAATCATCATACCTGCCGTCCCGGTTATTACCATTAGCTCGCTCATACTGGTTGTCTCCGGCCCCATAATAATCTGCTCTTCTCCCTGCAACAGTAACATAGTGTCAGATTAACTCTACATTTATTGCTTACATTAACCCTATATTAACCCTAACCCTAACATTAACCCTATATTAACCCTAACCCTAACATTAACCCTATATTAACCCTAACCCTAACATTAACCCTATATTCCATGTGTTTTATCATATGTGCACACCGGGCTCCTATATTAGCTGCCTGACAGCCCAGATCGCTGAACTAAGACCAGTATTGCTTGCCTGACAGCCCAGATCGCTGAACTAAGACCAGTATTGCTTGCCTGACAGCCCAGATCGCTGAACTAAGACCAGTATTGCTTGCCTGACAGCCCAGATCGCTGAACTAAGTTCAGTATTGCTTGCCTACTGGCACAGATTGATAAACTAAGCTTAGTATTGGTTGCCCGACAGCCCAGATTGCTGATCTAAGCTTAGTATTGGTTGCCTGACAGCACACATTGCTGAACTAATCTTAGTATTGGTTGCCTGACAGCACAAATTGCTGAACTAATTTCAGTATTGGTCATGTTGGTTGCATACTGGCACAGATTGCTGAACTAAGCTTAGTATTGGTTGCCTGACAGCACAAATTGCTGAACTAAGTTCAGTATTGGTTGCCTACTGGCACAGATTGCTGAACTAAGCTTAGTTTTGGTTGCCCTTCAGCCCAGATTACTGAACTAAGTTCAGTATTGGTTGCCTAATGGCACAGATTGCTGAACTAAGCTTAGCTTTGGTTGCCTGACAGCCCAGATTGCTGAACTAAGCTTAGTATTGGTTGCCTGACAGCCCAAATGGCTGAACTAAGTTCAGTATTGGTTGCCCGACAGCCCAAATTGCTGAACAAAGCTTAGTATTGGTTGCCTTACAGCCTAGATTGCTGAACTAATATTAGTTTGGGTTGCCTGACAGCCTAAATTGCTGAAATAAGCTTAGTTTTGGTTGCCTGACAGCCTAAATTGCTGAACTAAGCTTAGTATTGGTTGCCTGACAGCTTAAATTGCTGAACTAAGCTTAATTTTGGTTGCCTGACAGCCTAAATTGCTGAACTAAGCTTAGTATTGGTTGCCTGACAGCCTAGATTGCTGAACTAAGCTTAATTTTGGTTGCCTGACAGCATAAATTGCTGAAATAAGCTTAGTATTGGTTGCCTGACAGCCCAGATTGCTGAACAAAGCTAAGTATTGGTTGCCTACTGGCACAATTGCATTATCTGAAAACAACACCAAGATCATAAAACTAAATCTGGAGACCAGTCTCAAATCTTAAGGACCAGTCGCCATTTCAGCCAATCAGATGCTTGAGATTTGAGACTGGTCTGCAATCTTAGTTTTATGATCTCGGGCCCTGGTCATAAGCATGTAAGACCATCACGTATGCTTCTTAGGACATCTTGTTATATTATATTTTACCATTTTTGTGACTGTTGCAAAGTTATTCAGTCTGCACTTGTTACATTGTTGGCAGTAAATTTTGAGTATGCTTGAATAAGCCAAAAAAAAAAAATACATATTATGTAATATGGTCAAGAGATGTTGGTACAACATGTTTGACCCCCCTGATAGCAGAAAGTTGTTTTTAAACTGTAGGTTCCAGTGACCTTTCACATGTTGTATACTTGTAACCAACCATCCGAACAAGTTAGAGAACACTTGTCCCCAGCATTCTCTAGTTATTGATCAGACATGTATTGTGCTTTATAGGTCACAGTGAGCTTGAACTTTGACCTTTTGCATAAATTTTAGGAGGGTGATCTGCTAGTTTTGACCAACCAAATTTTGTCCAAACCATTCTCTAGTTACAGGGCAATATCCTGAGTGTCGTTATCACTGAGACAAAGATTTTCTAGGGTTGTCTGCTGTCCTGGACAATGTTATTTTCAAAATGTGATTTAAGTCAAAGCTCAAATTTTCACCAAAGCAATTATCTCGGTGTGTCTTAAGGTAGCTATGGGCTTGAATTCTTACTTCCTTTACCAGGCAAGATTTGATCTACTGACAGACTAAATGACATTCCTTCCAACTCACCGGTTTAAAGCAATATACCCTAAATTTTCAAAGTTGGTAGGGGGCATAAAAACTGTTGTGTTGCTCATTATGGTGTTTGTTTGTTACCTGTAGTATAGCCTCGAGTGTTTGGTCTTCTATAACCTGTGTTTTCTGCTGTATATCTATATGACGGATCTGAAATTTAGATGTAAATTAACCTTTTCCTCCATATGATATTTACGCATTGTTAAGCATGTGCGACCAGTGTAGATCCAGATCAGCCGGCACATCCGTGCCGTGTGGATCTGCACTGTCGCATTTTGGTCAGAAATAACCTAACGAATCAAACAGTGATCTGAATCAAAACTGTTCACCAACACAATAAAGGTTTATCTATGGAGGAATGGCATTCTTACTGTGAACTGAGCTAACTTTAGCCCGACTCCTTTCAGAAGTGGACTTTTAAACAAATAACATAAAATCTGCACTAGCCTGCCCCAACCTGCCCAAAACTTCCAAAAAAGATGCCCTCTGGCCTGCATATGCAAACCAATTTGTAAACTGGACCATGGTGGATCTATTAAAATAACAGTATATCAATCATGAACTCTGGAATTATGTATTTTCACTCATGGGTGTACTCATGGCTACACCACTTATGAAAATAGGAATTCCGGATCTCACTCTGTGAAATATATTTTTATCTTACTTGAGAAAAACAAAGACAAGTGTGTGATAAAACAATACTAGGGATTGCTGCAAGAGTATCTGAACAGCGACGCATCATACATATTAAACTTCTTCTTTTATCTATTGATTATCTTATCATCAAAGTTTTTGCAAACGATGACCAGCCAGGCAAGGTAACATTATAACAGTACTGAGTTTTAGAGTGTCTACTTCTGACATGCACAATGCATGCTGTACATTGTATGTATCCTTATATGGGGCTCGTCGTGGGAAAAGGTACATTCGGACAGTTGACGTCAATCCTTGAAATGAAGTCATTTAGTTGAGCAGACGACATTAATTATTATTCATTTCGCATTAAAATTATCATTTCATTGTCAAAATGTGTGAGAAAAGCACTTGTTAGCTATGAGAAATTTAAAAATAGTTGTAAATTCTTCCTAAATATAGTAACAACTAAAATGTCACAAAATATGACCGAAGGTACCTTTTCCCGCGGCGCGCCCCATACAGGAGGACAACAAAAGTCGGTCGGTCATGGTAATTCTTTTCTGGTGGAAGCTAAAAATATGCCTTATATCACAAAAGATCCTCTAGTTGACTTTCATACTAAATATCTTGTGTATGGATTCTATGGATCCCAAGTATTGTTCACTTGTTTTATTTAAATACTATTAAGTTACCTAGCCAAGATGTTGCCGTGCTGAATTAGCATATTGTCAGTTTGAATTATTGACTATGTAGCTTGTCCTATCGTTACCATACCAACTTGTTGGTTAATTGTGAACAAGGCAACTTATCATATGTTGTATTATCTAAATATGCAAACAAGTCCACAATCCGTGACTTTCATATGAAGATTCCATAGAACATGTACTCAATATGCTAAACTACCTCGTTTCATTTTCTGATAGCATCTATAACTAAGAGAAATCTCACCTGGTGGAAAGAAACTGTCCATTATTGACTTTAAAGGTCCTTTTATATATAGCATTCCAACTAGAATTCCAGCCAAATGACCTGTGAATAGATAATATTCAATACTAATGGTGGACTGAATCACTATCATAAGGTACAAAATGAAATCAATCCTCACTAGACTTGCAAATCAGGGAGAAGTTTTGTCATAATTTGACTGAATTATGGAGAAGTTTGCAGTCAACAGCATTCTTTCCCTATAAAGTCTATAAAAATGACTTCACCAGTAGCTCCAAGAAGGGAGAAGTCTAGTCACTTTTGGGAGACCACTTCTCCAAAGCCTCCCTCTAGTGAGAGCCCTGCGATCAACATTTAATCCTCTACTCCACAGATACTCCTTTATCACAAGGGCAAGAAGTGTAGATTCAGATCAGTGCGCACATCAATGCCATCTGATCAGGATATAAACTGTTTGCTTTTAGTTTGGGTTATTTCCAACCAAGAGGTAGCCAGAGAAGATCCAGATCAGCCCGCACATCCATGTCATTCGATCAGGATATACACTGTTTGCTTTTAGTTTGGGTTATTTCCAACCAAGAGGTAGCCAGAGAAGATCCAGATCAGACAGAACAGATGTGCCAGTAGATCTGGATCTTTATCTGCCAATTCTGTCTAACAGAGTATTTTCAACATTTAAGTTGTTTAAAGAAAGCAGAAAGCCCGTTTTGGATTTACACTGTAAACAACTCACCCCCAACCCACTTCACACACACACAAATCATATGCTGATAAGCACAATAAATTGTTTGTTAAAATGAGACTAAAAATCAAAACAAGATTGAAGACTAGTCTACAATCCTAAACACATGATTGGCAAAAATAGAGCTCAGTCTACAAGTAGAACAATCAAAAGCCAGAACTCTTAGACTGGTTTCCAATCTGAAGATCACTGACACCTTTTGAGCATGGAACAGAGATTCCGGACCAGGAACACAAGAACTACAGACAGTTCATTTCTTTCTGTTGCCACTTTCCAGGGAACAATCCAACTTTCTCATTTACGAGGGTTGTCTCAACAATCTGTAGACAATTTGAATAAAAAAAACAACTGAACATATGTTTATGCAATCACAGTTGTTGAAGACATTCTATGTATTCAAATTGTCTATGATTTATTGCAACAAAACAATTTCTTGTAAATCTTAAACATCAAACTTTCTGTAACAGACGTGCCAATATTGTTAACCTTAACTCCAATGTTACGCATTTGATTGTGCGAACAGTGTAGATCCAGATCAGCTGGAACATCTGTTCCATCTGATCAGGATCTACACAGTTCACGATCTGATTTATCAGATTATATCTGATTGAAAAGCAAAACAGTGAAGATCCTAATCAAATGACACAAATGTGCTGGCTGATCTGGATCTACACTGTTTGCACATGCAATAAAAAACATAATATATGGAGTAAAGGGTTAAACCTGGATTAAATTATGCATATCCACTAAACAGTTCACAGTGCAGACCCTGATCAGAATAGATGTGCCATCTGATCCGGATCTATACTTGTCAATTCTTGGTCAGAAATAATCTCATGGATCCCCTCTAATGTGGACAGTGTAGATCCTGATTAAACAGCATGGATGTTCCAGCTGATCTGGATCTACACTGTTGCTTATGGCATGTTCACCAATGGGATAATAGCCCTATCCCATCACATAAAGAGTAAAACAAGAAAATTCAGTCCTGTGCATATAAAAACAATGAAAAATATGTCTCCTACATGAAACAACGAACCTGTCAATGAAGCATTGGGATATATGAGCTGTATAAGACCCAGTTCTACCCAGTAGATATATTTAGATGGCACAGGTATAAATCCTAGGGCATAATGGAACCCAGCGGGTGAGTAATGTGTGGTCAGCACCTTCAAGGCAAATATCACACCTGAAATAGTGAATAATAGTGCATTTAATTTCTAAAATTACATAAAGGAAGATCTTGAAGGTGAATTCTGTCACCCAGGGATATCAACTGAGGCAGACTCTTGCATTTTGATGCAAGCAAAAGTCATTTTTTCAATTTTTTAACCCAACAAATTCTGAATTTGGGGTATTCATTTTGCTGCTTTTTGTTTTGAGAAGTGGTCGTTCTTTGCAAGAAAACTGAAAAATATTTTGTGTTTACCTACTTTTTAAATTTGAAATGTGAACATCAATCATTTTCAAATGTTCAGGAAAATTTCAATATATATGTAAAATGGTCTTTGAATGTACAACACATGAGCATGAAATGGTTACTTACAGGTTATATCTTAAACTCATGTCTGAAGCATATATGTGTACATAGTTACCGGAATATAATTGTGTAGAAAAGAGGCAAACAGTCCATTGTCACCTATGTATAGTACCTATCTAAGTACAGAATGGTCCATTTTGGCACCAGTGTAAGCAAGAGCACTGGATGACAGCAGCTACTTGATATTACTTACACAGAAAAAGTTTATACATGTATTATGAATTTCAAAAAATGAAATTCTAAAAATGTGTGTACAAGAAATTTTGCAATACAATGTAGATGAAAAGGGAACTTTGAAAGCCCTCGAACATAAAAAATATGAAAATATTGCAGGCTCAGTTTGATTGAGCCTGTTCATGGGCAGTAATGAAATGCAGATTACTGCCCAAGCCGCCTAGCCCCGGGATGAGCAAACCTCAATATTTACACCAATAAACAGTACAAGTTTGATCCATCCCTAACGATGGTATGCATATGGGGGTGAACATCAAATCTTCAATGCGGTATTTTCAGATAAATACCATTCCATGTTCAATGGTCACCAGATAAAAGAATGAGTTTGCCCTAAACAAGAAAACAATGGACGGAACTAAACAAAATAGAATTTTGACAGGGGATCAGAGAATATAAATCCTGCATATCACAGACAACGCCACAGGCAAAATTTTAGAAAGCAGGAAGTATATCCTATGGGTGATTGAACAATATCCGAATCTATATTGGCTAGAATATTGAAACCACCCGTCTATGAACTGGCCGAAATATAAACCGCAAACAATTTTCAAACCTGAGAATCCCACAGCACAATGCCCTAGCTCATACACTCTGTCTCCCATCACCTCTGAGATCACCCAGTTGAGTGCAACCAAAGTCAAACTAGTCAGCACTGTAAATACTGTCATCAGGTAGGCAAAATATGGACTTTTAAACTTCTTCTCCAAGAATACTCCTTTCCATAACAAAGACACCATGTTGAAATACAGATGCATGTCTGAAGCGTGTGTGATGGATCCAAGAATAAGGCGTTTCCATTGTTTCTGTCGTAGAACATAGTGTGTGCTGATACAAACGTCCTGAATTGATCCGAACCAGCGGTCCAAATCTCCAATACCAAGGAATATTGCTACCTGGCCCACTATCGCTACCAAGGTAACTGGAGGTATTCTATCGAAGCCGAAGTTAAACAGCTGCAGTGCAAGCAGCCATACACCAAAGTTCTGTCCTCTTCTTCGGCCACCAAACATCTCTAAGCAAGTTAGATACAATCTGATGACTTGTCAATCACTCTGAAATTAAAATATAATAAATAAATAATGAATATGCCTCACATTCAAGAGGGAATTAGTGTAGATCAGGGTTAAGGTTTGAGGTGTAGATCTTAATCTCATTACTGGCATCTGATCAGGATCTACACTGTTAACTTCTTGGTCAGATTCAGAATTAATCTTATGGATTTTTCAATGAGTGATAGTTTGCCTTATGGTGCACATGACCGAAACGAGAGACAAACATTGCAAATGAAGAAAAATGTCTAAAATTTCATATTAAATGAATTTAAAAAATACTCATTGTCACCTTGATTATCGATAATAAATGCCATTATCAAAGGATGTATTGTTTGCATGCTTAGTTCAGTCTTATTCATTTTCTAATTACCAAGCACATACTAAAACAAATGAAAAACCATTTGCATGAGAACTCTGAAATTCATGGACAATAAATCTATAATTCACACAAGAAATTAGTATATGCTAATCTACATTATGCTATGATTGAACCAAAGTAAATCCAATTCCCACAGACCTCAATGTTGAATTCCCAATATTCAATGTACATTAGACATGATTTCTATCATCTTAATTTCTAGACAACTATAATATATTGGTGTGAATATCTACATTACATCTATTCAAAAACATACAGGAAATGGGGGGGGGGGGGGTAACTTACTTGTAAAAAAAATTACTGATCTCTAACTGAACAGACCCTATTTTAAATGCAGTATCACAAATACGGTGTAGGGCTTTTTCAGGGATATTTGGGAAAAAGGCCCCTGCTCAAATTGGGAATTTTTTCACTTGGTATACACTGGTTTTACACAGGTTGCAAACATAGATTCAAGGAATGTAGGTTTCACAGATCACTGATCAAAAGTAAACAAACTAATTTTGTAATTTGAAAAGTCCCTTGATTATATGGATTTTCTTGTTTGTTACTATTTTATAGGCAAAAAGTTGTTTCTGTTGAAATGGGAATTTTTTTCTTGAAATTGGGAAAATTGTTCCCCATTTGGCATTGGGAATGGGGGCCATTATTGGCCACATGAGACTACCTGAAAAAGCCCTGGGTGCAAAATATATACATCTGCTGTTCTGCCTCTATCAAAAAGAAGATATTGGCATGAAATTGCTATTGTTTATTTTCCTGACATGTTATAGTATACCTGCAAAAAAAGTTACAAACAGGCTGATTTCTAAGGGTTAAGTGGCCCTCAGATGAAGAGAAAAAATTATTGTGTATTAAAACACAGAGGCATAGGCAAGTTTTGGATATTAGGGCTGTGGAAATTGTTTAACATTATTTGATCAAAGTTTAAATAATAAAACTAGAGATGCGCGAATGGTTATTAGGTTTGTTTATAACTCAACAATCTCATGACAATCAAATACAAGTTATAGTATTAATATTCAATTCTTTTGTGGTTACGTTTAAAAATTTCAATGAAGAATTAATAAATAACAAAACAAATCATTACGTCATGGTATATACAGATCGTAGCTGACATGATCTGTAGTGAAAACTTAGCTGGCATACACAACATGTATCATTATGGCAAAAAATGAGGTGAGCAAGACTTCTTCCAAAAAGGCAAAACTGAACATCTGGGTCAGTAAACCAACAATTCTTGATCTAATTTCAGAATCTTTTGATTGTTCATATCACAGCTCAGAGACTGACCCTATGCTTTGGAATTGCAAAATTCCAAGGTTGATTAAGAACATCTATATCTGAACACATCTAATCATGAATTAAGAATTGTTTTTTTTTTCAACATATATTATACATGAAGTGTTTGTTAAGATTGGACACAAAAGTTAGGTATAATTTCGCCTTTAACCTCAGAGAAATACAATAAACAGTATTATTATTGATACCCTGGGCCTGTATGTGCTATTAAAACTACTATTAAAATACAATAACAATAAAGTGCAATTAATCAAGACCCTGTGGTCATCAGCAGTCGTTAATCCCCTGTCCTGCGCAGCTAACTGAGGGCATATTTGATGCCTGTCATCAGCATAGCCGAACTAAAGGCGACATAAAAATATAGGAGCAACGAGGCTAACATATATATAAGGCGGCTGGTCAAGATATAGGGGTGATACCTGTATCATTTTTCTAGACGTTTTAAAAAGCGATTCCAGAGATCTCATGCGAACAGTATTCCCTATTCCTGTATTTCCATCCCCCTTACCAAATTTTCGTGAAATACTTTATAAATAGATAAAATAAATGTCAAATTAGCATGATGATCAAAGGAGCATTCTTTGTTCAATGAAATGGAACATTATATATGGAAATCAGTGCTTAAATATGCATGTTTGGTTGTTTAGCAGACACGTACCGCCGGTGAAATAAATGGCCGCCGCATTCCTATAAACACGTCCTTTGCTGTAAGAACATGTGTGAGGAATTTGTTTTCACTCTTTCAAACTTGTTGTTGTGTTCAAACCATTCAGACAATCAAGGGTCAAAAACATTTTGATGCATTTTTATCAGTTTTGCAAGATTGTCTAAATAAAAAGCTATTTTTAGCACATGTTGTGTTTTGGATAAGTGATTCTTAGATAAATATGTTTCCAATCATTTTTAACCTCAATTTCAATAAATCAAATTTTTTAACAACTGCAACTTGAAAATATCATGATTACTCTCTTGTACAGTGCATAAGTCCATGCATCCTATTATTAATTGTTGTTTATTCAAGGGGGACGGGATTATAGGAAGGGACGGAAATATAGGAAAGTAGGATATTTCCTTTTTGTGTGTGTTTGTTCTATGTAAATTAAGCATTTTTTCAAAAAACTTGAGCATATTACTTTTTATCTCAAAGTAACAATCTGCATCACTGAAGACATCATTGAAAGTACTGAGTACCAATTTTATTCATTTTTTCAAATTTTAGCAATAAGAAATGTATCATTTTTATTTTTTTTTTTTTCGAATTTTCTAATCTAAGCAATTACTCCAACTATTTGGAGGAACGCATGCTACTGTAACCTTTAACATTTAATATTTTGACATTTTATATTTTTCATTTATTGGTAATTGCCATAAAATAAAAAAATGATAAATAAGCATTTACGACGTCATATTTATAGGACTACCTGGGGACTTTGCAGTTAACATTTCTTCAGTAAAACACATGTTACACACCGAAGCATTGTAAACTGAAAAAAGCTTTCTTCAGACTGTTTATTAACTGACATTTTTGTTTTGACAGCCTAGGAATAGGATACCGTACTGTACAGACTTTCAGAATTTCTCTCTTTCGATTATTCCGTGTGTAAAAAATCAACACTTTCCAAGGTTGTAGAATATTAACAAAATTTGGAATGGTCATAACTAAAGCAACTTACCTAATTTTGATTTAGTAAAAAATAAGTCTGTTAACGGTATGCTTTGCGTTCTGTTCACTTCATTCAAAATAAAACAGAAAATAAAATCATGGGCGCCGCCATAATGTGACGTCACCGGATGTTTACGTGTCTTTGAAAACACATCAAAATGAACATTAGGTCCTATGAGTTCTTTTACCCTCAACGACAACATTATTTGTAAAGATTTGATTTATTAAAAAAATTACACTAACTTTCTAAATGTTACATAGCCATCATTTTGTCTCCGCAAAATGCCAAACAGAAAGTTGGAAAACCTACTTTCGGTTTCCAATTCAGTGATTTTGATGGACTAATCAAAATAATTTATTGTTTTAATACCTTAAACATTAAGCTTTTCTTAATTGATTATCACTTTTGATTTTACATTATTTTATTATTATATTTAATGAAAAATTAATCAGTCGTTTTCTGAAAATGACACATTGGAATTTCCGTCGTAGATATAATATCGTGATGTAATTAGGTTCTCTAGTTAGTTATTCCGATTAAAATGGCTGAGGATGATGAAAATGGGTACGTAGGCATTGTTGAATATTTTTGGGTGAAATATATACGTTGACTATTACCTTTCGCTAGCTCACTCCTAACTAAAAATTATTCTGATCACTATTGAGACATTTAAACATCCGAGAGTGCCTTTTATTGTTACATAAAAACCCTGAAAGTGTTGCAAATATGTCTAAAACTGATATTGATGTCAGGTAAACACTTACCTACAATCTCTTACGACCATTTGTCAAATTTAATGCTTGTTGTTTTTTTTTAAAATACAAAAATATCAACTTGACCTTGAAACCGAAAGTAGATCCGAAAATACACTTTCAACGGTCACCAATTTGACAAATCCATGAAATCACTGTAAGAGATTTTTATGGCGAAGAAATAAGGTACATTTGCAAATGGCGAAAATTGGCTAAACTTCAAAATTAATTTTAGAGAAAAAACTCATTTTCTGCTAGATTTTAGTGAAGAAATGAATTTATCTTAGGATGTAAATAAATGCTCTTATAACCAAGAACTGCTTAAACAAAAGATAAAACAGTTAGCGTTATAATTCAATGTCTAAATGTAAAACTAAAAGCCCACACCTAAACTAAGTACGCCCTAATCTAGGCCTACAAGATGTTGCAGCGATTCGTGAAAATAATCTTCGTTTTTTTATGAAACAGGAGAAAGACTACTTTCATTTCTAGTTTCGGTTTAAATGTCAAACTATTCCGCTTAAAAACAGGGCATTTTTTTCGCAGTTATCATTAACATATTGTAAAAAAATTATTTGCGAAATATCTATATCGTTTTTTTCTCGACATTTTAATAAACAATAAACAAGCTGATGCAAACGGTATTTGCTAAGATACAGCAAAATGAATTTCCATTAAAATCGGAAGAGAAAGTGAGCGAACTATATAAGCACCAATGTGAATGGTTAAAAGTTCTTTTAACCTGTAATATTCAATTGTGTTTGTCATTTGAGTTGTGTGATATTCCATTATTTGCAACATATAATTCAAAATAGTGTTTGTAATGATATGATCTAAGTTTTATTTTGAATATAGGCCTTACTCAGTTTTCTTATAAAATTTTTATTACCCCGCCCAAGGAGCATGTTTGCAACCTGTTATAAGTAGACAGCTGCCTTCATCATTGTTTCGGGACATATTAGAGGCATTTATGCAAAATGATTGATACAGAGACCTTAATCGATTTTAGTATCTTTGAATTAGAGAATTTACTTAAAAAATGGCACGAAACTCTGAATTAATTTCAATAAAATATTTTACATCTGCTTATGCACACCCTGGTACCGGCGCTTCCAAGTAAAGGTGGCGCTCACACATACAGATCTCGTTAAGCGACTTTAAAAAAGCGGAGGTGTCATTATTTCTTGTTGTATCTTCGGTAATTCAAACCTTTATTAAAAATGAAAGATATCTGCGCTCCGATGAATAATTGATGAATAAACAAAATAAAAAAAAACACGGCGAGTTAAACGAGATCGTTTTATCGGAAAAACGTCAAATATCAATATACACGTAAAATACTCAATACATTAACATCTGTGCAGTTTTAAGAAAAAAAAAAACTTTGTCACAGGACCGGTGTGAATTGCCTATTTTAATGATATCTTTTCAAGCGGCAATAAACTTCATATAAATTTTCCCCTCAGTGGAAATGAGTGTCGCGTCCAAGAACCATTGACCTACCCCAAAGGCGAAGGTCACACTTTAGAGTTCAAAAGTCAGATATGTGTAAAAAAAATTTCCGGTGCATAACTTTGCATCTCATGAGGGGATTCGATCCAGGCTTCGTAAAAGTGTTGACCTAAACGTAAAGGAGTGACGAATGTGAGAAACATGACCCCACTTTAACGATCAAGGTCACACATAGAGCTTAAATTTCAAGTTACTAGATTTTGCATAACATAATATTTAGCCCATTATGATCAAATAAAAAAACACAAGATCACCCTAATGTGATGAGGGTGATGTCTATAAGTCATGGACTAAGGTGGGTCTTGGGTGAGGAAGGTGCCGTACCCGCAACCCCAAGTAAAAGATATTTATAAAAAGATATGGGTCCAGAGGCACGAGAGGCCCTACCCCGCAACCGATATCTCTATTTTTGTGTGCAGAAATTACCTTTTGTAGAGCAGCATGAGAGGTCCTCCAAGCTAAAAAAGTTTAAATTTCCAGACATAAGCTATACATATAAAATATGGATAAAGCATGCGAGATTTTACCCCTGCACCACCCCACCCCTTTCATTCTTAAGTTCTATTATTATTAGACGATTTATTTCTTTTTTGATAGAGGATGGCCTATGAGGCAAATTCAAGCGGGTGTACCACTTAGAGAAGACGCGTGGAATGATGATCATGTTCAGCACGCCCGGCCGCCTCGACGTGACGTTCGTGATCACGAGGAAAGATACCATCGAGATGACCGCGAAGATCGTAGACGTCATGACGTCAGAAGAGGAGAGGGAGGACGTTATGACGGCAGAAGGGGAGGAGATAGGAGGCTAGAAAGAAATGACTTTGCAGATCGCAGACAAAATGATATGAGAGGTGCCCGGAGAGGAGACAACCATGAAGAGGGTGCTGATCGTAGACTTTATAATGACAGGAGGGTTGACAGGAGAGGGGGTAACCAAGATGAGCGTGGTGGTCCTAGACAATATGATGACAGACAAGGAGATCGGAGAAGGAATAACCAAGATGAGATTGAAGATCGTGGACAGTATGATGATAGAGATAGAGAATGGAGAAGAGGCGACAGAGAGGATAGACGAGACAGGGGTAGATTTGAAGACGAAAGAGATATTCATCAGGACAGGGAAAATTTTGGGAACGAAAGAGGTGCAATTGATGACGATAATGATCAGTATGCTAGAGGAGAAAGAGTTCGAAGGGGTGGAGGACGCGGCGACAGATGGGACAGACGAGACATGGGTAGGATTAATGACGAAAGAAATAATAACCAGGACCGGGGATATATTGGGAATCGAAGAGGAGGAATAGACGGCGATGACGATCGATATGCTAGAGGAGGGGGGGACCGACGAGGTGAAGGTCGAGGCGAAAGAGGAGACAGACGTCAGGAAATGCGAGGGGATAGGGGTGGAAGAGGAAGGGGTGCAGATAGAGGTGGCGGTAGACCTCTAAATCTGAGCATGGAGTTTCTTAGGCAGGAACAGAAGCGGGAACCAGCGCAAATCATTCTGACTTTGTCAAACCCAAACACGAAATTGAGAGAGGCACTTGTAAAATGCGCTAGCAAACCTGATATGATGAAACTTATGCTGAACGTATTGGCTAAGGCATTTACTTGCAATTCCATGCCAACACAGCTTAACAGACTGATTATAATCATAAAGGAATTACATTTTTTGGATACGGCAATGACTTTCTTCCTAGATATGCGCGGGGAAACGAGAGTTCGTGAGCAAGAATCGTTTAAACAGCCAATAAAAGACATTATAACAATCATGGAAGAGCTGGCTATCAAATGCCCAAGAGATGTAACACAGTTCTTAGGTAATTCATTGATTTAAAAACTAGTCAAGAAGTTAATTAGGGACGTTTGCGAGGAAATTAATTGACATAAAATGTATGGTATTATGTTCAGCTGGTCATAATCAGTCGTATGGCAGTATGCGAGATATTGCATTCTATTTTTGAAAATATATAATTTTGTTTAAAAGATAGGTTATGCCTCAACAATTTTTAAGGTAGGATCCCTAATATTACTAGGTCAAGGGTGAGCTGTTGTGATGGTGACTGGCCGTCTTCCGAGGTCAACATTTTCCTTCATTTTCCATTCCATCGTTTGGGATGGATCAAAATTGTACTGTTTATTAATAATGAGTTGCGCTCAATCCGGGGCTAGGCGGCGTGGGCAATATTACACATTTCCATTACCATCCATAAACATGCTCAGTCAAACAGAACCTGCAATATTTTCATATTTGTCGTGTTCGGTGGCTTTCAAACTTCCCTTTTGATCTATTTTAAACTACAGTTCCCCCTTAACGACATTTTCATCTACACTTTGGGAATATTTGTAGATGGTCATATTACGAACTCCTTAAATGAATATGGTTCGAGGTAAGATTATGGTAGCCTTGATAGCCGAATATAAAAACGTAGATAGTCTTCCCCCTGAAAATCCGCTGGCCCAATTTCATGATCATTTCACAGAGATGTTCCATAGGTGGTTCTTTTTAAAATTCCTTCAGGTCAGTTTGGTTCGTAAAATAACTTGACCGACAAAGAGCGGACCGGCTTTTGGTGAAAATTTTCGACATTTTTGATAATTTACTATACGAGTCAAACATTTGTGTTTTATACTTAGTAAAACAAACATTTTAGAGGGCGAGGATAGTTTTCAATTTATAACTATAGGGAAAACTTCCAAAATCTTTTCCTCAGAAACCTATGGCAAGATTTCAAAATAAATTCACAGAAAGCTATCTTAAGTGAGCCGGCTTTATTAAATTTCTTCAAGCCACAAGAGGCCGGGTCGTTTAACATTGAAATAGATGAAAAGGGAATTTTGAAAGCCACCGAACACGATAAATATGAAAATATTGCAGGCTTGATTTGATTGAGTCTGTTCATAGCTAGTGATGGAAATACGTAATAGTTATACGTCAAAAACAAATTAGTTATCTTTGAAACTCTGTATGTAGCATTGTGAAGTGTACCTGTAACAAGTTGGTTATAAAAAGTATTCAAAATGATGATGGTCTGTAGTCTGTACGTATTGAAGTCACCATTTAAAAGGCATATAGAAGCTACTATAACTTATTTAACAGGCACTTTTTTTTAAGAAAACAATTTTATGAATATTTTATTGATTATTCTTGATAACGTTCTCTGGTGGGTAAACATGAGAGTTTTCAACCAATCAGATCCTTGAGATTTGAGACTGGTTTCCAATCTCAGTTTTATAACCTTCAGCCCTGGATTGTTTGTCTCTACATTTTATAGAGTGTGAAACAGGAAACTGAAAGCCAACGAACACAACAGATATGAAAAGATTGCAGGCTCGGTTTGATTTAGCCTGTTTAAGGGTTGAAATGGTAATGCATAATACTGCCTACGCCGCATGGCAACGGGTTGAATGCAACTCGATATGTGCATTAGAATATAGTACTTTGTCCCATCCTAAACGATAGTGCGAATATCGCAGTGAATATTGCACCTTTAATGCGATATTTTCCGGTATTTTTTACATGTTATACTGTTTCATACGTTCTCAGAAATTTATGTTTTCAGGTATTAAAATGAAGCGTTTTTCTTTTCAAGAAAAGCGTAGGCGGTGAAACATCGGGCAATTCAGGTTACAAGAATAATGTTTACATTGCAACTTAGTTAAATGAACGTGTTCTTGTATTACTTGCAGGGATCCACGCCGTTGTGCAAATGACAATAGATCACTTGAGAGAAAATGCTCTGGATGTGATAGACGACGATATACTTAGAAGTTTCAAGGAATTGACCGATCTGAAGGATGATAAGTTGAAAAATTCTGCCAGGTATAATCATTGACCCCGGGGTGACCCCGGATTAAGTGTAGTCCCCGCTCCCGCCTTGGTTGTGCACCAAACGGGCGAAATAAGATTTAAAATAGATGAAAAAGGAACTTTGAAAGCCACCGAACACGACACTTATGAAAATATTGCAGACTCGGTTTGATTGAGCCTGTTTATCCAGCCGTAAAAACTTCTGAAGTGACATAAAATTGTTCTTTTATGTTTGTTTTGTTTTATACATAACTGTCAGTCTAATTCTTTTAACATTATCTACAACAATAAGTAACCAGACTTACTTCATAACCCGTGGGTAGGCGGCGTGGGCAGTATTATGCAATTCCATTACTGCCCATGAACAGGCTCAATTAAACCGAGTCGGCAATATTTTCATATTTGTTGTGTTCTGTGGCTTTCAAAGTTTCCATTTAAGGGTTAATCATTTTTATATTTAACGAATTTATTAGCA
This sequence comes from Corbicula japonica, assembly GCA_038501625.1. NCBI lineage: Eukaryota > Metazoa > Mollusca > Bivalvia > Venerida > Cyrenidae > Corbicula > Corbicula japonica. The sequence continues at coordinate 225,648 of JAZAYU010000030.1, read as the reverse complement.
ATATCTGAATTTCTTTTAAAAATCAATAACCCAAAACAGTCTTTAGCTTGTGTTCACAAAAACTTTGGTTATCATTGATAATAAATTCCAGTTTCCAATTTAAAAACATTTATATATATTTATAATGCCATGTTGGTTGAGACTGTTGGAATATGTCTGATACTAGAATAAATCGCTTATCAACGAATATTGTCTCGACAGAGCTAAAACAAAACAGTGTGCTCTATTGTGTTCAGTATTTTGTTTGACGAATTCAGAAGCATCTTAGGCCTATGTTACGTTTGCCTGATGAGAACATTATGGGGCACGCCACGGGAAAAGGTACATTCGGTCATATTTGGCGACATTTGTTACTATATTTAGAAAGAACCTACAACTATCTATTATTTTCTAATAAATATAAAGTCATTTAGCTATACATTTGACAATTAAATGTTATTTTTTCCGCGAAATGCATAATAAGTAATATTGTCTGCTCAACTTTATGACGTCATTTCAAGGATTAACGTCATCTGTCCTAAGGTATCTTTTCCCGTTACGCGACCCAATTTTAAAAATGATATCAGTGTTATTTAACAAACCTTATCAGAAAAAATTGCTGTAGCAACGTTCATTTAAGAGTTATTTTTAATAATGATATTCATCTTCCAAATATCCAAATGGATATAGGCTAAACATTAACTAACTTTTTAGAAATCCACAAAATCCACTTTTTTAACGTTTCGACCTTACGACCCTTATCAAACTGCACAAATCGCATACTGCCTACATCTTGTACATATATACCATTACCGAAAATACAAAAACATAGAATTTTTAATCATCTCATTTATGGAAAGACAAAAAAAAATCAAAGTCTTTTTAATGCCAATGACTATTTAGAGCAAAGTACTTAATGAACAGTGATACCATCATGCATATATTTACTTGTAACAGACGTCTGGGAGGGGACGAGCGGGACAAACAGAGGCGGGAAGATACGGAGATCCCACCAGACGACTTCCGGACTATACCAATCTTCCCACAATCTGCAGACATAGAGGTACCAACACGTTCAGTTGAATAACAAACGCTGTTAAGTACATTATCTATAAAAAGGCAAATCGAGTATACAAGTGAATGCTTTAATAATGTTCGCTACTATGCATACTGATATTAATGAAAAACAGAAACATCATCACTATTTACTTTAAACCATGGTATTAATTGTATATTTTTTCGTGTAAATTTTGAGTTAAGGCTCCATTAAAAAATCTTTAATTTGGCACTTAAAACGTGTTTGAAATCAAAATAATGTGAACTATCAGTATAAAATTTAATGTATATTGTCATCTTTCATTAATCTTCTAACAGAAGTGAGCCTAAAAATTCCATTTGTCTAAACATAAACATGTTTAAGTTATCAAAAAGACAAAAAGTACAAATTTAATGTTGTTAATTAGTGTCTAAGTACATGTATATGATTCTAACAGGAAACTAGGATTTATCAATCTCTGCTAAGCAACTAGGAAAGTGCCTGCAATATTTTCATAAAATAACGATAATTCATTTTGTTTTTTTCTGAAATTTACTGAGGCTATCTTGAACAGTATTTGTAGTATTGCAATGAAACTTTGATTACTTCTTATTAACATATAATATAAAACATAGGCCCTTATTTCAACTTTTTGTAAGCAGACGACAAATATGTTCCGTAGAACATCACAATCTAGTTTTTTCAGTTTTTATATATTTAAAGCATTCTCTGTCTATTTCTTTTGTGTGGAGACAGGTTTTGTCGCCCGCTTGCGATGAGCTGGACTTAGCTGTCACATTTGCGGTTCAGTGTATGCACGTTAGTGCGTGCGTGCGTCCGTTCACCCGTTAGTGCGTCTGTCCGGATTTGTCCGGCCCATAACTTTAACTTGCATTGAGAAATCTTGTTAGCGCGAATCTTTACCTCCAGGAGACGGAGTGTCGCGAGCATACCCCAGGTTCCCATCTCAAAGGTCATCACAGTAGGGGTCAAAGGTCATGTGGAGGTTTGTTCGGCCAATAACATAAACATGCATTGAACAATCTCTATATTTGGCGTTTATTTTAACCTTAATGAGACGAGTTGTCTTTAGAAAACCCCAGTTTCCATCTCAAAGAGGTAACAGTCAGGGTAAAAATTAATGTGGAAGTTTGTCTGGCCTATAACTTTAACATACCCATTCTTGTTTATATTGGCACGAAGGTTAACCTTAAATGAGACGGAGTGTTGCGCGCATCTCAAAGGTCAAGGTCACAGTTAGGGGTCAAAGTTCAATTGAAAGCGGGTTCGACACCTAAGAAGTCATTTTCTAACAGCCAATATATATCTAGTCTTGTTATGGTTATTCTTAATATGACTTGTTAAACTAAATGTTATTTTCAGACAAACGATGATCGCTATCTTAGGAGTAACAAGGTCAAAGGTCATTATCACGATCTGGACCATTATCTGGATGTACAGTTCCGGTTACTACGGGAAGACTTTGTTGCACCCCTGCGAGACGGTGTGAACAGCTATATACAAGCAATGGAAGACAGGGGAAAGAAGAAGCGCAAGATTCAGGATGTCCGTATTTACAATAACGTTAGGATTATTGCCCCTGATTGCGGCGAGAATGGTCTTTGTCACATGCTACAGTTTGATGTCAGTAGCCTGGGACAAGTTAACTGGCGCTCAACGAAGAGACTTATTTATGGTTCCTTGGTTTGCCTGTCACCAGATAATTTCAAGACATTCTATTTCGCAACGGTAATGAACAGAGAGCCTAAGGATTTGCAGAACGGTATACTAAATGTGCGTTTTGAACATGATTATCAGACAGTCAAGGAATTGTTCGGTCAGATATTTACAATGGCGGAAACAACAGCATATTTTGAATCATATCGCCACGTACTGACCGGTTTACAACACACGAGACAGGGTGATCTGCCGTTTGAACGGTATATTATCAAGTGTGAAAGTGACGTGAAAGCTCCCGCATATCTCAGAAGGAGACCGGACACTGTCTTTGATCTCCGTCCACTAGTAGATGATGACGTCGTTCTGAAAGATGACATACGGTTGGGAGAAAATATCGGTCAAGTTGAAGTTGTAAATGCAGACTACAGATTCAGTGCACAGTCTGCGCCCGCCGAGAAAGTGAGAGTACTGGATAGAAAAACATGGCCTCCTACAGATCTACTGCATCTAGATCCCTCACAGTACAAGGCCATTCACACTGCCTTAACAAAGGAATTTGTTATAACACAAGGTCCACCAGGTACAGGAAAAACCTATATTGGTCTGAAGATAGTTAAAGCCTTGCTGCACAACAAAGAGGTCTGGTCAAAGCATCCCGATACAGGAGAACGAGACCGACGACCCATGCTAATAGTTTGTTATACAAATCATGCTCTAGACCAGTTTCTAGAAGGAATCATTCAATTCTACAAGGGCGACATCCTTCGGGTTGGCAGTCGAAGTAGTAGTGAGGTACTTAAGTCATATAACCTCAGCAATTTCAGACAAAGATTTAGACACGCTCAAAAGATTCCAATTGCTGTGTTTCAAGGCCGAAGAGAGGCTAAAAGAGAAATGGATAACGTAACTGCCGAGATTAGCAGAGTGAGTGCAAAGATCAAGGTCGCAACTACTTGCATACTTCGGGAAGACTTCCTGCAACCATTCATGGGTCAGACTCATTATCTGTTGTTAACACAACAGTTTGATATGTTGCTTCAAGTTTACCCAGAAGCGAGAAATTTTATCGGAAAAAATCATTCTATTATTTTGGAATGGCTAGAACTAGGAAATATTGCTCCGATTGTTAGAATTGAAGGTAATGTAGCACCAGTCGTGAATATGCAAGACGTGGCCGATGAAGAAGAACAAGATGAAGAATTGATCGATGTTGAAGATGAAGTAGATGTTATTCAAGCTCACAGAAGGTTAGAAGGAGATGATGGCGAAGAAGATGAATTCGAGTTTGATGAACTGATTGACGAATTGATAGGAGATTTATCAAAACAAGAAGAAAACCAGATTCGGTTACAGTTAGCAGTCAGTGAACAACTTAAAGCGGTTGCTTTAAATGTAGAACAGTTGAGCAATAAGCCCAAAAATATGCAAGAGGGAGAATGGGAAACACAGAAAAAGGAAAGGAAAAATATGAAAAAGAAAATTCAAAAACAATTAGCATCAGCAGATAGAATGACGTCAGATGAAGCAAAGACTGTAAATGACATGTGGAGAATGGCGATAAAAGACAAATGGAGGCTCTACAGGTTCTGGATACAGAAGTATTGCGATTATTTGATAGATATGATAGAAGAAAAAGAAAAGGAGTTTGAAGAAGCAGCTAGAAGATATAAAGAGGCACTTATGCAAGAAGACAAAGAAATCATGAGAAATTCTACAATTATTGGTATGACAACCACAGGGGCTGCCAGATACCAGGCAGTACTTCAAGAGATCAGACCAAGGATCATTGTCGTGGAGGAAGCAGCTGAAGTCTTAGAAGCCCATATAGTGACGACACTTAGCAGAGGATGCGAACATCTGATTCTCATCGGGGACCACAAACAACTAAAACCTAACCCCACAGTGTACAAATTAGCAACAGACTACAGCCTTGATGTTTCCTTATTTGAGAGAATGATCACAAACGGTATCCAATGTGATTGCTTAGAGCTTCAGCATAGGATGAGACCGGAAATTGCCACGGTGATGCATCATATTTATGACAATCTTCGTGATCATGAAGATGTGAAGCAGTATGAAAATATTAAGGGGGTGTCCAAGAACATTTTCTTTGTTGATCACACATTTGCAGAATCGCACAATGAAGACCTAAGAAGTCATTCTAACAGACATGAAGCGGAGTACACAGTAGCGTTATGTAGATACCTGCTTCTTCAAGGATACAGTCCTAAACAAATCACTATATTGACTCTTTATTCTGGCCAGCTGTTCTGTCTGCGTAATATTATGCCTAAAGAAGAATTCGAAGGAGTCCGAGTCACTGTTGTTGACAATTATCAAGGAGAAGAGAATGACATCATTTTATTATCTCTCGTCAGAAGTAACCAGGATGGTCATATTGGGTTCTTGAAAATAGAGAACAGAATTTGCGTAGCGTTATCAAGAGCAAAGAAAGGGCTATACGTCATTGGGAATTTCGAACTGTTGCGGGACAAGTCCAGACTTTGGAATGAAATCGTAATTGACATGAAAACCAAAGGTCAGCTAGGTGAGGAGCTAATTTTGTTTTGTCAGAATCATCCTGATGAAAATGGAATAAAAGCCAAGAAACCTTCGGACTTCCTGAAAGCCCCAGAAGGGGGTTGCGACAAGAAGTGTAGCTATCGTCTCAGCTGCGGACATGTGTGTGAGGCGTTCTGCCATGTAATCGATCAAGAGCATAAGGAGTACATCTGCAGGAAAAGATGCGGCAAAAATATTTGTGGAAATGGTCATCGTTGTGAGAAGTTGTGTAGCCAGAAATGTGGTTCTTGTTTGAAAAAAGTCGCCAAACGTATACCTCGCTGTGGGCATATTCAACAAGTGCCCTGTTCAACGGATCCAAGAGAGTTCGAGTGCAAGGAAGAATGCCAAGACAATCTTGTATGTGGACACAAATGTCAGGCAAAATGTGGAATGGCCCATACGCAACGTTGCAATTTCACAGTTGACAAAACATGGCCTTGTGGGCACAAAGGAAAGATTAAATGCCACATGAAGGATGTTGCACTTTGTCAAGAATCTTGTGACTCTGTTTTGGATTGTGAACATCGATGTTTCGGAACTTGCGGAAGCTGTTTTCAAGGCAGACTTCACAAACCCTGTAAGAATGACTGCATCAGGATTCTCGTATGCGGGCATGAATGCTCTGATAAATGCAATCAGTGCCCTCCTTGTACTAGGAAATGTGAGAACCGTTGTCAGCACAGTAGATGTAACAGGCGATGTGGTGAGCTATGTGTTCCATGTAAGGAACAATGCACCTGGTGGTGTGAGCACTATCGATGTGGTAAGTTGTGCAGCGAGCCATGCGATAGACCAAGATGTGATCAGCCATGCAGAAAACTATTACCATGTGGTCACCAGTGTATTGGTCTATGTGGAGAACCGTGTCCTCCTGATTGCAGAGAATGTGATAAAGAGAAAGTAACAGAGGTACTATTTGGAGATGAAGATGAGCCTGATGCAAAGTTTGTACTTTTGGAAGATTGCAAAAACAAATGCATTATTGAATCTAAAGCTATGGATCAGTACATGGACCAGGTAGACGAAAGGAGAGAGATTCTATTAAAGAACTGTCCGAAATGCAAGACGCCAATTCGTAAGAGCAATAGATACAGGCGAATTATCAACAAGACCCTACTTGAAATCGAAACTGTGAAGAAAAAAGTCCTTATAAATAAAGACAGGATCGTAAAATTAGAGGCGGACATTACCGAGCAATTACAGGAAGCTGATAATTCGGTTTTGAAAAGGCGTTTCCATGAAATGGTGGAACCGAAGTCGGAAAACGCTTTAACCGCTCTGGTGAATCAGCTTACGCTTCTGAAACATCTGCGGAAGACAGAAAAAGACTGGAATGACTTCCGAGGAGGAGAAGATTTCGTGAACGAAAAACTTGAAATCCTTAATTTTATAAAGTTGTTTACTGATTGGATAATGGAAGAGCGATCAGTTATGACAGCCCAAGAAACAACTGATGCGGAATTAGAGATATCCCGTCTCAGAGCACACTTAAAACTTCTACTGCATCAACAAAGAGCTAAAGAATTGGGGAAAACAATTGACTCCTCACTGAGAGCAAAAGTACAGGAAGCCGAAAAAATTATCAAAGGGAAGGGAAAATATAATGAACAAGTGAGGATTGTTGTCGAACAATGTATACATGAACTCGAGAAGCAGTTCCCGCTGAGCGGGTTAGCGATATCTGAAGAAGAACGTGTGATGATCGTTAAAGCCATGGAGCTGCCTGCTGGTCATTGGTTTACATGTCCACAAGGTAGTTACTATTTTACTCGATATAGATCTAAAGCCATGGAGCTGCCTGCTGGTCATTGGTTTACATGTCCTCAAGGTAGTAACTATTTAACTTGATAAAGATTTAAAGCCATTGAGCTGCCAGCTGGTCATTGGTTTACATGTCCACAAGGCAGTTACTATTTAACTCGATATAGATTTAGACATGTTTGTTTAGGAATTGCAAGCAACAAAAAAGTAAATATATAGGTTTACAGTCAGCGTCAACGTCGTTTTTATGTTTGCATGTGTAAGTCCATACTCGATTTTGAATTTTGATGATTAAAGGTTAATGAGACAAAATATGCATTTTGTTCGTCTTTTCAGGCCATGTTTACGCGATCGCTGATTGTGGAGGGGCAATGGTTGAAAGCAAATGTCCCGATTGTGGGAGCACTATTGGTGGTACTGCTCATCGTCTAAGAGGTGATAACCAGTTTTTTGGACAGATGGATGGAGCTCAACATCCGGCTTGGTCAGAACAAGCCAATCTGGCTAACTATGGCTTTCACGCGCAGTTTTAGTTCACTACGGTTGACACTGATTTTGCAGATGCAGTTTACAATGCTTTGGAAATTGTTTTGTATTTATTTTGCTGTACTTGAGTATTACGCTTCCGCTCATGTATATACCTGTACTCTAGTTTATTCTTTGATAGGTTCAGACATCATTGTTTCTTTGAATGTCAATAATGATTCTGCCATGATTCGGATAAACTATGTTAATACACGTAAGAGTATGGCATTCGAAGATCAGTGAGTGCATATTTAACAATGTTGCATTTAAATGATCAGTTTTATATAACACTGTTAGTAAACTGTTGGGAAATAGGTTTGCAACCGGATAATAAAAGATGTATTATATAGGAAATTTCATTTGGCGGTTTAGTTTTCGTTTGCTGCATGGATCCTTGTTTTATTTTTGTTTGGAATTAATTTCTTTTACAACGAAATTTCGTTTCTTTTCGAATTCGTAATCAAATTTCTTCTGTTTATGAATTTGTGAAAGACTGATACATATAATTACTAAGATCTTATTTTCCATTTTAAATTTATGCATTTTCTTTTATTTCTACTTACAATGCCACGTGACCATTGATGAAATGTTTGTTTAATTATTAAGTACATTTATACTATTCTACCATAATTGTGAGAGGGGATTTGGATTCTGTTCCCTTATGTACCTAAAGTTAGAGGTATTTTCTTTATACATGTAGAATATAGAGCAATTTTGGAAAGCGCAAAAGGCAAACAGCAGGAGGTATATGCGTGAGTTGATTGAACAATGCCCTAAGCTATATGGACTGGGGATATTTAAACGACTTAGTTATATACATGTAAAAATAGACTGAAAATTAAATAAAATTAATGTGTTAAGCAGTATTATTCACCTATCATCTAGCTAAATATCGTTTAGATATCGTTATGATATCGTCAGTGATATCCGCACCGGTTGAATGAATGAGGACACTTTATATAGCAACGATATTAAAATATCAGAAAAAGGAAGAATTTAATGTTACAGTCACTTCAATGCGCTGATACATTGAAAAGCTTGATGTTATAATAGTAAAACAATTTTGGTGGTTTTAACATTGTTTATGCTTTATCAAATGCATGCTGCTGTAATTGATTTTGTTTTTCTTATTATTAAATCAGCTTGTTTACTTGTTCTGTTATTACAAGCCCAGTTAACATTAAATATTATAATCATAGAAATGCCAGCCTGACGATGGTAAAGATCGTAAAAAAGCTACAGAGAGAAAGAGGGAGAGAGAGGTTCCTGGGGATATAGTACATGTATCCAATGACTGTTATAACGACTTTATAATGAAATATTTCTGCATTTCTCTGCAAACACTCATCTCCTGTATACAGAGATCTTAACTAATGTTATAGTGATTAGCTTTCAAAACGGCGATAATTATGTACTTTACCAGGGCTGACGAAATTGAGTTTTGAAACCAGTCTCAAATCTCAAGCATCTGGGCCCAAGATCATAAAACTAAATCAGGAGACCAGTCTCAAATCTCAAGGATCTGATTGGCTGAAATGGCGACCAGTTGCCATTTCAGCAAATCATATGCTTGAGATTTGAGACTGTCTCCAATTTGAGAGTTATGATCTTGGTCCCAGATTGGCTGAAATGGATACAAGCCCAGACTTTAACCACCATTAGATACAATTTAGCTAGTTTGCAAAGAATACAGCTTTACGAATGCTTACAATGTCTCACTGGATGACAGCAGTCGGGCATACTTCATGATTTTGTTTGTTGCTTATTTAGTTGGAGTTGACCTGTTGTACAATAAAGATCTATTTATTTGTTCAATGTTTAGGCCAATGACTCACTTCATCCCCGTTGTCGGCAATTAGAACAAAGCTTTATTAAAAAGGACGTACTTTTGCAATCTGACCACTTCAGGCATTCAGTCATCTTGATTTTTTACGATTTAGCTGACTCGTTTAATAATTTCAGCTTAAAATGATCACTGTTGCTGTATACTCTATATATAACAAGGGGAGAACCTAGTAAGAACATCGGTGATTCAAGACGGCCATTTCAGGGAGAGTGGTGACAATGGCTGGTAAAACAGCATTTTTTCGATAATTTAAAAGTCAACCACTAATTCAGTAAAGATACTATGTACATTTTCTTGTTTCAAAGTATAAAGTATTTTTCGGTGCTAATAGGAACCTCTTTGTTCATTGCTTTTACATTTAAGACGATGTCATGGAAAACGGCCTCACTTTAGGACAATACTTTCACGAAGACTTACATTAGAAAGCCATGGTTCATGCATTTATTATAAAGACTTGTTTTCATTTTCAGCTCAAGTTATAAACATGAAAAGAGAAAATCATTTTTGAATCTTAGACGAATATGGAAGAAAATACGAAGAAAACGAAAAACACCCCAAAGCTGAAGGTTATAAAGCTGGGCAAGGAAACCAGTCTCAAATCTCAAGCATCTGATTCGCGACCAGTGGCCATTTCAGCCAATCAGATGCTTAAGATCTGAGATTGGTTTTCATGCTCGGTTTTATAACCTGGGCACATACCTCCTAATCACGTATATCGTTTTTATAACAGTTTCTGATATGTTGAAAAGAAACATCTTCATTGAAAAAGAACATTTTTGTGACGAATTCCTCAGAACAAGGTCCAATGTTATAAAACTGGGAATGGAAACCAATCTCAAATCTCAAGCATCTTGATTGGCTGAAATGGAGACCAGTCTCCATTTCAGCCAATTAGGTGCTTGAGATTTGAAACTGGTTTCCATTATTAGTTTTATATTAACATTCCTATTGATTTCTTCGTTTAAAATAATTCGGTTCATTTTGCATGAACCGCATGACCCGTAATGACGTCATGGCTGTTACTATTGAAAACTCCTACGTATTACTCCCCCTTTTCACTTAATACTAATTTTTGAAAGCGTTCGACTTAAGTTTATTTAAAGAAAAAAATGAATAAAATGTAAATATAAGTAATGATTCTTATTTTGGTGCGGTTCATGCAGATTGGACGTGCACGCGAGAACTGGCAAATTAGCGCGCTTTATGGATTTGCCAGCTCTCGCGTGCACGTCCAATCTGCATGAACCGCACCAAAATAAGAATCATTCCTTAAATAATCCTGGAGCCTGTACTTCTGATCAAAGCAATATTTGTACACCTGAAAATTCCAATCTGGTTAATATGATTTAATTAAAATGATATTACCGTAGAAGCCGTACGAAGACCGCGCCTAGGCAGTTACAGAATAGGCGTTTTCAGTAAGTGATCATAACGTGGTACTGGCTACCAAGGTGATGCACTTAGCTTGCAGCTTGGGAGTTTGTATCAAACCATATTAAGGTAGTCTAACTGTAATGATTTCCCGCGCTTTTTTCTCGAATGTCGGGAATACTCGGTTAACTGTCACTAACAGTCGACAGTAATCGATGCCGCTTCGGTTACTATCGGCTCTGACGAGTAGCGTCGGAAGTCACCGAAAGCGAGCCGATGTTTGCCGACGTCGCAAATTTATGCGCGGGATAGCATTACAGTTAGACTACCTTAATGGAAAACATTTTGTTAGCCAGTTCAATGTATTCTTGCATACCAGATCAGGTCATTCGGTGTTTTCACCCGTGTAGGAAATTTCGATCCTACACCCCCCATGTAGAATGAGTCACGTGAGTGACGTCACGTCTTCAAGTATCTGACGTAATATATTCAAGTTAGTGACGTCATATATAAAAAGGGTTTGGGTTAACGTCAATATTTCAGCATAAGGAAAATAAGTTAGTTTGTATACTTAGACATAAATGTTATAAATAATAAAATGCAAGAAAAAGTATCTTGCATGAAAAATTCGGTAAAGATAGAAAAATCTGTCACCTCGGGTGAACTGTTTTGGCGGGAACTCGGCAGAGCCTCGTTCCCGCAAAACAGTTAACCCTCGATGACAGATTTTTCCATCTTCACCTCACACTCATGCATGATACTTATAATCAATCATGTTGTCGACTCGAATAATGCGACCTATGTAATAAACAAAATAAACAGTATTTCTTATTAAAAACTACTAGCATAGCAGTGAAAATTCGCCCTTATTATTTGTCTTCAAGGTATATCCGATTTATTATTATACTGCAAAGAAATTTCCTTGAATTTGATTGGATAATTTGCCGCTGATGTATATCCGTATTTACGGATCGGCCGTAGATATGAACTGCACGTGCCTTAATTTCCCCGTCTGGCCTCCCACCTTTTGTTGTCGTCCGCCATTTTGTTTTGAATTTCCGTAAAAATGCATAATTTGAAGCCGATCTTGTAAATTATAAAGCGGTATGCTTATGGAGTACTAAAATTGTTACAGAAAATATTTCTGTTATGTTTTTAACGTTGAAAACGATCAGATTATTCTCAAATTTTGTAAATAAAAATCAAATGGATAGTCCATTCAATTTCTATAGAAGTGACGTCATGCAGGTAAATTAATGACGTCAGACATGTAATTATTGAGGTTCTCAGAGGGGAATTAAGCCGTTTGGCAATAAATAAGCGAAATAATCGAAAAATCGATATTTTCTTATTAATTTTGTCTGAAAAAGTCTTTGCAGTATAATAAAACAATTATTTGGTTCCTTGAAAGGGTATGTGAGGATATATTGCCGGTCTGGGTGTCATATTATCCCTCGCCTGCGGCTCGGGTAATATGACACCCAGACCGGCAATATATCCTCACATTCCCTGTCAAGAAACCAAATAACTATATAATATTTAGGATGCGAACTACATGTTTTTGCTGGTGAACACATTTGTTAAAATTTTGTTATATTTATCCGCCTTTGTAGTCGTAATATTCTGGTTTTAGGAACTGGGAGTTATGTGCCCAATGTTATAAAACTGAGCATGGAAACCAGTCTCACATCTCAAGCATCTGATTGGCTGAAATAGCGACTGGTATCGCGACCAGTCGCAATTTCAGCCAATCAGATGCTTGAATTATGAGACTGGTTTCCAAACTCAGTTTTATAACCTTCAGCAATTGACTGTCCCCACTGACAGAGATTATTTAAAAGTTCACTCAATCAACTCAGTAGTCTTGATTCCTGCCAATCTGCCGTGGGCTAGATCGCGGATGCTCGAAAAGGAACTCGTAATGGGCGCAATAGCAATGGGCAGGCGAGACATAGATTCTTTTTGACCGCCGATAACACGGGGAGTCAAAGTCAAGAACATGCTGCGGCAGCGGCAATGTGAGGTTTTTGCACTCTATCCTTGTTTAAATTCTCAAGTGGCAAATCGTTTTGCCACTAACCTCATGTTCTCATTTTTGTTAATTGGTATGGTGTCTTATTTTTTCCATTAATTATTTATATAAACCCATGCTCTCTTATCCTCTTTGCTTTTTGGCTGTGTGGGGAGGCTGTGCTGTGTGCGTGGCTATTATGTATAGTTCACTTAGTGAGGTTTATATCGCCTTACGGAGTTTGGTTTACTACCTTTATAGGAAGGTCCTTTGCGGAATGGACAAATATAACCAGTAGACAACTACTAGTCCAACAACAAATGACAACAACAATGGTTCACAGTTCTCTTTTATTGCGGGAAAAATCGACGTGCGTGATTTTCTTTATAATAAAATTATCAAAATTTGCAAGAATGTCAGGTTTTTTTTTGTTTTCATTGTTTAAAGTAATTCTAGAACACGGGTTTTACAGATTAAGATCCTTAATGAATGTTTTTGTGTCGCGAACATTTTATATAACTTGAATACACGATGTTTTCTGCAATTAACTGTCCGTGACAATATTAATATATTGAAATTTGAAACAAACCAGAATTTAAATTTGTTCGCCATAAAAAGAAACCGAATAAATTCGTTTTATATCCGAGTTAGTAGATGCAACTGAAGTCGTAACAGAAGTCGCCTAAACCGCAGCATAGGTCATCACACCAACACCCATCAGTTGCTCCATTCATTCTAAAACCATCAGGAACAAAGGCACCACAGTCCGCAGTCCAACAACCTAAAAATAACAAGCGAAAGAGTTAACAAATGCCCTGAAGCTATCTGCACTATGTTCAAATGCCTTAATGGCTGGCATCTCTCTATGATAAAAAAAAACAATCCTAGCGTGGAACAGCGCTTGATATAAAACAGGTTTTCACAGTATATTAATGTGAAGCGAGGGTACAGCCACTTCATAATGTCCAGCTGAATGAACAGACCGAGGTGAAACTGACCAAAGTCCATACGAACCAGAACAATCACAGTAAAACTCAATGCTAAATGTTGTTTTACAGATAATGTGCACTTTGACAGCCATTGGAAAATGTTGTTTTACAGATCATGTGCACTATGACAGCCATTGGAAAATGTTGTTTAACAGATCATGTGCACTATGGCAGCCATAGGAAAATGTTGTTTTACAGATCATCTGCACTATGACGGCCATAGGAAAATGTTGTTTTACAGATCATGTGCACTATGACAGCCATTGGAAAGTGTTGTTTTACAGATCATGCGCACTATGACAGCCATTGGAAAAGGTTGTTTTACAGATCATCTGCACTATGACGGCCATAGGAAAATGTTGTTTTACAGATCATGTGCACTATGACAGCCATTGGAAAATGTTGTTTTACAGATCATGCGCACTGTGACAGCCATTGGAAAATGTTGTTTTACAGATCATGCGCACTGTGACAGCCATTGGAAAAGGTTGTTTTACAGATCATGCGCACTATGACAGCCATAGGAAAATGTTCTTTTACAGATCATGCGCACTATGACAGCCATTGGAAAATGTTGTTTTACAGATCATGCGCACTATGACAGTGTCACAGGTACTAAACATTAGGTATTAATTGAACATATATTATGAACCTAACTGTACAGTAAAAATGTCATCTTTTTTGGACTGAGGTTCCTTACGGGATTTTTATAATATTTATTGATAGTTATGCTATAATCATTCATTCAACACGTGATAATGTGCCTCTTAAAATCAGCAGTTTATTCTCACCCAATCAAAATTTAATTTGGTTTTTCACGAATCTTCTTTCTCGAGTACTTCGCCGAGCCAGCTTTTATTCGTGCAATGCGTGTGGCGGCAATATTTTGCATAAATTGATCGCCCACCCTTGCCTTTTGGGCAGTACAACATTTATGTTCTTACAGAGCGTTTGAACGCTATTATTGTGGATTTAGGATTTTTGTAAGCGGACGATAGAGGTACAGTTTTAATTTTGTTTTGTTTGCTATTTCTTAGGGTTTTTTAGTAATATTTTTATTGTTGATTTCAATGTCTACTTGATTTTAAAGTAAGGTTTTATGAAACCTCGATGGCTCAGTGGTGGAGCATCGGTTTTTGTAATTGCGAGGTTGCGGGTTCGATCCCAGCTCACGTTGTTTGTTTGTTTTTTGTTTTGTTTTTGTTTTGCGGAGTTGAATTTCAATTTAATAAACAAAACCTAATCATAGTAAATTGTTTTCAGTATGACCAGAGGTCAGTCATTTGATAATTTATGTAAATCTAGTATTTTTATTAGGGCACATGATAATCAATGTTATGTTATTATTTACTGATTAATATTATGTTTTACATGTGAAGTAGCAGTATACAGTTAGATATTTTATCATTAATGTATTCAGGGTTTTGATTTAATGATTCTTTTTACATATAAGATATTACATAGTTAGGGGACACATTTGTATTGCAGGAGTTTGCCAGTTGATTTACCCTTGGAGCTCTACTGGGCGAAGCATTGGCTGGGGTAGTCATGTCACTCAGAGCATACGTTACGTTATTGCCGTTTGGCAAACTTTACTGTATTCCCAACGGAGTTAGGACCTGTCCAGCATAAGGCGGAAGGTACCACTTGCGGCAGCGCAAGAAGCAAGAGCAAGAGGGATTGACAGATAATTTAAAACTTCCCGAGGGACAGACAACAGTGTCAGGGAAGTGGTTCTTACACATATATCTTTGGGGTTGGTTACCTCTGGTACAAGGACAGCAAAGTGCCCCTGCTGTGTCGTTATATCTCTTTACATCGGCGGGTTTTGTGAACCCTCAAGTTGTAATAGCTTACCTCGGGCGCCAGCAGGCACAGGCGTTCCGTCTACAATTAAATGAGATTACCTCGGGCGCCAGCAGGTACAGACATTATACCAACAATAAAATGAGCTGACCTCGGGCGCGAGCAGGCACAGGCGTTCAGTCTACAATAAAATGAGCTTACCTCGGGCGCCAGCAGGCACAGACATTACACCAACAATTAAATGAGTTTACCTCGGGCGCGAGCAGGCACAGGCGTTCCGTCTACAATTAAATGAGCTTACCTCGGGCGCGAGCAGGCACAGGCGTTCCGTCTACAATTAAATGAGCTTACCTCGGGCGCCGGCAGGCACAGACATTACACCAACATTTAAATGAGCTTACCTCGGGCGCCAGCAAGCACAGGCGTTCCGTCTAAAATTAAATGAGCTTACCTCGGGCGCCAGCAGGCACAGACATTACACCAACAATTAAATGAGCTTACCTCGGGCGCCAGCAGGTACAGACATTATACCAACAATAAAATGAGCTTACCTCGGGCGCGAGCAGGCACAGGCGTTCTGTCTACAATAAAATGAGCTTACCTCGGGCACCAGCAGGCACAGACATTACACCAACAACTAAATGAGTTTACCTCGGGCGCGAGCAGGCACAGGCGTTCCGTCTACAATTAAATGAGCTTATCTCGGGCGCGAGCAGGCACAGGCGTTCCGTCTACAATTAAATGAGCTGACCTCGTGCGCCAGCAGGCACAGACATTACACCAACATTTAAATGAGCTTACCTCGGGCGCCAGCAAGCACAGGCGTTCCGTCTAAAATTAAATGAGCTTACCAAGGGCGCCAGCAGGCACAGACATTACACCAACAATTAAATGACCTTATCTCGGGCGCCAGCAGGCACAGGCGTTCCGTCTACAATTAAATCAGCTTACCTCGGGCGCCAGCAGGCACAGACATTACACCAACAATTAAATGAGCTTACCTCGGGCGCCAGCAGGCACAGACATCACACCAACAATTAAATGAGCTTACCTCGGGCGCCAGCAGGCACAGGCGTTCCGTCTACAATTAAATGAGCATACCTCGGCCTCCAGCAGGCACAGGCGTTCCGTCTACAATTAAATGAGCTTACCTAGGGCGCGAGCAGCCACATGCGTTCCGTCTACAATCAAATAAGCTTACCTCGGGCGCCAGCAGGTACAGACATTACACCAACAATTTAATGAGCTTACCTCGGGCGCCAGCAGGCACACGCGTTCCGTCTACAATTAAATGAGCTTACCTCGGGCGCCAGCAGGCACATGCTTTCCGTCTACAATTAAATGAGCTTACCTCGGGCAGCAGCAGGCACAGACATTACACCAACAATTAAATGAGCTTACCTCGGGTACCAGCAGTCACAGGCGTTCCGTCTATAATTAAATGAGCTTATCTCGGGCGCGAGCAGGCACAGACATTACACCAACAATTTAATGAGCTTACCTCGGGCGCCAGCAGGCACACGCGTTCCGTCTAGAATTAAATGAGCTTACCTCGGGCGCCAGCAGGCACAGGCTTTCCGTCTACAATTAAATGAGCTTACCTGGGGCGCCAGCAGGCACAGACATTACACCAACAATTAAATGAGCTTACCTCGGGCGCCAGCAGGCACAGGCGTTCCGTCTACAATTAAATGAGCTTACCTCTGGCGCCAGCAGGCACAGACATTACACCAACAATTAAATGAGCTTACCTCGGGCGCGAGCAGGCACAGGCGTTGCGTCTACAATTAAATGAGCTTACCTCGGGCCCCAGCAGGCATAGACATTACACCAACAATAAAATGAGCTTACATCGGGCGCCAGCAGGCACAGGCGTTCCGTCTACAATTAAATGAGATTACCTCGTGCGCCAGCAGGTACAGACATTACACCAACAATTAAATGAGCTTACCTCGGGCGCGAGCAGGCACAGGCGTTCCGTCTACAATTAAATGAGCTTACCTCGGGCGCCAGCAGGCACAGACATTACACCAACAATTAAATGAGCTTACCTCGGGCGCGAGCAGGCACAGCCGTTCCGTCTACAATTTAATGAGCTTACCTTGAGCGCGAGCAGGCACAGGCGTTTCGTCTACAATTAAATGAGCTTACCTCGGGCGCGAGCAGGCACAGACATTACACCAACATTTAAATGAGCTTACCTCGGGCGCCAGCAGGCACAGGCGTTCCGTCTAAAATTTAATGAGCTTACCTCGGGCGCCAGCAGGCAAAGACATTACACCAACAATAAAATGAGCTTACCTCGGGCGCGAGCAGGCATAGGCGTTCCGTCTACAATTAAATGAGCATACCTCGGGCGCCAGCAGGCACAGGCGTTCCGTCTACAATTAAATGAGCTTACCTCGGGCGCCAGCAGGCACAGACATAACACCGACAATTAAATGAGCTTACCTCGGGCGCGAGCAGGCACAGGCGTTCCTTCTACAATTAAATGAGCTTACTTCGGGCGCCAGCAGGCACAGGCGTTCCGTATACAATTAAATGAGCTTACCTCGGGCACGAGCAGGCACAGGCGTTCCGTCTACTATTAAATGAGCTTACCTCGGGCCCCAGAAGGCACAGACATTACACCAACAATTAAATGAGCTTACCTCGGGCGCCAGCAGGCACAGGCGTTCCGTCTACAATTAAAAGAGCTTACCTCGGGCTCCAGCAGGCACAGGCGTTCCGTCTACAATTAAATGAGCTTACATCGGGCGCATAGCAGGCACAGGCGTTCCGTCTAAAATTAAATGAGCTTACCTCGGGCGCCAGCAGGCACAGACATTACACCAACAATTAAATGAGCTTACCTCGGGCGCCAGCAGGCACAGGCGTTCCGTCTACAATTAAATGAGCATACCTCGGCGCCAGCAGGCACAGACATTACACCAACAATTAAATGAGCTTACCTCGGGCGCGAGCAGGCACAGGCGTTCCGGCTACAATTAAATGAGCTTACCTCGGGCGCGAGCAGGCACAGGCGTTTCGTCTACAATTAAATGAGCTTACCTCGGGCGCCAGCAGGCACAGACATTACACCAACAATTAAATGAGCTTACCTCGGGCGCCAGCAGGCACAGGCGTTCCGTCTACAATTAAATGAGCTTACCTCGGGCGCCAGCAGGCACAGGCGTTCCGTCTACAATTAAATGAGCTTACCTCGGGCGCCAGCAGGCACAGACATTACACCAACAATTAAATGAGCTTTCCTCGGGTGCCAGCAGGCACAGACATTACACCAACAATTAAATGAGCTTACCTCGGGCGCGAGCAGGCACACGCGTTCCGTCTACAATTAAATGAGCTTACCTCGGGCGCCAGCAGGCACAGACATTACACCAACAATTAAATGAGCTTACCTCTGGCGCCAGCAGGCACAGACATTACACCAACAATTAAATGAGCTTATCTCGGGCGCGAGCAGGCACAGGCGTTCCGTCTACAATTAAATGAGCTTACCTCGGGCGCCAGCAGGCACAGGCGTTCCGTCTACAATTAAATGAGCTTACCTCGGGCGCCAGCAGGCACAGACATAACACCAGCAGTTAAATGAGCTTACCTCGGGCGCAAGCAGGCACACGCGTTCCATCTACAATTAAAAACCACATTTGTAGAGTTACGAAATGTTTATATATACATGACAAACAGAAACTTTGAAAAGGATGTTTGTAAAACATGACTAAACACATTCTTATTTTGGTAATTTACACAGGTTGTCGGTGCCATTCAGTTAATTCGACTTAAATTTCAATATGTAGTTAGGTAACTACATTAAGAAAACTTATAGAAGAAACTAAAGTGCAAAATAACTGAAATGAAATACCTACCGGCAAGATGTCCTACATCTGATGCTGAAAAAAAGTATTTAGCAAATATAAATCGAAGTGGAGAAAGGTAGCGCATTTAGAGCGAAACTTCTCTCTAAACATTACTACATCACCTGTCACCTGTCGTTTTGTTTCCATTGAACTACTTCTGTCACGCTGACATACAAAATTTTACAAATTAACGTAAATTGTAATTTAAAAAATGTAATAAAATTAGAGTAAGTTATACATATAAATCTATTTATGTAGAGCACAGATAAAGAAATTACCGTATGTGAATTAATGGCACATCTGCTAAGGAAGATATATAAAGCCTCACCGGACACACAGGTCGGCGTAGACTAGGTCCCATCGGCTTGGCAAGTTATTGTAGAGCTAGTGACGTTGATATCGACAAAATACGTGCATGGGGTACACGTGAAGATGAAGGCCGAACCAATGGTATTGTTGCCATTGTAATTATTTACGATCACATGGGGCCCGAAATCAGGAAGGGCTCCATAAGAAGTAGGAACTTCCGTATCTAATTAACGAAAAAAGGTATGATTAAATGCATGTTCGTATTTAGTATGAAATTATATTGCCCATACCGAGAATCGAACCCGTACCGTACGGCGACAGCCCCTAGCCATGTTAATGTAATCACGCTTCCAACTGTGCTAGCCGGGATAACCCTAAAGAAGGTTGCGCGTATTTACTTGATCTACGTTATTACATCGGGAATTTCGTTAAGAGAGTTAATTTTCTTAAGTATATATATACGCTTAATATACAGTTAAAATACTACACAGAAAGTGCACTGTACACATAAAAATGCCTACATAAATTTAAGAGAATGGCAGTTTAAAAGTTTTAAAAGAAACAGAAGCGGTTGAACCAGGATTCGAACCAAGGAGTTTTCGTCCATGTCCTTGAATTGAAGCACCTTTAACGAGGGGCTTCTTAACCTTATCCGTTATAAAACTGGTTGAGCATTAACCAAATGTCGTTAAGAAAGCTTTATAATATTTAGACTACTTAATAGTGCACTGTACACATAAAAATGCCTACATAAATTCAAGAGAATGGCAGTTTAAAAGTTTAAAAGAAACAGAAGCGGTTGAACCAGGATTCGAACCAAGGAGTTTTCGTCCATGTCCTTAAATTGAAACACCTTTAACGACGGGCTTCTTAACCTTATCTGTTATAAAACTGGTTGAGCATTAACCAAATGTCGTTAAGAAAGCTTTATAATATTTAGGCTGCTTAAATAAACGAAAAAAAAACGCACAGGTTACTTGTATTTATTGCATCACCTGCTAGGCGGTAAACGTATAAAAATAGCGTTTAATATACGTACTGTCATAACATTTGTACTGTCCTTTTTCTCCAAGAACGCCATTTTTACCGGGCGGGAGACAGACTTGACCATCAGGGCACTGAAAAACAAGGTTCCAGAAAATGATGATAATTAATATATAAAAATTGATTAAATAGATAAAACTGCATTTGAAACTCAAGTCGGAAAAAACATGTTTCGATGTCAAATCGACGTGGTCACAGGTTTTCTGGGCATGTCTCCGCCCCATCCCATCACAACTACCCTTCCATATATATCAAGAAACAACTTATCAATGACGACTACTATCATTAACAATTTAAAGGTCCGTAACTGGAATGTAAACAAACTGCTATGGATCTTTTAAAACCATAATTGTGCAAACCTTTGATAGTGGTCATGAATGATAAGTTGTTTCTTAATATATTGGAGTGTTGTTGTGATGTTGTTGTAATGGGATGGGGGGTGGGGGGATGATGGACACATGCGCCAAACACCTGTGACCTGATATCAATATACTGTGATATCATTTAATTTCTCGCCTAATGAATAAATTACTTTTTCGCGCGTGTAAAACTTCGCACACTTGTACATGTATATTATTCCCCTAAATGCGAAAGAGGTGGTCAGATGACAGGGAGATTGACGAACGAACGTTGTCTCAAGGTTATAAAACTGAGAATGGAAACCAGTCTCAAATCTCAAGTATCTGATTGGCTGAAATGGCAATCAGTCACCATTTTAGCCAATTAGATGCTTGAGATTTGAGACTGGTTTCCATTCTCAGTTTTATAACCTTCAGGCATTATCAGGATTGTAAACAACTATACAGATTTTTTCACCGCTCAAAATAAGAACATTATAAATAAAAACAAATTATAAAAAAGATATTTTGATTAAAATGCTTGCTAGATTTATTTTATAGAATGCAGCTGTTTCGCTCATTTCATGGACACGCCTCAAAATATTATACATTATCCATCGATTTATGTACTTATACCTTTGACTTAATAGGCGAACATTGTAGATACAGATCAGCCAGCACAACCTTGCCGTCTGAACTTGATCTACACTGTTCGCCTTTAGATTATTTTTATTTCTTACCAAGAAGCTACCAACGTTGATCAAGATTAGATGACACGGATCTGGATCAACATGTACACTGATCGCCCGTATATATTGAGGAAATGGTCAAAATATGTTATTGGATTGCCCATTTTGACAAAATATGTCTACTGAAGACATATACAAAAACTTACTGGTGGAAAATGCCTTCCGCAGTTTTGGCGCTCGACGGCAGTAAGAATTGCCACCGAAATGGACAGAATACACAATCGGTGAAATTCAGAAATGTGTGTAAATGAAAGACAAATTATTCTGAGTTCGTTAAAAGAGATTTTGCTTTATAGTTGAGACTAACAGTAACTGTTTCTTAACTGAAACAAAATCAGTGATCACCACTTAAAAGTTCCCTCGTCACTTTATTTCAGATCTTGTAGTAAAAAGTTATGGGACATATTGTAGTTTGGGCATATAAACTCGCTTTCGTGGTTGAAAATAACTTTTGTTCAATAGAATTGCAGTGATTTTCAAATTATCGGAATATTTATTCAATTTACACCTCGGTGATGTGTGGAGTATTGGAATAGATGCCGGACTACCGATCGTAACATTTACGAAAATTAACGAATATGAGGTCAAATGCAAGAGTGCCAGGTCAATATTGTTGGACAATACGCATCATTCACTTATTTACACATAAACAAGGGGTCTAACCTAAAGTAAGAAGATCGATGCTTTAAGACGGCCATTTCATGGAGAGTGGTGTCAATTGGTGATAAAACAGCATTGTTTTGTTTACATCGACCACTAATTCAGTAAAGTTAGTACATTTTCTTGTATTATAGGTATTGTGTATGAGATAACCACCTAGCCGCTTGTTTCAGACATCTGCTTCTGGTCCGTTTTTGTCTGTCCATGCAGTGGTTGAAGCGTGAAAGAAGGGATAGCGGCATAGGGGTCCAAACTCTGCAATGTCTGCAGACTGATTTTGGGAGCTTTAGAGAATTAGATTTCGCCTTGCTGTGTTTGCGGGGTGTGGCATACATTATTTAACAATTTAGAACGTTTTTCTGTTCAAATAGGAGCCTCTGTGTTCATTTTTTTACATTTAAGACGATTTCATGGAGAACTGTCTCACTTTAGGACAATTTCATGGAGAACCGCCTTACTTTAGGACAATTTCATGGAGACTTACATAAGAAAGCCATTTTTAATGGATTTAACACCAACTCTTGTTTTCATTTTTTAGGTCTAGTTCCAAACATGAGAAAAATAAAACCCGTGTTGAATCTAAGAAGAAAATGGAAGGAAACCGAAAGAAAAAGAAAATTATCCCATATCTCCTCACCACTGAAGACGACAAAGAAAAAAATACGTCTTACGTCTCCATCATCGCTGAAATTATTATCACCTAGATCAACATCTGTGAAACGAGACATTCTAATACTTTTAAGTGTTCGAATATTAATTTTTGTTAAACGAAATACAAAGAAAAGCGAATAAATGTAAATTATTTCTGGTCAGGACATTTAATTTTCCACTAAATTCGATGTACAATGAACAGAAACACCTGGTGTTATTATAAGAAGTGTCATAGTCAATATACTTCCACCAATTAACAGTGATTGGCAGTTTGAGTGACCATTAATATCAATTATCAGGGCTTCTTGATAACAATACGGACCGGTGTTTAATAAAGAGTTTTGCCATGAGGTGTGAATTCACTAATGCCGGTGTATGTTTTAATTCAAAACTTTACCATTGGGTAAAGCTAAAAAGGTAAAAAGCCCTATCAAATGATTCTCATAATAAAGATAATTTGCATAATCAGTATCACGCGCATCCAATCCCGATCGGTATTGCAGTCACGTGCAAACTCAAACAAGTGAAATGCTAAATATGCTAACAACACTTGGATTTCATTCTGCTTCCTCCAATAGTTAGAAACTTAAAAGTTTAATGCAGTTATCGTCTCAATTCAACATGCGTAACTGCCGTGACGACAACGGTATCACCATAAAATTACTATGTCCCGTAAATGCACGTACAAAAGACGACGAAAGTACACTGACTTCTTTTATAGTAACTTAATGTTATTTATCAGTAAGCGGACAGCACATGATCATTAAATGTTAGAAATCGAGATTTGATCTTACTTTAGCATGACCTGATGTGAAACGTTATTATAATTGGAAAGTCGTTATTAAGCCGGAAGTGTTGTTTGACAGACACATACGGCATACTCCAGCAAAGAGATCGCAAATACAAATAACTATCGAATATTACAATACTTGTACATCAAAATATTCTAATGACAATTTTGCTATTTGTTGCCATCCCTAAAAAGAATACATCCACATAAAAATAAAAAAGGTGAGGAGAACAAATGCGTGTACTAAAATCATCATAATAAATATGTTTTGCATGTAGTCAATTTAACACAATGTCGAAATACTGGTCGATTGGAAATTATATAAACTTTGAAAGTTTCAGCAAAAAAAGCCAATAACACTGGGAACAGTAGGGATTAAGTGCACCTACTAAAAATATCTGATTAAATTGATTTTAATCAGAACTTGATTATATCTGAAGATGGTATTAAAGGCAGGGGATCGTAACCCTGCAGACTAGCAGACACTTTGCTTTTGGCCCAAGCAGATACCTTGTAAAATACCCACCATGTGGGAACAGCCTGATGGTAAAATTACCGCTAAATACACTGGTTAAAAGTTCTAAGTGCACACTTTTTAATTTTTAATATCTTAAAGTAAACTTATTCAAATTGAATGAAAGTTTGACTTAATGTTAATAATGATCAAACAACAATAATTTTTTGAAAACTGTGCATATGTTTTACGTTTTACGTCATCCACGTCGGTATACGCTTTTTATGCATTATCCCCGTGCGGCAAGCGAAATTTATTTTTTTACAATCGTTTTTGTTTTTCACATGTTCACCGACTCAAGACAAACACGAAAAACACACCAACAAATTGTAACCATGAAACGGTTGACATCAGCAGACAACGACATTGCCGTCAAAATTCTTTTCACAGGCACAACTTCAAATTTGTTGTAAACAAATATTGACGGTTTTCGTAAATGCAAAAGAAATACCTTATTTTTGCATATTTTATTAATTTAAGAAGAAAATCAAACGATATTATTTTCTAGATTGATTACGTTGCTTACGTTGAACGCTGATGTTACTCAATTACGTCATTAAATATTTACGTAAAACAACGTAAACTCGAAAAAATTAGTGTAACATTTGTTGGATAAGTGTCCAATAAATAAAATTTAAAACTAAAATTTATAGAAATTCAATAAACTTCAAAATCGAATTATTCGAAAATGACGCTTATTCGGTCAAAAGGCGTATCCGAAAACTGGTCAATTTTATCGAAATGAATACATTTTTTACGTTTGGAAAGGCTGTTACACATCTATAATAGAAAATTGTATCATCCCAAACTGCTAGACAATTCAAAAACTTTTGGCACAAAACATTGTGTGAAAAATGGAATTTTCTCCTTGAAATCCTGTAAAAACGTTATGGATAAAATAAAGTTGAGTGTGTTGGCTCATCGTGCCCAGAAGACCATTACAAAGCTACAGAAAGCTATTTCAGTGCAATGGAATGGCAAACTACAGTATTTCCTTTAAATCTGCATGAAATTTAAATTATACAGAGATGAGAAAACGATCACAAATGATAGCCGATGCAATGATAATTAACTTGAGAATTGCTTTCTGAGAACAAGTGAGCTAAAATATTATTATTTTTTAATCTGGTTAAGCGGACTTAAAATTTTTGGTGTGCTTTAATAAAATATTGATTCTTCTTCATTGTAATTTACACTATTTTGAAAGATTCAGTCAAATTATTGGAAAAATTAACATTTATCAAGTGTGCACTTAGAACTTTTGACTAGTGTAAATAATAAAAATCAAGGACACTTTGGCGCTAAATCAAAACCATCACACTTGCCTCGCAGTGCCGAGACATCCGAATGGTTAAACATGGCTTTTCCCGCCCGTACTTCCGGCAAGGGGGTGGGGGTGGGAGAGTGGATTCATATGACTTTTCGACTGGTGCATACGTTAAAATGGGATGTCTTAAGGTGAAATTGTGTCGCGTAATCCGTTTTAAGCACTAAAGTATAGTACAGTCATGGATACCTAACAAGCAATGATATACTGGTCTTAATTGTGCTCATTGCATTTAATGGGTGCAGTTCTTGACTTGCCAATATAATCATGTTCAATACATGGTACAATTACAATAAAAATTACAGATTAACTTCTGTTCATTATAAACTAATCAGTGTCTAACCTCTCCAAAATTTATAGCTCTCCATGAAATTGTCCTAAAGTGAGACAGTTCTCCATGAAATCGTCTTAAATGTAAAAAAAAATGAACACAGAGGCTCCTATTAGCACAGGAAACGTTCTAAAGTGTTAAATAATGTATGCCGCACCCCGCAAACACAGCAAGGCGAAATCTAATTCTCTAAAGCTCCCAAAATCAGTCTGCAGACATTGCAGAGTTTGTACCCCTATGTCGCTATCCCTTCTTTCACGCTTCAACCACTGCATGGACAGACAAAAACGGACCAAAAGCAGATGTCTGAAACAAGCGGCTAGGTGGTTATCTCATACACAATACCTATAATACAAGAAAATGTACTTACTTTACTGAATTAGTGGTCGATGTAAACAAAACAATGCTGTTTTATCACCAATTGACACCACTCTCCATGAAATGGCCGTCTTAAAGCATCGATCTTCTTACTTTAGGTTAGACCCCTTGGTTACTAAATATAGTATCGAGAACTAAGTCGGCTGCACCTCTAGAACAATTTAATTTTGAAAATGTTTATTAATAAATACGATATGGTATTTCAGGTCAATCTTCCGACAACGGAGCACTAGCATGTTGTGTTTCAGCATTTTATGAAGTGAAAGTAGAATATTTTGTGCATTTGGCTAGTCACCATTTCACTTCCTCTTAAGCTCAAAAAGAAGACATGTCATCATCTAGCATTCGAAGATTGAGACAATCCCTTTTTGGCATTATTAAGATAAATTTACTGAATTTTTCTTCCATTAAGTAAATGCATAGCTACAGACTTATAACCTCTTTCGCACGAAAAGAGAGGACCTGCCATCAGTTAACGTTTGAAGATCTGTTTCATATTGAATGTTAATTAATTAGATTACTTGTCAAAGAGTGAGATTATTCTTTTGATAGATTTTAATAACAGACATATGCTTATTAAAGAGGAATGCGTAATGACTTTTTACTTTATAAAAAGAAATTCTACCATAGTGTCATTATGCGCCCCCAAAGAATTGTTCGGTAAGTTACCATTTTGTCTTCGAAATTAATGTGCAAATGTGATCATGTATTTTTCCGAGATCTGTTTAGTTGGTTATCTTTCCATGGTAATGTTATGTATGAACTGTTATTTTTTGAAAACTGGAATATTTTGTGTTCTAAATGATTGTAGTTGTATCTCATGCTGTAGATCATCCGTTTATTTCCTGAAATTGCCCACTTTTGGATTTAGAGACCTGTTAGCCTATATATAGGCCTATATAGCTCTATAGGCATATAGGGCCAGCAAAGGACGGGTCACACGACTACCGGAATCCACCAAAATTACCGGAATCCACGGAATCCACTTTGACTTACCGGAATCCACCTTATAAATGATGTTCAGGGCTATATCTTTGGAAATTTGTTTATGAATCGTGATGTAAGAGCGTTTTGATCTGATATCCATAGTTATTAGTGAAAACTCTAGTTAAATATTGCTCGTTATCCACGGTTAACTCCAAGAACTATGGTTTACAGTCGGTAACTATAGTTTTCGCCAATATCCATAGTTATTGGTCCGACATCCATTGACAATACGTATGGTTATCAGCAGATATCTAGGGTTTTCACCAGTAACTATGATTATTGGGTGGTAACCCTAGTTATTGTCAAAAACTATGGTTATCTGATCAATATCTGTAGTTATTGGTTGATAACCTTGAGTATGGGATCAATTGTGCAAACCGCTTGCCCTACTGATCTCTGAGTCTCTTAACATGATGCAACATGAAAGAATGCATAATGTACATGTGTGCTCATCATGTTTTATTTTTATAATGCATTTTTCACCTCACCAGTATTTAGATTTCTGTCAATATTACAAACTCAATCAGATTTTAGCTGCATTTTAGTTATTATTATAAACAGCATTGAAATAAGCAAGGTTATGAAAGAAAATGAATTGATAAGCAGCTGATAACTTCCAGGCGTTACATTTTTCAAATTACCTCCCTTTGAAAATGCAAAATTGATACAAAGGTTAATTGTGTTGCTATTATTCGCTCTGAGTACCAACTGCATTGTGGTTTGTGATCTGGATGAGATGCTCGGAGTGTGTTCAATAAATAAAAATGCATTATTTGGAGGTAATTTAGCATGTATTAGTTTTATTATAAAATATTTTTCTGGAAATTAACAAAATATAGTGTATTGGATATTTTACATAAATATATAAAACTTTCTGTAAGCAAAGAATTATTTTTAAGTTTATTTAGTAGAATGAAACACACTTTCATGTTTTTGTCCAATCATGAGCTATTCAGTAAAAAATTCCAGAAAATAAGTCTTAAAAAGATTACCCTATCATGTAAAAAAGGTTCCAAAGTTAAGTTCACCTGAACTAGAGGAAGCCTGAATGTCTTCAAGACTTAATATCGCTTTTGTCAATTCTGTGGTAAAGTAAATTGATATTGTTGTTTTTAAATTATATATTTTGTAAACACTTTTATTACATAAGCATTAGGGAAGAAGTTGTATTCTAAAGGGTATGTTAATTGAAACCCATAGTAGTGGTTAAAAATCATAAAATTCATAGAATATTGAATTGTTCTTCAAAATCAACAAAACATACATGTATCATACTTGATAGGCAAATAACATGTGGTGAGAACACTATTAAAAGTGAAAATAATGGAAATTTGTAAGAACAAGTGTGATACTGATAGGCTAGGTTTGAAATCAGAATGCATGTTGGATTGCTTTATTTCAAAATATCATTGAAACAAATCAACAAATGAGCTAGATATTGCAATACAATTCTGTGAGAAATTGTTTAGTTGTCTCTGAATAATAGACCGTCTGTAAAACAGTAAGTTACTGTTTTACTTTTTCTTGTTATAATTCTGTTTAGTATTAAGATAAGACTCGTTTGATCTTGGGGATTTCGACGTGATGTCATGTTTTGTTTTTTTTGCACAACACGCGTGTCTTTGCGAATTGCGAGTTTCTGAACATAAGAATTTTTTTTAAAGAAAAGTGCATTACGTCGCCATTTTTTCTTTGAACATTTAATTTGAATAGACACTTTGTTTTTAATGTAACAAATACGACATTAAATATATGAATCAGCGACAAAAACACCATGAGATTACGGTACACCGCGGTCAATTCAAAATAAGGCAACGGTCCGCGCTGCATGTACTATAATTTGTAAACGGCCATGAATGTTTCGCTAAAGGGAACTTTAAATAAACACTTAAACGTGTTCATCATATTCTTCTGAAACTATCTGGTTCCCTTACTATTTCCTGCACGTATTTTATATAGTCATGCAGATGTAGGTGCATTTTGCTTTAAAACGCTCTTACATCACGATTCATAAATTTCCAAAAATATAGCCCTGAAAATCATTTTTAAGGTGGATTCCGGTAAATCAAAGTGGATTCCGTGGATTCCGGTAATTTTGGTGGATTCAGGTTAGTCGTGTGACCGGCAAAGGACCCCTAAACAAGTGTCTGTGGAATTTCTGTCAGAAAATATCCTGATCTGAAATGAATGACATTTCCCCATAACATACCCCATTCCCAAATCATAACCAGCTTCATAGTTGACAAGGGGTTTTCTGAAGTAATGAATTTCAAAGAAATGAAAATCTAATGTTTTCAATAATTACACCTTATATGAAGACCTTCTGAAATCCGCTATCAGAAGTTTTTACTATTTTCATTTTTGTCTTGCACTCCATTCCATGATGATGTCTCACAGGTCATTAAATCAGATCAGATATATTCTCAAATAACATAGGGAAACCCAAAAGAAGAAAAAGAGTAGCACCTCAGGGATTCCCTGAGTTTGTACAGAAACAGGAACTTCACAATATTTATTTAATAGTAACTGTATCTCTTAAATGCATTTCAGGTGAATTTAACATCCTGGAAGAAAGAATGAAGTATTTCTTTGTTAATTTAATTATTCTTAAACAGGATTAGATGATCTGTGGTTCACGTCAGACCCGTATCAACCAAGTTTGACATAATACTCCATTTGAAACGGTATAGAACTGTTTGACTTCACATAATGAAGTTCAAGCGGACAACAAAAGTGAAGGTACAGTAGGAAAAAATGTTTGAGTTAAATCCAGAATGACTATTTAGGAGATTTAATTATTACTGTGCACAAATCAATCGTCTGGTTCAAAAGATTATCAATATCTATTGCATTTGCAACCAACAATTCGCTCCTTCATGCCCAACACGAAACAGGACGAGCGATTTTCCAGCAAATGAAAAAGTTTTCACCCACGTTACGCCATTTTTCTTGTTGTTGTAAATCACGTGACTCTTTATGAAACAAGATTTTTGATTGGCTGCTACGATAGCCTATGTTTACGTCATTTCTGTTGTAACACTTACCTCTATCAGCCGTCCAATAAAATTAGTTGTAACAAACTGCGCTTTATCTATGGTCACGTGGTTCAAGCATGGCGGCGTCCAAGTAAAATTTTGAGATTTGCTGGAAAATCGCTCGTCCTGTTTCGTTTTGGGCATGAAGGAGCGAATTGTTGGCTGCAAATGCAAGAGATATTGATAATCTTTTGAACCAGACGATTGATTTGTGCACAGTAAGTTTATTTGTTCCAGTTCACCTGTGAAGGAATTTGACAATGAGTTTGTGATTTCGCGAACGATTATAAGAACAGGATTGTTTCGAAGGGAAGGAACCCGGTTTGGACGTTAAGAGTAAGGACTAAGGAACCATCAGGGCCAAACCTTTTGCGGATTTGTGCAGAAGTGTGTCAAGAACAACTGTTCAAACCTGACTGGTGTGAAATTTGATGTATGGTGAGTTCCTTCCCTTGCCTATATTTATATAAAGAGACCCAAATTTTTTTTAGAAAATGCTTCAGTTTAGTGTTATTTAGCTATAAAAATAAAACCCATCATGTGACGAGCCCCTGTGGTTTAGGTGGGGCGACTACCACCCACAAGGTTCATGCTCTGGGCCCAAAAATACAGTATCAATGGACATAAAGCAATTTGATGTTGTTTATTCTGTGTCCAGTTTCAACAGTGCAACAGTAATTACTATGCTAATATGATATTGTAAATGAATCACTTCATAAATTAGAATTCTTTTACAGAAAAATTTAAATTATTACCACAAATACCTAATGCAAATAATGTTAATTCAGTATTGGACAGTTTGATCTAATAGAGCATAAAATAAAGTTTAAAACTTTCCCAAAATCTGTTATTTGTACTGAATGGGTGAGATCTGTAACCATATACAAGTATCTTACAGGGATTTCCACAAAGAAACATTTACATCACCCATTTGATGTATAACTCAAATTAAGTTTCATAGTGGTTAATTAAGTCTTATTAATAGTAGAATTGTCTAACAAAGTAACACTAAATTATGAAATGAAAACCAAAGATATAAATTTTGTTCACTACAAACATGTGCCAAATTATAAAAATGAATATATAACCTCCCTTTGGATATTACACCAGTATTCAGTATTGAATTAAAATAAACCAAAACTACTTCAGACATTTATGTCTATTTAATTCTATGATTTTTATCCAGACTTGAATTTTGATCAGCAATGTAAAATAAATTACTGGTAGTTATTTGGAAAGGAACCCCCTTTGTGATTTTTTAGTGACAACCCAATTTGACCAGTTTATATAAGAGCAGTCAACTAAAACATAGCTCATCTCTCTCATCTATATTTGTCAATATAAAGCCTGGTACACCTAATAGTTGAGGCCGAGTACATGATAGATAAATACATTAAGCCCAGCATTTTTGTGCAAAAATACACAAGAGCCTAGTTTTGTCTCGACACAATACGTTTTTCGTTTTGTGTAAGCGGGAGTACGGAACGGTATGGCTCTGTGTAGGAGATTACTTAACATCAGCCACCAAAAATGACTTAATATTATATCAGCAACAAAAATTGAGCTTAAAACTTAATGTTTTGACGATAGAACGTTTTCTCATGAACATATTTTTCCAGAAAATTAAAACAATCCATTTTGGACATATTTTGGCGTAAACATGCTTCATAGGGACATGTGTCTAGCAGATTTTGGAGAAAAACAACAGATTTTCGGGAGGGAAAACAAAAAAACCACAACAAACCTTGCAAGGTTTAGTTTCAATAACTTTTTTGTTAGGACAGCTAGGAAGCTCAAATAAAAAACCGAGTCAAGCGTTAACATCGCAGATCCAAATGGGATATGTCATTAAAGGAAATATTTGAATAAAGTGTGCTTACCGTATGAAAATATTTCAACCGGAATCAAACTTTCAAGATTTTTTCCGCCATATTGTTAATCAGCCACCAAATTCCTCGCTTAAAGTACGTCAGCCACCATTTAGGCTGAACCTCCTGGCAGTGTAGCACAATCTCGAGGCATGTCAACACCTGACCTGAACATGCCATATTCCTGGCAGACACTACATTGTACACCACATTAATACTTAACTGTTTTATAATTGCCCAGCAATTCTCATTGGCCCAGAACACCTGGATTGGCCCAGTTTAGTCTTCATATGAATTTGATGTTTTTATTCTGTAAATTAATAAAATCAGTCAAGTGTATTCACATTGACCATGTTATTGGGCCTCGGGCGGGTCGGGCTGTCATATTTACCCCTCGGCCTTCTGCCTAGGGCATATATGACTACCCTTGGCCCAATAACAAGGCCAACATGAATTCACTTGATTAATAACATTATATAATATTCATTTGTGTGCCACCTTGCACAAACATGATGGGTTCTTGCAGTTGCTTATTCGTTTATTAAGTAGGGTTATCTAATATGAATGTGTCTCAAAAATCCAATGCTGTTTCCATTTTCACGGTTAGTAACTTGACCCTTTCAGGGCTGGATAAATTTTGTTTTTTGTAACTAGTCCAGGACTAGCTGGGTACACATTTCAGCTTGTCCCACTTTTGCGCAAATAAGCGAATTCTGATTGATCAGTATTTACAGTAAAGAAAGAAACAGGAAATTCAAAAGGAAGCGTTACATGGGAGCTTGATAATGTTAAAACAGATCTCAAAACATGTTATTTTGTAATAAACTTATTGCTGTTGTAATATGATATGCACATGGTGCTAAAAGAGAATGGCGCATATCAAATTAAAGTTTAAACTAGTATGCACTAAAAAATTGAGCTAGCCCATGGACAAGAAATCAGATATTTTGAGATTGTCCGATACAATTTTCAGCTTCCCCAGGGCGTCGGGGTAGTGGGTTTGTCCAGCCCTGCCTTAACTCCATTTACACGCTATTTTACCACCTGGGCAACCAGTGTAAATCCAGATCAGATAGAGATAACACAGGTGTAGTTCCAGATCAGCTTGCACATCAGACATTTATGTGGTCTGATCTGTATCTACTCTGTTCATTAGATACATTCAAAGCTCCTTTTAACTGGAAGCAGATGTGTCGGCACCTAGATCTACAATAGTTGCTCATGATATAAAAAGTGTATCCATCGAGTAAAATGAAGTATCAAAATGCAGGTGTGTTATTGTAATAATTAACCCTTTACTACATATATACACTTTTTCATGCCTGTGTAGAGATCCAGATCAGATGGCAGATCTGATCTGGATCTGCACTGGTCACATTGTGGTCAGAAATAACCTATTGAATAAAAAAAGCTAACAGTTTAGATCCTAATCAGAAAGTATGGTTGATCTAGATCTACACTGATCACCCATGCCATAAAGGCATATACATGGAGGAAAAGGTTAAATGGGATAAATTGAGCCTATAGGAATTGAATATGGCATGAAGCTAACATCAGAAAAACCTCCTTTGTGTGATATTTATAAATAAATTACCTTAAACATGAATTATGACAACTGTGTCTGTTAACCTGCAACAGCAATTTATGTACATCTTCATAAGCAACAAAAAGTGCAGTGAAATTGACTTGGGTTATTTGTTATGATTAAAAATACAACATTTATTTTCAGCCATGTGTATCATCAGTCAAGTGAAAGCTGTGGACTTGAAAGGTCTGCAGATTTGGTAGAAAACTAGGGAGCAGAATATGAATGTTACTGTAGAAAATGGAGACAAGGTTTGCATTTTTTATTTTCATTTATTAGAGCTGCATGAATGTATGATAGAGAGACACTAAATCTATCTGTATATGTTGGTATTTGTATTTTTATATCTTGTAACAAGAAAACATAAAATTGTGTTTGTATGTATGTGAAGACTTGTGAGACCTTAGTTCACAAGAAAATTAATCATCCTATATAAAAGTTACTGTGTTGTTTTTGACCAGTTCTTCCATGAACACATGAGTGCCAGTGTATATCCAGATTAGCAGGCATATCTGTGCAGTCTTAACAGGATCTACATGGTTCATAATAAGCTTCATGAGGCTATTTCTTACAAATATGCAAACAGTGTAGATTCCAAGAGTCAGATCCGGATCAGACACCAAAGTTGTTCTTGCTGATCTATTGTTTTCCAGGTGTCCACTAGTTGCTAAATATCAAGCATCATTTTTGTGTCGCCCTTTCGAAGAAAAGGTGATACATAGGGATCACTTTGTCTGTCCGTCCATCTGTCCGTCCGTCCTGAAAACGTAATGTTGGTTATAACTTTGCCATTTCTTAATATTTCTTCATGATATTTTCAAATTATATTGATTGTGACAACATGCTTGAGCTGATGTAAATTTTCAGGTCAAGGTCACATTTGTTAATATTTCTACATCAAACTTTCAAATTATATTGCTCATGACAACACACTCATCATGACTCCAAGTTCTTTTTGTCAAAGTGGGGGTTATTCCCCTTCTTTTTCTTGCATTTTTAACCTTACATAGCTCCCAGGGCGACACAAGTGAACACCCATCTAGTGTAACCTTTTGGTTGATTCAGGCAATTAATAACCAAAATTACCCTTAATTTAATGGAAACAAAGACACTTCAGCAAAAATCATTGGAGTCAAAATGAGGTTTTTTAATTTTTTTTTTAATTTTCAAAAGTCAAAAAGTCATTTCCTGGGTCAAATGGAACCCGTGGTTGTCTATATGATAAAAGGCGTCTCCAAGGAGTGAAGGTTCATCATAAGAAATGAGAAAAATATTTTTATTTTACAATAAAAGTGAAATATGCATATCGGGAATTGCAACATTCAGAAGACACAGCCTCCCCACACAGCCAAAGAGAGAGCATGGTTAAAAAATGGTCAGTTTCAAAACAGACACCATAAACGATGAACGAAAATGAGAACCCAAGGGTTACCGTGTCAAGAGTCGGGATTAATGTAGTATTGCCAGGGCAAGAATAGCAATATTATTGGACAAAACTAATTTATTGTTAAATATTTATCAGTTTTTAATGTCGACAAATAAATTCAAAAAGCATAGACCATAAATTATGCTTGAAATTCACTATAAATAGGTTACTTGTTGAAATTAATATTTCAGGATAACAGCTTCACATGGAATGCTGTGAGGAGACCAGTTTGACAATAATGTCTATGGCTGTCTGAGGGAGCATACCGCCTTTATATTTCCACTAATTCCTGCAATGGAGCATGCTGCTTTTATAATGGACAAGAATAAAAAAATCACAAATGTCGCTACACCTCATTGAAAAAACATCAGTTGACAAAAAAACATCAGTGTAATTGTGTGTTTGAACATTATTTGCTGAATAAAAGAACCATTGAAAAAAAAAAACAACATAGTGTCACTTGTAGTATTATTTTAAATCATGTTACCCAATTGTGTTTGTTGATTTCGAGTTTGAATATTCAAAGATTATGACAAGCTTAGCTACATTTTCTGTCATTGGTGTCACCGTATCTCAACTCAGAATTTTAGATGCTGTCTAATGATACTGTGCTTGCAAACAACTGCTCACAGGATTCTTCCAAACTTTACAAAAGTATTCACGCCATTAAGGTAATATTTTGTCATTGTACTCTCATTGATAAAATGAAAAATTAAAAAGTCTGTCTAAATGCAAAACGAAAGGACGAATGGAGTAATACCTTTAAATAAAGTGTAGTGTCTAAGAACTGTGACCAGTTTTGTTTCATTTTGACCATATCATGACCTATGAAGTATGATATCATCCACTTCATTTTGATTGGTCAATTCTGAGACAGACAGTGCCTTATTTCATATTATTGTCCACAAGTCCAATCATATTCTAATTATGACTTTAGACATATGGTCCTATCCCCAGGTTCACTTTCCATGTCACCGCGTCTGCAAACTTGATAACAGTATTTGTCTTCACTTGTTAATTGGACCTTAAATGTTTTTGGGGTCGAAGATCTATGTCTCAGAGGACATAAAGTAAATTGGTCCCCGTTCTTGAGACGAAAGTTTGTTTATGGTCCAGCTTAATCAAACCCGCACTCTTTGTCAAAAATCCATCGCTTTTCAATTATGTTTTGATGGCCGATCCATCAGTACCTCCAGTCCTTTGATTATTAATTGGTGCGGTGTCTTATTTTTTCCATTACATATGTAATTATTTATATAAACCGATGCTCTCTTATCCTCTCTGCTTTTTGGCTGTGTGGGGAGAATGTGCGTGGCTATTATATATAGTTCACATTTTAAGAAGTATATATCACCTTGTGGATTTTGGTTTACTACCTTTATAAAATTTCCTTTTGGGATTAAAATATCTAACCCAATAACTGTCCCAGAGAATATTAAATGCGGTGATTTTATTTCGATCGCTGTTTTGAATTATCCATAAAGACACCTACAGAGTTAATTAATTTCCTTATAAGGAATATGCTAGGTATACTTGGCATTTCCATATAACACTGAACCAACTGTTGATTACTACTGTGCTGGGGTAAATCTTTGTTACAAAGCTAATTACAAAGCTAATTCTACGCGCACGGATACAAACCGTATCCGTGAGCGTCGTGGGGATATTAGGTGTAAACATTTAACTAGTAGGTAAATAAGAAATATAAGCTTTAATGTAAAACAAATACGTACGTATGCAGAAAATCTACATAAAGCTTTGTATCTCCTCAGCACCGCTGTCTCTACATATAGGTTGGAAAAGCCAGTCTCACAAACCTTGCGGGCAGCACCGAGCAAGGAAGGTCCTTTGCGGAATGGACAAATATAACCAGTAGTCAACTACCAGTCTAACAACAAACGACAACAACACTGATTTACAGTTCTCTTTTATTGCGGGAGTAATCTACTTGCGTGATTTGGTTTATAATAAAATTTGCCAGATTGTTAGGGTTTGTTTTTGTTTTCATTGTTTAAAATAACAGGTTTTACAGATCAAGATCCTTAATGAATGTTATTGTGTCGCGAACATTTTTTATAAATGGAATACACGATGTTTTCTGCAATTAACTGTCCGTGACAACATTAATTTGTTGAAATTTGAAACAAACTAGATTTTTTTTCGCCATTAAAAGAAACCGAATATATTCGTTTTATATCGGAGTTAGTAGATGCAACTGAAGTCGTAACAACAGTCGCCGAAACCGCAGCATGCGCTATCACACCAACAACCATCAGTTGCTCCATTCATCTTAAAACCACCAGTAACAAAGAAACCACAGCTCGCAGTCCAACAACCTAAAAAATAACAAGCGAAACAGTTAACAAATGCCCCGAAGCTATCTGCACTATGTTCAAATGCCTTAATGGGCGGCATCTCTCTATGATGAAAATAACAATCCTAGCGCGGTGCAGCACTTGATATAAAACAGGTT
Organism: Corbicula japonica; assembly: GCA_038501625.1. Taxonomy (NCBI): domain Eukaryota; kingdom Metazoa; phylum Mollusca; class Bivalvia; order Venerida; family Cyrenidae; genus Corbicula; species Corbicula japonica. Next base: position 187,754 of record JAZAYU010000030.1, on the reverse strand, counting down.
TTCACTGAAAATTAATGTGAAACGAGTGTTACGGCCACTTCATAATGTCCAGTTGAATGTACAGACCGAGATGAAACTGACCAAAGTCCATACGAACCAGAACAATCAGAATAAAACTCGATGCAAAATGTTTTTTTTTACAGATCACGTGCACTATGACAGCCACTGGAAAATGTTGTTTTACAGATCATGTGCACTATGACAACCATTGGAAAATGTTGCTTTACAGATCATGTTCACAATGACAGCCATTGGAAAATGTTGTTTAACAGATCATGTGCACTATGACAGCCATAGGAAAATGTTGTTTACAGATCATGTGCACTATGACAGCCATTGGAAAATGTTGTTTACAGATCATGTGCACTATGACAGCCATTGGAAAATGTTGTTTTACAGATCATGTGCGCTATGATAGCCATTGGACAATGTTGCTTTACAGATCATGTTCACAATGACAGCCATTGGAAAATGTTGTTTAACAGATCATGTGCACTATGACAGCCATTGGAAAAATGTTGTTTACAGATCATGTGCACTATGACAGCCATTGGAAAATGTTGTTTACAGATCATGTGCACTGTGACAGCCATAGGAAAATGTTGTTTTACAGATCATGTGCACTATGACAGCCATTGGAAAATGTTGTTTTACAGATCATGTGCACTATGACAGCCATTGGAAAATGTTGTTTTACAGATCATGTGCACTATGACAGCCATTGGAAAAATCATGTGACGTTTTAAAAAACTTCAAACAAAACAATTTTCAGACGTTTTTTTTGTCAATCTATGATATTTCCACAATGTACATTTCACTTTCTCATATGCTCACGGTCATAAAACTGACATTGGAAACCAATCTCAAATCTGAAGCATCACAGGCGACCGGCATTTCAGCCAATCAGATCCTAGAGATTTGAGACTGGTTTCCAATCTCAGTTTTAAAACCTTAAGCCACAATTTCATACGAGATAGTCGAATTAAAAAGTTTGTAAGAGAAAATAAAACCTGTTTCACTTTCAATGAATATTATGAGTATATAGATTAAATAGGAACTTTAAAAACCACCGAACACGACACATATCAAACTATTGCAGTTTTATTTATTACTAAATGAAACGAGTTATGTCGATTGCAAAAGTTGTTCGTTATAAGTTTTTCTTACATTGATTATTATACAAAGCCCATGATTGTCCTTTTAAACTCGGCTGCTGTTTAGTGCCCCGAGGAGTTCATAATATAGCGTTTTCTTAAATGTTGCCAGAAAAACAGTGACTGTACTGTTAATAACATTTCTTGCAAAATTTTCCAAAAAACTTAGATATATAACTTTAAGTGACAATTAAAAATTACGAGACCATGTATAATGATAAAGGGTTTCGTTAACTCTGTCTTAAATCAAAACTCGTGTTAATAAAATGAGCTTACCTAGCGCGCCAGCAGGCACAGGTGTTCCGTCTACAATTAAAAACCACATTTGAGAGTTACGAAATGTTTATATATACATGAACTTTCTTTACAACGTGTGTTAACAAACAGAAACTTTCCAAAAAGCTGTTTGTAAATAATAATCACATCCTTATTTTGGTAATTTACAAGGGTTGGTCCGTACCATTTAGTTAGTTCGATTTAAATTTAAACAAGTAGTTAAGTTACTACATTAAAAACAATTAAAGAAGGAAATAAACTTCAAATTGCTGCAAATAGAAGAAAATAAAGTGCAAAATATCTGAAATGAAATACCTACCGACAAGTTGTCCTACATCTGATGCTGAAAAATAGTATCAACAAATATAAATCGAAGTAGAGAAAGGTAGAGCATTTAGAGCGAAACTTCCCTCTAAACATGACTACATCACCTGTCGGTTTGCTCCTTATCAAAGAATGACCGCATAGAGGACCAACATTTAACTTTCTGATAGGTTACTACTAGATTGTCACGTTGACATACAAATTTTACAAATTAATGTAAATTGTAATTAAATTAGGGTATGTTATACATATAAATCTATTTATGTAGAGCACAGATAAAGAAATTACCGTATGTGAATTAATGGCACATCTGCTAAGGAAGATATATAAACCCTTACCGGAGACACAGGTCGGCGTAGACCAGGTCCCATCGGCTTCGCAAGTTATTGTAGAGCTAGTGACGTTGATATCGACAAAATACGTGCATGGGGTACACGTGTAGGGGACGGAGGTACCAACAATACCGTCGCCTTTATAGCATACGTCAACGTATGGACCGAAATAGGGAAGCGGTCCACAGCCTAATTAAAGAAGAAAGGTACATGTGTGCAAAGGTATAATTATATCGTCGTATTAAGTATGAAATTATATCGCCTATACCGGGAATCGAACCTGTACCGTACAGCGTCTAGCCATGTTAATGCAATTACGCTTCCAGCTGTCCTAGCCGGGATAACTCTCTCACCAAGAAGGTTGCGCTTTTTACCTTGATCTACGTAATGACATCGGGCATTTTGTTAAGAGAGTTAATTCTCTTCATTTTTTATGACAGTCCTGGAGTTTTGGCATACATGGTAACCGTGTATATAAAAGGAATTTATTTTAAACAACAACAACAACAACGACAAAATGGTTTAACATGATATTAAACAACAGTACGAGGGGTGTTAGGTAAATTTCCCGGACTGTTCTCATATAATCTCAACGGCTTCATTGATAGTAATGAAAATTTGCAGACATACTAAATAAAATGTTTATAATTTAAATATCAAACAAATAAGTGGTAAATTTGAATTTTCTTTGTGCTATTGTTGCTATAGCAACATAAGGGAAGCCTACCCGGGGCATTACATACGTATGTGCATTAAAACCGTCCGAAAACAGTAAATATTTGTATAATTTCTTCCAATTTTTGATATGTAATTAAACTGACGTTACTCTGTCCGTGACGTAAATTTTGAGCGAAATCATAGCGTATTGCGTGCGTGACGTCAAATTAAAATGACGTCATTGTTTACCAACGCACTTGCGTTATGGCGTCGAAAGAAGAAATTCTTTCTGTAATCAAGTTTCATGCCTTGTCGGGTGAAACACCAACAGATTCGTATAAAAAAAATAAAACGCGTGTACGGCGAGTCATCTGTCTGTCGGACATTAGTGTTTGAATGGCACAAACGCTATAGTGGTGGACGAATTAGCCTAAATGATGACGAGCGTACCGGACGTCCAGTCACCAAGAAGTCGTTAGCTGACAACGAGGGCGACTTGACCACCGCGGTAAACGCATTTCTTGCCAGTCTTACTTTAGCTGATTTCAGAGACATTTTTACCAAGTGGTGCGAACGGTGGCAGAAGTGCATTGAACATAACGGAGAGTTTTTTGAGAAAGAATGAGGCATCATATCACAAAGACGGTGCTTGTTGTGATTGACGGCGTTGAAATTGACGTCAACGTTTCGCCGCGATTGTCCCGCTGCGGCTGTACCTATGTTTATTTTTGTTTATGTTTTCTGTATTGTAGCAGATAAATGTACATTGTTATATATCATTTTAAAGAGTATGTAATGATCTTTCAGGAAAACATTAAATTGTTGAAATGTAGTTCGAATTGTCGTTTTAATACATCCAGTCCGGGAATTTACCTAACACCCCTCGTATTGACATGGCACTTCATTAACTTTCGTAAAGGTCATTGGATAAACTCTGGTATCTAACCAGTGAATACATCGATGTTTTTGTCCACTTCACACGTCAGTGAGCAGGGGGTAGGACGTGGCACTGCATCCAAAGATAGTTAGGGCATTCTTTTAAATAGTCCGGATTTATTTTGCGAGGTAAGTGCCTTCATACTATATTTAATTTTAAGTCACCTGTGCATTCTGCTACCAGATGCTTAAGGTACCCTCGACACTTTGTTTCAGGAAGGCAGGTTTTGTAACAAAAAAGATATTGAAGGTTTTATACAGTAAAGGTAATGTAAACACGCCTAAAATATGGTAATTTAGGCTGATCTTCAGACATCTGGGCACTTCCATATTGGGTTTTAGCATTTTATAAGTTTTAAACGTCAAAATGACATATTCTTTTTTCTTCTTGACTCTTGACTCGTCCACAATAAACAACCCCCACGCTCGAAAGAAAACAGGACATGCCATTTTCTGGATCCGAGGATTGGGACATTCCCTTTTTTGGCATTACCTGGATATCTTTCCTGAACTGGTTTCTCATAAAGCACCTGCTTATTCACAGATTTGATTAAAGAATATGATTTTTTATTGTTATGGATATGTTTACTGAATGTGTTTTCATAAAAAAAAAAAAAAAATTACAAAATTAGCATATGCGCATGGTTATAAATATGTTTTTTTTCTTCATAAAATAGAGATCTTTAGTGAGATATTTTATATACGTACTGTCATAACATTTGTTCTGTCCTTTTTTTCCGAGAACTCCATTTTTACCGGGCGGAGACAGACTTGACCATCAGGGCACTGAAAAACAAGGTTCCAGAAAATGATGATAATTTATGTATAAAAAAATTGATTAAATAGAAAAAAACTGCATTTGAAACTCAAGTCGGAAAAAACATGTTTCGATGTCAAATCGACTTGGTCATAGATGTTCTGTGCATGTGTCCGCCCCATCCCATCACAGCAACCCTCCCATATATATCAAGAAACAACTTATCAATTACGACCACTATCTTAATACATTGTAAAGGTCCCTAACTGGAATGTAAACAAACTGCTATGGCTCTTTTAAAACCATAATTGTGCAAACATTTGCAAGGTATTATGATAGTGTTCATGAATGATAAGTTGTTTCTTAATATATGCGAGTGTTGTTGTGATGTTGTTGTAATGGGATGGGGGGATGGTGAACACATGCGCCAAACACCTGTGACCTGATATCAATATACTGTGGTATCATTTAATTTCTCGCCTAAAGCATAAATTACTTTTTCGCGCGTGCAAAACTTAGGACACTAGTACGTGTATGTTATTCCCCTAAATGCGAAAGACGTGTTCAGATGACGGGGAGATTGACGAACGAACGTGGCAATCAGTCACCATTTCAGCCAATTAGATGCTTGAGATTTGAGACTGGTATCCATTCTCAGTTTTATAACCTTCAGGCATTATCAGGATTGTAAACAACTATACAGATTTTTCACCGCTCAAAATAAATTATAAAAAGATATTTTGATCAAAGGGCTTGCTAGATTTATATTACACAGAATGCAGCTGTCTCGCTTATTTCATGGACACGCCTCAAAATATCATACATTATCCATCGATTTATGTACCTATACCCTTTACTTATTGGGTGAAAATTGTAGCTCCAGATCAGCTAGTACAACCGTGCCGTCTAAACTTGATCTACACTGTTCGCTTTTAGATTCTTTTTATTTCTTACCAAGAAGCTACCAACGTTGATCGAGATCAGATGACACGGATCTGGATCTACATGTACACTGATCGCCCGTAGATATTGAGTAAATGGTCAAAATATTTTATTGGATTACCCTCATTGACAAAATATGCCGACTGAAGACATATACAAAAACTTACTGGTGGAAAATGCCTTCCGCAGTTTTGGCGCTCGACGGCAGTAAGAATCGCTACCGAAATAGACAGAATAGACAATCTCTGAAATTCAGATAATGTGTGTAAATGAAAGACAAATTATTCTGAGTTCGTTAAAAGAGATTTTGTTTTATAGTTTATAACATGTATGTGGTTGTGACTAACAGTAACTGTTTCTTAACTGAAACATACTCAGTGATCATCACAAGACGCTTAAAAGTTCCCTCGACCTTTATTTCAGGACCGCAGATCTTGTAGTAGAAAGTTATTGAAGGTATTGTAGTTTGGGCATATAAACACGCTTTCGTGGTTGAAAATATCTTTTGTTCAATGGACTTGCAGTATTCTTCAAATTATCGGAATATTTATTTCTTAATTCAGTACTTACGCAACATTGACTTATTTACATATATTAAAAGTGATTGGATATAATATCTACAACAAGGTCGGCTGCACCTCTAGAACAATTTAATTTTGTAAATGTTCATTAATAAATACGATATGGTATTTCAGCATTTTATGAAGTGAAAGTAGAATATTTTGTGCATTTGGCTAGTCACCATTTAACTTCCTCTCAAGATTAAAAAGGAGACATGTCATTATCTAGCATTCGGAGATTGAAACAAACCCTTTTTGGCATTATTTAGATAAATTTACTGAATTTTTCTTCCATTCAGTAAATGCATAGCTACAGATTTAAAACCTCTCACGCACGAAAAGAGCGGACATGTCATCAGCGAGCGTTCGAAGATCTGTTTCATATTGAATGTTAATTAATTAGATTACTTGTCAAAGAGTGAGTTTATTTTTTGGATAGATTTTTATAACAGACATATGCTTATTAAAGAGGAATGCGTAATGACTTTTTACTTTATAAAAAGAAATTCTACCATAGTGTCATTATGCGCCCCAAAGACATAGTTACTATTTAAGAGAGTTGTTAAATTATATCGAATTTGTCGAAAATGATGCAAATATCTGGATCGTTATTATATGAGTAACATAAACAATGCGGGTAAATAAACTCACTCCGTCATTATTATATGAGTAACATAAACAATCCGGGGAAATAAACTCACTCAGTCATTATTATATGAGTAACATAAACAATCCGGGTAAATAAACTCACTCCATCATTATTATATGAGTAACATAAACAATCCGGTTGAATAAACTCACTCCGTCATTATTATATGAGTAACATAAACAATCCGGGTGAATAAACTCACTCCGTCATTATTATATGAGTAACATAAACAATCCGTGTATATAAACTCACTCCGTCATTATTATATGAGTAACATAAACAATCCGGGTAAATAAACTCACTCCGTCATTTTTATATGAGTAACATAAACAATCCGGTCGAATAAACTTACTCTGTCATTTAGTCTAAGATTATGCATGCATCTTTTAGTAAGTTTATCACAATAATGCCAAAGATCACAGAATGAACAGGTAGTATTAAAATGAAGGTTGTATGAAGGTACTTACCTTTTACAATATATCTTTTAAATATCCGTAATATCCGTCTTTTTTTTATTCCAACTAAACAAAGTCCTATGAATTACCATCTCCAGTGCCACGTTCAACCCCCTCCCCTTTATACAGATGCACAATAAAGCCTGTTCATATTAAATACTTTTAAACACGAACGACTCTTCTACATTGAACTGTTTGATTGCTTGTCGTATACTTACAATGATAGCCGACTGAAACATGATCGCAACTTGTTTTTATTATTTATCTACAAAATAAAAAGGCGATTTATTTTATTATTTTCAATATTCATTTCGAAATCAATATACATGTTTTCTAATATTATGTTCTCTGTTCTATTATTCGAAAGGGTTAATGAGGATGAACAAAATAAAAATCAAGTTTATGAGCTACACAGTCAACTGTCTTTTCTATGCATGGATAAAAGATTACTCTAACATTCCAAGTGAACCACTCTCTTAAAGAAGATAGATATTCTTTATTTCCTCCATATGAAGAGCACGTATGTACAGACATTCTATCCAAACTGAATGAACATAAAGCCTAGTTCACACATTCCCGGTATACACCCCTGATGCGTCCCGGTTTGGAATTCGGGACCAATCTGGACCCCAACCTTAGCGACGCTCGCCATTTCAGCCAAACGGATCCTTGAGATTTGTGACTTGTTTCCATTCTCAGTTTTATAATCTTGGAACCTGATATATGGTGTAAAACCCACTACTTTAACTATTAAAATTGCAAGAACTGGTTTTATTATATTAAAAATAATTATTTATTAGATTTTGATATGTTGACGAAAATATAGAGACACCTTTATCAGATTAACAGACATTCAAACTCACGGGAAAAAATTGGTTTTCTTGTCTTAATCGTTGGTGCTAAACTATGGATTGAATCGATAGATTATTTTGCGTTACTAAGTATGTGGAATAAATTTGGCTTCCTTAAAAAAGCAACATATGCATATCAGGAATCGCCACACTCAAAAAACACAGCCTCCCCACGCAGCGAAAAAGAAGAGAGGAAGAGAGAGAGAGAGAGAGAGAGAGCGCATGTTTTATATATGTATGTCAATTCAAATAGGACGCCACAAACAATTAATAAACAAGAGAACCTTTGGGGATACCGCCTTGGAACGGTCAGTGGCAAAACAAATTGCCACTGGGGGTTTAAACCAGGTTCTAGGGTGCACCAACCTCACACTTGCCCCAACAGGTTCTCGTATCACAAAACAAGTACAAATTGTCTTGGTGAAATAACTCCAACCCACCCATCAGCTCAACAATGTTGCATGCAAAAGCATACAAACATATAAACATAAGAATTTAATAGCATTGCAAAGCCAAAGGGCGGGTACCAAATCTCAAATAAATATTATCCAATAAAAATGTGAGCGCCTGGATAAGGTCTTGACAGGTCCATGAAGTATAATTATCATAAGAACCATCTGTAAAGAATGCCCTATGTTCATTACAAGCAATAAATGTTTTATTTTCTCTAGCAAAAGTTTTTTCAATGAGACTGGTTAGCTTGTCTCTTATTAAATTATGAGGGAGAGAAGTATACAAGGTAGAAAAATCATATGTGGACAAACAGAACGCCTGAAAATTATTTGATTTAAGTTTCTTCAAAACGTCATTTGAATTTTTTATAGACCAAAATAAATTTTTCCCAGTAGTTTCAAAAACTTTTTCGCAATACCTAATTACATGTTCTTTTATAGCTGTAAGACAAGATGTTAAGAGCACGGATAACTTTGTTGTAGTACAAGAACTAGAGTTAGCGATAAATCTTGCTTTGTACGGTGTTTTGTGCATTTTAGGCAACCAATACATAGTAGGTACTTTGTCTTGTTTAGGCTCAACACTGATTCTAAATTTTGTAATTTGTAGAGTGTGTGCAGTAACAATATCACTCTCAGATGAAGATGTCAGTGTATAAGCATTAGTGCTATTAAGCTCTTCAGTTTGAATATTTATATAGTGTATACGTCACACTATAATAACATTATTTGAAGCCTTATCAGCAGGTGTTCAAACAAATTTGTTGTGAAAATCTTGAATACCTTTTTTCAAATGACGAAAGTTAAAACGAGGTCGAGGTGGTAGTAAAGCTATGTTTCTTTTATAGAAGGATATACGAGTGTCAATTATTTTGAATATTTGTTTTTTCCAGTTTGAAAGAGCATTAGGCTCAGCATGTTCTCGTTTACACCATTTATTGCAAAAAGAGTTTAAAGACTCTGCAATTTCCGCACGACAGGTATTAAAGTCGATGTCCGATGGAATTCTGTATTTTGGACCTTTTGAAATTAAATTGCGGATTCTAAAGTCTTTGATAACATTTAGATCCCCTGTAACGATATGACCGGCAGGTTGATAGCAAAATTTTGAATTAGAACAGTCTCAAGATAATGGTGTGTTTTCAACAATCTGTAAATCCGAGGTAATTTTGTTGTAATTGAAAATTGTGTTTCTAATAGGCTTGTTATATTTATAACAAACGATGGGTGTTTCAGCATTCTTGAAATAATTAGGTATAGCCGATTCAACATTTTTATCTTTAAATGTACTTGGAAGGTCAATAAAATCTATGCCTTTATTTAAAAATGAAATTTTAAGGAAATGTCTTTGGTGATCAGATTCCAAGTCAATATGTGGTCTTAGAACATGCCGAGTGTAACACTGATTAGGCTTGCAACCTAAAGTGTGTGAAGAACGAAGGTTCTCTCATGAAATATTTTCTATCATTTAATTATAGAATGACGTACAAGTGCAATAGAATTTCGTTGAACATACCTTAAAATTGTTCAATACCACAATAGACAATGTATTGTTACAGCTTAATACCACAATAGATGAAGTATTATAGCAATGACGATAAAAAGTATATCACTTACCTCCAAAGTCGTCTTCTCAACAGGAACGTTTGAGTTAAGGGGAGCCCGGTAATATATAGGACGTAATAATGCAATAAAAACTATTCATAACAGATGTTCATCGATACGATCGGGGCAAAATGTAGTTTCTTATATTATACATACTATTAATAGTATGTGTAATATTGTAAAAGTTCATTGTGTCTATATTAAGCTCTGTATTGATATTGGCCTTAAAAGTACAGATATCTGGTACATGCAGTTTTCTGTATGTGGCTGACGCAACTTTTTATTCGAAATTATAATTATTTCTTTGTGTGTAAAATAAAGTTCAGCTTGGCCCCTGTTTAGGCCCAGAAACTGTTATCCCTTACATTCATGTCACATGCATAGGCAGATCATACGGTGTTCCCTATGGACAAACTTATTTTTTTCTCTCCCTTTACCGCGATGCACGATGGTACGATGGTGAAAACACGAAAGCACGATGGTTCGATGCCAGAAACTATACTGCTGCTGATGCTACCGACAACTTTTATAAGGACATCTATGATGATCTTACGGTAGCGTCATCAGCAGTATAGTTGCTGGCAGTAGCAGTATCGATGGCTGTAGAGCTACTCGCACCATCCTCAAATTTCGCGCACATATTGTCTGACATGTATTTAAATGAATGTATAGAGTATGAATGTTTGTTATACCTTATCGCGCATTTAGCGGTATCTATAGCAACCAGTATATACACTTGAAGCACGCAATGTTTTCAAACTTAAGAACATAATATAAAAGCTGTAAAATACTCAAAAAGTTTACATTTTGGAGCCAATGTGTCTGATGTTAAGTCAACGTATGAACGACATTTCCTGTCTGTTTAAAGACGTTTTGTTGCACGGTTACCTCTCAGAAGCGTTTTATCGCTATGACTTCAGAAAAACGGTTGACGTCAACTGACGAGATTGAATTACGTTCCATCAGAAAGTGCCGCATTTGGATCAAGATATCCTGGTATTGCACCAAGACAATGCGCCCGCGCATCGCGCACATGACTGTCATGTGCGCGATGCGCGGGCGCATTGTCTTGGTGCAATACCGAGTTGGATATTGTATTGTTGGGCTTTGATCTTCTCCCGCACCCTCCATATAGTCTGGATATGGCCCGCATGGACTTCCGCCTGTTCCCGCAGCTGGAGAAGGAACTACAAGCCAATGGGTTCGACAACTCAGACGAATTGCGGAAATAGTCATGGGAGATCATATCTTTATTCCCCAATGATTAGTTCCGTGTGATATATGAACAGCGGGTTCACTTGCATAGAAAATGCATAGCTGCAAAAGGCAATTACATTGAGAAAGTTAATCGCGCGCTTCAGTTTGACGTTTAAAGTGCTAAAAGTTGACGTCGACGTGCTTCAAGTCCTACTTGGTACCATTCTCTGTAATATTTTATGTTTATGTATCGAAATGAAATTAGGCACACTGTCAGCAAAACGTCAAGGTATGCCACAGAATAATTTGATTTTTATTCATATCATTTATATTAAATAATTTTATTATATAAATGAATTCCGCGGATTTTTGGAAAAGCCCCGAGGCTCGTAAAAAATCTTTAACTTGACCGTTTTAAACAGGCCGAGTAGTTTTCTACTCTAATAGATGAAAAGGGAATTTCGGAGCCACCGAACACGACAAAAGTGACAATATTGAAGGCTCGGTTTGATTGAGCCGGTTCATGGGCGGTAATGGAAATTCATATTTCTGTTACGCCGCATATCCCCGGGTTGAGCGCAACTCAATATTTACTCCAGTAAACAATACCATTTTGATCTATTCCGAACGATGGTATGCAAATGGCGGTAAACATAGAACCTTTAGTAACTAAACAGAATGGCAGTAACAGCAGTAACAACCAGTAACCACAGAAGCAGCGGCAACAGCAGTACTTCCGCTGGCAGTAATGGCAGAAATACTGCAAGGTAGTAACAGCAGTAGTAGATTTGGCAGTAGCAGGAGTAACAACCAGTATCCACAGAACCAGCTGTAACAGCAGTACTACCGCTGGCAGTAAAGGCAGAAATACAGCACATTAGCAACAGCAGTAGTAGATTTGGCATTTGCAGCAGTATCAACCAGTAACCACAGTAGCAGCAGTAACTGCAGTACTACCTCTGACAGTAATGGCAGAAATACTGCAAGGTAGTAACAGAAGTAGTAGATTTGGCAGTAGCAGGAGTAACAATCAGTATCCACAGAACCGGCTGTAACAGCAGTACTACAGATGGCAGTCAAGGCAGACATACTACATAGTAGCAACAGCAGTATTTGATTCGGTAGTAGCAGCATTTACAATCGGTAAACACAGAAACAGCAGTGACAGCAATACAACTGCTTGCAATAAAGGCAGACATACTACATAGAAGCAACAGCAGTAGTAGATTTGGCATTTGCAACAGTATCAACCAGGAACCACAGTAGCAGCAGTAGTTGCAGTACTACCGCTGGCAGTTAAGGCAGAAATACTTCACAGTAAAAACAGCAGTATTATATTTAGCATAAGATGCAGTAACAGTTGTACTAATGCAGGCTCGGTTTGATTGAACCAGTTCATGGGCGGTTATGAAAATTCACATTTCTGCTGACGCCGCATAGCCCCGTTTTTGAGCGCAACTCAATAGTTACTTTAGTAAACAGTACAATTTTGATCCATTCCAAACGATGGTATGCATATTGCGGAGAACATGGAACCCTCAGGAACTAAACAAAATTGCAGTAGCAGTAACAAAACTCTAAAACCACGAAATGGCGTGCCTTTCAAAGTCTATGCATTATTTTCTGGACTTTAATGTTCAAGGTTTTGAACTGTTCGGTCCAAGCTTATCTATCCGGTATTGACTAACAGAAAGCAGTACAACAGTAGCAGGGATAACAGCATTATTACTGATGGCAGTAACAGCAGTAATAGCCAGTACAACAGAAGCAGCGGTAACAGCATTATTGCTGTTGGCAGTTACAGCATTAATACCCAGTACAACAGAAGCAGCGATAACAGCATTATTACTGATGGCAGTTACAGAAGTAATACCCAGTTCAACAGAAGCAGCGATAACAGCATTATTACTGATGGCAGTTACAGCAGTAATACCCAGTACAACAGAAGCAGCGAAAACATCATTATTACTGATGGCAGTAACAGCAGTAATACCCAGTACAACAGAAGCAGCGGTAACAGAATTATTACTGATGGCAGTAACAGCAGTTAAGTCAGTTCAACAGAAGCAGCGATAACAGCTTTTTAATGATGGCAGTAACAGCAGTAATAGCCAGTAACTACAGAAGCAGCGATAAAAGCATTATTACTGATGGCAGTAACAGCAGTTTAGCCAGTACAACTTTAGCAGCGATAACAGCATTATTACTGATGGAAGTTACAGCAGTAATGCCCAGTACAACAGAAGCAGCGGTAACAGCATTATTACTGATGGCAATAACAGCAGTAATTGCCAGTAAATACAGAAGTAGCGATAACAGCATTATTATTGATGACAGTAACAGCAGTTAAGCCAGTACAACAAAATCAGCGGTAACAGTATAATTACTGATGGCAGTAACAGCAGTAATAGCCAGTACAACAGAAGCGGCGATAACAGCATTATTACTGATGGCAGTTACAGCAGTAATAGACAGTTACAACAGTAGCATCGATAAAAGCTTTATTACTGCTAGCAGTAACAGCAGTAATAGCCAGTACAACAGTAGCAGCGATTACAGCATTACTACTGATGGCAGTAACAGCAGTTTTAGCCAGTTACAAAAGAGGCAGCGTAAACAGCATTATTACTGATGACAGTGCAAGCAGTAGTAGCCAGTTACAACAGTAGCAGCGATAAGAGCATTATTACTGATGGCAGTAACAGCAGTAATAGCCAGAAACAACCATAGCAGCGATAACAGCATTATTACTGATGGAAGTAACAGCAGTTATAGTCAGTACAACAAAAGCAGCGATAACAGCATAATAACTGATGATAAAAACAGCAGTTTAAGCCAGTTACAACAGAAAATGCGATAACAGCATTATTACTGATGGCAGTAACAACAGTTATAGACAGTACAACAGTAGCAGCGATAACAGCATTATTACTGATGGCAGTAACATCAGTTTTAGCCAGTTACAAAAGAAGAAGCGTTAACAGCATTATTACTGATAGCAGTGCCAGCAGTAATAGCCAGTACAACAGTAGCAGCGATTACAGCATTACGACTGATGGCAGGAACAGCAGTTATAGCCAGTGCAACAGTTGCAACGATAACAGCATTATAACTGATGGTAGTAACAGCAGTTATAGTCAGTACAACAGTAGCAGCGATAACAGGATTATTAATGATGGCAGTAACAGTACTTTTAGCCAGTAAGAGCAGAAGCAGCGATAACAGCATTATTACTGATGGCAGTAAAAACAGTTATAGTCAGTACAACAGTATAACAGCGAAAACAGCATAATTACTGATAGCAGTAACAGCAGTTTTAGCCAGTTACAACAGAAGAAGCGATAATAGCATTATTACTGATGGCAATAACAGCAGTTATAGTCAGTACAACAATAGCAGAGATAACAGCATTATTACTGATGGCAGTTACAGCAGTTTTAGCCAGTTACAACAGAAGCAGCGATAACAGCATTATTACTGATTGCAGTAAGAGCAGTAATAGCCAGTACAACAGTAGAAGCGATAACAGCATTATGACTGATGGCAGTAACAGCAGTAATAGCCAGTGCAACAGAAGCAGCGATAACAGCATTATGACTGATGGCAGTAACAGCACTAATAGCCAGTTACAACAGAAGCAGCGATAACAGCATTATCACTGATGCCAGTAACAGCAGTATAAGCCAGTACAACAGAAGGAGCGATAACAGGATTATTTCTGATGGCAGTTACAGCAGTAATAGCCAGTTACAACAGAAGCAGCGATAACAGCATTATGACTGATGGCAGTTACAGCAGTAATAGCCAGTACAACAGTAACAGCGAAAGCAGCATTATATCTGAAGATAGTAACAGCAGTAATATCCAGTACAACAGAAGCAGCGGTAACAGCATAATTACTTACTGCAGTTACAGAAATAATATCCAGTACAACAGAAGCAGCGATCACAGCATTATGACTGATGGCAGTAGCAGCACTAATAGCCTGTACAACAGAAGATACGATCACAGCATTATGACTGATTGCAGTAACAGCAGTAATAGCCAGTACAACAGTAGCAGTTTAACAGCAGTTATAGTCAGTAAAACTGTAGCAGCGATACAGCATTATTACTGATGGCAGTACAAGCAGTAATAACCAGTACAACAGTAGCAGTTTAACAGCAGTTATAGTCAATACAACTGTGGCAGCGATACAGCATTATTATTGATGGCAGTACCAGCAGTAATAGCCAGTACAACAGTAGGAGCGATAACAATATTATATCTGAAGGCAGTAACAGCGATCACATCATTATGAATGATGGCAGTAACAGCAGTAATAGCCAGTAAAATAGTAGCAGCGATTACAGCATTATGACTGATGGAAGTAATAGCCAGTACAACAGTAGCAGTTAACCAGCAGTTATAGTGAGTACAACTGTAGCAGCGATACAGCATTATTACTGATGGCAGTACCAGCAGTAATAGCCAGTACAACAGTAGCAGTTTAAAAGCTGTTATAGTGATGGCTGTAACAGCAGTAAAAGCCAGTACAACAGGAGCACTTTAACAGCAGTTATAGTCAGCACAACAGTAGCAGCGATACAGCATTATTACTACAGGCAGTAACAGCAGTAATAGCCAGTACAATAGTTGCAGCAATAACAGCAATATTGCTGTTAGCAGTAACAGCAGTTATAGCAAGTTAATTGAGTATTAGCGATAAAAAAGCATTATATCTGATGGTAGTAACAACAGTTATAGCCAGTAATATAGTAACAGCGATAACAGCATTATTACTGGTGGCAGTAACAGCAGTAATAGCCAGTACAATGGTGGCAGCGATAACAGCAATATTACTGATGGCAGTAACAGCAGTAATAGCCAGTACAATAGTAGCAGCGCTAACAGCATTATTACTGATGGCAGTAACAGCAGCAATAGCCAGTAACAACAGTAGCAGCGCTAATAGCATTAATACTGACGGCAGGAACAGCAGTAATAGCCTATGACAACAGTATCAACGATAACAGCATTATTGCTGATGGCAGTAACAGAAGTAATAGCCAGTAAAATAGTATCAGCGATAACAGCATTTTTACTGTTGGCTGTTACAGCAGTTATAGCCAGTAACAACAGTATGAACGATAAAACAGCATTATGTCTGATGGTAGCAACAGCAGTAATAGCCAGTACAATAGTAGCAGCGATAACTCCATTATTACTGATGGCAGCAACAGCAGTAATAACCAGTTACAACAGTAGCAGCGATAACAGCATTATTACTGACGGCAGAAACAGCAGTAGTTGCCAGTACAACTGAATCAGCGGTAACAGCATTATTACTGATGGCAGTAACAGCAGTAATAGCCAGTAACAACAGTATGAACGATAAAACAGCATTATGTCTGATGGTAGCAACAGCAGTAATAGCCAGTACAATAGTAGCAGCGATAACTGCATTATTACTGATGGCAGCAACAGCAGTAATAACCAGTTACAACAGTAGCAGCGATAACAGCATTATTACTGACGGCAGAAACAGCAGTAGTTGCCAGTACAACTGAATCAGCGGTAACAGCATTATTACTGATGGCAGTAACAGCAGTAATAGCCAGTTACAACAGGAGCAACGATAACAGGATTATTAATGATGGTAGTAACAGCAGTAATAACCAGTACAACAGTAGCAGCGCTAACAGCATTATTACTGATGGCAGAAACAGCAGTAATAGCCAGTAACAAAAGAAGCAGCAGTCACAGCAGTTCTACTTATCTGTTGGGTTATAGATGTCCTTATAAAAGTGTTCGGAAGAATCAATAGCAGTAAAGTTGCTGGGTGTAGAAGCCATATCGATGGTTGTAGAGCTACACGCACCATCCTTAAAGGTCTACAGTGTCACGTGACCTGCTATCGATTAAGCTGGATTTTGTTCAGATAGCTTTTAATGTTATATGTGATGTTAAAGTCAGTGTTTTTCGTACGATCGATAAAATACATTCTTATTATTCAAACTTATGTAACAGATGTTGTTCACACGGGCTTACTCCACAATTTAATTCAAAATGAGTATAATTCTATTATTCAAAATAATCTTCAGCTTGACCGTTTTAAACATAATAGATGAAAAGGGAATTTTGAAAGCCGTCGAACAGGAAACATTTGACAATATTGCATGCTCGGTGTGATGGAGGCAGTTAATGGGCGCTAATTGAAATGCATATTTCTGCCTGAGGCCGGTATGGAATATACCCAACGATATCATTGGTGAGTGAAACATCGCGGACACGGACGCTGACACGGACGCGGACGCGGACACGGATCACGCATCACGGAACCATGGAATACTAGCCCCGGGTTGAGCGCAATTCAATATTTTCTCCAGTAAACAGTATAATTTTTATCCATTCCAAACGATGGTATGCAAATGGCGGACCACATGGAACATTTCGGAACTAAACAGAATGGCAGTATCAGCAATAAAAACCAGTAACCACAGAAGCAGCAGCAACAGCAGTACGACTATCAGCATGGATGGCAGAAATACAGCACAGTAGTAACAGAAGTGGTAGATTTGGCAGTAGCAGCAGAAAAAAGCAGGAACTACTTAAGAAGCAGCAACAGCAGTACAACTGTTGGCAGTAATGGCAGAAATACAGCACAGTAGTAACAGCAGTAGTAGATTTGGTAGTAGAAGCAGAAACAATCAGGAACTACGTAAGCAGCAGCAACACCAGTACAACAGTTACTGTTGGCAGTAATGGCAAATTACAGCACAGTAGTGACAGCAGAAGTAGATTTGGCGGAAGTAGCAGAAACAACCAGGAACTACCTAAGAAGCAGCAACAGCAGTTCAACTGTTGGCAGAAATGGTAGAAATACTGCAGAGTAGTAACAGCAGTGGTAGATTTGGCAGTAGTAGCAGAAACAACCAGGAACTACTTAAGCAGCAGCAACAGCAGTACAACTGTTAGCAGTAATGATAGAAATACTGCACAGAAGTAACAGCAGTAATAGATTTGGCAGTAGCAGCAGAAATAACCATTAACCACAACAGCAGCAGTAACAATACTGCTTCTGGCAGGAAAGTCGGTAATACAGCACAAAAGAAACAGAATATCAGTAGTTGATTTGGCAGTAACAGCAGAAAAAACCAGTAACCACAGAAGCAGCAGCAACAGAAGTGCTAGTCCTGGCAGTAAAGGCAGAAATACTGCACAATAGTAACAGCAGTAGAAGATTTGGAAAGCAGCAGTAACAATCAGTTACAACAGAAGTAACAGCAATAGCAACAGTACTAATGGTAGTAATGGCAGAAATACTGCACAGTAGTTTCAGTAGTAGATTTAGCATGTAGTAGATTTGGCATGTAGTAGATTTGGCATGTAGTAGATTTCGCATGAGCAGCAGTAACAACCAGTAACCACAGCAGCAGCAGTAACAGCAGTACTACTTCTGGCAGTAAAGGCAGTAATACTGCGCAATAGTAACAGAAGAAGTTAATCTGGCAGTAACAGCAGTAACAACCAGTAACCACAGAAGCAGCAGTAACAGCACTACAGCAGTACTACTCCTGGCAGTAAAGGCAGAAAATACTGCACACTAGTAACAGCAGTAGTAGCTTTGGCATGAGCAGCAGTAACAACCAGAAACCACAGAAGAAGCAGTAACAGCAGTACTACTCCTGGCAGTAAAGGCAGAAAATACTGCACACTAGTATAAGCAGTAGTAGATTTGGCAGTAACAGCAGTAACAAGAAGTAACCACAGAAGCAGCAGTAGCAGCAGTACTACTTCTGGCAGTAAAGGCAGTAATACTGCACAATACAAACAAAAGTAGTAAATCTGGCAGTAACAGCAGTAACAACCATTAACCACAGAAGCAGCAGTAACAGCAATGCTTCTCCTGGCAGTAAAGGCAGAAAATACTGCACACTAGTATCAGCAGAAGTAGATTTGGCATGAGCGGCAGTAACAACCAGTAACCACAGTAACAGCAGTAACAGCAGTACTACTCCTTGCTGTATAGGCAGAAAATACTGCACACTAGTAACAGCAGTAGTCGATTTGGCATCAGCAGCAGTAACAACCAGTAACCGCAGCAGCAGCAGTAACAGCAGTAGTACGCCTGGCAGTAAAGGCAGAAATACTGCACACTAGTAACAGCAGTAGTAGATTTGGTATGAGCAGCAGTAACAACCAGTAACCACAGCAGCAGCAGTAATAACAGTACTACTCCTGGCAGTAAAGGCAGAAATACTGCACAATAGTAGCAGCAGTAGTCGATTTGGCATGAGCAGCAGTAACAACCAGTAACCACAGATGCAGAAGTAACAGCAGTTCTACTCCTGGCAGTAAAGGTAGTAAAACTGCACAATAGTAACAGCAGAAGTAGACTTGGCATGAGCAACAGAAACAACCAGTAACCACAGCAGCAACAGTAACAGCAGTACTACTCCTGGCAGTAAAGGCAAAAAATACTGCACACTAGTAACAGCAGTAGTAGATTTGGCATGAGCAGCAGAAACAAACAGTAATTATTGCAGCAGCAACAACAGCAGTACTACTTCTGGCAGTAAAGACAGTAATACTGCACAATAGTAACAGAAGTAGTTAATCTGGCAGTAACAGCAGTAACAACCAGTACCCACAGAAGCAGCGGTAACAACAGTACTACTCCTTGCAGTAAAGGCAGAAAATACTGCACAATAGGAACAGCAGTAGTCGATTTGGCAGTAGCAACAGTAACAACCAGTAACCACAGAAGAAGCAGTAACAGCAGTACTACTCCTGGCAGTAAAGGCAGAAAATACTGCACACTAGTATCAGCAGTAGTAGATTTGGCATGAGCAGCAATAACAACCAGTAACCACAGCAGCAGCAGTAACAGCAGTGATATTCCTGGCAGTAAAGGCAGAAAATACTGCACAATAGTAACAGCAGTAGTAGATTTGGCATGAGCAGCAGTAGCAACCAATAACAACAGCAGCAGCAGTAACAGCAGTACTACTCCTGGCAGTAAAGGCAGAAATACTGCACACTAGTTACAGCAGTAGTAGATTTGGCACGAGCAGCAGTAACAACCAGTAACCACAGCAGCAGCAGCAGTAACAGCAGTACTACTCCTGAAAGTAAAGGCAGTATTGCAGCACAGGAGTAACAGCAGAAGTAAATTCGGCAGTAGCAGCAGCAACAACCAGTAACCACAGCAGCAATAGCAACAGCAGTACTACTTCTGGCAGTAAAGGCAGTAATACTGCACAATATTCACAGAAATAGTAAATCTGGCAGTAACAGCAGTAACAACCAGTAACCACAGCAGCAGCAGTAACAGCAGTACTACTCCTGGCAGTAAAGGCAGAAATACTGCACAATAGTAACAGCAGTAGTCGATTTGGCATGAGCAGCAGTAACAACCAGTAACCACAGATGCAGCAGTAACAGCAGTTCTACTCCTGGCAGTAAAGGTAGTAAAACTGCACAATAGTAACAGCAGTAGTAGATTCGGCATGAGCAACAGAAACAACCAGTAACCACAGCAGCAGCAGTAACAGCAGTACTACTCCTGGCAGTAAAGGCAGAAAATACTGCACACTAGTAACCGCAGTAGTAGATTTGGCATGAGCAGCAGGAACAACCAGTAATTACCGCAGCAGCAACAACAGCAGTACTAATTCTGGCAGTAAAGGCAGTAATACTGCACAATAGTAACAGAAGTAGTTAATCTGGCAGTAACAGCAGTAACAACCAGTACCCACAGAAGCAGCAGTAACAACAGTACTACTCCTTGCAGTAAAGGCATAAAATACTGCACAATAAGAACAGCAGTAGTCGATTTGGCAGTAGCAACAGTAACAACCAATAACCACAGAAGAAGCAGTAACAGCAGTACTACTCCTGGCAGTAAAGGCAGAAAATACTGCATACTAGTAACAGGAGTAGTAGATTTGGCATGAGCAGCAATAACAACCAGTAACAACAGCAGCAGCAGTAACAGCAGTGATATTCCTGGCAGTAAAGGCAGAAAATACTGCACAATAGTAACAGCAGTAGTAGATTTGGCATGAGCAGCAGTAGCAACCAGTAACAACAGCAGCAGCAGTAACAGCAGTACTACTCCTGGCAGTAAAGGCAGAAATACTGCACACTAGTAACAGCAGTAGTAGATTTGGCATGAGCAGCAGTAACAACCAGTAACCACAGCAGCAGCAGCAGTAACAGCAGTACTACTCCTGAAAGTAAAGGCAGTATTGCAGCACAGGAGTAACAGCAGAAGTAAATTCGGCAGTAGCAGCAGCAACAACCAGTTACCACAGCAGCAATAGCAACAGCAGTACTACTTCTGGCAGTAAAGGCAGTAATACTGCACAATATTCACAGAAATAGTAAATCTGGCAGTAACAGCAGTAGCAACCAGTAACCACAGCAGCAATAGCAACAGCAGTACTACTTCTGGCAGTAAAGGCAGTAATACTGCACAATATTCACAGAAATAGTAAATCTGGCAGTAACAGCAGTAACAACCAGTAACCACAGCAGCAGCAGTAACAGCAGTACTACTCCTGGCAGTCAAGGCAGAAATACTGCACAATAGTAACAGCAGTAGTCGATTTGGCATGAGCAGCAGTAAAAACCAGTAACCACAGATGCAGCAGTAACAGCAGTTCTACTCCTGGCAGTAAAGGTAGTAAAACTGCACAATAGTAACAGCAGTAGTAGATTTGGCATGAGCAACAGAAACAACCAGTAACCACAGCAGCAGCAGTAACAGCAGTACTTCTCCTGGCAGTAAAGGCAGAAAATACTGCACACTAGTAACAGCAGTAGTAGATTTGGCATGAGCAGCAGGAACAACCAGTAATTACCGCAGCAGCAACAACAGCAGTACTACTTCTGGCAGTAAAGGCAGTAATACTGCACAATAGTAACAGAAGTAGTTAATCTGGCAGTAACAGCAGTAACAACCAGTACCCACAGAAGCAGCAGTAACAACAGTACTACTCCTTGCAGTAAAGGCATAAAATACTGCACAATAAGAACAGCAGTAGTCGATTTGGCAGTAGCAACAGTAACAACCAATAACCACAGAAGAAGCAGTAACAGCAGTACTACTCCTGGCAGTAAAGGCAGAAAATACTGCATACTAGTAACAGGAGTAGTAGATTTGGCATGAGCAGCAATAACAACCAGTAACCACAGCAGCAGCAGTAACAGCAGCACTATTCCTGGCAGTAAAGGCAGAAAATACTGCACAATAGTAACAGCAGTAGTAGATTTGGCATGAGCAGCAGTAACAACCAGTAACCACAGAAGCAGCCGTAACAGCAGTACTACTCCTGGAAGTAAAGGCAGTATTGCAAGACAGGAGTAACAGCAGTAGTAGATTCGGCAGTAGCAGGAGTAACAACCAGTAACCACAGCAGCAGCAGCAACAGCAGTACTACTTCTGGCAGTAAAGGCAGTAATACTGCACAATAGTAACAGAAGTAGTAGATTTGGCATGAGCAGCTGTAACAACCAGTATCCACAGAAGCAGCAGTAACAGCAGTACTACTCCTGGCAGTTAAGGCAGAAATACTGCACAATAGTAACAGCAGTAGTCGATTTGGCAGTAGCAGCAATTACAACTAGTAACCACAGAAGCAGCAGTAACAGCAGTTCTACTCCTGGCTGTAAAGTCAGTAATACTGCACAAAAGTAACAGAAGTTGTAAATCTGGCAGTAACAGCAGTAACAACCAGTAACCTCAGCAGCAGCAGCAACATCAGTACTAGTCCTGGCAGTAAAGGCAGAAATACTGCACAGTAGTAACAGAAGTAGTAGATTTGGCAGTAGCAGCAGTAACAACCTGTAACCACAGAAGCAGCAGAACAGCAGTACTTCTTCTGTCAGTAAAGGCAGAAATACTGCACAGTAAAAACAGCAGAAGTAGGTTTCGTAGAGGCTGCAGTAACAAAGGGTAACCACAGAACCAGCATAAACTGCAGTACTAAAGCTAGCAGTTATGGCAAAAAAACTGCACAGTTGTTAAGGAAATAGAAGATTTGGTAGCAGCAGCAGTAACAACCAGTAACGACAAAATCAGCATCTAAAGGCAGAAATACTGCTTAGTAGAAACATCAGTAGTAGATGTTTAGCAACAACAGTGTAAGCAAGGAAGCAGCAGTAACAGCAGTACTACTCCTGTTAGTCAAGGAAGAAATACTACACAGAAGTTAGTTGTAGATTTGGCAGTAGCAGTAGCAACAACAAGTAACCAAAGAAGAAGCAGCAACAGCAGTACTATTGCTGGCAGAAATACTGCACAGTCGTAACAGCAGTAGTAAATTTTTCAGTAGCAGCAGTAACAAACAGTTAACACAGAACCAGCAGTAACAGCCTAGTAGATTTGGCAGCTGCATAAAGAAACATCCAGTAAACTCACAGCAGCAGTAACACTTATAATGCTGTTAGCAGTGAAGTCAAGAATATTTCACAGTGGCAACAGCAGTAGTAGATGTGGCAGTAGCAGTAACCAGAAAACCAACAGTAACAGCATAACTATTGCTGGTTGTGAAGGCAGAAGTAATGCTCAGTAGTAAAGCAGTAGTAAAATTTTCAGTGTCAGCAGTAAAAGCTAGCAACCACGTTATCAGCAGTTATAGAAGTACAACTGCTGGCATTTAAGAGGGAAGTACCGCACAGAAGACACATCAGTAGTAGATTTATCAGTAGCAGCATTAACATGAGGGAAGTACCGCACAGAAGACACATCAGTAGTAGATTTATCAGTAGCAGCATTAACATGAGGGAAGTACCGCACAGAAGACACATCAGTAGTAGATTTATCAGTAGCAGCATTAACTTCCAGAAGACAGATAAGTAGATTTGGTGGCAACAAAAAAACATACCGTAAACTCAGAAGCAGCAGTAACAGCAGCACTACTGCTGGCAGTAAAGACACAAATACTTTTCTCTAGTTACAACATAAGTATATTTTGCAGAAGCAGCAGTAACAACCATCAACAACAGATGCAGCAGTAACAGTATTACTACTGCTGGCAGTAACGGCAGAAAAATGCACAAGAGTAACATTAGTAGTAGATTTGGAAGTAGCAGTACTAACAACCTCATTAAAATCATATAATTTAGACAGTACAATAATCTCTACAGGTGTTGTTAGGAGGATTAAATATCATGTATACACAACGACCTAAAGCAGCAGTGAAAACGTCAGTAACAGAGCTGTGTCAATGATGGTACCATCAACATTGTTACTGGTTAGCAGAAACATAATGTAAAGTTACAAGTTATAAATCCACTTATCCTATTTGGACCAGGAAAACACTTATCTTGTTAGAACTATTCATAATTGTTTGTTGAGTCGCGTGGAAAGAACATAATTATGTGACTAAAATTTGAATAGAAACAATATATTATATCTGTGGGATGGAAAACGACTTACGTTTCTGATCAATGATAATCTATTTTAGTCAAAAGTAATTTCGTTACCAAACCGTTCTTTCTATTTTCGTATAAAATATATTCGTTTTATTCAAATTTATGTCACTGGTGTTCTATAGACGCGTCTGGCCCAACAAATGCATTCAAAACAAGAATATTACATTGTACTATTATTTAAAATAATCTTCAGCTTGACCGTAGGCCGAGTAGTTTTCTACTCTAGCACCATTGTAAAGCCACATGCCTGGTCAGATCATCTTTGAGGTAATTGAACAGATCTGAAGATTTTGCAATTTCTCTTGATTTAAATATTTCACATTCCAGAATTTATTTGGTGTTTATATAGATCAATGATGTCTTAATTCGAACTTAAATATTGATAAACATGCTGAACAAATTTTTTGGGAAGAATGATATTATCTTCTTTCCTTACAGCAGACTAGAATATATCTTTTACAATTTTTGTAAACTACCTGTCTGATTCATCGATGGATATGTTTTTACACTGCATTTATGATCTTTCCCTGAAAAATTAGTTTCCCATTAACTTTAAAATTTAAGAGACCGAAATTGTAAATTACTTAAATTGTAAAAAAATTAACGTATTTGATATTACTTGTTTCGTTGCATTTTAGTCACTTTACAAGTTACCATCCTATTTTCCCTTCATATTATCATGTTCGATTGTTTGTTTGTCTTGTTTGTTTAGTATTTATTGTTGCTTTTCTGTATGTGTGATTTGTGAATTTCAGTTGGTTTGTATCTTGACTTGAAACCTAAGTATTGTTTTAATATAAACTGAATTATGTTATATCCCCATGATGAACATGTAAAGTACCTGTGAGAAATAAAAGATATGTTCTTTTCTGTACGTGGTAACAACTGGTGTTTTCCAACCTTATTTGAATAATTTCAAGTATATGACTGAAGTTTCCATATCTAGAAACAATTGAGCAACCGATGTTTCATTATAGATATTTCATCTACGCAGGGAACGAATATCTCAGTTGTCTGTCCCGTTTGTCTCGCCTGTCCTAGCAAAACAACTTAACATTTTTTACAATCATGAACAAACAAAACAGAACATATAATTTATATTCATCAAGATGTACATCGTGGACAGAACAGCGGTTGAGCTGTACCAATACTGCACTCTAGTTTAAACCTTTTTTTAGCACTAACATTTTTAAAACGTCTTTTCTCATTAAAAAATATAGCCAAAATGGAATTTGATTTTTTATAGAGAACATGGTATTTGATAGTAATTCGGTGTGGATTGACCGATTACGGTTCCAGTCTATCAAAAAAAAGATATGTGTTTGCAAAGTGAAGACCCTACAAAAAGGAAATTTATTACAGAGGTTTCATCTTAAACAGATGTTTGAGAAAAACGGGGTCCGTCACGTGACCAAAGGCCCGGTGATAGTATGTGGCAACAAATACTTGTTCAATAGAAAAAATACTAAAAACATGTTCGATTTTCTAAAGAATATTCTTAATTAAGTTTGAGTTAATTAGTGTAATATTTATTGATTAAAGATGGAGAATGGATAGTATACATTGACATAACTGCAGTACTAAAGCTGGCAGTAGAACTATATTCCTATATTCTTTGTGAAGCATGTGAGATGTCACAACAACACTTTTCGGTTATATTTTTATCGTTCATATTCTTACTAACATGTGCTCAAGTGCTATGAAATAGAACAACATCAGTATATAAAAAACGATGCATTCACTATAGTTATTAAGTAAAGGGAAGTAATACATTTAACTTACTGTTCATTGTTGTATGTGAGTAGTGTTAACTTTACCAGCATATAATACAACATGCATAAGTAAAATTGTCAAAATACGACGAGTGTTGATGACGGCTGCAATAATTTCATCTTGAAGTGAACAAGAGAGAAGTTAGTTTTTTCAAGCAGTATAAAACAGACCACCAACAATGGGTTTTCAATACGTTCTCATAGGTACGACTAAAACATGTGTATTAGATGTATCACGTGTAACTTAATTTGGCGGCCGTAAACGTCTCCCCGTAAATATAGTCAGTACTTTAATTAGTAAATAAACCCCATCGATGTCATGCAGCTTATGCTTACGGTTATAAGGGTATCCGATTAACCTTTTTCGGTGGATGTCATTGCTCGCTCAATAGGTAGTGTTGACGGAATTGCATGGCTTGGCGTTGTCGCCGTACGGTACTGGTTCGCTCCCAAGTAGGGGCAGTATCATTTTAAAAATTGTCCGGTAAAACAGAAGCAATTCGTTCAGGTTTTGACATGTTCATTGAATATAATTATCTTAGAAAATCTCTGCAATATGTTCATTTCAATCAATAAAATTGTTAATTATGTATTCGTATTCTCGCAAAAATGTTGCTTTTTGCCAATCGGACTGGGTAGCTGTGCTGAAGGTTATAACACTGAGATTGGAAACCAGTCGCCATTTCAGCCAATCAGATGCTTGAGTTTTGAGACTGGTTTTCATTCTCAGATTTATAACCTTGGGACCTGGTTTCTTATTAAGTTAAGAAGTAGTACAATGCACAAAAGTTTTCTCAAATATGTGAGTTTGTCCCTTTTAAAGTCATGAAGAAGTTGAATGCAGAACAGTTTATCAATGACTGGTTTCTTAATTGTCAATCTTTTCCGATTTTTTATCAGAGTAAGTTAGCTGTTTGAAATATATAAAAGACATATGCACACACTTACTCAAGCATAGAAGACTCTGGTTTATGTATATACATGTTGCACGTGTGAGGGTTGGCCTGTAAAAAAATCCTGATTTTTTTCTTGTTTCATTCTATGTAAATATATTTATTATTTATTAGTAGAGTTTTATGAATAAGTTGTATACACCGCTTTGATCTTATTTAACATGGAAAATTAGGAAGAACAGCGATTTGTTATAAAGCTTTTTCTTATACACTTGTTAAAAGTTCTAAGTGCACACTTTTCAAATTTGAATATCTCAAAGTAAAATTATCCTAATTAAAAGAAAGTTTGACATTATGTTAAATATGATAAATCAGTTATAATTATTTGAAAACCGTGCTTATGTTTTACGCATTAAGTCATCCACTTCGGTTTTTTACAATCGATTTTGTTGTCCACATGTTAACCGTCATCTGACAATCTAAAAAAAAGTTTAAAAAACACAACAGCACTTTATAGCAATGAAACGTTTGACGACTAATGATCTCGAAAGAGGCGTCAAAATGCTCTTTTCTGACTCAACTTTAAATTTGTTATTTAAAAATACTGATTTTATTCGAAAATGCAAAAGAAACATTTCTTTTTTGCATATGTTATCATTATAAGAAAAAATATGAATGATATTATTTTCTAGATTGATAACGTTGCTTACGTTGAAAGTTGACGTTACTCTCTAACGTCATTAAATATTTACGTAAAAGAACGCAAACAGGAAAATATTATTTTTATATTTGTTTGATAAGTGCATACTTATCAATTATCTAAAACTAAAATTAATATAAGTTAACCAAACTTCAAAATCGATTTATTAAAAAATAACTTTAATTTGGTCAAAAATATTAAAAAGCGTGTCCAAATTACTGGTCTGTTTTATCAAAATGAATACATGTTTTACATCTTCACAATGTATTACAGAGTATCGCATCATCCTAATTTGCTAAGCCATTCAGAAACGGTTTGCACCAAACAGTGCGAGACAAAAATGGAATTTTCTCCTTCAAATCCACGTGAACACGTTATGGATTAAATAGAGAAGTATGTGTTGGCTCAACGTAGCCAGACCATTACGAAGTTATTTCAGTGCAATAGAATTGCAAACCACAATATTTCCTTTAGACTTCATCAAATTTTAATGATACAAAGGTGAGAAAATAATCACAACTGATAGGGATGAAATGATTTTTTACTTGAATTTCTGTATACCAGTGAGCTCAAAATGTTATTATTTTTCAATCGCATTAAGCAGTTTCAAATTTGTTTGCGAGCTTTATTAGGAAATTGATATTCTGTCATTGCAAATAAAGTATTTTGAAAAATTCAATCAAATAGTTGGAAAAATCGATATTTATCAAGAGTGCACTTAGAACTTTTGACAAGTGTGGTATCGGCAATATTATTACAGCCGGGTAGATCAGTAAATCCATAGTACAGCAGGTATCGGCAATATTGTTACAGCCGGGTAGATCAGTAAATCCATAGTGCAGCAGGTATCGGCAATATTGTTACAGCCGGGTAGATCATAAATCCATAGTACAGCAGGTATCGGCAATATTGTTACAGCCGGGTAGATCAGTAAATCCATAGTGCAGCAGGTAAAGGCAATATTGTTACAGCCGGGTAGATCAGTGAATCCATAGTACAGCAGGTATCGTCAATATTGTAACAGCCGGGTAGATCGTTAATACATAGCACAGCAGGTATCGTCAATATTGTTACAGCCGGGTAGATCAGTGAATCTATAGTACAGCAGGTATCGGCAATATTGTTACAGCCGGGTAGATCAGTGAATCCATAGTACAGCAGGTATCGGCAAAATTGTTACAGCCGGGTAGATCAGTGAATCGATAGTACAGCAGGTATCGGCAATATTGTTACAGCCGGGTAGATCCCTGAATCCATAGTACAGCAGGTATCGTCAATATTGTCACAGCCGGGTAGATCAGTGAATCAATAGTACAGCAGGTATCGGCAATATTGTTACAGCCGGGTAGATCAGTGAATCCATAGTACAGCAGGTATCGGCAATATTGTTACAGCCGGGTAGATCATAAATCCATAGTATAGCAGGTATCGTCAATATTGTTACAGCCGGGTAGATCAGTGAATCCATAGTACAGCAGGTATCGGCAATATTGTTGCAGCCGGGTAGATGAGTAAATCCATAGTACAGCAGGTCTCGGCAATATTGTTACAGCCGGGTAGATAAGTGAATCCATAGTACAGCAGGTATCGGCAATATTGTTACAGCCGGGTAGATCAGTGAATCCATTGTACTGCAGGTATCGGCAATATTGTTACAGCCGGGTAGATGAGTAAATCCATAGTACAGCAGGTATCGTCAATATTGTTACAGACGGGTAGATGAGTAAATCCATAGTACAGCAGGTATCGGCAAAGTTGTTACAGCCGGGTAGATCAGTGAATCCATAGTACAGCAGGTATCGGCAAAATTGTTACAGCCGGGCAGATCAGTAAATCCATAGTACAGCAGGTATCGGCAATATTGTTACAGCCGGGTAGATGAGTAAATCCATAGTACAGCAGGTCTCGGCAATATTGTTACAGCCGGGTAGATCAGTGAATCCATAGTACAGCAGGTATCGGCAATATTGTTACAGCCGGGTAGATCAGTGAATCCATAGTAAAGCAGGTATCGGCAATATTGTTACAGCCGGGTAGATCAGTGAATCCATAGTACAGCAGGTATCGTCAATATTGTAACAGCCGGGTAGATCGTTAATACATAGCACAGCAGGTATCGTCAATATTGTTACAGCCGGGTAGATCAGTGAATCTATAGTACAGCAGGTATCGGCAATATTGTTACAGCCGGGTAGATCAGTGAATCTATAGTACAGCAGGTATCGGCAATATTGTTACAACCGGGTAGATCCCTGAATCCATAGTACAGCAGGTCTCGGCAATATTGTCACAGCCGGGTAGATCAGTGAATCTATAGTACAGCAGGTATCGGCAATATTGTTACAGCCGGGTAGATCAGTGAATCCATAGTACAGCAGGTATCGGCAAAATTGTTACAGCCGGGTAGATCAGTGAATCCATAGTATAGCAGGTATCGTCAATATTGTTACAGCCGGGTAGATCAGTGAATCCATAGTACAGCAGGTATCGGCAATATTGTTACAGCCGGGTAGATGAGTAAATCCATAGTACAGCAGGTCTCGGCAATATTGTTACAGCCGGGTAGATCAGTGAATCCATAATACGGCAGGTATCGGCAATATTGTTACAGCCGGGTAGATCAGTGAATCCATTGTACAGCAGGTATCGGCAATATTGTTACAGCCGGGTAGATGAGTAAATCCATAGTACAGCAGGTATCGGCAATATTGTTACAGCCGGGTAGATGAGTAAATCCATAGTACAGCAGGTATCGGCAAAGTTGTTACAGCCGGGTAGATCAGTGAATCCATAGTACAGCAGGTATCGGCAAAATTGTTACAGCCGGGCAGATCAGTAAATCCATAGTACAGCAGGTATCGGCAATATTGTTACAGCCGGGTAGATGAGTAAATCCATAGTACAGCAGGTATCGGCAATATTGTTACAGCCGGGTAGATGAGTTAATTCATAGTACAGCAGGTATCGGCAAAATTGTTACAGCCGGGTAGATCAGTGAATCCATAGTAAAGCAGGTATCGGCAATATTGTTACAGCCGGGTAGATCAGTGAATCCATGGTACAGCAGGTATCGGCAATATTGTAACAGCCGGGTAGATCACTAAATCCATAGTACAGCAGGTATCGTCAATATTGTTACAGCCGGGTAGATCAGTAAATCCATAGTACAGCAGGTATCGTCAATATTGTTACAGCCGGGTAGATCAGTAAATCCATAGTATAGCAGGTATCGGCAATATTGTTACAGCCGGGTAGATCGGTAAATCCATAGTACAGCAGGTATCGTCAATATTGTTACAGCCGGGTAGATCAGTAAATCCATAGTACAGCAGGTATCGGCATATTGTTACAGCCGGGTAGATGAGTGGATCCATAGTACAGCAGGTATCGGCAATATTGTTACAGCCGGGTAGATCAGTCAATCCATAGTACAGCAGGTATCGTCAATATTGTTACAACTGGGTAGATCAGTAAATCCATAGTACAGCAGGTATCGGCATATTGTTACAGCCGGGTAGATCAGTGAATCCATAGTACAGCAGGTATCGGCAATATTGTAACAGCCGGGTAGATCAGTAAATCCATAGTATAGCAGGTATCGTCAATATTGTTACAGCCGGGTAGATCAGTGAATCCATAGTACAGCAGGTATCGGCAAAATTGTTACAGCCGGGTAGATCAGTAAATCCATAGTACAGCAGGTATCGGCAATATTGTTACAGCCGGGTAGATCAGTGAATCCATAGTACAGCAGGTATCGGCAATATTGTTACAGCCGGGTAGATGAGTAAATCCATAGTACAGCAGGTATCGGCAAAGTTGTTACAGCCGGGTAGATCAGTGAATCCATAGTACAGCAGGTATCGGCAATATTGTTACAGCCGGGTAGATCAGTCAATGCATAGTACAGCAGGTATCGTCAATATTGTTACAGCCGGGTTGATCAGTAAATCCATAGTACAGCAGGTATCGTCAATATTGTTACAGCCGGGTAGATCAGTGAATCCATAGTACAGCAGGTATCGTCAATATTGTTACAGCCGGGTAGATCAGTGAATCCATAGTACAGCAGGTATCGTCAATATTGTTACAGTCGGGTAGGTCAGTGAATCCATAGTACAGCAGGTATCGGCAATATTGTTACAGCCGGGTAGATCAGTGAATCCATATCTCACACTGTGGTTTTCTGATTCCGTACTTTTACCGTTGTCTGTGTTATATGCGATGCCATAACTATGTCATTTTACGAGTGTACATTGTGTTATCTGATCGTAATTTTCCGGTACACATACCGAACTTAAAATGATTTCCTACAATCCCACTGAACTCAGATCCAACTGATGAAGGTTAAAAAGTACCGTATATGTGTAATGTGTACTGAGCGTATACGCTCGTAAAATATTTACTTTAAATATCAGAATAAAAATGTTGCAAGAACAATTTCAGCTTGACTAAGCTGGTTGTGATGAAAACTATGGCAATAAACACCACTTTATGGTCATCAAATACAGAAGCTGTGCATGCATTATCACATGGTTATTTAGACCCTCACACTCTTACAATAAAGTTGGACATTAAACTGTAGTGAGAACACAATCTGTAGTTCTTATCATTATCTCCACTTCATAGAGACATATTTACATAACATAGTCAAACTGGATCTACTCTGTACGCACATGCGATACAACCCGTATGTATATATAGCGGTGGTTAACTAAGAACTGTATCCACTGCCGGGTTTGGAAGACGCAAATCTCCACACGTTACCTTCTTAAAAATGTCCCAGTCAAATCACTTGCCATTGCCACACCGCCGTTAGCTGGACGATCACACGATGGAAGGTGCGTATTTACACTGTGTTATCGTGCACCGCTCGAGATTTTGCATCATTCTGGATAAGGAGACAGAGGCCGGGTGCGGAAGGGGGTTGCGGGCAATGAGGCTGAGCAGGGTAAATGAGTCATTCATGTATATATACATCTTTTAAAGGTCGTACCATGAAGTATATGCCATCACTGAGTATAAAGATATAACTAGGGCCCATATGTCATTACGCTGAAAATTCATTGTGTATTATTCCACGAAAGCCATAAAATTTTAGGTATTACACTGCGTTACGATATTTACCAAAGAAAACGCCAAATAGGCATTTAAACAACCCGGGCGGCAATATGTTGTCCCCAGACCCATTCGAAGCCACGATGGCCGTTCCTTCTCCCCTGATCAATATGTGAAAAAATCTAACACAGTTATACCAGTATACCAATGTATTATTTAATTAAGCCTCAATTCTTAAGATTCGGTGGATGGATACGGAAAAGTTCATCATAAGAAAGTCTTCATCAGTTGTCATTTCACACTGAGTAAAGGGAGAGAAATGGACCTAATCATTCGTCATAATTATTCACTTTGGTTACCTGCTCATTGTGAAGCGGCAATTTTGTCGCTCTCGCAACATAGTGTATTGACAAGTTGTAACTTGAAAACATGCCGAATGCGGAGTTGTAAGATGTTCACGTGACCGCAGTGGACGTTTCATTCGTCGATCATGTTAATGATTCAAGTTTTAAAATCTGCATTTTACAAAAAAAATTCAGTCTGACATCTAAGATAAAAGAATCATTTCTGTGATAGGTGTACCTCTTCGTTCAGCAAACGTCTGAAGACACTGTCTAACCTAAAACCTATCCTCAACACCTACTTCGAAGCTACCTAAGCGACACAAGTGTCTCAGACGCATGTGAAATCCAGATGATACGTTGGTCCAGCGCCTCCGTCCAGAAATCTAGGATTTAAGGATCAGCTCTGTGACCGGTGTATCTCTTCTTACAGCAATAGTGTGAGTCTAATACCCTATCAGCCCAAGCTTCAACCAATACTTTTTACGCCTTAGACGTTGAATGAGACAACATAATGCTCATCAATGTTTCCTTATTTATAAATTCAATGAAGTGAACACTGTGACAGCCAACGTAGGAATGTAGAGTATCAATGAATAATGACTCTTGCTTTATACCATCTGACGGAAGTACTCGGACTTTACCGTTCACACACC
Organism: Corbicula japonica; assembly: GCA_038501625.1. Lineage (NCBI taxonomy): Eukaryota > Metazoa > Mollusca > Bivalvia > Venerida > Cyrenidae > Corbicula > Corbicula japonica. Next base: position 153,765 of record JAZAYU010000030.1, on the reverse strand, counting down.
CTATTTTAACACAAAGCATTCAAATAACCAAACAGATTTCATCACGCACAGCCAAAAAAGACCACAAACAATTAACAAAAATCAGAAGCAGAGGAATTATTGAAACGGTCAATGACGTCACAAGTTGACACTGAGAGATTCACACCAGATTCTAGGGTGCATTAACCGCTCACTTGTCCCGGCGTATAGTACCCTACAATATCATGACATTTGACGTATGGTACCCAGCAGTGTCATGACCACTGACGTACACATGTATGGTACTATTTTCTGGCTCTATGATCACAAATCACAGAACTGTAACTTAATGAATAATAATAATTTAGTGAGAAGTGACAAAAACTCACAAATGACTCACTTATACGTAATATTAATTTTGTGTTATAGACCGTGATGCTTTTGATAAAATTTCGCTTTTAACATTCGCTATTTACCAAAATAAAACTATTTAGAGGTCATTAGCAAAAATAACCTAAATTATAATTATATATAATGGCTATTGATCGATCGACTGTTTTACATTAAATGTTTTCGTAAAATCTTTCAAGTGTATCGTTAAACGAATTTTCATATTTACATCAAAGTAATCGATTAAGTGAGTTTGTTGATTTGTTTATTGCAATAATAATAGAATCGGTCGGACAGATATACACTTTTGTAAATTATCCATGAACGCCTGTACAAATAATTAACTCGACTATTTTATATTGTATGAGTTTTGTTATGATTTATGTATTGGCATTGCAACAACCTACATTTTGTATTTCCAACATATGTAAGCAGTTGGCCGGCATAACACTTGATTGTCCGCAAAACGTTCTGTATAATACTTTAAGCAAAAGGTCGCCATAACACTTGATTATCCTCATATTAGCTTACTGTATAATACGGTTTCGAACAACTGATTAGTAAACGTTAAATTTTCGTTAGTTCAGAAGTAAAAGAGTCAGTAGCAACCAGCCCAACAATATCTTACAAGTTCAGTTTTTTAATATGGCTCCACAGAGAACATTGAATTATGTAAGGTACCGGCTCTGTGAAAAGGCTCTCAATCTGTTGATTCTTCCAGTACTCTGAAATATTGATATTTCTGATTTGTAATGAAACACATGTCGCGCAGCTTTTTAAATAATTTATCACCAGTATCAGTACCATAGGCATCTGGCTGGAGATAATGAAACTGAGATTTGAAACCAGTCTTAAATCTCAAGCACCTGATTGGCTGAAATGGCAACCAGTTGCCATTTCAGCCAATCAGGTGCTTGGGACTGGTTGCCATTTCAGCCAATCAGGTGCTTGGGATTCATTCTCAGTTTTATAATCTTGAGGCCAGTTGTTGTTTTTATTTTGATATTTAACTGTGACATTCAAGCATTAATGGCTTAAGCTAAAATTAAAGAATTTTTTCATGAAATATAGAATATAGAAACTGCTTTTTGTGTCGCCCTTTCGAAGAAAAGGCGATTCATAGGGATCACTTTGTCCGTCCGTCTGTCCATCCGTCCGTCGGTCCGATGGTCTGTCACAAAAACTTAATTTTGGCTATAACTTCGCCATTATTTAATATTTCTTCCTGAAACTTTTAAATTTTATTGCTTATGACCACACGCCGGTGATCATGTCATATTCTTTAGGTCAAGGTCAAATTTGATGGAGTTATGCCACTTTTTATACTTGCTTTTTCGGCGGTAGCTGTCTAAGCTCACTTTTGACCTAGTTTTTCGACCAATGAAATGTTGTAAATAATACTCGTATTCTCTATTTATGCAGAGGGAAAATGAAATAAACTATTTCGATTGGTAGCTATTTACACCAGAGAGGCATCTAGCAGGGTGGAGAGGTATCTAGTGGGATTTTTATTATTATGCAGCGGAAAAATCAAATAGATTAATTCGATTGGTTGTTAGTGGGTGTTGTATTGGAGGAAAAACATATTTACGATTAAGTAACCAGTTAAGTCAATATTGATGGCTTAAATACAATATTATATGGAATATTCTTGGGTGTCAGGTAAACACTTGCATACAATACACAGTGTAAAACGAAAGAGAAGTGTAGATATTCCTAGTTCTTACTGGTTCCTTTCTAGTTCCTTTGATACTGATTGTTAATTTCAAGTACGACATACAAGTTAATTGTAGTGTAGTGGCTAACACTCTCGCCTCTCAAGCGGAGGCCCCGGGATCAATACTCAGGACGGACACTTTTTTTAAAGTTAATATACGTAAAAGTTGGTAGATTTCGCTCTTGTAACAGGCTGTTATTATTTATATTTATTAAATTTCAAGGACATTTATTCATCTTGAATTCTCACTCTGCATGAGGTATTTTATTGAAACTGAATATTTTGCTTCAGTATCTTTAATCGGCATGTTATCACTGTATGAAATTGTTGCAACAAGACACTTTCAATAAACTTATGAGTTGTCATGATTCGGTCGCTTAATCTCTAAGTCATACTAAGAAGGCAGGGAGGGTTCGTCGACAGCTATAACAAATAAAATAAAATAACTAAACTGTGTCTGCTTTGCCTCTCTGTATTTCTTTCTTTCTTATATACATGTATATATAAATCTTTTCCATCAACGCCGTTTATCTTTTTTAAAGATATTTCTTGTTTATTCTGACATAGCACCAGAGGGCGACACAAGTGTTCAACTGAACACCCATCTAGTTTATTTTACTTACAGCATTGTTTATATTTTATGATTACGCTATGAAACGGTGTAATCAAAATATCGTTAAGTTTATAATTTCGATGTTTGGTCTTAAATAGTCTGCAATTTATGGCGCCTTTCGAACATATTAATGTCATTACTCGTTACAGCCATAAGCAAATGTCCATATTTAAGGACCGTAGACTATGTTGTAACAGTTTTTTGTTATGTCTATCTCAGTGATAGCAAGAATGAAACATGTGCGTGAAAATCCGCATAATTATTGCTTCTGGAACCTCTTACTAGGTAAATACGAGTTTTATTACATTTAAACTTTACTATTAATACTCAAATTTACATACACACATCCCACGTGTCAGTTAGATTAAATCTGTAAATCTTGCGGCACATTTTAAAGGAAAGATTTAAAATAATTGATTTTCATATATTCCTTTATGCAAGTGCTTTTGTTCTTATACTTTCTTTTATTTTAAACTGAGCTTTCTCTTCGATTTGTTCGATATCATAACAATATATCATATAATTTAGTGAAGTAAAAAAACAACATTAACGAAGCCTTTATGAAGAGAGGAATACACCTTTGATTATTTGCAAAACCATATTACAAAGAGAAAACCCCGATTAAATATTTGGATTTATAACTGTGCTAGGGGGTCGGGGGCATGCCATTACTCCAGTAAAGTTTTTAAAACAATGGACCAGGTGTAGTTTGGTGAAGTGAGGGTATTCTAAGGTGAATCATGCGAATGCAGCGGCGTATCCGCGTTCGAATGCGGGCAGCTACGCGCCTGTTAATTCATAACGATCTCACGTGCAAAAACTATTCATAAACAACAATAAATAACTGTATTGGAAAGATTTTTTCTGGTTTGGTTATTGTTTCAGACAACATGTGGCGCTTCCACGAGCGAGCATGCAGGCTATTGCAGTATCGACATATACATTATTAGTCTCCTGGCTGCATTTAATTAGTCGATATCCAGCCGTTCCGGCAACATGACACTATTTTCTGGTAATAAAATCAACAGAACTAAAGCAAAATCAATATAAAACTATGCATATTAAAAAAGAATGATTCACAACAGATTTTATGCTGCTATAAGGAAGAAACAAAAAACCAACGATGAATACAAGCCTTCGATCAGCTGCATGACTCAACCATTCCGGATATTATTTGACTGTAATTTCTTTTTATTATGCAAATTAATAAAACGACCAAAGCGCTTTGTTCGATTTTCTTATATAAAATAACAAACAAGGGCTGATTGGCTGAAATGGCGACTGGTTGCCATTTCAGCCAATAAGATGCTTGAGAGATTTGACTCTCAGTTTTATGATCCTTGTTACATTGTAGAGAGGGGGGAAGAAGAAAGAGGAGAGAGACAGGGAGAGAGAGAGAGACAGACAGACAGACAGAGAGAGAGAGGGGGGAGAGACAGGCATAAAGAGATTGAACGAGAGAGAGATAGAGAGAGAGAGAGAGAGAGAGGGGAGAGAGAGAGAGAGAGAGACAGGGAGAGAGACAGGGAGTGAGAGGAAGACAGACAGGCAGGAGGAGAGAGAGGTCTTTAGTACAATCGTTTCAGGCTCATAAGCAATCGAACTTGAATTATTGTTTCTGTTGAATTTACGTCCGATTACCCGTCCTGTATTTTATGTATAGTCATAAGCATGTAATGTAATAAAATACTGTCGTTGTATCACAGACAACCATATAAAAGTTGAACTAAATCTGCTTAGTATCCATTACTCAAAAACAGAAATTGACCTAGAAAAATGATAAAAACTCTTAACTTAAAATCTATCTTAAACAAATGCTTTCACAGTGAGACAAACTCGTTTTCTACAATATTTTTAAAATATACTCGGCAAAAAAAGTTCTGCACACTTGGACATTTTATAAAATATCTTTTTAATTTCACCAAACACAACAACATGATACATATCAAATAAATCAGCAATTCAACGTTAACAATGTTAAAAAAATCAGAAATAAAATCCGATCACTACATTATAAGCAATTCATTGTTGAAGCCACCAGGGGTTACTATACAAAAGTTGCAAAAATCGCTAGACTTATACTGAGTAAATACACCACGATGATTCCGGCATTCTTCCAAGCGTCTTCTGACGGAATTCACCGCACGACGAATTTTCAATTGTGGAATTAGGTTCCATTCGTAAACAAGAAAACCGGGTTGATCAGCTAGCTGACCAACTTCATGTGCTCTGTCTTCTTTAGAAAGACGTCTAGGTGGCTGGTGTGGTCCAACATTTGCCATGATTGTCAAATTAACAAAACCCTTCCTTGTTGACCATGAGAAATACATTAATTTAAATAACAAACAATGCAGTTGTGTTTTCTCAAATAAGATTAGATGTTGATTGCATTGGTTGGTTGTTTTTTATATACTTAATAAACAGAATGCTTTAATTCATTAATACGGAATGGAAGCTGTTCGAGTCATCACTAAACTGTTTAAGCATATCTTTACGCCAATGAGTGAGACATTGTGATACTTAAATTGATAAAAGCTTTAGTTTGAGTGTTATTCTGGAAATGACTTGGTATTAACTATTGATTACTTCCTGTTGCTAGCATCACAGTGCATGCTCATAATTGCATAAAACAGACACTAATTAAATGTTGGCTGATTTAATAGATTTCACACCTCTACCTTGATACAGCAAATTTTGCAACTTTTGACAGTTGACCCTTCTCATACTCAAAATGATATTTCTCGGTTATTTACCAACAAATCTAATTATGTTTTTGTCTTTAACTCCACAAACAATTAATCTTGATATAAATGTAGGTATTTATACCAGTTTTTTGCTATATTATAAAATTTTCTCAAAAGAACACTAGTGTGCAGAACTTTTTTTGTTGGCTATGTATTTTTGAAACTTGGTACTTGATTAAAAGGCAATTTGGGGTATTATGCCCGGCATTTTATCTCTTTTGTAGGACAAAAGAGAGGTTGATATGGCAATGGAAATATTGAAAATTTGAAGATACTTCACCCACAAGGCTTAAAATCGTTAGAGGTTTATCTGTTTATTGCAATACTCAATGACTTGCAACATTTTCAAGTTGATGGATGGTTTGGAGTTATTGCAACATGTACTTGTTTGTTTATAAGAGAACCTAAGACACGTGAAGCTGATTCACCGTAGAGTCTGGTTTAAACCTCCAGTAGCTAATTGTTTCGTCACTGACCGTTCCAAGACGGTAATCCCCGTATTTTCATTTTTTTCGTTGTTTGTGGTGTATGTTATGATATTGATGATTTAATAAACCATGCTCTCTTTTCCTCTCTACTTTTTGGCTGTGTGTGGATTCTGTGTCTGCTAGATGTAGTCAACAACAACAACAATTACGGATATGCAAAATGTCCTTTTTATAGAGACTGTTTATTTCGGTTTAGACCAAAATTTAGTTTCGTTTCATTGTTTTTTTCCATAGTGAAATAGCAAATATAATTTTCGTTCTGAGCATGCACTTTTGATAATTACAGTCACTGCAGTTTTCTGGATTACATTCAATTAGTGATTAAAGGATATAGCAGTCGCCTTGAAATAAGAGAAACAAACAAAATCGATTTGGACTCACGTGAAAATCCATCAAAGAATGTCAGCTGTACGCGCTCGTTACGAACTCAGCAGTTACATCGACAATAAAACATAGAATTATTAGCAAGAAAACAATTCTAAGAATTCTTCTACAATAACTTCATTTGTTAAAACACCTTGCAGCCCCGTTAACACTTAAAAAAAATCGAAATTCTTTGACTGGTAAACAATATAGGTATTTGACATGCTGTGTAAAAGTTTATTTCACAATATTTGAAATTGTCTACGTATATCAGTGATCTAGTGAGCAAACTTTAAAATGCACAGTATACTGTAATGTAAGAACGGGTTTATAAATCAGTGGAAAATTGAAGGAACACCAGTCAATGCCAGTGCCGGCAGATTCTGCAGCTCAGATAAAGATAAACTGATCGAAAGGAACAACACAACCACGCAGTCGTCATGAGCGATGAGACGATTTGCTTTAAACTCACAACGTTTTAAAAACCGTTCCAGAAAAAAATTCTTCCACAGAGCAATCCAACACTGACCAGTCGCCATTTCAGCCAATCAGATGCTTGAGATTTGAGACTGGTTTCCATGCTCAGTTTTATAACATTGGGCACTTATCGATATTGCAGGTAGAAAATTTGTTTCATAATTCATTCATTTAATGTCATGACTGAACAGATATACCTAATATTTGCATTCGGATAGAGATGGTGCATTTTACTATTTTATCAAACACCAAAAATGATAATATCTTCGTTTCGAATACTACGCATACGGTATTGTCATTGTGCAATATGTCAGATGGACAAGCTTTTTTTCTTTACTTAAGCTCAGGAGGTAGTAAAGAGTTTGTAGCCGTAGATGCGAATTGGCCCCGGTCAAATTTGAAGATAAGAAGTAAGTGGGCAAACTGTAAGCTTCATGACACTTTAAAATATTTTTAGATGCTATATTTGTAGTTTCACATCTGTAGCTAGGATCCCCAAAAATTGTCTGACATGCTCTTTTTGACCTTGACACTTTCAGTGTGAGGCAGGTGCTTGGAAATGCGAAACTAATACATTTCTGGCTCTGCCTTCAGTTTAACTTGCAATTCTCAAGGGGCATACAAACAAGTGTGAGTAGTGCAAAATCGAGGTGGTTATGGTATATTTTGAGTATGATTTAATGAATCAGTAGGGATTTTACCATGTGTGAGTGGCAAGCATTTATATTGGTCATTGGCAATAAGAAAGCTGTGAACTGATGAATGTTTGAAATTTTGCCTCGTCGGCCGACCAGTTTTCACGACCAGAATGTGAAAGTTAATGGTGCTTAAAAATCAACTGATATGTTTTGAATATAATTTTGCTTTGTTTTCATAAACTGTATGTCATTGTGATGTCAGTTATGTGCCCTTTCTGTTTCAGGTATGTGCTAGTAGGGAGCAAGTGGACTTGTCGTGTCGGCTGTGATTCTCTGTTTTGCGATATATCAGATTAACCGTTTTCTGCCACCTTAAGGATTTCGCTGAAATTTGTAAGTGTTCATTATGTCATAATTTCGGTCTAGAATGCTGTGTTGGACTGCCATATTTGCAAAATGACATCATTTTAAGCTGTTAAATACTTGCTGACAAGCAGATGGTTAAAAATAAAGGGAGGTAATTACAGTTTTTGAGAAAAAAAATTGCTGCACCGAGCGATAAAAACCAGTAGCGAAATGTTAGAAATGTATATTTTCACAGAAAGTCCACCAAATACATCATGAAAATGTCTCAAATGATTACCAAAGAGCATTTGGCATAATATTTGCTAGAAAATCAAGCCGATAAAAAATAATTAAGAAAATTTAAGCTCGGCAAGCAAATTTCCACAGTCCGAGCTTTGCGAACCGAGACATAAATTCTGGTCGACTAATGAAAATCAAGTTCTAGAACTATGTAGGGCTTGCCATGAACACTGTTATTAGTTTAGCAGGTATTTTAGCCCAGATAGGCAGGATTTGGCCTTAAGCTGTAGTCTGTTATGTCACTTTAGCTGTTTATTCCTTTCTGCAGCCAGAGGTAAGAATTTCATCATTTGCTATTTTTCATGGCCATTTTATAATTCAATCATCATTCTGGTGACATAAGAGCAAGCATAAACATAAAGTGTGATGTGTGTAATGGTTGAAAAGTGGCAGTTGATTGGCAGGAAGGTATGCAGGTGGTTCATATGAGCAACTGAAACATGATGACAGCATGGTAGGTGAGTGATTAAAGTGAATTATGGCCAGTTTTGCCTGTTTGACTGATAAAATTTGCTGTGCCTGACATATTTTTACAAAAATAAGTGCTTGTAACAGCATATTTTTCATTGTTCATCTTCTAGGAGCTTCTTTATGGTATATGATTGTCAGGTCTTCTGGTTCCAATGTCTGTTTTGTTGCATTTCTTAGAAGCACTGTATTAATGTACTTGACTGTAAATAGAGGCAAAATTGGTCAGTTTTGGAAAGTGAGTGGTGATAGTCATTTGCTCTTTACACCTGCCAGGATGATGATACTGGCTTGGTTTTGGTCTCATTTTGCTCAAAAAGGTTCTAAACTTGAACAGAGATGAGTTAATGGCTTAAATGAAAATTACTCTTAGCTCTTAAGGAGGTAGTAAAGAGTTTGTAGCCGTAGATGCGAATTGGCCCCGGTCAAATTTGAAGATAAGAGGTAAGTGGGCAAACTGTAAGCTTCATGACACTTTAAAATATTTTTAGATGCTATATTTGTAGTTTCACATCTGTAGCTAGGATCCCCAAAAATTGTCTGACATGCTCTTTTTGACCTTGACACTTTCAGTGTGAGGCAGGTGCTTGGAAATGCGAAACTAATACATTTCTGGCTCTGCTTTCAAGTTTAACTTGCAATTCTCAAGGGGCATACAAACAAGTGTGAGTAGTGCAAAATCGAGGTGGTTATGGTATATTTTGAGTATGATTTAATGAATCAGTAGGGATTTTACCATGTGTGAGTGGCAAGCATTTATTTTGGTCATTGGCAACAAGAAAGCTGTGAACTGATGAATGTTTGAAATTTTGCCTCGTCGGCCGACCAGTTTTCACGACCAGAATGTGAAAGTTAATGGTGCTTAAAAATCAACTGATATGTTTTGAATATAATTTTGCTTTGTTTTCATAAACTGTATGTCATTGTGATGTCAGTTATGTGCCCTTTCTGTTTCAGGTATGTGCTAGTAGGGAGCAAGTGGACTTGTCGTGTCGGCTGTGATTCTCTGTTTTGCGATATATCAGATTAACCGTTTTCTGCCACCTCAAGAACTGTATACATATATTACGAATCATTATATATTGATAAGTTTTACTGAAAGGTAAGGTTACTAGCATACTTTACAAATATACAAAACATAGAATAATTGTTGGGCTAAATAAGACATGTTTCCTTCCATGAAAATTTACTGAGCCCCATATAAAGCAAGATTTATTGCAAATTATAGATCAGTGTTATCATACTAATAAGCTTAAAAGCAAACAATAAGGTATCCATTTTTCCGTTAATGATACTTCCACATTTAAAAGACCACATCACTCCTTGATCACTGGATTAAACACAAGCTTTACCAGCCACATTGCAAGAGAACATAATCAATCATTTTTACACAGCTTGGCAACATTCACTTAAACCAATACTTTACTAGGTGTCGTAGCACTTAACCTATTGGGGAACATATATAGACTTGTCCGAATAGTCACAGCTTACGGGTCAAAATCGGACTATAAATGTGTTATGGTAAATAAACATTACTTGCTACAAAATGCGGTCACGGAGGTTTTATATTTCAATTAGACTGAAATACGAGTCGTGCACATCTAGATCTTGTTTCATAATGTCAGATAAAATGACAATTATTCGAAATTTATTACCACAGAAGAAATGACCGCTTACGAAGGTTATGTAAATACATGTAAAATTAATTTAACAATAAATAAAAGCTCTAATTAAATCCGCTTACAGGGGCGTAGCTAGCTTTCTGTTTATGTGGATTCATAATTTTGCTGGTGAAGGAGGTGGGGTCCGGGGGAATGCCTAGTTTGTCCACCACCTCCTCCACGGAACATTCTGAAAAATGATGCAATCCGTTGCATTGGATGTCCTGGGGCGAATCATGCGGACTCACCCCCGTACACGCGTATAGGTAGCTACGCGCCTGCGCTTATCCCAGCAATTTGACGATACTCCATGATTTTAATTTAGGTGAGACAATGGTGATCTGCCCGAGAGATACACCTCATTACTAGACGTAATATCAACATAAGAGTTGTTTTCACACGTTCTTGGCATGTTCTTCAGTGATAATAAATCTCTGTGTGATAAGTGTATGTGCCATAAGAGTATGTGTGATAAATCGCTGATAATGCTAAATAATCAGATAATCGTTGTCTCAAATAGAACAACTTTGAATACTATTCCCTCAAGATAGCTCTACAAAACACAATTTTACTGAAAGGTAACTTCAGATTTTTTGTTTGAGATAAGCACATTAATTTACTGCCAACAATTTCTTCAGAACGAATTCCCGACAGACCACGCCAAAATGGCGTAAGCAACAGAGCTAGAAGATTTCGTATAATGAACCAATAATTTAAACAGGAAATACAGAAACTGAATCTTTTTTATTTAATTTCAACCTCATTTGCCACTGAGCAGGTTGAAATGTAACAACTTCACAGTAGCGTCGCCTGGTTTTCCATAGAACAAAGATATGTTTGATAAATAATTACATTCTAGTCAATTATATTACTTACATTCTAGTCAACAGTAAACTGTTTCGGAATCATAGCAAACTAACAGTCGGGTTACTGACAATCGATCTACAGGCGACCAAAGCAAAGGCTACTATATCAGTACACCACGAAGGCAGAAATCAAAACCACGATTATTACCACAGAATTACGAACCACGTAATTGGTACATGAACATCCCCGACAATGCTTTGAAGATGTTCAGTTCCGCATAATTTTGTTAAGATACATTCTTAAGTTGCACATAGTAAATCCGTTATTATATTACAGAAAACACCGTTAAAGCCATAGGCTTATAAGGTATTACTGTTGCATAGCTTACACTGATTTTATTTTTAATTCAAATTATATTTTATTAAACAGATGTACGGTTGTGCTCCATAATGATAATATAGATATGCTAATGGACAAAAGTCTTGTCCGGAAGGAAGATTGGAACTTTATGCATGCCAATTTTCAACACATTACTCTACCAGCAGTAGTGGCTTAAATTATGAAATTCTTTTTTCATTGAATGCAAAAAAAAAATCATCTATCCATTGATACCAAATTCGTGCCGGTCGAGCGATGTGGAATTTAGATCTTACGCTTTCAAAAGATATTATGGAAAACCATACCGGACAAGACTTTTGTCCATAAGTATGATACAAAGACATTGTTGAGTGTCACATAATGCCTACATTTGCGTCTGTCATCTCTCATGGAGTATTTTGTCCGCGTTAATTGATGTTAATTGGGTCGATTGAATGCATTAAACAAATCGACATACTAATGAAATCGATACTCTGGACAGCTTACATGTGATTCTTATAAATACACGAGTTTCAGTTGAAATTAGTGAAGTATGTGCTAGAAATGAAATCAAGTAAAGCTTACAGCACAAACTGTTCTCCAGAGTTCTATTAGACTGTGTAACTGATTTTCATAGACGAATCTATAATGTTTTGAAGAACATGACTGTATGTATGGGATCTATGAAGTTATTTTTTAAACTTTGACCTAAACTATAGTTTCATTCACATTTTTTACCTAATATACATGTAACCACAATCATGGTACAAACGGATCAAATCAAAACAATTTTAAGCACATAATATCAGCAGAAAAAATATAATATTTTCAACAAAACACACACGACGCGATACTGATTTTTGCTTCAGCTTACGTTATATATGCGTTTGGTATAAATCAGTTAAAAAGAGTATGTAAGCTTTGTGACATTTGTGATTTTCATTTTCATTTGAATATTATGTTTTGATGATAGATGTTAGAAGAAATGAATGACCAACACGTGTGCTCAGTATTTTTATTTCTCATTCTACATTCCTTGCAAGTATTTATAGTCACTGTGTATATTTCTACTGAAGTTAAATTATTACAGTAACATTGCAGGTAAGCATTTATCATAACATATTGTCTTTGTTGTTTTATAAATCTAGCGTTTTAAACTTAGAACTAGTTTAATTAAAAAAACCAAATATTGCACATAACACATTCAGTTTTCAGTTATACTTGTTCTTGCCGTATTCGCCATGTCGTGGAGCCATTGTAGATGACCTGAGTTTACTTAAGGCTCTATTATTGTGTTCTAAATTTGTAAGTTTTTAATCCCACTGGCCCACTACGACTGTTCTTATAACTTAAATGATTTCAAAACTTCATGCCGATACCGGCTATAATCATGTAAGCGCAATCAACATTTACTTCCCCTTCTAATCAACATATGCATTATCCATATATGTTGTAACTTTGGAGGCAGTGGAGCCGTATCCTCAACGCAAATATCTCCAGCTCACATGTCGCCAAGCATCCTTGAAAGTACTGGAGAGACGTAATGTCAGATTGGTCCTTTGATCGTCTTAATGTCGATTTTGTAACATCAGGTCCAAAGGTTATAGAACTGAGAATGGAAACCAGTCTCAAATCTCAAGCATCTGATTGGCTAAAATGGCGACTGCTCGCCACTTCAGTCAATCAGTTACTTGAGATTTTAGACTGGTTTCCAATCTCAGTTTTATAACCTTCACTTTTACAAAAAATTCCCGGTCACAATTTGTTTGCCTTTCGGTGCGTGGAACGCTAGTCCGGAACACATCAAAGTCAGTCCAATTCCCACCGATGTCAGGTAGAAACACCAAGACAATGAACAATCCCCTGAAATGGTCAGAATATACGTAATATAATCATTTTACAAACGTTTTATTGGTACTGACGAAAAAGACTTCGTTGCAAATTGACACCCGTACTAAGTACTCGCCATGACTGGATGACAAATAATATTTCTGTTTCATTACGCTTAAGAACATCGTGCCATTACTTTATTTAGTCATGTATTATCTATTCAAAGACTGACTAAGCGGACATATGATTTAACTCCGTTAGTTGGTCGGATACATATTATGACCATCTCGGCTTGTATTATAAATTATTTAGTTGTATTTGTTAAGGGGTGAAAATTGATCTTAAGTCCAATTCAGGCTGTCGTTTTACCGAAAGAAAAAATTAGTTATACAATACCGAGATGGTAAGATCTGGATGTATTTCCACAGGCCTGCCGGACCTCTGGACTGTCCCAACCATTCGGATATAGTCCTACACCCGCTGCCATTAACAACCCTGAAAATTTGGTGATAAAATCGTTGATTAGAAAAAATTAGCAGTGTGTTTGTTTAACAGCGGCGAAAAAACACAGCTGCGAGTCGGTAATAAAAATATTCACTAGACTAACAAACAGGAAGCCTATATTGACCTACAGAAAGCCTACACTGACATACAGGAAGCATACACTGACATAAAGGAAGCCTACACTGACATACAGGAAGCATACACTGTCATACAGGAAGTCTACACTGACATACAGGAAGCCTACAATGACATACAGGAAGCTTACACTGACATACAGGAAGCATACACTGACATACAGGAAGCCTACAATGACATACAAGAAGTTTATACTGACATACAGGAAGCCTACACTGACATACAGGAAGCCCATACTGACATACAGGAAGCCTACACTGACATACACGAATCCTACACTGACATACAGGAAGTTTATACTGACATACATGAAGCCTACACTGACATACAGGAAGCCCATACCGACATACAGGAAGCCTACACTGACATACAGGAAGTCTATACTGACATACAGGAAGTCTATACTGACATACAGGAAGCCTTTACTGACATACAAGAAGCATATACTGACATACAGGAAGTCTATACTGACATACAGGAAGTCTATACTGACATACAGGAAGTCCATACTGTCCTACAGGAAGCCTACACTGACATACAGGAAGTCTAAACTGACATACAGGAAGGTTATGCTGACATACAGGAAGTCTATCCTGACATACAGGAAGCCTATACTGACATACAAGAAGCCTATACTGACATACAGAAAGCATACACTGACATACAGGAAGTCTACACAGACATACAGGAAGTCTATACTGACATACTGGAAGTCTAAACTGACATACAGAAAGCATACACTGACATACAGGAAGCCTACACTGACATACAGGAAGTCTATACTGACATACAGGAAGCCAACACTGACATACAGGACATACAGGACGCCTACACTGACAACCAGGACGCCTACACTGACATACAGGACGCCTACACTGACATACAGGAAGTCTATACTAACATACAGGACGCCAATACTGACATACAGGAAGTCTATAATGACATACAGGAAGTCTATACTGACATACAGGAAGCATACACTGACATACAGGAAGTATACACTGACATACAGGAAGTCTACACTGACATACAGAAATCATACACTGACATACAAGAAGCCTACACTGACATACAGGACGCCTACACTGACATACAGGAAGCCTACACTGACATACAGGAAGCCTACACTGACATACAGGAAGCCTATAATGACATACGGGAAGTCTACACTGACATACAGGACGCCTACACTGACTTACAGAAGCCTACACTCACATACAGGAAGTCTATTCCGACATACAGGAAAGCTACACCGACATACAGGAAGTCTATACAGAAATACAGGAAGCCTACACCGACATACAGGAAGTCTATACAGACATACAGGAAGCCTACACTGACATACAGGAAGTCTATACTGACATACAGGAAGTCTATACTGACATACAGTGACATACAGGAAGTCTATACTGACATACAAGAAGCATATACTGACATACAAGAAGCATACACTGACATACAAGAAGTCTACGTTACATACAGGAAGCCTACACTGACATACAGGAAGTCTATACTGACATACAGGAAGCCTACACTGACATACAGGAAGCCTACACTGACATACAGAAAGTCTATACTGACATACAAGAAGTCTATACTGACATACAGGAAGCCCATACTGACATACAGGAAGTCTATACTGACATACAGGAAGCCTACACTGACATACAGGAAGCCAACACTGACAAACAGGAAATCTATACTGACATACAGGAAGTCTATTCTGACATACAGGAAGCATACACTGACATACAGGAAGTCTACACTGACATACATGAAGCCTACACTGACATACAGGAAGCATACACTGACATACAGGAAGCCTTCACTGACATAGAGGAAGCCTACACTGACATACAGGAAGTCTACACTGACATACAAGAAGCCTACACTGACATACAGGAAGCATACCTGACATACAGGAAGCCTACAATGACATACAGGAAGACTACACTGACATACAGGAAGCCTACACTGACATACAGGAAGTTTACACAGACATACAGGAAGCCTACACTGATATAAAGGAAGTTTACACTGACATACAGGAAGCCTATACTGACATAAAGGAAGTTTACACTGACATACAGGAAGCCAACACTGACATACCCGAAGCCTACACTGACATACAGGAAGTCTATACTGACATACAGGAAGTCTATACTGACATACAGGAAGCCTACACTGACATACAGAAAGCATACACTGGCATACAGGAAGCCTTCACTGACATACAGGAAGTCTATACTGACATACAGGAAGTCTACACTGACATACAGGAAGCCTACACTGACATATAGGAAGCCTACACTGACATACAAAAGCCTACACTGACATACAGGAAGTCTACCCTGACATACAGGAAGCATACACTGACATACGAAAGTCTACACTGACATACAGGAAGCCTACACTGACATACAGGTAGCCTACACTGACATACAGGAATTCTATACTGACATATAGGAAGCCTATACTGACACACAGGAAGCCTACACTGACATACAGGAAGTCTACACTGGCATACAGGAAGCCTACACTGACATACAGGAAGTCTATACTGACATACAGGAAGCCTACACTGACATACAGGAAGCCTACACTGACATACAGGAAGTTTACACTGACAAACAGGAAGCCTACACTGACATTCAGAGAGCATACACTGACATACAGGAAGTCTGCACTGACATACAGGAAGCCTACACTGACATTCAGGAAGCCTACACTAACATACAGGAAGCCTACACTGACATACAGGAAGTCTATACTGACATACAGGAAGGCTATACAGACATAAAGGAAGTCTATACTGACATACAGGAAGCCTATACTGACACACAGGAAGCCTACACTGACATGCAGGAAGTCTATACTGACATACAGGAAGCCTATACTGACATACAGAAAGTATACACTGACATATAGGAACCCTACACTGACATACAGGAAGTCGATACTGACATACAGGAAGTCTATACTGACATACAGGAAGTCTAAACTGACATACAGGAAGTCTAAACTGATATACAGTGAGCCTATACTGACATACAGGAAGCCTATACTGACATTCAAGAAGCGTATACTGACATACAGGAAGTCTATACTGACATACAGGAAGTCTATACTGACATACAGGAAGTCTATACTGACATACAGGAAGTCTATACTGACATACAGGAAGTCTATACTGACATACAGGAAGTCTATACTGACATACAAGAAGTCTATACAGACATACAAGAAGTCTACACTGACATACAGGAAGCCTATACTGACATACAAGAAGCCTACACTGACATACAGGAAGCCTATACTGACATACAAGAAGCCTACACTGACAAACAGGAAGCCTACACTGACATACAGGAAGTCTATACTGACATACAGGAAGGTTATACTGACATACAGGAATTTTACACTGACATCGAAAAGCCTATACTGACATACAGGAAGCCTACACTGACATACAGGAAGTCTATACTGACATACAGGAAGTCTATACTGACATACAGGAAGCCTATACCGACATACAAGAAGCCTACACTGACATACAGGAAGTGTATACTGACATACAGGAAGCCTACACTGACATATAGGAAGTCTTCACTGACATACAAGAAGCCTACACTGACATACAGGAAGTCTATACTGACATACAGGACGCCTATACCGACATACAGGACGCCTACACTGACATACATCTCAAGCATCTTATTGGCTGAAATTGCGACTGGTCTCGCCATTTCAGCCAATCAGATGCTTGAGATTTGAGACTGGTTAACATGCTTAGTTTTATAACCTTCAGCCCAGGAACAACCACCACAAGATTTTTTAAAACGAATAAAAATTAAAAAGAAACGACATTTTAGCGGTAATTTAAGATTTGTTTAAATGGCAACTTGAGATCTCTGTATACCTGAACACATCTGCAGTATTCCTGCCGACCGAGCAACTGTTGCTATGACAACTCCCTTGATACACACCCCGAACAGAGCGGTCATGGACACTAGCAAACAGACACCACTTCCAAACCCAATCGTCAATGTTGCTATTTGCCACGATGTACTCGGAATATCCCAAAATGTTGTATATCGGCCGCATTCGAGAATCATTGTAAGTTCACCGTCCGAATTTAAAGTCGGGTAGTTACATCGGCGGAAAATTCCGAAGTGAACCGGAAATGTCTGCCCGAGGTTACCATCCTTGTGTATAAACATTTGTCCGGATATCCAATAAGGCATGAAAAATCCTACACATGATATCACAGATGACACAAATGAAGAAAATGCCCAGAAAACACCGACACCTGATAATCCTGTCATTTTTTAAATAATTGGTTTTAAGTATTTACTATTTACTTTTGTGAGCAAGACACACGTTTGCGACTCATCATCAACATGATTTATCAATTTTTAATAGTTTTGTATTTCACCAACTCGTTACCTAATCCGGCACACTGCTGTTGCATTTTCAATCAAACAAATCACTAGCTATATTTTCTTTTGAACATTTTTTATATTGCTATGGAAAACACATCGGCTTTCTGGCCGAGAGAAAATCTCACGAATGAAAAAATCCAATAGCGCCATATCGGAAATTATATCTCTCAATACAACAGTTGTTTCAAGGAATTTCAATTACCTTCAAGTAGCAGTTGCTCTCTGCGATCAAATATCTAACGTTTCCTGCAATGATCCAATTTTGGCGTGTACATCCTTTTTTTTAAAGAATTTTTAATGTTAGATCAATGTATTTCAGTGTTTATGTCCGCTTTAAGACAATGTTAAACTCTTCAAATAGATTCAAATCATCCTTGACCCGGTGGTCAATCTGAATCGTCTACAAAATGTGTATCTCCGCTAATCAACCACAGATTCGCATGAGATCTGGGCTGAAGGTTATAAAACTGAGATTGGAAACCAGTCTCAAATCTCAAGGATCTGACTGGCTGAATTTCAGCCAATCAGATGCTTGAGATTTGAGACTGGTTTCCATACTCAGTTTGATAACCTTGGGCACTGTTGATGAATATTTTCTGTGAAGATATAATATAAATATCCTTTTTAAATAACTAACCGATAGTGTTGTTTCATCATTGATGTTGCTCTTATGAATCAAATCAATCATTTTCAACGATGTAAGCGCAACCAAGCGTGAGCAGTTATTGTCGGTCCGTTCGTTCCGTAACTAAATAACACAATAAAAGAAGTGATTTTCCTTTGACAGATTTAGATTCATATGACGAGCAGTTTTACTTTTAACGTTTGACACTTATCAAATTTCGACATTTAAGCTAAATTAACCAGAGTCATGCAATAAAGAAAGAATGAAATCTAGATGTCAGTACTCAACAAAATACTTAAATTAATTGCTTTTAAAAATATTTCAAGTGTTAAGTGCATTCTTATTTGTGTGTGGTAGATGTTGTATAGAGTCAAAAAATAATTTCATTATAGAAAAAATACCTTACGATCTTCTTTTTTTCTATACTTGACACATAGGAGTCAAACTACAGATTTATAGTTTTTAAACGTGTTATACAAATCAAGCAGTTGTGAGAAATAATCGTCAGCGTCGTGCCTTTGTCGCTGCCGAACCAATGATTCAGTTGACATTATACAAGGATTCTCTGCCACAAATAAGTCCGAAGTACTGAACTGTAAATAAACAACAATGCAGTTACATGTTGCATTTAATCACAACAAACCTCTTCTAGCCTTCTCAATACGTCTTCATTTTTCTGCTACTTGTTATAATCCCCACATCGCCTTTCTACAGATTAAATAAATAATGTGCTTTGTTGTTTGTTAACCGGAACCAAAACAATTGTGCATTTGTTGTACTATATGTATATTCAGGTCATGTTGTATTTAAAATAATGTAGGTAAAACGTTCTGTTCTGTTCAATATTAAAAATAAGTGACTATACTATAAATAACACAAACACCATTACCCATATATTGAAACTAATTAGTAAGCATTAGCGATCACTAATGTAATATATTCCAATTTTATAAACAAATCAATTAGAAATTAGACCAATTTGATTTAAAAACAAATTATCGAAATGTCTCATTGTTCTCCTTAATAAATAATAATTATTGATAACTACAAAAATCTTACTTGGACGAGTTATTGAGCATTTAATTAATAAGACACTTTGCGATAACAAGACGAGGTTAATGTATTCCCATTAACATTAATCAATATCACTAATTGTGACAGTAGATAGTGAGGCGAAAACATGCAGACGACATGATAGTTTTTCTCCATCCCAGGGTTTTGACATCTTAGATCTCGTTTTAATATTCGTAATTTAAAGAAAGTTTAACATATACTTAAAGAAATTAGAAACGTAACTTCGTAAAACAAGAAACACATTTCATGTTTAAAGAAGTTGCGTTTCTAATTTCATTAAATACATATTAGATAGTAAAAGAAATTAAATACGCAACTTCTTTAATCACGAAATATATTTTGTGTTTAAAGAAGTTGCGTTTTTAATTTCTTTAAGTATATATTAAAACTCAGGAGCTTAATAGCAACAATTTATTTTATCATTTTCAGAAAGACATTGTTACCACACAGATTTTCCAAACAACAAAAATCATGAACGGGAACTTATGTGTCGCCCACATATTGATAATCTGTTTATTGCTAGAAAACAAAACTTCTTCGAGATTGTTCTAGTTATATCATGTACGAAAGTGTGCTTTCTTAAAAGAAAGTGCTATGGTAAATAAACATTAACTATTGGAAAATACGGTCACGGGGATGATATATATTTCAATTACGTCAAAATACGGTCATTGGTGTTTTATTCAATTACGTGTTAAATACAATAATACAGTAGTGTGCAACTAGGTCTTGTTTCATCATATCAGGTACATTTATAAGTATGTGAATATTTATTTTCACAGGAGAAATGATCTCTTATAACTTTAAAATGTGTAAACTCTCCCGTGTAAATATAAGTTAATTTACTAGAACATTAAGAACAATTAAAGGCGGCTCCAAAAATCTTGTCATCGACAGAAGACACGCTTATCCCACCGTTCAAAGATACCCAATGCTTTTACAGCTGGGCCGGCTGAGACTGGTGACTTGCCATAGAGCTCTCACTCCTCTCTTGTCTCACTGATATACACTTCATAATGGTCTGAGATCATAAAACTAAGAACGTATACCCAGCCGCCATTTCAGCCAATCAGATGCTTGAGATTTGAGACCGTTCTTCAGGTTCCAGGTTTAGTTGTATGATCTTGGGTAAAGGAAACGTAATATCAACACAAGTTAGGTAACGTTGTTTTCACACGTTCTTATATGTACACAGTTCTTCAATGATAATTAAAAATATCTATACGATAAACCTTCAATGCCGATCGCTGTATGTGCGATAAAGCACTGATATAGCTACATTACCAGCCGATCGCTGTATGTGCGATAAAGCACTGATATAGCTACATTACCAGCCGATCGCTGTATGTGCGATAAAGCACTGATATAGCTACATTACCAGCCGATCGCTGTATGTGCGATAAAGCACTGATATAGCTACATTACCAGCCGATCGCTGTATGTGCGATAAAGCACTGATATAGCTACATTACCAGCCGATCGCTGTATGTGCGATAAAGCACTGATATAGCTACATTACCAGCCGATCGCTGTATGTGCGATAAAGCACTGATATAGCTACATTACCAGCCGATCGCTGTATGTGCGATAAAGCACTGATATAGCTACATTACCAGCCGATCGCTGTATGTGCGATAAAGCACTGATATAGCTACATTACCAGCCGATCGCTGTATGTGCGATAAAGCACCGATATAGCTACATTACCAGCCGATCGCTGTATGTGCGATAAAGCACCGATATAGCTACATTACCAGCCGATCGCTGTATGTGCGATAAAGCACCGATATAGCTACATTACCAGCCGATCGCTGTATGTGCGATAAAGCACCGATATAGCTACATTACCAGCCGATCGCTGTATGTGCGATAAAGCACCGATATAGCTACATTACCAGCCGATCGCTGTATGTGCGATAAAGCACCGATATAGCTACATTACCAGCCGATCGCTGTATGTGCGATAAAGCACCGATATAGCTACATTACCAGCCGATCGCTGTATGTGCGATAAAGCACCGATATAGCTACATTACCAGCCGATCGCTGTATGTGCGATAAAGCACCGATATAGCTACATTACCAGCCGATCGCTGTATGTGCGATAAAGCACCGATATAGCTACATTACCAGCCGATCGCTGTCTGTGCGATAAAGCACCGATATAGCTACATTACCAGCCGATCGCTGTATGTGCGATAAAGCACCGATATAGCTACATTACCAGCCGATCGCTGTCTGTGCGATAAAGCACCGATATAGCTACATTACCAGCCGATCGCTGTATGTGCGATAAAGCACCGATATAGCTACATTACCAGCCGATCGCTGTCTGTGCGATAAAGCACCGATATAGCTATATTACCAGCCGATCGCTGTCTGTGCGATAAAGCACCGATATAGCTACATTACCAGCCGATCGCTGTATGTGCGATAAAGCACCGATATAGCTACATTACCAGCCGATCGCTGTATGTGCGATAAAGCACCGATATAGCTACATTACCAGCCGATCGCTGTATGTGCGATAAAGCACCGATATAGCTACATTACCAGCCGATCGCTGTATGTGCGATAAAGCACCGATATAGCTACATTACCAGCTACATTACCAGCCGATCGCTGTATGTGCGATAAAGCACTGATATAGCTACATTACCAGAGAATCTTTGTCTTTTTTTCTTCGAGAATGTTTGTCGTTTAAATAACAATCCCTCGAGATAGATATGCAAAAACAACATTTCAGAAATCTAACTTCAGATTTTATGTTTGTGATAAACGCATTTATTAACTGCCTACGATTTTGTCAGAAAGAATTCCTGAAAGACTGTTATATTTAAACGAGTGCGATCAACTATAGATGCTTATTTTTCAATCGATTCACGTAAAGCGCTCTTAAATGTTTTGCTTTCTTTTTGAGTTTACCGACGGTTTTACAAATGAAGAAATTATTATTGCCTGTTTTTTTTTTTATTTTCGTCAATTTAAATATCGAATCTAAAAAAATGCTGTATCAGATATACATTGTCGCTTTCGTGGTACTGTAATTTTATTTTTTAATAAAATTTGGATGTTGGCGACAAAGCCTGCGAAATGTTTGTCTCAACTTGTGATTTCGATACACTTGTTTCAGAAATTACCTGTTATGCAAAGACTGCGTTCACTGAAAGTTTAAATATTGTTACCAGCTCTAGAAAAGCTCTAGAAAAAGCGCACAGGCCGTGAAATATAATTCCCGTATGATGTTACACGCGAGACAACTGTCAAGAGCTACCGAGAGAACCTATGTCTTTATTGAAGACTGTTCAATCTTTTAGCTTTGAACAATATAAAAGGGTTTGTTAACAAGGTGGCGATGCCTTAGACTGTGGTTTATATACCAACTATATAGTAATTTTTCTCAAGCTACTTTGCTTATATGATTGAAATGAAATGTTGAGCTATGTGATTTAAAATGATTTTTATTGAAAACTAATTAGAGTTGATCACAGACGTTTTGGTCTCAACAAGTTTCTTTATAAGCCACGACTTTCTATGGACTATATCTATGAGCTATCTACTGAGCAGCTTCAACTCTGTGGACGTAAGCCACTACTTTTATGTTGGAACTATGAATTCCACCTGTATGGAGTTCCAACTCCTATAAACTCTAGGAATCTTGACAACAGATTGTTCGATCTATGCTGCCTTCTCAGAGAAGCTGGGCTTCGTAAGAGACTACGGCAGCAGTCGAAGGAACCGTACACTGTATATCAGATTCAGCTATTTGTGTTACAACACTACTATTGTACTACGTACTAAGTAACCTCTCTGAGGAGCAAGCTCACACAGAGAACGCGGAAACCTTTCGGTAGCACAAATATTGGCCTCGCTAACTACTTTAAGCCAGCCAGTTGGCCTCGCTATCTATCTTAAGCCAGCCAGTGTTGTATTTACACAACGTCTTAGTTGCTGTTAAACAACTTCCTGTTCCAAAAGTTGAAACCGACCCCTTTATATTTACCTTGTATTTGACAACACAATGGTTACAAGCTATAATACAATTTTACATAGGACCAAAACGTCTTCAAAACGTCTTAAAATCACAATTTCACTAAATGTTAAAACTTTCACAAAATGACATTATCTATGTCTAGCAAAATTGTCAGTGAATCAATATGCGTGATTAAAACAATTTTACTCTAATCATTACAATTATTATACATGAATGTATGATTTCATATATATATATATATTAAATATACATATATAATAACACAGACAATTACAATCATTCCTGACAAATAGCCCCCTTCTTAAGGAAACGATCTTTCGTTTTCAAGTTTCATGAATGATTTTAAGGCTGATTACTGTCTGCTTAAATAATCGGCAAGAAAGTTTTCTGAACCTTTGATTGCCTGAATTGTGAAATTGTAGTTTTGCAGAAATAATGCCCATCTCATTATTCTGCTGTTCTCAATCTTACTTTTCTGTATGTAAGAAAGAGCATTGTGATCTGTCTGTATCACAAATTGTGTACCATATAGGTACTTCTGGAATTTTCGTATTCCAAATACTATTGCCAAACATTCACGCTCTATCACGGAATAGTTTCTTTCACGTGGGAGCAACTTTTTGCTGGCAAATGCAATGGGAAACAGGCCATCGTCATGGTGCTGTAACAATGCAGCTCCTATGCCATTCTCCGAAGCATCACACTGAAGGATGAAACTCCTTTCAAAATCAGGCAAACGGAGAATCGGTGCCCGCGTTAATTGGTCCTTCAGTGACTTAAAGGCCTTGTCTTGTGCCATGCCCCAGTTCACTTTGTTTGGCTGACCTTTCTTTGTGAGATCAGTCAGCGGCGCGGCTGTCTCAGCAAATGATGGGATAAACCGCCTGTAGTAGCTGGCCAAGCCCAGAAATGCCCTAACTTGTCTCTTCGTGACTGGAACTTCAGCTTGACGAATTTTCTCCAGCTTTTCTTCTTCCATTTGAAGAATACCATTGCCAACCATGTGCCCGGTAAATCCAATATTGCTAAAGCCTATTAGACATTTAGAAGGCTTAACTGTTAGGCCGGCACTTCTAATTCTGGCAAACAGATCTCTCAACATGTCCAGGTGTTGCTCCCAAGATACTGTATGCCCCAGAACATCGTCGACATAGTTGTCTGTATTGTGGCAGCCAGCGAGCAATTTACGCATCATGCGATTAAATGTAGCTCCTGAGTTCATCATGCCAAAGGGCATTTTTCGGAATTGATAGGTTCCGGACTCCGTTGTAAATGCCGTATATTGACGACAGTCTTCAGCAACTGGAATTTGCCAGTAGCCTTTGGCTAAATCAACCTTTGTAAAATACTTGTCGGCCGTAAGCTTAGCCATTATGTCGTCCATATTGCTCATAGGTTCTGTATCAAACTTGGTGACGGCATTTAATTTTCTGAAGTCAATACAAAACCTATTACTGCCATCCTTCTTTAGCACCATCACTATGGGCGAGTTATACTCTGATGTGGCTGGTTCGATGATATTGTCTTCGAGCATAGCCTGTACTTCTACTTCCACATCTTTCCTCTTGGCGTATGGTATTGGGTATTGCTTCACCCGTACAGGGGCTGTGCTTGTTAGCTCCACCCTATGTTCGGCCAAAGATGTGCATCCAGGTTGTTCCGTGAATATGTCGCTAAACTCTTTCACAAGCTTTAATGTCTGGTCCCTTTGTTCAAGCGACAGCTCATTGCTTATTTGCACATCTTTGTATGTTTCCCCCGCTGTAACATTTGGTAGTTGCAGGAGGTTTTCGTCGTCCACAGCACCTAAATCGTCATCAATCTCTGGCTCAATTATAGCCACAGTTGCGGAGACAACGTCCGTTCTTACTTCGTACCGTTTGAGAAGATTGATGTGATAGGTGGCTATCCTGTTTTCGACCTTCACTCTGTAGTCCATCTTATTGACTACCTCCACCACTTCATATGGACCTTTCCATTGAAGCATCATCTTGTTATTATTGGTTGGTAGAAGGACCAACACTTTGTCACCAACTTTCAAGCTTCTTGGTCTAGAAGATTTGTCATAGTGGTGCTTATAGCTCTGCTGTGATTCTTTTAGGCTTTCCCTTGCTACCTTGCAGGTTTCTTCTAAACGCTGCTTTAATTTTAACACAAACTCATATGTATTTCTAGCCTCAGGTGTTTCTTGCTCTGTCCATAATTCTTTAAGCGCTTGCATCGGGCCTCTAACAGTTCGGCCATACAGGAGTTCAAATGGTGAAAAACCCGTACTTGCTTGTGGAACTTCCCTGTATGCGAACAGCACAGCAGACAAATATCTATCCCAGTCTTTCGGCCTTTCTTGGCACATTTTCTTTAACATGGCTTTCAACACCCCATTCATTCTTTCACATAATCCGTCGCACTTTGGATTATAGGGTGTTGTGAATAGCTGTTTTACTGAGACCAGTCTATTGACTTCTCGCATCATATCAGAGGTGAACTGGGAACCTCTGTCGCTTAACATCTCTGTTGGGAAGCCTACTCTGGAGAATATGTCGAGCAATGCCTCAGCAACTCGCTCTGTTTCTATCCTGGGTAGCGCTACTGCTTCAGGATATCTTGTTGCATAGTCAACCACAGTCAGTATATAACGATTTCCCCTATCGGATACTGGCGTGATTGGTCCAATGAGATCCACAGCCACTCTGTGAAACGGAACATCAATGATAGGCATCTGGCCTAATGGCACCTTGGTTACCCTTCCCTTTGGAATGGTCTTCTGGCATATGTCGCATGATCGACAAAACCTAGTTACATCACTAGTAATGCCAGGCCAATAGAAGCTTGTCATGATCCTGTCTTCTGTCTTCTTTGCAGAAAGATGCCCTCCAACTATTGACTCATGGGCAAGCTCCATAACTCTTTTTCTAAATGAACTTGGGACTACAATCTGTATAGTCTCAACTATATTTGAACTTCTCTTCTGTTCAAATATCCGATATAAGACACCTTTGCGGTCTTCATATCTATATTTATGACCACCTTTGGTCATCATCTCTTTGCTGATCAAGGCGTGTGACCATAGTTTGTTCAACGAAGTGTCTTCTTTTTGAGCACGTTTCAATGAATTAACATTGATCTCTGAGCTGCAAGAGGGTGTTGGGACATTCAATGCGCTGACCGGTTGCTCAGCTTTCTTAGCTTGGGCTCTTGTCATGACTGCAGCAACTTTTGTCTCCAGTATAGAGGTGTTTGTTTCCTGATGCTTAGTCCAGTTTGGGTCTGGTTTGTCAAGCACACCAGGTATATTGCCTAAAACAAGATCACATATGAGTGATTTTGGCACCATGACCTCTATCTCTCCTTGGTAATATGGAGTGTTAATGCTTACTTTAGCAGTTGGAACAGTCTTAGCTTGGCCATCGGTAGTTATCATAACTATTTGCTTTCCTGACAACTGATCATCACGAACTAATTCCCTCCGGACTGCTGCTAGCTCACAGCCTGTGTCTCTAAGGACCCTCACCTCTCTGTCTCCGACATACCCTGTTCGTATTTCTAAGTTACGCTCACCTTCTAGCATCTCTATGGTACATGCTCCAGTGATGACTGGCATGGACTCGCCATTTGCTAGCTTTAGTTGGCCGTTCTCTATATTTTCGCTTATAGAAGCGCGCATGCATAATGCTGACACCTTTTTGTCATTTGCTCGGCCTTCATCATTTTTCACAGTCTTTTGATTTCCTTTTGACCCATCGCGAAATCGGCAGTCTCGTGCAAGATGACCAACTTTGTTACAGTTGAAGCACGTTGGCCTAGAATTGTTTGCGCCAGACTTTTGTGTTGTCTCCTTATTCTGATCATTTGATTTGGCCGCCTTATTTGGCGTATGATTTGGCTTGGAACTTCTGTTGTGTGTAATTGACCCTCCATGGGCTTCTATATATTGCTCGGCGAGCCTGGTCACATCTTCGACCGATCTTGGCATTCTTTCTTTTATGAACAGAGCCAAGTCCTGAGAACAACTTTGAATGAATTGTTCTCTAATCAAAAGATCTGACAGAGCTTTGTATGTATCATCTATCTCTGCCATCTCTGTCCATCTACTGAAATATCGCCTTAGCCTGGCGATGAACTGGAACACAGTTTCGCCCTGTAATGGTTTGCTATCTCTGAACTTCAGCCTGAACCCCTCTTCAGTCAGCTGATAGCGTCTCAACACAGCTTTCTTTAATGCTGTGTAATCGTTGGCCTCTTCTGGAGGCATGCTTGTATACACTTCCAAACCTTTGCCAGTTAATAGTGAGCTTAAACTCACAGCCCATGTGGATTCATCCCACTTCTGGCTCTTGGCAAAGCGTTCAAAACGTTCTATATAAGCGTCCATATCATCTTTAGACTCTTCAAATTTCGGCAGCTTAGGTCACAAAGACTTGCTGTTCACAAACTCTGTTGTTGATACAACCTTGTCACCTAACTCAGCCTTTAGACGGAGGAGCTCAATCTCTCTGTCTTTCATCTCAAGCTCGTATCGCCGTTGTTCATCAAGACGTCGTTCTTCGATTTCTTGCTGCTCCTTCTGAAGTAGCGCCTCTTCCTTGCGAATTTGGGCTTTGCGTTCTAGACGCTGCGCTTCGGCTTCTTGCTCATCCTTGCGAATTTGGGCTTCGCGTTCGAAGCGTTCCATCTCCCGACGCTGAGCACGCTCTTCTCTTTCATGGTACTCAGCCTCCTTCTTTTCAACGTATGTTGAAAGCTCTGAGCCTTTCAGCCCAAGCCTTTCGCCTAGCGTTATCCACTTTTCGTAGTCCATATTTGGCTATATAGTTGAGAAAGCACAGCTGATGATACCTTCTGTTAACTTATCCCGGACGAGCCCCCAATTTGTCAAGAGCTACCGAGAGAACCTATGTCTTTATTGAAGACTGTTCAATCTTTTAGCTTTGAACAATATAAAAGGGTTTGTTAACAAGGTGGCGATGCCTTAGACTGTGGTTTATATACCAACTATATAGTAATTTTTCTCAAGCTACTTTGCTTATATGATTGAAATGAAATGTTGAGCTATGTGATTTAAAATGATTTTTATTGAAAACTAATTAGAGTTGATCACAGACGTTTTGGTCTCAACAAGTTTCTTTATAAGCCACGACTTTCTATGGACTATATCTATGAGCTATCTACTGAGCAGCTTCAACTCTGTGGACGTAAGCCACTACTTTTATGTTGGAACTATGAATTCCAGCTGTATGGAGTTCCAACTCCTATAAACTCTAGGAATCTTGACAACAGATTGTTCGATCTATGCTGCCTTCTCAGAGAAGCTGGGCTTCGTAAGAGACTACGGCAGCAGTCGAAGGAACCGTACACTGTATATCAGATTCAGCTATTTGTGTTACAACACTACTATTGTACTACGTAACCTCTCTGAGGAGCAAGCTCACACAGAGAACGCGGAAACCTTTCGGTAGCACAAATATTGGCCTCGCTAACTACTTTAAGCCAGCCAGTTGGCCTCGCTATCTATCTTAAGCCAGCCAGTGTTGTATTTACACAACGTCTTAGTTGCTGTTAAACAACTTCCTGTTCCAAAAGTTGAAACCGACCCCTTTATATTTACCTTGTATTTGACAACACAATGGTTACAAGCTATAATACAATTTTACATAGGACCAAAACGTCTTCAAAACGTCTTAAAATCACAATTTCACTAAATGTTAAAACTTTCACAAAATGACATTATCTATGTCTAGCAAAATTGTCAGTGAATCAATCTGCGTGATTAAAACAATTTTACTCTAATCATTACAATTATTATACATGAATGTATGATTTCATATATATATATATTAAATATACATATATAATAACACAGACAATTACAATCATTCCTGACAACAACATTTTTAAGATGTTATTGAAATCAAAATCGCATCTTTTACTTTATTACGCTTAAGGTTTATTTTATGATAAAAAACATAGAAAACGGTTATTATCTTTTTTTAACAAATCGCTAAGATATCTTGATGTGTTCTTAAAGGCTGTTATAATATGACCTTGATGTTCAAATGATATAAATAACAATAATGTCACTTTCGTAGCTATATAAAAAGAAATCTTCGTCAAGGTGTGCAAAATTAGTACCATTGAAATAGATGAAAAGGGAACTTTGAAAGCCACCGATTACGACTAATATGAAACTATTGCAGGAACGGTTCATGGGCAGTAATAGAAATGCCCCGGGTTGAGCGCAACTCAGTATTTACATCAGAAAACAGTAGATGCATGCAATAATATTTGCTTACTTAATGATGTACCAAATCGTATATAAATACTAAATACTTTAAGAAAAAAAGACTTGATGCATTCCTCACAAGTACACTTTCATTATAGGTAATAGTAATAAGCAGAGTCAGTAAACAAGCAATGAAGGTTTTATTTTCTCCAGCATTCCTTTTTAATGAGATTGTCGAGTCCGTGTTTTATTAAGTTATGAGAGAGTTTAATGTGGGAAAATCATAAGTTGACAAAGAGAATTAATGAAGCATTGTTTGTTTTATCTAATTATCACCCGTGTCCTGTTTATTTCATCCCTACATTCTGGCCACCTGTGTAGAGAGGCTTCTGGATGTGGCCATTCATGATATGCAGATCTCGCTTTTCAGATTTCTTTATAATGTAGCCCGAGTTTGAGTTTGGCCAGTGGTTTCAAAACCGTATAGCATGTTCTCTCATGGATGTATTTAAGGTAATAATAATAAGAGCACGTATAGTTAGTAGCTGTATATCAACTGGAGTTGGCAATAAAGCTTTCTGTATATAATATTGTGTCATTCTGGTCAACCAATATACAAATCTGAATTTTTAATTTGCAGAAAGTTTGTAAAAAAACAATACACCAACCTCACACGTTTTTAATGAAACGATCTTAGCGCATCTGCCATCTAATTTTCCTGCGTAAAATAATATCCATATACACAGGTTAAATAAATGATAATTGTTATGTGTCACATAAAAAGACATCTGCGATCTGAAGCAGAGTTTATTTTTTCCGCGCTAAATATCTTAATAAATCGAATTCATTTACGAAATAGTTGCAGATAATAAAACAGTTTATTTTAGATTCATACATATTACTGCCGACGCCGTATGGCTCCGGGTTGAGCGCAACTCAATATATACCCCCCCCCCCCACCCCCGAATATATACCCCCCCCCCCCCAAAAAAAAAAAAACAACAGTAGATGCATACAATAATACTTGCATACTTAATTATATAACAAATCGTATATAAATACTATATACTTTAAGAAAAAACCTTAATAAAGTCGATAATGGTTGACCAAAATGCAGATAAAATGCAGATAATAAATTCATAAGAGAGCTTTTGATGGTGAATTCCGTAAGTTTGATGCTAAAATGAAACTAATAAAAAAACCTGAAGCACACCTGACTGACTGTAGTAAGGCGGTGTTCATGGACCATTACCAATGGTATATTATTGACTGGAAATAAATGGAATCTACGAAACATTTTGCTGTTACACTACTTAACTTCGAACGATGTATATTTTTACATATTGCTGCTGTATGCACCATTAACTTCGAATTTATGGTAGGTGTAAATTTTATCTACCGCGTTTGATGTAAGTCCGTTGAACGGAAGATTTCAGGAATTGCCACACCCATAAAACACAACCTTCCCACGCAGTCAAAAAAGTAGAGGAAAGAAGAGCATGGGTTTATAAAACAAGACGCCAGGTTCTAGAGTGCGTCAACCGCACACATGCTCCAACAGATTCTTGTATGAACAAACTGGTACAATATGTCTTGGTGATTAAACTCCTACCCGCCAATCAATTTGACAATGTTGCATGCAAAAGCAAAAAAAAAAACAAACATAAGGAACTAATATCATTGTAAATTGAAAATGTGGTTTCTCAATGCCCATAAAAACAGAACCCCTAGAGTGAACTCAGCAAGAACACGATGACCGGAACGAAAGAAAAAGATCGAGCCTGTAGGTTCTTTAACAGATATCCCCATAAATCTTCAAAACCTCTTAAACCCCTGCCACTGTCGTGCATAACGGGCAATATTAGATGGTTTTTAGACTGGTGCGCATGCGCACCAGTCTTAACTAACGATGCTGCGAACTCTGCGACGCGCAGTCCTTAACTTCAGGTGTATCATTGCGACCACGAGAGCGTATCAAGTAAGTGGTCACCGAGAGAGCAGGCCGAAATGTTCTGCACAAGTGTGAAGCACAATGCAGCACACCATTTCACGAATTCTGAGCGATTGATAGTAAGTTTCCGTGTAATTTTGGAGCATCCATGCCAAAAATTCCATCGAACAAATGAAGAGTGAAATCATGACCAGCTACGGCAGTGAACAAGCAACTGGATATGCATGAGTAGTTTAGTTACGCCTGAAAGATTTCGTAGTTGTGTGGCATAAAAAGTAGTGCATTTTAAGAAAATACAAATATTTCGAGAAGGAATGCGAACTTTGAAAGATAATGCTACAAATAAAAAAAAAAGAAAACAATTTGATGTTGTTGTTCAAACAACTATGAAAGGATATTAAAAGAACGATTAAAAACAAATCAGTCACGTGACAAGCGGGAGATAGAGTGGGTTGCCATTTTGGTTAGGTTTTTGGTTAGGTTGGAGCAGTTGTAGATCGAGATTTTGCTCGGCTATCAAGGACCGGGCCGGGTCCCAGTGTTCTCCCCAGGCAACCGTTAACAAGTTTTGATCTATTTCCAACAAGTGTTAAATTCGCCGACATCCGTTTATTCAAAATCGACATGTCATAATTTTCTGTTTCTTGCATTGTAAACACAGGTCGCTTTTCAATACACACCTCATTCAAGGTTAAGCAATGGGCGATTTGACCAATCACAATCGATTTCTTTACTATCAGCTGGATAACTCCGCCTCTCCACGTGGTGAATTCGCAAGTCTGTCGGTGTCGTTTGATCGTATTTTGGCTTTGCCGACTGTTAATATTTTCAATTAAAAGCGGAACCCGGAGTGTTTGACATAATGTTTAATGATGAAGTAGATGCGATCATGAGTAATAATTTGGTTATTCTTAGTTCTGTGATTAGAAGACAAACACTTCGAAAATTGTACTGTATACATGTATGAAAATAATTGTGCGATAATGGATTTGTTTAAACAAATCTATTGGCAAGTTGCAGTTAGAACTTAAATTGCAAAAGAAATACATTCTGTGGCATTTTATTGCGCCATCAGCGTAACGATCGGTTCATTTTCGTCGGACACATTTTCAAGTATGCATGCGGGAAAGAACGACGACTCGTCAATTCTATCTTATTTCAAGAGAAACCGGCCTTGTGAGGCTGATGCCAACTCCATCGGGCATTCTGAACTTCAAAATTCTAGAAATGAGATCGAGATCATTCCGGATAGCCCTTCAAGAGCGACTCTGACGACGCCAAGTACCCCTTCACGTCGTGAAATTACTCCGACGCCGGACGCGGTACCCCAACATGCCGAGACACTGAATCAACGCCGGCTACCTCGAACAGCCAGTTCAATCCAGTCAGGTGTCGATCCTAAGTGGAAGAAAGTCTACTCCTGGTTGCAAGAAGTTGGCAATGGTTTTTTATATATATATACTCGGCAAAAAATCAGAAATAAAATCCGATCACTACATTATAAGCAATTCATTGTTGAAGCCACCAGGGTTACTACACAAAAGTTGCAAAAATCGCTAGACTTATACTGAGTAAATACACCACGATGGTTCCGACATTCTTCCAAGCGTCTTCTGACGGAATTCACCGCACGACGAATTTTCAATTGTGGAATTAGATTCCATTCGTAAACAAGAAAACCGGGTTGATCTGCTAGCTGACCAACTTCATGTGCTCTGTCTTCTTTAGAAAGACGTCTAGGTGGCTGGTGTGGTCCAACATTTGCCATGATTGTCAAATTAACAAAAACCTTCCTTGTTGACCATGAGAAATACATTAATTTAAATAACAA
Source organism: Corbicula japonica (assembly GCA_038501625.1). Taxonomy (NCBI): domain Eukaryota; kingdom Metazoa; phylum Mollusca; class Bivalvia; order Venerida; family Cyrenidae; genus Corbicula; species Corbicula japonica. The sequence continues at coordinate 119,833 of JAZAYU010000030.1, read as the reverse complement.
ACAATGCAGTTGTGTTTTCTCAAATAAAAAGGTGAAATATGCATATCAGGAATTGCCACATTCAGAAAACAACAGCCTCCCCACACAGTCGAGAAGAAGAGAGGGGGAGAGAGCATGGTTAATAAAATAATCAGTTTCAAAAAGGACGCCACTAACAAAAAACAAAAATGCGAACCCGAGGGGTTACCGCCTTGGAACGGTCAGTGGCAAATCAAATTGCCCCTGGGGGTTTAAGATTAGATGTTGATTGCATTGGTTTGTTGTTTTTGAGTCGGCAGACTCAGTGAAAACCAATTTTCGACAATCGTTTTTGCTTTACTATGAACCTAACAATTTGAGGGTTGCATGCAATACTGTCCTAACTCCTTCTTTATTTCAATGTAGTAACGACAGTACTTGCATGCTAACATAGAATGTATGCTTGCTACCCTAGAATATAGTTCTTAGTTTCAAAAAGTAAGTCAATGCTACAAAGCGGTCAATTTTGTAATTCTGTGCAAAACGATAAAATTTATATTAAAAAATATGGAATCAATCAATATTTGAAGAAATTTAACTCGTGGAACGTTCGACAAGATTTTGAGTCATGAACGCGCATGAATACCTGATGGCGGAACGCCATATTGGATTCGACAACGTTCGGTGAAGACGAAAAATCCATCCTAATCAAATGAACAGTGAGTATTTATCGAGTTATTTTCGTGATGCAATGTTTTTATAACACCCAGGTTATATTTGAATGTATATTGACAATAGAAGTTCTCTTTGTAAATAGAATTATTCATATGGAAATGGAGGTGGATTTGGTGGTTTTCGAATGGTAGCCTACGTTACAAAATCATTGTAAAACTTGAAATTTTAGATTCGAAAGACTACACCGCAGTAAACGTTATTTTGGCTCTTTGGGGTTTATTGAACGGTTACGTCATTTAATTAATTAATGTACTCTCCAAATTGAAAGTAGGAGTCTCAAAATCGACCGTAGGGCTAAGCGAAACTTTTTTAATTTAGGGCCCTAATCATTGTGGATATTAATTGTGGAACCTTGTAGAGATGTAAGTAATCAAATTATTTCAATGTATTGCATTGAAAAAAGTTGGATTTTGAACGATTAACGAATTACTTGGTAAAATATCGTCACTCGTGTAAGAATTATTGAATGCTTTAAAGTAAAACATAAAGCATCTGATTCACAATGATTTTTTATAACATTTTGATCTGTTGAAAATTATGTTTAAAGTAATTTAAAATTCATACATGAATTGATTTAACAGATATATTAATAAATGCATTTTATGCATTTGATCATAAGAGCCTGAATTTCCATCAGAAAATATCCAGATCTAACCCATTTCCAAACCGTAACCAGCTACATAGTTGACACAAGATTTTCTGAAGTATAAAATTTCAAAGAAATGAAAATCTAATGTTTTCAATAATTGCGTGTTATATGTAGACCTTATGAAATCCGCTATCAGAAGTTTTTCCTACTTTCAGTTTTGTCTTACACTCCATTCCATATGTTTCACAGGTCATTTAATCAGAACAGATATTCTCAAAATTAATAACCCAGGGAAAACCATAAGAAGAAAAAGAGTAGCACCTCAGGGATTCACCAAGTTTATACAGAAATGGGAACTTCACAATATTTATTTAATAGTATCTCTTAAATGCATTTCAGGTAAATTTTGCATCCCGGAAGAAAGAATGAAGTATTTATTAATTGATTTAATTATTCATAAACAGGTTTAGATGATTTTTGGTTCTGGTCAGACATGTATCAACCATTTGAACCATTTGAAGCGGTATAGAACTGTTTGACGTCATGCAATGAAGTGGACAACAAAAGTGAAGGTAGAAAATAATGTTTGAGTTAAATCCAGAATGACTGTTTAGGAGATGTAATTATTTTAAACAGTATATTTTAGTTTCTTTGTAATGCTTGAGCTGTGATAACGCTGTCAACATTGCAACTGGTAAATTATTTTAACATGTTAATGGGTGGGGTACAAATCCGTTGCATTGGGAAAATGTAATATTTTTTCCTATCTGAATATTTTCTGATGGAAATTCAGGTTCCTGTAATTTGATAAATAACTCAAATTAGTTTCATAGTGTTAAATTAAGTCTTGTTAATAGTAGAATTGCCTAACAAAGTGACAATAAATTATGAAATGAAAACCAAAGATATACATTTTGTTCACTACAAACATGTGCCAAATTATAAAAATGAATATATTGTCTCCCTTTTGATGTTACACCAGTATTAAGTATTGAAGTGAACCTAGGTTTACACTGTGTTTCAGTTCAATAATTTTGATGTAACAAGTATTCATTTATTAGCCTTCCATTACAAATTGTTTTTAGGTAAAATAAACCAAAACTACTTAAGACATTAATTTTATGTCTATTTCATTCTATGATTTTTACCCAGACTTGAATTCTGATCAGCAATGTAAAATAAATTACCGGTAGTTATTTGAAAAGGAACCCACTTTGTGAATTTTAGTGATAACCCAATTTGACCAGTTTATAAGAGCAGTCAACACATTTTTGACTTTTTGCAGGCTGATACTTTCTGGTTAATTTTAAAGTGACATGCCTGGATCCATATTTTATTTTTTTCAAAAGAAGGAAACACGTAATAACTCTGGCAGTGATGAAACAATATGGATACTTAATTCAGTTAATCAACAGTTAATCAATATAACTTTATGAAATTTTCTTGAACGGCTGTTGGAACAGGCATTTTAACTACAAAACAAATGACAGCACTCTTTCACAGCAACTAAAGGAAAAACATTTTTCACAGTCCAAAAGATTGTGGGTGACTTTTTGTAGATACACCTCACACCTCAGACTGAATGGATTTCAATGCAGAATAGAAACAATCTGAAGAAAGACCATTCTAGCAAAGTGCAAAATGAGAGTAAACTAATTGTTATGATCACTCACTTAAAAAATAAAATAAGTTATTATAAAGAATATTTGTAATTTGAGCAAAGATCAAAATAATTGTTATTATTTCATGGGTGCATTTGCCTGAAAATCAGGTTTTTGTGTGTCTAAAAATGATCGATTTTCTTCATTTACCCTAAATAAATTTTCAGGATTTCAGGTTTTTTAGAAATCCTAACTTGCACCCTTGCAATTTTGTGTTTGTTAATTTCAGTGATAAAATGAAATGAAAGAAATGTGCCATCTCTGGTTCAAAAAGCATGAAATTGGAAGAGGAGTGGAAGAAGGATAATGGTATATTAAATTTTATTAATTGACTATTTATAGGGCTCTCACCAGACTTGCAAATCAGGGAGAGTTTTGTTATAATTTACTGCATTATGGAGAAGTTTGCAGCCAACAGCTTTCTTTCCCTATATCGTAAATACAAAATGACTTCTAACAAAGCTCAAGTCAACAAAGAGAGAAGTCTGGTCACTTTTGATGAGACTAATTCCTTCAAGTCTCTCTCTAGTGAGAGCCCTGTATTAATATACAGTAAAGGCATTGCATACTTTGCCCTTTTCTTTTACATGACTGCAGTGTGGCAAAATCTCGAGGCATGTCATCACCTGACACCACATCAATACTTAAGTATTTTATAATGGCCCAGCAATTCTCATATTGGTCCAGAACACCTGTATTGACCCAGTTTAGTCTTCATATGAATTTGAACATGTTATTGGGCCTCGGGCTGTCATATTTACCCTCGGCCTTCTGCCTCAGGCATATATGACTACCTTTGACCCAATAACAAGGTCAACTTGAATTCACTTGATTATTAACATTATATATAACAATATTCATCTGTGGGCCACCTTCAACTAACACGATGGGTTGCTTATTTGTTTTTTAAGTTGGGTAATCTCATATAAATGTGTCTCAAAAATCCAATGCTGTTTCAACTTTCATGGTTAATAACTTGACCCTTTACTCCATTTACACGCCATTTTACCACATGGGTAACCAGTGTAAATCCACATCAGATAGAGATAGCACAAATGTAGCTCCAGACCAGCTGGCACATCAGACATTTTGAGGTCTCATCATTCTGTATCTACTCTGTTCATTAGATACATTTAAAGCTCTAATTAACAGGAAGGAGATGTGTCAGCACCTAGATTTACAATAGTTGCTCATGTGTTAAAAGGTGTATCCAACGAATAAAATGAAGTATCAAAATGCAGGTGTTTTTTTGTAGTAATTAACCCTTTACTATAATATTATACACATTTTCATGCCTTTTCATGATCTAATCTGGATCTGCAAAGGTTACATTGTGGTCAGAAATAACCTATTGAAATTTGAATGAAAAAGCTAACGCCGTAACGGTTTAGATCCTAATCAGGCAGTATGGATGTGTCGGCTGATCTAGATCTACACTGATTTCCCATGCCATAAAGGCATATGGAGGTAAAGGTTAAATGGGATAAATTGTGTATGAGCCTATAGGAACTGAAGATGGCTTGAAGCTTACACCAGAAATACCTCTTTTTTGTGATATTTATAAAAATAGATGAATTATGACAACATTGTAATCTGTTAACTAACCTGCAACATCAAATTATGTACAACTTCATAAGCAACAAAAAGTACAGTGAAATTGGTTTTGGTTATTTGTTATGATTAAAATACAACATTTATTTTCAGCCATGTGTATCATCAGTCTTGTGAAAGCTGTGGACTTGAAATGTCTGCAGAATTGGTAGAACATAAGGGAGCAGAATATGAATGTTACTGTAGAAAATGAAGACAAGGTTTGCATTTTTTATTTTCATTTATTAAAGCTGCATGAATGTATGATTGAGACACACTAAATCTATCTGTATATGTTGGTATTTGTATTTTTGTATCTTGTAACAAGAAAACATAAAATTGTGTTTATATGTATGTGTTGACTTGTGAGACCTCAGTTCACAAGAAAATTAATCATCCTATATAAAATTACTGTGTTGTTTTTGCCCCTTTCTTCCATGAATACATGACATGAGTGACCAGTGTATATCCAGATCAGCAGGCATATCTGTGCAGTCTTAACAGGATCTACACGGTTCATAATAAGCTTCATGAGGCTATTTCTTACAAATATGCAAACAGTGTAGATTCCAATCAGATCCAGATCAGACATCAAAGTTGTTCTTGCTGATACATGTACTGATGTGTTGTTTTCCAGGTGTCCACTAGCTGCTTAATCTAAAGGGTCATTTTTTTGTGTCGCCCTTTCAAAGAAAAGGCAATACATAGGGATCGCTTTGTCTGTCCGTCCATCTGTCCCAAAAACTTAATGTTGGTTATAACTTTGCCATTTCTTAATATTTCTTCATGAAATTTTCAAATTATATTGTTTGTGACAACATGCTTGAGCTGATATTAATTTTCAAGTCAAGGTCACATTTGATGGTGTTAATCCCTTTTTGTACTTTTTTTTAACAGAAAAACTTAATGTTGACTTTAACTTTGACTTTTCTTAATATTTCTACATCAAACTTTCAAATTATATTGCTCATGACAACATACTCATCATGACTCCAAGTTCTTTATGTCAAGATGGGGTTATTCCCTTTTTTGTTCTTGCATTTTTAACTTGATCTAGTTCCCAGGGCGACACAAGTGAACACCCATCTAATGTAACTTTTTGGTGGATTCTGGCAATTAATAACCAAAATTACCCTTAATTTAAAGAAAACAAAGACACTTCAGCTAAAATCATTACAACTTCAATATAAATAGGTTATTTGTTGAAATTAATATTTCAGGATAACAGCTCTACATGGAATGCTGTGAGGAGACCAGTTTGACAATTCTGTCTATGACTGTCTGAGGGAGCATACAGCCTTTAGATTGCCACTAATTCCTGCAATGGAGCATGCTGCTCTTATAATGGACAAGAATAAAAAAATCACAAATGTCGATACAAATAGTGGATGTGAAATGGAGACAAGTTATATAAAATATAACCAAAACGTTTTAATGTGCACCTCATTAAAAAAAACATCAGTTGACAAAAAAGCATCAGTGTAATTGTGTGTTTGAACATTATTTGCTGAATAATAGAACCATTGAAAAAAACCATAGTGTCACTTGTAGTATTATTTTAAATCATGTGACCCAATTCTGTTTGTTGATTTCAAGTTTGAATATTCAAAGATTATGACTAGCTTAGCTACTTTTTTCTGTCATTGGTGTCACCGTGTCTCAACTCAGAATTTTAGGTGCTGTCTAATGATACTGCGCTTGCAAACAACTGCTCACAGGATTCTTCCACACTTACAAAAGTATTCACGCCATTAAGGTAATATTCCATTCGTCATTGCACTCTCATTGATAAAATGAAAAATTAAAAAGTCTCTCTTAATGCAAAATGCAAGGACGAAAGGAGTAATACCTTTAAATAAAGCGTTTTGTTTGAGAACTGACAAGCGTTGTTTCACTGTTGACCATATGACCTATGAAGTATGATATCCTTCACTTAATTGTGATTGGTCAATTTCATTTTATTGTCTACAAGTCCAATCATATTCAAATTATGCCTTTAGACATACTGTCCTACCACCAGGTTCGCTTTCCATGTCACCACGTCTGCAAACTTGATAACAGTATTTGTCATGACTTGTTAATTGGACATTAATTGTTTTTGGGGTCGAAGATCTATGTCTCGGAGGGCATAAAGTAAATTGTTCCCCGTTCTTGAGGCGAAAGTTTATTTCTGGTCCAACTTAATCAAATCCAAAAATCCATTGCTTTTCAATTGTGTTTTGATGGCCGACTCATCAGTACCTCCAGTCCTTTGATTTATATACTTAATAAACAGAATGCTTTAATTCATTAATACGGAATGGAAGCTGTTCGAGTCATCACTAAACTGTTTAAGCATATCTTTACGCCAATGAGTGAGACATTGTGATACTTAAATTAATAAAAGCTTTAGTTTGAGTGTTATTCTGGAAATGACTTGGTAATAACTATTGATTACTTCCTGTTGCTAGCATCACAGTGCATGCTCATAATTGCATAAAACAGACACTAGTGAAATGTTGGCTGATTTAATAGATTTCACACCTCTACCTTGATACAGCAAATTTTGCAACTTTTGACAGTTGACCCCTCTCATACTCAAAATGATATTTCTCGGTTATTTACCAACAAATTTTAATTATGTTTTTGTCTTTAACACCACAAACAATTAATCTTGATATAAATGTAGGTATTTTTACCAGTTATTTGCTATATTATAAAATTTTCTCAAAAGAACACTAGTGTGCAGAACTTTTTTTGTTGGGTATATTTACTTAGCCTTGTGACTTGCATTAAATAAATAAAATAACTCAATTTCATGCTACTATATATAAAAAGGGAAATATGCATATCAGGAATCGCCACACTCATAAAACACAGCCTCCCCCGCAGCAAAAAGAAGAGAGGAAAATAAATGATTTGTTTGTTGATTGTTTAACAAAAAAGGTTAACCGTATGGGTTAGCGCCTTGGAACAGTCAGTGGCAAAATAATTTGCTACTAGGGGTTTAAACCAGGTTCAAGGGTGCACTACATAATTTATTATACCTGTTTGTGTTAACTGAATACCTATTATGATATTATTTTTATATATGTGAAGCTGTGAGTGGTTTTTTTCCACCTTATCAAGAGTGAAGACAAAGCTTAGAAGCAGGCTTAACAATTTAACATTAAATTCATTGTTAATGATATCCATGGAAGGTCCTGATGTACTGAAGTTTGATTATAATAAGGAAGTCAGCACTTGGGCACAAGAGAAAAGAGGCTTCTGAAAGTTTAATCCTAATTCTGTCAGTTGTAATGAAACACTGAGTTTGATATGTGTGAGATATCTTGGACAATGAAGGTGAAAAACTAACTATACAGAGTATATAGTTGACATTGTAACTTTATGAGATCAGATCAGTTTATGTTATTAAAACACACGTTGACATACTGTTTACACATTGTTTCACATTATTTATGTTTTTTAACTTTGTACCTTTCTTGGCTCTAAAGAGATAAAAAACATATATGTACTATATACAGTTTTTGCAGTAAACTTTGGTACAAATATAAAACTGTATAAAATTATAGTTAAAAAAATAAAGTTTCGCGAGCTTAAATCCACGAACAGTCCAGCGACAACGCTTCCAAAAATCCTGGGGAGACCTTTAGTAAGTTGGCGAATATTTTTGTTAATGCATTGTTGCGATCGACGTAAAAATTAAGATTGTAACTGTTTCAGTCTCTTATGGTACGTGAGCCTTGTGCATTTCATTGTTGACACTACTCAGTTGTGGCGGAGCCTGATCATCGTTATTCTAGCAAAATTTAACCACTAATCATACGCTTCTGCATAAAAAACACCCCCAACCTAAGATTCAGGTGATAAAAGTGGAAAACCTAATTTCCTTGCATCAAAATACAAGTACCTGCATCTATTGAAATCCCTGAATATACTGAATTATTTGCTAATGTTGATGATAGTATCTGTCACAAAGTGTAACGAAAAAATCACACATAGTTTCATATGTTTACAGTAATGATATCTGTGCAGGGCATGATCGATTCAACCAGCGCGCCAGTCTTTCAACGCTTTCAGCGCTTTGATATCACCATGCATGCAGTGCGCTGTAAAATAGTGTGTTGGTAAACTTTCAATATGAAATTACATGCGGTTTATAAAAGAGCGTAGATGCTTAATCTGTTTCTATTATTCCTGCCATAGTACTCCTGGTGATTTGAATATCATTGGTCTGGTCGTAGTAATATTTGAGTACTATGCCCAAGGTAATAAAACTTAGCATGGAAACCAGTCTCAAATCTCAAGCATCTGATGCTTGAAATTTGAGACTGGTTTCCATGCTCAGTTTTATAACATTGGGACCTGGTTTTCCATATGAGAACCACTTGGGACAAGTGTAAAGTTGGTCTGTGCATAGACATTTTCTGTCAAGATAAAAAATAACAATTTCATTAATAACTAGTCAAGTCTGTCTTGATTTGGTCAACACCTGAGTAAGTTTACCGCAATATAACGTGACCTTTTATTGTCGTTTCGTTTCTTCCGTAAATAATAGCAAACATAACACGATAAATAAAGTGATTTTTCATTGGACAGATCAAGAGAAATATGACAAGCAGTTTTGTATTTAACTTTTGACACCAACCAAATCTCGACATTTAATCTCAGTTAATCAAAGTCAAGTGAAGAATGAAAACTAGATGTTAGTAACCCACAAAATGCCGAAATTGATTTGCTCAATAAAATATTTTAAGTGTCAAGTTATGTTTGAGTACAGTGTTCAAAGGTAGAATAGTTACTAGTAATCGGCTCTGTATATCATGATGTGTTTTGATGGAAAACGTTATAAAAGTAAAATATGCATATCAGGAATCACCAAACTCACAATCACACAGCCTCCCAAAAGAGCGTAAAAGAGGAAAAGAGAGCATGTGTTTATAAGAATATCATTTTCAAATAAGACAACACAAACAATTAACGAATGTACCGCCTATGAACGGTCAGTGGCTAAAGAATAATTTGCCACTGGTTGTTTAAACCAGGTTCTAGTGTGCACCAACCTCACACTTGCCCCAACATCTTTTCATATGAACGCACAAGTACAAGTAGTCTTGGTGAAATAATTCCAACCCACCAATCAGCTCAACAATGCTGCATGCAAAAGCACACACAAAAATATAAAAAATAAGAAGCTAATAGCAATGCAAAGCAAAAGAACTCAATGATCTTACAGAGACACAAGTACCTGGAGTCAGCAAGAACATGATGACAGGGATAACAAGAAAAGTATAACACACACGTGTTATATGTGGACGACATTCATGCTAATGATGTAATGTCCCTGAGCCAATTTGTGGTTGGATCCATCTGATTGTAGATATGAAGTGAATAGTTGTTTGACCTATGATATGAAATAGAGATCAAGTATAAGTAGTTATATAAGTGGTAAATTTTATTGAATATCACATATGACTGGCAATGCTGTGATTATGATATCTTGAAGGATATCAGCATGTATGAAAGATCCCTGGCTAGAGGGAAGTGGATATTGTCCACATAAGTTAAGCAATGTAGTAAAAACGTTTAATTAGACTAGATATCACAAAACATAGACATGAGAACTTCTGACATAAATAGATGTTGCAATTAAATGATACAAAGTAAAAATGTGTTTTATGCAATCCACTTTAGTGGTAAGAAATCTTTGATCACAATGAAATTGTTAAAGGTTAACAAGAACCTTTCAATAGGAAGGATTCACAGCTACGTCATCAATTTGTGTTATCAGTACCACATGATACACATTTCTAGGAAGGTGGTACAATACAGTGTAAACAATGGTTCCTTGTGATAAGATGTTTGCTGTAAATTTAACAGAAAATGCTGAACCTTGAGTTAAGTTTCGCTCATCTGACATAACCTGAGCATTCAAATGTTTAACTAAAACTTTGATTACAGTGTCAAGGTTTAAATTTGTGAGGGAAAATGCAAGCATTAATTGAAAAGATTCATAGAAATTCTCATAGTATTTTCATATCAAGCAGTTAAAGCATGCATTATATAATCTTGAGCTGGAGGTGGTCAGAAACAGGTGCATTTTCAGTATCTTTATAATGTATCATGACTAATCTTGTCTGTTTATTTATGTTTACAATATTGTAAAATTAATATGGCTAATTATGTATGTAGGTATTTTTACTAGTAATTAAGTTAATATACTTAAGGACAATAAAAACGGACGGTGGGGATAATTGCATTTTGACAAGGAAAATATACATATTATCAACATTTTTCACAGTTTCATAATACCGAATGCATTGCAGTAATTTAGATACCAAAATTATGAAAATTTATTTATAATAAAAAAGTTATTGCGTAATAAAAACTGTACCCCGAAAATAAAAGAAACACTTTTTGCTAAATGTGACAATGAATTGGTTCAATCTGTTTCCTGTTGTTCATTGTCATTAAGTATATTTTATCAAATGTAGAAATTAAATGTATTGTTTTTGTTGTTGTTGTAATTGTTTTTCAGATGCAAGGCAGATATTGAAGCTGGGGACGAGAAGGACATTATTATTAATTGATTAGGGCAAATGGTTCCAAATTTATAGTACCATAATTCACAAGAGAAAATCTATATAGGTGCAGCAAAATTACTATTCTGCCATGCAAACTAAAATGTCTACAGCTAAACGATTGACTTATTTTTCTATACCTAAAGCGGAATGTAAGAGGCTCGAATAGGGTCTGGTTTCCTTCTGTAGGTCCCTTTTCTCCAACAAAATATCAACTGAATTTTCATGTCCACTTTTAAAAATTTTTTTGCTTTGTCAATAATAAAATACAGCCGACCACATGCACTTATCCACTTTTTGAACTTTTTGAACTTATGTTCATTTGTTTTTGGTTTTGGAAAGGGTATAAAGATACATCTTTCATGCGATCTTTGTCTGTATACCTCGAGTCACCTTTACAAATACCATAGCAAGATTTTTGTGTCTAACTAAACTAAAGATTTTGGTTTCAGATCCATGCCTCAACACAAGCTAATTTATAGTAAACTGAATGCAAGTCTTACAAAATTTGTACCGCTAGCAAGGTTGCTAAAGTCAATTCTTATCAGTGAATCTATTTTCTGGACGAATGATGGGTCATAATATATTATTACTATGTAACTATTACTTGATTATCTTTACTATAGTACAATTAGGCCGGCTGAAGGGGAATTTAGGCCCGGCTTTAAATAGAGGTTTATAGCGAATGCTGAGAACCATGTGGCCCGGCTTTATATATAGATCGTTGAGTAATGAACGGGAACCATGTTGTTTGTACGTTAAGTTCAAGGTCAAGCTATTTATAATTGAGTATATGTATATATAGATTATATAAATAGATCGATGAGTCGGTGTTTTCTTTTAATTATGCGAATTGAAAGTTTATTGTTGGAAGCAGTTATAGAAAGAGTGTACATGTAGTAAGAGACATTGTTCAGATAGTTATTCTTGGATGATATTGAAGTTTGTGTTCTGTTTACGAATATTGGCAATCCTATGACTTGATTTTTGGCGCGTGAATGTGACCTATATATGATGGTTCTTTGTTTACAAATGTTTCTGAAGTTGAAATTGACGGTTCTAGTTGGTTTCTGTTTAACAAGAAGGCGATTTCGTGTCTATAAAGTAAATAATGATTGTATTACCATTTTTGTAGGTCTTTTTCTGTTGTTCAGAATAATTGTGACTCATCCCCCATCCCATCCCCCAGCCCCCCTGGTTTACGGGATCAAGATTCTGAATTTAGAAAGTTAGTATAGATTTTTCATCCTGAAAGTACCAAAGGAATTGCCATGTACGTGGTAGGACAATTTTGAAAGATACTCTTAAATTTAAATAGAGCAAATTCATTGTAATGTGGTTAGTGCTATGATAATCAGATAATGTTTAACTTCAAGGTAACTCCTTCATGAAAATTAAATATTGGCGTAACTGTCCACAAAGTGCAAGGTCTAACATTATCTTCAGCTGCTGTTGATATCGGGAAAACGATATAACAAGACCGAATGGCTTACATAGCTCTCAGTAGAGTATCTACTTACGAAAATCTACAATGACAACAATGAAAAATCAGTTACATTTATGAAATTTTGAGTGCTCTTAACGATCCACTACACTCCTCCTTGTTCGACCATCGATTTAAAATGAAAAGTATCAAAGTAAACAAAAGTTACATTCATTTGTACAAAAATGTTGCAAAGAGGAGTGTAGTAAATCCTTAAATGTGAGTAATTATTTCGTATCCTAAATTGAATACATATCAACACATATTGTTCTGTAAAGTCTTCATCATAATTCATGTTACTACAGCAACTATCTCTTCCACTATTTTCTAGATAGTTTTCATTATATTTAAAAGGAAAACTTTTCAATTCTTTTGTTTTCAAATCATAAACTACATTTACTGCAAACTTGTTAATGTTCAGCAAACAAATTTCATCATAAATCCCAGTCCATACCAATTCCGGTATACTTCATTTCAAACTGCACTCCTTGTATACAACGCGTTCCACAACTACATGTAATATACAAGCACATCCTTCAACGTTCAATACCCTTTGCCAATAAAAGACAACAATATAGTAGCACTTTAAAATTCTTTCTTTGTTCAAAAACAATCCATCACCTGCATGAACTCTTACACCCAACATCTAACTTCTTTTAAATGTCGTCCACATATAACACATCGGTGTTATACTTTTCTTGTTAGCATATTGGCTACCTGTGAATCCTTCCTATACAATATTTACATGCAAAGGGAGAGCAATCAAACATAACTTCCGTAATTGAAAGGGATGTTCAAAATGTTCTTCTACCCCGTCAAAATCACTTAACAATTTCACTTCAAAAACTAAGGTTTCTACCCATAAAAACGTTCATAACAAAACATTTTATTTTTAAAACAATAATTTTGAATGCATAAGTAACAAAAATCACGTATTTACCAAAACAACATCTTTTCTGAACTTTTTAGTAACCCTCTTATCTCTCTTGGGTCAAACTAGATGGACGTATTAAACATCATCTATTAATTGTTAAATAATAAATATAATACATGACCCATAATTCGTCCAGAAAATTGAACACTTGTGACATAAGGCTTCATGGCCGTGGCAGTAACGCACCAGATTTGTAACATTATGGCATAAGGGATATGTGTTCGAATCCCATTAGGGGGTATTTCTTTTTTTCTGTTTGTTACATCATTTTTCTTTCAATACATGCATGTAGACACCGACAAAAATGCCATTAAGATGTCGCGATCGAAGCTTTTCGGACGATGCCAAAAATAGTGCAAAATCGTTTTGAATTTTTTAAATAAAAGTAAGATAATTTAATGATGGTTCCTTTTACTACAATTATTTACAGAACGTCAGTGTTCACAGGTGTCAGCTCCCCTTCGGTGCAGATGTTTAAGGGGTCACGGCAAGCTGCACAACAAAATATATTGTTATAAAACGGAATGAACATGAACAAATTGAAAGGGAAATGAAAAGAAAAAGATAAAACAAAACAATAAATAAAATCATATCATATGAACTAAATTAAAGTAATAAAAATCATATGCAATACAAAAATAAAACACTCAATGTTACTGGATTCGAACTTGCAATGGTTTGCATTACAGCCCGAGTTTCTTACCCACTGAGCTAATACATCGTGACCGAGTATCTGCTAACAGGTTTTAGTGTATTATAAGTTAACTTAACGGTAACTGTAAATTGACGCACTTCACCTATTTAGGATTATAACAGTGGACTTGTCCGAAACGTCACAGCTCACGGGTCAAAATCGAACTATAGATGTACGTATTAAACATCATCTATTAAAAGTTAAATAATAAATATAATACATGACCCATAATTCGTCCAGAAAAACAAATCGATCTCTTAAACCCCTGCCACCGTCGTGCAGCCAAAGAGGTAACACAATGATCAACTGTAGATGGTTAATCACCAGGCATGCAGAGAGCTGTAGAATATCCTCTTGGTACGACTGATATTGATTATTGTTAAATAAAATCATTTACGAAACATACCTTGGCTGCAAATTGACCGTATTTAATATGCATCAAAATCAATGCGCAGGTCGCCTGTTTCACAGCCCACGCATGGATGAAACGGACTATATGGACGAGCTACTACTACTAGTAGCATTTTAGTCTGATTTCATTTTCATTTTAAGTTTTTAAATTAATTCTAACGGAATTGATTAATCAACAGCGATCACACATTTTTTTCAGTTTTTATGAATAATGCAATAAAACTGGATTAAAAATAATTATAAGTTAGTCGCCGCTTTCTATGTACACTTTCGCCGATAACGATAATAAACCAATGCTGGTCTATTTCAAGATTTGCACACACTATTCCTGCAATCAACGCAAAGCCTTAACCGGAGGAGTGTTGGTTGCAAAGCAAGAAGATAATACCGGTATTTTCTTTTGAACTGTTTTGTATGAAATTTAGAAAGAAAAAAGTGTTTTATTTCATTCGCTTTTTACATTAATTATTTTAAAACACAGTTTAATCGCCCTGTTGTAGATGCATTTTAAAATCCGAATTTAACAAAATCATCTTAAATATTCTAATTATAAATTTCATGTGGACACCTGATAGCTGTCAAATAAATCTATACCGTAAGAAATTATACATACTAGTATACATTTAAATTGCTAAGCCACATATAGCACTTAAACAGTTTGTATTTGCCATCGAACAAGAATGAGTTTAAATGAGATAAAACAGTTATCGACTTGAAAGACATCCATCCTAATGAGTTGGAATTTTCACAAAATCACAGATGAATGTATCCAGTATATCAGGACGCTAAAGATGTCCAAGAAAAACCTTATACTGGGTCCCAGTAACAAAATCAATTAAAGGGCATAGCAACAAGTTAATACTTTGAAACTGACGAGAGTGGAACTTTGAAAGTCACCGGAAACGAAAAATATGAAAATATTGAAGGCTTGATTTGATTGAGCCTGTTCATGGACAGTAATGGAAATGCATATGACTTCCCACGCCCTTTTTTTTAATTTTCTTGAAGCAACATTTAAAACAACATGCATCAAAGTTAGTTATTCGGAATTATAATGATTTGGCGATTTCATTGTGCATAAAAGCTAAAGCTGCTGATTTAAAATTGACGGGTAAAAACAAGATATGTAGAGATAAAATATAGAAACACATCACATACACACTCTAATTGGTTTAGGTGTGTGAAGTTGGCAATGAGTAATGAGTAGGGAATTGGAAATTCAATATCCAGCTGAAATCGAATCCACTGCCAGCAGTGAGTTGGGTAATTCGCTTTACACAAACAGCGAATACCCTAATGAGATCGAATCCACAGCCAGCTGTGAGTTGGGTATTCGTTCTACACTGACAGCGAATACCCTAATGAGATCGAATCCACTGCCAGCAGTGAGTTGGGTATTCGCTTTACACACACAGCGAATACCCTAATGAGATCGAATCCACTGCCCGCTGTGAGTTGGGTATTCGCTTTACACAAACAGCGAATACCCTAATGAGATCGAATCCAGAGCCACCTGTGAGTTGGGTATTCGTTCTACCGAGACAGCGAATACCCTGATGAGATCGAATCCACAGCCAGCAGTGAGTTGGATATTCGCTTTACACATTCAGCGAATACCCTAATGGAATCGAATCCACTGCCAGCTGTGAGTTAGGTATTCGCTTTACACAAACAACGAATACCCTAATGAGATCGAATTCATAGTCAGCTGTGAGTTGGGTACTCGTTCTACACTGACAGCGAATACCCTAATGAGATCGAATCCACAGCCAGCTGTGAGTTGGGTATTCGTTCTACACTGACAGCGAATACCCTAATGAGATCGAATCCACTGCCAGCAGTGAGTTGGGTATTCGCTTTACACACACCACAAATACCCTAATGAGATCGAATCCACAGCCAGCTGTGAGTTGGGTATTCGCTTTACACACACCACGAATACCCTAATGAGATCGAATCCACAGCCAGCTGTGAGTTGGGTATTCGTTCTACACTGACAGCGAATACCCTGATGAGATCGAATCCACTGCCAGCAGTGAGTCGGGTATTCGCTTTACACACACCACGAATACCCTAATGAGATCGAATCCACTGCCAGCTGTGAGTTGGGTATTCGTTCCATACTTACAGCGAATACCCTGATGAGATCGAATCCACAGCCAGCTGTGAGTTGGGTATTCGTTCTACACTGACAGCGAATACCCTAATGAGATCGAATCCGCAGCCAGCAGTGAGTTTGGTATTCGCTTTACACAAACAGCGAATACCCTAATGAGATCGAATCCACAGCCAGCAGTGAGTTGGGTATTTGCTTTACACAAACAGGGAATATCCTAATGAGATCGAATCCACAGCCAGCTGTGAGTTGGATGTTCGTTCTATACTGATAGCGAATACCCTGATGAGATCGAATCCACAGCCAGCTGTGAGATGGGTATTCGTTCTACACTGACAGCGAATACCCTAATGAGATCGAATCCACAGCCAGCAGTGAGTTGGGTATTCGCTTTACACAAACAGCGAATACCCTAATGAGATCGAATCCACTGCCAGCAGTGAGTTGGGTATTCGCATTACACAAACAGGGAATACCCTAATGAGATCGAATCCACAGCCAGCTGTGAGTTGGGTATTCGCTTTACACTGACAGCGAATACCCCAATGAGATCGAATTCACAGCAAGCTGTGAGTTGGCTATTCATTCTACACTGACAGCGAATACCCTGATGAGATCAAATCCACTGCCAGCAGTGAGTTGGGTATTCGCTTTTTACACACAGCGAATACCCTAATGAGATCGAATCCACTGCCAGCAGTGAGTTGGGTATTCGCTTTACACACACCACGAATACCCTAATGAGATCGAATCCACAGCCAGCTGTGAGTTGGGCATTCGCTTTACACAAACAGCGAATACCCTGATGAGATCGAATCCACAGCCAGCTGTGAGTTGGGTATTCGTTCTACACTGACAGCGAATACCCTAATGAGATCGAATCCACTGGCAGCAGTGAGTCGGTTATTCGCTTTACACACACCACGAATACCCTAATGAGATCGAATCCACTGCCAGCTGTGAGTTGGGTATTCGTTCTATACTGACAGCGAATACCCTGATGAGATCGAATCCACAGCCAGCTGTGAGTTGGGTATTCGTTCTACACTGACAGCGAATACCCTAATGAGATCGAATCCGCAGCCAGCAGTGAGTTGGGTATTCGCTTTACACAAACAGCGAATACCCTAATGAGATCGAATCCACTGCCAGCAGTGAGTTGGGTATTCGCTTTACACAAACAGGGAATATCCTAATGAGATCGAATCCACAGCCAGCAGTGAGTTGGATATTCGTTCTATCTGACAGCGAATACGCTAATGAGATCGAATCCACAGCCAGCTGTGAGTTGGGTATTCGTTCTACACTGACAGCGAATACCCTAATGAGATCGAATCCACTGCCAGCAGTGAGTTGGGTATTCGCTTTACACAAACAGGGAATACCCTAATGAGATCGAATCCATAGCCAGCTGTGAGTTGGGTATTCGATTTTTACTGACAGCGAATACCCGAATGAGATCGAATCCACAGCCAGCTGTGAGTTGGCTATTCGTTCTACACTGACAGCGAATACCCTGATGAGATCAAATCCACAGCCAGCAGTGAGTTGGGTATTCGCTTTACACAAATAGCGAATACCCTAATGAGATCGAATCCACTGCCAGCAGTGAGTTGGGTATTCGCTTTACACAAACAGGGAATACCCTAATGAGATCGAATCCACAGCCAGCTGTGAGTTGGGTATTCGCTTTACACTGACAGCGAATACCCGAATGAGATCGAATCCACAGCCAGCTGTGAGTTGGCTATTCGTTCTACACTGACAGCGAATACCCTGATGAGATCAAATCCACTGCCAGCAGTGAGTTGGGTATTCGCTTTACACACACAGCGAATACCCTAATGAGATCGAATCCACTGCAAGCAGTGAGTTGGGTATTCGCTTTACACAAACAGCGAATACCCTGATGAGATCGAATCCACAGCCAGCTGTGAGTTGGGTATTCGCTTTACACAAACAGCGAATACCCTGATGAGATCGAATCCACAGCCAGCTGTGAGTTGGGTATTCGTTCTGCAATGACAGCGAATACCCTAATGAGATCGAATCCACTGGCAGCAGTGAGTTGGGTATTCGTTTTACACACACAGCGAATACCCTAATGAGATCGAATCCACAGCCAGCTGTGAGTTGGGTAATCATTCTACACTGACAGCGAATACCCTAATGAGATCGAATCCACAGCCAGCTGTGAGTTGGGTATTCGATTTACACAAACAGCGAATATCTAATGAGATCGAATCCACTGCCAGCTGTGAGTTGGGTATTCGCTTTACACAAACAGCGAATACCCTAATGAGATCGAATCCACAGCCAGCTGTGAGTTGGGTGATCGTTCTACACTGACAGCGAATACCCTAATAAGGTTGAATCCACAGCCAGCAGTGAATTGGGTATTTTCTTTACACAAACAGCGAATACCCTAATGAGATCGAATGGGATATTCGCTTTACACAAATACCAAATACCCTATGGAAGTGGTCCGGAATAAACTGTCATGGGTTGATCCGGAACTTCCATTTTTTTATGTTGTTAGTGTATTTTCACGTCATTTCTTTATTTACTAACTCTTATTTTTAGTAACTAATTTGTACCTTTACTCCGAATGGAAGTGACTGTTTTTAACCATCTTGAAGGAATATCTAGCTGTTGCTTAAGAGAACAGAATTTTACTTTGAAAATTGTTGGTTAACTTTTAGTGACCGGAAATTAACCGGAGTTATTTTTTTGGACTCGGGAAGTTATATCCAGGCGATAACCGGAAGTGATCCGAAATAGACTATGTTGGGGTGATCCGGAACTACCCATTTTTAGTATTTTTATTGAAATAAACGCAATGAGCAGCAGTGAGTTTGTGCAATGAGTTGGGTATTCGCTTTAAACTCACAGAAAATACCGTAATGGGACCGAATCCACTGACAGCAGTGTAAATTGAATAACAAACTCACCGCTGGCAGTGAATTCGGTCACATTACGGTATTGGCTGTGAGTTTTAAGCAAATACCCTACAAATTGAAAAAACACACTGCAATGCTGCTCATTGCGTTTATTTCAATAAAAATACTAAAAATGGGTAGTTCCGGATCACCCCAACATGGTCTATTCCGGTTATCGCCTGGAAATAACTTCCAGAGTCAAAAAAAAAGTCTGAATAATTTCCGGTCACTAAAAGTTAACAAAGAATTTTCAACGTAAAATTCTGTTTTCTTAAGCAACTGCAAGATATTTATTCAAAAAGGTTAAAAAAACAGTCACATCCATTCGGAGTAAACGTACAAATAAGTTACTAAAAATAAGAGTTAGTAAATAAAGAAATGACGTGAAAATACACTACATCATAAAAAAATGGCAGATCCGGATCACCCTATGATAGTTTATTCCGGACCACTTCCATAGGGTATTCGCTGTTTGTGTAAAGCGATACCCAACTCATAGCTAGCAGTGGATTCGATCTCATTAGGGTATTCGCTGTCAGTGTAGAACGAATACCCAACTCACAGCAGGCTGTGGATTCGATCTCATTAGGGTATTCGGTGTGTATGTAAAGCGAATACCCAATTCACTGCTGGCAGTGGATTCGATCTCATTAGGGTATTCGCTGTCAGTGTAGAACGAATACCCAACTCACAGCTGCCTGTGGATTCGATCTCATTAGGGTATTCACTGTGTTAAGCGAATACCCAACTCACAGCTGGCAGTGGATTCGATCTCATTAGGGTATTCGCTGTCAGTGTAGAACGAATACACAGCTCACTGCTGGCTGTGGATTCGATCTCATTAGGGTATTCGCTGTTTGTATAAAGCGAATACCCAACTCACAGCTGGCAGTGGATTCGATTTCATTAGGGTATTCGCTGATTATGTAAAGCGAATACCCAACTCACTGCTGGCAGTGGATTCGATCTCATTAGGGTATTCGCTGTCAGTGTAGAACGAATACACAGCTCACTGCTGGCTGTGGATTCGATCTCATTAGGGTATTCGCTGTTTGTGTAAAGCGAATACCCAACTCACAGCTGGCAGTGGATTCGATTTCATTAGGGTATTCGCTGATTATGTAAAGCGAATACCCAACTCACTGCTGGCAGTGGATTCGATCTCATTAGGGTATTCGCTGTGTGTGTAAAGCGAATACCCAACTCACAGCTGGCTGTGGATTCGATCTCATTAGGGTATTCGCTGTCAGTGTAGAACGAATACGCAACTCACAGCTGGCTGTGGATTCGATCTCATTAGGGTATTCGCTGTTTGTGTAAAGCGAATACCCAACTCACAGCTGGCAGTGGATTCGATCTCATTAGGGTATTCGCTGTTTGTGTAAAGCGAATACCCAACTCACTGCTGGCAGTGGATTCGATCTCATTAGGGTATTCGCTGTCACGGTAGAACGAATACCCAACTCACAGCTGGCTGTGGATTCGATCTCATTAGGGTATCCGCTGTTTGTGTAAAGCGAATACCCATCTCACAGCTAGCAGTGGATTCGATCTCATTAGGGTATTCGCTGTCAGTGTAGAACGAATACCCAACTCACAGCTGGCTGTGGAAGTTATATCCAGGCGATAACCGGAAGTGATCCGAAATAGACTATGTTGGGGTGATCCGGAACTACCCATTTTTAGTATTTTTATTGAAATAAACGCAATGAGCAGCAGTGAGTTTGTGCAATGAGTTGGGTATTCGCTTTAAACTCACAGAAAATACCGTAATGGGACCGAATCCACTGACAGCAGTGTAAATTGAATAACAAACTCACCGCTGGCAGTGAATTCGGTCACATTACGGTATTGGCTGTGAGTTTTAAGCAAATACCCTACAAATTGAAAAAACACACTGCAATGCTGCTCATTGCGTTTATTTCAATAAAAATACTAAAAATGGGTAGTTCCGGATCACCCCAACATGGTCTATTCCGGATCACTTCCGGTTATCGCCTGGAAATAACTTCCAGAGTCAAAAAAAAAGTCTGAATAATTTCCGGTCACTAAAAGTTAACAAAGAATTTTCAACGTAAAATTCTGTTTTCTTAAGCAACTGCAAGATATTTATTCAAAAAGGTTAAAAAAACAGTCACATCCATTCGGAGTAAACGTACAAATAAGTTACTAAAAATAAGAGTTAGTAAATAAAGAAATGACGTGAAAATACACTACATCATAAATAAATGGCAGATCCGGATCACCCTATGATAGTTTATTCCGGACCACTTCCATAGGGTATTCGCTGTTTGTGTAAAGCGATACCCAACTCACAGCTAGCAGTGGATTCGATCTCATTAGGGTATTCGCTGTCAGTGTAGAACGAATACCCAACTCACAGCTGGCTGTGGATTCGATCTCATTAGGGTATTCGGTGTGTATGTAAAGCGAATACCCAATTCACTGCTGGCAGTGGATTCGATCTCATTAGGGTATTCGCTGTCAGTGTAGAACGAATACCCAACTCACAGCTGCCTGTGGATTCGATCTCATTAGGGTATTCACTGTGTTAAGCGAATACCCAACTCACAGCTGGCAGTGGATTCGATCTCATTAGGGTATTCGCTGTCAGTGTAGAACGAATACACAGCTCACTGCTGGCTGTGGATTCGATCTCATTAGGGTATTCGCTGTTTGTGTAAAGCGAATACCCAACTCACAGCTGGCAGTGGATTCGATTTCATTAGGGTATTCGCTGATTATGTAAAGCGAATACCCAACTCACTGCTGGCAGTGGATTCGATCTCATTAGGGTATTCGCTGTCAGTGTAGAACGAATACACAGCTCACTGCTGGCTGTGGATTCGATCTCATTAGGGTATTCGCTGTTTGTGTAAAGCGAATACCCAACTCACAGCTGGCAGTGGATTCGATTTCATTAGGGTATTCGCTGATTATGTAAAGCGAATACCCAACTCACTGCTGGCAGTGGATTCGATCTCATTAGGGTATTCGCTGTGTGTGTAAAGCGAATACCCAACTCACAGCTGGCTGTGGATTCGATCTCATTAGGGTATTCGCTGTCAGTGTAGAACGAATACGCAACTCACAGCTGGCTGTGGATTCGATCTCATTAGGGTATTCGCTGTTTGTGTAAAGCGAATACCCAACTCACAGCTGGCAGTGGATTCGATCTCATTAGGGTATTCGCTGTTTGTGTAAAGCGAATACCCAACTCACTGCTGGCAGTGGATTCGATCTCATTAGGGTATTCGCTGTCACGGTAGAACGAATACCCAACTCACAGCTGGCTGTGGATTCGATCTCATTAGGGTATCCGCTGTTTGTGTAAAGCGAATACCCATCTCACAGCTAGCAGTGGATTCGATCTCATTAGGGTATTCGCTGTCAGTGTAGAACGAATACCCAACTCACAGCTGGCTGTGGATTCGATCTCATTAGGGTATTCGGTGTGTATGTAAAGCGAATACCCAACTCACTGCTGGCAGTGGATTAGATCTCATTAGGGTATTCGCTGTCAGTGTAGAACGAATACCCAACTCACAGCTGCCTGTGGATTCGATCTCATTAGGGTATTCACTGTGTACAGCGAATACCCAACTCACAGCTGGCAGTGGATTCGATCTCATTAAGGTATTCGCTGAATATGTAAAGCGAATACCCAACTCACTGCTGGCAGTGGATTCGATCTCATTAGGGTATTCGCTGTCAGTGTAGAACGAATACACAGCTCACAGCTGGCTGTGGATTCGATCTCATTAGGGTATTCGCTGTTTGTGTAAAGCGAATACCCAACTCACAGCTGGCAGTGGATTCGATTTCATTAGGGTATTCGCTGAATATGTAAAGCGAATACCCAACTCACTGCTGGCAGTGGATTCGATCTCATTAGGGTATTCGCTGTGTGTGTAAAGCGAATACCCAACTCACAGCTGGCTGTGGATTCGATCTCATTAGGGTATTCGCTGTCAGTGTAGAACGAATACGCAACTCACAGCTGGCTGTGGATTCGATCTCATTAGGGTATTCGCTGTGTGTGTAAAGCGAATACCCAACTCACTGCTGGCATTGGATTCGATCTCATTAGGGTATTCGCTGTTTGTGTAAAGCGAATACCCAACTCACAGCTGGCAGTGGATTCGATCTCATTAGGGTATTCGCTGTTTGTGTAAAGCGAAAACCCAACTCACTGCTGGCAGTGGATTCGATCTCATTAGGGTATCCGCTGTTTGTGTAAAGCGAATACCCATCTCACAGCTGGCTGTGGATTCGATCTCATTAGGGTATTCGCTGTCAGTGTAGAACGAATACCCAACTCACAGCTGGCTGTGGATTCGATCTCATTAGGGTATTCGCTGTTTGTGTAAAGCGAATACCCAACTCACTGCTGGGCTGGCTGTGGATTCGATCTCATTAGGGTATTCCCTGTTTGTGTAAAGCGAATACCCAACTCACAGCTGACTGTGGATTCGATCTCATTAGGGTATTCGCTGTTTGTGTAAAGCGAATACCCAACTCACTGCTGGCTGTGGATTCGATCTCATTAGGGTATTCGGCGTGTGTGTAAAGCGAATATCCAACTCACAGCTGGCAGTGGATTCGATCTCATTAGGGTATTCGCTGTCAGTGTAGAACGAATACCCAACTCACAGCTGGCTGTGGATTCGATCTCATTAGGGTATTCGCTGTCACGGTAGAACGAATACCCAACTCACAGCTGGCTGTGGATTCGATCTCATTAGGGTATTCGCTGTCAGTGTAGAACGAATACCCAACTCACTGCTGGCTGTGGATTCGATCTCATTAGGGTATTCGCTGTTTGTGCAAAGCGAATACCCAACTCACAGCTGGCAGTGGATTATTAGGGTATTCGCTGTTTGTGTAAAGCGAATACCCAACTCACAGCTGGCTGTGTATTCGGTCTCATTAGGGTATTCGCTGTGTGTGTAAAGCGAATACCCAACTCACTGCTGGCATTGGATTCGATCTCATTAGGGTATTCGCTGTCAGTGTAGAACGAATACCCAACTCACAGATGGCTGTGGATTCGATCTCATCAGGGTATTCGCTGTCAGTGTAGAACGAATACCCAACTCACAGCTGGCTGTGGATTCGATCTCATTAGTGTATTCGCTGTCAGTGTAGAACGAATACCCAACTCACAGCTGGCCATGGATTCGATCTCATTAGGGTATTCGCTGTTTGTGCAAAGCGAATACCCAACTCACAGCTGGCTGTGGATTCGATCTCATTAGCGTATTCGCTGTTTGTGTAAAGCGAATACCAAAGTCACAGCTGGCCATGGATTCGATCTCATTAGGGTATTCGCTGTTTGTGCAAAGCGAATACCCAACTCACAGCTGGCTGTGGATTCGATCTCATTAGGGTATTCGCTGTTTGTGTAAAGCGAATACCAAACTCGCTGCTGGCTGTGGATTCGATCTCATTCGGGTATTCGCTGTTTTTGTAAAGCGAATACCCAACTCACAGCTGGCAGTGGATTCGGTTTCATTAGGGTATTCGCTGTCAGTGTAGAACGAATACCCAACTCACAGCTGGCTGTGGATTCGATCTCATTAGGGTATTCGCTGTTTGTGTATGGCGAATACCCAACTCACTGCTGGCTGTGGATTCGATCTCATTAGGGTATTCGCTGTGTGTGTAAAGCGAATACCCAACTCACTGCTGGCAGTGGATTCGATCTCATTAGGGTATTCGCTGTCAGTGTAGAACCAATACCCAACTCAAGCTGGCTGTGGATTCGATCTCATTAGGGTATTCGCTGTCAGAGTAGAACGAATACCCAACTCACAGCTGGCTGTGGATTCGATCTCATTAGGGTATTCGCTGTTTGTGCAAAGAGAATACCCAACTCACAGCTGGCAGTGGATTCGATCTCATTAGGGTATTCGCTGTTTGTGTATGGCGAATACCCAACTCACTGCTGGCTGTGGATTCGATCTCATTAGGGTATCCGCTGTGTGTGTAAAGCGAATACCCAACTCAATGCTGGCAGTGGATTCGATTTCAGCTGGATATTGAATATCCAATTCCCTACTCATTACTCATTGCCAACTTCACACACCTAATTGGTTTTGGCATTATCTTGTTTTATCTTTAAAATGGTAGATGGCCATTTACATGTTTTTAAAAATTGACAGAAAAAGAATATTGCACATTTTTACAAAATAATCCCTGGTCAGTGGTTCTAAGTACGGAACTGTTCTAAATATATTCGCTAAGTAATGGTCCCATGCACATATATGAAATGTGTAACACAGTAAAGATTTGCCTGTATAATCATGGAAATGGCTAACGAAATTGGTTCTTGTCTGAACCCCAGCTTACAACACAAAACCTGTTCTCCACAATGGTTTCTGTCAGATAAGATGCTTACTGCACTGATTCCTTTTAGATAAGCGACAATAACCAGTCAGCAAACCGGCTCATCCCGCTGGTTCATGTCGGAAACCCGGCTCACTTCTGTGTTTTCTGTCAGCAAACCGGCTAGCCGGCTTTCTTATCACTAAATTTTTAGCAAAAAAAACCCCCAAAAAACAACAACATTATAACGGCTCTTATCGAACTTACTGCATGTCGAAGGAAACATAAGCGTAAATCAAAACGGTTTCTCTTGTCATCTATTCTCAGTCCAGATTTCTGCAGGTACGAAAATAGTCATAATGTGGTCATTGATTTGATACATCGGTTCTTTATTTCTATACTCGAAGTTAAGCAATGTACCTATTACCGAGTTTTGAATGCCTTCCATTGTTACAGTGCCCTTGCATTTCCTGGACCAGCTTTACAGAGAATACCCGATCACGATTTGTTTTCATTCCGGTGCGTGGAACGCTAGCCCGGAACACATCAAGGTCAGTCCAGGTAGAAACACCAAAGCAATAAACAATCCCCTGAATTGATTAGAATAGAATACCACAATAGTCCCTTTCTATTAAAACACGTATTTGTGGTACTTTCGCTAGATAGAATTCCAAACCTAACACATCAAAGGTTATCTGCTGTACTTCGTACTCAAAATGACCTGATGACAAATACTTCTGTTTCATTTGGGATGGATCAACATTGGTGGTGTTTAATTGTGTTTATTGTCGGTCATCCTGATGACCGACATATTATAATCGACCAAACTTGAACTCTTAGCCTTAACACCGGTTAACAGTGATCACGTACCAGACGGAACGGGTAATTTAGACTATGCCACCTGTTCCTAAGATGCATGCAAAAAGATATTGTAGAGGCTGATGTTTGATATATAGAGAAGACGTTTACTGGGAAAAGACATTGATGTAGATAATCATGTTTCATGTGTACTTAATTTATAATTTTATTCAGGACGTGTAGAAATAATGCAGGTGTTTAAGAATCGTCAAACTAGATGAATATGTTCTAACATGAATGCGTCCTAGCTCATAGCGGTAGGCCTACCAGAAAACTTTCCACGGTAGTATTTGTACATTTAGCAGACCAGCGACGCTTATGCATTCTCAGTATTAATTACCAACGTTCGTACGGTGTGGTTCTATTTAGGTCCGCAAATCAGGTCAAACTCAGCGAGCGTTACCTAGGAGACGGTAAGAAATGTATTCGTATGTTGATGCAGTTATTAATTTCACTTGAACTTTGTGCTGATCACATTGATTTTTTGTTGTTGATAAAACGATTTTCTCTTAAACTGTTACAACAAAAAATTAGTTGTTTTAATTAGTTCTGTGACCGAAACATTGCCATTATGCCACTGAAGGTGTTTCACAACAATTCCTTCTCAGCCGGAAACTTACTTAAAAGGCTGGTCTTAACGTTAATTCTAAGCAATCTCCATTACATAAAAAAGGTCATTGCTTGTGTTGTCTACTCTACTATAAAAATGCTAACATAGCATTGACTTAAGACCATACAAGATCAGTGACTCAGTGACTGTATGTTGGTGCAAACAATAGGGTTAGGGGTTTTCCGGGGAATGTTTTACACGTTTAAGCTCAATTTTGATTGCATTCATGGTACTTTCATGTAACTCTCAGTAATATACGATTTAATTATTCACTGGTAACAAAACTAAGTAAGCTTCGTTTTAACAGGGGAAAAAGAAAACTAGTTAAAGTTTAAAGGTGATTGAGGTTCATTAGCTGACGAAACAATAATTCAAACAGAGACCGGAGATTTTTGCAAGTTTGCGTTTTAGACAAATATTTTCCAATGGCGAAACAGTAACTGTCTTATTTGCATTTATATATCGACGCCACGGGTAACCCATATCAGCGAAGCCTACAAAATTTCCATATTTTACCAATCATGTGAAGGGTATAACCTGGAAGTATTCCATGTCGTATCGTCTTAAGTTCAGGTGCAGGTGTCCGTGCTTGATAAGAAATTAACTGAACAAAGTCGGGATACTTTATGGAGATCCGTCACGAGATTAAAAGAGCCGATTTTATATGGCGGGACTGGCCAGTTCGTGCCACTCCCCGGCAAATCTGGGCCTGCAGCCGGTTGATCGAAGTTACCCAAGGAATAGATATTGCAATAGGCGTGTTCCTAGATTCTCTTGCGGAATCATAGACGTTTACAAAGTCGACTTGTTTATACGTAATGCATGAGAAGAATGACAATCCTACTGCAGCCTTTAAGAAACCATTTAATTGCCGACAGCCAAGTTTATGTTCATGCTATAGTCCACAGACCAAGCCGACGATAATGGTTTCCATGAAACACAATTATTCCAAGTATTCTGAAGTTTAAATATACTGTTATTCACTTAAGCTTTCTATCCACAAGTTCAAATAATTAATCATACTTTCTGTGTTTATACTGCATCATTTCTACAAATTACACAAGTGAAACGGTCAAACTGCGATATTATCAACAAAGCATTCTTTAGATATACAAAAGTGAATCAGTACATTTTTTGATGTTGTTTGATATGCGATGCAGTTTTTTTATTTTATGCTCGAGATAAATTCAATCTAGCAGTCGTGATAGAAGATTGGTGAACGAGATAGGTGCGTGTACAATGTATTCTTTGTTGCCAGCTTGTACAATAAACAAGTGCACTCGTTTTGCTGAGTGAAGAGGATTCTCACTTCGAAGTTTCATGTAAAGGTTGCTTACACCGAAATAACGCAGTATTCCTTCGTGGTCCATGAAGTCCGTTTAATATATGAGAACTTTTTCTTTTCATCCGAGGGCCTCTTGTTTGCAGGGATAACATGTCAGGAAAAAGAAAAAGGAAACGAAAGCAATTTCATCCCTTTATCTTGTTTGTATGTGCCTATATCTTGTTTGATAGAGGTAGACTAGTGCCTGAACAGCGGAACAGGTGTATATTTGTGGCACCGTATTTGCGATTCCACGTTTTAAATAGGGTCTCTTCGGTTATAGATTAGTAATTTTCTTACAAGTAAGTACCCCCTGTTTTTTTTAAATAGATGGAATGCAGATCATCACACCAATATATCGTTTAATAGGAATTAAACTGATATAAATCATGTTTAATCGACAGTGAATATTAGAAATTTGAACTAAAAGGAATTGGAAATACTTCGGTTCAACCTACAAAGTTCCGTATTAAAGCCATTTAAAATGAATATAACTCTTACAATAATGAAATAGGATCGAGTAACCATTCTTATTGTACAGATTATATATTTCAAGTATTAAGATAACAGAACGAGTACTTTCAAAGTTATAGGCAGCATTATGTTTCATATTGAAATCGTTTGAAAGGGGCATGAGAAAAAATATTGAAACCGGGGTTATCAATCTTGTTGTCAGAGATGGCTTTGTTTATGCAGATGATATATTCCAAGCATAAGGTTAATAGGAATTTCAATGTTATAGGCAAAATTAAGTTCGATATTAAAGTCATTTGAAATGGGTATAAGACAAAATAATATAACAAATGTTATCGTTCTTGTTGTGGAGATAGCTTTGTTCGTGCAGATGATTTATTCAAAGCATAAAGTTAATACTGAGGTCAAGTACTTACTACTAAGTTTTACATTAAAGATTAGGGACTACCGGACAACGCAACCGCCGCCGCCGCCGCCGGACAATATGATCCATACGTGTCTACCTGCTATTGCAGGCGACACAATAATAAGCACCGTCATAAACTGAATTTAACATCATTAAAAATCGAAACAAAAGTGTGTTACGAGTGCGAGCATATATATTACAAGGCGGAAATTCTAAATAAATACAACATTTTAACGAAATTGTTTTAGATTAAAAAAACAACAACAATTATATCATATAAGGGAATCCCTGTTAAACTGCTTTTTTATCCCCAACCCTGGACCAGTGACAGAACTTAATTGTTGGACATAATATATTTACAGCTTGGTTATCGTTACTGTCTAACACTTCCAAGTCAATTATTAATTTGTTTGCAACATGGTTAGATTTACCACCAGCTTGAATACAGCTCATTCAACAGAGCAATAACATAAAGGAAAACTAATTAAACATCAAATTAAATTTAAACGCTTTAAAGTTTCGCCTTAAGTTTAAACTAGAGCCGTCTTTTGGTTAAAATGTCATGCTAATGACCGACTAGCTTTTTGGAAAGCTAAAACTTGTATTGCGTTACGTTCAACCGGGAGCCAGCCGGCGTGTGGACAGTAAAATGCATCTTCTTTAATGTACATGAACAGACTTAATCAAATCGAACCTGGAATATTTTCATATTTGTCTTGTTCGGTGGCTGTCAAAGTTTCCATTTTATCTGTTCCAACACACTTTTAGACAGCCAGGTCATATTTACAAATCTAAATATTAATAGTTCTATAATACATTTAAACTATGCAAATTCGCATCGAAACTTGAGTCGTTTTGTGAAGAATTCACTAACTATTCCCGCGATACTTTGTGATTTCTTTTAACGCATTAAAACAAACTAAATGTGGATCAATGAAAATCGCATCTGTATCTAGGAACGAGGAGTCTGTGGCATACCAATTGGAAAGACGCATACAGATTTGATTTCTTTTTTAAAATAAAACAGTAATGAGAAATAATTGGCTTACAAGGAAAGAAAAACATTTAAAGCAAAACAATAGTTGCTAACCGAAATTAAGTTAAATTGTTTGGCATTGTACTACTACTATAACAACAACAACAACAACTACTACTACTACTACTACTACTACTACTACTACTACTACTACTACTACTATTTAAAATAAAATTAACAAGAGCTGTCAGAGGAGACAGCATGCTCGACTATTCGAATCATTTGAAACAAATGCAATTTGAAGATTAAAACTAACAACTTTGGCCATTCATTCATGTGCAATCAGGAAAAATATTAACAAGTGAATGGTACGGGAGAAATTCTTTTCAAATAACAGAAATAATTCCTAAATGTACCATAAATATTAAACTGAATAGGGGAATAACTATGAAATATTTCTGAATTTGTTAGAGAACTTGTTAGTAATTTTTTATTAGAGACATTTACTTTTAGTCAAATATCAATCACTTCAGTAATGTTACAGAAAAAGAACTGAAATGAAAATATAATGGTAGTTTGAAGTTGATACCTTAAGTATTTGCAAAGTTATCGATGAAGTGCACTTAAGTGAAAATATAAGTGAAACTAGAAATGTGTCCATAGGACACGGATGCCCCGCTATGCATCATTTTCAGACACTCAAGTGCAATGATGGGAATGATACGCGATACACTGCCCTTTCATGGTGAACATTTGTGTCAAGTTTTTTTGAAATCCCTCCATTTATAATGAAGTTACAGCCTGGAAAAGAAAATTCTATTTTTAGTAACAGTGACCTTGACCTTGGACCTTCAGGCTTGGGTATTGTGCGGACACACTGCCTTTTCATGAACATTTGTGCAAAGTTATTTTGAAATCCCTCCATTTATAACAAAGTAACAGCCAGGACAAGATAATTCTATTTTTAGTAACAGTGACCTTGACCTTTGACCTACAGGCATGGGTATCGTGCGGACATACCGCCTTGTCATGGTGAACATTTGTGCCAAGATATTTTGAAATCCCTCCATTCATAACAAAGTAACAGCCTAGACAAGAAAATTCTATTTTTAGTAACAG
This sequence comes from Corbicula japonica, assembly GCA_038501625.1. Classification (NCBI taxonomy): domain Eukaryota; kingdom Metazoa; phylum Mollusca; class Bivalvia; order Venerida; family Cyrenidae; genus Corbicula; species Corbicula japonica. The sequence goes on along the minus strand of JAZAYU010000030.1, from coordinate 88,066 downwards.
TGACCTTGACCATTGACCTACAGGCTTGGGCATGTACGTGACACGCCGTCTTGATATGGTGAACAATTATACCAAGTTATTTAAAAACCCAATAAGAAATAACAAAAGGGTGAAATATGCATATCAGGAATCGCCACATTCAGAAAAAACAGCCTCCCCACACAGTCAAGAAGAAGAGAGGGGGAGAGAGCATGGTTAATAAAATAATCAGTTTCAAAAAAGACACCACTAACAATAAACAAAAATGAGAACCCGAGGGGTTACCGCCTTGGAACGGTCAGTGGCAAATCAAATTGCCACTGGGGGTTTAAACCAGGTTCTAGGGTGCACCAACCTCACACTTGCCCCAACAGGTTCTCATATCACAAAACAAGTACAAGTTGTCTTGGTGAAAAGACTCCAACCCACTTATCTGCTTAACAATGTTGCATGCAAAAGCACACAAACATATAAAACATAAGAAGCTAAGAGCATTGCAAAGCCGAAAGGGGTACTCAATGATCTTACCGAGACCAGAGCTCCTGGAGTAAAATCAGCAAGAACACGATGACAGGGATAAAAGAAACAAATCGAGTTTCTAGGTTCTTTTAAGAAAAGATTTCCCCAATAACCTTCATAAACTCTTAAACCCCTGCCACCGTCGTGCAACCAAAGAGGTAAGCATAATGATCAACTGTAGAAGGGTTAATCACCAGGCCTGCAGAGCGCTGTAAAATATCATGTTGGTAACCTTTCTTTTTAAATTTACAGATGGTTTTTACGAATAACCGGGAGAAATTAACACTGCCTTTAATCTTTTTAAGTTTATAAATTAAATCTCCATAAAAAACTGGTTGTGAAATACCTTGTTGCAAAAGTGATTTTAAACTGCATTTGTATTTATGAATTAAATCTGGGTATCGGCGATAAAACTTGCAAAAGGTTTTCCTTAATTTGTGATACCGATAACCTTGTTTTAAGAGTTTTTCTGTAATGCAAAGATTACGTTCATTGAAATCATTAACATTGTTGCAAGCTCTTGAAAAGCGAACCAGCTGTGAGATATAAACCCCATAAGATGTTGCACGGGGAACATCGCCGTCTAAAAACGGAAAATTTACTATATTAAAATTAAAATCATCTCTTTTATCATAAATTTTAGTAGTGACATAACCATTTTCAATGGACAGATTTAGATCGAGAAAGTTTGCTTGCTTTTCTGAAGTGTTCGCTTTGTTAAGTTGTAGTTCTTTGGGATAAATCTTATTAACCAGTAATGGAAAATGGTTATTGTCTATATTTAATAAATCATCAAGGTACCTCGAGGTGTTGTTAAAAGCTGTAATTATATCATCTTGATTTTCAGTAGAAAGAGATAACATAAAGTCTCTTTCATAACAGTATAAAAACAGATCAGCAACAAGGGGTGCACAATTAGTACCCATTGGGATGCCTATTACTTGTTTATAAATAGAGGTACCGAATCTAACATAAATATTATCCAGTAAGAAAGTTAGCGACTCTATAAGGTCTTGACAAGTCCATAATGTATAATTATCATAAGAACCATCTGTAAAAAATGCCCTATGTTCATTACAAGCGATGAAGGTTTTATTTTCTCTAGCAAACGTTTTTTCAATGAGACTGGTTAGTTTGTCTCTTATTAAATTATGAGGGAGCGAAGTGTATAATGTTGAGAAATCATAAGTAGACAAACAGAACGCCCGAAAATTATTTGATTTAAGCTTTTTCAAAACGTCATTTGAATTTTTAATCGACCAAAATAAATTTTTGCCAGATGTTTCAAAAACCTTATCACAATACCTAATTACGTGTTCTTTTATAGCTGTAAGACAAGATGTTAAGAGCACGGATAATTTAGTAGTAGTGCAAGAACTAGAGTTAGCAATAAATCTTGCTTTATACGGTGTTTTATGCATTTTAGGTAACCAATACATAGTAGGTACTTTGTCTTGTTTCGGCTCAATACTGATTCTAAATTTTGTAATTTGTAGAGTGTGTGCAGTAACAATATCACTCTCAGATGAAGAAGTCAGTATATAAGCATTAGTGCTGTTCAGTTCTTCAGTTTGAATATTAATATAGTGTATTCGTCACACTATAATTACATTATTAGAAGCCTTATCAGCAGGTGTTAAAACAAATCTGTTATGAAAGTCTTGAATTCCTTTTTTTCAAATGACGAAAGTTAAAACGAGGTCGAGGTGGTAATAAAGCAATGTTTCTTTCATAAAATGATATACGGGTGTCAATTATTTTGAATATGTGCTTTTTCCAGTTAGAAAGTGCATTAGGCTCGGCATGTTCTCTTTTGCACCATTTATTGCAAAATAAGTTACTAATTTGATCCATCCCAAACGATGGTATGCATATGGCGGTGAACACGGAACCTTCAATGCGGTATTGTCAAAGTTACAGAGCGGACATGATTTTGCAAGAAAATTCTATTTTTAGTAACAGTGATCTTGACCTTGGACCTACAGGCATGGGTATTGTAAGCGACACACCGCCTTGTCATGGTGAACATTTGTGCCAAGTTATTTTGAAATCCCTCCATTCATAACGAAGTTAAGGGCCGACTGTATATTTTGCTTAACACAAAATGTAAGCGAAAAAGGGGCATAATTTGAAAAATATTGGAAGAAGGGTTATGGGTCTTGTTGGTTATGATGTAGATTTTGATGGTGAAAATATATTTCAAGTTTCAAGGCAATATCTCAAGTAGTTTTAAAGTTAGGGGCAAAATGCATATTTTGCTTGACACAAAATATAAGAAAAAAGGGGCATAACTTGAAATATATTGACAGCAGAGTTATGGGTCTTGTTGGTAATGATGTAGAATTTGATGGTGAATATATATTCCAAGTTTCAAGTTGATACCTCAAGTAGTTTATAAGTTATGGACCAAAGTGCATATTTTCCTTAACGCAAAATTTAAGTGAAAAAGGGGCATTACTTGAAAAATATTTGTAGCAGAGTTATGGGTGTTGTTGGTAATGATGTAGAATTTGATGGTGAATATGTATTCCAAGTTTCAAGTTGATATCATAAGTAGTTTTCAAGTAATGGACCAAAGTGCATTTTTTTGTTTAACTGACGCCGACGCCGATGCCGACGCCGACGCCGACGCCGACACCGGGGCGAGTAGGATAGCTCCCCTATTCTTCGAATAGTCGAGCTAAAAATGGTATGCTTTTACAAAATGTTGTCGCATGATGGCATTTGCCGACCCGGAAGAAGAAATTAGTTACACAATACCGAGATGGTAAGATCTGGATGTATTTTCACATGCTTGTCGGACCTCTGGACTGTCCCAACCATTTGAATATAGTTCTACACCCGCTGTCATTAACAAACCTGGCAATATTATGAGAACAACAGTTATTAAAAGAGCAGACAGAGTATTTAAACATAGTTCAAAGACACCTATGCAGAATGTCAATCATTGAGGGTACAGGCATACTTGCACAGTCGTTTTTGGATGGGATAAGGATGGTATGTACTGTGTCTGCCTCAAGCATGGTTGGCTAGCCGAAAAAAAGTCACCGAATCATCGCCGGATGTTATGCATGATGTAGATCTCAAGTTACAGGAAATTATTGAATTTGCACGACAAGCGTCCTCCATTTCGTTTTCTTGTAGTGAAAGTCAAAATCCACCCAATACAACATATTTGGTGGTAGGCCTAGCGTGTTTGTTTGTAAATAACTAAGACTAAAACGGCGACCGAATCATTCTTGTGTTATCTTCTTGCGCGTACCCTTCTCGCTCATTTGAACTGATTAGTTATATAAGTAAAGTAAAATAAGAGGGAATAAATATTCTTGACGATGAGAACGATGCTGTAAGAAAACTTCAGGTCCACAACACTTTCAACAGTTTGATATCCCTTCACATTGTTTATCAACGTTAAGAGATTAAATTAAATTAATTGTATTCACACAAAAATTTACTACAAATAACGCTTAGACAGGTAAAACGCTTTTATCACAATCATTTACTTTAAAATGAAACATATTTCAATATTTCAATTAAAGCTTAAACCGGCGGTATTTAATCTTTATGAAAATTTCAATGGTCGTAGAATGAGGTCGACCAATTTATTACGTACAAAGAATACAATTGAATACAATTGGCGACATCTACGCGATGTAAACAGAATTCTTGTTTAACATCGGTCAATTCAACATTTATACTTCGTAAAAAGTGAAAGTTATTTTATGTAAAAAATCTCATTCTATTTCATGATGTAAGAAACATAAAAAAGTTATCATATACTGTAAATATTTACAATATTGCCAAAATAAAAACATGAAAACCCGTTTGCATGATAAGTACAAAGTTCATGGGCAAAGTACCTAAAATAATTGTATGCTCATTTTCAATATGTGTGGCGATTCGTCAAAAATGTTCGGGTTTTTAAGAACCCTTCAGGTATTTTTCGGTTTCATTGCAAAAATATTATTCCGTATTATTTTTAAACCTTACAGTATTTTGACAGAAGACCATTACATATTGTAGATAATGATCACCAATTTCAGTTCTCATGCAAAATGTGCAATGTAAACAAAACATTATTTTATATACAGCCACAGGAAACAACATTTCTTCACTTTTATTTGACTGACAGTTAGTATTAATATTATGTTATGAAAAAATAACCAATTTGAAAATGATTTGCCCTTAAAACCAAAAGTAGACATAATGAGACACTTTCCAGAATTTCTTAAAGTTGTATTATATACATATTTTTTATGGATGAACTGATCAGTACATGTTACTTCTGGTCGCTTTTAAGAAGACGTATACACATTAAACAATATCTTTGTATGGGGTGATGACAACGTTTTAATTTGAATTGGTACATTCTTTTTCATCTCTTTCATTGAACGAACACCCTCTCGGAGAAGCATTTTTAAGTACGAAGAAACATCAAGACCATGCCCTCATTAAGGCAGTTTACATAAAGGTAACTACGCGCAATCGGCTGCATGGCTAATTGGTCACCAAGTTGTTTGTTGTAATAAGGACTTTAGGAATGAAGGTACATGGATGGTTTTTAATTGAGTTATGTAAGGTTATTGGTAACGATATTCGGTAAACAAACAAAGCATAATATAGCAGAACAACGATTTGTTAAAATAGATGAAAAGGGAACTTTGAAAACCCTCGACCACGACAAATATTAAAATATTGCAGGTTCGGTTTGATTGAGCCTGTTCATGGGCAGTATTGGAAATGCTTATTAATGCCCACGCCGCCTAGCCCCGGGTTGAGCGCAACTCAATATTTACACCAATAAACAGTACTAATTTGATCCATCCCAAACGATGGTATGCATATGGCGGTGAACACGGAACCTTCAATGCGGTATTGTCATATTAATACCATTCCATGTTCCGCGGCGTATGGTCCCCAGATGAAACAATGGGTTTGCCCTAAACGAGAAAACAATGGGCGGAACTAAACAGAATTGAATTTTGAGAGGGGATCTTAGAATATAAATAAACCAATCTTTCTTAATCAAAACTATCATAGTAATCAAACTACAACAATTTTATGTCTCGGTAAATGATGATAAGGTTTCAGCTTCAAGAGGCTTAATACAAGAGCCAAAGACCATGTTACATTAAGAATTAAATTGGAAACCTAGCTTAATGTTTCTTTCCCCTTCCATCTGTTACAGAATCACTATTAGATGAATTAATCATAAACTGAGGACTTATGAAACTCAGGTTCTGACAGAAGAGAAGTTATTGATTCACGTAAGGTCTGTGCTGAAAAAGAAATCAGATAAAAATCATAAAAACGAACTTTTCCATGAGATTCATTTTACTTTGTCAATACTGTGCTTCATTTCCACCGACAAAAGACCATAATGGAGAGTTTCGCATGGAATAACCTAGGTGCCGTGATCACCGTCACGTGCAGAGGAAGATAATATTTTGCTGGTTATTTAATACAAAACAGATGAAAAAGAAAACTGAAAGCCACCGAACACGACAAATATTAAATATATTCAAACCGAGGCTATGTGGTATGGATAGTAATACGGTATCTTTTTATATACTGTAATTTATTGCAGTTTATGTCATTGCAAACAGTCTGAAGTTGTATTATGATATAAGTAATGCATTTACTTAAAATCTTTTATTTGTAACATTTCGCTTTGATATATATTTTAATGTTATTTTACAATAGCAAATTGTGAAAATCAACCAAATAAGTTTTCAATAATTTATTTCATTATTTCACGATATTTGTAACTGTATAAAAGTAGAACATAGTTCAGTTGTATTTATATTTATTCTTTCTGCTGCAGGAGGCTTGCCACTGACATAATTATGCCATAATGTGTGGTAGTGTTCTGTAGGACTGTTAGTGACACAACAACAATCACAGTTTTACAACCTACCGTAATCACCCTAAGTATTGGGACACCCTAAATATTGGGACACCCCTATTTTTCATGAAAATAATTATTTTTTGCGTCCCTAAGTTTTGGGACACTTTGAGAAAAGGTATTTGCGCGTTCCTAAATTTTGAGACACGAGATATGCGCTCGATAATTATGCTAGTCGGACCGTGTTTTTCTTCAATATTTACGATTATTTTGCGTAGTTTACTTAAGTATCCCGTGTATTTGCAAAGAAAACTTCTTTAAATGTTGAGAGATATCGAAAATTAGGGATTAAAGAAGAAAAATGAATATCTAAAGTGCCGATGTACCTTCCTTTTAAGTGAATAAACTGATGCTCCGCTTCTCTGTAACGGTTATCGTTTCCATTTTAATTAATTAAAATACCCATATCAAAAGTTGTTTAATCTTGTTTTTCGGTCTGTTTTTTTTTCACTAACTACCTATTTTGCAGGTGCAGATAACAGCCTAAGGCGAGTGTCAGTGTCAGTCCTAAGTATGGATTATGTAGTCATAACGACCGCCAGTCATTCTTATTTTAAACTTATTTTGAATCTCAGGAAAACACACTATTGTAACTAAAATTACCGAAATCCCGGAAAAAAGACTAATATATACATGTTCAGTTTCCAGGCAACAATGTCGCATGTTGGATGATGGTAACTAATTATATCTTGCCATTTAGTGCTAATTAACATTTATATTAGTGCATTGATAAGCTAAAAGCTATGACCTGGTAGTTAATCCTCGTCATTTACATTAATTCTTATCAAAACAGTCTTCTAAACAACCGACAAAGGTGCGAAAACACCCTAATCAAGCCACCTGTTTCAAGTCGACAAGCGTTTTTCATTCAGAAAACATGTCAATAACCACTTAATTAAACAAAACTCGACAAGATTTTACATTAAAATAAAACATCATTATACTCCAAACTGTAGACAAATAATAATTACACAAATTAAAATTGTTTAATTTCGTGCAACCATAATATGACAGTCGATCCGTATACGTTCCGTGATAACGTCCTATCATGTTTTTAGACTTACCGGTGTATGCATAGCAATCGACGTAACCCAAAATATTGGGACAATATTTAAAGGTTGTATTATGGTAAAAAATTCTCCATAGACACTAATGTAAAATAAATGATTTTCAATTGCATCTTGTCGTTTTATTTATGTCTTAATCCCAGCAAAACCTGGTATCAGCTTGAAGGTCTGTCCATTCCCTTTTGTCTACAATAAAGCAAATGGCATGTTAACTTACTTGTAAGAAAATCCCAGTCCACCGAATGACATCACCCTCAATTTGTCTAGTATCCATACGCGGGATTTCCCCAAACTACATACTTTCATTTTCCAATTAACTGATCATCCATTTTCTGTCAGAATTTCTTATTTTATGTCTCAAATTATTTCTAAATGATTGCTTGTATCATAATGAACAAAAATAACCACATTATGAAGTATTTCATGTCTTTAGATACAGAAAGAAAAATGAACTATTTAGCAATTCGCACTACATTCGAGTGGACCACGGAGGAATACTGAGTTATTTACCATAATACAACCTTAAACAATTATTTTTTTGCGACCGTAAATATTGGGACACGAAAAATTTTAATTATTTTTAACTGTCCCAATACTTAGGGTGATTACGGCTAACCTGGTACGCTTCGCGAACGGCACTACGAGGCGATTACGGCATATGCAACGCTTTTAACCGGCATAACCGGTGTCAATGTAGTAGGTTTTGCGGGGTAAGGTAAGAAAATCGCAGAGCTCTTGGCTAGATGTTTAAATAATACTCAAACCAATAGGCCTGTACTTTTTCATGATAAGCGGCGTGTGGTCCCCATACAATGAACGGGTTTGACCTTGTTTGATTCAGTTCTGGTACTGGGCCACTCGTCGGGTACGTACCGGTGCATGACACATCCATTATTTACTTTAGTTTTCTTACATGCAATCAATGGTGAGAAGGTGACTGACTTTGAGTTAATTCACCAAGGCATATTGTAGGTAAATGTTCGTTTATGAGAACCCTAAGGTGAGGTATAAGGTTGATGCACTCTATAAACACCAGTACCAGTTATAGTTTATTTTAATTGACACTTATTCCAAGGGACGTCTGTTGTCGAGTGGATTAGGCTTCCGACTGAGAATCACTTGCCCTTCACCGCTGTGAGTTCGAGACCTATCAGGGTCAAGATCTTCCATGTGTTGAAGCTAACCAGCTTGCTTAACGTCGGTGGTTCTTCCCAGGTGCCCGCTGGAGCCTGAAAATTGCCGGGGTGGCACCTGTGGTATTCCTCCATCATGGAAAGCTGCTTTGTCCACATTATAATGTTCTCGTAAAGAGGCGGGAAAGGCAAAAACTGGTGAATAACAACAACATCAACAAAACATAATCCAGCAATCGGACAATCACGTGATCGGAATTCCTGGTATGCTGTTTCTATAAATGGCCGCTCTGGAACTGGCGTCCTTTTCCGTCTGGTAATTTAGCCCTTTACTCCATATTTACATATTTTATCGCATATGCGACCAGTGTAGATCCAGATGAGCCGACATATCAGTGTTGTCTGATCAGGATCTAAACTCGTCGTTTTTAGACCAGAAATAACGTAATAGATAAAAAAGCGAGCAGATCCTGATCAGATGGCATGAATGTACCGGCTGATCTGTAACTACACTGTTCGCTCATGCCATAAGGGTGTATATATTGTGCAAAGGGTTAAAAAGTGAAATGTGCATATCAGAAATCGCCACACTCAAAGGTCAAGCCCTAAAGAGTCAAGATGTGAATGTTTTTAAAATTTAAGTCAGATATGTTATTTACCTTTGCTCAAAGCTGCTCTCGATTAATTAAGTTATTCATCGCGCGACAGCTTATGCTATACCAGTCCTGTACAAATGTGTTTATTAACTGGGAGATTTAATGTATCTTGAATGTTGTTGTTACAATAAAACATTGACAGTTTATCCAGTTTGTATATAGCAAATTTATTATTTCCTTATTCACCTGTATAGTAAATCTCTTATTTCTGTTCGTTAGAGTTATTGATTGATGTTAATGTAGGAGAAGATGTAGAATGCTTTAATATTGTCTACTTTTCGTTAAATAAATTGCTCGACCTCATTCTCGATTGTGGTAGTTTTATATGATTTGATTAATATATGTTTAAGTGTTATATAAACAGTAGGTTGCTTGTGGAATACTGTATTTAGTGATGCATGGAAAACAAGTACTGTCGTTTTTATAAAAGGAGTTACATGTTTTATGGACTTTATCTTTTCGTAAGTTAAATCGTTTGACAAAAGAGTTATTATTTTATGCAATCGGATATATAAACATTTTATAGTACACACAATTTTTATAGCGTGATCAGTGATGTTAAAATTAATTCGATTCATCAATAAATCAGTGCAAATGTTAGTTTTAAGATAAATCCATATTGATCGACTGTTATTGCAAGCTCTAGATTTCTTGGAGTAAATTGGACTTAAAAACAGTACACATAAATTGTATTTGAATTATACTTCATGATCAAGTGAAGCGGGGAAATCACACCGTGAGCACTATTCATCACGGCGGCACGTTATCTCCCGAAGAGATTGACCGACATTGGTTTTACTTTTTCCACATAAATAAGTTTTATAATAACCTCGCGATTTGCTCTCAGCCACGCTTCAATCTTGTTTTTATTATTATTGTTGTGTTTTATTATTAGTGTTTGATTACTTCATTAAAATGAGCTGGAATGGCCAAAAAAAGTGTCATGATAGGTGTTAGCATATTTTAAACGAGGAGCAGAGCTTTACAAGTTAGGAATGTGGTAGGCGGACGGACGGATGCTCGGACAAGAAAGACTGACAGACGCGATAATATATATAACATGTATAAACTGGTAATAGCCCTGTCAACCAAAATTGCGCGTTTTGATTGTGCTCTTTAAATTTATTTTTTTAATTTTTGGTTTAGTTATCAACAAGAAAAACATTTGTGTCAGCAGTTTCCGAAGTCGACAACTCGTTAGATTTTGAGGTAAGTACATGTAGTTTCTAAGTAGTAAATTTCTTAAACCCTGCACCGTTGCATTTTTTACTGTCTGCATTTCAAGTGTCCGCTTCTGTGACACACCCACCCTACTTGCGTCCAAAACTTAGTAATATCTGAAGATTAGATTTGGTGAAGTCGTGGTTTGTCTGCTGTCATAGTATGCATCTTTGATATCTCTTAACATATTGATAACAGCCACTGACATTGAAACTCGAAGAGAGGACATTGTAACTCGAAGAGAGGACATTGAAACTCGAAGAGAGGAAATTGAAACTCGAAGAGAGGACATTGAAACTCGAAGACAGGACATTGAAACTCGAATAGAGGACATTGAAACTCGAAGAGAGGACATTAAAACTCGGAGAGAGGACATTGAAACTCGGAGAGAGGACATTGAAACTCGAAGAGAGGACATTGAAACTCGGAGAGAGGACATTGAAACTCGAAGAGAGGACATTGAAACTCGGAGAGAGGACATTGAAACTCGAAGAGAGGACATTGAAACTCGAAGAGAGGACATTGAAACTCGAAGAGAGGACATTGAAACTCGGAGAGAGGACATTGAAACTCGAAGAGAAGACATTGAAACTCGAAGAGAGGACATTGAAACTCGAAGAGAGGACATTGAAACTCGAAGAGAGGACATTGAAACTCAAAGAGAGGACATTGAAACTCGGAGAGAGGACCCACCTTTAGTCATTTCCAAAATATCAGACACAATTGATTCTGAAAATTCAAAACAGAATTGTTTACTTACTTTAAACTAACTTAAGTAACACTTTATACGTTTTTAGTATCTAATAATAAGAAAATAGCATGTTTAGTAATTGTACTCGGCATACTCGGAAATTTATCACAACACTGCTTTAACAATAGTGGTCTTTGACCTAATTCATGTAGCAATGTAGACTGGTGCCTGTGATATACGTGTTGTTATATTTATATTCATTTATCCATGAGAGTCTACGCAAGCAAAAAATCAGTTTCTTTCGTTCGGATTGATCAATATTCTAGATTTAAAAAAATCAATCTCATTTCTCGTGCAGTCACAAATGCTTTTCAATATATTGTTTACTTTTACAGCGTACCAGCCGACTGGAAGAAGTGGGCGAACATATCGCCGACAAGGATTGATAGACGACTTGTGGATAGCTGTCAGTGTACAATATTAAAACCATCCCTATGGGAATGGTTTTAGGACGAAATCTTTGCTTAAATACTTAAATACGTTGCTATAAACCTTAAGACAGTTTAAATGTTGGAGTTAGAAAACAAAATGGAAAAATCTAGGCAGATAATTACAGGAAACGTTAAATATTTGATTGCAGAGAGCAACTGCTACTTGAAGCTAATTGAAACTGTTTGAAACAACTGTAGTATTGAGAGATATAATCTCGGATATGGCGCTATACACTCTTGAGAGTTTCTCTCAGGCTGAACGGACGTTGTGTTTTCCTCCGCTATAGAATAAATCTAATATGGATATCGAATGTGAAGTTTGATTGAAAATGCTACAGCAGCTAATAGGATTAAGCAAACTGTTTTGACGAAGATACAAAATGATAAACAACTGTAATAAATATTATTAAGACACAAAAATAAATGTTCGTTTTGCACAAAGGCATAAAACCATCTAAACTCAGTATTAAGAAATGACAGGATTATCAGGTGTCGGTGTTTTCTGGGCATGTTCATCATTTGTGTCCTCTGTGATGTCATGTGTAGGATTTTTCCTGCCATACTGGATATCCGGACAAATGTTTCTACAAATGACTAGTAAACCCGGACAAAGTTTTCCGGTTCACTTCGGCATTTTCCGTCGTTGTAACTACCCAGCAATAAACTTGGATGGCGAACTTACAATGATTCTCGAGTGTGGCCGATATACAACATTTGGAGATATTCCGAGTACATCGTGGCAAATAGCAACATTGACAATTGGATTTGGAAGTGGTATCTGCTTTTTGGTTTCGTTGACCGCCCTGTTTGGGGTGTGTGTCAAGGGTGTGATTATACCAACGGTCGCTCGGTCGGCGGGACTACTGCAGATGTGTTCAGGTATATATGTAAATCTACAGTTATTCGCTGAAAACCATTTACCAGTTATTTAATTCATTGTCTTAATTGTTGGAGATTCGTCACAAAATATATGACTGAGCGTTTTAAAATAAGGTACTGAACGTCCACTTCTCCGTAAATTGATATGAAAATTTTTTGACGATACCGACCAAATGACTCACATTCGGTCTTTCTGCGGAGATATTTAAGTAAGCGTTTAATGTCATATACATGTAATGCATGTCGCATTATAACTTGTGAATATTATTGTGAATGAAGTACAACAACAACAACACGTGCCTTAACTCGATCAAAACGAGTTCTCACTGTGCCCATTAATTCTTAAAAGCAATATTTTTTCATCAAACTGTATATTATTGTAAAAAGACTATTAAAAACAATATATTTCCAGGGTTGTTAATGGCAGCGGGTGTAGGACTATATCCGAATGGTTGGGACAGTCCAGAGGTCCGACAGGCTTGTGGAAATACATCCAGATCTTACCATCTCGGTATTGTATAACTAATTTCTTCTAGTTACAACGATACCATAATCTACGATTTACAAATACTTTGAATAGAATTGAGTTATTTTAATTTTAAATCTATAACATTAATTTTGCTGTGAACAGAAAATTTAACAGAAATAGACTTGTATGATTTCGTTCGATTCGCTTAACTTCTTATCAACAACATCATGCTGACCTATTTTTATGCTTCCAAGAACACTCCGAGTTTTACATACAACAACGCACTGTTTTGGAGAATTGTCTATTGTTCCCTAGATTTCAGTCTCTACTTTTCGAATTTTTAGCTTTTATGAAATACTTTTGATAAATCGTGACTATAGATTATAATTCTTCTATTTATTCCAGATATTTCAAATATTTTGTTTGAAAACAAAAATTTAGTTACAAAACACATTCACATAAACTTAAAGTGTGTCCTTTTTTACAAGACACGGCTATTTTAAATCTTACTTGAAGAACAAACTATGAACTTATAATATAAATGATAAAGAAGTATTTTGTCATATCGAGTAAGTTCAGATTTGTATTCTGTATATCTAAGGTTACGGCGAAGAAATCGTTTGTATCACTGTAGACATTGTGTGTACGGTATTGTTTTATTCTATTCTCATCATCGACGTACAGCAGATACTCGTTAGTTTGTTCTGTTTGTAATTCTATCTAGTGAAAGTACAACAAATACTTGTTGTAGGAGAAAAGGACTATTGTTTTATTCTTTTCTCATCATTTCAGGGGATTGTTCATTGTCTTGGTGTTTCTACCTGACATCGGTGGGAATTGGACTGACTTTGATGTGTTCCGGGTTAGCGTTCCACGCACCGAAAGGCAAACAAATTGTAACCGGCTATTCTTTGTAAAGCTTATCTAGTGATTTACTTCGAGTTAAGCTAATTGAGCGCGTGTAATTGGTCCTGGAATACATAAGGGTACATTTGCCGTGGAAGGTATTTGCCGTGGAAGGTATTTGCATTTGGAAACTCAGTTATTGGGATCTTGCTTATATTTAATTGTAGAAGTGCTCACGTGACGACCAAGTTGTGAAAGTTCAGGGAATATATAGAACCAATGTGTCAAATCAAAGAACATATTATAACTTTTATCGTACCTGCAGGAATCTGGACAGAAACTTGATAACACAACCGTCACGGTTCGACTAGTGTTGTCCTTAGTACAGTAAAACGCCTCGTTAAGACCACATCGATAATAAGACCGATCACATTTTATAGTTTTGCACTATTTTCATCCCCAAAATAAAGAGCACGCACCAATTAAGACCATTTGTTCTGTCATAATGGTAGTCTTAATAGCGGGGTTTCACTGTATTTTGTATGAGCCGCCTGCAATACGTCTTAGTATGTAGGAATGAGAAAAAGCCGCTACCAAAAACAAGACCCAGTAACATATGAACTATACTTCAGTTTACCTTTGTTTTCTTGACTTTGACAGAAAGGTGCTTTTAAGAAGTCTTCATTTAAATTGTTTTTGAAATGTGCAGTATTTTTATTCCTTTTTAACAAACCAGCAATTTTTCTGTCATAAAACACTCTGATGTTTAACCATTTCGCAACACTGGTACAAAATATGTTTGTTAATAGTAGTGTTGATTTTATATGATAATGATTTGTTGCATTTTGCTTCATATTTCCTTGTAAGTTTTGCACAGAGACAGTATAAGGATGTGCAGAGAAATGAAAGCCGATGATTTGATATGAAAAATGATGCTCTGTTGTCTCGCATTTTTATATTTATTGAAATTTGAGCTGCATTTACAGTTCAGCTCACTAAGACAGCGTGATGTAAACGTTAATTTACAAACTTAACACTTTAGTCGTTAGCATGATACTAACGCAAATTTAAATGTTAGCTTGCTCTGATCTTTTAATTCAGTTTATATGACTCCATATTGCAGCACGACGGTTTATAAAACGTGATTGGTGACGGGTACTCACTTTACAATGAACGTTTAGTTGTACATATTCACTGTCTGTTTAAAAAACTGATTATATTGGTTGGAGTAACAATCGTGTCATCTATCAAATCTACTCCAAACGTGTTTGTTTCTTTCACTAATTGATACACAGACAATAAGACGAATGATATTTTCGGGGAAAATATAGGTTACTTTTGCATTTGCCGGAACTGCTCTCCGTGTCACGTTGTTGCTAATGCTTCCAACTGCCATAAGATGTTTGGTAATAAAAGTCTTTACATTTGATATATGTATATTATAAAATACAAAATATCTTCATCTTTGACTTTTTGTCTCTGAATTGTTTGTCAACAGAATGTGTTGCGTCCGTTATTTATATACTTTTATTCCAAAAGTAAGTGTGAACTTTGTTTTCGGTGTTTTTTTTTTCATTAACTGCTTAACTTAATGCCTAAATATTTGGAATCAAAATAGAGATTAGATCATATATAGTATATCTATAGAATTTAAATGATCTAATGTCTATTTTGATAACATATTAACGCATTCAGAAAAGCAGTATAATATATATAACATATAGCACGGAACTAATGGTTGTCAACAAGAGCACATTAAGAGCTGCACGGAGCAGAGGTTTCATTAGTCTGTCGCGTTTAATTAAGTCATGTCGCTGGTGGAAATTTGTCCTCATTAATGTTCATGGAACCACTAATGACCGTGGGCGACGGTAAATGTACATTTTCATCTATTATAATTGCAACATAATTCTCTGCGTTAGACGTGACTACAAACAACTGAACTTGAGGCCGATCATCTTTTTATTTCAGCACTCCATAATAACCATGAGACACTCTTCTAATTGCTCTTGTCTTTTTTTTACAACGTCTGTGTTATATTTTATAGGCATGTTTTGCATGTACACATGTAACGCTGCTAAGAATGTTGGTTTGGTTAAATGCGGTGAAACCCGGCGGACAAACTGACCACACCTGGCTGTTGCTAGATCCACTAACTGCCGGGTATAGTTCAAATTGAAGCAATAAAACCCTTTGATTCTCCGCTTTAAACAAATTGCAATTTTTACATAAGAAATTAATTTTGTTTTTTTCTGCGTTTCATCGATGTATGAATTGCATAAAACCGAAGGTTATATCTCGTGTGTTACCCATGTTGATCCAGATTAGCCTGCTCATATCTGCTGTCCAGGATCTACACATACAAATATTTAAATAAACCTGAAAGCAAACTGCCTTTATCTTGATCAGACATCCCAGATTTTCAGGCTGATCTGGATCTACACTGGTCGCCACATGGGATATAACCCTTATCAAATGGAGTAAAGGGTTAAACAAAATAGACACAAAATAAAACTATTGAAAATAATTTTAAAACTACATTTGTGTTGCTTGATTCTGTAATATTGATATAATTATATGAGACAGCATGATGAATTAATTTAAGTGATTAGATATTGAAATATTTTCAATGTACATCTCAAATACATGTATATCAAACCTGGATGGCGAGGAGCATATTTCTATGGACATGTAATCGATTCTGGCTTGGTTTCAAATGAAGACATACTGATTGCGGACTTATAACTAAGATGTAATGCAAGACGTTAGAAACTGCACGTGCACAACGTTCATTTATTTGTCAAATGCCAAACGATAATCTTTATTGCAAGTTTTGTGTCCATAGTACATATTATTTCAAAGTTAAATGACATTTAGTTTTTTGTTAGTCATTTAAAAAGGGAATATTTTGAAGTGTCAACCAGGAAACTTCGTTCTTGTTGTCAGATATAGCATTGTAAATACAAAAGATCTGTTCGCCGTCGATATTCCAAATACTTTCACAGTTATAAGCAACATTATTTTTATGGGAGGTTATATGGGGAATTACTAAAAATATAGGCAATAAGGAGTTAATGTTCTTGTTATCATTTATTGCTTTGTTGATGCAGGTGTATTGCAAATCTTTTGTCAACAGCACACATACCGTCAAAGTTAAAAGCAACATGAAGTTTCAGGGTAATGTTTTATTACTAATGAAGACCCCCACCACCAGACAGTTTAATTCCTACGGAGTCTGCTACCACTACCACAAAAACTTAGTTTAGTTTAATAATATTTTATTGCTTATAATAATACATGTAGTTCTCTAGTACAGTTACTAGTAGTTTTAGTTTAACATTGAAACTTTTGGAACAATTAATTTGTTTTACAGAATATTACAACAAATAAGCAAATGGGTTGGGCTACAAGTTTTTCCAACATTAGCAGACAGCCCGTCCCTTTGTGTCACTATTAATATCAAACAAATATGGTACAACATTATCATTATTCTAACATATTCAAATTTTGCCTAGAGTTAATGACACGAACAAAAGTTATTGTTTTATGAATAAGAAAGGGAAATTTAACAATTCGTAACATTATAAAACCAAAAAGCAAATTTAAGCAAAACGTAAATTTAGAAAAACTGATTTTCGAAATGTTATTGAACATGTTGAACCTAGATTAATAGTGTCGTCATTTGCCATTTTAAGAATGCTACTGCATCAAAATATTGTCTAGTAGGTGGATGGGCTTAAACTAATCCACTGAAGCAACTTGTATATGTTTGTTTTCTCTCCCCTCCCACTCTATCTTCTCTCTTCTCCCATACTCTATCTTCCTTTCCTCTCCTCTCACTCTATCCCATTTCCCTCCCTCCTCCTTTTTCTCATCCCACTATTTCTCCCCCTCCCTTCCACTCTCTATCTCCTCTTCTCTTTCTATCATCTCCTCCCATTCTATCCCCTCTCTACCAGTATCTATTTCCTACCTCTCTCTATGTCCCTCCTCTCTCCCTCTCATTCTCCATGCTGCTCTGTTGAAGCTGTGTTTCTGTAGGTGGTATTTCTAGCTCTCTATAATCCCAGTTAAGCTTTGTCCAATTGCTTCAAGCACAGTCAGCCTTGTTTTTTTGTATCACATTACAGGTGGAATAAAAGTACATTTTCTGTTTAGTTACCTGCATTCTGTTAAATAGCAGTTCATTAAAACACACACACGCACGCACGCACGCACGCACACACACACACACACCTGATAATAAATAAAACGAAATTCAATATAGAATAAAGCCTCTTTAATATATTTATAAAGTCTAAAATAAAGCGAACTTTTGATTCACATCAACATTGATACAAATACACTGAGACATATTCCAGTTTGAATGACATCTGGACTGAAGCTTATATAGCTGAGATTGGAAACCAGTCTCAAATCTCAAGCATCTGATTGGCTGAAATTGGTCGCCAATACAGCCAATCAGATGATTGAGATGTGAGACTGGTTTCCAAACTCAGTTTTATAACCTTGGGCACTGGTGAAAGTTTATAGTGGAGACACACTTACTTTTAGGTCTATTTTACTATAAGGTGAACAATAAGGAGCTTTAACAAATGACCGGTCCCAATAACTTGAACAACTTGTTTTGCTCTATATATGCAAACTGAAATGTTTTACAATTTTAATATACAGGAAGGCATTACAATCAATTTCTTTCTGACTCCAAATATACAATTATAACAGTGTTAACAATAAGTTGATTTATTCTCTATAAAATTAGTGAAATTATTATGCTTTACTACAACAAAAGAGGCAACAAAGAACTAGCAGTCACTTAACCTGCCAAGTGTTAAGCACAACATCTGTTACATTTCTGACCAGTGTAGACCCAGATCAGCCAAATATTATAGCAGTCTGATCTGGGTCTACACGTTCTGAGACACTGTCTATAATTTCTTGTCATAAGTTTCTGCCAAAAAAGCATTAAAAACAACAAATGAACTTATCTCAATTGATTTGGAGGCAAGTTCTTTACATATTAAGTGCTTATTATTAAATGTTTAAACCTTTTCTTCATGGGATATGGTTGTTATCCCATGGGCTGGCAGTGTAGGTCCTGATCAGAATCTACACTATTTGCTTTTAGATTCATTAGAGCCCAAGATCATAAAACTAAGATTGGAGAGCAGTCTTCAATTTCAAGCAGTTGCAATTTTAGCCAATCAGATTCTTGTGATTGTAGACTGGTCTCCAGATTTAGTTTATGATCGTGGGAACAGGTTAATTCTGACTAGGAAGCAAGGATGATCAAACCAGTATATATGGAGTAAAAGGTTAAAATGCCTAATGTCAGCAAATGCAAATGTACCAAGCCCAACGTTCTAACTGAGCATGGAAACCAGTCTCAAATCCAAGCATCTGATTGGCTGAAATGGCAACCGGTCGCCATTTCAGCCCATCAGAAGCTTGAAATTTAAGACTTGTTTCCATTCTCAGTTTTATAACCTTCAGCCAATAGGTCTCTGGCTCAGGTGAGCTAAAATACAAACCACAAACAGGTAAATACAGCTTAGCACTACTAGAAGAGCAATCTACATCTGTGTCAATGCTTACAATATGAAATGGATATGACCTGAATATCTTCAGCTCTGCTACTCAAAGTGGGAATAAAAATAAGTCAGTAAACTGGCAGTAATTACTTCTGAAATGTCACTTGAAGTTTGATATATAAACTTACACTAAGTGCTTTCAATCATGATGCCTACAGCTCCGTTTTCAGCCTGAACATTTAGATGCTATATTCAAATATTCTACTGCTAATTGAGTAGAAGACTTAATATTTGATACTTACAAATAAAATTAAATTTATAATTTAACAACTGTGTTATGGATTTTCATATACATGTTATTTAGCCAAGGGCTTAAGGTGAAAACAAATTTTGAATTATTAAAATAACAGTAATTTTATTGTGGCAATCATCTTGTTTTAAGAAACAGTCTGGAGTTTTTACAGACATTTTGAGACTACAACTTAGAATTGTGTCCATATGACATGGAAGCCCCATCCGTTTCCATGACTGTCAGAAACAAGATTACAGTCACACCTGTATTAAGCAGCAACCCAGGAGAATAAGAAAAAAAAGGCTGCTCAAAGCAGGTGGCTGTTTAAGACAGGTATAAATTAGAATAAAAAATGTCAGTTTAGGATATTTTCAAACTGGCTGTTTATGACAGGTGGTTGCTAAATGCTGGTGGCTGCTAAGGCAGGTTTAACTGTTGATTGTACAGCATGTTTCATAAAATTGTGGGCATATTTCAGTTACTGACCAGTGACATAGTATTAAAAAATTCTGAGTTCAACAAGTACATGGGATAATAAAATTCCATTTTAGGGCAGTGTAATCTATGTTTAACTCCAATGACCTCTAAATACAATCCCAAGCAAGGTCTTTACACAGGCTACATATTACATTCCAAGTTTGGTTAAGACAGCTCAAGTTAATCTTAAGTTATTGTCTTTGGAATTTGGTAAAAATGACAAAGTATAATCCCAAGAGAGGGCTCAAGCAACTTGCAAACTATCTACAAACCATGGTTGGTGAGGAATCAGTTGTAAGTTATTGTGCACACAAAAATCTTCTATTGTTAGAAATATTGACCATGATCCCAATGATCACAAGAACAATTTCATGGAAGATCTCAATTCCTGCTACCTACAAAGCATGTTTAGTGAGGATAGCTCAAACCAGTCTCAAGTATGTAATCCCAAGCAAATGTTCCACACAAGCTAACTACATACCAAGTTTGGTGATGATACCTTAAACCATTATCATGTTATTGTCCAGACAAGGATGGGATGAACCGATGGACATTTGGATTCACAGACAAGAGCAAATCTATTTATTACCAAACCCTTCCATAAAGGAGAAGGGGGAAAGGAAAGTGGAAAAAGACTATTACTAGACATTGAATAATGTAATATAAAATTCCTTAACGAGTTCTGAGCTCTAAACATGGCATAGATATTTTGACAGGAATACTATAATCTAATGCACATCAGTTAAAGACAAAATACACAGCAAAATGACAAAATGGCAGCAAATTACCCTGATTAGAGTAAAAACATGGAGACTGTACATAACATTATATGCAGATTCTTCCGTAACCCTTTCCTAAATATATATGTATAATCCTTTAAGTGCATGGACAAATACTAGATTCAGATCAGCCAGCACATCCTTGCCGTCTGAACAGGATCTGCATTGTTCGCTTTTTGATTTTTTAGGTTATTTCTTTCCCCCAAAGCAACCAGTACAGATCCAGATCAGACAGCAAGGATGTGTCAGCTGATCTGGATCAACACTGGTTGCACACACATTAAAATGAGAAAAAATGGAGGAAAGGGATAAGGAAATATCTGCTCTACATACGAACATATAACAACATTCAAATATTCACACAAAAAGTGCTTAATATATGTACATGTAAATGTAAATAAATTCATATAAAATGTATATAATTATTACCTTCTTGAAGTCTTGTTTGGAACTATGTTGTGTTGATGACACCAATGGAGTGTCACAAAAAAGAAAAAAAAAACAACAACAAATTAATGAGTAAAATTTCAGCACAGCAACTCAACAATCAAGCATCAAGAATATGGAAATGTGAATGAAATGTTCTTGTGATTAAATGGACAAGTATACAAATAATGTGACAATTTCCTTATTAGTGTCCAACTTTGACAGAGACTGGGTACTTTTGTTTCAGTCCATGAAATAAAAATTTGGTCAAATTGTCACAATTCAAAGGCCATAAATCTCATGTTACTTATCTGATCTGGCTGGTTAAGAAGCTTCACCAAAAAAAAACGCATTTGTATACACTGTTCAAATTTCATAAAGTTAAGAACTTAACCAGCACATCTGTGCCATCTGATCAGGATCGCATTTTGGTCAGAAAAAAACCAACAAATCAAAAAGCAAACAGTTTAGATCCTGATCAGCTAAAATATCTGTGCCGTCTGATCAGAATCTAAATTGTTCGCCCTCGCAATTAAGGAGTGTCTAAGGAGGAAAGGGTTAATACTCTGTAGGAAATGATTTATCACACTGGCAATCAGTGCAGACCATGATCAGCCAGCACAATTGTGCCACATGATCAAGATCTGTACTATTTGGTTTTTGAATTAATAGGTCATATCTGACCATGAAGCAACCTGTGTAGATCCAGAACACATGGCACTGATGTGCATCAACAAAAATAGCCTGCAATACTTTGACAATCTGATGAAAAAATAGACATCTCTTGTTTTAAATATAAAATGTAAAACACACGGATGCTGGACCCATCTCAATCACTACAATACATTCTAAGCCTTTTGCTCAGGTTAGCTTAAAAGTGAAATCCAAATATCAAACAGAACATAGTATTCAGAAACAAAAAGTGGAGAGAACAAAACAATAACAATTTCATAAATTCAATAATAAAATTACCAGGTAATCAGCTTTTTAAAATGTGTATAATTTCATATGATCATGTAATGCCCATTGAGCAACATGTAAATTGTAAATATAAAAGGTTTTAAAAGCATATTTTATGTGGCAACTTAAAAATTGAATGAGCAACAATAATATTAATAACAACCTAACTAATGAATATCTTGTGATAAAAATTCTTAACCCTTTCATGCACCTTTATGGAATGTGCGAACAGTGTAGATCGAGATCAGCAAGGACATACATGCCATCTGATCAGGATCTGCACAGTCACTTTATTATTTATTGAGTTATTTCTGACGTAAAATTGAAAAATTTGCAAATCCTGATCAGACAACATGATTGTGCAACCTGATCTTGATCTACACTGGTTTAACAAGCGACAAAATGCACATAAAAATAATATAAAGAAAAGGGTTAAGTCATTTCAAATTCAAAAGTTTTGATAATGTTGTTACTAGTTAGCACTCCTCTGCAGTATTTTGTGTGTTACAGCTAACTGTCAAAATCTGAAAAATACAGAGGAAATGAACTTCTTGTTTTTACATTTTCTTACATTAATGCAAAATAAAACATGATTTAACATTATATTCTAATTTTGGAGTAGTTCTTTGGTTTCAGGCATAGCTAAATTTTCCATTGAACTTTAAACATATCATATTTTATATGGTATATAAAACAATGTATGTGGTAAAATTGGCCTTATAAATTAATATCCATTGCAAAAAACGACAAACAAGACTTGATTATGCAGTAAAACATATAAGACAATAAAAACAAAATGAAATTTTAAAAAATTAAAAGAAACAGTTATTTTAAATAAAAGAACTTCCAGATTTTTTTTCAAATTAACCATGAGTTCCCTAGTTTTGATGAGCTCATAATTTTCTACATAATGAGTGGTCCTAGGTCCCTAGCTGCCCAGTTCTCATCCTTAAGGCTTCTGACTACACCTTCATGATACAGTTATGTTCACCTCCTGTGTCAGCTCAGCCGTACCCTTGTCACGCTTTTCTTGAGCAGCTTTCACTAGCGGGTAAGTAAACAACACAAGTGCCCCGACAACCATAGAACATGTACAGATGTAGTTGACAACACTGAATGATCCAAGCTTGTCTCTCAAAGCACCTGGAAAATAAACACAGAAATTGTCAAACTAGTTATTGCCAATTGTACGTTTTCATGGCAAAAGTACAAAAAGGGGCATCATTCCATCAAATGTGATCTTTTCCTAAAGACTTTGACTTTATCATAACCCTGTTGTCATAGGCACTAAAATTTTGAAGTTTGAAGAAGAAATAATAAGAAATGGTGAAGTGACATTAAGTTGAGCAAAAGACATTCAGACAAAGTGATCCCTATGTATTGCCTTTTAATAAAGTTTTATCTGGAAGGGTGACACAAGAGGAACACATCATCTAGAAATCATCTCTTTGGTGTAGCTACTATTTGTTCATATCTGTTTGGAATATAAAAAGGAGTTGTTATGACTAATTATGCAGCATACAAAAATCATACATGGTTATGCACAGGTTTTACATGTATTGAGCATGTTTGTGCATAATGCTCTCAGCAGGCTTAGATACAGTTGGGTACTGCACTTGAGTTTGTTCTCGTTATATCATCACTGGAAATACAAACGTTTACTTCTTTACTTTTCTTTACTTTTCTTTACTTTACTTTACTTTACTTTACTTTTCTTTACTTTACTTTACTCCATGGGATCTGGCTGTTATCCTATGGTTGAACAGTGTTGATAAATGCTGTATGATAGGCAATAGGCTAGATACAGGTAGACGTTTTTGATTCAGAGGAATTTAACTCTTCAGTCCAACAAGATATTAATTGCCTGCAGGTGCTTGTCTGTTTGTATGTTTTAAATCAAGAAAATAAGACGAAATGCATTCAACAGAAATGAAACACCTGCGATGTGATATTTGTGTCGAACAACTGTGAAAAGTTTCCAACTTAAGGTGAACTTGAACAAAAAAACCAAAATGGGACATAACTATGACAAAATGCAGCCAAGAGTTTTGAAACTTGTCCCTATGCTTGCTACTACAATGTGGAATTACAACATGATGTTTCAAAGCTGCATAATGAAAAGTGGAATATAGTTGTTTGAATCTTAGCCTACTTAATAACTCAGGACTTCATTATGTTACAGATACAACTTTTTTAAAAAAACTTTGGCATAATTAAGCTTTTTCTTAAATCTTTCATATATGATATGGATTTACACTGATTGTAAGCTGTATTCATGCAGTAAAATGGTTGATTTCTTATCACCACAGTAAAAAATACCTACCAAGCAGAGGCTGTCCTACAGCCGCTCCGAGTCCTTGTATAAACAGCACCACTCCCAGCACCTTTGGCATCAGTTTCAGTCCCACAAGGTCTATCAATGTTGGTGCATTAATTGAGACATAGCACCCACCAAGAAATCCATAGCAACCAACAAACACAGCCATCACCCAGTAGGTCTGTGCCAGGTTGAAGCCTAGTATAGCAAACCCACACAGTAACGTCACTATCCCCATGATCTTGTACCTGGCAATAAACTGTAAATCTCCCGCTACCCCCACCAGTACACGCCCAAACAGATCACAGACTCCCGTTATTGAAACAAGGAAAGCACTATCGTACTTCGCAACTCCTCTGCTCTCTGCAGTCGGTGGCATGAAGAGAATGAAGTTAAAATATCCAAAAAACAACAGAAAACTAACTAGCACAAATAAATTCACAACAAAATTTCTCAAAACACTGAAATCTAACAGCCCTGCTAAGAATTGCACACATTTATTCTTGGAAGAGTTGCTCCCCTTTGATTTAGACTGTGGCTCAATTTCAACTGCCACAGCATGCAGACTGTCAACACTTCCCATCACCACACTCCCCTCACTTGTAGATCTGTATCTTACTTTCTCTGAATCACCAGTCAAGGAATTTGTGTCATCTTCATGATTATCTTCTAATGGTTCCAATTCTTTTTCTTTTTCAAAATGCCGTTGTTCCGTCTCTTGTTGGTCCAGTAAGTTTTGTTTTTCATATTTAGTTTTATTTACATTGTGTTGCTTCGTGTAAAAGGAGACTGGTCTAAACAAGGCACCACACATCATCACGTTAAAGTAGATAGCACCAACAATTAACAATGTTCCCTGTAACAATAAAACATGTAAACTCACAATATTGTAACAAATCAAATGTGGGTCAGTTACTTTAATATCGTAATTGTTTGCATTTTTATTGCTTATGGCATTTTTCTGCATTCAATTTATACTTCGCTTTCCAAGTGTGAGCAATTACAAAACAATTACTAGAACAAATGCAATCAATTAAATTCATCATTACTCTTAAGTTAAGGTTAATTTTATCTCTGATTTCTATGCTTTAAGGTTAATTTTATCTCTGATTTCTATGCTGTTTTCTTTAACAATGCTTTTACTTTTGCACATACTGCCAGTTAAGTAGACTAGGTATGCTTTCAAAGAGTTAAACAAGTTCATACCCGAGTGAGAGTCAAAAAGTGTAAACTGGGCTACCAATCTGAAGATCTCTACTGAAGAGAGGTTCATAATCTCAAACATGTGATTTAACTTAAATCTCCAAACTGAGTGAATATGATGTTGGGTCCAACTAAAAGTAATTATCTGGTAAATGAACTGCCATTTTACTGATATTTGATGCCATGATGGGATAAGTTGGGGTCAAACCTACAAGTTGGACTATATTTCAATATTGAATTGTGTCAAGGAGAAGTTGCCCAGAATGTTTCCTAAGTTTCTAAACTACTTCTGTATACAAAGCAGCTTAAAGTATCGGACATCTACTGCACATGGAATACAGAAGAGCAACTGATGATCATGTGCTAATTAATAATTGTTGCCTTTTAGTGTAATAAAATCCATTGTTCTCAATGATACCCTCACCTGCCGAGTGACTTGAGCTCATAGTCACTGAGTCTCCTAACAAAAAAGGTGATCGGTGTCTTGTGAAGTGTTGATGTTTATAGAAGTTGCTAGCTAGGAAAATATCTAATCAAAATCAAAATTTGTAGTATATTGATGAGTAATTCAATAATGTGCTACTTGATGGTTTAATGTGCAATGATTCAACACACCACCCATGGATCACCATTCCGTAGCCGTAGCTATATACATGACATCACTTACCTGCAAGGAGTATTTATCCAGCAGATACTGTAACAACGGTGGGATAGCAAACTGACCAATGCTGGCCCCAGACAGAGACAGACCATTGGCCAAACCTCGTCTCTTAGAGAAATACTGTCCCAAGATGACCAAACCATTCCCAAACAAACAGGCATTGCCGATTCCTGAAGTAAAATACCATGATTACAACATCAAACAGATTATATTTATACCACTTACATTCCTGTTGACTTTCTTGTTTAGCATATCACAGTCACCCTGAACAGACATGAGGGATTTAATACATGTATTCTTCAGCATCACCTTAGACTGAGTTGTGTCCCTTTAGTTGTAAATATTGTCATATATACAGTTGTATGATCATGCATTCAACAGCCATCAGTCCTGCCTTAAACAGCCATCTTGAATATGTCCTAAATTCATATTTTGTTCTTATTTTTACCTGTCTTTAAACAGCCACCTGTGTAAGGCAGCCATATTTTGTCACTTCCATGAATGGCTGCTTAGAACAGGTTTGACGTGTTTCAGCTATTAAATGTGACAACTTTTTTCCAGGAAAACTGAACAAGTCTACATATCCTCCAAACTTTCTAAACCATTTAGAAGATAATCTAAAATTAATTAGCATTTGCTTGATGACCACATAAATCATGATGCTAAATATCGTTAGAGAGCTACAATGTTGGAATTGTTCCAATGCTGAGGTATCATATAATTTCACAAGGATAAATTGTGAAGAAGACATACTGGTAAATGCCATTTTCAGACAGGCATACATTCACACAGTTGTATCATTGTTATAAAAGGAGAGATTCACTGACTTTATTTCAATAGGGTTTGATTTTCAGCACTTAATCTAGCCTGGAATATGTAAAAATTAAACCCCAGCAAAAATTAAAATGCTACCACACTGAGCCTTTGACCCAGGTGAGGTAAAATCTCCTGTGAGCAAGCTTGATCTTACCCCCGATAGCACCAAACATGAAGATGACCCACTCGATGCTGAAGAGCAGACTGCTCAGTGTGAGGCCGAGAGCTCCGACCAGACCTCCTAACATCACAACACGACGCTGAGTAAAATGCTGGCCTGCCACTACACACACTGGGGCTGAAATACAATTATATCACTTTATTAAACCATTCTGATAGATACAGGAATATGTTGCAAAATGTTCTCTTTATATTTTAATTTATTACATTACTTCATATATACAGGTTTTGTAACATGTACGACTAGTGGAGATCAAGAACAGACAACACACTGGTGCAATCTAGTCAGGATTTACACTGATAAGACAGCATGGATGTGCCATCTGATCCGGTTCTACACCGTTCATCTCAGTAACAGAAGTTGCATCTTTGGAGTAAAATGATAATCATACAACTGCAAGTCAAAAATCAAAGTCCCATAATTACAGGACCCACCTCCTTTATCCTTTTATTCACACCTTATGCAGCAAGAATTGTTCAATTCAACTGATGGATTAAAAAGTATATACTTAATGAATGATTTATACTGATGAATTATATACCTGATAGCAGTTACTTTACCTTACAATAACTTTGTTCTCTGCTTATATCTTAACAGAATTTTGTTATTTTTAATCATTGTAGATGAAACTGCTGCCAGCATGGAGGTTCAGACAGAACTTCATGAGCAAACATTATAGATCCAGATCAGCCTGCACATCCTTTCCAGCTGATCTGGATCTACACAGCCTGAGATTTACTAGTCTTTGTTATTTCTGAAAAAGAGCAACCAGTGTAGATTGAGATCAAATGGCATAAATGTGCCAGCTGTTTTATTTCTACACCATTTGCTCATGTGATAAAACCCGTCAATGTAGTAGTGGTTTAAAGTATGAATCATCAATTTTTAGGAAATCCAATCTCATACTACAAACAGCATATCAATGTCAGACACAAAATTCAAAATCTAGAAAAACTTGTTCTAGAAAAACTTGTATCAACAAACCTGCCAGTGTGTACACTCCCCCAGACACACCCATGATGAGTGCTGCCATAGCAACCGGAATCTCAAAGTACAGAACAAACTCTCGCAGCAGAATTCCAAACGATTTTGCTATACCAACCATACAAAATATGCCAATGAAGTAACCTGTAACAAACATTTCATTGTCAAACATTCTGATTTATTGTACATCTTTTGTGTCTATTATGTATGAATTTTGTAAACCTTTTACTTCAAAGGATATGCTTATATCTATAATGTGTAGATCTAGATCTGCAGTAGTCCTACCACGGACGTTGTACAGATTTTTTTTATTTTCAGGATGAAAATCTGGTCCCATAGGACCCCCTTGTTTGAGTCACGCAGCGGGACTAGGGTATTGGTCCCATAGGACCCCCTTGTTTGAGTCACGCAGCGGGACTAGGGTATTGGTCCCATAGGACCCCCTTGTTTGAGTCACGCAGCGGGACTAGATCTGCAGCATATTGGTGCTGTCTGATCAGGATCAACAGTGATCGCTCCGAGTCATTTCGTTATCTGACCAAGAAGCTATCATTGTATATCCCAATCAGATGACACAGATGTGTAATAAAATATTTTGTTTCAAAACATCTTTATAAGTTTACATCTGTTTCCCTATTAAAACTGTCATCTGATTTTAAAATGCCATCAGTGTGATAAAATTTTGTCTTGCATACCGGATAAGCATTTCCGTGTGATTTAAGGGGAAGGAAAATCTTATCTTTCGCCTAGGGAATAATTAAAGTAATATATTAAAATTACTGACATCATTTAGAAAATAAGTTTTGCATTAATGTCAATTTTTCAGTGTAAGGAAACAAAATTTAGTTTGTATAAATGTTAACAAATGTTATGAACAGTAAAAGGTATGCAAGAAAAAGTATCCTGCATAAGACATTCGGTAAAGATGGAAAAATCTATCACCGAGGATGAACTGTTTTGGCAGGAACTCGGCAGAGCCTCATTCCCGCAAAAACATTAAACCCTCGGTGACAGATTTTTCCATCTTCACCTCAAACTCATGCAAGATACTAATAGTGGTCAGTGCCAGGTACTGGTCAGACACAAGTACTGTGCCCAAGATCGTGAAACTAAAACTGCAGACCAGTCGCAGATCTCAAGCAATTGATTGGCTGAAGTGGCGACCAGTAGCCATTTCAGCCAAGATGCTTGAGATTTGAGACTGGTCTCCAATCTGAGTTTAATGATCTTGGGCCCTGGACATAGACAGGTGCATTCATTAAACCTACAATTAATGAGAAATAAAGGTTTTCAAACAAAAAGAGAAAGCTTACCAAAGGCAATGACCCAGGCCCATCCTCTGTCCACTGGTATCCTGCTGGTACCTGTGTCTGACATTAATCTCCCTAATTACAGCTGGTTTCCTGCAAGTATACCAACTTAATGATCAGATCAGCACACTGATCAACACACTGTTCACAGTTATCAGTTATAAAATTGTAACACTGGTACAAATATACAAATGTAAGCTACCAATGACTATAGTCTCAATAATTCGACTGCAAGCACAGACCCATTATCATACTGACTTTTTACAGATGTCTGTCCTTTACGTCTCAAGCAGTTAAGATCAAAACTGTGGTGGAAATCGACCCGATTTAAATTCTGTTATTTATCGATAAACGTGAGTCATGTACTTTAAGCGCCAAAATCGAAATTTGTTGACATGGGTGGAGGTTTAAAAGAGTTTTGCATAAAAAAACGAAACCGTTATTTATAAAGAATTACATATGTTGATTTTACTTGAATGTGGCTTTTTAGGTATGTAAATTTTTTAAAGATACATATGGTTTAAGATGCTTTATGGAGCCGCCAAAGTAACGATTCAAATTCCGATCAGCGGCAGAAATATTATAGAAAGAGAAGAAAAATGTTCCGCATTGATTTGTAATTGTTGATAGTAACTGGGTTGTGCGCGAAGGACGATCATCACATATATAGAAAAGTCACTGTCGCGCAAAAATAGTTGTGCTACCAATAACTATATCAGGGAGGCATATATGCCCAATTTCATTATGTACATAAAACACAAATAGGGAAATTTATTTTTGCAGAGGATGTGATTATCTTTATTCCAGGAGAGCAAAAATCAATATTTTATTATAATTGTTCCAGTTTTGACATTAAAGGAGCATCAATTAACAGAATCTGATATTGATATATATATATATTATCTGATATATACTTTTTTAAAATTTATTTTGCTTATTAAATAACATCAAAAAGTATCTTTTTTCAATAATAAAAAGTATTATTGTACCTACCAAATAAATGTTCCTGAAACAAATTCACAAACCGAATGCAATATGAATTTTTGAGATTAACATTTAACTTATTGTGCATGAAGAACTTATCTGCATATTATCTGCCTGTTGGCAAGATGTGTAAAAGAAAGATGGTCATATCTTAATCAAGGTCACTTAAAAACACTGAACCATTAAAATTTCATATAATAACAGAGTTATTCATGCAGCAAAACATTAAAATGTTTACATTATTTTGTGAGTATTATTGCTTAACTGTGATTTCTGCTTCAAAGTTTATTTACTGATAGATGACATGTAGTATGTTTTCTGACAAAGGTGCAATTAGTGTTGAACTAGATCAGTACAGATGTTCCAGCTGATCTGGATGAACACTAGTTGCACAATTTTTTAAACCAAATGTATAAAGAGTAAAGGATTAAAAGTAACAGAAACATTTAAGTTTTGTTGTACTGATATAATATTACTGTTTATGTTATTGACAAACAGCATAACAACAGCTGTCGGAGAAGACAAGCATGCTTCTAGACTATTCAAATCAATGTTTGAATAATGAATGCAATTTTAATATGTTATATTTAGATTTAATTTACTTTCAAGGGGTACATGTAGTCTATTCAATTTAAAGTGTTAAAATGTACAACAAATATTGCACATCTTCTTAATGGGGTGAACATTTTAACAAAGTTTCATGACATTCCTTCAAGGGGTTTAGAACTTTGGAGCAAACATGAAAGGGTTCTGAAAAATCCTTGCCTGAACCAAGGATTGTACCTGGGACCCCTCAAATGCTAGACTGGTGCTCTACCACACTGCCATGAAAGCTAGCTCTATATGGCTAGATAGTACAAGTGCAGTACTGACTCTACCAGAACCGGGTTAGAGAAGTAACACAAAATAAGACATCAGGAACTTACCGTAAATCAGCCCTGTGAAATCTCACTGTAGTAAAACTCTCGTTGAAAAGAGACAAGACTTCATTCAAGACCTCTTTCCACATGCAATGTACTCTGTACTATGTCTCAGGTGTTTGTTTCTGCAACAAAAATATATTCATGGAAATGGAACAGTTGACAAGACAGCCTGGCACAAGATCACAACTCGGATTGGAGACCAGTCTATTTCTGTGCATGAGCAAGCTCATTACTGTAAGCAGCAAGGCTCAAACTCATTTTGAAGACCATTTTCTTGTTTTAAGCAGCTGGGTCCAAGTTTACCAAGGTTGGAAACTTGGAGACTATGCTCTTGTTTTAAGCAATGGAGATTAGTCTCTTGCTGACAGCAGCAGCAGCCATTAGATCACTCAGATTTGAGACAATCTATGAGGCTTAAAAATATCTCCTTGTTTCACACTTAAAAATCCAAGAAATTTCATTCTGACCATACTTATTTCTCATCTTCTTTAAATTCCATTATAATATATATGACAGAATGGTCATGTTTGGAATAGAATGTCATTGTTGTATATTTTTCTGGCCCTTGGATGTCAAAGGTTAAAAAACTGAGAATGGAAACCAGACTCAAATCTCAAGCATCTGATCTGACTGGTCACCATTTCAGCCAATCAGATCCTTGAGATTTGAGATTGGTTTTCATTCTCAGTTTTATAATCTTCAGCAACCTGTGAATTGTTCAGCTTGGGAACTGTCGAGCTTAACTCAGCTGATCAGTTGTTTGCGATTAGAATCTTATCTCTGTTTGACTTTAACCCTTCACTCAATTTGTGCTGGTTTTTTCACATGTGCAAACAGTGTAGATCCAGATCAACTTGCACATCATGATGTCTGACCAGGATATACAATGTTAGCTTTTTGATTCATTAAATTATTTCTGACCAAGACAGTGAAGATCCTCATCAGAGGGAACAGATGTGCCAGCTGATCTGGATCTACACAGTTTGCTATGGCGTAACAGCCATATCCCATAGAGTAAAGGGTTAACTTAGACCTTGTCTTTAAACTGACCAACTACGACGTTTTGAGACTCTCAGGACTCCAGTCTCAGTTTAGTGACCTTGGTCCTGATAAATGGTCCCAAGCTTCTGGTACTGGTTTTTATTCTCAGATTTTATAATTTTCAGCCCTGGTGTTGAGGAAACCTGTGAATTGATCAGCTTGGGCACTTTTTTTATCTTTTTTATTTGTCAGCTATGCTTAAAAATGAAAAACAAACTGGGAGGGGGATGTGACTGTGTCAAACTTAAAAAAACTGAAAAGACTAATGTATTAAACCTCATTAACCTATCCCTACATACCCTCTGTATATAGCATTGTTTTTTAAGTTCATAGCCGAAAACATGACATAGTTATCTATCAAGAGAAAATTTAGCTGACTGCATTGTAATTAAGAAGGATAACACATTAATTACATGCACTATCTACAACTTCCTCATCACAATGCAGTGCGTGTTTTAAAATACAAAATTCATGCACTGAATACTTCAAACTGTTTATAATAATGCCCAATTTAATTTTATTTATAGTCAAAGCTGCCATACATAGAAAAGCCTTAACCCTTTCCTCAATACATGTATATACACATTTTTACGCATGTGCGACCAGTGTAGATCCAGATCAGCCAGCACATCGGTGCCGTCTGATCAGGATCTGCACTGGTCGCATTGCCATCACTAATAACCTAACAAATAAAAAAGCAAACAGTTTAGATCCTGATCAGATGGCATAGATGTGCCGGCTGATCTTGATCTACCGGTAAACTATTCGCCCATGCAATTAAGGTGTATTTATGGAGGAAAGGATTAAACAAAGTCCTGTAACAATTATCAATGTTATGAAAAGTTAACAACACAATGTGAATGCCTAAGTCATCCCATAACTTCAATAATCACAGACAATAATAAACTACTTAGTACTAGTAACATTTGAATCTTAATACTAATGCAACAACTTTATATAACGTAATCTGGCTCAAAATTATACAGCATTCAACAACATCAAAATGCTACCGAAATGTGACATTCCAATACTAAGAAGATATGTTAAGTTTAGTTTATATAAATGATAATGTCAGTGATGTCTCTAACATACTGTTGTTAACCCTTTCCTCCATAATTATATAGGCATTTTTTGGCATGTGCGACCAGTGTAGATCCAAATCAGCCGGAACATCTGTGCTGTCTGAACAGGATCTGCACTGGTCGCATTTTGGTCAGAAATAACCTGACAAATCAAAAAGTGAACAGTGCAGATCCTGATCAGACAGCACAGATGTTCCGGCTGATTTGGATCTACACTGGTCGCACATGCCAAAAAATGTGTATATAATTATGGAGGAAAGGGTTCTACATGTACACTGTTTGCCCAGGCAATCAATGTGTGTCTATGGAGGAAAGGGTTCTACATGTACACTGTTTGCCCAGGCAATCAATGTGTGTCTATGGAGGAAAGGGTTCTACATGTACACTGTTTGCCCAGGCAATCAATGTGTGTCTATGGAGGAAAGGGTTCTACATGTACACTGTTTGCCCAGGCAATCAATGTGTGTCTATGGAGGAAAGGGTTCTACATGTACACTGTTTGCCCAGGCAATCAATGTGTGTCTATGGAGGAAAGGATCAAATCTTAAAGATGGGTATATATGGAGGAAAGGGTTAACAGTTGTTGATTACTTTATGTTGGTAGGCTTGCTTGTTGTATAACACAATAATGATATTCTCTTCAGAACATGATAATGTACTAATAAAATGTTTGCATGATCAATAATGCATTTCAAAATAAAGTATGTTTTAACTTAGTATAAAATCAATATGAAAATGAGCGAGGTACAAAACATACTGTAGTAGTCAGATTTACTACTTACTTGCAATGAACTGTCCCCCACAAGAACCATAGTTAATTCACAGCTGGGAAACAATGGAACATTCACAAATTCACTTTCACATATTTGGGTATGCCAAATATTAACAAGATCCTCAATGCATTTAAATGTAAAGGGCCTGACATGCTCTAAAATGGCATTTGACCCTTAACTGTGACCTTGACCTTTTAGATGGGAACCTGGTATTTGTGCATGACAGTGCCGATGTTTCTTGCATTTATTTCTTTTAATAAGAAAACATTAGAAGTAGAAAATCCAGACTTTTATGTACTTCAATCATTAAGGAGTAATTTACATGTATCCTTCTTTAATTTTATAATCCCTCATTATGACAACTTATATTGATAATATTTTATGAAAAGACTTTAATTTAGTAATTTAATGGTAACATTTTGATTAATTCTACTGATTTGCAAAATACTTATCAAAACATCTTAGATGTAAAGAGTCGATTAAAGTGTGTCAATTGATGAGTTAGTATATCTTAGCTATATTACACACATTGTTGAATCAAGATGGTTCTGCTATTTTTTGCTAGTAACGGTTGAGCCACTACTAGTGCATTCAAAATACAACAGATTCCCTAGTAAATTTAAGATACTTAGATACTTATGTGTAAAAGTTTTTACCTGAATTTATCAAAGAAAAATGCAGGGTGAGTAAATTTTGATCTCGGAAAATATATTTTTTAGGATAACCCCACCTGTTGGACTGGTGGCTATGCTGATAGGAGTGCCCTTGGATGTTAGCAAAAGAACCAAGATAGAGTACCATCAGCAAACATTTTCTCATGCTATGACATGGGATCAGCTCAAGTCTGGTTTTTTTATTTAGCACATGATAGCCTTTACTCCATAGGAGTGGCTGTTGTCCATGGGTGAACAGTGTAGATCCAGATTTGACAGCAGGCACATCTGTGTAGATCCAGATCAGCAGGCACATCTGTGTAGATCCAGATCAGCAGGCACATCTGTGTAGATCCAGATCAGCAGGCACATCTGTGTAGATCCAGATCAGCAGGCACATCTGTGTAGATCCAGATCAGCAGGCACATCTGTGCCATCTCACTAGGATCTATACTGTTCGTATTTTGATTCATTAGGTTATATTTGACCAATAAGAAAACAGTGCAGATCCTGATCAGAAGGATGTGCTGGCTGATCTGGATCTACACTGTTCACATGCAATAAATGGCATATACATGGGGTGAAGTGTATGTAACCAGTCAGAGGTCAGCCCCAAAAGTCTCAATATAACAATGCATTATTGTTATGGTGTGGTTCTGGTATAATTTGTTTTAGTTTATTGAGACCATGGTGGGCCCATCCAAAGCATGAGTAAATCTGGTGAGAAGAACTGGGACATCAACATGGACAATCGCCCAACTAACTGTGTGCAACAAGGGCTTTTCTATATATTGACTTCGGTAAAATTTAGTTTAACATAGATGAAAAATAATCTATGACTGTGCAAGTTACAGATATAGTTCTGCATAATTGACTTTATTCACATACTGACCTTCATCTAGATTCTAGAACATCTGAAATGTTGAAAAATATGTAAAGAAACAAAGAGAGGGTAGACTACAAGGCGATGCTTGAGGGGACCCGGTCAAGCTGCCCAGACAAGCTGGCAGAAGTTTCAATGATGAAGGAGCTTCAACTGATTTTAGTTACTAAGGAACTTAAGGGCCTGCCACACTCCTCCCAATTCTATTAATCGATAAAAAGAAAATTATCAAAATCTCAATAACGGCAAACTGCTGTTAATTGAAACTTTGCACAAATGTATGTTATTAAATTAAATGTATCTTTATTTTACAGATGGTAAGACACGTTAGAAAAGTAAAGAACAATAGCGAGATCAAAAAATTCCCTCAACTTCTATTTACATAAATTCACAAAAACTAAAGAACACAAAACATCATTTTAAATGCCCACATGAGTAATATGATACTGACAACAATTTATTGTGCCCTCGTGATTTACATATGTAAACTTTACGAGATATTAGTAAAAGTGTGTTTGACCTTCAATTTCCTGGTCGCGTAAACTGATGACAATCACTGATTTCGCTTTTAATAGTTGAACGTTTTTTACAAAGTACACAACATTTTCTTGTCAGTATCATTGCGCTCACGAGAGAATTTAAAATTATGTTCTGCATCCCTTAGTTTTTGTGAATTTATGCAAATAGAATTCAAGGAATTTTTAGGTCTAGCTTTGTTTCTTTACTTTTCTAACGTGTCGTTCTGTATGCAAAATAAAGTTACATTAGTAACATTCATTTGTGCAAAGTTTCATTGAACGGCATTTTGCCATTACTGAGATTTGATGATTTTTATTTTATCGATGAATAGAATTGGGAGGAGTGTGGCAAGCCCTTAATCTTTGCACGGAGCAACAGAAAGAGGAGCTTTGGAGGAAGATTCGTGCAACACAAGACATTAACAAAATGAATGGTAGGTGAAATCTTTCTCCTCAAAAACATGATGTTATTTCCTGGGAAATAGACACAAACAGAAATTGAAAATTAGATAAATCATTTTCATTTTCTTTGGTTATTATGTTTAAATGGGGAGGTACCGTGGTAGTTAAACAAGTTTTTTAGGGGAATATTCACAATTTCATTGATATTTTTAACACTATTTAATGTTTTATAACAACAATTGAAATCACCTCATGGAAATTTTTATGTTGCAGTGATAAAAACAAATTTAAATTGGGGTGATTTCCACCATACATTTAGTTCTTTCCACCATACATTTAACTGGTTGAGATGTAAAGGACAGACATTGATGTCAGTATGTAGGCAGGTAGAAAGTATGGCCCCAGTTACACAGACGGTCGGTTGCCAATCAGTTGTTTTATTTAAAGTTAATCGCCGTTTTGATCGGTTGTCATGTGTTATTTTATTTCTGGTTTCCTGTGTAACCAGCCATCGGTGATTGACAAGTGTTTATCGGTTAAACTGATATTTCATGGGTTGCTGGTACGCATGAATTCTCATCTTTTTTTTCTATCGGTGGTAAGTATTAGTTGATCGGTTGCTTAGCGGTGACCCATAGGATTTATCGGTTGTAGACAGGTTGTCGATCGGTGATGTTGGTTTTAGACAAGATGTCGATCGGTGATGATCGGTTGTAGACAAGATGTCGAGCAGTTATTTGTAAAATATTTTCACCGATCGAGAATTTTAAACATGTCTAAAAATCCTGATCGGTAATTTTTCACCGACGAAACTCATCTTTCCCCAATATAGCTATTGATAGGTGACAAACAGGTGACCAATAGTTAATATCGGTGGTTAATCCCTTGTCATCGGTTCACTCCATATTTTGGCTAAAAAATTACCGATCGATCACCGATGGCTCTGTGTAACTGGGGTTTATCTCCTTGACCAGGCCAGGAAGAGGAGACCTTGAGTCAAGGAAAAATTACAGGTACTATTTTCTTTTCGACTGGTTCTGGGACAGTATGATATTCAACAATATAACTGTTTGAGCATATTAATTACAAAGTTGTTTAATAAAGGTACTTGTTTAAATAATGAATTCCTATAACAATAATTGATGATAAAAACGAGCATCGCCGACTTGTGCGCATCTCAACACAAATGCAAACTTCTGTTATGAATGGACCCAGGACATAATGCTTTAGCTTCATTTTTGAGCTATATGCAACACAGGAATTTCTGTTATTGATAAGGACTGATTACGATGCCCTCAATCCATAAAAAAGTAATAACAATGTAAATTGTCGACACGGAACAAATGCAACTGTGGCAACATGACATTGTTCTTTTAATTTCATAAAAAAAACCAAATGATATAGATATATCTTTTAGACTTTATTTAGTAAAGATTAATAAGAGGCTAATAACCAACCCTGTGATTAACAGTGAATGTTAATGCATTATTATATTTCACAGCTGCTGCAAGTTGAGTAGATTGATAATAGTTTTGAGAATTTTAACAGGTTTTAAATTAATTGTCAAAACATTAGAGGAAGTGCAGAATTTAATTTCACACGTTAAAGCAGCTATATTTAAATGCATGATGACTAAAGCATTTGTACAAACATTTTAAGCTCATTTTACTTGATTTTCCTACTGTGTCATTTTTTCAAGTTTAAACACCCTACTGAAGACTTGTGCAGGTGAACAACACTTTTAAAGTGTTGTTCACCTGCACAAGTCTTTTGGTTGATTTTGCGTCTGATTTTTTTCCCAATTTCAAGATTTTACTATGCGAATATTTCCCAATAGTAGGGGAAGGGGACCCTTTCCCCTTTGGAGAAAAAATGCTATACTAAAGTTTAGTATATATTAGTCTCAATAATTCGACTGCAAGCACAAACCCATTATCATACGGACTTTTTCATTGTCTGTCCTTTACAAGAAGAGCGACCATCGTATATATAGAAAAGCTCTTGTTGCGCACAAATAGTTGGGCTAAGTATATATATGCACCTATTATGGAACTGGTAGAGTAGAACATAGTAAATGTTAAGACTCCTAGACCGGCTGCCAGTCAAGGAGACTCTCAATCTCTTCCACCGGACCCGGTTGAGAGTACAATTCAAAACCGGTAAAATGGTTCTATGCTTGGAGTCAAGTTAATGAGACTACATGGACACTAGCTAGACAATTTGACGGAAATAATTGGTACAGGTCCCATTGTTATTTACAGCTACAATAGGCATATACTCTGGTGGTGATCTTTATCAGTTATGGCCCCTGTAAGAAATGTCCCATTGTACTTTGTAGGCTACTATGGAAATTTTGCATGAGGAAAATGTGCTATAAGATCAAACATCTGGGGCCTGTATAAAACGCAGCTTTTAACGCAGCCTGTATAAACATATAGGGAAAACGCAGCTTTTACGCAGCCTGTATAGAATATATAGGGGAAATGTGTGAATTTCACTGCGGTTATGCATTTAATGGAAAAATAAGACACAATGTAATTTGATAAGAATAAAAGGCTTATTTATCAATAATTTATGAATGAATTATGAATTATGAATAAAAAATAAATATAATTGATGTTTTTATTATTGTAATCTATTTAACGCGGTAGCTAATTTGACATCACCACCGCAAAGTAAAACTCAGCGCAAAGAAGGAATCTTTTTTATTCATGGACGGATTGTTATTGCGTGTTCATCCTAATGTTGTCAATAAAGGTCTTCAGGTTTAACAGAAAGTAAAAAAATGAATGAAAAAGTCATTTTAAACAAGTTTTTTAATCATTCCAAAAAAACAGCAAAATACATAAAAATTTCGTTGAAGATTA
Organism: Corbicula japonica; assembly: GCA_038501625.1. NCBI lineage: Eukaryota > Metazoa > Mollusca > Bivalvia > Venerida > Cyrenidae > Corbicula > Corbicula japonica. The sequence continues at coordinate 48,147 of JAZAYU010000030.1, read as the reverse complement.
TAATTATCAAAAAGAATATGAGAAAAATACAATTATCATCATTATTTTTTTTGTTTAGTCACAATCATAGTTTACAGAGCAACAAGGTATTAAAACAACAGCATCATTATCATCGTTATCATCATCATCATTTTTATTTAGTAACTGTTATAGTTAAAAGCAGAATGTTGTGTTCTATCAGTTACACTTGAAACATTTGATTTTGATTCTTGGTTTTCCAAATTATTAATTTCTGCTTCATTTGAGATTTTAGTGTCCGCACCAGGCGGTATTTTTACCGGACTCTTCAATTTCGAAACGTCTTTACAAACTGCGGAGAGACGACCATTAATAAGTTGAATCAAATTTTCAGGATGACAAGGATTCTTTGGAAGAATAACAGTTTCTGATTCCTCCTTCGCAAATTTAAATCGGTCCAGTAAAGTAAGTTCGCTTTCACCGCAAAATGCCCTTAATATCACTGAAACGTCGTTTACCTGCAAATAATTTAAGTATAACACTCTGCTATCTATTTCGCGTGCTTTAAAAACAACAAGTCTATTTAATTTTGCATTCATAGATTCGATCCCATTGTTTGTTATGCCAGAATAAGGATTATAATTATCGTTTTTTTCAAGCACCTAGCGTCCCGCGTGTTCCTAAGAAGTAAAGAGGATATAATGAAAACGGCCAAAAACTGATAAAAAAATCCTCAGTGTCACAGCAAACCACTCACGTTATTGCAGAATTGCATAGAAATGTTCAAAATTACTTGAGAATCCATATTTTTAATAAATTAACGGAGAATATACCCGCTACTGACAATTTTTTGACTTTTGATTTTCCCCTACCTTTATTAAATATCGGTGTTTTCCATACGCATGTCAGGATTTTGATAATTTATTCATAAAAAGAAGTGAAAATGATTTATCTAAATACGTTTCAAGATTGAAGTGCATACTTCAAATTTACGCTGAGAAATTAAGAAAATACGATCGGTGTAGTTAGAACATTGGCTTTTCGCGTTTCTTTTTATAATGCGCTACAAAATTGATAGAGATATAAAATCACCTGGCTGGTGTACATTGCTAGCAAATGTGACATTCATCTAATTGTCTAAAAAATTTATATCATCTCCTGTAAAAACGTATGGGCGGGTATCTACATAATAAAGACATTCTTTCTATATAATGTGCACAGTAGCACATTTCTTGTTTATTGCAAGATTACGAGGACGTGGTCAGCGACAAGTACCTCCGGCACAATTCTACAATTACAACGTGTCATAAACTATAACATGGATCTCGATGTTACACCTGACTTTATCTTTTTCATTTGACGCACATTCCATTATTGTCAAAACAGGTTAAAACACTCAGTTTCAAAAGAAAAATGAAAACATACATTTATAATCATTTTTAAATTGACCAAATAAAGATATAAAAGTGTTTGAGGAATATACTGTAATTATAAAGATGAAAACGGATAAATATGATTATTGGAACAATCATCATCACCACCACCACCACCACCAGCATCATCATCAGCATCATCATTCCTATTCAGTCACAGTTATAGTTATCAGCAGCAACATGATCTTAGAGTTCAAACTTAGAACTACCAGAATATGTGCTTTTTCAGATAACTGTACTGACATACTCTTTAATTTTTTGTTAAATTTTAGTACGTATAAAATCGATTCACATACATGTGTGTGACACCTCTTAGTAATTTTAAATGCGAGTTAAAATTTAAAGCTTGAAATAGAAAAAAAATCATTGTATATTAAATTAATTCACAAATATGTTTTAGAAACCTCTTATTTTAAAAGCTTAAAGCTTGTTTTAACAAAGAAACCACTCGAACGAATTGTTTAAAATCTGATTATGTAAGCGGAAAAATTCTGTGTCATTGTGCCAATAAACAAGTTCGTAGCGTTGTTTATTTCGTATCATTGATTGGATGATAAGAGAACGATCAATTAATTTAGGTGTCACCCGAGACACGCGCATTAACAGTGTGACATGCAACAAGAAGGATATCGTCTTACTTTTAAATTTTATTTAGTTTATGAACAAAATAATAAAAATGAACATTCATATCACCGGAGATACATATATTAATTAATACATTAAATGTCGTAATTTTCTTATCATGAACTAGTTTTTTAATTATTGAGTGATGACAATTTTGTTCCATTACAATAGAACATGACAAAAAAATCTGTAATAATTTTAAACAAAATTCAACTTCCATTGATGCGCTTTGTAAAAGGCATAATGTATCTTTCAAGTTACCGACATAAAGGAGTAAGAATAATTAAATAATATTTGTATGTGGAATTATTAAATGAACAATGTATTTGTTTGTAGCGTATACGTTCATAAAATCCTTAAGAGAAAAAACTCTGTATGACACTTAACAACAATTACTAATTACCGAGCTTAAATAAACATACTTATCAAACATATCTCTAAATATGGACCTTACTATCAATCCAATGTAAATTGATTTAAACACATTGATTACAGAAAAAACACTACATTTTTATTGTTTCTAACGATTCCCGTATGTTTTAAAAAAAGCTGCGTTTTCCCTACATATCTATAATGGCTGCGTCGCTGCGTTTTATATCCTTAAATCGCATACTACATAAATCGAATGATATATGGTACACACAGTCAGTATAAAGTATTACATAATTTTACAATATATTACAAAATTAAAAAAAAATCGGATATTGATGTATCCATTTGCTAGTGATTCGGACGTAAAGAAAATCTATAGGTAATTCTGAAAATTACCTCAACATAATAAATAAATATTTTTACTTATTTGGAAATAACACATAACTATATCATAAAGATATACTGTAACGATATTTTAATAAAATAACGATGAAGAACAGTAAATACTTCTTTTTATAAACATAACATATTATCTAGTAATATATTTAGAAAAAGCTGCGTTTTCCCTATATATCTATACAGACTGCGCAGCTGCGTTTTATACACGAAAAACGCAGCCTGCATAACGCAGCCTGCGTTAAAAGCTGCGTTTTATATTGGCCCAAACATCTGCATATTGTGAAAGGCGTTTCCTAAAATATATGTGCAAATTGTTTCGGTGTAACCCAAGATTTTAAAGACAATAAATGAAAATACTTACATCATACATGTAAGCTTATATGTTTTGATTATTTCACCTCAACATGTCAAGCTTAATTTCACTTCGTACAATTTTCATGTCGCACCGGGGCGAAAAGCTCGAAAAATTATGTTGTAGTTAACAAGTATACGTGTTCTTCAAATGATTTCAAAACCTGAGCAAGGTTATTTATTAAAGAAAAAAAGATCGAATTGTTTTAAATATTAGAAAGGTAATTTAGTTTTTCTTGATCTCATTGCAAAAACATGGTATATATTGATACGGGTTTCACCCCACAACTTTTCGTAACGGTAAACAAACGTTTCTAAAGATTCTTGGGTGGTAACGAGGAGTTTGTAAATAGTGTTTTAATAATAGGTTACTGCATTTTTGTTTGATGATTGTATATTGTGTTATAATTTACAATGTGAGTTATTTTGGCAAATTAATGGGGTAATTCCAATGTTGGAGTGACGTTAGTCTCAATAATTCGACTGCAAGCACAGACCCAGTATCATACTGACTTTTTACAGATGTCTGTTCTTTACGTCTCAAGCAGTTACGATCAAAACTGTGGTGGAAACCGACCCGATTTAAATCCTGTTATTTATCGATAAACTTGACATAGTGAGTCAGGTAAACTTGAAGCGCGGAAATCGAAATTTGTTGACATGTGTGGAGGTTTAAAAGAGTTTTGCATAAAAAACGAAACCGTTATTTATAAAGGATTACATGTATTGATTCTACTTGAATGTGGCTTTTCAGGTATGTAAATTTTTTAAAGGTACATATGGTTTAAGATGCTTTATGGAGCCACCAACGTTGCGATCAAATTCCCATCGGCGGCATATAGAAATAGAAGGAAAATTTTCCGCATTGATTTGAATGCTAACTGGGTTGTATGCGAAAGGCTAATATCGCATATATAGAAAAGCCTTTGTCGCGTACAAATAGTTGTGCTAGAGTGACGTGTGGTCCAGTGTAATGTGCAGGTCTATCAATCCGGAGGTCATGAGTTTGAATCCCAAACAATGCACTGAAATATGTCAGTGTTTCGCACCTACAAGTATTGAGTCACACCCAGGAAAAGGGATTTCAGTGTGTGTCCAGTGCTGTACAGTGTACACAGCATGGATTTATTTCCACTCATCCCCGCTATATTTTTCATCCAGACCTGTGTAATTTCATTCCACTCTTCACCCTTATTGTGTAAATTCATCACCAGGAAATCAATAACTATGATTAGGATCGCCACAGTTAGTCATGCAAATATGAGCGACCATGCTTCTGCCACAAACATCACCACGGTGTTGTGGTGATAAATTTTTATTACCCACTACAGAGATGTGTCCCCTTTAATAAGTGGACAAAGTGAACATTTCTGGAGGAATCACAAAGACCTCCAAAAACTTGTTTGGGGTGATTCTCCCTAAATGCAATATCTGCTGTGTGAGTATGGATTTTGTTGAATCTGCGCTGCGTGTAGTGAACACCGGGTTCATTAAAGAACCAGATCTCTCTCTAAAGAGCTAGGTTATCATACCCAGATCCCCTCTATCAAAAAGCTATCTGTAACTGTCATATGTGTGTGAATACTGGGTTATACTGTTTGTCCGTTTTAGGTATTCTACCTTTTAATGAAATTCAAAATTTTCAACATGGTTAGAGACCCAATTAAATAACGGTAAAACACGTCTTTTTTTCTGTAAAAAATGGTAAAATATGCATATCAAAAATACTAAGTTAGAATCCCAAATCTCAACGCTCTGTGACGTAATGGGTGAAACCAAATTGAAAAATTCTGGTTATCGCTGGAAGACTGTAACAGAAAATTCTGTAAATCAATTAATCTAATTAACAGTCTTTTACAATGCCATTGCAAAAAATGTCATTTTTAAGAAATTACTAGGTAGATAAAGGTATTTTTTAAAATAATGAATAACTGTTTTGGAGCCACTTTTTTATTTTGACAATGAAAGATGAAGAAACAGCAACGCAGTAATTAGATTTTTATTTTCTTAAAATTCGACTTTGATAAAATTACACATGACTGTACTAAACAAATTTTCTTATCAGATTATCTACATGTAAGTCACATGTAAACAATTTCTTACTATATGTTATTTGAGAGAAAAAATGTGATGCATTCAAAGGACTAATAGTGTAAAAGTACTGATCGATGATTCTGCGTTCTTCTAAATAGCCACCAAAGTACTAAGGACTTTTTAATAAAAAGAAATAAAAATCAACGGGTTTCCGACAAAAAAACAGGGTTGAGTTTTGAGAAGCAAATTTTTCGATACGTTTAAATATGTTTCAAGCGTCCTCCAGTTAATCAGGGTTCAGTTTTGAGAAGTCAAAATTTTTTCATGTATAAAAACGTTATGGCCATGGAAAGGATATGCAGTGCTGATATGGATCTACAGTATTTTTTCAAGCCATAAAGGCATTATTCAGAGGAAAGGTTTAATAAGTTTTCTTTAAATCAGTTTAGATTTAAAAAAATCAACAAAACAATTAAACATGATATGAAGGCACTGACCAAGCAGATGTCAGGTAGTTGGTCTACTTTACCCACATAGCTGAAAGCTACAAATGTAACTCAACAGCAAGACAGTTAAAAGTGATCTTATGCTTCCGTCACTAACTCCCCTTTATCTTTTGGAGTCAGGCATCTATTCCACAGACCCATGGATTGCAGTTTCTACCCTACTCCCAGGCCACGGCAGAGCCTCGTTTCTGCAAAAACAGTTCGCCTTTGTGACAGATTTTCCATCTGCACCTCGCACTCATGCAAGATACTTATGTATTAACACTAAAGAAGCAACCTTCTTCATTTGTTATACCCTCGCATACGAAGTATAGGGGGTATATAGGAGTCATCATCCGGTTGGTTCATTGGTTCGTTGGTTGGTTGGTTCGTTGACCCGGTCTGTCTGTGGCACTTACAGCGTCAACAGTTTTGTTGGTTGGTTGGTTCGTTGACCCGGTCTGTGGCTCTTACAGCGTCAACAGTTTTCAAGATATCGACTTGAAACTTTAAACATATGTTCGTGAGTACATTTGCGCAAACTTTTTTTTTTCTCATGTGGATCAGTCCATTATTTTTCGGAAAGGGAGCATGATTCAACAAAATCTTGTAACACGAACTACTTCTACAGTTTTTAAGGTATTGACTTGAAACTTGATACATGTGTTCGGCATGAAGTGTAGATGTGCGTGACATATTTTTCGTGTGGATCAGTCCATTATTTTTTGCAGGGGACATGATTTAACAAAATCGTGTTATGCAAACTTCTACACTTACTACGTCAACAGTTTTCAAGATATCGACTTGAAACTTTAAACATATGTTTGTGAGTACATTTGCGCAAACTTTTTTGTCTCATTTGAATCAGTCCATTATTAATCGGAAGGGAGCATGATTCAACAAAATCTTGTGACGCGAACTACTTCTACAGTTTTTAAGATGTTGACTCAAAACTTTATACATGTGTTCGGCATGAAGTGTAGATGTGCATGACATATTTTTCGTGTGGATCAGTCCATTATTTATTGCAGGGGACATGATTTAACAAAATTGTGTGATGCAAACTTCTACAGTTTTCAAGATATAAGACTTTAAACTAAAGTTGTAAGTTCTGCATGAAGTGCTCATGTAAGCGACATATTTTTTGTGGATCAGTCCATTATTTTTTGGAGGGGAGCATTATTAAACAAAATCTTTAATTTAAAATCTTATGACGCAAACTACTCTCCAGTTTTCAAACTTTATACATACGTTTGTGAGTAGATTTCCATGACATACTTTGTTTCATGTGGATCAGTCCATTATTTTTTAAGCAGGGGAGTATGATTCAACAAAATCTTGTGACACGAACTACTTCTACAGTTTTTAAGATATTGACTTGAAACTTTAAACATATGTTCGGCCTGAAGTGTAGATGTGCGTGACATATTTTTCGTGTAGATCAGTCCATTATTTTTTGCAGGGGACATGATTTAACAAAATTGTGTTATGCAAACTTCTACACTTTTCAAGATATCGACTTGAAACTGAAATCATATGTTCTGCATGAAGTGCGCATGTTAGTGACATATTTTTTATGGATCAGTCCATTTTTGGTCTGAAGTGTAGATGTGCGTGACATAATTTTTGTGTGGATCAGTCAATTATTTTTTGCAGGGGACATGATTTAACACAATTGTGTTATGCAAACTTCTACAGTTTTCAAGATATCGACTTGAAACTGAAATCATATGTTCTGCATGAAGTGCGCATGTTAGTGACATATTTTTTATGGATCAGTCCATTTTTGGTTGGATTATTTAACAAAATCTTATGACACAAACTACTTCTCCATACGTTCGTGATTAGATTTGCATGACATATTTTTTTTCATTTGGATCAGTCCATTATTTTTTAGAAGGGGAGCACGATTCAACAAAACCTTGTGACGTCAACTACTTTTACAGTTTTGTTTACATCCGGTGAAAACCCAAGTCGCTATTTTTAAACACAACTTTTGCAACAAATTTTCAGGATTTCAATTATTTTTCAACTTTCACCCATGAAAGATGCAAACACCATCTGTATACTCTGAGAAAGCAGTATTGCGCGCGGGGGGGGGGGGGGGGGGACTAGGTCAGATTGGATATACACGGGAAGATCCAAAATAACGTAGACTTTTGTTATAGTTTTTATATTATTCAAAATACCACAAATAAAATTACACAAGCTTTAATCAGAATATGTCCAGCATATTTTTACAAAATATCAGCAAAATACAACATCACGTAATTAAACTATGAACAATTAAAATCATACACTAAGCGCTATCCGGCGCATGTCAAATTAGATCTCTCAGCATCAATGATGTTAATTCAAGGGCGCAGCGTTAGCGAAGCGGCGTATGTTCAAAGTTTCTTTAAATAGACTCCTTTGCCGGAATGCGATCCTGGGGAACCTATCGATCGAACATAGAAGTGTTTTACTGCTGGTCAAAGCCTCGCAAGTGGTTATGAGGCGATGAAGAAATTGGTCTCTTCTCGCTCGTACCGCTGAAGAAACGACCGGGAATGCAATACCCACAGTGTAGTGGTTCTTTAGCAACAGGCATTTACCTGTAAAATAAACTTTGTAATAATATAACAAGTCTTTGGATTGTGGACACCGTCTCTGTAGCTGTTTACTCAAGTGTAATAAAAATAAATCACTTATTTATTCTTATTTGATAATTTATGACTTCTTAATGATTCAAATACCAAACAAAAACATTTTTAAAAACAAATTTGTTAATTAATTATTAACATACTTTTAATTATGTAATTTTTCAGCAATATCCGTTGCACGCTACCTCATCCAGTCTAGAATACTTTGAAAAGCGCCACAATAGTTGAATTTTTGTCTGCTTCAATTGCCTCCCGGCTTGACGTCACTGCCGTAACGCCGAAGTTCTGTCTTTTTTCCTTACCCCAGGCCTATTTAATGGCTCCTGACCGTAAAAAAACACAGGTACAACTTAAAAACTACTGCTCGGCTTGCGGAAGTTTTCTTTTCGTCTGCTAAATTATTTTAGCTTTTCAGGAGGTGATTTTCGAAGATCATGGCGGAATTTTGTTATAGCGCGTATTTCTGGGCGATCTGACGATGACATTTTTGACGTTTTCACGTTGGTGATAGCTCTCTTAAATATTGACTGTTTTTAAAACGCAAAGTCCGAATGACGTAAAATTTAGGCATGACATCATTTGTATACCTCGCTTTCACGTTTTGAAGTTTTGCTGTTTTCCCACCAGCAGTTTTGTTTATATTGACAGGTATTTGCTTTATAAAGTACAAAGGCAATGAAGTGCCGCCTGCGTGTTACCATGGTTATTATCCCCCGCCGATGAAATCGGGAGGGGGATATTGTTTTGGCCTTGTCCGTCCGTCACGGTGTCACGTCGTCACGGTGTCACGGTGTCCGTCCGAATTTCGTTTCCGGGCTATTTCTCTGCAACCACTGGATGGATTTCAACGAAACTCTGTGGGAAGTATCAGTACCAAGAGGAGATGAGCAACTCGTCGTCTTGTTCCGGTCAGACGATTTAACACAGAGTTATGGCCCTTTGATAACTTATGCATTATGTATATAGGGCAGTATTCGTCCGAATTTCGTTTCCGGGCTATTTCTCTGCAACCACTGGATGGATTTCAACGAAACTCTGTATGAAGTATCAGTACCAAGAGGAGATGCGCATATCGTCGTCTTGTTCCGGTCAGACGATTTAACACAGAGTTATGGCCCTTTGATAACTTATGCATTATGTATATAGGGCAGTATTCGTTTCCGGGCTATTTCTCTGCAACCTCTGGATGGATTTCAACGAAACTCTGTGGGAAGTATCAGTACTGAGAGGAGATGCGCATATCATCGTCTTGTTCTGGTCAGACCATTTAACACAGAGTTATGGCCCTTTGATAACTTATGCATTATGTATATAGGGCAGTATTCGTTTCTGCGCTATTTCTCTGCAACTACTGAATGGATTTCAACGAAACTCTGTAGGAAGTATCAGTACCAAGAGGAGATGCGCATATCGTCGTCTTGTTCCGGTCAGACCATTTAACACAGAGTTATGGCCCTTTGATAACCTATGCATTATGTATATAGGGCAGTATTCGTTTCCACGTTATTTCTTTGCAACTACTGAATGGATTTCAATGAAACTTGCTGCAAACTATCTATACCAAGAGGAGATGCGCATATCGTTGTCTTGTTTCGGTCAGACCATTTAACACAGAGTTATGGCCCTTTGATAACTTATGCATTATGTATATGGGGCAGTATTCGTTTCCGAGCTATTTCTCTGCAACCACTGGATGGATTTCAACGAATCTTTCTGAGAACCATCAATACCAAGAGGAGATGCGCATATCGTTGTCTTGTTCCAGTCAGACCATTTAAAATAGAGTTATTGCCGTTTGATAACTTATACATTATGCATATAGAGCAGTGTTCGTTTCCGCGCTATTTCTCTGCAACTACTGAATGGATTTCAATGAAACTTGCTGAAAACCATCTATACAAAGAGGAGTTGCGCATATCTTTGTCTTGTTTCGGTCAGACCATTTAACACAGAGTTATTGCCCTTCATTAACTTATGCATTATGCATATAGAGCAGTATTTGTTCCGCGCTATTTCTCTGTAACTAGCGGATGGGTTTCAATGAAACTTGCTGAAAACCATCTATACCAAGAGGAGATGCGCATATCATTGTCTTGTTTCGGTCAGATCATTTAACACAGAGTTATTGCCCTTTGATTACTTATGCATTATGCATATAGAGCAGTATTCGTTTCCGTGCTATTTCTCTGTAACTAGCGGATGGGTTTCAATGAATCTTTCTGAGAACCATTAATACCAAGAGGAGATGCGCATATTGTCGTTTTGTTCCAGTCAGACTGTTGAACACAGAGTTATGGCCCTTTGATAACTTATGCATTATGCATATAGCAGTATTCATTTCCATGCTATTGCTCTGCAACTACTGAATGGATTTCAATGCAACTTTCTGGAAAACATCAATACCAAGAAGAGATGCGCATGTCATGGTCTTGTTCCAGTCAGACTGTTTAACACAGAGTTATTGCCCTTTGATAACTTATGCATTATGCATATATAGCAGTATTTATTTCCGCGCTATTTCTCTGCAACTTTTGGATGGATTTCAATGAAACTTTCTTGAAACCATCTATACCAAGAGGAAATGTGCATATCATCCTGTTGTTCCTGTCAGACTATTTAACACAGTTATGGCCCTTTGATAACTTATGCATTATGCATATTATAGAACAGTATTCTTTTCCTCTATTTCTCTGTAACTACTGGATGGATTTCAATTAATCTTTCTGAGAACCATCAATACCAAGAAGAGATGTGTATATTGTTGTCTTGTTCCAGTCAGACTGTTTAACACAGAGTTATTGCCCTTTGATGACTTATGCATAATAGAGCAGTATTTGTTTCCGCTCTATTTCTTTTCAACTTCTCGATGGATTGAAATGAAACTTTCTGGGAAACAATACTGAGACGAGATGCCCATTTTGTCATCTTGTTCCGGTCAGACTGTTTAACACAGAGTTATTGCCCTTTGATAACTTATACCTTATGCAAATAGAGCAGAATTTGTTTCCACGCTATTTCTCTGCAACTACTGGATGGATTTTAATGAAACTTTCTGGGAACCATCAATACGCACATATTGTCATCTTGATTCAGTCAGATCCTTTAACACAGAGTTATAGCCCTTTGATAAGTTATGCATTTTGCTTGTAGAGCAGTATTTGTTTCCTTGCTATTTCTCAGCAGGAATCTATGGAAACCATCAATACCAAGACAAGATGCCCATATTGTTGTCCTGTTCTGGTCTGACCGTTTAACACAGAGTTATGGCCCTTTGATAAGTTATGCACTATGCATATAGAGTAGTATTTGTTTATATGCTACTTCTATGCAACTTCTGCATAGATTTCTTTTAAATACAGCACTATATTTTTACTACTGCATTCTTCATTTCAACAACTTGAAGACTTTTTGTCTCATTTTTATATTCTGGTGAGCCGCCCAACCCTTTTCACCATCTGAAGTTTTTTTTTCACCTTTTTTGCCATCCATAATAAATATCTAAATTAAGCCCTATGACTTCAGCTGTTGTGTTAGTAATAACCAGTACTCGGCGGGGGATATAAATTCAACGAATTTGCTTGTTAAATTAAGCGATGCGCTTTTGAAATCGATTAAACATATGAATATTTTAGCTCAGTTTGTTACGTTTGTGTTCTAATTGAATTTAGTATATAATTTATTGCGGACATGTTTCAAATTAAGATGCAATAACAAAGTCTACGTTATTTTGGATCATCCCTCGTACAAAAACATCAGATGCCACATATTTAGAATGTTGTGATCAGGTCTCTGGCACGGTCTGTCAGTTGTCAACTTTTGTTATTTAAGCAAGATAAAGGCCACATTTTTCATTTGTTTCTCATTAAACTTGAGCAAAATATTTGTACAGATGATGTTTCTGACAAGTTCAGATCTTGTCATCCGGGGTCAAAAAACACATTTGCTGGCTGATCTGGATCCACACTGATCACCCATGCAATAAAGGACTTTCTATTAAGTAAAGGATTAAAACCAAGAACCTAAATATTAAGTGAAAAATATTGGCCTTCTTGCAGGGAACTATGAACCTTAATACAACAATACAAAGCTAAGAAATATTTTCATGGTAAGTGTAGATCAATCACAGCATATGGTTGCACCATCTGGCCAATGAATTCAGTCATTTTAAACCATTTGAATTGTAACATGTTGAGCTTGACACTCTTGTTTGAAGTGCATGTTTATAATGGCCATGGAAAGGTATATGCTAAATGAGAACAGTGATAAAAGTTGTTTTTGGAATGGAACATTAAAATGTTGTGTGCAGATCTAAAACAGATTAGTATGTATTTGAACTTTGGTTTAATATTTATTGAGGATTTTATGTACATCCAGACATAATTACAGATGTACATGGCTTGGCTAGTGTCAGACTAGGCAAGCACTGGCTTGTTACAGACATGCAGGGCCTGACTAGCCTTCATTTACTAGTATTAGATTTGCAAGAACCCAGGAATCTAGTAAACCCATAACTCTATACATGTAAACAGGTTTTATTGCATGCGTGACCAGTGTAGATTCAAGTATCCAGGTTGCATCTGATCTGGATCTATATCTAGGTCAGTGCCCAAGGTTATAAAACTGAGCATGGAAGTCAGTCTCAAATCTCAAGCACTGGTGACTGGTCGCCATTTCAGCCAATCAGATCCTTGAGATTTGAGACTGGTTTACAATCTCAGTTGTATAACCTTCAGCCCTGATGTAATAAAATGAATCTCAAAGTGAACAGTCATCTGATGTGGATCTACACTGTTTGCCCAACATGGATAACAGTTAACCCTTTTTCTTCATGGAATATGGGATAACAGCCATACATGTATCTATTGGAATAAAGGATTAATTTACCTAGTTGTAATGACAGAGGTATTTTAGAGGGCATCTTAACCCTTTCCTCCATAGAAACACTTTATTGCGTAGGCAAACAGTTTAGATCCAGATCAAGCAGCACATCTTTGCCATCTGATCAGGATCTGCACAGTTTGCTTTTTGATTCATAAGGTTATTACTGACCAAAATGCGACCAGTGCAGATCCTGATCAGACGGCATGGATGTGCCGGCTGATCTCGATCTACACTGGTTGCAAATGCGTAAAAATGCATTTTTTATGGAGGAATGGGTTAAACATCTATTGCAGCAATTGTCTTCATATGCTCAGTGAAGATATCAGTCGTAATGGAATTTCGATAGATTCCCAACTCGGTTTACATTCATGTATTTCAGAACAATGTGCTAAACGCTACATGTGTACTACAGAGGACTGCCCGATGACCTACAGGTATATAAGGCGGAGAAAAGCTTATATACTGCTCATAATTACCTCCCTTTTTGCCTTGTATATTTGGACTGATGGCGTCGGAACTTTCAGCAGCTACAGGTACAACACCGACTATGATTACGACTACAAGACAAACTGTAAATACCCTTGTATTGGAAGTTTTTGTTTATACTGTGGAACTCCGCCCACAACAACTGTGAAGATCATAGATATTGCAGAACACTTGAATCTGAAACAGGCTATAAGATCTTTTAAATTAGAAACAGTAGATCAGGATGTTCAAAATTCAGAACAAGTTTGCAAAAGACCTAGTTTTAATTTGAAACATGATAGTGTAAAATATGCATTCTTCAAGATGGCTCCTTTAAATTGTTCTGCTGAAGAATTGTTCTACATAGAAAATAACATTTTCAAATTTAATAAAACTCAGTTAGGTGAAAGAGAACTTGAGAAATGTAGGTATTATGGGATAGAACGTGCGTCAGATGACTATGCTTCGTTTACGGAATCTCTCACCAAAGAGAAAGAACCGTACAGTATCAAGTTGATGCATGACTTTATAAGAATCAAATGCTATCTTAAACATGATGACAATGAAGATAAAGATTTAGGGATAGGAAACGAAGATGATAGAGATAATAAGGAGCTTGCATTCAGTATGAGCAATGTAAGTGTTCATGAAATAGTAGCCATTGAAGACAATAAACAGTTATCCAATGATCCTGTTCATTATAAGAATTTGCACAAAAGAAATGTAAACATTGCAAATGAAAGAGACAAAGTTCTGCAGGAAAATGGTGGGGAGGACATTGCTGATGAGGACGTGGAATATAAAACAACCAAGTCTGATCAGCAAACAGATGATGAAATGAACAGTGATGAAATGGACATGCATGACTACTGGTACAATAGATTCTATGATTTGGAAGAAAGAGCCGACTTTGATCAATTCCTTGTTCAGATTCACCCAAAAAGTGAAGTGTTTGAGAGAATCAACAATAAAAGAGTGATTCGGCTGACTGGTTCCCAGCCTAGGATGAATGTATTGATGTTTGGGCTGGATTCCATGTCGCACATGTCATTCCAGAGAAAGTTGCCTAAGGTATATACCTACCTGAAGGACGTGTTAGGAGCTGTGGTCATGGACGGTTACAACATTGTAGGAGATGCCACCACCGCTGCACTTATCCCTATGCTAACAGGTACTGTAAACTTTATCTCTATTAAACATAGCTCGTTAAATACTCCATATTGTTGCAGTGTAGAAACAGTTCAGGTAGCACATCTGTGCTTTCAGTAAACTCAGTCTGTTCAATTCTTGGTAAGATATTACCTAGTGAATCAGAACGTAAACAGTGTACAAGTTGTTCTTGCATACCAGATCAGGTCATCCGGTGTTTTCACCCGTGTAGGAAATTTCGATCCTACACCCCCGATGTAGAATGAGTCATGTGAGTGACGTCACGTCTTCCATTATCTGACGTAATATATTTATGTTAGTGACATCATTTATGAAATAAGGTTTGCGTTAATATCAATATTTCAGCATAAAGAAAAAAATAGTTAGTATACATACACACAAATGTTATGAATAGTGAAGTGTATGCAAGAAAAAGTATCTTGCATGAGACATTCGGTAAAGAAAGAAAAATCTGTCACCTCGGGTGAACTGTTTTGGCGGGAACTCGGCAGAGCCTCGTTCCCGCAAAACAGTTAACCCTCGGTGACAGATTTTTCCATCTTCATCTCACACTCATGCATGATACTTATAATCTTAACCCTTTACTCCATACATACACATTTAAATGCATGTATGAGCAATGTAGATCCAGATCAGCCTGCTCATCTGTGCCATCTGATCTGGGTCTGCACTGGTTGACCGTTGTATGTTGGTCAGAAGTAACCTATTTAATTAAAAGTGAATAGTATAGATTCTGATCAGATGGCATGGATATCTGATCTTCACTGTTTGCCCACTGATGCAATTAAAATGTATCAATGGAGTAAAGCGTTAAAATAGTTTTTTATGAAATGACACAATAATGAATAACAAGTTTGTTTTCTGAACTGGTGTATTAAAGTATTATAATTGATTATTTTTGTGCCACCTGAGAAAACGGGTAGACATATAAGGCTCCTTCTGTCCTGCCTTGTTATCTGTTTTGAGTTATGCTCTTTTGAAATTACTTTAATGCGAAACTTAATTTTGCTTATGACTGGAATATAAAATAAAGAGAATAAATACAGTTTATTCAGTAATTTTGTAGTAATGCAATGCAACTTAATTATATTTTTTTATCATATAATAATAAAGCATTGGCCCACATTTAAACTTATTGCAAGCAGGTGACACAAGTTCTGTGGAATACCAAATTCTAGTTGATGGCAGTTCTTATCAGATCATGCCTGGATCCATAAGAAACAGGCAGACTAAAATTATTTGAAATTTTGACAGAGATTGAAATTTTGTTACATTAAAAGCATTAATTATATCATCACTTTAATGCAAAAACATGAAAACTATCACTGTATCATTCATTTTTCAATGCTACATAATGTACTTATACCGTTCTTGCACTAAGGTGAAGACGATATATAACTTTTACAGGAAAAACAGAGGTTGAGTTACCGGAGGTCAGGAAGAACAGATTTGACTCGGAGGATGTAGATGTGTATCCATTAGTGTGGAAATCCTTCCATGACAAAGGTTACGTTACCATGTTTGCCGAAGATGAACCCAGCATAGGTGTGTTCAACCTAAGACTAAACGGGTTCCGTAACCAACCCACTGATCACTATATGCGGCCATTTTGGCAGGCATTGTGGGATAGTGATTTGAGAAAAGATAGTCCCAGATACTGTACAGGAAATGTACCTCATCATACATACCTGATAAATTACATAAAAGATTACTTTATCAAGTATAGTAATGTCTCTAAATTTGCATTTGTGTTTGGTAGTGAGTTAACACACTGGGATAACAATCCCGGTGAATATATGGAGGAAGACTTTATGCAGTTATTAACATTTTTAAAAAATGAAGGTCACCTAAACAACACATTACTCATCATGTTTGGTGACCATGGTGCTCGTTATAACCGTGTTCGTAAAACTGTGCAAGGTAAAATGGAAGAGAGGCTTCCAATGATGTCAGTGATGTTACCAAAATGGTTTCGGGAAAAATACTCACAACTTTATCAGAATCTCAAAAGGAATTCCGATCGTCTAACAACACCCTTTGATATACATGAAACTTTGTTAGACGTGCTCGATCTCAGAAGAACGCAATCTCCAATAAAGGCAAACCAGCGGGGTATATCCCTTCTACATGAAATCCCTATGAATCGCACCTGTGATGATGCACATATAGAAATGCACTGGTGCACATGCTTGAAACAGATTGATTTAGATGCAAGAGACAGACATGTGCAGAAGTCAGTGTCAGTACTCATAAATGTAATTAACCAACAGACCAAAAAACTGAGACATTTTTGTGCTGAATTGAAATTCCAGAAGTTGCTGTATGCATATCTACTGGTTCCAAATGAAAAGGTGAGCTTTATATTAACAACTATGTTCTGCATCTACATGACAGTGTTTTCATTCTCTTTCTTCTACAGAGAATCAGATATGTCAGTAAAGGCTATTTACACAAATTATTTCTTTATACATTTTCACTTTCAAACATTCACAAAATTGTTTAAATGGTTTTAACATGGCATTAATTTCATTAATTGATTTATGTCATAGAATGCAGAGTGGTTATGTACTTTACTACTTGGCTTAGCACTCCAGAGTTTGCTGGTTCGAATGCTGGAATCCTGAAATACTTGCAGGTATTTCCCACCACACAAGTACTGCTTGATTCCCAGATATTTACACTCCAACTTTGTCCTCTACGATGAAGCCCTATTCATATAACAAATCATAATTTCTTATGGAAAACAGTGTGACATATTACTTTAAAAGGCATGCCTATAGTAGATTCGTTCACAATTTATTGGACGTTGCAAAATGTTTTGACATGTGAGGTTGCCGTGTTCACTTTTTGGTGAGATGAAACCTAAGCAATCAAAAGATGACACAAAAGTGCCAACTGATCTGGATCTACAATATTCACTAACAGAATAACAGCCATATTTTATGGAATAAAGGGTTAAAGACATTTTTTAAAGGCATTTGCATATATACATATATATTGACACTTTGGCACTCATGTTTACAGATAGATGAATGAGAATGACAACAACAATCTCCATACTTGTTAACAATGGTCTTGTTTTACCATACATTTATTCAATGAAGAATTCAATGAAGTAGAGTTCAAGGCGTTACATTCTCATGTAATCCTAATGCTTTACCCTAGTACCCCCTGATTCTTAATTCCGTTACACCATAATAATAAAATACAAATTCTATCTATGCTATCGGATCTGGATTTTCACTATTTGCTTCTTGGTCAGAAATATGTCAGCTGATCAAGATCTATCGTAGTGGCTGATAGGATAAAAGTCATTGTATTCTTGGCAGGGGATAAAGCATGTATCTCATGTGCAACAAGTGTAGATCCAGGGCCCAAGATCATAAAACTAATTTTTGAGATCAGTCTCAAATACAAGCATCTGATTGGCTGAAATGGCGACTGGTTGCCATTTCAGCCAATCAGATGCTTGAGATTTGAGACTGATCTCCAGATTTAGTTTTATGATCTTGGGCACAGATCACCCTGTATGTTTGTGCAGCCAGGTGGTGCATGGAGTAAAAGCCATGGAGTAAAGTGTTAAATATAAAGTTTAAACAAACTCATGAGTGCACAGATATTTTTTATGTTGACTGGATAAAGTGTAGATCCAGATAATCAGTTGGCACATCCATGCCATCTGATCAGGATCTGCACTTTTTAAAAATTTTGGTCAGAAATAACCTTTAATATTACCAGACAGTGTAGATCCTGATCAGATGACACTGTTTGCCCATGCAATATGGAGGAAAGGGTCAATAGCTCTTGTATAATGTTGGGTGAAACACAGTTCTTTGAAGAATTTTGTTTCTGTTAAATGAACAAGTAATATATCATCAATTTTTCTTGGTGATGTCTCAGATAAATTTGAAACTGGGTCATCTGTGGTCGTAATCAGGTCTGGTCCTATTTCAGGTACTGATGTTTCAGAAGTCACGAGATGCTGACAATCGTGTTGCTAACTTCACGCGAGACATCGTTGTTGACCATGCCCACTTCCAGGTTACCATAGAAACCTCTCCTAACAACGGATTGTATGAAGCAACGATACAGGTCGGTATATGACTTATCAAGTCAGAATTTAGTCACAAAATAAACACAGAATATTATTTAACCCTTTACACCATAGATACACTTTTAACCCTTTCCTCCATTTATAATCATTTTTACGCATGTCCGACCAGTGTAGATCCAGATTAGCTGGCACATCCATGCCATTTGATGAGGATCTGCACTGGTAGCATTTTTTCAGAAATAACCTTACGAATTAAACAGCAAAAAGTGCAGATGCTGGTCAGATGGCATGGATGTGCTGGCTGATCTGGATCTACATTGTTCACCCACGCAATAAAGGTATGTCTATGGAGGAAATGGTTAAAGGGCAACTAGTAAAGAATTTATCTTATCTGAAAGAAATATTATGAAACTGAAAAAAAAAATGGAAATCAAGACAAAAATTAGAAAGTTTCTAACTGAATGCTCTATGGAAGAAATCATAAACATCCTAATTTTTATTCATTGCAAATATTTCGACATTTGATGCAGGCAATATGTCATTGTTCAACTGATTAAGAGATATTACTGTTGTGAAAACAAAACTTTTAAAAATTTTATATAATTGGTTTATCTTAATTCATCTTAACATGCAATATTCATGTTTGAAAATTTGATCTTGAATGCAAAATTGCAGTGACTCGCAGTGTTTTCTTTGTGTTGAGGAAAACAAACATGCATAGTTAGATATAAACCTGGACTCAGCCAGTCAAGAGTCAAGGGATTATTTACATAGACAAGCTAATAAGACTTGTTTAGTATTGCTTTAGTATCAAAGTAAAATTTGTATTAAATATGTTTGTAATCAGTTTTGCTATGCTTATAAATGTTTCAGGCAAACATGACCTCTGGAGTGTATACAGTTCTAGGTTCAGAAATTAGCCGGCTTGACAGGTATGGGAGCCAACCAGCATGTGTTCAGGACAAGTACCCAGATCTGCGCAAATACTGCTTCTGCAAGAAATAACAGCAAATCCATCATGTTCTTCTGATTTGTTGGAAATGTATTGTCATGGTATAAAATAAGGGGAGTAACCATGACAATTCTGACCTTATAAAATTGTGCATTCCACCATTCATAAAAAAGGCTGTGTGATAAAAAGATGACAACCACTGTGGATGGTTTTAATAAGTTTAGTGACACTCGCTACAGTTTATCTTTGAGCCTGGTGGTTGTCTGGTGGTTGTGTTTGCAATCGTGTGTTTACAAGTATGTGTATTTTGTGAATAAAACACATGCTTTTGTGTAACCCTTTACTCCATTACTATGTCTTTTATTCTATTATTGAACAACAGGGGTCAAAGTTTTCCGGCTTATGCCTGAATTCCGGTTTTTCGGGAGCGGCTTGGGGTTTTTTTCCAAATCGTGTAAATCTGAGGAGATATTGGGGGAGGGGGGAGTGTAGACGAGTCATACGACGACAACGATATCAACCCGAATCGCGTTTATCTTAGCAATTACGCGTGTACCTAACATCAAATTTGATTGGCTGAAACTGGGTTATAATAGGCTAACTTAGGCTGAAATCATCGAATCAAATTCTTCGTAACATAATATCAGTGTAATATCCGGCAAAATGGCGCCCTCCATGGAGAGCATGAGAAAATGAAAATGAAGTTCTTAAAATCGGATTGTGATACCAAATCGCTAGAAATAGATGTCAAAAATAAATGGAATTCGGAATGGCTCTCAGAATGCGACAATAACGGTGACAGGTTGGAAATCTGGCTTAGAAAGCCCGATATTCCGGGCGCTGCATATTGCGAGTGCTGTGTCGAGACAATAAAGTACGCTTATAATTTTGTTTGTTTAAAAAAAAATAATAAAAATTTTTTTTCGCAAGCATAAGATTTAGTTTTGTAGCCTTGTGATTCTTCATGTAATGAAAAGAGAGAAAATATCATTTAGTCTAATCAGTGGCTTGATTGACATAATTTATAAACATTCTCAATTGTCAATTTTCAACATGACAAAAGAATATATTGTTGAGAAAAAATATATTTTAGAACAATTGTGTCTCAGGAAAACACAAGAATAAGCCTTGAAATTTACTAAAATGCTGGAGCTCCGGGGGCCTCCGGCCCCCTGGACCCCTGGCCCTGGCGGCTCCCAGGCCCCCAGCTTTATTTCAGGCTTTTACATTTTTCTAACTTTAACCCCTGTCAGAACAGTGTAGGTCCATATCAGGTGGCATATCTATGAAATCTGATCAGGATCTACACCGGTTCCTTTTTGGTCAGATAACCTAATGAATCAAAATGAGGAATGTGTAGATCCCGGCTTCTGGACCATTCGTCATCAGGATCATTCGTCATATGACGAATAGACCAATAATTCGAGTCTATTCGTCATCATAGATTGGATCATTCGTCATCACCTATTGGACCATTCGTCATATGACTAATTATGGACTAATATTATGACTAAAACATACTTTCATTTTACCATGTATATGAACATAATTATTTAGGCTATTCTATACCTCAATAAAGCCCTTCACACCCACCCCCCACCCACATAATGTACAGAATTGATGTAAATGAGATAATCAGCATTGCGTAGCAATATGTACAACATGTTGGTTCAATATAAAACAACATACGAGAAAAACACATTTTATTTCTAGATTGAACAAATACATTAAATAATTTAACATTGACATCATATTATATAATAATAATATGGGTATTGTATGCAACACACCTTCTTGATATGGTGAACAATTATACCAAGTTATTTCAAATCCAATAAGAAACAACAAAGTAACAGAGCAGACAGGATTTTGCAGGATAATAATAATATTATATAACAATAGGAGCAATGTGTATTTCTATTTTATTCTTATTTATGGTCAGTGAGTACCCACACTCTTAGAATAAAGTTTAAAATTTATCGTAGTTAGAACACAATCTGTATTATCATTATCTCCACATCATAGAAACATAGTAACAAAACAATTCCTACATCTACATGAAAAAGACAACTACTCTGTTGAAGCCGGTCCATTGAAATATGTGACCGTTTTTATCAGGTCTTTTGCTGTTTTTTATGTAAAGTTGCTTGTCTAAATTCCATTTAGGCTGTTTAAAAGCTGCGTTTTCCCTAATATTTTTAAAATATTATTAACGTTGTATCGCGTAAATACTAGACAGTATTGGTATGTCACTTACATGTCTGACATTTGAGATGACACCACTTGTTTCACGAATCACATAGAAGAGCCGCATGACTTCTAGTAACGCGTTTCTCACACACTGAGCAAGGCGTGCGTATGCGAGGCATAATGCCCGATTTTCCGATAGAGATAATACTAGTGGTGAGTCTAACCTTTATATACACCCCTTAATTGGCAATTATCGCCGTAATACTTCTTCAAAGTATTTGATGCGAACATACATCAACTAATCAAGACTAATTAAAGTGTTAAAAAGTGTTTAAATTATTAACTGCTTTATTCCATTCCTCAAAGTCTTTGATGTGAAAATAAATTAACAAATCAAGACGTATTAAGGTATAAATTTAAATTACTTACTGCTGTATTTCTTTCGACCATCAAAGAAACTACCGCCGTTGCACTTGCTCAAAGTCTTTGGTGTGAAAATAAAAACTAATCAAGACAGGTGTGATTTCATATTTAATCCGTCGCTATTTTTATTTTACGTCGGATTTTCAACAAAATTGAAGAATGAATACATACAATTTATTCAGTATTAACACATACATACAAATTAATGTCAACATTAAATGTACGTTAATTTATTTTTCATCAATTTATCTATATTGTAAAAGTTAGAAGTGAATGATAATTCAACGATTCCTGTCGCACCAATAAATCATCTCTTCTTCGCCGACTTTACAATGAGATACAGTATAAATCTTATTCATTTGTTTCATTTTAATATTATTTTCAATAATGACGAATCGTCTATATGTTGATGACGAATGATCCAAATCTTGATGACGAAACGACCTAAATCCGCATGACGAATGGACCATATTTCTCTAGTGTCGAACAGTCTTGATGATGAATGATCTTGAAACGTAGATCCCGATCAGATGACACAGATATGCCGGCTGACCTGGATGTAAACTGTTTGCCCGTGCAATAAAGAATGTCTACGTAGGAAAGGGTTAAGCCACATCATGTTGAACTTTGTCTCCAGAAAGGTGTAGTCATTCCTTACAATCATGTCTGAAATAAGCAGATGACATTGCTTATATTGAAAATAATGATTACCAATACAAATAATTATAGTGGAAATATCAACTTCACCTAATAGTTATCAGAAAACAAAAGTTTTAAAAGTGAGGGAACTGAAAATGTCAAAATATCACTTGAAACATGTTTTCGTGTAATATTAGGTTGATTAATTGTGTTGTTCGTGGATAAAGAATTAAGGAAAAGAAAAAATATGTATATGTCTACAGTGTGTTAGAAATAGACAGTGACAATTCTTCAAAAATAATAATACATGTATAAGCCTTTGGAATTAGCTTTAATTCTTTAATTAACAATAGGGTAGTTTTAAGTACTTGTACATTTTAGCGGGAAATTTATCTTTGAATGGATGCAGCACCTTACATTTTTGTACTTTTTTGTATAAAGGTTGATTTCTATAAATAATTGTTGTTATACATTCCATGTGAAGGAATAAACTTAAGTTAAATTTTGTAGTTTTAGGTTATAGATCATTAATTCAATTCCCATAGACTTCCATTATAATCTTACATCAAGTTTTAGGGGTCAAAGTTTTCAGGATTATTCCTGAATTCGGGATTCTGTGTGTCTTAAAATGGTTGATTATCTTAATTGTCCTTATATAAATTGAAAAATTTTCGGGATTTTCAGAATAGAATTTCTAGCTTTCATCCCTTTAATAGTTGTGAATTTACTATTGGGTCAAGCCCTTACAGTTCTCAAAAGAACCAACATAGAGACACCATAAATTACCAATTCCTCTAAAGCATGATAAATAAACTTTTTTCAGCATTTTAGCCAAACTTGTATCACCTGGTACCTTTGTTTACATTCTGTCAAAAATTATAGAATGATATTTTTATAGATGAATTTCATTTTTTTTTAAATTTCCATTTTCATTTGTTTCATCTTTAATTTACTACACAATTGATTAACTTTCTCAAAATATTTTTTTCCCATCAAACTTGACTTGGTTTATAATCTTGCAAATTCACTGCACAAAATCATTTTTATGATGGATCACTTATATTTAGAAGTCTATAACCTTAATATGGAAAACTGAGTTGCCAGAGAATCCCAGAGTTTAAACTTGTTGATGTTACATTGATAATGGTTTCTCTCACCATGTATTAATCGTGCTTGATGGCTGTTTTCTGGGTTAACACCAGTACTCACAAACAGTAATTTTTGAGCTAATTTTTTCAATGTAACTTTTATTTAAAGTTTATTTCATATCACATGGGTAACCAGTTTAGATCCAGATCAGCCGTTACATCTGTGTCATTTGATCTGGATCTACAATGTTCACCACATGATCAGAAATAACATAATGAATCTAAAAGCAACAGTTAAGATCCTGATCAGACGGCACAGATGTGCAGACTTATCGGAATCTAAACTGTTCATCAATGCAAAAAAGCCTTACCTATGGAGTAAAGGAATAACCAGCCTCTATCTCTGAGCAGATCATTAGGTCAGTGGTTTGCCTCTGCTTCTGAGTTTAGGAATCACGGGTTCAATCCCCCATTACTCCAACTAAAATTTACCAACAGTATTTCAAATGACTCTTTAAACCATGGTCCAGTGTAATGGTACCACTTAAAAGAACCAATGACGATTCTGGAATTGGAGTGTCCTATGTATCTGACACTTTCCTCCAAAAACTTAAATGACCAACACTCTTCCGGAGGGTTCGCTTTATGATCTTTTGGTAGTGAAAGGAAATAAATCTAAAAACATACACACTATTATCTCATTGCAAAAGTATGTTTGCATTCTAGATGATGTACTTTATACCCTTTGGAAATATACAAAGCATCTTTGTAAAAGGATTGACACAAAATAGTTTGCTTTGAGGGAATAAATCAGTAGATTCAACAGTATTTTGTGATAAAAATTTGTTCAAAATTGAGAAAATGACAATCATTTACGAAAAATATAGAGATTTGGTCCAATGTGAGTAGTGCCAAGTCAAACTGGAACTTAAATATTTTAGATAAAAAATACGTAACTTGGGTTTTGTTATAAAGCTTACAAGTTTACTAGTTAAACATTTGTTTTTGATACTTTAACATTTGAGATTTTCTTCAAACAAAACAAAACAAATCCTTAAACTTTAATTATATACATTTGTAGATAGCATATACATGTGGGAATAACTTTAATGATCATTGACTGTTTAGCATTATTAATCCTGTACTTCATAGATACACCTTTATTGCGTGGGCGTACAGTGTAGATTTGTCAATATCATGTGACATTTGTTTCTTGATCAGAAATGACCTTATGACTCTAAAACCTAACAGTGCAGCTTCTGATTAGATGGCAGGGATGTGCTGGCCAATCTGAATCTACACTGATGGCCTGTGCGATAAAAGGCGTATATAATTATGGAGTGAAATATCTGTTCAGATATTGAGATTGCCTGAAAAGTAAGTCACGTTTTACGAAGTTTTAAGATTTCTATAAATATACTACTCAAAACAAATTTGTTAAGGGTCATTTTTGTAGTATGTTATTATTATTATGTTTAAAGTTTTGAACAGTTTATGATATATTCTGTTTGTATTGGTTATTTGATAGAACTGATGAATAAGTCATCTGATTTGAATTATTGAACTGAAACATGAGTGTAAACTTATCAAAGCAGAAAACTTACAGACCACAAAGGCGTCCCTTATCAAATTTTGATTGGTATAGTAGTTTGAAATTCCTATTCATACATATTTAACAGGAATCGGTCAAATAAATCAAAATGTATGGAGGAATTATGTTAGTACTCTGATGTGATATTTGTTTATTTAGAATGATTTAAACATTGAATCCTTGAACATGATATATTATAAGTATCATTCATGTGTGTTGGGTGCATATTTCACGAGGGCCGGATCACGCGATCTTTAGCCAGCATAAGTGAATGATACTTTTTCTTGCATACTGTATTTATTTTTCGAATTTGAGTTATTTTCCTGTAAATTTTTCTTTGCACTACTTTTTAATTGTAGGGGAGTGATATACGAGACATCCCATCATTCATTCATAACTGCGTAAGATGTGTGACGTCATATAAGGCGCGTGACTCATTTTACTTGGGGGGGGGGGGGGTGTAGGATTGAAATTTCCTACACCAAAACACCAAATGACCTGATCTGGTATGCAAGAAAGATGTTTTCTCCATGGGATTTGGCTTACATCCAGTGGATGACCAGTGTAGATCCAGACCAGCTGTCACATACATGCTGTCTGATCAAGATCTACTCTGTTCACTTTTAGATTCATTTGGGCTTTTTTTTAGCAAGAAGCAAACAGTGTTGAACCAGATTATAAGGCATGGATATTCCCGGTGATAAAAGAATTGTGAAAGGAGTAAAAGAATAGTATATATTGAATATGTTTGTGAGGAACAAACCACATAGTTTATTTTGTATTATATACCGATTACTGATTTTAGCACTATAGTGCAGTGTTAATACACAAAATTGATACAACTCGTCAGATTAATAATTCCGTATTGGACATAGTCCATTTCCAATTCTTTATTTTGCAGCTCCCTGTGTTCTATGTGACGTCATATACAACGTCACACTAGGTTGTCGTAATTTTCCAGCACATAACAAACTCCAAATTAGAAATATCCGTCGCAGTTTTACAACTGTTATGATATTTTTACGCCATACATAAATTTTCTACGCCTTTAATGAATTTACTATTGCATTACTACTTTTATTTCTGCTATTATATAAACCATGTTGTTGACTAAAATTTGTTGTTTGGTTCATTTAAATTTGTTTTGAGCGAGAAGGGTATACATGTATAATAAAAGAAACATTATGACAATATGCATTCTGTAGGTTAATATTATTTCTTGTTGTGTATGTAAACCACATCACAGACCTTCGGTCTCGCGTGATATTAATTATAAACCTCACCTGAAAAATACAAACCTACAGAATGCATACTGTTATAATATTCCATGTGTATATTGTATAAATTGTTTCCTAACACCGTTCATGTTTTTATTTTTATGAGCACACCTTTTGTGATTTGTTTTGGAAACAGCATATTTGTGGGCTCATAAATTTGTGGTTTTTAATTTTCGGGAACAATATTTACTTACAATTTTATATTTTATTTTGCTAGTGGGATTGATCTCCCAATGAAATCCATGTAAACCTAACTGTATTATTGACGCATCTCTATTACCATCGTATACAAGTTATGTAGTCATGCTTTACCTTATTTGATAGTTTTGACCTAGATTTGCTTAACTCTGTCATTTTTTGATAAATGTTACGTTGATATGTTAGTTCTTTTCACCAAAACACAGAAATTATAAGCTTATATTCAACTGCATAAGTATCTTAGAGATTTTTACAAGTACGTTCATAATAATACAGCGTTCCAGGCTTATATCTCTGTAATACATGTATTTATTTAACAAATTCACACTATTGGCTTGTTTGGGGTTGGTTAAAATCTTTCAAGCTGTCTTGAAGTGTTTATGAACTGTATAAGTTTGTATTAGGTGACTAACCTCTGTTTAACTAGCACAGATATTTAGTGGTCTTTAGCAGAATTTTGTATGAACTTTTTATCTACTGTGAACAAGCATGTGGGATGTCAGCCCACAGCCTTCTATGAAAGAGCTGGAGAATTGACTGTATATTTGGTGCTCGGCAACTTTAGTTTTGGGAATACAACTTGTTTTTGTACTGTGATATGTCCTGAATATCTAATATTTGTGATTTTGTCCATGTAGCAGGTTTACATAAATTTGTGAATGATTTTACATGAGTAACATTGTATCTGAGTAAAGTTTTTGAAGAATATTATCATATCATTGATTGTGGTATACTTTTTTGAGAAGTTGTTTGGAAAGTTCTGTGAGAGCTTTAAAATGGCTTGTTGTATTTGATGTTATTTTATATTTTACTTTTCTTATTACGACATTGCACAAAGAAACAGTGATTTATCGAAGTGGCTCATCAAATGATGCTAAGATTATGTATGCAATTTAAACAAAGTTATGAGATAATTTAATACTTTCTTTGGTCACAATGAAATATAAAACGAGATAATGTTAAAAATCTAAATTTATAATTACACCATGTTCCGGATGTACCTTGCATTACTAAAGATACCTTGAATTGTTTGTATTTCTAGTAGCAACTATAGATTGATCATCTTTAAAATCTAAAGCACTTCACTGGGAACCTACCACACAGCCTTCATACTGTTTTAATAGGGAGAAAATGATGAAACTTACATCCTGATTTACAGATTCATCAAGTGATCTCAATTTCAGCTTTGTTGTGACTAGCATTTGAATGGTAAATAATTGATTATGTTTTAAACATGTTAAAACAGTTGTTGTTTGGGGTTATTGTAATATAATAACTAGATTATTTAATAGTTTATTTGGAAGTTGATGGCTGAACCTAATTTTTATGATAATAAGTTTATTAATAATCTTTGCAACCCAAGATCATCAACCTAAAACAGGAAACCAGTCTCAAATCTCAAGCATCTGATTGGCTGAAAAGGAGACTGGTGTCCAATCTTAGTTTTATGACTTGGGTGATATATTAAAGAAGACTGAGATTAAGAGGATTATAGAAGAGCAGAAGACAGAGCACAGGTCTGCTATAGATACATTTTTATTATGTTATAGAATTACATTTTATATGTACCTAAATTAAGTTTATATGAACACCAGAAAGCACTGATGTTTTCTTTGTCAACAATGAGTACCAATATCACGGGCACCAATTTCAGATCTTGGTATATGTATGAAGCTTTAAATTACTGTCATTTATGATGTAATGGATATAGGATAAAGGGGACATAGCTTATTGGTATTATCATTTTGTCTTCCAACACTGAAATCAACATGGTTTTTTTGAAAATGAAAAAAAGGATAAGTTAATGGAATAAGTCATTGCCCAGTATGAATTGTCATCTAACCCTCAACTCCATGGATACAGATTTAATACTATATGTGACCAGTGAAGATCCAGATGGGCATGCACATTATTGCACTATGATCTGGATCTACACTAGTTGATTTTAGATTTATTAGTTTATTTCTGACTAAAAAGTGAACAGTTTAGATCCTGATCTAAGTGTGATTTGGATCTGCACTAGTTACTAATGGGATATAAGTATGTATATTCCATTGAGAAAAGAGTTAAACAAAGACACAACTAGGGTTGCCTACAGTCACCCTAATTCTGAAGACCGTGTTGAATTGGTCTGTATTACTGTAGCTGTCAATTTATAACAAAACAATCACACATATATAAAAGTAATACTTGTTCTTATTGAGCACCATTAAAAATAGCAAATTTTTATCTTGTAGTTGTTTTTTATGCATTTAATGTCATCGTTTTTCATGTTTTATATGCCCGTCGTATTATGGTAATATCTATGGCAAGCGAGCGGCGTCCACAGCGATGTCCTCTCTCAAACTCAAACAGTTGTTGTCCAATCTTTATGAACTTGGAAAATGTTTATGTGCATACTATCTCGGCCACGTTCGATAACCAGTCAAGTCACTTCAGACACTTCATAATTTTTGCCCTTGATTTATAAAAAAATGGCAAATTTGCCTTGACCACTCTATCTCGTAGTTGTTGTCTGATCTTCATGAAACTTATTAAAATGTTTATGGGCATAATATCTTCGCAACCAGCAAAATGGCTCTAGCCACTTCAGAGTTATGGCCTTTCATTTATACAAAAAAGAATAAAAAAAAGGAAACAAAGTCGCATTGTCCGCCCTCCAAAGTATTAAATTGGCTCGTTATCAAGTTCATTATTGTTATTAGGGTTCCCGTGATTTAAATGTCCTGTAACTTACTATTAATTTGGCTGATTATTATATCCATTGTAGTAGTACATATTTCCTGTGATATAATTGAGACCTCTGCAAATACACCACAATTCTTTGGTATTGTATTGACTGTTAATCAAATACATTTGGGTTATAAGGACTCCTGCATGTACAAACCTCTATGTCCAACTTCAACCATTTACCAAAATTTTCGATTTTTCATTTTTGGCTCACAGTGCAAGGGTTAGCTATTGTGACAGATTTTTGTCCAGCATCCATTGTCCGTCTTCAGTCAACAATTAGCTTCAGAGAACATAACTGCTGAAACCACTTTCAAACATCCTATAAATTGGTTGTGCAAAGGTATTAATTTTCATAAACAATAAAATGTGAAATATGCCTACCAGGAATGGCCACATTCATAAGACACAGCCTCTCACACAGCCAACAAGTAGAAAGGATAAAAGAGCATGGGTAATAAAATGATCAATTTCAAAATAGAAACCACAAACAACGAGAAAGAGAACCTGAGGGGTTACCGCCGTGAGACGGTCGGTGGAAAAACAAATTGCCACTGAAGTTTAAACCAGGTTCTAGGGTGCACTACGTTACACTTGCCAGCAATTTCCGCACTACATGTATTAGTCAATGTCAGATGGAATTCAATTATAAACTTGATGGAGATTTCATTTATAAACTTGAGAAAATATGCAATGATAATTTCTCCACGTTATTCGTAAAAACCATCTTCAAACTAAAAAAGAAAGGTTACCATCCGATGACATTCTACAGCGCTCTGCATGCCTGGTGATTAACCCATATACAGTTGATCATTATGCTTACCTTTTTGGTTGCACGACGGAGGCAGTGGTTTACGAGTTTATGATGGTTTATGGGAATATCTAGAAGAACCTAGAAGCTCGATTTGTTTCTTTTATTCCTGACATCGTGTTCTTGCTGATTTGACTGCAAGTGCCCTGGTCTCGGTAAGATCATCGAGTACCCACCTCTTTGGTTTTGCAATGCCATTAGCTTCTTATTTTGTGTATGTTTGTGTGCTTTTGCATGCAACATTGTTGAGCTAATTGGTGGGTTGGAGTAATTTCACCAAGACAACTTGTAATTGTTTGTTAATAAGAGAACCTGTTGGAGTAAGTGTGAGGTTG
Organism: Corbicula japonica; assembly: GCA_038501625.1. NCBI lineage: Eukaryota > Metazoa > Mollusca > Bivalvia > Venerida > Cyrenidae > Corbicula > Corbicula japonica. The sequence goes on along the minus strand of JAZAYU010000030.1, from coordinate 17,045 downwards.
GTGCACCCTAGAACCTTTTTAAAACCCTCGGTGGCAAATTGTTTCGGCACTGATCGTTTCAAGGCGGTAACCGTTAGAGCTCTATTTTTCGTTAATTGCTTGTGGTGTCTTACTTGAATTTTACATACTTATAAACACATTAAACACATACTATCTTTTCCTCTCTTCTTTTCCGCTGCTTGGAGAGGCTATGTTTTGTGAATGTTGCGATTTCTGGTATGCCTATTTCACTGTAATTAAATTTTTTATTTGCGGATAAACAAGTATAATATTTTTAACCATACTGAATTTTGAGTAAATCCCTGATGAGAATATCTCCAAAATTGTTTATAAAGTTAAGTTATCAGACGAACTTTCATAAATTCTTCCTTGTTTACGAATGAATCAATGGTTTTCATGGAGGCAGTCATCAGTGATGTGTTACAGGCGATTGAATTTCAAGGTAAAATTCCAGATGCTGTGAAGCGATTTAATAACAACTTTTGTTTTATCTAAATCATAACCATTGATAACAATTGTCTTGACACGAAAAACAGATTTAAGGCGGCGTTATTCATTTATCGTTCTAGCAAACGTTTATATAAAGCGGATTTATTTCGCAAATAGACATGTTGCCATAGATTTTATATCATATTATTTTAAGCAAGTTGGTCTGTTACATATTACATGTAAGGGCTTACCACACTTTTCCCAATACTGTTCATCGATAAAAAGAAAATTATCAAAATCTCAATAACGGCAAAATGCCGGTAAATGAAACTTTGCACAAATGTATGTTATTAATGTATCTTTATTTTGCAGATGGTAAGACACGTTAGAACAGTCAAGAGAAATAGCGAGATCTAAAAATTCCCTCAACTTCTATTTACATAAATTCACAAAAACTAAACAACACAAAACATCATTTTAAATGCCCACATGAGTAATATGATACTGACAACAATTTATTGTGTCCTCGCGACTTACATATGTAAACTTTACGAGATATTAGTAAAAGTGTGTTTGACCTTCAATTTTCTGGTCGCTTCCTAGTCGCGTAAACGGATGACAATCACTGATTTATCTTTTAGTTGTTGAAAGTTTTTTTTACAAAGTACACACCATTTTCTTGCACTCACGTGGGAATTTAAAATTATGTTTTGTATCGCTTAGTTTTTGTGAATTGATGTAAATAGAATTTTAAGGGCTAGCTTGTCTTCTTTACTCTTCTAACGTGTCATACTGTACGCAAAATCAAGATACATTAGTAACAATCATTTGTGTGAAGTTTCATTGAACGGCATTTTGCCATTATTGAGATTTTGATAATTTTCTTTTCATCGATGATCAGGATTGGGAGGAGTGTGGCAAGCCCTTTATCGTTGGTGGGGTTTCACCGAATACATTAAAACCACCCAAAGTTCTAATTGGTCACTTTTTGTTTTTATTTTGTTCATTAGAAAGACATCTGTTAGAACATTTAAGTTAATGTGCACGCATTTTCTTTATAAACAGTAATGATACTTTCACTGAGTGACATATTCTTCTGTCTCTCCCGGAGAAAATGTGATGTATGTTTGCAGTTACTAGTACATGATATATTTCATATTGCTTTGATATATTACTACCATGTCAATTTATTTATTATATTTGTTTTATGTATATATGCTGATGGACTATAAAGGTCTTTTGTTTAATAAACTATCCATCATCATATTTACTCTTTATTTGTGATCAGTTGCCAATAACAGTCTTCAATTGAAGGTCTTGTTATAATCCACTTTTTAAACAGTTTGTGGAGAGTTATCTTAAAATTTGCTAAAAATGAAGTTCATGCAATTAAAGGTCAGACAGCCAGAAAATCGCTCCGGGACCCCTCGTTAGTAGGAAACAATAAAACCTTATCAATCAGCATTTTGTTTAAAATAAATCATCTTCAAAATACTAAATTTTACAATAATCTCCCTCTCAGTTGAAGTTCCAAGTTTTACGTTTCGAGTCTTTTTCAGTTGGTAGAGTTACAACAATTCAACATTTTTTCACTCTATACAAACAGGAAATAATAACGTTTATGTGACATCATCAACGTCACATTTAACATCTGACGTGGCGCAAGGACCACATAGTCTTTTATCGCCAAACTTTTGTGAAGTCATTTTCTTACATAATATTATTGAATCATTAAGTTAAATTCCAATGATCATCACATATGTTGTTGTTGTTGTTGTTGTTGATGATGATGATGATGATGATGATGGTGATGATGATGATGATAAAAATGGTGATGATAATGATAATATTGATGTTAATGATGGTGTAGCGTAGAAGTAAATTAATCCCAGGTGTATATTAAACGAACACTTGTTTAAGTTTCTAAATAGTTTTACTTTTCGACTTCCAAAGTTACTAGATCAATTAATTGTATTAACGTTTCTGAATAGTTTCCTATAAGCAAATAACTTAACAATAATTTCAGTTTGCATATATCCCGACTGACATAAATTCCCCTTATGATAATTTAGTAATTTAGAATTCCCCTTGCCAAAAGAGTTCGAATGTGAATTGAATTCTGCCGTCCTTAGCCCAGCTTTTATTTAGAATTTCCCGAGACGGTCGCATGGTACCCGAATTAATCATTTTGACATAATGACAGTTTTTAAGGTGTATTTGCGATGTTCACTCGAGATATATGCGTGCAGTCATGTTTTTTAATAATAACAAAACGACATAAAAGCTATTAGCAAGTCACGAATACATGTAAATGACCTACAAACAAAAGTCATTTGACAGTTTGATAAATGAATGACACATGTACATTTTATGACCTTATATGATGAAACACTGTTAAACTTTTAAAAGAAACCTAATAAAATAAAATCCTAAAACCTTTTAAGAATAATAAGAAATAAACTTTTAAATTTTTAGAGTACCTAAGTAACCTATAATATGATGCGGCAAATTATAAATATAATTTCCCCATTACATTACAATGGAGATACTTGGCTACGATGATATGATAATTATCATCATGATTATGATGACGACGATGATGATGATGATGATGATGATGATGATGATGGTAGTGGTAGTGGCTATGATGTTGATCGCTCATCTCTTTTCTCCCTAGATACACATAGGCATCATTATAAGATAAGTTCATGCTTTCAAGTGACGGGAGTATTAACATTAGCATTAGTTCGTAGTTGGTACTATTTCCAATCATATTTTGTAAACCGAAAAATAAGTAGTTCCTCCTGCTTTTTAAATTTGTTTTGATTAAAGGTACCAAGGAGCAAACTGAATCTGAATGCAAGGCTAGCAGCGTAGTAAGGTTGAAATGACATTGGATAAAAACAAGTCATTAAGACTTCTCTTAATATTCGTGTTACTTTAATTTTTCAATACTGATAGCATAATCTGCACGTCAAGACCCACAATACATACGTTTTGACAGTGAGAACATATAACAGTAAGAAGAACATCTGGACGCTTTATTATTCAATTTATTATTAACTTAAAGGCAGACACAGCAAGACGATGAGATAAATAGGACGAGTAAATATACCACATATTATCATACATGTACCACACATATTTTCCTGGTTAGCTACAACGAGACTTGTTGTTTTCTCATTCGCTCAGACATCAAGATAATATAATTGACATCTTTTTATAAAATTGCATGTTATTTTGACGATCTTTGAAATTGGGAAAATAACAATTTTGTATAGGTTATTGTTCATTTAGAGGCTTGTATGAAAATTAAACGGTCAGGCCCAGCGCAGCTGGGCGACCGTTTAATTTTTCATACAAGCCTCTAAATAAACTATAACGTATATAATGGTTGAAATAATTTTTGTAACTGACAAAACATTCTCCGCCTAAATTACCATAAATGGGTAAACACACAATCAACTGTCAAACTGCAAGTAGTTTTGTGGCTTGTAAACATGTACTGAAAGAATATTTTAGAAAGTGAATTATGCAATTTTTTATCTGAAAACACAATGGGTCTCGGGGGAAACCTGTGTGACAGTGTATGTTGGGTGGAGAAACAAGGGTTCGTCAGTGGAAGTTCCATTTAACCCTTTAATCCATAAATACATCTTTTATCTCTTGGCAGAACAGTTAATATCCAGATCATCCGACACATCCGTGCATTCCGATCATGATCTACACTGTCCGCTTTTAGACTCAGTAAGTTATTTATGACTAAAAACAACGAACAGTGTAACGCCGGATCAGATGGCATTGATTTTATGGCCGATCTGGATCTACACTAGTCCTTATGTGATAACAGACGTGTCTATGAAGTAAAGGGTTAAACATTTTAAGAAGTTGATCATCAGCCAAAAAGTCAACGCTCAAATAATATTTAAATGATTTCCCTTACCTCTCTCTTTGTAAGTCACCACGCTTTAAAAGATCGTAAGCGAACAATACATGTTCGTCATTAAATGTTCGAACAATAATTGTGAACAAATTGTCCTATAATAACACATTTCCGACGCGCAACATTATGAGAATTAAGGTTCGAAATATTTGAAAAATACTGCATGGCAATTGGCTCAAAAATAATTTCAACCATTATATCCATAGAATGGTTAAAAAAGAAACCAATCGTACTTCAGTTTGCAAAATCTTCCGGAAAGCAAAGGGCGTTAATTAATTTTGAACTTAAAACTATATTTGCTTTCTCTCGTTTCGTGGATAATAATTATTATTGTTATTATTGCTTTCGCGCAGAAGTCCCAAATGACAGCTTTAGACGGACAAAATGTTGCACCGTATAAAATATAAATATAAAAACAACTATTGCATGGTTAAATGTAAATGGTTTGAATTTGCGCATTTTATTTTCCTTGAATAGATTTGCAAGAACTCCAAACCTTTACATTTAAATGGAGTATACAGGTTCTAATTCGGAAATATATTAGAATATTTAAACACCATAATTATAAAACAAAATTTAAAACATAGTCATGTTCACTTACAAATAAATTAATAACCCACATTTTCTACATCATATTGGGAGAACGGTATCGGGTATTTCGAAAAGATGTTTTGAAATCAAATTATTTAAGAAAAGCTAAATGTTTCTTTTTTTAACTATTTTTATTAAACATTCATACGTAGCCATTCAAGATTCAAGATCAAGCGGGTGGTATTTCACGCATTTCATGGTAAATGGTAAAATATGCAGTATATTTTAGAAGCTGAGCGAATGTTGAAGGCCATGCTTATTTTTTAAAAGCGACGCAGCTCAACACATGCTGCTTTTTGTTGCTGACAATATTGACTTGTTTTGAAATAAAATTTTGAAAAATGAATGATAAAAGCTTTTAAAACGAGATAATTTGAACGGTATTTACCGAAACCACCTTTTACTACATTGGTTTGACTTAGGTACCTTAGAGTATATCGACAACTTTATAAAAAAAATATGCGACGCTATGCAGACCAATTTTGTTACGAAGCTTTTTCGAAGTAAAATAAGTGGGCAGGGTACAGTTTCGCACTTTGGTCCCGGTCGATTTTTTTTAAATATTTGGGATACCCTTGAATTTAATGCATTAAAATCATTGTTTAAATTTAAAATGTGAGATTCTTTTTTAATTATGTATAGTTTGTGCAATAAGAAATCTGATCATGTTGGCTAAAATGCATGGATGGTAGCTTTGTATGTTCTGAATTGAATAGTAACCGGATGAAAACACAGTCTGCTCGGCTGAATCTGAGAATAATTTGACGGTGAGGTATTTCAATGACAAATGCTGAAAAATCAAGCTCGATAGGGGAACACTTTCCATCTGCTTGGGGAATTGGGTACAGATAAAATATTAACAGGAAAGGGGTTTTATTTCAAAAGTTCGTGCAGGAAATATTTTGCAGGCTTTCAAATATGTAGGATGTTAGCCAAATTTGCACTGGAAAAACAGGGGTAGGGTTGAGCTTATATGTCTTATTAAATCCTGAAGGATAATTACTGTAGACCAGTTGCTTGTTTGCATGAAGCCACCCCCTCCAACACAGAAAATACAACAACACAATTTTAGCAGTGCAAAATTTGTATTTTCAGTAAAAAAGAGTTCGCGCGCAGTCACAGACTCTGAAAGGTTCAAAGTTGGTGCTCCTAGCATAGGTCAGCATAACGTTTACATAGCAAACAACTTTAAATGCATATATTGGGTAAGCCATATCTTTATGGTCAACGCTCGCAAACTTGCAGGGAACATAGAGAAGATCCAGTTGAGCTTCAGATCTCCCAACCTGCTGGAACCCAAGAATCCCGGAGGTCTTTCAGTACGCTATAGTACATTGATACTTTAGCGTGGATTACCTGCCCTGTACAATGCGATTTTATAAGGCTTATTTAAATTCACTGCTCACAACAGACCTTTCCAAGTGTAGTGGTTAGAATAGTGGTCTTTCACCCGGGAGCCCCGGGTTCGAAACCCGGCACCGGTCAGTTTTTTTATGACTTTATTCTGCGGTTTCACACTTAGTCATTTTTCGCTATGTAATGTCACGTGGTTGTTTTACACCCGGTTAAATAGGTTCCTGACGGTCTAGAGCTTTGAAATTTGGAGCATAAGCTCACCTAAAAAAGCTCTAAGCACCGTGCAAATTTGAAAGATATTGGATTATTAGAAATATATGTTTACTCTTGAGCGTGCCTTACCAACTCGGTCATTTTACGCTGTGTAATATAGGGTTTTACACCCGGTTTAATAGGTTTCTGACGGTCTAGAACTTTGAAATTTTGACCATAAGCTCACCTAAAAGATCTCTAAACACCGTGCAAATTTCAAAGATATTGGATTATTAGAAATGCACGTTTTCTCGTGTTTGATCATAAATTCGCGACTTAATTGCCCAGTGAAATGCCTATTGAAAACCGTCGGATGTAAGCTCCATTTAAATGCAGTAACTCAAACCAAAACTGGTTTCAGGTAGTCCACCATCAGTTGCACACGACCCGCAGGATTTTTAGGCTCATTGCATTTAAATGGCGCTAGGGTCGTGGCTGTAAGTACGAGCACCCAGCAAACGTTTGTATTGCGTTTCCACACTTAGTCATTTTTCGCTATTTAATGTAGTGTTTAACACCCGGTTTAATAGGTTCCTGACGGTCTAGAACTTTGAAATTTGGAGCATAAGCTCACCTAAAAGAGCTCTAAACACCGTGCAAATTTCAAAGATATTGGATTATTAGAAATGTCATTTTACGCTGTGTAATATAAATTTGCGGCTTAATTGCGCTATGAAATGCCCATTGAAAACCGATGGATGGAAGCTCCATTTAATTGCAGTAGCTGCAACAAAGCATGCTTTTAGGTCGCCAAACATCCAATGAACACGACCTGCCAGGTTTTTCGGCTTACTGCACAACAGTTTTCCTGGCCTATAGGTTCAAAGTTGGTGCTCCTAGCATAGGTCAGCATAACGTTTACATAGCAAACAACTTTAAATGCATATATTGGGTAAGCCATATCTTTATGGTCAACGCTCGCAAACTTGCAGGGAACATAGAGAAGATCCAGCTGAGCTTCAGATCTCCCAACCTGCTGGAACCCAAGAATCCCGGAGGTCTTTCAGTACGCTATAGTACATTGATACTTTAGCGTGGATTACCTGCCCTGTACAATGCGATTTTATAAGGCTTATTTAAATTCACTGCTCACAACAGACCTTTCCTAGTGTAGTGGTTAGGATAGTGGTCTTTCACCCGGGAGCCCCGGGTTCGAAACCCGGCACCGGACAGTTTTTTTATGACTTTATTCTGCGGTTTCACACTTAGTCATTTTTCGCTATGTAATGTATTGTTTTACACCCGGTTAAATAGGTTCCTGACGGTCTAGAGCTTTGAAATTTGGAGCATAAGCTCACCTATAAAAGCTCTAACCACCGTGCAAATTTGAAAGATATTGGATTATTAGAATGTTTACTCTTGAGCGTGCCTTACCAACTCGGTCATTTTACGCTGTGTAATATAGGGTTTTACACCCGGTTTAATAGGTTTCTGACGGTCTAGAACTTTGAAATTTTGACCATAAGCTCACCTAAAAGATCTCTAAACACCGTACAAATTTCAAAGATATTGGATTATTAGAAATGCACGTTTTCTCGTGTTTGATCATAAATTCGCGACTTAATTGCCCAGTGAAATGCCTATTGAAAACCGTCGGATGTAAGCTCCATTTAAATGCAGTAACTCAAACCAAAACTGGTTTCAGGTAGTCCATCATCAGTTGCACACGACCCGCAGGATTTTTAGGCTCATTGCATTTAAATGGCGCTAGGGTCGGGGCTGTAAGTACGAGCACCCAGCAAACGTTTGTATTGCGTTTTCACACTTAGTCATTTTTCGCTATTTAATGTAGTGTTTAACACCCGGTTTAATAGGTTCCTGACGGTCTAGAACTTTGAAATTTGGAGCATAAGCTCACCTAAAAGAGCTCTAAACACCGTGCAAATTTCAAAGATATTGGATTATTAGAAATGTCATTTTACGCTGTGTAATATAAATTCGCGGCTTAATTGCGCTATGAAATGCCCATTGAAAACCGATGGATGGAAGCTCCATTTAATTGCAGTAGCTGCAACAAAGCATGCTTTTAGGTCGCCAAACATCCAATGAACACGACCTGCCAGGTTATTCGGCTTACTGCACAACAGTTTTCCTGGCCTATAGGTTCAAAGTTGGTGCTCCTAGCATAGGTCAGCATAACGTTTACATAGCAAACAACTTTAAATGCATATATTGGGTAAGCCATATCTTTATGGACAACGCTCGCAAACTTGCAGGGAACATAGAGAAGATCCAGCTGAGCTTCAGATCTCCCAACCTGCTGGAACCCAAGAATCCCGGAGGTCTTTCAGTACGCTATAGTACATTGATACTTTAGCGTGGATTACCTGCCCTGTACAATGCGATTTTATAAGGCTTATTTAAATTCACTGCTCACGACAGACCTTTCCTAGTGTAGTGGTTAGAATAGTGGTCTTTCACCCGGGAGCCCCGGGTTCGAAACCCGGCACCGGACAGTTTTTTTATGACTTTATTCTGCGGTTTCACACTTAGTCATTTTTCGCTATGTAATGTATTGTTTTACACCCGGTTAAATAGGTTCCTGACGGTCTAGAGCTTTGAAATTTGGAGCATAAGCTCACCTAAAAAAGCTCTAAGCACCGTGCAAATTTGAAAGATATTGGATTATTAGAAATATATGTTTACCATTGAGCGTGCCTTACCAACTCGGTCATTTTACGCTGTGTAATATAGGGTTTTACACCCGGTTTAATAGGTTTCTGACGGTCTAGAACTTTGAAATTTTGACCATAAGCTCACCTAAAAGATCTCTAAACACCGTGCAAATTTCAAAGATATTGGATTATTAGAAATGCACGTTTTCTCGTGTTTGATCATAAATTCGCGACTTAATTGCCCAGTGAAATGCCTATTGAAAACCGTCGGATGTAAGCTCCATTTAAATGCAGTAACTCAAACCAAAACTGGTTTCAGGTAGTCCACCATCAGTTGCACACGACCCGCAGGATTTTTAGGCTCATTGCATTTAAATGGCGCTAGGGTCGGGGCTGTAAGTACGAGCACCCAGCAAACGTTTGTATTGCGTTTTCACACTTAGTCATTTTTCGCTATTTAATGTAGTGTTTAACACCCGGTTTAATAGGTTCCTGACGGTCTAGAACTTTGAAATTTGGAGCATAAGCTCACCTAAAAGAGCTCTAAACACCGTGCAAATTTCAAAGATATTGGATTATTAGAAATGTCATTTTACGCTGTGTAATATAAATTCGCGGCTTAATTGCGCTATGAAATGCCCATTGAAAACCGATGGATGGAAGCTCCATTTAATTGCAGTAGCTGCAACAAAGCATGCTTTTAGGTCGCCAAACATCCAATGAACACGACCTGCCAGGTTTTTCGGCTTACTGCACAACAGTTTTCCTGGCCTATAGGTTCAAAGTTGGTGCTCCTAGCATAGGTCAGCATAACGTTTACATAGCAAACAACTTTAAATGCATATATTGGGTAAGCCATATCTTTATGGTCAACGCTCGCAAACTTGCAGGGAACATAGAGAAGATCCAGCTGAGCTTCAGATCTCCCAACCTGCTGGAACCCAAGAATCCCGGAGGTCTTTCAGTACGCTATAGTACATTGATACTTTAGCGTGGATTACCTGCCCTGTACAATGCGATTTTATAAGGCTTATTTAAATTCACTGCTCACAACAGACCTTTCCTAGTGTAGTGGTTAGAATAGTGGTCTTTCACCCGGGAGCCCCGGGTTCGAAACCCGGCACCGGACAGTTTTTTTTATGACTTTATTCTGCGGTTTCACACTAAGTCATTTTTCGCTATGTAATGTATTGTTTTACACCCGGTTAAATAGGTTCCTGACGGTCTAGAGCTTTGAAATTTGGAGCATAAGCTCACCTAAAAAAGCTCTAAGCACCGTGCAAATTTGAAAGATATTGGATTATTAGAAATATATGTTTACTCTTGAGCGTGCCTTACCAACTCGGTCATTTTACGCTGTGTAATATAGGGTTTTACACCCGGTTTAATAGGTTTCTGACGGTCTAGAACTTTGAAATTTTGACCATAAGCTCACCTAAAAGATCTCTAAACACCGTGCAAATTTCAAAGATATTGGATTATTAGAAATGCACGTTTTCTCGTGTTTGATCATAAATTCGCGACTTAATTGCCCAGTGAAATGCCTATTGAAAACCGTCGGATGTAAGCTCCATTTAAATGCAGTAACTCAAACCAAAACTGGTTTCAGGTAGTCCACCATCAGTTGCACACGACCCGCAGGATTTTTAGGCTCATTGCATTTAAATGGCGCTAGGGTCGGGGCTGTAAGTACGAGCACCCAGCAAACGTTTGTATTGCGTTTTCACACTTAGTCATTTTTCGCTATTTAATGTAGTGTTTAACACCCGGTTTAATAGGTTCCTGACGGTCTAGAACTTTGAAATTTGGAGCATAAGCTCACCTAAAAGAGCTCTAAACACCGTGCAAATTTCAAAGATATTGGATTATTAGAAATGTCATTTTACGCTGTGTAATATAAATTCGCGGCTTAATTGCGCTATGAAATGCCCATTGAAAACCGATGGATGGAAGCTCCATTTAATTGCAGTAGCTGCAACAAAGCATGCTTTTAGGTCGCCAAACATCCAATGAACACGACCTGCCAGGTTTTTCGGCTTACTGCACAACAGTTTTCCTGGCCTATAGGTTCAAAGTTGGTGCTCCTAGCATAGGTCAGCATAACGTTTACATAGCAAACAACTTTAAATGCATATATTGGGTAAGCCATATCTTTATGGTCAACGCTCGCAAACTTGCAGGGAACATAGAGAAGATCCAGCTGAGCTTCAGATCTCCCAACCTGCTGGAACCCAAGAATCCCGGAGGTCTTTCAGTACGCTATAGTACATTGATACTTTAGCGTGGATTACCTGCCCTGTACAATGCGATTTTATAAGGCTTATTTAAATTCACTGCTCACAACAGACCTTTCCTAGTGTAGTGGTTAGAATAGTGGTCTTTCACCCGGGAGCCCCGGGTTCGAAACCCGGCACCGGACAGTTTGTTTATGACTTTATTCTGCGGTTTCACACTTAGTCATTTTTCGCTATGTAATGTATTGTTTTACACCCGGTTAAATAGGTTCCTGACGGTCTAGAGCTTTGAAATTTGGAGCATAAGCTCACCTAAAAAAGCTCTAAGCACCGTGCAAATTTGAAAGATATTGGATTATTAGAAATATATGTTTACTCTTGAGCGTGCCTTACCAACTCGGTCATTTTACGCTGTGTAATATAGGGTTTTACACCCGGTTTAATAGGTTTCTGACGGTCTAGAACTTTGAAATTTTGACCATAAGCTCACCTAAAAGATCTCTAAACACCGTGCAAATTTCAAAGATATTGGATTATTAGAAATGCACGTTTTCTCGTGTTTGATCATAAATTCGCGACTTAATTGCCCAGTGAAATGCCTATTGAAAACCGTCGGATGTAAGCTCCATTTAAATGCAGTAACTCAAACCAAAACTGGTTTAAGGTAGTCCACCATCAGTTGCACACGACCCGCAGGATTTTTAGGCTCATTGCATTTAAATGGCGCTAGGGTCGGGGCTGTAAGTACGAGCACCCAGCAAACGTTTGTATTGCGTTTTCACACTTAGTCATTTTTCGCTATTTAATGTAGTGTTTAACACCCGGTTTAATAGGTTCCTGACGGTCTAGAACTTTGAAATTTGGAGCATAAGCTCACCTAAAAGAGCTCTAAACACCGTGCAAATTTCAAAGATATTGGATTATTAGAAATGTCATTTTACGCTGTGTAATATAAATTCGCGGCTTAATTGCGCTATGAAATGCCCATTGAAAACCGATGGATGGAAGCTCCATTTAATTGCAGTAGCTGCAACAAAGCTTGCTTTTAGGTCGCCAAACATCCAATGAACACGACCTGCCAGGTTTTTCGGCTTACTGCACAACAGTTTTCCTGGCCTATAGGTTCAAAGTTGGTGCTCCTAGCATAGGTCAGCATAACGTTTACATAGCAAACAACTTTAAATGCATATATTGGGTAAGCCATATCTTTATGGTCAACGCTCGCAAACTTGCAGGGAACATAGAGAAGATCCAGCTGAGCTTCAGATCTCCCAACCTGCTGGAACCCAAGAATCCCGGAGGTCTTTCAGTACGCTATAGTACATTAATACTTTAGCGTGGATTACCTGCCCTGTACAATGCGATTTTATAAGGCTTATTTAAATTCACTGCTCACAACAGACCTTTCCTAGTGTAGTGGTTAGAATAGTGGTCTTTCACCCGGGAGCCCCGGGTTCGAAACCCGGCACCGGATAGTTTTTTTATGACTTTATTCTGCGGTTTCACACTTAGTCATTTTTCGCTATGTAATGTATTGTTTTACACCCGGTTAAATAGGTTCCTGACGGTCTAGAGCTTTGAAATTTGGAGCATAAGCTCACCTAAAAAAGCTCTAAGCACCGTGCAAATTTGAAAGATATTGGATTATTAGAAATATATGTTTACTCTTGAGCGTGCCTTACCAACTCGGTCATTTTACGCTGTGTAATATAGGGTTTTACACCCGGTTTAATAGGTTTCTGACGGTCTAGAACTTTGAAATTTTGACCATAAGCTCACCTAAAAGATCTCTAAACACCGTGCAAATTTCAAAGATATTGGATTATTAGAAATGCACGTTTTCTCGTGTTTGATCATAAATTCGCGACTTAATTGCCCAGTGAAATGCCTATTGAAAACCGTCGGATGTAAGCTCCATTTAAATGCAGTAACTCAAACCAAAACTGGTTTCAGGTAGTCCACCATCAGTTGCACACGACCCGCAGGATTTTTAGGCTCATTGCATTTAAATGGCGCTAGGGTCGGGGCTGTAAGTACGAGCACCCAGCAAACGTTTGTATTGCGTTTTCACACTTAGTCATTTTTCGCTATTTAATGTAGTGTTTAACACCCGGTTTAATAGGTTCCTGACGGTCTAGAACTTTGAAATTTGGAGCATAAGCTCACCTAAAGGAGCTCTAAACACCGTGCAAATTTCAAAGATATTGGATTATTAGAAATGTCATTTTACGCTGTGTAATATAAATTCGCGGCTTAATTGCGCTATGAAATGCCCATTGAAAACCGATGGATGGAAGCTCCATTTAATTGCAGTAGCTGCAACAAAGCATGCTTTTAGGTCGCCAAACATCCAATGAACACGACCTGCCAGGTTTTTCGGCTTACTGCACAACAGTTTTCCTGGCCTATAGGTTCAAAGTTGGTGCTCCTAGCATAGGTCAGCATAACGTTTACATAGCAAACAACTTTAAATGCATATATTGGGTAAGCCATATCTTTATGGTCAACGCTCGCAAACTTGCAGGGAACATAGAGAAGATCCAGCTGAGCTTCAGATCTCCCAACCTGCTGGAACCCAAGAATCCCGGAGGTCTTTCAGTACGCTATAGTACATTGATACTTTAGCGTGGATTACCTGCCCTGTACAATGCGATTTTATAAGGCTTATTTAAATTCACTGCTCACAACAGACCTTTCCTAGTGTAGTGGTTAGAACCCTAACCCTAACCCTAACCCAGACTAAATACATAAACGGGCTAAAAGTACAAGAGTGAAAGCCGTCAAACACTATTAAATATTGCAGGCATACACGATATTGCAGGCATACACGATATTGCAGGCATACACGATATTGCAGGCATACACGATATTGCAGGCATACACGATATTGCAGGCATACACGATATTGCAGGCATACACGATATTGCAGGCATACACGAAATTGCAGGCATACACGATATTGCAGGCATACACGATATTGCAGGCATACACGATATTTACAGTCGAAAACAGAATTAATAGTGAGAAAAACATGTTCAATGTTCTTATCATTATGCAAAATAACAGATATCTAAAATTCAATTTATGCCTCTTCTGCTTTTATTTCGGAAAAGTTGTTCAATTTGAACACAATTATTTCACAGTTAATGTGTTTTTGTAACTGACGTATGGAAAGCTGAGACCGATGTAATTCTGGAAAACCAATAATCGCACAATGTTGACAACAACTTCTTATTTCAGTAACTTATTCACTTAAATTTAGCACTGTGAAAGCTTTAGACTGCTATTTCATTAAATTGATGGAAGTGTTACGTTTGTATATAAGTGTTCTTTAAATTATAGTAAATGTAATCTTGTAACCATTTAATACTAGCTCTTTTGCTTTGCGATTCTATTAGTTTCTTACGATTTATATGTTTAAGTAGTTTCGCATGCAGCATTGTTGAACGGATGGGTTGGTTGGAGATATTTCACCAATACAACTTGTACTTGTTTGTTCATATGACAACCTGTTGGGGCGATTGGTGCGCCTTAAAACCTGGTTAAATCTCCAGTGGCAAATTGTTTTGCCACTTACCGTTCCAAGGCGGTAACCCCAAGTATTCTTTTTTTTATTTATTGTTTGTGGTATCTTGTTTGAAACTGATATTCTTATAAACCCTTGCTCTCTTTTCCTCTCTACCTTTTCGCTCCCTAGGAAACTGGCAATTCCTGATAATGCAAACATTACCTTTTTTTCAAATAAACGGTTTCAGACATATAATATATGTCATAATAATGACATCCTATTGACAATGGTTTCAATGGAAGGGCTATTGTGCAAGTATCTACATGTATTTATTTTCTAAAAAGATTTGTTATGTTTTGTGTGTTATTAACAAGGAATTACACGTTGCAGCAGACGTTTAGCAGACGACACCACTATTTCTGGACACCAAACACGTAAATGTGATGTGCATTAATTGAGATTTATAGCGTCTATTTTGGCTTCAATTTGCCCGGAATGTAATTGTCGCAGGTGTTACCGAACCTATCTGTTTCTTATGCTGAAGGTTATAAAACTGAGCTTAGAAACCAGTCTAAAATCTCAAGCATCTGATTGTCTGAAATGGCTACTGAACGCCATTTCAGCCAATCAGATGCTTGAGATTTGAGACTTGTTTCCATGCTCAGTTTATGTACCTTGTGCACGTACATATTTTGTTTCTTAAAGTTTGAATTCACAAAGATTCCAAGCAAGCCACCATAATTAATTAAGCAAATTGCATAATCTGGAAGAAATAAACGTGCTGAATAAAATTACGAAAATACCAAATAAATGATATTTTAAATGTTTGAACGATGTTTACTTTGGGGCAAAGGTTAAGAAACAAATATAACATGAACTGTCTGCTAGGACATGTGGTGTTGCAGATGTTCCACATCAATCCTTTAGAAGTCTTTTCAATGTACGGTTTAACCTGCCTGACCAGCCACCTGCATCCAGCAACCAACTGTCTTATACAGCCAGTTTGAATATGTCGTACACTGACATTCAGCCAGTTTGAATATGTCGTACACTGACATTCAGTTCTATTTTTACCTGTCTTCAACAGCCACCAGTGTAGAGCAGCCACTTTTTGTTACTCACTTGGGTGGCTGCTTAATACAGGTTTGACTGTATATTATCTACCCCAGGCAAAACCTTGCAGTTCAACATCTCGAAGATAAGAGACAGACACTTTCTAATGAGATATCATCTTGTTAACGCTCTTAAACAATTATAATATAAAATAATAAGAATAATTTCGTTCAGTCTTTTCGGGGTTTACCATGTCGACAAAAAGAAAAGATAACATAACAAAAGTACGAAACGTTCATACTTTAAAATAATTAAAAAAGAAAATCAATTACATACGGTTTATCTAATTCTACTTGTTAGTTCGTATGAGAAAGTGTAAGGTTGTTGCATGCATACTAGAACCTGGTTTAAAACCCAGGTTGCAAACCTTTTTGCCACTGACTGTTCTTAAGCGGTAACCCATCGAGTTCTCGTTTTCTTTTTCTTTTTTTTGTTTGGCGTCTAGGCGTCTATTTTCAAATTGATCATTGTTTAATCATGAGTTTCTTCTCTCTACTCTTTGGCCGTGTGGGGAGGCTGTGTCTGCTGGATGTGACAATTCCTAATATGCATATTCAACATTTTATTAACAAAAAATACAGATTTGATAACTCTATGTTCTCTAGGAATACTGGTCAATGAAAAATCTTTAAATCGCTCATATCTGCTATGTTATTGAACAGGGGCGTAGTTAGAGTCCGGGCGCATGTTACCACGGAAAAGGTTTGAAACAGTGATGGAATCTGGGCGTTCTGATGTGAATTATGTGGATTCAGAAGCTTGAGTATATCTGTCAACTATACGTAATCAGTTGTTAAGATAATACCGTATTCCTTGCTCTACAATTATTTCTAAGACTTGGTAAGATTTCATAAAAAATTCGTTCAAATGCTTCAAATGTGAGCAAAACGGTAGAAACAAAGTTCGTCCGATTCAGAAATTATTGTTTTTGAAATATCATTGAGAAATGGATGATAACACGATCTAGAGGGACAGTTTTGTGATATGAAACAATATCACGCGAG